>JAQPPZ010002423.1:500000-1754166 GCA_028583015.1 Wollemia nobilis | reverse complement strand
GAGCCATTTAAAAGATTTACAACTTCTTAAGAGTTTTGTCTTTTAAAGTCTACTAACATTTAGATAAGATTGGGTTTGTTTCTGGAAAGAATAGCTTCACCTTTGGTGATAATGGTAGGAATAAGGTAAGGGGGCAAGAACTGCCTTGTTTAATATGTCAAATGGAGTGCAGAAGGAAATACACATTGTGTTGCATGTAGTGGCTTTGTTTGTTGACAGTTGATAGAGCCACGGTTAATAGTGTGATTTTATTCTTACCTGTGCATTTTCAAGTACTGGATGGCGAGACACCTGCCAAACGGATACAAGGAGTTTTATCTATTGTAAGCAGAGGTATTCAAAACAGTATTGGAAGTTACAGAGGTTTGAGTATTGATATGAACATTCGACATCATAGATTGTGGCATTATGGGGTGTTATAGTACATGACCTCACGAGCATTGAAGGAACAATTGGTGTAAGACCTGGACCCTCATTGGTGAATGAAGTTCAACTTGTGTGAAATCTGGCCAATAAATTTTAATGTAAAAGGAGTCGAAGCTCATACATTAACATTTACAAACCAATGCAGACCTGGTATGCTGACATATGCAAAATGATAAGGACCTCGATGCACTGTGGAATGATATGCAACCTTCATAGATGATCTCAAACAATTTTTAGACTATAGTGGAATTTATAGATTTTGAAGCCTTTGAAGGAATTGGGGTATTATAGCCTATAGTGGAAGTATGTCCAAAACAATTTATGCAAACCATGGCACCAAGATGCATATACAGGTCCAGACTTGCCGGAGTATGGAGTTCAAAGGAAAAAAAAAATTCTCGTGGTGAGTGCAAGATGCATGCTTAAGAGTACTGGCTTACCAGCTAGAACAAAATTGCCTCAAAATGACATTTCATGAAGCTTAGAACGGGAGCACATAAAAAACTCGAAAAACTAATTTTCTATTGTGAGAAGGTTGATCCTGGGAAGGAGGTGGAGGCTATCATTAGTAGATTTTGTAGAGATGTGCTCAATGTGCTCTTACTACAGTTTTTGACAGTAATGTATTACTGTGATTCTTAGCCTGCTTACTTTTTCATCTACCATAGGGACAACATTCCAGTGCATCAAATGGGATCTGAAGAATTTGCGCCAAATTAAAATAATATTTGATGAGATATTTTAAGTACAGAAAATAGTTATTGCAACAGGAATTCTTTTTTGTTGTTAAAGTTTACTCATACATACATGTGGTTTGAATTTGGATCTCTTAAATAAAAATTCAAAAAAATATCACTAAACGAAGCCAAGAAACAATTTACTACAACATAATTGTTGTATTTAACAATAAGTAAATGATGTCTCTGCACTATGCATTCTCATCTCATCTGTGATGAGAATAACAAGAAAACATCTTTCCAAAAAACTTTTATCTGTGTAAACACATTAAAAAAAATTACATTAACAACTTAAATCAAATATAAAATTTTCAAATATAAAATTTTACCCCAAAGGATTAGGTACGGTAAGTGCTAACATTAACAACTTAAATCAAATATAAAATTTAACAACTTAAATCAAATATAAAATTTTACCCCGAAGGATTAGGTGGAATGGTAAGTGCTAGTCTGGTTGGGCACTTACCAAGAAGAGACCCAGGTCTTTGGGGAAGCCTGTTGTAAAGGTAGTAGTTTTATCTGAATTCTCTAAGTGCATGTCAGATAATGACAATACGAATCCCGAGCACCTGGTGGTCCAGTTCACACCAGACTAAATAACAATGAGATGGAATAAGGGTTATAGAGTACCCAAGATTTGAATTTTACTTGATTGTAAAAAACAAATGTGAATGTAATAGATTCCCTTATATATATAAAAAATAAAAGATAATAACAAGTAAGCTTCTCCTTAGTGGATTCAAAGTTCAACCTTTCCTGAAAATAGAAAGTGCAAGTTTTGGGATGAAAAGTAAAACAACTCATCTTGAATACCCATAACATAATTAACTGTTTGAACAACACAGAGGCCCCTAGCATGAACCCCATCTTCTTTTGTATTACACACTTATTTATATGGTCTGTTTACAGAATTTCATTCAAGCAAGAGATAAGGAAGGAAACCTCAGAAGGAGTATTGTAATGTATCATCGAAATTCTTACTACCCCCTCAGTCACATTGTTGTTGAATAGAAGATTAGATGAACATAAAGCCGAGATAAGTCTGTGGGAATACATATTTCCATTCCTAATTGCAAACCCCTTTTGGTGAAGAGCTTGGGCAATGTCGGTGGATTTCTTACTCTCGTGGACAAAAGAGATTGTGGGAACCCTGCGATGCACATCTGCCGTAGGAGGTCCTACAATTCGGACATCTGATTTTGATCTAAGATAGCCAATCAATGCATTTTGCAAGGGCTTCTCTAATAACTCAACTGTCCTGAATGCAGCCTCAACCAGTTTCCTGTCAAAGAGAGAAGAACCCCCAACATTCATATCTGACATAGGCTTTTCCACACTATCTACCAAATCAACTTGTGGTGAAGCACTCAAACTTAAGACTGACTTCTCTTCCTGGGCCAGAGGTTGCAGATAGTGTTGAAGGGCTAGAATCCCTGCACAGCCCTCATGATTAAGGCATCCCAGTTCAAATTTGCTGCTGAAATTGTGACTCGGAACAAAATAGAAATTGGGCATTTCATCCTTGATCTCACTGAAGGCATCATGAGTTCCAAAGAGAACAGCCATGTGCGGCCCACAGACCTTGTAACTGCTAAAGACGTACCAATCAACACCCCACTTGGCTACGTCAATGGCTCTGTGTGGGGCAAAAGAGACTCCATCAACAATCACTCTGGCTCTCTTGGTTCCCATTTTCTCTCCAATAAACCTCACCATCGTTTCCAATTCCAAGATTTCTCCCAAGATGTTGGAAACATGGGCAACTGCTATAATTTTAGTCCTAGCAGACAAGAGCTTACCAAGAGATTCCAAGGATGAGGTGAAATCCTCTTCCACCTCCCAAAACTTGAGCTTTAGCCCTCTCTTCTCTGCCAACTTAATCCATGGGCCAGCATTGGCCTCATGGTTGGCCTCATGAACAATCACTTCATCTCCTTCTTCCATAACATTTAAGTAACAGTGACTCAAGGTTTCCAGGAGCTGAGAAGATGAGGACCCAAGTGCAACCTCTCCAACTTCATCACCATTCACATAGGTCTTCATGAACTTGTGAGCAGAATCCACCACCTCTTTTGCTCTCATGGAGAGCTCATAGCCAGCCCCTAGTTGAACATACATAGACCTCATGTAATTAGACATGGAGTCTATCACCACATCTGGCAATTGGCTGCCCCCTGCATTCTCCATGAAAATTGGAAGGTTCCTTTCTGGATCGAAGTAAGAAAAATGCTTTCTCAGCCTGTTGTAGACTGCATCCATTTGGGTGTCTGAAACAGCAGACAGGTTTGAGACTGCATGTACCTTGCTCTGAAAGTTCATGGTCATTGAGAAACCCTGCTGAAGCCCTGGAGGACCTACAACACACAAATAACTCATCAACCATATATCGGTTCAATACTAGAAAAAAATCAACCCTGGAAAATATATAAATTTAGGAAACTAAGCTCAATACAGCAGTAAGCATGCATGCAGAGTAAATCAGACTGAGAAAGGGCATGAACCAGTGCAGAACATTGTGCAAAGAGAGATCAACGGCAAACAATAGTATGACCCGATCTCACTAAGCCTGTTTCAGATTTTTTAATGGAATCACCTGGAAGATATAGATTCCTTCTGCTGGTGCAGCTTGCTTTATCCCTGGATTCCAAGCGGGAATAGAACACCCCTATCTACGATGGGCATTGTTCCCCACACATATTCCTATCAAAACATAGTTGTTCACTGTTGGTCGGTGATACCAATGTGCTAGTTTGTCTTTTTTGCACAGGACACATGCAATGCATGATGTCAGCTGCCAGGAGTGAGGAGTCATAGATGATGATTTATAACTAAGGCTGGGGTCTCACGCCAAACAATAAGAGAATTTTTAGAAGTGTTTTAAAAACTCTCTCGTTAAGATTCTACGTTAAAGATTGAACTGTATCAAATTTGAGATACTAGCCCTCTTTAAAAAGTCTTTCCAAATACTTAATCCAATAAATTCGTCTTGAACTTCTGCCCTACACTGTCAAAAGAAAAATTATAATCTTCCTTCCTTAATAATCATATTTTATTTGATGGTGCATCTAGGAGGAAGTGAAATAATTAGAAATAATAGAGGAGATATTTTGTCTCATTCATTATGGTTTCAATAGTGGATTTAAGATCAATAATAAATCTGAAGTTTGGGCAATTTTAAAAGGGTTAAAAATATTTAAACAAATGAAAAGGAATAGAGTATGATGGAATTCTCTCATAGTAATAAATACAATTTTGAGGAAAGCAAAGGTTTCATGAAACATATAAGAGATAATTGTGGAAATTCAATATCTTGCTAAAAAATTTGAAGAAATCAGGTTAAGGAAATGAAACAAATGAGCGTGCTTTGGCTTTTTTTTGGAAGGTCCAAGGTTCAAACCACAGCGTAGGTGAGTATGTGAGGCTGCCAGGAGTGAGGAGTCACAGATGATTAATTATAACTAATGTTGGGGTCTCACGCCAAACAATAAGAGAAGTTTTAGAACTGTTTTAAAAACTCTCTCTCCTTAATATTCTATGTTAAATATTGAACTGTATCAAATTTGAGATACTACCCCTCTTTAAAAAGTCTTTCCAAATACTTAATCCAATAAACTCGTCTTGAACTTCTCCCTACACTATCAAAAGAAAAATTATAATCTTCCTTCCTTAATGATCATATTCTATTTGATGGTGCATCTAAAAGAAATCTAGGAGGAAGAGGAATAATTAAAAATAATAGAGGAGAGATTTTGTCTCATTATGATTTCAATAGTGGAATTAAGATCAATAATGAATCTGAAGTTTGGGTAATTTTAAAAGGGTTAAAAATATTTAAAAAAATGAAATGGAATAAAGTATGATGGAATTTTCTCATAGTAATAAATACAATTTTGAGGAAAGCAAAGGTTCCATGAAACATATAAAAGATAATTGTGGAAATTCAATATCTTGCTAAAGAGTGTGAAGAAATTAGGTTTACACATATATTAAGGAAATGAAACAAATAAGCAGATAAGCTAGACAATAGAGGTTTTTTTGTTCCAGGGGGACAACACAACTGTTCGTGCTTTGGCTCTTTTTTGGGAGGTCCAAGGTTCAAACCACAACGTAGGTGAGTGTGTGAGGGGGTGAGTGTGTGTGTTTGATTGTACATAACAACAAAAATAGAGGGGTTTTGATTGAGGAAGTAGAAAGTTTACTTTAATTTTTTCTATTGGTAATATCTGCTTTATTTGATAACATTAATATATTTTCATTTAGACTATTTATTATAATTTTTGTGGTTGTGGTTGTGTTTGTGTTTTAGGAGAGAAACTAGCAATCCAGATTTGGTAAAGTGAACTATGATAGTGCGATGTTTTAGAAATATTACTATACTAAGATGTAAGGCATATATGATAGAGGGGTTTTGATTGAGGATCGTGAAGTTAAATTCTCATTTCCATGGTTAGAGGAAGTAGGAAAGTCTGGTTGAAGCTGACAAAAAAATGTTGATTACCTAAATCAATTAATGATTAAGATTTTATTTAATTTTTTCCATTGGTAATATCTGCTTTATTTTGTAACATTAATGTATTTTCATTTAAACTATTTATTATAATTTTTGTGGTTGCACTTGTGTAGTAGGGGGAAACTAGCAATCCAAATTTAGCTAAGCGAACTATGATAGTGAGATGTTTTGGAAATATTACTCTACTAAGATGTAAGGCATAGATAGTAGAGGTGAAGTTTTGGCATTGTGAAGGCTGTTATAAGAAAATGTCAATAAAGATGCTAAATTCTGGAGTAATTGTATTCATATAGAAATTTGAAAAGATTCAAAAAATGAAAATAAAAAATTCATACATTTTATGTAAAATGATGTAGGTTTCTAACTATAACATCTCAATTAAGATGAAAAGTGTATCTATTTGTAAACTCTCAAACTCTCAAACTCTAAACTCTAAAGAAGAGAGATGTAATTTGTCAAGGGTGGGGGACCCGAGTACAACCCCTTATTATCCAACAAAAAAATAATAATAATCATATTCCATTATAGAGGGAGGGATATGGATGATAAAGTGTTTACTGCGTGGGAAATTTGAAGATTTTTGTAGCTACATCTCTAAATATTATTTTAACTTTTAACAGTGTTAATTTTGTTCAATATGAAAATAATGTTGACATAACTAGTAGGTATAATATTTAATAAAATAAGTTTGGCATCATAATTCTCTAGCTTCATATTGGTTCTAAGAAGATGATTCAATAAGGAGAAAAAAACACTTGTGTGTTGAATAACATTATCACCTCCTTGCATCTTTATTCCAAACAATATCTCCTTTAGATCCATCTTTATGTTTGATTCTTGTTAGTCAAACAATGCATTACTATGCCAAACTTCTTTGTCGTCTTTGAGATATCTATATGGTGTATATACACATCAAAGAGCCCAAGATCAATTAATGTTATTGGTATTTGATATTTTATAATCAACTTTACTTCTTCGTCATAATATTATGACTTGAGTGTGTTTCCAATCATGACATTCCATATATCCTTTTGGACCAGCACAAGTTTAGCTTAACTTGGCAAGTATTAAAGTCTTTTCCTTTGAACTTTTTGATAACAATTATCTTTTCCACGAGTGACAAGGTAAAAATTCTCCCCCTTAATCAAGACAATCTAGAAGGATTTTGAGTATCATCAATAATACACCCTTATACAACAAAGTAACTTGATTTAAAAAAGTGACTTGAATATGAAAAACACAAGCTTATACCGAGAGGGGGGTGAACAGTATAAGATAAAAATTTTACTTTTCTTTCCAAAGCAGTATTTTCCAATATGGTAAATTACAATAATGAAACAATGCACATATAATCACACACATAAGAGACACAAATTTAACATGGTTCACCCAATGTGGGCTATGTCCATGGAGAAAATATTTTTTTTATAAATTTTCTCAACAAATATCTTGGGAACCAATTCTCTATTACAATTTTTATAGTCACCAACCCAAAGGAGGTACCAATCCCCTATGCTCAATTTCATGGACCTCTATTCACAAGATACACCAATTTCCTCTTGCTTTGGTTCGTGGACCTCTATCCAAAGGAGACACCAATCCCATCTACTCTGGTCTGCTCCAAATTTTGCTCTCAACTATGCTCAAATCTGCTCTAAGCCTTGAAACAAGGCTCGCTAAAACCTACTCCAAGCCTACACACAAGGCTTGCTCAAATTTACTCTAAAACCTGCTCTCAACTCTGTTCAAATCTACTCCAAGCCTACACACAAGGCTTGCTCAAATCTGCTCCAAAATATGCTCTCAACTCTGCTCAAATCTGCCTCAAACTTGCTCATAGACCCTGCTAAAATCTGCCTCAAACCTACTTACATATTTTTCTAAAATCTACCTTAAACTTGCTTACAGATTATGCTCAAATCTGTCTCAAACCTATTTAATATTGCTCACAAAACCTGCTCAATATTGCTCACAAAACCTTCTCAACTCTACCTCAAACTTGCTCACAAAATCTGCTCAAATCTTGCATACACACAATGCTAAAAAATAATGCTTATATCTTTTTCAAAAGTGCTTTCTTTGGTTAAAGTAATTCAAACATATTCTACCCAAAATTCTTTTTCTTCATGAACATATAGAGAAAGATATGCAATTACAAATACTCAATATGTTCTTTCACATTCATTAAGTCTATCGCTTTCACATGTCCCACTTTTATTGCTTTTAAAAGATATTTCTAGTATAGCACTTGATAATTGACCTGCTTATGCACTTCCAAAAATCAATCAAAGCCAATGCACAAATTTGCTTCATAAAATTGATCTATAACTCTTACACTTTTCCAATATCACTCAAAACCAGTGCACACATTAATTCACAAAATTGTTCTATAACCCTTACAAATTTATTCCCAATATCAATCAAAGTTAATGCACAAACTTGCTCTCAAACCCTTGCTCTTATATTTTCAATTTCTTTCAACAATAATGCACAACTTTGTTCTCATACCCTAGCACATATGTTTCAAAAATAATGCACAACTTTGTTCTCATACCCTAGCACATATGTTTCAACAATAATGCACAACTTTGTTCTCAAACCCTAGAACATATATTTCCAACAATGCACATAAACTTAATCCTTATATCTCCAACTCTATGACATCAAAATATTTTCTTCAAACAAACATCACCCTTTGGAAAGGAATCAAATCACCATACCTCTAAAATTGCTTTGATGAAGATGTGTCCTCAAAACTTGTCTAAAAAATAATTTTCCTTTCTTGTGCCACTTCAAAAACTGGTTAATAAATGCCTTTTTTTCTTCTTAATTATATATCAAAATATTCTCATTAAAATCTTTATCAAAATGTGTTGATAAATAATACCTTATATTTCTCTCACAAGATAAAGTTTCATTAATAACACAAACCCTTTTTATTCCCTTTCTATGAAATTATAAGTAACAATAATCATATATACACCTTATTTCTCCTTTCTAAGATATTCAAAATACAAATAACAATAATCTTAAACACACCTTATTTCTCATTTCTAAGATATTCAAAAATTACAAATAACAAAAACCTTTACTACACCTTATTTCTCCTTTACTTTCAAAAATTATAATCTAAAAACAATACACCAACACCTTATTTTTCTTCAACATTAATCCAAAAAATTTAATCAAAATTTTAGTACCTTTGGTGTTGCTACGAATTGAACCTCCAACCTCACACTAAGCAACTTTCTATCAAACGCCTTGACCAGCTATGCTACCATGGTGGCTGAGACCAAAGGAGGGGTACCTTTTACTTAAACCATGTTCTGCACACTTTCCAAAACAAAAACCATAAAATCAATGACAACAAGAATCGACTTAGTGACCTCCTGCAAAACAACATTCCATGTACAACCCACAACCAGCTGGGCTACTCCGACGAACAAGATGTCAAATGTAAGCAATAGTATTTGTTTCATTCTCCTCTCTTCTCCACAACAAAAACACAATTGACGTCCATTAGGTTCGACCCCTTGACCTTTTGCCCAACAAACCTCCACGCAGATCCACACTGCTAGCTAGACTATCCAAAAAACGAACTCACAGGCGCACAAGATAGACTTTGTATGTCTTTGCCTTGATTTTCGCTATATTATCCTCTTATATTTCTATCGTTTGCATTCGTAGAGAAAACAATGTATTCAATTTTATTTGCATGTTGTTAGTCATGAATGTCAAAGGTAAATAAATCACCATATTTATATGCTTCCAAATGGCTTACGAAATTGTCATGTCGGCTTCAAAAATAAACTCAAATTTCTTCCATACGTTGGCACCAAAAACTTTGGGTTATAATATTTAAATTAAATATTATAACTTTAACTTTTAAGCCCTTGTAATAATTAAATCCTTTGATTTAATATTGCACATTTATGTCCCTGCCTTGGTCCTTGGCTTTTATAAACTTTTGTCCTCATGCCATTTAAACCTTTATTTAAATCCTTTGTCCCAAGCCTTGAACCTTTATAATATATTTAAATATTTTGTCCAAGCATCCTTAAACCTTTGTCTTTTCCTTTATAATATTTAAATATTTTGTCCAAGCATCCTTAAACCTTTATCTTTTCCTTTATAATATTTAAATATTAAATTTAAATATTATAAACCTTTTTTTAATATATATTTTCCTTGCCTTGTTCCATCTGAAATGTATGCTTGCCTTGAATAATTTTCCAACCTTTTCAACTATACATCCTTGAAGAATATTTCTGCCTTGAATAATATTTACCCTTTGACATTAATGACAACTCAATATGCTTAATATTTCCAACAGAATATGTTAACCGAAAAATGATACGCTTGAATTGATTAAACACTTCCTCTTCCTATTTTACACTTCATCAATTTTTAGAGTAAATTGATACCAATCAAACAATAGATTAATAATTTAAAGTAAGGTGAAACAATACAATAAATATTTAAATACAAAATTTTATTTTTCTACCATCAAAGCAGACAATTGCTAATAATGAGATACATAGTCATACATAAAATATGTTTGTAGTGTGTTGGTGGATCATAAGTTGGTCTTCAAAATTTACCTTGGATAGAGTGGATCAATGCAAAACAACATCTATGAAGAAAGGAAAAAGAAAATTAAAAACTTTTAAGGTGTTAGGAACCTACAAAATATAGATATTTATTTGAGAGGTAAAATATTGTTTGTCACTCTCCCTATTGATCTCAATTGTTGGTCAAAACTCAAACTTTTCATTCTTTGAATTCTTGGTAACCTACATGAGCATCGAGCATGATAGGTACTTCTTCCAATTTGATAGAGATAACTAGTTGGGTTTATCATGATTTGATATACTTATTCATAGATAATAATTTAATGTGGTGTATGGTCTTGCAACTTCGTTGTTGTATACTTGAGGTTTTTCATACACAACGCTTAAATTTTTTAGATTGCATAGGAATATTCTTTGAGTCTCAATATACAAGTTTAGCTCATGTTAAAAATAGATCAAACAGTCAATCCATTAATAAATATGCCGTGATGTGACTAATCATTTTTATTGCTACTTGTCAATTACAAGGAAGATAGTACACTTTATTTGGTGGGGTCTATGGGATTCAAGGAAGCTCTGACAACTTGGTAAATTTTGATCCTGCTATAGTTTTGGTTTCCTTTGGTTTGTGACGCCTTGAAAGCTACATCAATTATGTCATGACCTTCCCTGTTTAATATATTGATATTTGATTTAGAAAATTAGAAAGAGTATTACACATTGTTAAGGGCTATAAAATGTAAATCTATAATGTGATCAAACATCTCCCTAATAGGCTTGGGAAATGGATGGCCCCTACAACTCCTTCCTCACTCCTAGGATTGACCATGCATATTTAGACATGATGCTTTGATGATTCCATTTATCAAAAAAGTAATTTATATATTGCATTTGTCGATATATTGTTAACATAATTTGTTTAGAATATTGACCACCTCTTAAATAGTAGGTTGTTATATCTACATACCAACAAACTCTAATTTTCTATATGATGATTTTAACCATTCAAAGTCTCCTTAATGATGCAAACAATTCTAACATACATTACATTTGAAGCACACTAAGTTTAATATAAATGAATACTTAAAAGAAAACTAGACTATTTGAATATCCAAAAAATAAGTAAGTAGTCCTAAATCTATTATGTCAAATAAATCCTAAATACTTAGCTTCATATCCCAAATTGAGGAAGCTAATTTACCAGTGAATATCCTCAAGATAGATCACGATGATTAAAATGTGTTTTTCATGCTTAATACAAAGTCAACTTCACATCAACAAAAATCAAAACTAATAAAAATAACATATTTTTCTCATAGTATATGTAGGACATCTATTGAAACCCATACATGAACTTATCAAGTATTTACTAGTAGTGCGGGTCCACCTTACATACGTCCATGTGGACTACTATATATAAATGTCCTTCTAGAGGTTCCAATGAAGAAATAAACTCTTGATATATGTTTAATAAGCTTCACATCTCAATAAAATGATAAATAAGATAAATGCAAATGGAGTCTATGTGAGTGATATGTGAAAAGGCATTTGAATAATCCTCTTTCTTAATAGAAAAATTACTTAGTAACAAGGTGATCTTGACACTTCTTAATTTGACCATGAGTACCAAACTTGGTCTTGCAGACATATTTGCAATCAATAATACTCTTGTCCTTCATAAAGAGAACTAATTTCCAATTGGATATTTCATGAGATAATATCATTTGTTCACATGTATCCCACTTGATACATCCATTATATTAATTGTAAATGATAATACTTTTATTGGCTAAACAAACCTTGAGTTGGGGTTCTTTAAACAATGTTAATGTTATAAATTTTTCTTAATTTATTGAAGGGTGGAGCAAACCTATTTGAACATATGTTGAACATCATCCTAAGGGGTTTTGATATGTAGTAAATCAACCATATAAGCACCAATAAATGGAAGAATACTCTCATCATCTAAGTATGAAGAAATATACATTATTCAGGCACTAGGATAAGGAGGATCAACCTATTCAATGGAAGTGATAGAGGATCAATCACAACATCCAAAGTAAAAAATAAACTAGAATATGAACCAATAGTAATATCTTCAATTGAAGTGATAGAATGTGTAGGATCAACTACTATATTTGGATCAATCAAATGACTAGAAGGCAAGCTAAGAACAATCAATTAAGGGTGAGTATTAACAAAATCTAAATGAGATATATTATATTCAAAAGAAGAGTTGAGAGAGGTCTATAAGGTCCATGAGAAATGACCCCATACATAATTAAATCTTCCTTGGTGAACACATAAAATTTATCTAGATTATAAATTTGATACACCTTCAAATTGTCACTAAACCCCACAAAAGAATCCATCTATAACTCTTTGGCTGAATCTTGTTTGACTTATCAATAGGGATATGTACTCATGCAACCAAACTAAATATACTAGAGTGTAAAATTGATGGCCTCCATATTGTCCATTTATCATAGCATTTTATACCCTTAGATACATATTTAGGTGTCCCATTGATGCTCACTATAAAATTTGAGCTCAATATATTTTGCATGCACCATGCAATAAGCCATTTCCAATATAACCTTATTTGTTCCTTCAAATATCCCATTTTATTAAGGGGTTTAGTAAATAGTCTAGTATCAAGTAATCCAACGAGGGTAAGAATTCATATGAAGCTTTAGTATTGTACTCTCTACCATGATTTTGTAAGCAATTGAACAAGAATTTTATTCATATGCACAAAATATTTATATAGAGTACTTGGCTGAAATTAGCTAGTAACGAATAGGAAACAAAATACATATCGAATATCTCCAACCCCTAATTAGCTCTACCAAGTTTGTAACAAGCTAAATAAAATATTATAGCACGTTGGCATCTAGAAGGACAACCTAATGTGCACTACAAAGAATAATTTAATAAAATACTATAGTTGTAAATACCTATAGCCTAGCATCCCTCTCTTATTACATTATGTGATGTACATAGAGAGTTGCAAAATAACTCAAATTTGACATGTGCAATTGCCTTAGTGAAAATATATGCAACCTATTCATCAGTGGGAATGTACTGGAGATGAATTTTGTGCTTTGGAACTTCATCTCAAATAAAGTGACATTGAGTGTCAATATGCTTTGTTCGTTCATGGAATACTAGATTGTTGACGAGTTTCAAAACACCTTGGTTATTGCAATTCATGTGTATTGGAAGATTATTCAAAAGACCCATACTTGAAAGAATGTGACATAACCATATCACTTCACACACTACTCCTCATGCTGCATGATATTCTACCTCTATAAAGAAAGTGCAACAACTTGCTACTTCTTGTTGTGCAAAGAGACAAAACCAAATCCAAGATGAAATACATATCCTGACATTGATTTTTTATCATCTATAGATCCAACATAATCTGAGTCTGTGTATCCTTGCAAGAATAACTTATTATTCTTCTTGTAATCTAGGCCATATTTTGGTGTGCCACAAACATAGTGAAGAACTCGCTTTACTGCCTTCCAATGACTAACCTTAGGTTCCTACATGAATCTTGAAAGATAGCTTATAGCAAAGCTAATATCTAGCCTGGTATTCATCATATATATGAGACTCACAATCAATTGTTGATAGAGAGTTCCATCTACCTAAGAATATTTTTTATATCGAGACAGTTGTAACCTTGTTTCCATTGGAGTTGCTTTGGGCTTACAATTTTTCATTCAATATTTTTCAATTAATGCCTTGGCATACTTCATTTGTGTAATCCTAATATGGCTCTTTGTCTGCACAACTTCTAAACCAAGACAATAATGGAGAAGTCTTAGATCTATCATTTCAAATGACTTTTTTAAGTCATCCTTCACTGCTTCAATCATCTTTTTTTAACTACCAGGTGATGATAAGATCATCTGCATAGAGCACACAGATCACTATTTTAAAATCAATTTTCTTGAAATAGAGATTAGCATCTAAGGGAATTCTCTTGAAACCATGTTGTAGAAGGTGATTATCAATATTTATGTACCAAGCTCTCAAAGCTTGTTTCAACCCATACAAGGACTTGATTAGTTTATAAACTTTTTGTTCTTGTCCTTGTACAAAAAATTCTTCAAGTTGATTCATGTACACTTATTTTAAATCACCATTTAAGAAGGCATTCTTCACATCCATTTGATGAAGCTTCCATCTGAATTGAGTTGCCATTGCACAAAGGACATGAATGATTATCATTTTTGTAGTTGGTGCAAATATCTCTTCATAGTCCATGCCTTATTTTTGAGCATAGCCCTTTGCAATAAGGTGGGCTTTATGCTTATCAATAGTTCCATCCACCTTATACTTGACTTTATATACCTATTTGCAACCAATGGGTTTCTTACCAGTAGTAAAATCAACTAACTCCCATGTTTTATTATTCATAAGAGACATATTTTTTGCATCCATAGCTGCCTTCCATTAAGGTACACTAAGGGATTATTGCACTGAAGTGGGTCAATGCTCCACAACTGTAGTCATGAAATTGTAGTCTTCCTCTCCACTCATATCTTCTTCTTCTTCATCATCTGCATCTTTGGCTTCTTCTCTTTCTTGACGAGACATACTTCGATAACATGGTCGATCTGAAGTGAGATTAGGTGGTGCATCCAATTTTGAATGTCTTAGAGTGCTAGTATGCCATTTTGGATTTTTATTTTGTTTAGGGGGAGTCCTTGACTTAGGCTTCTCAAAATCTAGGTATATAGCAAGAGATGTATCTTTGCTGGTTTTTGGTGTATCCAACTTGTGAGCTTTGTCGAATACCACATATTTACTTATATGAATCTTCTTGGTTTCAAGGTCAATCAATCAATATCCCTTGGATTATTAATCATAACCAAGAAAGATACATTGCAAAGTTTTCTCATCTAACTTGTGCCTTTTATTTTTTGGAATGTGCATGAAGGCTTTGAGAAATAAAGGGCTTTATTCCACTTCATGCTTCTTGTGGTGTGACTCCTTGAAGAGCTTTTGTTGGTGCTCGATTTAGGAGATACACAATAGTAGTGATAGCTTCTACCCAATATTATTGCTTAATATGTGCACCTGTGAGCATACAACGAACCATCTCCATGATGGAATGATTCCTCCTATCAACATCTCCATTTTGTTGAGGAGTATAGGTTGTAGCAAGTTATATTTTTATCCCATTTTTAGTGAGATACCGTGAAAAATCATTGGAGGTGAATTCCCCCCACAATCTGAGTAGAGGGCCTTGATTGAACATCCCAATTCTTTCTCAAAATGCTTCTAAAATTGCTAAAAATACAGGAATACATCTGACTTCAATTGTAGAAAGAAAACCCATATATTTCGAGAGTAATCATCAACAAAAAATTGAAAGTACTTCTTTTCACCATAACTATTTGGCATTGGTCCACATGGATCGATGTGTATCAACTCCAAAGGTCTTTTGACTCTTGAAGTGCTCAATTCAAACGGTACTCAATGTTTCTTCCCTACTAAGAAATTCGATAAAATAGGTAAAGTATGTGAAATGTTAGGCAGACCTAACACCATATCATGTTTGCTCAATTCAAGTAGATAGCTTGAACTTAGATGCCCATACCGTTTGTGCCATAAGGAAGTAACTTCTTTTGAGTTGGCATCCATGGCAACATGAGGAGTATAGATAGCATCTAATACAAACAATCCATGTTTGTAGGAATCCATTGCGATATGTTTACCCTTATTGGTAATGAAGCAATACTTTTATCCATTAAAAAATTTGAAGTCAACCACCATATGTTTATCCAGGATTTGAGGCATGGACAATAAATTTTTGGCCAATCCTAGCACATATAGGACCTTATCAATTTGGCATTTTCCATAGGGAAGAGTTAGTGAAACATTACATTCTCCTTGGACTTTGTGGGTCTTATCATCAACAATTGTTACTGGTTTGCTTTCTTTAGTCTCAAATGTGTCAAACCATCTTTTGTCATCAGTCATGTGTTTACTGCCACAAAAATCAATATACCAATTATTATCTTTCTGTTTGGGATCAGCTTGAATCATGAGCACCTTGTGCACTCTCTTAGAATCTGAATCCTATTATTAAATAGCAACATTTCCTTTTTATTGTCTATTTCTTCTTCGTGGTTTGTTTTGGCCTTTTTCTATTATGGTTGCTTATTTTTGAACCAACATTTGTTGGTATCATGATTATCCATATCACAAATAGTGCAATACATTTTTCTATTTTTGAGGTATATTTTGTGAGGATGTGGTGTTTGAACCCTTCGAGGAATATCCCTTCTGAAAGTAGCCTTTTTGCTTAGCTCTAGATTTCTTAGAAAAAGTGTATTATTAGACACTTCATCGCTTTGGTTGTTATCTGCTTCATGTTGTAGCAAATTAACTAGCTCTTTAAAAGAGACTTGTCTATTAGACACTTGAAGGAAAGTGAGTAGGAGCATCCCGTGGTGTAAGAGTGATCTTGCATCACCCAAATTTTTTTTGAAATTATTTAATTTTGTAAAACTAGTTTAACTTGCAGGAGATTTTTGAAGGTCTTAGAGGTTGAATTTGAGGATTTTTGGCTAAACGCGAGCCTTGGCTAGCTCGTTTCATGCCGTTTCTGAAAACATGTTGTAATAGTCAATCGATTCAACGAGTGCGAAGTTATGACCTCGACAAGTTGCCCCCAAAATTCAAATTTGAATTTTAATGGTTTTAGGTGGGAAAAAGGGAAAACAAGGTATTTGAGGGAATTTTCGAAATTGTAAAGGGGTCTTTTCTCTTGTATCCTTATTTTTGGCATGAAAGTAAGGAAATTTTTTATTCTTTGACTTGTTCAAAGGAAAAATACTTGTGTATCATTTGTTTGGTGTTGCTTGTGTAACGTGATCTACACCAAGTGGTATCAGAGTGGGAGTTCTTGAGTGTGTAAACACATCATCGGATGTGAGGCAGTTTACACCAAGATCTATGGTTAAGGTTTGTGAGAGAAGTGATCAGAATGCCTCTACGAAGAAACCATGGTGGTGGGAGAAATATGGTGCCAGAGGAAGATTTCAAAGCTTTGTAGAGGCAAGTTCAGGCTCTGCAAGAGGAGTTGCGTAGAGGGTTTGAGCCAAGGAGAGAAGAAGGTAGTGAAGATGAAGTTGAAGAAGAAGAGGACCAGTTTGAGGAAGAATAAGAGGCAGTAGATCCTACACAAGCCAGGTTATACAGAGCCATATCTCAGATTGGAAAGAGATCGAAGATGGAGGTTTTTATGTATTCTAAAAATCTTGATCCAGAGGAGTTGATTGACTAGACCAATGATTTGGAAGAATACTTTGAGTATGAGGAGGTTGAAGATCATTATAGGGTCAAGTTTGCTAAGACCAAGCTAAAGGGTCATTCCAGAATATGGTGGAAGGGAGTGCAGCTAGACATAAATAAAAGAGGAAAATAAAGGATAACAAAATGGGAGCAGATGTTGGAGAAGTTGAAGAGGTAGTTCATTCTAGGTGACTACAAGTTGGATTTGCTAAAGAAAATGCAAGGTTTGAGGAAATCAAGTAAGTCTATCAAAGAATACACAGAGGAGTTTTATAAAATTGTAATCAGAATAGGCCATTCAGAGGCCAACAAGGAGAAGGTAGCCCGTTATATTAATGGGTTACAATCAAGTATTCAAGAGGAGTTAAGTCTGGTTAGGATGACCACCATAGAGGATGCTTACCAGTTTGCCCCGAGGGTTGAAGAGAAGCTGAACAGAAGGTTTGAGAGCAAGCAAAGAGGAAGAGGTCGTGGTGGAAGAACTAGTGGAAGAACAAATGGAGGACGAAATGAAGATTATAAGAATAATGGAGAAGCTAGCAGTAGTCAGGACCAACAGGGAGATAATGCTTATCGCCCTCGTGATCAAAACAATGGTTACTAGAGAGGAAGAGGAAGGTATGGATGAGGTTTTGGAAGAGGAGGATTTTATGGAACCTGTTTCCACTGTGGCGAAGAAGGACATCAAGCATACAAGTGTCCACAACACCAAGAGAGGACAAATAGGAGGCCTAAAGGTAATGCCCGAGCTATGATCATTGATGAAGTTGCTGAATCTGAGCACTCTGAAGAAGTAGAAATAGGAGAAGTGATAATCACAAGGATAGCCTTGCTAAATGAGGAGAGAGACCCATATCAGAGGAAGAGCTTATTTCGTACAAGGTGTAAATGTGCAGGTAAGATTTGCAATATTATCATAGACAATGGTAGCACAGATAATCTAGTTTCAAAAGGAATGGTTACCAAATTGCAATTAGAGAGGAAGAGACACCCGCATCCATATCGGATTGCGTGGTTACAAAAGGCCCATAGGGCTTTGGTCAGTGAGCAATGCTTGGTGAAATTTAATATTGGGAATTACCGTGATGAGGTCCTATGTGATAATTTGCCTATGGATGCTTGCCATTTGTTGTTGGGAAGGCCATGGCAGTTTGATTGGTGTGTAGTGCATGATGGTCGTGCCAAAACTTACTCCTTGACAAAGAATGGAGTGCGCCATAAGTTGAAGCCCCTGAAGGAGGTGGACGAAAAGGTATGTAGCAGTGCTAGAATCTATTTAGTTGAAGGGAGAAGGTTTTTATATGGTTTGAAGCATGAGCATATGTGCTATGCATTAATTCCTAGAGTTAGGAAATAAGAATGCAAAGATACCCCAGTAGAAGTCTTAGGTCTGTTAGAAGAATTTCCAGATATTATATTAGATAATGTGCATGAGGGTTTACCACCAGTGAGGAAGATCAGACACCATATAGATTTGGTACCAAGATCTAGTTTACCCAATAAGGCAGCCCATAGAACGACTCATGTAGAAAGTGAGGAGCTAAACAGGCAAGTCCAAGAGTTGCTGAAAAAGGGACTGATTCAAGAGATCTTGAGTCCATGTGTAGTACCTACAATACTAGCACCAAAGAAATATGGAGAGTGGAGAATATGTACAGACTCTCAAGCTATTAACAAGATCACCATAGAATACAGATTTCCATTGCCAAGGATGGATGACATTATGGACTGTTTGAGTGGAGCCAAGTACTTCACAAATATTGACCTGAAGAGTGGGTACCATCAAATTCATGTCAGAGAAGGAGATGAGTGGAAGACAACCTTCAAGACCAGAGAGGGTTTGTATGAGTGGTTGGTCATGCCATTTGGGCTAACCAATGCGCCAAGCACATTCATGCGGCTGATGAATGAGGTATTGAAGGAGTTTTTAGGAAAATTTGTCATTGTCTATTTGGATGACATTTTAATATTTAGCAGGACCTTGGAAGAGCACCTGATGCATATCGAAGGGTTTTTGAGAAGCTGAGGGAGGAGCAGTTGTTGATTAATTTGAAGAAGTGTAGTTTTGTGAAGAAGGAGTTAGTGTATCTGGGATTTGTCATCTCAGCCGAAGGTCTAAAAATAGACCCAAAAAAGGTGAGGGCTATCATTGAATGGCCTACTCCAAGAAGCATAACTGAGGTAAGATCATTTCATGGTCTAGCAAGTTTTTATAGAAAATTCATTAGAAATTTTAGCAGTATTTGTGCACCCCTTATAGAAACAATGAGAGGGGATAAGAAATAATTTAAGTGGACCTTAGGAGCAGATAAGAGCTTTGATATTTTGAATAAGAAGGTCATAGAGCAACCTATTTTGGCACTTCCAAATTTTAATAAGGTATTTCAGGTAAATTGTGATGCTAGTAGTAGTGCCATAGGAGCTGTATTAAGTCAAGAAGGTAAACCTGATGCTTATTTTAGTGAGAAACTCAATGATGCTAGGAAGAAGTATTTAGTTTATGATCAAGAGTTTTATGCTATAGTTCAAGCTCTAAAGAAGTGGAGGCATTATTTGTTGCCAAAAGAGTTTGTTCTATATACTGATCATCAGGCCTTACAATATATTAATAGCCAAGGGAAGCTAAATTAGAGGCACTTGAAGTGGGTTGAGTTTCTATAGATTTATACCTTTGTGTTGAAGCACAAGAGCGAAAAGTCAAACAGAGTTGCAGATGCCTTAAGTAGAAGGTAATGTTTGTTGATAGAAATGAAGGTGGAAGTTGTAGGGTTTGACGAACTTAAGGGTTTGTACCCTGAAGATCCTGATTTTGCAGAGGCTTGGAGGGCTTGCTTGGCACCTATTACTTTGGATAAGACTAAGTGGTTGGATTTTCTGATCCAAGATGGAATGTTGTTTAGAGGAAATCAATTATGCATTCCAAGTATTTCAATGAGGGATAATCTAGTCAAGGAGAAACACAGTGGAGGGTTGGCTAGACACTTTGGTCGGGATAAGACCATTGCCCTTGTTAGTGAGAACTACTATTGGCCATAGTTGCAACAAGATGTGAAGAGATTTGTGCAAAGTTGTAGAGTATGCCAGATGGTGAAGGGTGTGAGATAGAACACTAGATTATATCAGCCATTACTTGTACCAGAGAGACCATGGGAGGACATCATCATGGATTTTTTTCTTGGCCTACCAAGGACACAGAGGGGAAATGACTCCATATTTGTGGTGGTTGACAAGTTTTCAAATATGGCACATTTTATTCCCTACTAGAAAACTAATGATGCAGTTCATGTTGCAGGTTTATTTTTCAAAGAGGTGGTACGAATTCATGGTCTACCAAAGAGTATAGTTTTTGACAAAGATACCAAGTTTGTTGGGTATTTCTGGAGAACCTTGTGGAAGAAATTGAAGACAGATTTGAAATTCAGTTCTGCATACCACCCACATACTGATGGACAAACAAAGGTGGTGAATAGAAGTTTGGTTAATCTTTGAGATGCTTAATAGGAGATAAGCCCAAGGGATGGGATTTTGTTTTGCCATAGGTGGAATTTGCACAAAATAATTCTGTCAACAGGAGTACTAATAAATCTCCATTCCAGATAATATATAGGAGCAGTCCAAGAAATGCTTCTGAGTTGAGGAAGATGGATGCAAGGGAAAAGTGCAAGGCTTGAGGTCGAGGACTTTGCAGAGCATCTGAAGAGCTTGCATGAAGAAGTGAAGAAGCATGTTACTAAGATGAATACTCAATATAAGACAAGGGCAGACCAGAAGTGACGGTTTAAGGAATTTGAAGTGAGAGATGAAGTTATGGTCCGTCTAAGAAAAGAAAGGTTTCCTACTAAAACCTATCACAAGTTGAAGATGAAGAAGTTTGGACCATGCATAGTCATAGAAAAATGGGATTCAGGCAATGCATATGAAGTGGAATTTCCAAGTGGGCTTAACATATCACCTATTTTTAACATTTTAGATTTGGTAGAATACCATTAAGGAGACAATGGTGAGGGATCAGTAGCAGAATTGTGGAATATTCCAGCATCTACTCCAGATATGGAAGAGATAGAAGAGATCCTAGATACACACATCGACAAAAGTACCAAAAATAGGCAGTATGCAGAATATCTGGTTAAGTGGAAAGGCAGACCTGTTGAAGATTCATCTTGGTTGTCAAAGGCTGAGGTTGAACGCCTTGGTTTTCTTTCGACAATAGAAAAGTGAAGGTCACTTCTCAAAATTACCCCGGGTGTCCGATGCGAGGAGCATCAAGTGGTGTAAGAGTGATCTTGCATCACCCAAAAAAAAATTGTAATTTTTTAATTTTGTAAAACTAGTAAAACTAGTTTAACTTGCAGGAGATTTTTGAAGGTCTTAGAGGTCGAATTTAAGGATTTTTGGCTAGACGCGAGCCTTGGCGCGAAGAGCCAAGGATTGCCCCACTTAGCTCGTTTCATGTCATTTCCGAAAACATGTTGTAATAGTCAATCGGGTCAACGAGTGTGAAGTTATGACCTCGACAAGTTGCCCCCAAAATTCAAATTTGAATTTTAATGGTTTTAGGTGGGAAAAAGGGAAAACAGGGTATTTGAGGGAATTTTTGAAATTGTAAAGGGGTATTTTATCTTGTATCCTTATTTTTGGCATGAAAGTAAGGAAAGGTTTGATTCTCTGACTTGTTCAAAGGAAAAATACCTGTGTATCATTTGTTTGGTGTTGCTTGTGTAACGTGATCTACACCAGAAAGTGACTATCATTCTAAAAGAATATGGTAAAGCTCTCAAAATGATTAAGGTTAAGAGCTTATATTCTACTTTCTCACATATTACATGCATCTTAGCTCTCAATTCAACAACTTTGCAAAGAAACACTTCTACACTTTCTCCATTTTTCATGCTAAGAGTGTGAAGTTGGGATTGAAGGTTAAGGATCGTGACTTGATTCCTTCTCTCATATATTGTGGATAATGTATTCTAGGCATATTTTGTGTGCTTATTTTCATAAATATAGGATTGAACTTCATCAATAGTAGCAAGAATTATGATCATCAGTGCTCTAGTATCGACATCATCATATGCTTCTTGTTTATCATCTACTATAGTTGGGCATTTAACTATTCTAGTCACAACATCCCACATCTTTTCAACTTGCAATATTGCTCTCATATTTGTCTTCCATGGAGAAAAAATTGGACATACAAGTAGTTGTGAATCTGACAAGTATGCTTTTATAATGGTTATTGTGAGGGTTCCTTATAACACCAAATGGTACCCCTTTCTTCATACCACTATACCAATAGACCTGATCTATCTAATATACCCGCTATTGCTTTATACCCGTTAGTACATGGAATAAGTTGGTCCCCTCTATATATGTGATTGTACGTGAGGGAGACTTTAAGGTAGTGTAATAAATTGATCTAAGGCACATAAGTAGTACTAAAAGGAATTCACTCTATCTTTGACACCTGCTTAAAAAGCTTTTCATATACGTATGGCGTTAAGTCCCTTAAATACTTGGAAGAACTTAATTTCAAGATTTATGCATAGTGATAGTAGTGAATGGGGTAATAATGGAGTGAATATCAAAATTGGTTTTCCTTATTTATTCTCGATGGTTTATAAAGAACAATAGCCCATATGTCGTTGTTGCAACTATATTAGGCATTAGATACAGTAGCCCAAAGCACAATATCATTACTTGTAAGTGTGGACCATGAAGAACACAAGCTTATACTAAGATGGGGGTGAACAATATAAGACCACTTTTTACTTTTCTTTTCCAATATTAGTTATGCAATATATCAATAACATTATCAAAAATAGTAATCAAAGTAATGCACAAATCACCATACACAATAAAGACACCAATTTAACGTGGTTCATCCAATGTGGGCTACTTCACGAAGAAAATATTTTACTAAATTTTTCTCAACAAATATCTTTGGGAATCCTACCCTATTACAATGTTTATGGATCTCTATCCAAAGGAGACACCAATCCCCTAATATGGTTTGTGGATATCTATCCACAAGAGACACCAATCTCCTTAGCTCCGGTTTATGGATCTCTAATCACAAGAGATACCAATATCCTTAGCTATGTGATCCTCTTAGAAGACTACTGCCTCCACTACTCTAGGTTGTGGAACTCTTTCCACTGAAGACCTCTATTATTTCTGCCTTGGCTAATGGATCTCTATCCACTGAAGACTACTATCCTCTACTCTGTCACCTCAAAATCTTTGCTCAATATCTATCTCAAATATACACTATACACAATATTTTGGTCTAACACAAATCTAATCGATCTCTGTCTTGTTTTGTACTAAACTCAGTCCTTCGATATAGCACAAAACTTGTTCAATATCTATATTTGGTATAGAACAAAGTTGTCCTCAGATCTGCACCAAACTCTATCCTCAATCTATCTTCAAACTTTACCACAAAGCTTGATCAATCATAAATCACCTTTGCTAGATCTTCCCCAAACCTTAACTCAAGGTTTGAACAAATCAATCAATCAACTCTGTTCTCAAGTCTTCTCAAAGACTTGTCTCAACTCTATCCACAAATCCTCTCAAGAACTTGTCAAATCTGCTCTCAATTCTTTACTAAGACCTGCCTCAATTCTGCTCAATAAGTCCACACTGGAACTTGTCCAATTTTCTCAACAAGTCTTCACCAAGACTTACCTCAAATTTATTCTACAAGTCCTCACTAGAACTTGTCCAATCTACTCAAGAAATCTTCACCAAGACTCACCTCAAATATGCTCTACAAGTCCTCACTAGAACTTTTTCAATCTGCTCTACAAGTCCTCACTAGAACTTGTCCAATCTACTTGTAAGCTTCCATAAAAGCTCACACAAATTTGTCCTTGAGATTTTACAAAATCTCTCTCAAATTTATCCTTAAGTCCTATATTGGACTTATTCAGTTCTTCTCAGAAGCTTTCACAAAATCTTTTCAACACAATTGCAAACTTGCATACTCAACTCAATCTATCACAAAAAATCTCTTTCACTTGTATAAACAAGTTTTCACTCAGATCTCACAATAACACATGGAGAATGGCTAGAGACTCAATATGTTACTTACTTACAACAATCACTTTCAATCTCTTTCTCAAATCAATTGAGAATAAGGAATAATTTGTTTCATAGATCTTGAACTATCACTTCAACACTTTCCAATTACTACAACTCAATCAACTCAATCAATGAAACCAACTTGCTTGCAAAAACCTAAGCAAATTATTCATTCAATGCTCTCACAATGAAAATTCAAACTCAACTCAAGATGTTCTCACATTCATATAACAATGATACTCATATTCTTTGCATAAACCCAAGTTCAATATAGTTCACAAGTTCTCACTCAAGCATTCACCAATCAAGTATGTAGGATTACTCAACAATGCTTATCAAACAAGGTTTTTATTGCACTCAGAAAAACCTTTATCAATCACTCTCAATAATGCTCATAAACAACCCTTTTTACTCCAACTTAGCATTCATAACATTCAACAATCACTCTCAAGGATAATGTGCCCTTACCTCTTGTTTGAAGAAGATCCGACTTCAAACACCTGTTTTAATCATAACACTTTTCTTTGCTAAACACAAGGGTTAAATAACATATATTTGTCCTTAATATTTTTCTTCAATAATATACTCAAATAATTTTCTAAAATAGTTCTTTTATTATTCTCAAGGACTATGCATTAACCCGCACAAATTTACTTAACAAATTCCCTTCAAAATTACCTTATAAAACTTATTACTCCAATATCCTCAATTTAATATTCAACAATATTAAAAAGCCTTTTACAAAATAATATACTTTTTCTACACCTTATGACTCTAAAAATTATCTTCAAAAATCATAAGCCACCTAAACCTTATCACTCCTTAATTTTCAAAATAATATAACCTTTATATGCTTTACAATAATAAATTTATGCCCTTATACCTTAGAAAAAAAAATTATTTTCTTCCCTGCTTTGCAAAAGGTGCCCACGCGAAATATTTATCCTCTTCGCCTTGCAAAATGGTGAGCGCATGATTTGAACCCGCGTCTCTTTCCTTGCTAGCGCCTTAGCCCGCGGTCAACTCGTCGTATGAACTGGAGGTCCACGTAGGACCTAAGTGCGCCTACACACACTTATCCTTAACACTGCCGCCAAGAGCCTTTGAACCAAAAAGGCTTCCTCCTTTTGTTGTTGTAGAGTCTCAAACCCGAGACCTCTCTGGTGCTACGACTTAGCGCCCAAGCCAAGCACCATCTGGGCTACCCGCCTGGATGGGTCTAAGAGCTTGGTGCCTCTGGTCCTTATGTCTTCCACCTTCTCTGGATTAACACTGCGCACACTCCTTCCTGCTTCCGCGTTCGATCGATGAGCACTCTCTTATTATTGCATGAAATTCGAATGATCACTTTAGCCTATGTTTGAGGCAATATTTATATGCCATTAAGGCCTTTCTCCTTCACGTTAGCGAATTTAAATTATATGCCTTTCTAGGCATTTACCTTCACGTCGACGGATAATTAACCTTTGCATTTCAACTTTAATATTTAATTTATAATTATTTTAAATTTAGAAATGAATTTAAATATTATAAATTAAATAATTAAATATCCATTTGGCCTTTTTAAATGAAATAAAATGTGAACCTCCTTGTGCTTTTGGGAGAACATTTTGCCATCATTAAAATAACCATATTATTTGCTTCCAATCACCATGGAACAAAGATATCTTTGCAACCCTTTTCTTTTGCATTGGCTTAGCATTTCTTTGACATCAATGATAACAACTTCTGCTCAACAAATCCTTCTCATATTTCTAACAGAACCAGAGGTACCATAAATATTGAACATCGCTTTGCTTAATAAATTGCATAAAGAAAAGGTATAAATTTGGGGTCTTTTGTTGCCACAATATGTATATTTGTCAATGTATAAAACAACAAATTAAATGCATTCATACATCCATTTTTACCCACAAATTCATAATTTTTGAAGGTGTCGGATTCCACCGAAAATGCACCTTTTACAATACCAAATTTTCAAAATATTTTGCAATAATATTTGAGTTGCAAAAAATGATATTCACTACTTTTTCTTTGCCCTTGTTTTGTGTTTGATTTACAAAAAACAATAAAATTTTGTGGTTCTCCCTTTGTGTTTTGATTTTTGCAAAATAACAAGGTTGTGTACCAAAATTTTAGCCCTCTTTTTAATTTTAATTCGCCTTAATTTTTGCAAAAAAAATCATGTCAATTTTGTTTGATGTGGATGATTTTTGGTTTTGCAAACATTTGATTGTTGTTCTCTTTGTTTGGTTTTGTAACCCCCTTTTTTTTGCATTATCTTTATTTTAATTAAATTAATTAATTTTTTAAATATATATTTTTTAATTAATTAGTTCATTGTTTAATGCAATTAAACAAGAATTTTATTCGTATGCACAAAATATTTATACAAAGTACTTGGCTGAAATTAGCCAGTAACGAACATGAAACAAAATAGCATATCGAATATCTCTAACCCCTACCAAGTTTGGAACAAGTTAAATAAAACATTACAACACGTTGGCATCTAGAAGGACAACTTGATGTGCACTACAAAGAATAATGTAATAAAATACTATAGATGTAAATACCTATAGCCTAATAGATTTGTTTTGATACTCTTGATATTCTTCCCATCTTAATTTTCTATCAATACTTTGAATTCTATAAATTTTACAAAGGCATGATCCTTGGATTTGATAGTGTAGATCTTAAAAAAGAACTCTCTATGATTCTTTTCTAATGAACACCCTTCATATACTCCAATATCTAGATTAAATTATGTGATATCCTCAGCTATATAAAGATGACTTATGTGTCTCAAGGATTTGAAATTAGCACATCCTAAATATTGATGGGCTATAACTCATTAGTATTATCATCCTTAGACATCATAGAAAAAAACTTATTTCAATCAATACAAGATGGAGCCTCATCAAGATTATACACAGAAATTATCTCATGACTATCCTAAAGAAACAATCTAGAAATCATGATCAATATCCATGGCCACCCATTTATTTGATCAAAACTCCACCTTATTAGTATGCATTATTTAATTGATGGAAAGAGATTGGGGTCCTCCTCTTGGAACATAAAGAATTTGTCCAAGAGTAGGATTTGATAGTCATATCACATATCTATATACTAGTAAAGCTAAATTATCACCAATGAAAAATCTATAACATTTTACTATTGAATGTAGTAAAAAAGAAACAAAGATGCATATATCTAAAATTTGCAATCCACTCATGGTAAGAGAAGGAAGACTAATAGGCTAAATGCATAATCACATGTATATCATGGGAAACATCATCATCGTTGACTTCAATTTCTAGAAATATTGTGTCACATTTTGATTACTCAACAATTTCTTCAAGTTTTTGAATTTTACTCCTATAAAATTTGGTTTTATGACTTTCCTTCTTATAATACCCACTAACTATTTTCTTTGAATTCTCCTTAAATATATCTTCCCAATTGATTTTGGCTTAATCTAAATTGTTCTTTAAACATTTTGAAACATTTTTAGATGTTCCTAAATCTTGGATTGAAGTTTCCTAGTATTTCTCATTTCTCAAATTCACTTGATGTTAAACAAGACAAATGAATACTTTGACTAGGGGTAGGTTCTATTAGTTCAAGTCTTAGAAGTGCAAAGGCCATGCTTGACACCAAGTTTGTTGTCTAACATAATTATAGATAAAATTCATGTTAATTTGTTAAAAAAATATTAAGTGAATACAATTTCTATAATCTTGCTTATTAAGTGGTTGAGATAGGTTGTCTTCTATGAAGAAGGCTTTAGTTCAAGTATTAAAGGGTGAAGAAACCCTAGTTGACCCTAAGTAATAACCTTGTTGTAAACAAAATTTATGTTATCCTATTGAAAAACATACATTTTTCTACTATTTTGAAATTTACCATTGTGTGACTTAACTATATAGGATTATGTTTTTTTAGTTACAAAAATTAATCTAATGAATAATGTTTTTAAAATTTATTTGATTTTTCACATCAACTTATTTTCTTTTAAAAGAAAAAGTAAGATAATAATGTACGTGAATGTTAAATAATGAGTCCAAACATAAGCATAGTAAGATACCCACTTTCAAGTTATTTTGCAACAAATTCTTAAGTTTTTCGCAACCAATTCTTCCAAGTTATTTTACAAAAAATTTGCTAATAGAGTTCAACAAGATAACAACATATAGAATCAAGGGAATTGTTATACCGTTCTTAACCATAATCCCAAATTAAAGGGTATGTCAGTGACAAGCTACCCACTTTTCAAGTTATTTTATAGTAACTTTGTTAGCTTCACATCTTTTTTCTTTTGCATTTATATTAAAAATAAATGTTTATTTTTTAATTATATTAAATAAAATATAATTTATACCCCAATGATGGGAAATGAATAAGTACCACAGTGACAACTCCTAGGAGGAGGGAGAATTTGCGCACAAAGAGATTGAAGTTCTAGATGTGTATGATTAGGAATTTGTTCAAATCATTGTGTACATGGGAAGGTGGAGATAGAACAAACATATAACCATGGAGATTAGCAAGATGAGTTGGTAGAGTTGCAGGAATTTGTAGTTGCCATTGGAAATGAAGACCTCTTGATTGTGTTTTAAGAGGATATGTGGTATACAAGGAAAATAAGCCGATGGTTTTATCTTTTTGTAGTTTTGAGGAGTCCTTTGATATGTCATTCAGGTGTAACAATGTTTTTTTTGTGTATTTTTTTGTCTATTCTCTAATTAGGTATTTAGCCTCCATAAAATTATAGTCATTTAAATTTGTATGTACTTCCAGGCTGTGACCCATGTATGAAAAACCTCACAACTATGTAATCTGATTTTTATTCAATAAAATTTAATCTTATTTGTTCCTCAAAAAATATAATTTATATTTATATTATAACAATAATTATTTTTATTATTTTTTAATTTAGAATAGTTCCTATTATTAAAATTATTTTCTTATTACTATATTTTTTTTTTTTGAAAAAAATGAAAAACTTGTATTAATACAAAGAGCAATTACAAGCGGGAGAGAACACATCCCAACCAAGAACAACAAACAACACTACAAGAGAAGAGCACAAAGTCAACCCAACACAACACAAAGCAAAGAAGTCAACTGGGCGCGAACAAGCGACATGTCGCGAGATCGCGACAGTCAACCCCGGCTCCTCCACTGCGGTGCCAACAGTCACGAAAACGCGACATGTCACGAAATCGCGACATGTCGCAAAATCGCGACGACAGCACCCTCCAGCAACCCTTCGTCAAAATTGTCACGAAATCGCGACATGAAGACCAGCTTGCTCCATAACGCCAAAAAGGTCGCGAAATCGCGACAGAGAGCCTCCGAAGCATCCAACCATCAAAAGTGTCACGAAATCGCGACGAATTATCCTTATGGCATCCAGATCGCAAAAGCGTCGCGATATCGCGACAGTTTCTCCATTCCGCTGGTAAGCCAAAATTGTCGCGAAATCGCGACGAGATTTTCTTACAGACAGCCATCGCTAAAAAATGTCACGATATCGCGACAAAATATCCACTTTGCACCACATCACAGAAATGGTCGCGATTTCGCGACGGGTTTTCCTTATGACACCAGATCGCCAAAAGTGTCGCGATATCGCGACGGTTTTTCCTTTCGACGCCCAGTTCTCAAAACTGTCACGATATCGCGACGAATTTTCTTTTCGGCGCCCAGTTCTCAAAACTGTCGCGATATCGCGACGAATTTTCCACTTTGCTCTCCATCTGCAAAAGTGTCGCGATATCGCGACGATTTTTCCTTTCGGCGCCCAGTTCTCAAAACTGTCGCGATATCGCGACGAATTTTCCACTTTGCTCTCCATCTGCAAAAGTGTCGCGATATCGCGACAATTTTACCAGTTAGCCCCAAATTGCCAAAACTGTCGCGATATCGCGACAATTTTACCATGCGCCTTCCCCGAGGGCCGCGATGGCGCGACATGTCGCGATATCGCGACAAAAACCCGCCAAAGGCCGAGAGGGCGCAACCTGTCGCGATATCGCGACAACTTCCAACTTGAAGCAGCGACGACGCTACATGTCGCGATATCGCGACATAAACCTTCCTTAGCATAAAAACACTGCACATCATTTCAGAAAACGTTCAAGGCCTTGTCGGATCTCTGCATCCTCCACAGGCATGTCACTGTGCAGCTGCATCCCAACCTCCCTTTCAGGACCCATCTTAGCAAGGAAATCGACCGCCTTATTGAGATCTCGATTCACATAGACAAGTATCACATCATCTAATTCCCTCCAAAGCTCTTTGATTTGGGAGACTAAGATCCGCAACCTCCAAGCTTTCGAGACAAAGTTTCTCATACAGTTAAGAGCACCCACCAAGATTTGGGAGTCGACTCAATAATAATCTTCCCGTGTCCCTCGTTTGGTAGCCTGAAGGAGGCAGATTTGATGGCAAAGGCCTCGGCTTCATTGTTTGTGGCACATCCCTGCACCCTGCAGCTCCCAATAGAGCAAAGACCCAAGCATGATCGCGGCACACTACTCCAATTCCAAGGACTTCCCGGATTGCCTTTAGCAGCTCCATCGCATTGATTTTGATCCATCCTTCAGGAGGAGGTTTCCAACTACCACTCACCTGCCTTTGTTGAATAACAACTCCCTCTTCCAAAGGCTCAGAAGCAGACTGAATTTCCCCCTCGGCATGAATGGCAACCGTTTCCGCCACTTTGCTCCAAATGACTTGCCATATTCCTTCTAGAGGGGAGAAGGTTTCACGGAAAATACGGGCATTTCTCTCCAACCAAACCTGCCACCAGATAAAAAATAAACCAAGCTCCCAGCCAATTCGAAGAGCTTTGGATTTAAATCTACCTTTCTTCCAGCTTTCCCAAATGTTGTTTCGAGACAAGACCCCATTAGCCTGAAGTTTAAAGTGGGAGAACCAGCGCTTCCAGATCTATCATGTGAAAGAACATTCAAACATTAGATGATCCGCAGTTTCCTCCTGCTTGTGGCATAACACACATTGAGAAGGGCCAATGATGCCTCTGAGTCTGAGATTGTCATAGGTGAGAATTCCATTATGCAAAAACTGCCATGCGAAGAAGTTCACTTTCGGCCAACCTTGGGGATGCCATATCTTTCTCCAATCATGAACCAAAAAAAAGTGTGGGGGGGGCTCTGGAAGGATCTCATCATATCCCTCTTTCACAAGATAAACCCCAAGGCTCCCATAGCCCCGTGCCGCTTCATCCTCCTCATCTCTCCCGAGAAGAAACCGTTCTGCCAAGATTTTTCCCAAAGTAGGTACCAACTCCGGAGGGATTGGTATTGGCCACTCATCCAGCCGCTTAAACTTTATGATCTTGTAGTCCCCCAATTGACTAGTGTTAAAGTAGCTCTCAATTTGGATCCATCCCTTATCTTCTATAGCAGATTTTATCGGTTGCAATTCAAGAAACACAACAATAATGGGAGGATTCTGGTCCCAGGAATCAGTCTAGAACCGAGCCTTATCCCCTCTCCCCACTTTCCAAAATAGTTGATCTTTGATGAGTTGAGCTCCAAGCTTGAGCGCTTGCCACACTGGTGATCCAAAACCTTCCAGAGGAAAGCGGCACACATCATTAGGATGGACAGAACCCAAGTATTTTGCTAGAGAGGATTCTCGTCGAAGAGGGATGTTGGCCGAGAAATCCACCTCCAAGATAGCTTTGCCAGCCAAAGCCTTGTTGTTAAACTTGGAGCTTCTTAGTCCCAACCCTCCTTTTTCCTTGGGTTGGGTAACCTTGTCCCACCCAACCAAGGCCCATTTCCTCTCTCCCTTGGCACCTTCCCATAGAAATCTTCTAGCCATTTTATCCAGCTCTTTCCAAATAGACTGGGGAGCAGCCAAGACGGAGAATTTATAAATTGGCATGGCCTCAATAACTGACTGCATAAAAGTTAGACGACCCCCATAACTTAACCATCTATGAGACCAATGGTTCATTCTATCTTTGATGCCATCCAATAGGTCCTTCCAAACATCTATTTTCAGTTTTTTGAAATGGAGAGGGACCCCTAGGTAAACTCATCGGGAGAGAGGTCCGAGTGAAACCTAAAATCTCAATAACTCTGTCTCCGTAACCGTTGATCAATATTGAAGAAGATCACTTTGGATTTATTGTCATTGATGACTTGATTAGAGGCCCGGAGGTAGACATTTAGAGTATCTCCGATTCTTCTTGCTTCCCTAAGGCTGGCCACTCCCACCAATCAAGTATCATCTACAAACTGTAAATGAGTCAAAACTTCAGCCCCGACCTTAATACCTATTATCTGACCTTGAAGTCTTCTTCTCAGAAAGAGTCTACCCAATCCTTCAGCCAAGATGAGGAAGAGATAAGGAGAGCAAGGGTCTCCTTGCCGCAGGCCACGAGAGGCACCAAAAGGAGGCGAGGGAAGTCCCTTGATAAGAACAGAGTATGAAGGCATAGAAATACAACTCATGACCCATCTGTCTGAGCCTCGAGAGAAACCAAAGGCAATCAACATCTTTGCCAAGAAGCCCCACTCCACCCTCGTCATAAGCCTTGGACATATCCAATTTAATGAACATTCCTTTGTTCCCAGATTGGTGCATTGTATGGATAGCCTCCCGTGCAAGAATCACTCCATCCAAGATTTGCCTCCCTTCAACAAAACCCCCTTGCTCTGGGGAAATTATATTATGCAGGATAGGTTTTAACCTTTCAGCCATAATCTTAGTAATTATTTTATAGATCACATTGCATAAGGCAATAGGTCTAAAATCGATAAATGAACCCCCCTCGCTCCTTTTGGAATTAAAGTAATGAAGGTATGATTTAGAGCCTTGAGCATTCTTTTATTGGTTCTGGACTCCTCAAGGATAACTATAACATCTTCCTCCAGGGTATCCCAAAAGGCCTGGAAGAACTCAATAGGGAAGCCATCGAGACCGAGCGATTTACCAAGACTCATCCCAAAGACCACCTTCTTAAGTTCATCTCTATCTATAGGTCTAAGTAGGGCCTCGGTTCTCTTCGGAGAGATTATAGAAGGAATGACAACAATAACTTCATCTTGGGCTGCCCCATCTTGCTCCATACTTTCCTTAAAGAGTTTTGAGAAATACTCCATTGAGTGGGAGTGCATACCAGGAAGAGTGTCAAAAGAGTATCCATTCTCATCTTGAAGGAAATCCATATTATTCACTTGTCTCCTAGCACAGGCAGAGCGCTGAAAAAATTTTGTATTTCTGTCTCCTTCTAATAACCAAGTATTTCTTGCTCTCTCGTTTCCAAGAAATCTCTTCTTGATTATCAATATCCTCAACCGCTTTGCGCAAAGCATCATCCTCGGATTTAAGGTGCTCGAAAATGTTTCCTTCCCTGAAATGTTTTTGCACCTCATCCCATCTGGCCAACAAGGGGGCCCGTTGGTGCCGGAAGTCTGATTTGTTAGTTTGCCTCCACTGCTTCAGTTTACACTTGACAAATTGAAGTCGTTTGTGAAATTTGAACATTGCAGTCCCAAAAGGTGGGCGGCCATCTTCCCACCACTGAGGAATTTTTCTTCGGAGATCTTCTTTTTGCAACCAAAAATTTTCAAATTTAAATGGTTTATGGTACTGCCCTGTCATAGCCCCTCCCTCCAAGAAATGGGAAAGTGGTCTGAAACTGGGCATTCCAAAATCTGAAATTTAATATTCCATTTCACAAATGCTTCCTCCGAGACCGAAACCGGTCTAGTTTTACCTTCCTACCGTGTGGCTCTCTTCTCTTATTAGTCCACGTAAAATAAGTGCCAGGACCTTTGATATCAACAAGGTGAAAGGCCCGGACTTGAGCAATCGAAGCCTATCCCCTGGATCCAAAACTCGGGAAACCACCTTCCCGATCCCCGCAGATAATTTGGCATTAAAATCCCCAACAATAATCCAATCGCAATCTTCCCGGAGGATCTCATTGAATGAACAACATTCCATTGAAGCCGCTGGCCATCAATGCTTTGAGCCCCATAGAAGTTTGTGATTAAAACCTGTTCAGCTGTAACAATGTTCTTAAAGAGAGATGTGAGAACACCCCTCCAAGCTGTATGTTCTATTGCTATCCACACCATAGGGTTCCAAAGAGTAACAATCCCCCCCGAAGCTCCTTGGGCCGCCACATCCATATATCCAAGCGCCCCTCCATATTCTACTAGCAATTTTACACATAAGATCTAAAGACATTTTTGTTTCCCGAAGGAGCAAAAAGTCCTGTTTTGTGTCTTCCTAAAAGTCTTTGAACAACGGATTGATGGGTTCTCACTGTTTAAACCCCTTACATTCCAGGATTTTATAATCATTGGAAACCTTGGGAGCAATAAGAGTCAATTGTTCTCACCGATCCTCCATTGATCAGCTTGTCCCCTTGCGCTACTAGTAGATCCTTATTGGATTTTCTACCAGCTCCTTGGGAATTACTATTCTTAGACCTCTTTTCCACCTGGGTAATCCCCAACGCTGGTCTTTCTCTGTTCTTTTCTCGCACTTCCCATGTTGACATCCTTAATAACTGGTTGTGCAGGGGAATGGATTACCATAGCCCCTAGGTTCTCTGGGCGCAAAGTCTCGTGGGTTTCAATCACCTGTTCTAAGACAGGAGTAGATGATAGAGGAGCATGAGAGTGGGTGTTAGTATCCTCAGCATTCCCATCCACTCCTTCCATGACTTGGTCTTCTTGGTCTACAAGGGATTTGAAGATTTCATATCGATTGGTTGGCTTGGTTTGGGCCCGCTCTTTGCCATTTCTCTTTTTGTTTTTCCTCCGCTTTTGCTGTTCAAAGCCATCTTTCCGGGCATCAGAACCCTGGGGGATATTGAGGGGTTCTTTGACCGGAGTGAACTTACCCTCTCCGGGGCGATTTGGCGCTCCCGACGGAGCTTTCGCTTTTGTGGTCGTGCTATTTGGGCAGTAACCTAGCCAAATGGCCATGCTTATGGCAGACTCTACATCTGAAAGGTAAGGCTTCATAGTCTAGCCGTTGTATCCAAGTTAGTCCTGCCAACTCCAATTCCACCTCGACTGGAAGTGGCTAGCTAATGTCCATTTCTACGCATATTCTAGCAAAGACAGCAGTATTTCCCTCCATGGTATCTCTTGAAACTCCCAAATATCTACCTAGAGAATTACCAATCAACTCAAGAATCTGCTCACCCCAAAACTCCATTGGGAGAGCGTACAGCCGTATCCAGACCGGGACAGCCGTGGGCTCAATGCGAGGATCAAAACCCACTCTCCATGGTTGGACAAATAATCCTGCCGGGCCGTGGCTCCTCTTCTCTGATTCAAATGCTCTGTTTCTATCTGCTAAAGAAGAGAAACTAATAATAAAATACCCATTTCTTATAGGCCATAGAGAGTACTCACCAATGGGCTCCCGGTTCTGTCTCACCCAGGTGTGTAGAAAGTTCATAGTGGGCCGGATACCCATGAATTTGCAGATCGGATCATGGGTAGCATGGTATATAATCGTATCCTCAACCAGTTTTGGTTCTATGACAATCTTAGGCCTGGAAGCAGATTGTGGAAGGCAGCCGTTAACTCTGTTTGCAGGTAAACCCTTTCCAGCATTCTTAAATAGCATTTGATAAGCACTTCGTTGAGCTTCATCGGAGGAAGATGCGTGGTTTTCTTTTAATATATCAAGCATATGAGCTTTTCTCGCCCATCGATAGATCCCGGAGGAGACCCCATTGGGCCCTCCCAAGGCAACGAACGATCCTACAAAGAAGTGTAGATTCAATCCACAGGAGGTCCTGGAAGAATCTTCCAACCAGAGACCCTGGAGCTTCGCCCGGTGCCTGCACAGAAGGTTTCCCGCCAAATCGCCAGAGCTCGGTGAAAATTCCCGTTTTTTCGCGGCCCTTCTTATTACTATATTACAAATTAATTTGATACTAATTTTTTTATAAAATAGGTAATCCCCCTCACATGCATGCATATATGTAACCTTGACATGTGTTAATCCCACCCACCCAGTCATTAAAAAAAAGCATTGTGAAAATGAATTCCTTTGAATGCAAAGTCCAAAGTCCTTGCTTTGCTCTAACAAGTTTACTTTCAAATATAAGACTAAAAAATGTTCATCCTATCTCACAAGATTCATGTGAGTAGATCATACACTAGATAGGATAAAATAAATTATTTATTTATTAAAATATATCATATAAAAGTAAGTAGATCATACATTATATGAGATAAAAGAAATTATTTGGTAAGTTTCAATCCTTGGAAGAAGGTACGGGGTTCAAGCTTGATTGTTTGCGTCAGATACAAAAAATCTTGGGGTTCAAGCCTGGCGGCCTGCATCGGATACAAAAAATCCTTCGACTAGTTCGAGGGGTATACCCGAATGGACAGGCCCTGTGAAACGAAAAGTCCTGATTTTAAAGGATAAGGGGACGATTTTCCTTAATATAATGTTTTATTCACACACTTGGTACTTTACTAGCAAGTTTCCTCCATCTTTGGAAGGAGGTTTGGAGTTTGGCGGCCTAAGACGGATACAAAAAAACCCCAGTTAGCCTGAGGGGTATACCCAGATGGAATAGGCCATGTGGAACTTAAGGTCCTGGCCCCCAAGGAATATGAGAAACGATTTTCCTTAACATAAGGTTTTTGCACCTGGGATGTAATGCAACTGTTCCAACGGTTCCGACTTTGGCTCTTCTTTGGAAGGTCCAAGGTTCAAACCGCAATGTAGGCGAGTGTGTGAGGGAGTGGGTGTGTGTGGTGGTTTTGTGTTAAATTCCCTATTGATAAGTATAGCTCTTAACTTTAATAGGAGCCATGGTTGGAAGAAAACCCTTACTGGTCATAAATTTTTTTTACAAAACACTTCACCCATTATTATTATTATTATTATTATTATTATTATTATTATTATGTTAATAACGAGTGATTCGATATGAAAATCGAAGCTTAAACACAAAATTAAACACGCACTCTCAACTCTCTTCAGTGAAACTAATAAATTATTTTAAATATAAAATCTATACTTATAAAAGCAAGGACAATAAATTATAGGCCCCATGTTTTATCTAATATTCATACTTTAATATAAGACTCGGATAAGATAATTATCCTCCCTTATAACCCTCTTATGAATGATATGGGATTATATGGTTTTTCGATCTTTTAAAAGCAAGAAACTTCATGAACTTAACTGGATATATTAATTTTTCATAAACAACTTACGTCAAACCTCTAGAGGATAGTCGCGCCAGATTAGGGTTCCGGTCCCAAAAAATAGTATAAATTATTTATGTTTGGAAATAAAACCCAACACGTTAAGATGGCCGAGTTGGTCTAAGGCATCAGATTAAGGTTCTGGTGCAAGGGCGCGTGGGTTCAAATCCCATTCTCAACAACATAATATAATAGTGTAATGGGACCTGGTTCCTTGTCAGGATGGCCGAGTGGTCTAAGGCGCCAGACTCAACTTTTTCACCAATTCAATACTTTTTACATTTTTATTTTTTTATTTTGTTTTGTTTTATTTTTTATTTTTTTATCCATGTTTTTAACCAATTCAATACTTTTTATTTTTCTCTTCATGTTTTCACCAATTCAATACTTTGCTGTGGCCCTTCCCTTCATGTTTTTCGCCAATTCAATACTTTGTTCAATATTTTCCCTCACCAATTCAATACTTTTTACATTTTTATTTTTTTATTTTGTTTTGTTTTATTTTTTATTTTTTTATCCATGTTTTTAACCAATTCAATACTTTTTATTTTTCTCTTCATGTTTTCACCAATTCAATACTTTGCTGTGGCCCTTCCCTTCATGTTTTTCGCCAATTCAATACTTTGTTCAATATTTTCCCTTGAAGTAGGCATTTGGTCTAGTGCTATGATTCTCGCCTAGGATGCGAGAGGTCCCGATTTCAATTTTCCGAATGCCCCTTTTCACTGTTTGTTTTACCGTTTTGGTAAACATATCAATCGTATAGATTTTCCCGTTCTCACAACTCCCTATTCCCAATTTTTATATTTTTGCTATGTTTAAACATTGTTAGCAAGTACTTTGAATTAAATATACTCATCTCAATGTTAAACACAAGAACTTGTAAGAAGAACTCCAAAAGCTTTACCCTTTTGAGATTCAAGCATATATATATATATATATATATATATATATATATTTTGAATGAAAATAACATCCTACACTATTCTTTAAATTTTGAAGAAGTTATTATTATTTGAGAAACATGTCAATAATCATTCTTACGTTTAATTGGAACAAAATAACAAGATCAATTTTTTTAAAATAAAAATCAATGAAATAAAAACCTACTTCTATTGGCCTAAAAGAAAAACGTGGTAATAATATTCTTATAACCATCATAAGTAAGCAAAACTGATTGTATATACGAAAACCCATAGTGCATCAAAACACACAACAATAATTTTTTTTTTTAATTTATATAGATATGACTTCAACCCTATTTGAGATTATTTGGTCCTAGCAAAAGCTTGGTTTTCATGCATACATTTAATGGATCTATTCTTTTTAAATCATTTATTGAGATTTTTGAGGCCCTTATCTTTGTTCTCCACAAACAAAGTTCACAAGCAGTTTAAGTGAAGGCTTAGCTGATGGAGGAGGCCAATTCCTAATTCCAACAATGTCTTTTGTGGAAGGATCTAGGAAAAATGGTCAATGAAACAAAAACCTACTTCTATTGGCCTAAAAGAAAAATGTGGTAATAATATTCTTATAACCATCTTAAGTAAGCAAAACTGATTGTATATACGAAAACCCATAGTGCATCAAAACACACAACAATAAAAAAAAATTCTAATTTATATAGATATGCCTTCAACCCTATTTGAGATTATTTGGTCCTAGCAAAAGCTTGGTTTTCATGCATACATTTAATGGATCTATTCTTTTTAAATCATTTATTGAGATTTTTGAGGCCCTTATCTTTGTTCTCCACAAACAAAGTTCACAAGCATTTTAGGTGAAGACTTAGTAGATGGAGGAGGTCAATTCCTAATTCCAACAATGTCTTTTATGGAAGGATCTAGGAAAAATGGTCAATGAAACAAAATTCTACTTCTATTGGCCTAAAAGAAAAATGTCGTAATAATATTCTTATAACCATCCTAAGTAAGCAAAACTAATTGTATATACGAAAACCCATAGTGCATCAAAATACACAACAATAAAAAAAAATCTAATTTATATAGATATGCCTTCGACCCTATTTGAGATTATTTGGTCCTAGCAAAAGCTTGGTTTTCATGCATACATTTAATGGATCTTATTCTTTTTAAATTTTTTTTGAGATTTTTGAGGCCCTTATCTTTGTTCTCCACAAGCAAAGTTCACAAGCATTTTAAGTGAAGACTTAGTATATGGAGGAGCCCAATTCCTAATTCCAACAATGTCTTTTGTGGAAGGATCTAGGAAAAATGATCAATGAAACAAAAACCTACTTCTATTGACCTAAAAGAAAAATGTGGTAATAATATTCTTATAATCATCCTAAGTAAGCAAAACTGATTGTATATACGAAAACCCATAGTGCATCAAAACACACAACAATAAAAAAGTTTCTAATTTATATAGATATGCCTTCAACCCTATTTGAGATTATTTGGTCCTAGCAAAAGCTTGGTTTTCATGCATACATTTAATGGATCTATTCTTTTTAAATTGTTTTTGAGATTTTAGAGGCCCTTATATTTGTTCTCCACAAGCAAAGTTCACAAGCATTTTAAGTGAAGAATTAGTAGATGGAAGAGCCCAATTCCTAATTATTACAGTGTCTTTTGTGGAAGGATCTAGGAAAAATGGTCAACTCCTTTCTATTTAATCTTCCTCAATTTTACCATTTGTTCCTAATTTTTGTTGGAATTTGTTTCCTTTAATTTTTATTGCAATTGGCAATTTCAAGAATAAAGGTGGTAGATTTAGTAGAGGGTATTCCATCCAAAAATTAAAAGTGAGTTCTAAATAACATTAGATAAAGAAAGATTTTTTCTAGGTCTAAAAATTTTCAATTTGAGAGGATTTCCTTATAGTACATTTACTCAAACAAAAGAAGAACATGGTAGAAGTTTCACTAGAATTTGAGATCAAGAGGTTGACTCTAGTAAGAAAGTTGCCAATAAATTCTTAATAATCTGCCCATGTATTACTTGGGAAATTGTGCTTAAAACAACAAATTGACAACAAATTGACTTTCTTCTACTTTGTTCACAACCTTAAAAAGTCCTTTATAAACCCCTATAATTAGAGTGTTGGTAGCCACATACGTAGAAAAGTACCTTATAAACCCCTCTAAACCACAAGTATGGCCAATGTGTTTAGCAAAAAAATAAATCATTATATTTTCTTTTGAATGCCTTATTTAATTAAAGGTATGTTTTTCCTCTACCTTTGTAAGCTTCCAATGAAGCTTCTTGCACCCAAGTTAGGCCCTCAATTATATAGTTTTCTAGAGCTATATGTGGAGATAAATTCTACTAATGTTGTTGTCTTTCAGTTCCTTCTTATGGTCCCTCGTAGAAACCATCATTATGTAGTTATATAGTCAAGAATTGGAAGAACAAATATACTAATTGAAGATTATGAAGGAAAGGCAAAGAAAAATAAAGCCATGATCCTTGAAGGGCCTATATCTAAATCAAAATGAAAAAATATTCTATAGCCATCTTGCTTAATCATAGCATGCCTATGATATGATTGAAGTCTATTCTTCTATTTTTAATCAGGAAGCCTACCTCTATTAATTGCATTAATTCCATAGTCAATATTATTTATTTGACATAAAGCTAATTTACCAATTATTTAAAGGACACCTCTTGGTACATAGGAGGCAATCAACTAAGATATTTATATCAATATCCACTATAAGGAATTTAAATACTTTATCAATCACCATTAAAATCCTTTTAATAATTCATACGACATTAACAACATTATTGGTCTGAATACCAATGTTGTCTCTAAAAGAAATAAATGCTAAATATTGGTCCAAATACTTAGATTTTAAGAAATCTAATTTGTGATTTAATAAGTAGGTTCTACCTAATCTTGTTTTAGGTCCTTTCTTGAAAGATATGATTATATTTTTAAAACCAACAGGTAGTTTTTTCCCCTAATTTAATACATTTTTTATAGCATAAGAATTTGGTTTGTATTGTGCTGTGCACTTTTAGGTAGAATCATATTATTGGATTATATATATAAATAAATATCTATATTGAAAGATGTGGTTTTAGTTATGTTTGGTGTTTTAATGGAGTCTACCATCTCATGCACCTCCTTAACATACTTGTTTTATTTCTCATCAATAAAGTGGCACTATTGGAAAACTAGGATTTGTTGATAGTTTTCCTAGTGAAGATGTTATTCTATATTAATTTCCAATGAGATTATTTTGATCTTGGGTCATGCATAGATAAAAAAACATATTCAACAATAAATTATTTGGCTATTTCACAATTATTTATGGTTGTATAATAAAGTTCATTGGGATAATGATACATAGATCTTTAACAAAATATTATCCTATGCACATACATATTTGATAATAAGTTTGGTTGTCAATAAAGTTACTGAAGCTTTGGTAAGTTGCTTTGTCACTTAAGAGAAAGATTTTAGAATATGAATTTCAAGAAAATGAACATGTAACAATCATTGTACAAGATAGTATTATATTTTTGTCCAAAATCAACTATGTGCACAAAAGGTATTTTCAACATACAATTATTAATTAAATTTGTATTATGTGTTGAAAATAAAATTAATTTTAAACCTAAATTGAAGATAAAAGGCATGTGCTTTTATCCTCAAATATATACATGTAGTTCATTGTAAAAGATGATGTGATAGAACAAAGAGAGACAAACTCCAACTCAATATTTCAAAGGGGGAGTCATTACATTTGTAGTGATTCATTTTCTACATATGGGTGATTGTTCACAATTTCTTTATCTTCACATATTAGACAAAAACATACATGCACAAATAGTGCTAGAAGTCTATAATGTTGGATGAGATGTGAATTATAGTATTGCTAAAAGTGCACATAAGAATATTAACATCACTTTTGATGTTATGCAAGAGGATATGATCACATGTGAAGTGGAGTAGCACACCATATGCGTTGGAAATGTTGTAATACATATTGAATAACATGCAAGACATGCTTTTTCCAATGTAAAATATAAGCTATACCACTAAGACAAGAATTTGTTGAAAATTGAAGACTAATTTTCTCAAAGGATATGGACATCTTGCTAAAGATCATCAAGGTGTGTATAGTTCAATACTTGACATTCTTATTTATAATATAAATAAGAAGATTATGATTTTGAAAGAGGATATGGTAATTTTGAATGGATGTGAATATTGAAGTTTGAATGAAGAGATCATGGACTACATATTGGAGAGGTTCTTCCTCCTTATTCATGACTTTATGATGTTGAACATGAATATTGACATCTTAAATTTTTTTTATACCTTTGACTTGTGGGTGTAAATCTATTTGCCCTATTAGACATCATTCTTGAAGATGTAAAGTTTACTGATATTATTCTTGACTTATTATAGCTGCTTGTTTTGAGTTTTTCACACTAGACATTATTCTTTTCAATGAAATGAGTTTGGGATATAATTCAAAAATTTATCAAACTCAAGGACATTTGAACTTGGTTTGTAGCAATAGCTATTGGAAAAGAGAATTTTTCAAAGTTGCCTAGCATGTCTCAGTCTTCTATATGATGTTTAAAAATATAATAGGTACACAAGACATGGTTCTTATGCCAAAAGTATTGATTACTAAAAATAAGTGTGGAAATTTTGCACATAGTTAATATTTCCTTTACATTAAAGTCTTCTATCCTATATTTAACCAAGTATTGTATTGGATGCATAGGGTGTTGGCAAAAATGGAAGTTTGGATGATTACCAGTGAACATTAATCCTTGATTCATATTTTCTACAACATTTTGTTTCATTTGGCATGTACAATATACAACCTCCTACTACATTTATCTTGGTGTAAATGCAGGGATATACTTGTAGATCATTGTGCATAACATGTGTTGATTATCATAAGTGAATGTTATAGCCATTGCATAGAGTATGATTACCTTTGAAGGCATTGACTAAAAGGAAAGGTGGATTTTTAAGACATGTGCAAATTCAATTAAAAGCCTTGGTTCCAAATTTATGATTTATCTATAACTATAGGTGTACTTGTTCTTTTGGAAGCCAAAGTGGGATGCTTTCTTCCTACAAAATATACTAAAAATGTGTTGGTATATTACTATTAAGATATTATTTTATTTGTAACATAATGGAAAATATATTTATGTTGGAAAAATGGTAGAAATAACAATATATTTGAATCCAAGAATCCATAAAAGTAATGATAAAAAACTTACATCTTGGAATCTTGAAAACTACTTGTAAAGAGTTCAAAACAATATAAAAAATTAAAATTTTTCTTGTTGAGTATAATAAATTAAATGGATCCAACTATACGTACTGGAGGATATTGGTATAATTTTACTAAATGATTGATGGTTTGGTAGTCTTTTGTGTCAAATAGATTCTTTACTATTTCCACAAAGGATAAAGAAAAGTCTACTTTTGATATAAAAAATAAGAAAAATATTTGCTTGAGTAGCCTAGCAGTGGAGACTTTGGAACTCTGAATATAGTTATAAGGTTTAAATAGTGTGCGGGTAAGGTTATACACAATGCTTTGTTAATAAGAGTATGGCTGGATAATCATATATTGGGTAAACAACATCCTCTTTGTAGAACCTGAGTAGCCTAATGGTGGAGACTTTAGAACTTTAAATAAAGGTCTAAGGTTTGAATCTTGTGGGGGTAGGGTTGTAACCATGCTTCAGTAACCAGAGTATGGTTGGGGATAATTATAACACAACTAATGGGATACTATGATTCTAATAATATAAAGAGGTTTTTATAAATGTTACTCCAATTTCCTTACAATTAATTGATATATTTCAAAGGTTTATGATACTTACTCCAATTTCCTTTAAAGTGTGTTAATTAATTAATAAATTTCAAAATCTTGTAAAATTACTCATAATAATCTTAGTATTTGTTCAAAGAAAATGATATGGATGAAGATGCATTTTTGGAAAGTTCTAGTATAACTTTGTTATCAAAAACTAATTTAGGAGAGGGGAAACTTAGAAATATTATTCATTGATGTTATCTCTTAGTTGAAAATATCAAATAAATTACATGTAATTCACAAGAAAGATAGGTAGCGGGCCCTTTCAAGGTTGCCTTGAAATAAATAATGGAGGATGCATTTAGTCTTAGACAGTTGATCTAGTCAAGGTCATGGTAACCCTTATTTCAAAATAAAATAAAAATTCCATTCATAATCGATTGATGAGGAGGATAAAAAAATGACACTAAATTATTTTAATTAATTTTTTTTCTTACATACTATGGTGCTTTAATAATTTTGATGTCATGACTATGGATTGACTAATGTTTCGCTATTGGAATTAGAAACAACTAGATACACACAACCTATTGAAATGAAATCTTTTGGAGTTATACACTAGCAAAGCTAAATCCAAATTGTCTTGCAAAGAGGACGAGTTACACCTCATATCACGATAAAAAATTTCAACAAAATAATTAAATATAATCTATATTTATTTATTTAAACCATGAAATTATGTAGCAATGCGTATAATGTGAAATTTATATTAATTATGAATGATGATGTTGAATTTTAAAATGACATTTTTAATGCTTATGCAATTTTATTTTGATGCAATTATGAAATAATTTGATCTAAAATATTGGTTGGAGTGTTTAGAAGAGGGTTCCCTTAATTAAAAACATGAGGAAGAGTATCATCGAGGAGAGGTCTCTATATTAATAAAATGACATGATCAAAAAAATGGAACTCATACACAACCATTGATTAAAATTATATTTTTGTATAGATTTTTTTTCCTATTTTAAAATAGATGAAATATAATGTATTACATGATTGCATATGATTAATCCTCATAGAGGAATTAAGGGTAAATATTTGTGTTGCATAAAAATTTTATTGTATTGATATTTTTCAAATTTGTGAGGGATATTTCCTTTTAGAAAATCTACCATGTTAGTGAGGTTTCAATAAAGAAAATTGTTTCTTTATGAGTGGTTAATAACAACATATATTTTTAGAGCCTTAAAATTCCGTACTAGTTTGTAAGATGGGCAAACTTCTTCTAGACCACCCTGTAAGTTTGTAAAAGGAGAATGGAGGACCAATGTAGGAGTCCCCTCATGAAAATAGAACTTAAGTCATGATGTTTTTTGGTAGGAAAATTTAGTTTAAGTTTTAAAACCTTAAAAATCTATTTTAAGATCCTATTCATTTTAGAGCAAGCCATTTTTATGGATGTAAAGTAGAATGGAGAGAAAAAACTAGTTCGTAGAGAAACAAGAACAATTACATGAAACTAAAATCAAGCCCTAAGCTATCCACCACATGAAATACTTCTATTCTAGAATTATTTGCCAAATTTGGAACTCTCTTTACCTTTGGATTTTATGGAGTTTTAAAAAGACTTTTTGTCATGATCATGGGGACACAAAAGAGGAAGGGCATGCAAATTATAGATTTGATAAAATTGAGTTCCAAAATCAAAAGGAAGGTGCTATGATTCAAAAGAGGAAGTGCTATCAAAGAGTTTAATCATGATATACTTGGTATTTGTCTATGGAAAACATTGATAGGTATTATAAGACTCTTTTATAACTTAAGAACTAAGAAAGATGCATATACCCTCCTCAATGCTTATGTTTTATTTGAATAAAAATAAAAATTAGAAACTAGATGGATTTTGCTTGTCAATTTATAGGTCTTTCTTGAACTCCAAAAAGAGCAAATGGGTAATGCTTACTTTGAGAAAAATGAGTATATTAGGGTTTTGTTACTATGTTTTGGCTATTGCATGTTTGACTGATTTTTTTTTTGATCGGTAAGAAAGAAAATTACTATTAGTGTAAGGGTTTTGATAGGGTCCCCAAAACCTTAATACATCTGAAATGGAACTGGATTACATCAATATTTTTAGCCATATTAACATAGTCTATTGCAATAAATAAAGATCTAAAAAAATAAAAAATACAAAGCCACAAAAATAGGGGGGATGATCCCATCCCTGAGGTCGATCCCATCCCACGGTAGGACCTTGTAGGTCGGGCTAATTATTCAGTTGTTGCCATGGGTGGTGCAAGTCTCAACTGCATCATTGAAGACAGTGTTGAGCTGTGATAAAGAAACCTCCAAGTCATTCACCACCTGTTGGATGACCATCCACTAGGACTTGACTACTTCAAGAACCATAGTGAGGGTGGCCGTAAAGCTAGTCAGGTGGTCGAGGATCACAGAATAGAGAACATTCTTGTCAGATGTAACATTCTCTGGTCCTAAAGAACTGATGCTATCGATCTTCATGTCCGCCTGATCTAGATTTTTGTTTGGGATGAATCATAGGTTTTGTATAGTTCAGTGGATTTAGCTAGGGATGTCGACTCAACTTTGAGTTTCTTGAGCCGTGGAGAGGCTCTAGTGATGGAAGGACCCTGGTTCAGGAGGATTTTGGATGAGGAGCATTTGATCGCTCTTGATTTAGGCTCGAAAACCTTCAAGGATTCAATTATGACCACAAGAGCAATAGGGGTATGAAAGTCAGGGTCCGAGTCATCACTAGGGACCTCCTGAATATTAGTTTCAGTGTTGGAGCTACTTGCAGACTTGGTAGGGGTTGGGTAAAGGGAGGGGTGGGAGGGCTAAAGGTTCATACTATGGAGGGGCATGAGACTATGGGCTAGGGGGAGTTGGTTGGGAGGGACCATAGGTAGAGGGTCCCTAGGTGGAAGAGCCAGGGGAAGCATGGGGGGAGAGCTAGGGGGAAGGGGAGCATGGGGACCAAGGGGTGCAGGGGGACGAGGGGCAGAGGGACAATGATAATGAGGGTATTTCTACAAAAGGTATCTAATGTATGCTTGTAAAGGATATAATAGATTCCCTAGTGTATGGCATAATGGGCTTTACCAGATCGAACATTAGTAATAGATAATTTAATGGAGTGAAACAAATAGTCGGGGATGTTAATTTTATGATTGCCATGAAAATGGTTGAGAAATGCAATGTGAAAGCTCTTGAGGGTACAATCAATTTTATCTACTATAAAAAATTGGAGAATCGGGATCATGACATGATCCCAGGGAGTGGAGAGTTTGGTTCTCTCCACACCCCCATCAGTAGTAAGAAGGTCTTTACCTTTGTCAGGGAAGAACTCTAGTTTTGATGCCATGGAATACTTGTCTCTTCGAACACTCCTCCCATCCATGGGTAATCCTATCACCTTAGTAAGCAATTGCACATCGATGGTGAACTCAAGGCCACACACAGTGACCTGTCCATCATTCCATGTGTTTACAATGGCATGTGTGATATCATCTTCATTACCAACAAACTTTCTGAGGAAAGGGATGCAAGGTTGGAGGATATCCTCGACCATAGGGTCGAGGTGCAGAGTGGATGACTCAAGAATTGCCATGGGTGAATTGGATCTAGGGATTATGGACTCAGAGTGAACAATATGTGGGTGGGGCTTGATGGATTGGAAAGGTTTTAGACACCATCTTAAAAAAATGATTCGACCATCACACATGCTAAGGATATCGGGGTTGGAGGTGCATTGGGATGTTGCATGGTGTGGATAGTGGTGTTTCATGAAATGCGAGACTATTAGCATCACCCTAGAACTGCAAAGGGAAATAATGGTGGTGAGGCGGTGAGTGTCACCGACACGAGGAGTAATCATGGTATGGGGATTGAGAACATTTGAGAAATATTTTCCATGATGATTTCTTGAGGTGGCGCAAATAAGAATGGTGTTGGGATCACGCGTGTGATTGAAATAATGTGTAAGAAAGGTCATAGTTTGAGAGCTATCATGGGGTTGGTTGAAAAATATTTGATGGTTAAGCTCACGAGGATAAATTCATGTGATTGAGATGGAGCGAGGCATAGTGGATCTGGAACTTGGGGCAAGGTGGATATTGGAACCCAAAATTGGCATTGAAAAAGGTTGAAGGTGGCTAATTGGCAGATAGCAAGGGAAATGAGGGTGATGGGAATCAGGGTACATGAGGGCTAGTGAAAGACAAAGGGTGCCAATGTAGTTAATGGTGGGCCAACAGGAATGACACTTGGGTGGTGAGGGAGGTGACACGTGAGGAATGACACCATCCTGGAAGTTCGAGACTCGGGATGAAGGTCGAGGATTAGGGATGGGGAGGATGATCCCTAGAAACAACTTCAAGAAGTTCTGGAGGGAAATCATTATGCCAGACAATGAGGGATCCCTATGAGTGGCCAAGATTGGCCAGCATATCAACAACAATATTGGCTTCTCTGAAAACATGTTGCACAATTTTCTTCGGGTGGTTGAGAAGGAGCCATCTTGCTTCAGAGATGATGTTTCTTACTCTCCAGCTTGGGTTGTTGCTATTTTTGATATAATTGATGATGTTTAGTGAATCTCCTTCGATCACTAACTTGCACTATAACTGACTTGTGATCAACAATCCTTGGTGGAGAGCTTTAGCTTCTGCAATGTGATTAGTGAGGATGCCAAGGTTCTCAGAATATGCCAAGATTAAGTCCCCTGCATGGTTTCTTACAATTCCACCACCACCAATGCGTCCGGGGTTACCTCTTGAAGAACCATCAAAATTCAACTTAAGCCAACCAATCGAGGGTGGGGTCCATTTGGAGTTGGCTCTGGGGTTGGGATGAAGGGGTGGGGTGATGGGATCCAAGGAAATGCGAAGGGAGGCAAAAATGGAGGCTTCGATCCTAGTGGTGGGGGTTCTAGAACAAGGACATAAGGAAAAAATTTTGATGGTGGAGCTGATGATCCTACTGAATATCATGGGAGGGTCCTTGGGGAGGCTCGAGAATGCATGATTGTTACGTTCAAGCCAAATTTACCATAGGAAATGGTGGAGGCACATTGACCATAAATATTTGACTTTGGGGTTCTTGAAGGGGTTGGGCCATTGGTTGAAAAGGTCACTGAGGGTGCTTGGACATGACCAGGTGATGTGGAAGGTGGTGAATAATAGACTCAAGACTATTTTCAGTGAAAGAACACCCGAGGAAGATGTGATTAACAGATTCCCACTCATACAAACAAAGATAGCAGCGATTGGGAAGTTGAAGCCCTCGATTAATGAGATTATCTAGAGTGAGTATTCTATTTTGGATGGCTAACCAAGAGAAGAAACCAAATTTGGGGATAAGGTTCTTCAACCATATGGATTTGATAGGGATGGTGCACTTTGAAGGTTCAATCAATAGTAAGTAAGCAGATTTGATCGTGAACTCTCCATCATCGCACTCTCTCCAAATGGGATAATCAGGGGTAGTGCTAGGGGTGGGAATGATGAAGGAATGGAGAATAGAAGTAAGAAGAGAGGCAACATTATTAAGGTGAGGGGGTAGGGAAGAGGATGGGTATGGTTTTCCAGGAAGGTCTCCCTAAGGTAAAGGTGATGAAATTGGCTACCTTGCTCCTGAAAAGAGTGTCAGTGAATGGTTTAAGGGGGAAAGGGTGGGGTTGGCAATGAGGGGTTGGTCAAGGATCCAGGGGTCATGCTAGAGGTCGATGGTTTACCCATTGGAGAACTACCATATGGTGCCTTTGGAGATGACATCTCTAGATTTCATGATTGAGTTCCAGAAGGCAGAGCCGATAGGTGGAGGGTCATCCTCCCAAAAGTTAAATCATTGCATGTACTTTCTTTTTATGATGGATACCCATTCTAGGTCAGCATTTGTCACTATCTTCCATGCCTGTTTAGCAATGAGAGCAAGGTTCATCTTGTTGATTCTTCTTAGGCCAATTCCTCCTTGAGTTTTGGGTCTGCAAACAGTGTCCCACACTACAAGGTGGAATCTCTTTTTATTTTTTGGTCCTGTCCAAAGAAACCTTTTTTGAATTTGTTCAATTTTAGAGTAAATTAGGGATGGGACTTTGAATATAGATAGGAAGTAAACTGGGACACTTTGAAGATAAGCATTGACCAGAGTAGCTTTTGTGGGTTGGCTAAGAAGGGCCCCTTTCCATCCTATGAGCTTCTTAAGAAGTCTATCAATCACGTTGTTCCACATGCTATCAGAGGGGTTACCAATGAAGAGTGGAAGGCCAAGATAGTAAGTGGGGAGAGTGCCAATTGGGCATTGGAGGACTTGAGCAATCCGATGTTGGCGGGTAGGGGGGTGTTGATAAAGAATATTTTTCTTTTGGTATAGTTGACCTGTTGGCCCGTCGCATCCTCATACAAATTTAGGATGGATTTAATAATTTTAGCTTCTACCACTAAGGCTAGGGTGGAAAGAATGGTGTCATCAACGAATTATTGATGGGTGACTAGTTCAAGCTGGGATGCAGGTTGAATTCTAGATATGGCTCCATTGGTGCAAGTAGCTTTGAGTGTTCTTCCAAGGGCCTCGACAAGAATGATGAATAGGCATGGTGATAGGGGGTCTCCCTGTCTAATCCCTTTACTACTTCTGAAGTATCCGACTGGAGACCCATTGACAATGATCGAGAACCAGGCTGAAGATATACATACCCCAATTAATTCAACCCACTATGGATGAAACCCAAACTTGAGAAGGACAACAAGGAGGAAATCCCAAGAAACATGATCAAAGGCCTTGTTCATATCAAGCTTGAGGAGGAATCCAAATTTTTTACTTTTGGAAATAGAATGGATTACTTCATGGATTGTGATGACACCATTCATTACATTCCTTCCTTGGATAGTGCTGCCTTGATAGGTATCAATGATGCGGGGGAGGATTTCCCTCATTTGAATGGACATGGATTTGGTCAGAATTTTATACAGTATAGTGCAAAGGCTGATAGGCTAGAACTCGAAGAGGGATCTGGAAAGATATTGCTTGGGTATAAGGGCTATGAAGGTTGAGTTAACATCTCTTGGAATGGTTCTAGAATTTTGGATGAATCAGATAGCAGAGCAGATATCAGGTCCAATAATTTCCTAGAATGTTTGAAAATATCCAAGGGGAAAGCCATCCGGTCCCAGAGCTTTGTCGGGTGACATGGAGAACAGGGCAGATTTGATTTCCTCATCAGAGAAGGGATGAAGGAGGAGTTGATTGAGATCATGAGGGATGCTGGTGGGAATATGATGAAGGAGAGTTTGGTGGGCAAAGTCGGAGGTGGGGGGAGGGGCTACGAGGAAGGATTAAAAATGGTTGACCACCTCAATCCTAATTTCATGGATGTCAGTGGTGGATGACCCATATCCTTTTAGAAATTCATGAATCCTATTGGCACTGCAATGCCTGAGAGTAGAAGCATGAAAAAACTTGGTGTTTGAATCACCTTCTTTCAGCCATTGGATCTGAGATTTTTATCTCCAGAATATTTCTTCCCTTGCTAATAAGTTATGGTAATCTTCTAAAAGCCTTCTTTCTTCATCCCTGATGATGGTGTCTATGTTCCCTTGCTAGATATGATTCTCAATCACTTGAAGTCTTTCCTTGATAGCCTACTTATTTTCAAAAATATTTTTGAAAACCTCCTTGTTCCAAATTTTTAGATTGGACTTGATGGTTCTAAGTTTGTTGGTGACTTGAGAAATTGGGTTTCCTTGATGGGGGAGGTTCCACCATTTGGATATTCATTCCCTCAAGTCAAGGTGTTGGATCCACATAGCCTCAAAGTGAAAGGGAGTTTTGAAGGGGGGTTGACGTGCAACTTCGAAGACTAGGGGATTATGATTAGACCCTATTTTGGGGAGGGTAGTGAGGGTAGCATCTCCAAAAATAGGGATAGCTTCATGGGATATGAGGAAACAGTTGAGCCTTATTTGGATATTCATGTTCCCAATCCTTCTATTACTCCATGTGAATCTGGAACCTCTAAGATGGATATCCATGAGTTCGTTGGAGTCGAAAAAATCATTGAAATATTTGTAACTCCTAGGTGATATGGATGAACCTCAATTATTATTGGAAATTTGTTTTGTAATTGGTATAGTGAAATGATAGATTCTAGAAGCGCTTCCAATTTGTTTGCTTTTTCGAAATGGGAAAAAGATTTTTGGCGAACCCCTAAAACTCTACATCCCTATTGCTATATAAAGTGACCATTAGAATCCTCTAATAAAAACCTCCATTGTAAAACATAAGTGTTTGATATAAGTTCTTGTATACAAGCATTAAGTTTTTTGAAGAGTCTTGGAATGAAAATATATCCTTTGTTAGGAAGTCGATTAAAGGAGCATGTGCCTAGATCTAAAATTGTTTTATGAACCATAAATTGTTGAATTAATTATATAACATAAAACCATTTAAGTGTCAGTATAAAAACTTGATTGAGATATTGAATAGCCCAAATGCTATATCCTAACCTACATCTAGTGTAGAACAATATTCTTCAATATTTTCTTGAGGGAGTTTAAGTTGGTTAGTCTTGAATATAGTTTACGTATCATAACTTATTGTACTTTGTGATCTATATGCTATATACTTGAGTACTTGAGTAAACTTGATATGGAAATATAAAAAATATGGTGAATTGCACTTTGACTCAAGTTTGTAATTGGTATCTTGACCTACTATAAACAATATGGACACATGGTGAAGAGGACATAGATGTGAACTAGTGGGAGGGGCTAGATGATTAAATTTAAGTGCTCAAAGCTAGTCATATGGAATAATTCCCTTATTTTTCTCTTAGTATTTGATATTATAAATCCCATGAACAGACTACTAGATATTTGATATATTTTGATGATCACGTAGAACTTATATAAATGTCATATTTCATTGTGACTCATTTTTTCCCTTGGGTAAAAGTTGTTTATATAAAAGTCATTTTTTGTGTCAAAGTTATTTCCATGAAGATTGCTTTCATAAAACGTTAATTTTATTTGAAATGATAAATCAAACTTGAAATATGACCCTATATTAATACTTGAATTATTCATAAACAAGTCAACTATGACAACAATATGAATTTTTCCAGTCTTATTGACATGCATGAATTAATAACTCTTTTATGATTAGTGTAAATATTTTAGATTTATTTTGTTAATAATAGTTGATAATATTATGCGTTGGCAATATGCTTAGGTGTTCTTATTGAGTTTACAATGTGAGTGAACATGTTTGACTAAATTAATAAGCTAGAAATGATTTCCTACATACCCTAAATAAATTGCACCCATGAATGCAAGTGTACTATTACGACTCTAGCTATATATATATATATATTTTAATAAGTATGACTCTATCTATATTAGATTATTAGACATAATCAAATAAGAGGGATAGAACTATGATTATATGTTATTAATCCTTGATGAGTTGACAATATGGATGGCCTTTTGGTTGAACCAATTATTTGTGCTAAAGTTGAAAATTGGTTGTCCTATCTTATGGAACCATAAATGTGGATGTAGTTGTTTCAACAATGAAACATATTGGACAATTGTATTTTTGAGACAGTAACATAAATTTATCTTGACACGATAGTGTTCTAAATGATATTTTTGTCCTTATCTATAAAACTACCAATAAGAAGAAGAAGACATGTAGGGCCATAGTGGAAATCAAACAATGAAACCTAATGAGAAGGGATGAGGCATATTGAGGCATGAGGATATAGATAAATTATAGAAAACACTTCTAATTTAGGTCCTCCATCAGTGAACATAGAGTTGGTATGTTTGAGGATGAGCATTGATACATGCCTATCATAAGTTATGATAAATTAGGCCTTTAGTAACATTTCAAGTGGATTATTCCAAAAAATTATTGGCCAAGCTATCATTAAATTAATTATTATGTTTACAATTTGCATGAGTTATTTGTTTTAACTTCATGGAGAATGCATTGAGATATTTGCATGATTTATATATGAGATTTATGTTATCAATATATCAACTATGTGTCAAGTTGCATGATTTGTGTGATTTCATATAGATAGATTGACATATTCACAAGTTACTATTATATCATACTTGTGCTCCATATATATCTAATCTCCCCTATGAAGAGTCAATTATCTTACGTAGGGAACATATTCAAAAGGAAATTCTAGATGAGAATTCTCTGGTTGGATGGTAAATCACTCCAATGATGCTCTCCCTACTCTTGAAACACATGTAAAGGTAATTGGCCCACTTGGAAGAATTCTAAATGGTTCAAACAAACCAATCATGTGGGATTTATGTCTTTTGACAAGGAACATTGATTGAATCCATTTATGAGTGGCCATATCAGGGTTGATTATTGATACTCATAAATTAAAATTAAAATAAGAAATATAGTATCTCTTCGCTATTTTCTAGATATAGATTTTGTCTTCTTGGTGCACCATTGTTGGAATTGATTGTAGAGAAATAAAAGTTGTTATGAATGAAAACAAATAAGATTGTATTCCGCTTGTTATTGACTATTAAAAAGTTTTATATTTTTGTTCTAGGTAAATGACACAAGTAGTTTCTTGGATTTGTTCTAGTTAGGAGGATTGGTTCGATGTACATCCTAAATCATTTGCTATATATCCACACACACATGTGTGTGAGTGCACCCTTTCTAGAATAGTATATACTCATAAAACAAGATTTTAGCTATAGTTGAGACCTAAAACCAATGAATGATATAGATGTATTAAAATTTCTATACGATAATCCTATGGATTTGTTGAAGACCATTAAATGATATAATTTTTAATTATGATATGTTGGATAAGTAGGATTATTATATTGAGTTTCATATAATTGTAATAGAAAATAAAACATATATTTAATTACTTAATCAACCTTTTTTTTTTTTTTTGAAAAATTTGAAAAAACTTGTATTAAAACAAAGATCAGTTACAAGTTGGGATGAGACTTTTCCCAGCCATAGACATAGAGAACACAAGATTACAACAGTAAAAGAAGATTTGCATTGGAGCCAAATCTCTTAAACCAAAACCTAGCTAACAGGGGAGTCGACGAATCCGAGATTCAAGCGTGGAGAGACTCCTTCCCCATTGGCCTAAGGCACGATCCAACAAGTTTCAATGTTTGTACAGAGTGAGATTTTTCCAGGGGGATCGATTTGGTCTGTTGATCCAACTTGTCGCGATGTCACAACACTTTTTCCTTCTTCTCCTTTGGTCACAAAAATGCAACATGTCGCGATATCGCGACACTATTCTCTTTTGGCCGTGAAAATGCAACATGTCATGATATCGCCTCACTTTTTCCTCCTTTGGTCGGGACGAAGCAACATGTCACGATATCGTGACACTTTTTCTCCTTTGGTCATGATGATGCAACATGTCACGATATCGTGACACTTTTTCTCCTTTGGCCGCGACGTTGCAACATGTCGCGATATCGCGACACTTTTTCTCCTTTGGCCGCGACGAAGCAACATGTCGCGATATCGCAACACTTTTCCTCCTTTGGCCGCGATGATGCAACATGTTGCAATATCATGAAACTTTTTCTCTTTTTTCCACGACGATGCAGCATGTCGCAATATCGCGACACTTTTTATCCTTTGGCCGTGACGATGCAACATGTCGTGATATCGTGACATTTTTCTCCTTTGGCCATGATAGTGCAACATGTCACGATATCGTGACACTTTTTCTCCTTTGAACGTGATGGTGCAACATGTGATATTGCAACACTTTTTCTCCTTTGGCTGCGATGGTGCAACATGTCGCGATATCACGACACTTTTTCTCCTTTGGCCGCGACGGTGCAACATGTCACAATATCGTGACACTTTTTCTCTCTTGGCCGTGACGATGCAACATGTCACGATATCGCGACACTTTTTCTCTTTTGGCCGCGATAATGCAACATGTCGCGATATCGTGACACTTTTTCTCCTTTGACCACGAAAATGCAACATGTCACGAAATCGCGACACCTTTTCTCCTTTGGCCACAAAAATGCAACATGTTGCAATATCACGACACCTTTTCTCCTTTGGTCATGAAAATGCAACATGTCGCGATATCGCGACACCTTTTCTCCTTTGGCCGCGAAAATGCAACATGTCACGATATCGCGACACCTTTTCTCCTTTGGTCACAAAAATGCAACATGTCGTGATATCGTGACACATTTTCTACTTTGGTCGCAAAAATGCAATCTCCTTTGGCCGCAAAAATGCAACATGTCGCGATATCGCAACACCTTTTCTCCTTTGGCCATGAAAATGCAACATGTCACGATATCGCGACACCTTTTCTCCTTTGGCCATGACCATGCAACATGTCGCGATATCGTGACACTTTTTCACTTTTGGCCATGACCATGCAACATGTCGCGATATTACGACACTTTTTCTCCTTTGGCCGTGACCATGCAACATGTCACGATATTGTGACACTTTTTCTCCTTTGGCCGTGACCATGCAACATGTCGCAATTTCGTGACACCTTTTCTCCTTTGGCCTCATCGAAGCAACATGTCATGATATCGCGAAACCTTTCCTCCTTTGGCCGTGACAATGCAACATGTCGTGATATCGTGATACCTTTCCTCCTTTGGTCGTGACAATGCAACATGTTGCGATATCATGAAACTTCTTCACAGCTGGCCACGACGTTGCAACATGTCATGAAATCGTGACACCTTCCTGCTGTCTTAAGGCTGTCTCGGTCTGCTGCCCTTTCAACACCTTGCCTAATCACTTCATCCTCAACAACCATGTCACTATGCCACTGAACCCCTACCTCCTTCTCAGCACCCATCTTAGCTAGGAAGTCTGCCACTTTATTTATATCTCTACTCACATAAACTGGAATCACATCATCTAATTCTCTCCATAATTCCTTAATTTGAGTGACAAGAATCCTCAACCTCCATGTTTTCAAAGCAAAGTTCCTCATGCAATCTAGAGCTCCAACCATTATTTGAGAATCTGATTCTAGTATTATCCTCCTGTGGCCTTGTTTTATTGCCCAAATAGAAGCATATTTGATAGCTAAGGCTTCTACTTCATTGTTTGTGGCTCTTCCCAAGCCTTGTAGTTCCCAATAGAGCACTGTTCCAACATGATTTCGACAAACCACTCCAATTCCAGCTCTACCCGGATTGCCTTTTGTAGCTCCATCAGTATTAATTTTAATCCAACCTTCTGGGGGTGGTTTCCAACTAGCTTTGTACTATCCCTCTTGCACTTCAACTTCCTTTTCCATTGCCCCATTAAAAACCTGAGTTTCCTCTTTAGCATAGACTGCCACAGTTTCTGTGACTTTGCTCCAAATGACCTGCCAAACTCCATCTAAAGAAGAAAAAGTTTCTCTAAAAATTCTAGCATTTCTCTCCAACCACACTTGCCACCGAGATAAAGTTTAATCCAAGCTCCCAACCAATACAAAGAGCTTTAGATTTAAATCTACCCCTCTTCCATATTTCCCAAATATTAATCCGATTCAAATCACCATTAACTTGAATTTTATAATATAAAAACCATCTCTCCCAAATCTGGTGCGTGAATGGGCACTCAAACATCAAGTGATCAGCTGTTTCCTCGCTCTTGTAGCATAAAACACATTGATATGGACTGATGATTCCCTTACATCTGAGTTTATCAAAAGTAAGAATTCCATTATGCATGAACTGCCAGGCAAAAAAGTTTACTTTCGGCCAACCCTTGGACTACCAAATCTTTCTCCAATCCTCCACTTGATAAGTATGAGGAGGGGGCTCTGGAGGGATCTTATCATATCTATCCTTCACTGTGTAGACACAAAGGCTCCCATATCCCCAAGCTAATTCATCCTCCTCGTCTCTACCTGTGAGAAATATTTCTACCAAGATTTTAGTCATGATGGGTGTCAAATCCGGAGGGATTGAAATTGGCCACTCATCCAACTTCTTAAACTGCTTAAACTTATAATCCCCTAGCTGACTAGTGTTGAAATAACTTTCAATTTGGACCCATCCCTTGGTTTCTATGGCTATTTTTATTGGTTGCAATTCAAGAAATTCAACAATGATAGGTGGGTGTTGATCCCATGAATCTATCCAAAATTGTGCTTTCTCCCCTCTCCCAACTTTCCAAAATAATCTATCTTTTACTACCTGAGATCCTAACTTGAGAGCCTACCACACTAAGGATCCATTACCATCCAAAGGGAAATGACCCACCTCATTTGGGTTCACTTGTCCCAAATATTTACTAGTTAAGATTCTACTAAATAAAGAAGTTGGTTGGGAAATCCACCTCCAATAAAGCTTTCCAGCCAAAGCTTTATTATTTAACTTTGATCTTCTCAGTCCCAAACCTCATTTTACCTTGGGCTGGCTTACTTTGTCCCAACCTACTAAGGCCCATTCTCTCTCTCCTTTTAATCCTTCCCATAAAAATTTTCTAGCCATCTTGTCCAACTCTTTCCATATAGTATGTGGGGCAGCAAGGATAGAAATTTTTTTAAATTGGCATGGCCTAAATTATTGACTGTAAAAAAGTTAATCTACCCCCATAGGTTAACCATTTGTGAGACCAATGATTAATTCTATCCTTGATACAATCCAAAAGATTCCTCTAGATATCTATTTTTAGTTTTTTAAAATGCAAAGGGACCCCCAAGTATACCACTGGGAGAGAAGTCCTTGTGAATCCCAAGATATCTAAAACTCTGTCCTAAAGCCTTTGATCAAGATTGAAAAAGACCACTTTGGATTTTTTATCATTGATGACTTGGGTTGTAGCCCTAAGGTAGACATTAACTGTATCTCTAATCATTCTTGCTTCCCTGAAACTGGCCACTCCCACCAATCCAGTGTCATCCACAAACTGTAGGTGAGTCAAAAATTCCTCACCCACCTTGATACCTGTTAGCAAACCTTGTTGTCTTCTCCTCAAGATAAGTCTACCCAATCTTTCAACAAAAATGAGAAAAATATAGGGAGAGCAAGGATCTCCTTGACGAAGGTCTCGAGAAGCTCCAAACGGTTGCGAGGGAAGACCCTTGATTAACACTGAATATTTCAGAGTAGAAACACAACTCATGACCCATTCTATCCAATCCTGAGAGAAACCAAAGGTTGCCATCATCTTTGACAAGAATCTCCACTCCACCCTATCATAAGCCTTTGACATATCTAATTTTATAAACATTCCTCTATTACCAGATGTTTACATTGAATGGATTGCCTCCTGAGATAGAACCACACCATCCAAGATCTGCCTACCCTCTACAAAACCCTCTTGCTCCGAGGAGATAATGTTATGTAGAAGAGGTTTTAGCTGCTCAACCATTACCTTTGTGATTATTTTATATATGACATTGCATAAGGCAATAGGTCTATAATCTAAAATGTGTACCCCCTCCTCCCCTTTTGGAATTAAGGTAATGAAAGTATGATTTAATGCTTTAAGCATTCTTTTACTACCTTTGGACTCCTCTATAACAGCCATTACATCCTCCTCCAAGTTATCCCAAAAGGCCTGAAAAAACTCAATTGGAAAGCCATCTGGACCTGGAGTTTTTTCGGTGCTCATTCCAAAGACTACATTATTCAGTTCCTCTCTATCAATGGGTTTAAGTAGGGTCTGATTTTCTTCTTTAGAGATAACATAGGGTATGACAACAATAACGTCTCTTTGAGCCTCTTCATCTTGCACCATACTTTCCTTAAATAATTTAGAAAAATAATCCATTGAATGGAAATGTGTACCTGAAAGTGTATCAAAGGAGTGTTCGTTCTCATCTTGAAGAGCTTCCATGTTGTTCATCTGCCTCCTAGCACAGGCAGACCGATGGAAAAAATTTGGTATTTTTATCACCTTCTAATAACCAAGTGGTTCTTGATCTCTATTTCTAGTAGGTCTCCTCTTGGTTATCAATGTCCTCAACCGCTTTATGCAATGCATCATCCTCTTCTTTGAGCTGCTCTGTAATTGTTCCTTCCCTAAAGTGTTTTTGAACCTCATCCCATCTAGCCACCAATGGAGCTCTTTGGACCTGGAAGTCTGTCTTGTTAGCTTGCCTCCATTGTTTCAGTTGATATTTGACATAATGAAGTTGTTTGTGGAATCTAAACATTGTTGTCCCATATGCTGGGTGACCTTCTTCCCACCACTGTGGAATTTTCTTTCGAAGTTCCTCTTTTTGTAACCAAAAGTTTTCAAATTTAAATGGTTTGTGATGCTGCACTTGTCTTGATCCCTCCTTCCAAAAAAATGGGGAAATGATCTCGAAACTGGACCCTCCAAAATCTAAAATTTTATATTCCATTTTACAAATGCCTCCTCTGAAACAAAAAAATGGTCTAACTTCACCTTCCTGCTATGTGGCTCCCTCCTCTTATTAGTCCAAGTATAGTTGGTTCCAGGGAATTTAATATCCACCAAATGTAATGCCTGGACTTGGGAAATCATAAGTCGATCCCCTGGGTCCAAAATTGGGGTTCCCCCTTCCTGATCTCTAGAGGATAATTTAGTATTAAAGTCCCCAGCAATAATCCAGTCTAAATCTTCCCTTGAGACTCTCATGTTATGCACAACTTTCCATTGATGCATCCGACCATCTAGGTTTTGAGCCCCATAAAAATTTGTGATTAAAACATGTTCAACTGTGACATTATTTCTAAAATGTGATGTGAGAACACCCCTCCAAGCTATATGTTCTATTGCAGTCCATTCAAGAGAGTTCCAAAGAGTAACTATCCCCCTTGAGGCACCTTGGGCAACCACTTCTATATGACCAACACCCCTCTAAATTTTGTTAACTATTTTGCACATAAGATCTAACGACATTTTTGTCTCCTGGATAAGCAAAAAATCTATTTTACATTTTTCTAAGAGTCTTCGAACAACAGATTTATGGGTTCTACTATTTAAACCCCTAACATTCCATGATTGTATAATCATTGGTTACCTTGAGAGCATTAAGAATCTATTGGCCTCACCGATCCTCTAGTGATCAGTTTGTCTCCTTGAACTGCTATCAATTCCTTATTTGATTTTCTACCCACTCCTTGAGAGTTGCTATTTTTTGCTCTCTTTTCCACCTGAGTTATCCCTTTGGCATTTCTATGTTCTTTTCTGCTATTTCCATGCTGACATCCTTAATTATTGGCTACTCTTGGTTATGCACTATCAATGCCCCTACACTCTCTGACTGCGGTAACTCACTATACTCAATTACCTGCTCTATGACGGGGGGAGATGAAAGAGGAGCTTGAACATGGATGTTATTATTTTCAATATTCCCATCCACTCCTTCCATGAATTGATCTTCTTGGTACATTAGTGTCTTAAATATCTCATACCTATTAGAGGGCTTGAGTTGGGTTTGCTCTTTACCATCTTTTTTCTTTTGCCTTCTCCTTATTTTGGGCTGTTCAAAACCATCTCTCTGTGCTTCTTTACCCTGAGAAATATTGGTTGGTTCTTTGTTTATTGTTGACTTACCCTCATTAGGAAGATTTGACATTCTTAGAGGAGCCACCATTTTTGTGTTCATATTATTTGGGCAAGATCGGGCCAAATGCCCATATTTGTGGCAAACTCTGCATCTGAAGGGCAAAGCCTCATAATCCAGTTGTTGAATCCAAGATAGTCCTACAAGTTCAAGTTCCACCTCTATCGGTAGAGGATGGCTAAGATCCATTTCCACACATAATCTTGCATAAACAAATTGTGTTTCCTTCTATTGTGTCTTTGGATACACCCAATGTCTTCCAAGGGAATTATCGATAATTTCCAATACCTGCTCACTCCAAAACTCCATTGGAAGTGCATACAAACAGATCCAAATCGGGACAATAGTGGGTTCAATTTGAGGATCAAATACCACTCTCCAGGGTTGAACAAATAATCCTGTCGGACCATGATTCCTCTTTTTGATTCAAAAGCCCTATTTCTATCGGCCAGTGAAGAAAAAATAACAATAAAATATCCATTGCTAATAAACCATAAAGAATACTCACCAAGAGGCTCCCAGTTTTGCCAGACTCAGGGAATGCAAAAAATTTAGGGTAGGGTGAATACCCATGAATTTACAGATCAAATCATGATTGGCTCTATATAAAACTATTTCTTCAACCATCCTTTGCTCAATGACAATCTTTGGCCTTGATTCTGAATGTGGCAAGCATCCATTAACTCGTTGAGATGTTGATCTATTTCTAGCAGCCGTAAAGAGCATTTTTAATGCAGTTTTTTGTGCTTCTTCAGTATTTTATGGAGATTTATCCTTTAATAAATCTGCAAAAGAACTATGTCTCTCTAGAAGAGGATCCGGAGGTGTCCCCATTGGACCCTCCTGGGGCAGCAATCTTGTCTTCAAATCCATAGTAACCAAAAATCTCTTTGGCAACCCAACTGATGCCCTAGTTTTTCCTTAGCTCCAGAAACCCTAGTTCATCCACCCTTCATTTTCGGAGCTCGAGATTTTTTTCAGCCCATGTCTATTGTTAATCCCTACTTAATCAACCTTTTTGAACCCACTAAATATTATGATTGATTATGGTAAATGAATTGGTTTATGTACAACATATTGGAAAAATGAGTATTTGTTTGACGTTCTTAACTATAGTTTTTAGTTAATGATATTGCATTGCTTTGACATAAGCCTAAAATTCAATAGTTTGAGTGTGATATTATGTAACTATATGATTATTTATTTTTTCATCCCTTTCTAATTAGGTCTTAAATGGAACATGATATATCATTTAGTTATATGTATTGTAAATCATATCAAAAAATAAAATTAAATATTCTTTGCCTTTATGCTATAGTAAACTATTGTTTTTGATGATTTTACTCATGAAGAAGTACATGATAAAATTTATATGTTGTTATAAGACAAAGTAATCAAGGTATGAGATCCTTAAAACTTACTATGATAAATGTGCACAATCACTAGAGACTTTGTTTGATAAGATATTAAGTAAATATGATGAAAACTTTAATTTTTGTTGCATTTGTGGAAGCCATGATTTTTAATAGTCTAGAATTCTATTATACACCTCACTTTAGTTCATAACAATATGAAAATTTTGAAAGTACATATCTACTTGAGCTTCTAATCTTGTAATGGAATTAAGATATATGTATGTTCTACTAAAGGTGTATATACATTTAACTGCTATACATGACATTTGATAGTAAAGTTCATAGCATCCTATCACCTTTTTTTTATTTAATTGGTTATATAGGATTGAAATAGGCTCCATCTATATTAATCATGGCCACATAGTGGTATTACACGAGTTTGGTAGTTATGCATGTATTACTTGGCAATATTTAAACTTGGGTCTCATCCTTGAATGCTGAGGAATATATCCAATTGAGCTAATGCCATTTGATGTTATCATCTATACTTAATTATGAAAACTATTATTATTTTTTGACTTAGTTGCATAAATTAATATTCTAAATTAAAGAATATTATAGAAAGACAACTTGAAATATTGATAGGATTCTTAAATAAATTTATACCTATGCTTGTATTTTTTTAGCTTTTGATACAATATGCAATGGGATATAACATTCACAAGATGCAAAATAATAAGAAAGAAAGTAAATCCAAGATGACTGAAATATGCTATAAATAGAAATGTCGAAAATGAGTACAATAGTAGATATGGAGGAAATGAACACTCCATGATACAAGCTACTACTCAATGAATGAGATATGAGCTTATAGCTCATACAAACTACACTACTATGATCCTACAATACTGTAATCCTACAATATTGTAATCCTACACTATTGTGTTATCTCTTCTATATCTATGGCCCTTTATATAGGAAGATAAGTTCCTTGGCCAACACTCTACCTAGTTGTACAAGTGGACACCTTGCACAATTACAACTTGCACATTGACACTTGTGCATTTATTACATTGCATGAAGTAACTAGATAAATCCCCCCTAAAGTAATCTAATGTCCTAAGTATGTACCAAGGAAGGTATATTTACATGACCCAAATAATATAATATAAGTTATTTCTAACACCCCCCTGTATTACAATATTTGGGTATTGAAGACTTTAGTCTTCAATATGAATCTTCCTCCATATGATAGCTTTGAATTGGTTCTTCATATTTAGCTGCTTCGTTCTCCATATCATGGCTTCTGATCTTTTTTAGTTCGTTGTTTCTTGATGTCAAGTGCTTTTGATGAAATTTTTTTCTCATGATTTTACATTTCATGGGTGGATCTGAATAGGTTATTCTTCTTTATTTTGTATGTATGTAAGACCTATTTCTTTGCTCTTCATAAGTATCAACCTTGAGCTCAAATTTAGTAGATCCATCAAAAATAAGTTCTTGAAGATAGCAATTTAATTTTTGTAACAAGCTTATTTCATGATCCTTACAGTACCTATATTTGAAATAATAGGAAAAATATGAGTGCTTTGTCACATCACAATATTTGCAAGGATAGAAGCTCCAACAATTATCTTTTCATGACCATATTGATTGCAATAGGTGCATAATAAAGAAGATTTTATGGCTTTGAAGTCTAATTTAGGGATATCATGTTTGTATATCTCTTTAATAAGACCTTCTAACCACATATGCATAATTGAAGCTATTTCATATTTTCCTTTTTGCATAAAATCTGGTTGATCCTTTTTTCTCTGCTTTGGATCTCCTTTGGTATTAGATTCACTGGATGAATCTTCCTTTATATGGTTGTAAATTTCAGAACTTATTTTACATTGTATTGGTTCTTCCTTTTATTTTCCCTTTTCATCATTTTAATCCATATTGGTATCTTCCTTATTCCACTTCTAAGAGTTTTGCTTAGAATGCTAGTAGCCATTTATATTACTTGAATTATTTGGGATAGAATATACTTACCTTATGGATCCATATTCGAGTATATGATCCCTGATAGAAGTATATAAGCTTGATTTGATAAAACCTTTATTAATATTTGGTTTTGTAGACTTCCTTATGTCTCCCTAGTAATGAGAGTATATACTCTTGAGGATTTTTAGGTTTTGTAGAAAGCTTATATATTGCAACTTGATAATTTTGATAAATGCTGATATTAATTTTTTTTGTAGAATGCCTTATGACTCCCTAGTATATTTTGGATAAGAAATCAGAGCAATATAGTGCTTTTTGCAAATTGAATTTCAAATTTTGATTGATTTTGTAAAGTTTTTTAAGTCACAAATCAATTTCTATTTTCTTGTATTGCTCTTAATTGAACTAAGCACTTTTCACAAATTTTAAGGAGGTTTAATGTTGGATTCATTTTATCTCTTTTGTAGAAATATTCGAGACAAGTAAATTGATAATTTCCAACCTTTGAAAAAACTTTAATTAACCTCTTATAGTGGATTTTGAAATTTGATATTAATTTTTCTAATTTCTAATAAATCAATTTGATTTAGTAAACATTATGAATCCCAAATTTGGAAAATTAGAAAAAATAATAATATTTGCAAAGTATTAAATAGTTCAACCTAAGTAGAAGGCCTTATATCTCCTAGGTTAGCTTACAATTTTTTTTTTTTTTAAATTTTGGTAAGTTATCTCCTATGTCTTTTGCTTTCACAACCTTAAAACTTATCCTTTATTTTATAGCCTTATATCTCCTATGTTTGAAAGCAATATTAATGAGATAATTTGATTACCTTAGCTCCTTGTCTTCACACTTGAATAACACTAGTTTTAATTGAGTATAACAGTCCTCTTATGTACCCTTTTTGTGGTGCTTGAGTTGACAAATATGGATGGGCCAAGTGTGGTGTGGCTGAGTGAGAAATGATTGGGCTTGTTATTTGATGCTGGAGAGTATGATACTAGTAATGTGTCCTTCTATGGAGCTTTAAATACTCCTTGATCCATTTATTCCATGCTTTAAATATTGGTTTGACTGCTATATTTTCTCCTTTATTTTGATTACAATTTGCTCTCCTCTTCACCCTGTTCTTGATTTGAAATTAGACTACATTTATTGGAGGTCAAGGGTGGCTTGTGTAACATCAATATCTTATTGTAATGCTTTTATGATGCATGTTACACCTTTGTAATGTGTGAGAATTTTCTCTGGTGCTTATAACTCCCATTCAATTGTCTATTGAGCGTTAGGAAATGAGATGTGCTAGAGAATATTATGCCAAGTGGAATTTAGTCTTCTTGCATAAGAAGAAGATTGTAACTCCTTTGATTATCTTCCTCCTTAGCTTACTTTGTTTTCTTGGGTAGAAAGCAACCTATTCTTCTTCAAGTGGCTTCATGAGGCATCTTGGAGCTTTTATCGTGGATGATACTATTTTATATTGTGGATGTTACTCTCAACATAGCATTTGTCCTTCTCTTTTTTCTTTTTGCCTTCAATGTGTTCCCTGTTATGCTACATGTTTGCCTTGGTAGGAGTGGAAGCTTGATGCTCCTTCTTCATGGATAAGATCTCTTCTATCTACATAAATAATCTTCTTCATTTTGTCTTTGTATATATCCTTGATAAGCTTACTTTGGTTTACGTAAATAACTTTGATGAGCTTCCTTTGTCTTGTAGGTTCATCCATGAAGAGTATGCCCTTTCGATGGTTGAAGAGTGCTAATATTTTGGTCCTTATTTAGCTGGATTTTCTTGTACTTGTTGTGCCTTTTGAGGCAACTTCAAATCTGCTCCTTTCCATGCATATGATGTATTGTAGAAGTGCAATACCATGTAACCTTTACATGTATATAAAATCCTTTTTTATTGCACTTTTTTGTAGGCCTGAGATTCTGATTTTGTAGTAGATTTTATGAGTGCAATATGAGGGTTTTGAGGATGTCTCTTTGTCTAGACTCCTTACCCTCATTTATTGGATATTTTATGGTGAATTCAAGCTTTGTAAACACTGTAAAAAAGAAGCTTTATTTTAGTTGCACTAACCCCTACGTACTTTGGATTTGAGAGTCACCAAGTATCAATATTTGAAGCTTCTTTTTTGTTAATTTTTCTCTGCTTGTACTAACCAATTTCGGTGACTTCTATTGGCCACTAAGAGTTGCAGGTTTCTGTGCTTTAAGAGTGTCTTTAGACACTTGATGCAAACTAGATTTTATACCTTTTTTGAATGCACAAAACTAACTTATTTTGAGAGTAATAATAGTGCAAATAAATCTAACAAATTTTACTTTTTAATGTACTAATAAATTATACCTTATCACTCCAATCTACTCTCAAGAAAATGCACTTAATAAATTTAATACAACTAATCAAGAATAATTTGAAATGAACCTTCAAATATTATGCAAATTCACTACAATTAGTATTGTAGGATTCAATCTTCTTTTTGCTTTTCGAAGTAGATAATAGGTAGTTTTTAGATAATTAATAGTTGGAATCTAATGAAATCCTAGTGTGCAAATGAACCTCTAAAAAGAAACCTTTTTATTTTGCACTTATGAAGACTGTAATTTAGGTTGCAACTTTAATATGGATTAAGGTGCTTTAACAAATCTAAAAATTAATCCAATTAAAGAATCTAATTGCACCAATAGTTGCTTACCTTTGTTTGAAAGTTTTTTTAGCTTCTTTGCTGCTTTTGTAGAGGATGTAAATATTGGTATCTTAGATCACCAAGTTGCTGCTTTGAGTAAAATATTGCAACTTTGTAGATTATTTCAAACAACTCCACCAATCTATAGTCTCAAAATTTCTTTCATGAACCTAAGATTTGATGACTTTGTTCTCCTCTTGTGGTCTCCTCATTTTGCTATAGATTTGGAGAAGTTCGTGTCTCTAAAGCAATGTCGTATTGTTATGGGAGGTAATATTAAATCTTCTAGTTCTGGCCAACTTATTCTACCTTCAAGTCTTCTTGTCTAATTTTGACTTCAAGTAGGATATTCTTCTCAAGGATTTTAATATCTTGAGGTCTTCATTGGATTCTTCTTCTACTCAAATTTTGCACTCTTCACCAAATTATCCTCTCTTGGGATTGTTGTTGGATGGCGATAATTATCCTAAGTCCTTCATTATCAAGGGCTTCTCCTTGGTAGTGTATTTCTCCAATGAGTTCTTATTTAATGATTTCTTCAGTAAGGCTCTCCTAAAATTTTAATGGATGCTCATCGAGATATTACCAAGGTCTTTGATCTTGCAACTTCTTTTGGTATTTCTTGAGATCTTATATTCAACCTTCTATTTCTAGAAGTGATGGTGGTGAGATCTTCTCCTGGATATCTGATTCTACTACTTTTGGATTTGAGTAGGACTCTCCTGGTCCTTTTTCTTCTTCCTTATATAGAAGTTCTTCAATGAGATTGCCTCCTAATCTCTTTTGCTTTAGGTGTTGGATTGATTCTGAAGAGGCTGCTCTTCCTAACTTTCTTGTAGGAAGCTTTCCCGACTTACTGGATCTCCTTTACCTACAACAAAAATATTAGTACTAAAATCTACTTCTAAATTAAGTACTCTCTTCTGGAGTCTTCTTCAGGATAAAGGCATCTATGGCCTGTTTCAGTATCAAGGCTTATGTGGCATTTTCTTCAATATTAAGGCTTCTATGGACTTTTCTAGGCTTTTATAGCTTTTTCTTCTAGATCAAGGATTCTATGGCCTTTTCTTTTGAATTAGGACTTCTATGGGATTTTTATTTTGGTAAAGTTTTTCAATCTAGAAATGGAGATCTCCTATCTCCTGAATTCACCATGATTATTTTCTAGAAGTTCCTTATGAAGTATTCTCCTTTCTACAACAACTAATCTCTACACTATGAAGGTACTTCGACCTTCAAGCAACGAAGTTGAGGTCTCCAAGATTTCTATTGTAGGAGGTGTCCCAATCATCTAATAATTAATTCCTTACAATAAAAGAAACTTTAGGTAAATATTTCTAAATCTCTTAGATGAGCTTCACTAGTTGTTTCATCAAACTAGTGGATCAAATATTGAGTCTTAGTCTTCACAAGTTTTTGTGCAACTTTGTGGAAAGACTCTAGCCATATGCAATATCAGTATTTATAAAACTAAGATTTCTTTTAGTCCTCATTTGTGACTCTCCCTAATTTTATCACCTAGAATCTTCTGAGAAATTTTGATAGTGACTGGTCCAATGGTACATTAGGTTGACAAAAAACTTAGGATCAATAATAATGGTTTTCCTATTGATCTACCATAGCTCTAATACCACTATTAGATTTTGATACAACATGCAATGGGAGATAGCATTCAAAAGCTGCATAATAATAAGAAATAAATTAAATCTATGATATGACTAAAATATGCTATAAATTGAATTGTCAAAAATGAGTACAATAGTAGCTATGGAGGAAATGAACACTCCATAATACAAGATACTACTCAATGAATGATATTTGAGTTGATAGCACATACACACTACACTACTGTGATCCTAAACTACTGTAATCCTACACTATTGTGTTATCTCTTCTATATCTATGGCCCTTTATATAGGAAGATAAATTCCTTGGACAACACTCTACCTAGTTGTACAAGTGGACACCTTACACATTGACACTTGTGCATTTATTACATTGCATGAAGTAACTAGATAACTTTCCCCTAAAGTAATCTAATGTCCTAAGTATGTACCAAGGAAGGTACATTTACGTGACCCAAATAATGTATTATAAGCTATTTATAATAGTATTACCATATGACTATTTGTTTACTTTCTTAAGTTTGATGTTGTAATGAGTGGTTAAATTTTGAGCTAAATGGATTTCATTAGCTTTTTATGACTTAGACAATTATTCTACATGCTTAAATCCAACTAGATAATCAAGGGGTTACTCATGTTGAGTGGCCCATGTATTATTTTTTTGCTCTAGTAGAAATTATTTTCAAAACTAAGAGGTCCTAGAAAAATGTGATACAAGAGAGAAATTTGCTACCTCCTAAAGTTTAAAGAGAATTGTCATCCAAGAGTCACTTAGGAGTTCACTAACTTATACTTTAGACCATAAAATTGATATCAATATAGAATAAGTATGGTAAAATAATTGATAACATCCATCTTGATTTGCACCTTGGAGAGGTATTCATCATAATAAGATGTTGCTTAATACCAATAAGGATACCTAATTCTAAATAGAATGGATCTTTGAGGGATAAAAGTAAGTTATCATCTCATGAGTAATTGATCTAAGTTGAAGGGTATTTTAAACTCACTAGTTGTTGGGGAATTGATAGTGATAACTCTTCAATTAAACATAGATGGATATGTTAGAGCTTCTTGTGTAGAGAATTAAATATTAGTGTGATATTTCTAACTCGATGGAATATATCTAGGTTTGTAGAGATTAAAAAATTTTGAATAATATTTGGTATCAATTTTATCAATATTTGATATTGAATTCTCTATTTTGATGATTAGATTTTTTTTACAAGAAAAAAACCATAATTTTATTTCAAGAATGAAAGAAAATTACACTTATTAGGTGCCTTGTAACAAAAAAAAATCCAACTAGAATAGATTTATGGGAGTTAAAACATAATTACAACTGGATAGATCAGAGTGAAAACCCCATATTCAAAACATCATGGGTATAATAAGGATCAAGATAATTATTTATAAATACATAATCATAAAAATAAACTCCATGTCCATAACCAGGATAGAAACCATCAAAAAAGAAACCAACAACAAGAAGAAAAAATATAAATACAAGAAATAGTTAAAATCTACCATAAAGATCTAATCAATGGAAAAAACCATGGTAAAACCCAGAGCTAGCATAGAAACTAGGGGTATGATATGTGAGTGACAGAAGAAAATCCATCACTTCTCTTCCATTTCAAAGAAATCTTCTAGAACTTACTGACCTTATTTTGATAACCTATTTGCTTCATGATTTAATTCCTTGTAAAGATGAGTAAAAGATATATTTTCAAAAAAGGAAATCATCTCTAGCAATTCTTATCCCACTGGTTTGAGTAGATTTTTTTTGTAATTTTGTAGATCCATTCATCCAGTTGATGACCATATTAGAATCTCCAAAAAATTGTAATTTTTTCATATTTCTCTTTGAAGCACACTTCATTAGTAATCCCAACACCTAAAACTTAGTAAAATTGTTGGAACCTATCCCAAGACCTACTTTAAATTTGATATAATGGGTATTTGAGAAGTACAAAATGCCTCCCATGATACTAAAAGACAACTATCTCTAATTGGCCCATCAAAAAAATCCCATGGTTAAGATTTTTCAATGAACAAATTGTCTACTTGTCAAGGTTTCTTATGTTTGCAAGGCTCTTTATTGATTGAGACCAAAGTCCTTACCTAAAATATGACTTGAAATGGGGGTATTAACTTCCCTTAAAAAATAGTTGCATTCTATTGCAACCATATACCCCAACATATAATACATGGTAAAGAAAGAAACCATTTAAGCTATTTTTTCAAAAACCACTATCTTAAGCATACCTCCACTATTTTTCTTTCTCAAATATTTTGAACTCTAGTTATCTGGTCAACTTCTAACCAAACATATTGAGAAACAAAGAATTTGATTAACAAATGTGTGATGTTTTCCTCCTCTAACTGACACAACATATAAATACTTACACCTTTTATGCTTCTTTTTAGTAAAACTTCCTAAGTCAATGTCATATTTCTCAAAGATAACCACATGAAAATAATTATCTTTTTTGGGACCAATAATTTCCAAATATGCTTCCACCACCAAGAAGGCCCTTGGGTGATATGGGTAATTTATTTCATCAACCTTAGGTTGATGATTATTAGGACTTAGTCTAGGGAATTATTCAACGTAGGGTATTGGTTGGCTCACATTGAAATGTCTAAGTCTAGGTGTTTTATTTTGTATAGAATAAGGGCTTATTGATTAAGTTATTTTACGTAATCCTTGGATCTATTGCTATTCTAGGGTTATCATTTGTAATTTGTGCTTATTTAAGCACCTATTTTGCAATATTAATTATCTAGGAATTTATTTCTTATCTTGAAAAATAATTCCTTATCATTGGTATCAGAGCCTCGTGGCTCCTAATTTGTGAGGGGGAATTTCCATTGTGGAAATTCCTCCTCCCTATTCCACAAATTTTATCCCTATTTCCTTATACATTCATCCCTATTTTTATTTTGAATGTTGATTTAATTTCTTGTGAGGAACCTGCTCGAGATTGCATCCTGCCTCTTGCTGCCTGAAACCAATCGACATAATGTTGACTCTTCAAATCGATCGATGGGTAGTACATTGATTTTACATCTTTGCATTCTCAATTGTAGGCAATGGGATCGTATTGATCTCAACCATACCCTTAGCAAGTATTTGGAAGGGTTGGTTTATAAAGGAACATATTGGAAGCACTATGTCTTTGGTCGATGCACAGTTTTGATTCTGCTCAGGCTGGTGATCAATGTAACTCAAAATAGGAGGGTTCTTATAGTGTGCATGACAATTAAGTGAATTTATTTTTTTAGCCTTTGCTGGCTAGAATAATGCTGTGACAATTTCCATAATATATTTACTCATTAGAGATGCTCACATTCAGATGGAGGATGCAAATTGAACTTTTGAAGATTTGGAAGATGCAGATCGAATCTTCGAAGGCCTGATTTGGTGTCATTTTTAGACTCATATTTTTATTAGATATTTTGATTTTTTATAGAAAATTTGATCAATCGACACTGCATCATGGCTCTTCAATAATGGATCTGATGGTATACTATTTTTAGCAATTATAATAATTAGCAAACCATTGTCGACCTTCATCCCTCCCCTCATATCTACATGGCAATAGATCAGACCTGATTATTGCCAAATATTTTATAGTTCAAAATTTTTTTGATGAAATTGTGGAGTAGCTAACATTTGCGCTAATATTTGATGCACATGATATCCATGTGGTAAGTCTTTTTCAATCGATGGGCCTTGTTTGTGCATTGTGCTACTATTACTGGGTTTTATACAACATCAATGTGTGTTTCCAGCCTAAGGTACCCTCTATTCCCTACGTACACATGGACATTGTGTAAGGATGGTGATGAACAATTTTTGCATTTGATTTGTGGTAGAATAGCATTTGATTGATTATCATTCGATGAGATTGGATCTTTCATCATGAGGTCAAGCACATTTTTTTGGCCTATCGTTGGTTCGATTCACGAGGAGGACAAAAATGTTGATGCAAAAAATTGCTTCTCCATAGCTCCTTGACATTGCTGCATTTTTCATCGATGTGGATGAACTCCTTCCAATAATGCTCATACCTAGAATGATTCGAAGTAAATTTCTTCAGATCTAGATGCACCCAAAACCAATCATTGCCTCCTTAACACACTAATGGAATCTATGTGGAGATATTTTTTTGACTATTTGTTGGTTATTTCTCCACCTAACATATGACCCGTATGCTATGATGCGAGGTAGAATTAAATCATGATGAGGAATATTGATCAAATTTATATATCTAGGGTTTGATGTCTCCATTTTGAAACCCATTCCTATTAACAACCCATGGTTCACGATCTCTCTATAGTCAATGCATACTGTGTTCTAACCCTTGCTAGTGTATTTTCAAGATACCAATGCAAGATCCATCATGAAATTATACAAGGATGTCATGACTTTTATTTTTACCAAAGACCATGAGCACAGAGATGAGCATCACTGATTACAAAGCATGGTGTCGAGGTGTTTCATCCTTTAGCTATAGATGCACGAAACTATTCTATTTTGGGTACTACCATGCAGACAGTTACACGATGATCAGATCCACCATCAGAGCTACCTCCTATGAACAATTTTTGGACACCTTCATACACATGGCAGCCAAGGTGGATCGAGGTATTGGAGGGACAGGTTTGGTAAATTTTTTTGGTATTTTATTTTTGATGGAAGTTTTTTTAATACCACATTCATTGTGGGAAAAAAATTATAGCCTTCATAAAGGTCAACACACTATTTTTAAAATAGCCAGCAATTCTGGCTATGATGGTTGTGGCACCTTATCTTACGCATCGATGATTGCACTCCTTTGATGGGTTTGTTTGATCGCTTGCACACTCATTTGATTGCATTGATCCATGCATTGATTAGATGACTTTATCTACAATCCCTTGTCCATTGATCGTACTAATAATTGATTAGATGAATTTACCTACAGTCCCTTGTCCATTGACCGTACTAATCACCCCTTGTTCGTTGAAAGTGGTTTTTTGGACCACTAATTTTTACATTTGTAAAATGGGCACTTTCCTTATTTTTCATCCTTTTATTTTTCACTTGGAGAACTCCTTGTATTTATCGTAAATTGAGGCACTAATTAGATGAATTTACCTACAGTCCCTTTTCCATTGACCATACTAATCACCCCTTGTTCATTGACCGTGGTTTGTTGGACCACTAATTTTTACATTTGTAAAATGGGCACTTTCCTTCTTTTTCATCCTTTTATTTTTCACTTGGAGAACTCCTTGTATTTATCGTAAATTGAGGCCTTATTTAGCTCCAAATATAGCCTTGCATATAGTCATTGGAAAGCTCTTTCCAAGCCGGTTCTAATAGGTTTATTATTTTACAATTTTGTAAAGGTCTACCTTGACCTATGGTGCTTCAAAGTTTAGGTCATTCAAACCTTCTTCAAAAACATAGTGTTGTAAAATGGAGTGCATTTTCGGTTGAACCCGACACTCCTTAAATCCACTTTCATCCTTTGAGACTTTTGGAAGTAGAATTTCTCACGACCTTGGCCCTCTTGAGATTTCATCATGATTTTGGGTACTCCTACTCTAAGAGGTGTTGTTTTTTATCATGGGAATTCAGGTACTCCAATTTGGGAGTTTTCATTATCACTTCTTTTGACCATGACCCTCTTTATATGATCATGGATATCACATGGGTACTCCACACATCAGAGTTGTATTTTCCCCTAGTGGCTTGTCTCTTTGTGGATATTATATTTTTAGCTTAGCTCATATCTTCATCAAAAAGACTTGCAACACTTCTTAGGAAACATTACATCAAGCTTTCGTATCAGCTTCTACATCCATTAGATCTTGATGAGATCCATTTTACTCCTCTTTTTTGGTGTATTCATCATTTAGAGTAGCATGCTATTTTTTAGAATTTATTGGGCTAAACATCACTTGTTAGATTTTCATAGCTATTATTCACTTGTAATTGTGGATCTTTGAGGAGTCATATTACTCTTTCCCTTTGGGATTCTACCAAAATTTGTATTTGTAATGAAGTGCATCTCGGTTTTACCCAATACTTCATCCTTTTGTTTACATCCATTATATCCCACTTGGGAATTTTTACTACTCCCTCAGTAGGAGTTGAAGTCCCTTTGTGAATTTTTGAAGGCATCACTCCATTTAATGCCTTTCATCGAGTTGAAGACTAAAAATATTCAACACTTTGATCATCAAATTTTTGAAGACTACAGTGATTCAACACTTCAAACAACAACAAAAATTTTGAAGACTACAGAGACACAAACACTTTAGAATATGCCTACTTATGCATTTTTACTCTACTCTTCCTCCATTGACTATTGTTACAAGATGCTTGCTTGGTAGGATAATTTGTACATAGTTTTGGGTTCATGCTTATGGTTTAGCATGATTGGTGTAAAGAGTTGCACCTTCTTAAAGATTGAACGATAATTTTACAAGGCCCTTTTTCAACATAGTAGTGTGCATTCCTACATGCTAGAGGCTGAAAAAAGCAACAACATACCTCGTGATCCCCTTAGTTTTTCTAAATAAATCCTTTTTGAGCATGTGTTTTGCTCGCTGTTGCTCCCTTTGATGGATTTGTGGTGATCTCTTTGGGGCTCTTGTACATCATCTCTCTCTTATTTTTTGAACCACTTTGGAGGATTTTGAGGCATTTGTGTATCTTCTCTCCCAAATTCTTGTAAAAGCATAGGGTCCAATGCTTCCATTGTTGGAAGGAATGATATGGGTAATTTATTTCATCAACCTTAGGTTGATGATTATTAGGACTTAGTCTAGGGAATTATTCAACGTAGGGTATTGGTTGGCTCATGTTGAAATATCTAAGTCTAGGTGTTTTGTTTTGCATAGAATAAGGGCTTATTGATTAAGCCATTTTACGTAATCCTTGGATCTATTACTATTTTCCAGGGTTATTATTTGTAATTTATGCTTATTTAAGAACCTATTTTGTAATATTATCAAGGTCAAAACTTGATTTGTAGCCAAGTCTAGCCATATATTGATCCCTAGATTTGTTGTATACCAAAGCAATATTATTTCGTTCATCTCTCTACTTTATATGAATCTTATTAAGACTATCAGTGTAAGCCTTCCACAAAGTAGCCTACTTACCAAAAAGACCCAAGACTTGACTCTGCTTCCAACCTTGGATCCAAAGACCAAAAGAATTTGATTTCTCTACCTGATGAAAAAAGTAATAACCCTTGTCTTGTAAAGAACCTATCATAGATTTTGGTAACAAAATATTTTTCCACAACCCAAAATAGAATCAACCCATATTCTAACTTGTTCATTGTTGCCCACATTCCAAGCCAAACGTTTTTCAATCATAGGAAAGGCCTATACTAGCACCTTCCATTGAATGGAAATATTTTTTTGTGCTTTTTTGTGGATGTAAAATCCAATTCATAAAGTTCCATGGATGAATATACTTTTGTTCAATAATATTCTTCCATAATCCTTATTTGGTCAAAATCCTCCACAAGCTATTTATTTCCAAAGAAGAACAAAAAATATGGATATTTTATAGTCCCCAACCACCTTCCTCCTTTGGCCTAGAAATACTTTGCCACTTAATTAAAGGAATGCCTTCATGTTGCTTGATTCTAGTTCAAAGAAATCTAAACATGTGTTTTCTTATTTTCTTTAGAAATCCTTTGGGAATAAAGGCCAAGGAGTGCCAAAACATAGGAACTACCTCAAGAATAAAATTTACAAGTGTTAATATCCTACCAATAGACAACCATCTATTACATCAATGGTTAATCCTAACTTTAAATTCTCTAAAAGCCATCCCCAGTCTCTCTTGTTGTAACTTTTTGGCTTCAGTACAAAACCCAAATATTTAAATCCTTTCTAGAAATCTAAGAGATTAAAAGAAAAAAGTCTGATCAGACCTTGTCCAGTCCCTTACTCTAGACCATGAAAGCAAATAGAAGAATTTTGAAAATTAATATCCATATTGGTAGCAATACTATAAGTGTCCAAGATTTCCTTCAACTTTCTAGATTCCATTAAACTACCATTAGTGAACAAAAATACGTCATCAAAAAATAATAAATGAGATATATAAAGGACCCCCACTTTGATCTTGGACATGGATCCTACCCTTTTTGCATTCAAAATAACTTTACTTAATCCTTCAACAATCAACCAAAAAGTAAAGGGGATAAAGGACATCCCTATCTGTCTTCTTGAGGGTCTAAATAACTTAGAAGCTAATACATTGATAATAACATCAAAATATATAAAATAAATGCATCCCATAATCCACTTTACTATTGGATAGCTAAGACCCACATGTAAGAGCATCAATCTGAGATACAACCAACTAGTTCTATCGTAAGCTTTAGGAAGATCTAGGTTAAGGACCATTGCAGGAATATTTTTAGTTTTAATAGAGTGAGGGCCCTCTTGAGCAACTTATATGGCTTCAAAAACTTGCCTACTTGCTATAAAACCAAATTCCTCCTAGGAAATAAATTTAGATAAAATATTCTTCAATCTAACAACCAAAATATTTGTAATGATTTTATAGATATAGTTACACAAGGAAATTGGTCTAAATTCATTGAAGGTTTTAAGCAAATCCTTTTTGGAAATCAAAGCTTAAAAAGTGGATTTTAAAGCCCCTAAAACTTGACCACTCAATGTGACTTCCTCCATTACTCTAGGAATATCTTCAATTAGGCCCTAAAATTTTATCCTTTTTGAGAGAAATCAGGACAACTTTCAATTCTTCCTTTGTGACCTCCTTCATAAATAAGTGATTATCCTCCCCTTTCACAAAACTAGGTAAGAAAGTAGTAAACTCTAAAATTTATCCATTGTTGACTCTATCATGTTCTTTGTAGGTAGACTGAAAATGTTTTACTTCCAAATATGCTAACTCAGAGAAACTCCTAACGAGGAGCCCTTAATTTTACATCTTCCAGATAGTGTTCATCCTCTTCCTATGATTAACAATATTATGAAAAAAATTAGTAATTTTATCCATTTTTTTAACCATACAACTCTACTTTTCATTCTACATTCAACTTGCCTCCACTCCAAGAATATGTTCTTCTTAACTTCTAGTTCAACTAGTCTTGTTTTCTCCTCCTCTTTAAACAAATCAACCTCATTTGTTTTATGAAATTTTAAAATTTATTTCTTCATCGACTTAAGATATCTATCTATACTCTCCTTTTTAACTGCAATACAAGATGCCACAACTCATTTTAATTTTTTAAAGCAATGACAAATTGAAAACTCACTAATAACTTGTAACTTTGGTCATAACCAATTCATTTTATTTTAATGAGTTGCTAAAATCCTTCTTCCTCCAACCAAATTGGATTGAGCTTAAAAGGAATTGTAAGTTTTACCTCTTGAATTTATAATTGAATAAGTATGGGAGAATGATATGAGCCACCTCTAGTCTCAACCCATGACTATTTTCTATTTATTTCATTGTATAACAACTCCAAGATAAAAAATGCATCCAACTCTTTGAGATCCTAGCTTCCCCAACTCTATTATTTCTCTATGTAGATAATAACTTTATTTGTTCCAAATCAATTAAACCAACTTCTTCAATATTATGTATGAAGTACTTTGTAAGTCTATCAAGTCTTGTAGATTCTTCCTATATCTCACTTCTATTCATAGTAAATTTTAAGTCCCCACCAATGATAATTTTTTCATCCTTAACACACCTCTAGGAGAAAAATAATCCTAGAAGACATGCCTATCTTCATAGAGACCATAGCATTTAATAACCAATAACCTCAAATCCAAGTCATTAAAAAAAACTTATTTACAAGCCTGAAACCATAAAGTAAGAATTAATTAAGAATATTGAGTTCTTCTAGCTAATCAAAACACCCCCTAAATTTCTAATAGCATCTAGGGCAAAGAACTCCTAGTCCCTAAGCAATTTACTTAACCCTTCAATGAATTTTGTACTTGCACCCATGGTTTCTTGTAGAAGGATAACATATAGATTATGAATCTCCACTAGCTTAGCTAAGGCAAGTCTTTTAGAGGAACTACCAAGACCTTAGATATTAGGGGATAACAAGATTGTTTAAACATCTTAGAGGGATTTTATCCTTTTCTAAGGACCCCTTTGATATATTTTTGTTTACCCTATTGAATTTATCTCAAAGCATCCTCTTGTGCATGAAATAAAAAATATTTCCTACCTATTGAGGAAGCAAAAGAGTCCTTTATAAGGTCTATATCTAACCCTATCCTTTTGACAATTGCACAATTTCTCAACTTGGATTCCTTTTCCTGGAATATAATAAATATCTACAAGAGAAACTAGTCTCCAAACCATCCCCTGAAACAGATACCTCCCTAGAAGTGTCACCCAATAGGTCAGAAAGAATTCCACCAATAGAAAAAATATTTGGATCACAATCCCTATTCAATGTGTTTGAGGTTTCTAGCCCATTGTCCAAATCCCTAAAAGAGTCCTTGTCCCTAGGTCTTCTCTTCAAAGATTCATAAGAAAGGTCCAAAATTATTTATTACCTAATTTTAGATTATTCTCCACTTGCATTGGATAATAATTATCATAAGGCTTAGATTACTGACCAAAAAACTTAAAAAAATTGGGTTCCAACCCTTTCAAAAATTTCTTTATGACTTTACCTCCTCTAATAGCTTACACATAGTGAAATGGAGATAAAACCAGACCTAAAACTTCTTCCTCCTTATCTAGAGTTTTGGTTCTAGGATCAAAACATCAATTTTGCTTGTTTGTGCTAAATTAGAGAGCACTACTAAGTTCTAAAAAATAGGTATCTTGTGATTGTTGTTAGCTGACTTGAAATCCCCACTAGTCATTTGTTTTCTCCTCCAAAATTTTAATGCAAAAGATTGAGTACATTCCTTAGCAATATATCCATAAACATGACAAAAAACACATCTAAAAGGAATCTTCAAATAGTATAGGATTTGATTATGAACTATATTCCCCAAAACCATTTTCATATATTTTGGTAAGCCTTCACTAATATCCATCTCAACCAAAAGCTGAGCTGTAGACCAAAAAACACTATGTTTTAAAGAAATATATATCCACGATTTTATCTAATGAACCTCCAATCTCTTTAAAAGCTCTTTATGACCATAACTCCATTGGCAGACCTAGAAGTTTCACGTATATTGATATTATCCTAGCAAATTTAGTCCTAGGATCAAAGCAAGTAGTCCAAGCCTTCAAAGCCAAAAAAGAAGACCCCCAATACCAATGACCTCCTAGAATTTTCTATGCATCTTCATCATACCAAAAAATGAAACCTATGCATCCTTTGGTGAGTAAGTGAAAAATTAGTTCATATCCTAAAATTGGGACCCATACATTCTGCAACAACTAATTTAGTATATTATTAGATATTTGATTTCCATGAAACTTCCCAATAAGGGCCTTCCTAAAAAAATCTAGAACTTGTTCCATCCTCAGGTCTTCCCCAAGTACTATTATGATCTTTAAACTTCTCTTTTTAACTGGTTTGTATACCTTATGCATTGTAGTAACTAGATTTGTAGTCTATGTTGATTAAAAACTTGGACCCACTCCACTTAGGGCTTATAAATCAAGACCTCTACTAATAAAACCAAAATCAAGCAAAGAAAACTCTATCAAGCAAAGTGAGTTTAGGTTATTTGGAGTCTACTCAAGTTTTTTCCTTCAATGAAATAATTGCTCATTTATTAAACCCATAACTTGAGTAGAGTGTTCTGAGACCTACCTAAGAGTGAGTAGTTAATAGAATAGTTAACCTGATATGAACCTAATAACATAGACTCCCATTTGTCTTATGACCTATATTCTTATTATGGCCACTCAAAAAACCCAATGACCCCTAGTTCTCAACTTCTAAGTCTTGTCTATAAATAGAACCCTTGGATATTGGAGTTGAAAATATGTGCTACCCCTCAAAGGGGTCCTCTGAGAAGTCCAAGTGCTCCTCTTCATTCTCCATAAAAACAAGAAACTAAGTTCTTGATCTATACTACCATTTTTAAAATACCATATAAAAACAAAGGTTACTATTTTACCTTTGTAAACCATAGCTTTATTGCATGTACTCCATGATTCCAAATGATAAACTTCTTAAAACAACCATTCACATGCACAAAAATATTCCTCCTTTTCAAAGTAACTCCTTTCACCTTTTGCATACTCCAATTCTAGAAAGAATGCTATCCAACCTTCATTTTCTTCACATGAACAGATCTTAGTACACTTTAGTTATGAAAAAATGCTAATGCTTCTTGTGTCATTTTAAAATCAATCAAGAATTGGATCCACCTTCATTTTATTCACATGAATATATTTGAGCACATTCTAGTTTCAAGGAAAAATAAAATTTTATCACTTGTATTTTTTTAAATTTTCTCTGTGCATCCCTTTGCAAACCCTAGCTTTGCTGCGTGCACTCCATAATTATATCCAACAAACTTACTGAAATTTTTATTAATATGCATAGAAATATTCCTCCCTAGCAAAGTAACTACTTTCACCCCTTTAATTTAATTCCTTTGTACTTCACTTTACAAACCCTATCTTCTCTACATGAACTTCATGATTCCATCCCTAAGTAGACTTAGCCAAGTGGTAAGTCATTTGTAAACTAAGACGATGTGAGATGAAATTATTAAAAATTTAATTACCATTTTTAGCCAACTTGAGCAAAGGAGTTGTGATATGTGGTATTAGATCCTAGTTCAAATACTAGGTATTTATTGGGCTTATCAATGCTAACTAATGCACATCTATTCCATTTGTATAAAAATGGATAAATTTGGAGATGTGAGACACTCTAGTTGTAATGACCCTAATGAAGGGACTATAGATAAGTTAAATTGAATTTTGGATGCTATGGTAGGGTAGGTATATTGGAATATGTGTTATTATATGGTATTATATTACATGTGGGTGCTATGGATAGTTGGCATGGGCCACACATACCCCAAGGTTTATTGTATTTTAATAAAATATTATATTAACCACATGATATATGATCTAGTATATGAATATAGTTGCTATATCAAAATCTACTCTACTTTGTGATGTATATACCACATACTAAAGTAACCTCCTAATATAGAAAACTAAACAAGTTAGTAAATTGTACTTTGACTCAATTTTATAATTGGTATATTGAATTATTGTTAATAATATAACAACCATATAGACACATGGGAAAAGAGGATGGTGAGGTAAAACAGTGATAGGGGAATTGTGTAATATGCTTAAGAGCTCAAAGCTGGTCAAATATGGTAATTCTCTTATTATTTCCTTTCTTATTATTTAATGGTATAAACCCCATGGATGGACTACTAAATATTTGATATATTAATGTTCCACACAACATATATAGATGTCATATTTAATGATGATTCATTTTCTTCTTGGATGAAATTTGTTCACATAAAAGCTACGTTTTGTAAAAGAGTTGTTTCCATGAAGGTTGTCTTCATATAAAGTTGATTTGATTTGAAGTGATAAATATGTCTTGAAATATGAACCTATAATGATACTTAACCTAGACTCAAACATGTCAATGATGGCAATAGTATGAGTTTTTCTAGTATTATTGAGATTCATGAATTGATAATCATTTTCTAATTAGTGTAAATATTTCAACCATATTTTATTAATAACAATTGATAGTGTGGCACCTTGGTAGTATGCTTATGTGTTCTTATTGAGTTGAAAATTCAAGTGGTTATGTTTGACTAAATTACTAAGATATAAATGATTGATTGCTTACCCTATTTGAATGATAATAATTAATGCAAGTGAATTGTTACAACTTTGCATGTATTAGAACATTAGACATGATTAAATAATAGGGATAGATCATTGACTATGTTTTAAATCCTTGATGAGTTAACAACATGTGTGACCCTTTGGATGAACTGATTGATTATGTTGAGTTGGAAATGGTTTTATTAATTTTATGGCACCACAAATATGAGTGTATCTATTTCAATACTAAAGGTTAATGTAGAATTATTATTTTGAGGTAATAACTTGGATCTCTCTTGACATGATAAATTTTGAGTGATTTTGTTATCATATAATTTTAACCTTGTAAGAATAAATAGGATAAACTATAATTTCATAGTGGAATATGGTGATAATAAAGGGATGAGAGATACAAAGGCATGGAGACATTGATATTCTAATTGAAGGGTTAGTTCTCTCAGGTAGGGAGTAAAACCAAAAGGATATTCTAAGTGAGGATTCTCTAGTTAGGTGGCAAATTATTCCAATGATGCCATAGCTCTTCTCAAAACACATATAATGGTGATTGACCTACATGATAAATTTTAATTTTGAATGATCCAAATAAACCAATCATGTACAATTTTTCTTTTGACAAGAAATGCTAATCAAATTCACTTATGAGTGGTCATATTAGGGTTGATTTTTAACAAACATAAGCAAAAATAGAGAACTAGATATCTCTTATCTATATTCTAGATAAATGTTATGTATTAGTGTACCAATATTGGTGTTGATTCTCAAGAAATGTTGTTATGAATGGAAATAAAGAGTATTGCATTCTACTTGTTCTTGATTATTAAAAATTTTAGTATTTATGTTACAGCTAAAGGACACAAGTAGTTATTTTTATTTATTCAATTTAAGAGGACTGATTTGTAGTTCATGCTAAGTCGTTCACTATACATACATAAATATATACATATGGCCCCACACACACACACACATATATATACAAAATTGTATGTATACTTATAAAAAAGGATTTCAGTTGCAGTTGAAACCAAGGAATGATATAGATGTATTGAAATTTTTATAGTTCTATTCTATGGAGTAGTTGAATGTTATTGAATGGTGAATTTTTAATTATGAATATGCTAGATAAGGAGGAATTTTATATTGAGTTTCATATAATTGTAATGAAAACAAATCATAATTTTGCCTACTTAATCAAGATTCTTGAATCCACTGAATATTATGCTTGACTATTTTAAGGGTATTGTGTTATATGTAGCATCTTGGAAAAAATAATGTGTTTGATGTTCTTTACTATTCTTCTTTGTAGTTAATAAAATTGTATTACTTTGATGTAATCTTGGAATTTATTAATTTGATACGATCTTATTGAACTATGAGATTCTCTATTCTTTCTAGTCATTTCTAATCAGGTGTTAAATAGAATGAGGTGTGCTATTCAATTAGATGTTTTTCCAATCATTTAAAAAAATTAAACTAATATTTTTTGCCTTTATGTTGTAGTAAAATTGTATTTTTTATTAATTTATTCATGGATAAGTACATGATAAAAGCTCACATATTTTTATAATATAAAGTAATCAAGGGATGGGATCCTAAAAATATTACTATACTAAATATATACACATATTAGATACCTTTCTTGAAAATTTGTTAAGTAAAGATGCCAATTTTATTTTCTACTGCATTTGTCGAAACCATGATTGTTCTAGCCTAAACTTCCATTATACACTTGAATTGAGTTCATGACAACATGATATTTTTAAGGATACATATTTATTTTAGCTCTTAACTCTATAATGGACTTAAGACTTAAGATATATGTATGTTGTACTAAATGTGTATACATGATAACTGCTAGTGAAGGTCATGGCATGTTATTATTTGTTCCTAATTATAAAAACTATTGTTGTTGACTCAGTTGCACTAATTTACATTCTAAATTAATGAACATGCTAGTAAGACAACTTGAAATTTTTATAGGATTCTTTCATGAATTCACACTTATACTTCTATTACCATATGATTTTTTGTATACTTGCTTAAGCTTGAGTGCTATGTTGAGTGGTTAATTTTTAAGCTAAATGGATTTCATTAGTTTCTCATGACTTGGGCCATTTTTCTACATGCTTAAATCCAACTAGATAGTCAAGGATGTGGAGTGGTCAATGTATGTGTTTTTGATATAGTAAAATTAGTTTTAGAGCTAGGGGTCCTAGATAGATGTGTTAAAAGAGAGATGTCTACCATAGGTCTCCTAAAGTTAAAAGGGTCACTCAAAAATCCATTCACTTATACTTTGTATCATATCATTCATACCAAACTAAAAAAGTTATGGTAAAATTATTGACAACATCCATATTGATTTACACCTTAGAGACGTATTCATAATAGGAGTGTCTTGCTTAACACCTATAAGGATACCTAATTAAATATGACATAATCCTTAAAGGGATACAAGTAAGGTATTCTCTCGCAAGTAATCAACCTGAGTTGAAGGATAGCTAAACTCCATTTTAGTAAAAAGTAGAGTCACTACTCCTCAGGAAAATGATAGTGATAAGTCTCTAATTGGACATGGATGGTGTTGGCAATTTTGGGTACATTGCCCTTGATCATGTGTATAAGTTGTCATTGATGTCAAGAAGCTCTTGAAGGAATTTGTTTGATGTCAAAAGTTTTGCTTTGATAAAAGGTTTCTTGAAGGTTCCGACATGGCAGTTTCAAAGGTCTTTTGTAAACCCCAAGTTGGCAGGTTTAAAGACTACGGGTGGATGCATTAGTTTAATGCATTTGGGTCCAGGAGGAAGTATTTATTTAAATAATTAAAAACCTTGTTAAGGTTCCCTTTAATTATTTTTAAATAAATATTAAATTATTGTTTGCAATGGGTTCTCCTAACCCATGGCGCAAATGTCTTAACTATGTGGGCGCTATGTTTTAAGATTGTGGGCGCTAGCCAAGACCTCCGTCGACGTGTTAAACTCCTCGCCGACGTCAAGAGCTTATGGTAAAAATGCATATAAATCTCCCTCGATGAAAATCAAGAATGATCCAATCCGCATTTTGAAAAGTGTTGCTCGCTGTGAATTCGTGATCTACTGTTCGATTTCTTCCTCGCTGTGATTTCGTGATCCGCTGTTCGGATTTCTTCTCCGATTGTGTCTTCGCCATTTTTGTAAACCCGTTGTTCGATTGTGTCTTCGCCATTTTTGTAAACCCGTCGTTCGACTGTGTCTTCGCCATTTTCGTGAATCCGTTGTTCATTTTTTGTACTCATCGTTTGTCGTAAATCCGTCGTAAGGTTTTCGTCTTCGTGTTCACGTCAGAAGAAAGGGAGGCACTATTGTTTTATTTAATCCTTGGCATAGAAGGAACAAGGCTAACAACATGAGGTTTAAACCTCATCGGGTGCCCGATAGCGGCTAGGTTGTTGGCGCGCTACCCGAACGGGAGGTTCCGCGTTCGAATAACGTGAAAGGGTTTTACATCGTGAAGTGGACGCAGCGGGTGGTGTTAGAATTCATGCACAATTTCTCCATAGCATGATTTTTGATGTTGGCCAAGCTTGCTGAGTTTTGGACAGGTTTCGATGGGGACTTGTGAGCAGTTTTGGACAGGTTTCGATGGGGACTTGTGAGCAGATTTGGACAGGTCCTAGCAGAGGACTTGTGAGCTGAGTTTGATAGTTCTATCAGAGAACTTGAGGACAGAGGTGCACTGGTTCTTTGAGAAGAACCTGAGGACAGATTTGGCAAGTCTTTGAGAAGGCTTGTGTGTAGAGGATTGATTTGTTCAAGCTTAAGCATTGGACAGATCTGACAGACAAAGGAAGACTTGTACTAGACCGACTGACTATGTTTGGTACAGGTTGCTGAGCTGCTGTGGACGTGATCATAGAAGGCAGAGGTCTCTTAGGCTAAGCATTGAGGATAGGAGGTCTTCGGTGGAAAGGAGTTCCATGTGCTGGCAAGAGGTAGAGGCAGTTGATCTTCTGAGGGATCATTTCCAGAGCAGAGGGGAAGGTATCTCCTTTGAGCAGAGGCTCATAAATTCTGATTAGGGGAAGGTATCTCCTTTGGGCCGAGGCTCATAAATATTGTAATTGGGAAGGATTCCCAAAGAACTTTGAGGAAATTTTTAGAGAAAAGTTTTGTGGACGTAGCCCAGCCATTTTGGGTGAACCACGTTAAAAATGGGTCTTCAATGTGTGATGCTTTCTGTCTTGATTAATGTTGTGTTGATGCCACTGCTATCTAAAGTTAAAATTATTAATTGGTTAAGTCTTATACTGTTCACCCCCCCTCTCAGTATAAGTCCATGTTCTTCAATTGGTATCAGAGCGGGTCTCTCCAGAAAGAGCCTAACAGCTTGGAGAAGGATCTATCAGAGGAACATACAGATTCAGAAAGAGATGAAGAGGTTGAGTTCGATCTCAAAGGTGAATTCTTCTTGGCTTTAAGAAAGCTTGAGAAATTCAGGGAAGAGAATTCTGTTCTCAAGCATCAATGTCAGGAAGAAGAGATAGCAAGATCAGAATTGTCTCAAAGTGTTATAGACTTCAAAATTCTAGCTGAAGAAGGGAAGAAGGTTGAACAGGTTCTAACAGAGGTTCTCAAAGGAAAGGAAGCTGATTGCGAGAAACTAGAAGAAGAGGTTATGTCTCTTAGAGTGAAGTTGGAACAGTTGGCTCTCAGACAGAATACTCCGTGTGAAAAGCAAAAGAAGGATGGTATCACCATTCAAGAAATAGGGGCTTCGAGCAAGATCAATCTTCATCCTGAAGAGCGGTGGATTCCAGTTGGTCACAAGAAGAACAATCATCCAAGGCATCAAAACAGGTTACATAATACTTTCCATGGCTATTGTTTTTCCTGCAAGAAATTTGGTCACAAAGCTATGCATTGCAATAAGTCTGTGAATAGCCATAGTAAGGAAAATGTTAACTCTTTTGCACCTCTTATGAATAAAGATGTCATGTGTTACAAGTGCAATAATTTTGGGCATATAGCAAGGATGTGCAGTTTGGATAGATCTAGCCTTGAGTTCACTAAAAAGAGAAATGAGATCAAATCTAAGTCAATGATAGTTCAAACTGCTTTTCATGCTCAAGACAAAGTAGAGAAATGGTATCTTGATAGTGGTTGTTCAAAACATATGACTGGTGAAAAGGAAAAGTTTTTGGTCTTAAAAGAAACAAACAGAGGAACAATCAGTTTTGGAGATAACAGGTCAGCTAAAATCTGTGGTAAAGGGACTCTTAGTTTGGATGGGAAATCCAAAATAGAAAATGTGCTTTATGTAGAAGGCCTAAGACATAATCTTCTAAGTGTGAGTCAACTTTGTGATCAAGGGCACATAGTATCTTTCTTTTCGGATAGATGTGAGATAAGTAAAGAAAAAAATGGAAAACTCATTGCTAGTGCTACAAGGACTCCAAACAATCTTTACATGCTAAGTGAGATAAAAAAGGAAAAGTGTTTTCTAACTCAAGAAGATGAGAGTTGGTTATGGCATAAAATATTGGGGCATTTGAGCTTTGATAATCTTGTCAATATTAGTAACAAGGAAGCAGTTAGAGACTTGCCCAAAATAAAAAGGCCCCATAACATCGTTTGCGGTCCTTGTCAACATGGAAAACAGACCAGAACCAGTTTCAAATCAAAAGGGTATACTTCTTCAAAACCATTGGATCTTATTCATACTGATTTATGTGGCCCTACCGGAACTCGGAGCATTCAGGGAGAAAGCTACTTCATGTTGTTTATAGATGATTATTCTAGAATGACTTGGGTTACTTTTCTCAAAGAAAAATCTGAAGCTTTTGAAAAATTTAAAGCTTTCAAAGAAATGATTGAAAATGAGACCGACAAGAGAATCAAATGCTTAAGATCAGATAGAGGAGGAGAGTTCACTTCAAATGAATTTGTGGAATACCGTGAGCAACAAGGAATCAAAAGAGAATATTCAGCAGCAAGAACTCCTCAACAAAATGGAGTAGTTGAAAGGAAAAACAGAACTATTGAAAATATGGCTAGAGCTATGTTAAATGAGTCAAAAATTTCAGATGGCTTTTGGAAAGAGGCAGTTAGTACAATAGTCTACATTATCACCAGGGCCCAACTTAGAGTCAATCATCATAAAACTCCTTATGAGTTGTGGAAAGGAAGACCAACTACAGTAAAATACTTCAAAGTGTTTGGGAGTAAGTGCTTCATCAAAAGGGAAGATCAGAATTTGGGTAAGTTTGATCCTAGATGTGATGAGGGAATATTTCTTGGGTATTCCAGCAGAAGCAAGGCCTACAGATGCTTCAACAAAAGAACTCATACAGTTGTAGAGAGCATAAATGTAACGAGTTGATGAAAAGACAGGGATAAGAGAACCAGTCCAGGAACTCAGTGATGAAATTTGTCAAGAAGAATTCAGAGAGGTTTCAGATGAAGAAGAGGAAAGACAACAACCGCTTCCCAAAACTCCTTCACGATATGTTCAGAAACATCATCCCAAAGATTTGATCATTGGTGATCCAAATAGCAGGCAAACAAGAAGAAGAGTCATTCCCTCACATGATTCTACAAATGTTTCATTATTATCTCAGATTGAGCCAAAAGATTTCAGTGAAGCATGTGCAGATAAGTTTTGGGTAAAAGCAATGGATGAAGAGCTAAATCAAATAGAGAAAAGTGAAACTTGGGAATTGGTTCCAAGACCTAAGGACAAGAATGTCATTGGCACAAAATGGATATTCAGAAATAAACTCAATGAGGATGGAAATATTGTCAGAAACAAAGCAAGGTTAGTCTGCAAAGGTTATGCTCAAGTAGAAGGTGTTGATTTCGAAGAGACGTTTGCTCCTGTTGCTCGTCTTGAAGCTATCAGAATGTTTTTGGCCCTTTCAAGCTTCAAATCATTCAAGGTATATCAAATGGATGTAAAGTCAGCTTTTCTAAATGGGGTGTTGGTAGAAGAAGTCTACATAGAACAGCCGGAAGGAGTGTCTCTCTCATAACAGTAAGACTATGTGTGTAAACTGAAAAAGGCCTTGTATGGGTTAAAGCAAGCACCTAGGGCTTGGTACTCAAGACTTGACAGGTATCTTCATGAGCAAGGCTTCAGGAAAGGTGTGGCAGATAGCAATTTGTATATTAAGAATGAAGGTGATGATATGTTGATTATGGTTGTCTATGTTGATGATATTATTTTTGGGGGAAATAATACTCGGATGTGCAAATATTTTGCTAACACCATGCGAAGGAATTTGAGATGTCTATGATTGGAGAGCTGTCATTCTTTTTAGGTCTTCAGATTGCTCAATCAAAAGATGGTATATTTCTCTCTCAAGGAAAGTATATCAAAGAAATGTTGAAGAAATTTGGGATGATGGACAACAAACCAGTGTGTACTCCAATGATTACAGGGTGCAAGATGAGTAAAGATGATGAATCTCCAATGGCAGATCAAAGGTTGTACAGATCAATGATTGGCAGTTTATTATATGTTACAGCTACCAGACCAGATATCATGCAGGCAGTTGGGTTAGTAGCAAGATTTCAGGCAGCTCCTAAAGATTCTCATGTTATGGCAGTTAAGAGGATATTCAGATATCTGAAGGGCACTATGGACTTTGGGCTTTGGTATCCCAAAGGTGATGATTTCACTCTCACAGCTTATACAGATGCAGATTGGGCAGGCAGTATTGATGACAGGAAAAGCACTAGTGGTGGAGCATTCTTTCTGGGAAAGAGTTTGGTTTCTTGGCTAAGTAAGAAACAACCTTCAGCTTTCCTTATCTACAGTAGAGGCTGAATACATAGCAGCAGTGGCTGGGTGTACACAGGTTTTATGGATGAAAACCACCTTGGAGGATTTCAAAGTCAAGCATGAACAACCCATCTCCATACTTTGTGATAATACAAGTGCCATAAGTATTTCCAAAAATCCGGTAATGCACTCAAGGACAAAGCATATTTCCATCAAGTATCACTTTCTAAGGGAGAAAGTGCAAGACAAGCAGGTCAAGGTAGAGTATGTGTCTACTAAAGAGCAGATTGCAGATATCTTCACCAAACCTCTTCCAAGAGATACGTTTGAGTATCTAAGGGAGAAATTGGGAGTTGTACTCCCACCCCAAAATTAATCACCTCATCAGGAGGTGGGGGAGGGACTAAGCTAAGAGGCTCATTCTTAGTCCCGAGCCCCAAAGGTGACCCTTTGCCATTGATGACAAAGGGGGAGAGATATGAGTAAGGGGGAGAGCTTCAAAGTGAAGGGGAGAGCTTCAAGTTAGGGGGAGCAAAACTTCAAAGGAAGATTCTCAGTTGTGGGCACAGTTGGTCAGTTGTTAGCACAGTTGGTTTCAGTTTTGGCTCTTGAGAAGTGTTTTCAATAAAGGTTTGCCATCAATGACAAAGGGGGAGATTGTTGGCAATTTTGGGTACATTGGGTACATTGCCCTTGATCATGTGTATAAGTTGTCATTGATGTCAAGAAGCTCTTGAAGGAATTTGTTTGATGTCAAAAGTTTTGCTTTGATAAAAGGTTTCTTGAAGGTTTCGGCATGGCAGTTTCAAAGGTCTTTTGTAAACCCCAAGTTGGCAGGTTTAAAGACTACAGGTGGATGCATTAGTTTAATGCATTTGGGTCCAGGAGGAAGTATTTATTTAAATAATTAAAAACCTTGTTAAGGTTCCCTTTAATTATTTTTAAATAAATATTAAATTATTGTTTGCAATGGGTTCTCCTAACCCATGGCGCAAATGTCTTAACTATGTGGGCGCTATGTTTTAAGATTGTGGGCCCTAGCCAAGACCTCCGTCGACGTGTTAAACTCCTCGCCGACGTCAAGAGCTTATGGTAAAAATGCATATAAATCTCCCTCGATGAAAATCAAGAATGATCCAATCCGCATTTTGAAAAGTGTTGCTCGCTGTGAATTCGTGATCTGTTGTTCGATTTCTTCCTCGCTGTGATTTCGTGATCCGCTGTTCGGATTTCTTCTCCGATTGTGTCTTCGCCATTTTCGTAAACCCGTTGTTCGATTGTGTCTTCGCCATTTTCGTAAACCCGTCGTTCGACTGTGTCTTCGCCGTTTTCGTGAATCCGCTGTTCATTTTTTTGTACTCGTCGTTTGTCGTAAATCCGTCGTAAGGTTTTCGTCTTCGTGTTCACGTCAGAAGAAAGGGAGGCACTATTGTTTTATTTAATCCCTGGCGTAGAAGGAACAAGGCTAACAACGTGAGGTTTAAACCTCACCGGGCGCCTTTGGCGCACCGGTAGCGGCTAGGCTATTGGCGCGCTACCCGAACGGGAGGTTCCACGTTCGAATAACGTGAAAGGGTTTTACATCGTGAAGTGGACGCAGCGGGTGGTGTTAGAATTCATGCGCAATTTCTCCATAGCATGATTTTTGATGTTGGCCAAGCTTGCTAAGTTTTGGACAGGTTTCGGTGGGGACTTGTGAGCAGTTTTGGACAGGTTTCGGTGGGGACTTGTGAGCAGATTTGGACAGGTCCTAGCAGAGGACTTGTGAGCTGAGTTTGATAGTTCTATCAGAGAACTTGAGGATAGAGGTGCACTGGTTCTTTGAGAAGAACCTGAGGACAGATTTGGCAAGTCTTTGAGAAGGCTTGTGTGCAGAGGATTGATTTGTTCAAGCTTAAGCGTTGGACAGATCTGACGTGACAGAGGAAGACTTGTACTAGACCGACTGACCGTGTTTGGTACAGAGTTGCTTGAGCTGCTGTGGACGTGATCATAGAAGGCAGAGGTCTCTTAGGCTAAGCATTGAGGACAGGAGGTCTTCGGTGGAAAGGAGTTCCATGTGCTGGCAAGAGGTAGAGGCAGTTGATCTTCTGAGGGATCATTTCCAGAGCAGAGGGGAAGGTATCTCCTTTGAGCAGAGGCTCATAAATTTTGATTAGGGGAAGGTATCTCCTTTGGGCCGAGGCTCATAAATATTGTAATTGGGAAGGATTCCCAAAGAACTTTGAGGAAATTTTTAGAGAAAAGTTTTGTGGACGTAGCCCAGCCATTTTGGGTGAACCACGTTAAAAATGGGTCTTCAATGTGTGATGCTTTCTGTCTTGATTAATGTTGTGTTGATGCCACTGCTATCTAAAGTTAAAATTATTAATTGGTTAAGTCTTATACTATTCACCCCCCCCTCTCAGTATAAGTCCATGTTATTCAGATGGATATCATAGAGCTTCCTGCATATAGGCTTAAATATTAGCATGATATTTTGAATGGATTATATCTAAGTTTATAGAGATGGAAAAGGCTTGACTAATATTTGTTAATTGAATCAGTATTTGTTATATGAATTAACTCCTTTATTTTGATGACTAGACTTAGCTAGGTGGAAATTCATTTGTAACCTATGATGATGTGCAATTATATTATTAAAATAATATTACTATTTTCATCCAACCCAAGCAAAACGTTTATGACATGTGGTATCAAAACCTAGTTTAAATACTAGGGATTTATTGGACTTACCAATTCTAACTAATCTATTTATATTATAATATATATATGAGACACTTTAGTGATAGGGATATAATGAAGGGAATATAGATAAGTTGAATCAAATTTTGGATATGTTAGGTGAAACAAGGGATATAGTGGTTGCTCTTGATCACAAAGGGAAGGAACACATAATTGAATATGAAAGAATAGTGAGGACAATCATCATCATTAGTAGGAAAATGAATACCTATAGAGATGTGAGACACTTTAGTGGTAGGGATCCAATGAAGGTACTATAGATAAGTTGAATTAAATATTAGATCTATTAGGTGAAACAAAGGATATAGTGGTTTTCCTTGAGCACAAATGAAAGGAGTAGACAATTGAATAGGAAGAGAATAGTGAGGATAACGATAATCATTTTGAGACTTGAGGAAGTGGTCATAATATAGGAAGAAATAATCAAGAGTCCACATAAGCATAGCAAGCCCATAGAAAAAAGTTAACATGTAAAAAGGCTTACTTGGAAGAACTATCCAAGGATCTCAAGAGAATCACACCAAAAATTTGATGGTGAGGTCCTAGGATATGGATTTGAGATGTGACTCATTGAGATGATAATTGTAGGAGATACCAATGCATTATGGTCTACATACTTATCTATCTAATGAAGCTACATGCTAGTAAAAAAAATGAAATAAAAAATATATATGATAAGAAATATCACTTGGGAGTAAATTGTTGCTCTATTTTGATAGTGGTGGTTACCAAAGTTGCACTTCAATAATAAAATGATCGAGTTTCAAACCTCACTCAAGGATTGAATATAGTGACTTAGAATTGGTAGAACTTTACTAGACTCCTAAAATACATGCCTCAAGTATCAAATAGATGAAAATTTCCAAATAAAGAAGTTTATCATGGGGTTGAATCCTCACATAGGGTCTAAAGTAAATGTTCATGGACTGACAATCATGGAATAATTTTTGTTGGACATTTTGAGCTTATTTAGTTGTCATTGATGTCAAGGTGAAAAGATGTCATTAATACCATGGAGCACACCATCAATAGCACCAGGAACAATGCAAAGTTTTGAATAGAAAGTTGGTAAAATAATATTTAATGAGGGTTTATGGTAAACCCAGGGTGGAAGATTAAATGATTTTTTAAAAATCATTATGAGGATATAAAAGTCTCCTCATACATTGAGATGGTAGTTAATATCTTAAAATACCCACGATGGTAGATTTACAATTTAAAGGTTTAAGTTTAAACCCAAGGAAGGATTTAATCTCCTCAAGTTAAAGCTTATAAAAATAATTTATAAATTTTAAATTCCTTAGAATTTAAATAATTAATAAATTATAAAGGTTGGAAAGCACCGACGTCATAAAAAAGGAGGAAGCACCAATGTCTAAGAAACAAAGGGTATTCATGTATAAATTAATTCTAAAGAGGCATTCAAAACTTACCCCTCGACATTTTTATTTCATGCGACAAAGAGAAACGTTTTCATGCAATCATTGTTTGTTGAGGAAGAAGACAAGGATTTTACTTGTCTTTAGTGCCAGGTGAAAGAGATAAACGAAAGAGAATATTGGTTGATTCGCATAGGACATGGTGGTCCATTGGTAGCGCATTTTTTGTGAAGCCGTTGGGAGTTGAGGAAGCACATGATCAATTTGCGTGGAGTGGTGTGTCTTGAGCGTCAAGGAAATTTTATTTTGCACGTCTTTTGAGCGCCAATCGAGGACAAAGAAGATAAAGAGCTCTCAAGCTCCTAATCATGCATCTAGCACAAGCGGCAGTCAAAGCCATGACTAGAGCACTCACAGAGGTAGAGATTGTGGGTTTGAAACCCACTAAGAGGCAAAGGTAATTTTTGATAATTAATTTATTATTTGCCTAAGGTTTTTCTAAAGGATAATGTGGAGTAATAAGGGTTTGTGAAAAGTTGTGTGTTTGATTTATATTATTTTGGAGTTATAAGGGTTTGAGAAAGGTTGTTGATTTAATAATTGATTTATACTATTGTGGAGTAATACGGATTAATGAGAGATTGTTTTATTGATGAATGATTTATATCATTGGAATTATAAAGAAAGTTGTTTTGATTTTTATCAAAGTTTCTCTTGCCATTAAACTAAATTAAATAGGTTTGAGTTAATTTTTGGTGGATGTTAATTTGTTTTTTAGTTAGGAGTTTATAAGGTGTTATTGGATAAATATTTTATGTATGTTGATGATTGTTTTTGAAAGGTGGAGTGATAAGGTGTAATTGAGTATTTACATTATATTGTGAGAAATATTTATCTTCTAACCTCTTTGATATTGGCATAGAAGTTGTTGTGGTTGTGGCAGATTTATGAGATCCCTTCATCATCAAGAAAAAGGTATGAGCACATTCTTCCATAGTTGAGTTGATTGATTGGTTTTCTAGAAAATAATTTTGGAGTGAAAAGGACTTGATTAGGGTTTCCTTTTCAAGAGTGTTTGAGTTAATGCTTCAAGGTTTTCTAGAATAAAGAGTTGTTAAAACCTTATTTTATAAGCATTGTTGTTGAAGCCATTGGTTGTGTGAAGAACTTGAGTTAGGGTTTTAAAAATAACATGAGTATCATTTTTATTTGAAGATTGTTTTATAAGCATTTTTGTTGAAGTGAGTTGTTGTGCAAAGAAATTGAACTAGGGTTTGAAATGAACATGAGTATCATTGTTATGTGATATTTGTTGTTGATCATTGTTGGAAATATTTTGAGTTGGTTGATATATGCTTGGTCTAGGGTTTATGAGAAAGGAGTGTTTCATCAAGTGATTTGTTGAGTAGAGTTGATTGAGCCTAATCAAGTGGATGTGTGAAATTATTTTTCAAGTTCCATAAAACAAAGTATTCTATATTCTATTTTGAGTTGAGAAAGTGATTGAGCATTAAGTGTAGAACATTTTGAGTCTCTACCAATTCTCTTTATGCTTCTATGAGATTGGACAAGTTTTGTGTGGACTTGTTCGATAGATTTGAGGTAAGTCTTTACAATACATATTTGGATAAGTTTTGTGTGGACTTATTGAGCAGATTTGGATAAGTTCTATGTGGACTTATTGAGCATATTTGGACAAGTTTTGAGTGAGCTTATTGAGAAGATTTGGAAAAGTTCTAAGTGAGCTTGTTAAGCATATTTGAACAATTTTTGAGTGAGCTTGTTGAGAAAATTTGGACAAGTTCTGAATAAGCTTGTTGAGCAGATTTGGACAAGTTCTGAGTGAGATTGTTGAGTAGATTTGAGCAAGTTCTGAGTGGACTTGTTGAGCATATTTGAGCAAGTTCTGAGTGGACTTGTTGAGAATATTTGAGCAAGTTCTAAATGGACTTTTTAAGCATATTTGAGCAAGTTATGAGTGGAATTGTTGAGCATATTTGAGCAAGTTATGAGTGGACTTGTTGAGAATATTTGTGCTAGACCAAAGGACTGAGTTTAGTATAGATTTGAGACAAATATTTGGAGGTGATAGAGTAGAGAGGATAGTAGTCTCTAATGGATAAATATCCATCATCCATGGTAATGAGGATAGGTCTTCTAAGTGGGGACAAGAGTATTCAGTGGAGAGAGATCCACAAGCTAGTGTAGTGGAGGCAGTAGTATTCTAGAGGATCACAAGCAAAAGCAGAGGAGAAGGAATTCTCTTGTGGATAGAGATACACGAACCTAATTTAGGGGGTAAAAATCTCCTTTGGATAGAGGTCCATAAACATTGTAATAGGGAAAGGATTCCTAAGATATTGATTGAGAAAATTTAGTGAAAGATTTTCTCTGTGGATGTAACCCACATTGGGTGAACCACATTAAATTGGTGTCTCTATTGTATGTGGTGATTTGTGCATTGCTTTGATTACTGCTATTGATATTGCTATCTATACATTGCATAATATTGATTTGGAAAGAAAATTAAAAAGTGGTCTTATACTGTTCAACTCCCCCTCTCAGTATAAGCTTGTGTTCTTCAATTTTTTGATAAGATAATTAATTAGGAATACAAGTTGCAAGTGATAACTACTTATCACAGGTATAACAACAAAAAGGACAAAACTATTCAATGACCAACACTTAGTTTTATGCAAATTTTTCTAAAAGGAAAACCAACCAATGGAAGCAAACTAAATTTGAAAAGAGAAATTTCAAGAAGGATGAGTGAAAAAGTTTTTAGTAGAAAGGTCCTCTAAATAATAATGGAGAAAATTAGATAAAAAAAAACCCAAAGATGGATGTTTTGTCTATGGAGGAGACCATTATGCCAATTTATACCCTTAATATGAGAGTAGAACCACTACCAACTACCATAATAGTCTAACTAGATCTAACATTGCATTTATGCAGTAGAAGGTGACCACCAAGGAGATCATAAAAATACTCCTATTCAGATATGTAAGATACATAGATATCCTACAATTTTGTTTTGTTTTTAAATCCATGTGTTAAGAAATATTAAAAGAAAATCTAGTTTTATGGAGAACTCATGGTCAATTTAGTATGGTAATTGGGTACAGGATATAGTAGAGCAATTTTTAGGCATGGATAAGTTGGAATTTCTAAACATCACCATGTAAGTAGACTTGTATGTGGACCCTCTAAGATCATATGATGTGATAATTAATGTTAATTGATTATGATAGTTAGAACTAATGTTGACTATTATGTTGAGGTGGTTGAGTAATTTGATATCAATAGATATTATAGTACTTCTAAATACAATTGAAAAGAGAAATATCTTAGAATTTTTTTTACAAGTTATTCTGAGTGGAGGTAAAACAAGTGGAAAGCATAGAATGAGGTATTAGAAATATGTAGAGCAAAAATTTTTGATCAAAGGTTGGCGTCACTTTATAAAAAATTTTGACTAGAGGTAGAAGAAATAAGTTTCAATAACTCACATACTATCTTTGAAAGTTATGAAAGTTGGACGACAATGAAAAGTTTTGGAGTTTGGGTATTCCAAAGGAAATAAAGTTATGATGTCCAAAAAGATCTAAAGTTATGAATTTTTTTTTAAGTTTTGAGGGAAAAGGATGGTAAAAAAATTTGAGGGTTAGGTTTTTTGAGGTAACAAAACAGTTCCAAAATTTGGGGTCTTTCAATAAATATTGATGAAGAGAAGAGAGGAGAATCACTTTGAACTTTCTAATAAAATATCAATGGCCCATATCATAATTTGAAACTCTTTAGCTTAAGAAATTTACATCCTAAAAAAGAAATTTAGAAATTGAGGATGATCTAAAAAAGTTGTGCTAGTTGTACAATTAAAGAGGAAGCCCACAACATCACATGTATTCAAATATAATAGGATAAAACTACTCATGCCTCAATAATTTAAGATATCAAAACTTACCTTGGGAGCTCCTTCCCTCGAACCCCACATGAAGGGTTATTGGCCCCCATATCCCCCATCAAGGTCAGTATCCCAAACACTATATATTGTGCTAAGGTGATGAGTCTTCTAAGATGTACAATACTTTTCCTACAAAGAATGCAACAGATCTACTAAATTCCCTAAAGAGGGTAGTTGAATAGGTAACAATGGTATAAAAGCCTCAAGTCCACGTACGTACACTACTTAAACCTGATAGTCTAGGACAATGGTTGACACATTAAAGGCAACAACATGGGAGACATAATAACAATAATTCCAAATCTAACAACATTGATTGAAAAAGGTGCTTCTATAAATTTTTAAGGATACCTAGGCTGGAAATTGAGCATCTAGTATCCTAAAACTGATGATTTTGGATCTAGAGACCTTTAAGGGCTAAAATTATGTACAAAATATTAGATCAAGGGAGAAACAAAGAAGCATTGTCAAAAAATCCTATGCAATTTTTGGAGGGAAAATCTCCTCACTTTGTTTATAAATAGTAGAATTTTAGGCATTATAAAGCATCAAGAAGTTGCTTATTCAAAATTTAAAGCTTCATATGTAACTTACTTTTATTTTTATTCTATATAGAAGTACCTAAACCTTAAGTGGTCTTGTGGGAAAGCTTTCAAGCCATTTCTTCTAGCATAATATGTAATTTTCACACGCGCACACACACACACACACACATATATTAAAATTACATATTATGCTAGAATCAAGGGCTTGAAAGCTACATTTATATATTTATATAATGGAGGCCATGACTATTGGATTATTTCTATCCTTTTTCTTATATGTATGTATGTTTATGTGTGTATATTAAAGGTCATGACTATCTGATTTTTGTCTTGTTTCTCTTATTTGTAGTTTTTGATTAACACTCTAAGAAGATAAAGTATTAAATTTGAGATATCAATGCATTATACTCACACATTTATGTGTCATACTATTATGTATATGAATCTTATTATGGCACATTGCCCATGTTAGCTTCGGATATTTTCTCATTTTTGCTTTATTTTTTTTCTATGTTATCTCTTTCTCTTTTTTCTTATGCACTCATAAGTTAGGTTATAGAGTATTATATATCACATATTAATAGTTAATGATCTTATAAAAAAACCTAGATGCAATCCGATTGAGCGACTTATCATGCTCTTGGAGATGCCCTACTATGTTGCTCCATGCAAGGTATGATAGTCTAACCATACAGTGCTCATATATGGTGATCACAATAATCAAAGAGGACAAAAAATATAGTATCACCATATAAGGAATACAAAAACCTATTAGTTTGAGGAAAATTTCAATTATACATTTGAAGAAAATTCAATGAAAGGGAATCATAATGTATTAGTGTAAATTGATGGCATGGAAGATGAAAAGTAACCAACTTTTGAAGCATATATTTTTTGGATGCATTCCATAAAAAGCTTCTAGGTCTACCTCTAAGAAAGATATTTGAATTTTTGGTAGAATTTCTCTTAGAAGTTAAGCCATAATTCAAGACTCCCTATCAAATGACTACAATTGAGCTATTCAAACTGAATATGTAACTGATTAAAATACTATTAAAAGGGGTTATTTGACCAAGTGCATCACATTCAAGTACACTAGATATTTTTATAAAAAATAGTTACCCTTAGGTTGTGCATTGACTATTAGATGCTGAAAAAGATAATAGTCAAGAATGAGTAACTTCTTCTAATAATTAAAAAAAAGTTTGATCAAATTCAAGAGGTATTTATCTCCTCAAATATTGATCTTCATTCAAGATATTATCAACTCAGCATGAAGAAAGATAATATCTCAAAAATTATCATTATAACTAGATATGGGTATTACAAGTTCATTGTGGTTCCATTCAAACTCATAAATACTCCGACTTCAATGAACCTTATGAACAACACATTTAGAGTTTTCTTACATATAGTGATATTGGTATTTTTGGATGATATACTATTCTATTTTTATAACGAGGAAGGATATTTAGAGTATTTATGAATGGTAATGTGGATATTGAGTGAGCACAAGCTATATGGAATGTTTTCCAAATGTGTCTTTTTACAAAAAAGAGTGCACTATTTGGGTTATAACATTTATGTGGAAGTTATATCAATGGACTTGAGAAAAATAAAGCTATTATGGAATGAAAAATGCCCTAGAATAATCACCTCACTCCAAAGAAAAGGAAATAAGTATGTTTGTCTAAGAAGTGCAAGGGGCCATTCTAGTTATTGGAAGCAAAATTAACATCAAATATAATACTTAAGGTACTTGATCCTAAAGGGAAATTCACCATGATAGCTAATGCATTAGGTTAAGGCTAAGGAGTACTGATGTAGGAGGGCCATGTAGTAGCCTATGATTCTTAGAAATTAAAACTAAATAAACAAAACTATGATTTGTATAATCTGGAGTTAGAAACAATTGCTCACACCTTAAAAATGTGGAGGCACTATCTCCTAGGAAAATATTTTAACTTGAAGATTGTTCATAAAGGGATGAGATCTATTTTCATATAACCAATATTGAATGTCTAATACTGACAATAATTAGATTTTTAATGTGAATATGAGTTTGACATTAGCTACAATAAGGGAAAATAAAATCATGTGGTAGATATGCTTTTCCAAAGAAGACATGTTGCTACCATAATTACTCTTAGGTCAGCCTTCAAAAATAGGATCTTGATACACTTGGATGAGGATCAATTCTACCAAAGAGTACAAGTTAATCTAGACACAAATGACTAGGTATTCACTATGATGGCTATCAAATATAAACATATTGACTTGGTTCAAAGGTTGTTTAAATATCAAATTATGATTACCTAATAATGCTAGTCCTTAAGAAGGTACACTATGATCTATATGTTAGACACCCATAGGTGGTAAAGCTTGTATTTGACCTTATGCTAGTATTTTTATTAGGAATTAGATAGGATGCAATAAAACTTATGGAAAAATATCTTGATTTTCAGTGATTCAAGGCCAAACATGTGAATTTATATATATTGTCATATCTATATAATGTGCCAAAAAGAAATTAAAAATTTATAAGCATGTATTTTTATATAAAGGTTGTTGACATCTATGAATAAGAATTCCATCATCCTTATGGTGGTTAAAAAAATGACCAAGGCTGCATATTTCATTGCTAAAAAGGATGGTGTTTTAATTTTGGCACAAAATTTTGTACAATAGATATTCCATTTGCTTGGGGTACTTGAAAGATCATATATCATAGTCATGAAAATTACCTCATGGCCTTAGTAGACCTGAATTGCCACATAAGTAACAAAACTCATAATAATTTCAACATATCACTTTGAGGTTAATGGCCAAATTGATAGGGTAAACCAATTTTTAGATGAATTATTAAGGATGAACTAGATGGATCAATAGTACTTGTGGGAGGAATATCTACCTATGGTTGAATTTACATACAATAAGTCTTATCATTATAGTTTAGGAATGGCTTCTTTTCAAACATTATATGGGAGAAAGTATCAAGAATATCTCAATTGGAATACAATTAAATTCCAAGTCATCATAGGTTTGGATATGATGGAAGCGATGGAGGAAAATTAAATAGACCAAAAAATGTCTTAAGGAATTTATAGATAGATAAATGAGTTATGTTGACAAACATAGAGTTGTGAGACACTTTTTAGTTGGTGATAAAGGATTTCTCAAGGTGAAAACTCAAAATACCTCTATAAAATTTGGTAAATTAGCCAAATTAGACCTTATAGATGTAGGATCCTTCAAATTTATGGAAGTGGTCAATCCATTTGCCAACATGATTGCTCAACACTAAGCTCTTTTTCAGATTCACAATGTGTTCCATTTCTCTTTGTTGAAACCATATCATGATGAATCATCTTACATCCTTGATTGGAAATGATTGTAGGTGCAAGACCCAGGAGTGGCTTAGGTCAAGCCAATAATTATATTAGAGACACACAAATTACATTTTCACATTAGAGAGATAACTAAGTGCAAGGTCTAATGGGACCAATAAACTAAGGATCATGTTACATGGGAGGATGCCAAAGAATTTAGAGTTTTTACTTCATTTATTTGTATGAAAGACCAAGTGTCTCTTTTATATACTAAAATAATAATAACAATATATGATTTTATATTTGATATATATACATTGGATTATAACTAAATTTCTATATGACTTCTAAAAAATGTTATTTTTTGAAAGTTGAATATTGATTGATATATTATGTAAGACTGAATTTCTATTTGATAACTATGTGTTAGATCGAGTTGTCATTTTTAAAATCATGATAAATTAAAATTCTATGTGATAAATATTGTATTGAATTAAGATGTTATTAAATATAGTATATATATTTTCAATAGATAACTATATGTGTTTCTAGTCTTGATGACTTGTGATTGTTGTAAAATGTATGATGATTTATTTAGATAGTATGCCTTATGTGGATTGATGTCATCAAGACAATGAATTTTTCTAGAGAGAAAGGATGTTATAAACCAAAACTTTAAAAAAATAGTTAATGAGAATTTGAATTTATTTATTTAAATTATGAAATCATGTAACAATGTGTATGATGTGGAATTTATGTTAATAATAAATGTTGACGTTGAGTTGAAAAATGAATTATATTTTAAATAAATATATGTGTATTCTATTGGGGGCCACTCCCATAAAAATAATAAATATTACATTTGCTATTAGGTCAATTAAACCTTATCCAAAAGGCATTTTATCACAAATATTTTCATTTTTTTATATCAACTAGATCATTCATATCATTTTGATTAAGAGATAACATATACTTTGGAAAATTTCCTTCTAAAATTTGAATCACACCAAGATGAAGATCAACATCATGATTGAGGATAGAAATATGGAATCTATTTAGAAGTTGATTTTAAAATAAACTACCAATATGGAAATGCATATGGTTATCCTTAGTAGGAGGAGTTCAACTAATTAAATTAGTCTTACAAGCTATTCCAATTTATTATATGTCCTTGTATATTATGCCAAAATCAATAGAAAAATGTTTAATTTATATTATGAAGTCCTTTTGTGGTTAGGTTTGAAGAACACAAGCTTATACCAAGAGGGGGGTGAACTGTATAAGACAACTTTTTACTTGTCTTTCCTAATCAATATTATGCAATGTATAGATAACAATATCAATAGCACTAATCAAACCAATGCACAAAACACCACACACAATAGAGACACCAATTTAACATGGTTCACCCAAAGATGGCTACTTCCACAAAGAAAATACTTCTTATAAATTTTCTTAAAATAAAATCTCTTGGGAATCCTTTCCCTACAATGTTTATGGACCTCTATCCAAAAAAGATGTTGATCCTATAAATAAAGTTCGTGGATCTCTATCCACAAGAGAAATCCTTCTACTCTGCTCTGGCTGGTGATCCTCTAGAAGACTATTGCATCCACTACACTGGCTTGTGAATCTCTCTCCATTGAAGACTCTTGTCCCCACTCAGAAGACCTATCCTCACTACCCTGGTTGATGGATCTCTATCCACTGGAGACTACTATCCTCTATGCTCTATCACCTCCAAGGCTTTATCTTAAATCTAAATAAAACTTAGTTCTTCGTTCTAGCACAAATCTACTCAATCTCTATCTCCGGTCTGGCACAAATATATCCTCAAATCTGCACCAAATTCTGCTCCACAAGTCCACACAAAACTTGCTCAATTTTGCTCAACAAGTCCACATAGAACTTGCTCAAATATACTCAACAAGTCCACATAAAACTTGATCAAATCTGCTCAACAAGTCCACACAAAACTTGCTCAAATCTTCTCAAAAAGTCCACACAGAACTTGCTCAAATCTAATCAACAAGTCCACACAAAAATTGCTCAAATTTGCTCCATAAGTCCATAAAAAACTTGTCCAAATATGCTCAACAAGTCCACATATAACTTGTCCAAATATCATAGAAACATAAAGAGAATTTTTAGAGACTCAATATGTTTTACACTTAATGCTCAATCACTTTCTCATCTCAAATCAAAATATAGACTAGTTTGTTTTATGAAACTTGAACAATCACTTCACACATCCACTTTACAAGGCTCAATCAACTCTACTCAACCAATCACTCAATGAAACATCCCTTTCTCACAAACCCTAATCCAAGCATATAACCACCAACTCAAAATGTTTCCAACAATGCTCAACAATAAATCTCACATAACAATGATACTCATATTCTTTTCAAACCCTAGTTCAAGTTCTTTGCACAACAACTCACTTCAACAACAATGCTTATAAAACAAGCTTCACATAACAATGATACTCATGATCTTTTCAAAACCCTTACTTAAGTTCTTCACACAACCAATGGCTTCAACAATAATGCTTATCAAACAAGGTTTTAACAACTCTTTACTCCAGAAAAACCTTGAAGCATTAAATCAATACACTCAATAGGAAACCCTAATCAAGTCCTTTTCTCTCCAAGATTATTTTTAGAAAACCAATCAATCAACTCAACTATGGAATAATATGCTCATACATTTTTATTGAAGATGAAGGGATATCATAAATATGTCACAACCACAAACACTTATATGCCAAGTTCAAAGATGTTAGAAGGTAAATCTTTCTCACAATATAATATAAATACTCAATTACACCTTATCACTTCACCTTTCAAAAAAACCATCAACATACATAAAATATTTATCCAATAACACCTTATAAAATCCCAACTAAAATAAATTCAACATCCACCAAAATAACTCAAAACCTCTTTAATCAATTTTAATGGTAAGAAGAACTTTGGCATAAATCAAATCCTCTTTCTTTAGAAAAACCCCAATAACATAAATCACTTCTCAATAAAACAATCTTTCAAAAACCATTTTAACTCCAAATAGCACAAATCATTTACCAATAAAATAATTCTTCATAAACCCTTGTAACTCCAAATAGCACAAATCATTTACCAATAAAATAATTCTTCACAAACCCTTATAACTCCAAACACAACTCGAATAAAAATAATTCTTTACAAACCCTTATAACTCCAAATGGGACAAATCATTTACCAATAAAATAATTCTTCACAAACCCTTATAACTCCAAACACAACTCAATTAAAAATAATTCTTCACAAAGCCTTATAACTCCAAATGACCCCTTAATAAAAACTTTAGGCAATATAAAATTTAATCAAAAATTACCTTTTCCACTAGTGGGATTTGAACCCACAAACTCTGCCTTCATGAGCGCTCTAGCCACAGAACTTACCACCACGTGTGCTAGGCATATGCTTAACACTCCATGAGCACCTCGTGCTCCTTCTACCACACCTGGCTCTCAACCCGAATGTGAATAAAAATGTTTCCTTGGTTCTGAAGTCAAATATGCCAATCATCCACACAAATCGATCGTGGGCTCCTTCCACTCGAACGCTTTCACACAAAATGTTGTACCATTGGACCATCGTATCCAATGTGGGTCACACCATGCACTTACACATTTCATCTTCTTCCTACACTAATAACATAAATAAGCTCTTTGTCTTCTTCCTCAACATTCACGATTTGCACAAATTCCTTTAGCTTGGTCGCATAAAAATTAATTCGAAGAGGGATACTTTTGAATCCCTCTTGGCATATTATTTATACATTATTTTAACATATGACTTTAGACGCCGACACTCCATTTTATTTGATGACATCGGTGTATTTCGAAAGCTTTTATAATTTATAAATTATTTAAATTCTAATAGAATTTAAATTTTATAAATTATATTTTAAAACCTTTGACTTTAATAAAATTAAAGTCTTCCATGGGATAAAAGTTAAACTTGCCAAATGTACTCCACTGATTTGATTATTCTGCCATCAGGATGTTTAACAAAAACCTTTGTAGAATAATATTTTAATAACCTTTTTCTTCAACTCTTTACATTGCTCCTGGTGTTAATGATGGTGTATTCCATGGTATTAATGACAACTTCATATGTTATCTTTGGCATAAATGACAACTTCTCACCTTGACATCAATGACAACTGAATGAGCTCAAAATGTCCAACAATATCCCCCCTTTGTCATTGATGGTAACCCAATTTATTTTTACTGAAAACTTGACCTTTCCTTTGTTCTGCTCCCCTTGGAACATTGCTCCCCTTGTCTCAATGCTTTCTCAAATATCAAATCTCTCCCTCTTACTCAAATCTCTCCCCCTTTGACATCAATGGCAAAGGGTCACCTTTGGGGCTTGGGGCTAAGAAAGAGCCTCTTAGCTTAGCCCCTCCACCTTATTTTGAGGTGGTTAATTTTTGGGTGGGAGTATTTCTATTCCTATAAAGCACTGTTCTTTACCTTTATCCTATTTTCTTCTTATCTAAATTTTTTTATTCCTGTGACTATTTCTATCCATGTCCATGTTCCTATCCATGCCTACATTACTATTCCTATTCTTGTTCCTATTCCTTTTCATGTTCCTGGTCCTTTTCATGTTCCTGTTCATATCCTTGTTCCTATTATTGTTCTTTTTCTTGTTCATATTCATGTTCATGTTCCTTTTTCTGTTCATACCTATTTCTGGAATATCTGCTCTACACCACTTTGTAGTGTGACCATCATTATTGTATTTATAATACTTAATGTTACTATTCCTTGGAGGTGCAAATGTCTTAGGATTTATCCTAGTGAATCCATATCACCTTTTGTCATGAACCTTGCAATTCATTGCCTTATGACCAAATTTATTACATGAGTAGCAATACCCATGGAAAAGTTGTCCGTTCTCATATTTCTTTATTTCATGTGTCTTGAATTGTGAAGCCATGTGCCCAAAACCGTGACATAAAAAGCATATTCCATTGAAGTTTCCTTGTGTTGACCTCATTGGTCTCTTAGTCTCTCTTGATCTATTTTGATTTTTGTTCCATCTGTATCTTCTTTGTACATTGTTCCTATCTTTGTTGAAATATCTATTGTCCAGCTTATCCTCAGACGTCTCACTTTATTTTACACTGTCTTCTTCTGAAGTATCTTCATCTAAAGTTTCTTCTCCTCCAAAACTCGAGGTTGATTCTCCTTCCCATTTCTTTTGAACCTGTTCAAATCCAAGACTTATTTTTCTTGATGTAGTCTTTTGTGTCTTGATGAACTTATCCAAGTTCTTTGAGATATTTTTGAACCCTTTCATCTTGATCTTGGAGTCCTCCAAATATTCTCTTAGTAGTGCCACTTCTTGTGCTAACTTCTCACATTCTAATATCTTTGCTTCTAACTTATCCTTGAACCTTTTTGCCTTAGCCTTTGATTTTTCTAAATTCTCTGTGAGCAATCTTCTCTCTTCATGACATTCTTGAAACTGAAACTCAACTTTAGAGTTTTTCTTTCTTACCTTCTTTACTATTTCAAGAGCATAGATAAGTTCTCCCTTGAGATCATATCCATCCTTCTCTGAATATTCCTCTATTTGTTTACCTTTATCCGCTTCTTCATTTTATTTTGACTTGTCTTCTATGGAATCACCTTCTTTATATTCCAATGCCATTAGAATATTTTCATCTGGTCCTTCAAGTGTATCTTCATATTCATCATCATTGAAACTATAACCATCCCTTGTACAACTATCTTCAATATGTCCAAAGTTACCACAACTAAAACACTTGGGAATGATTGGAATCCTTTTCTTAACTGGTTCTTTTTCTTCAATCATAAATATGACTTCATCTCTATCAATGTCTGAAAAACTAGCATTACTATCACTTGAATACTTGTATTATCCGCATAGTAGCTTCTCTTTTGTATTTGAAAGAACTTCTTTCCTTGTCTACTTTGTCAATCCTTACTTTTCTTCTGGTGCCTGTATCTTTCTAATTCCCTATTTTTGTGATCATGTTTTCCTTCACCATTGTTGTTCTTGCGTTCTTGAAAATCTGTTGCAAAAAATCCATACTTTCCACAATTGAAACACTTAATAGATCTTAGATCTATGGATCTTCTATAGTCCTTATCTCTTCTACCATAGTTAGCTTCTTCATCACTGGATGACTCATTGCTTGATTTTGACTTCTTACCCTTTGTCTTATTGATTGCTTTGAATGTTGATTCCTTTTGGGGAATAGATTTTGTTCTTATCTCAAATACTGTGAGCATACCGAGAAACTTTTCTTGTCAAAGTATCACCATACATTGACACTTCTATAGTAGAAACCTGTTCACTAAATCTTTTTGGAAGAGATCTTAATACTTTATCACAAATATCAGATTCATCAATCTTCATTCCAAGTCCTTGCATATCATTAACAACCTCATCAATTCGAAGTAGATAAGCACTAATATTTTTCTCTTTGTTCATTCTTAATACTTCAAATTGTCCTTTGATATTTCACATATTTGCTTTCTTGACACTTTTATCTCCTTCATATATATTGCAATTTATCCCATATTTCTTTTGTAGTTTGACAATGCATAACTTTCATAGACTCTATTCTACGCAAACCTCTCACAAGTGCATTTATTGATTTTTAATTATAGTAGTGTAGAATCTTATCTTCCTTATCTGTAGAAGGATTGACTAAAAGATCGTATCCAAATTCCACTAATTCCAAAATTTCATTTCCAAGTGCCATCAGGTAGATCTTCATCATCATACTCCAATACATATAGTCGCTTCCATCAAATACTGGTGTTGAATTATTTGAGGACACCTCCTTAGAATCCATTGTTTTATTGTTAGATTTTCCTTCAAGCTGTTAAACTCTTTTGAAGGAACCCACTTTGATACCAATTGAAGAACACAAAATTATACTAAGAGAGGGGGTGAAAAGTATAAGACCACTTTTTACTTTTCTTTTCCAATCAATATTATGCAATGTATAGATAGCAATATCAATAGAAGTAATCAAACTAATGCACAAATCACCACACACAATAGAGACACCAATTTAACATGGTTCACCCAAAGATGGCTACTTCCATAGAGAAAATATTTCTTATAAATTTTCTCAAATAAATTCTCTTGGGAATCATTTCCCTACAATATTTATGGACCTCTATCCAAAGGAGATGTCGATCCCCTAAATCAAGTTTATGGATCTCTATCCACAAGAGAACTCCTTCTCCTTTGCTCTAGCTAGTGATCCTCTAGAAGACTACTACCTCCGCTGCACTGATTTGTGGATCTCTCTCCACTGAAGACTCTTGTCCCCACTTAGAAGACCTATCCTCACTGCCTTGGCTGATGGATCTCTATCCACTAGAGACTACTATCTTCTCTGCTTTGTCACCTCCAAAGCTTTGTATTAAATTTGCACTAAACTCAGTCCTTTGATCTAGCACAAATCTACTCAATATCTATCTTTGGTCTGACACAAATCTATACTCAAATATGCACCAAATTTTGATCCACAAGTCCACATAGAACTTGCTTAATTATGATCAACAAGTCCACATAGAACTTGCTCAAATATGCTCAACAAGTCCACACAGAACTTACTCAAATATTCTCAACAAGTCCACATAGAACTTTCTCAAATTTTCTCAACAAGTCCACACAAAACTTGCTTAAATCTGTTCAACAAGTCCACACAAAACTTGCTCAAATCTGCTCAACAAATCCACACAGAACTTGCTCAAATCTGCTCAACAAGTCCACACAGAACTTGTCCAAATCTGCTCAACAAGTCCACACATAACTTGTCCAAATATCATAGAAACATAAAGAGAATTTTTAGAGACTCAATATGTTTTACACTTAATGCTCAATCACTTTCTCAACTCAAATCATAATATAGACTAGTTTATTTTGTGGAACTTGAACAATCACTTCACACATCCACTTGACAAGGCTCAATCAAATCTACTCAACCAATCACTCAATGAAACACCCATTTCTCACAAACCCTAGTCTAAGCATATAACCATCGACTCAAAATATTTCCAACAATGCTCAACAAAAAAATCTCACATAACAATGATACTCATGTTATTTTCAAACCCTAGTTCAAGTTCTTTGCACAACAACTCACTTCAACAACAATGCTTATAAAATAATCTTCACATAACAATTATACTCATGATATTTTCAAAACCCTAACTCAAGTTCTTCACACAACCAATGACTTCAACAACAATTCTTATCAAACAAGGTTTTAACAACTCTTTACTCCTGAAAAACCTTGAAGCATTAACTCAACACACTTAATAGGAAACCCTAATCAAGTCCTTTTCACTCCAAGATTATTTTTAGAAAACCAATCAATCAAATCAAATATGGAAGAATATGATCATACCTTTTAATTGAAGATGAAGGGATCTCATAAATCTATCACAACCACAAACACTTCTATGACAATATCAAAGAGGTTAGAATGCAAATCTTTCTAATATAATGTAAATACTCAATTACACCTTATCACTCCACCTTTCAAAAACAACCATCAACATACATAAAATATTTATCCAATAACACCTTATAAAATCCCAACTAAAATAAATTCAACATCTACCAAAATAACTTAAAACCTCTTTAATCAATATTAATGGCAAGAAGAACTTTGGCATAAATCAAGTCCTCTTTCTTTAGAAAACCCCAATAACATAAATCACTTCTCAATGCAAAAATATTTCAAAAACCCTTTTAACTCCAAATAGCACAAATCATTTACCAATAAAATAATTCTTCATAAACCCTTGTAACTCTAAATAGCACAAATCATTTACCAATAAAATAATTATTCACAAACCCTTATAGCTCCAAACACAACTCAATTAAAATTAATTCTTCACAAACCCTTATAACTCCAAATGGCACAAATCATTTACCAATAAAATAATTCTTCACAAACCCTTATAACTCCAAACACAACTCAATTAAAAATAATTCTTCACAAACCTCTTATAACTCCAAATGACCCCTTAATAAAAACATTAGGAAATATAAAATTTAATCAAAAATTACCTTTGCCACTAGTGGGATTCGAACCCACAAACTCTGCCTCTGTGAGAGCTCTAGCCATGGATCTTACCACCATGTGCGCTAGGTGCATGCTTAATACTCCACGAGCACCTCGTGCTCCTTCTACCACACCTGGAACTTAACCCAAATATGAATAAAAACTTTTCCTTGGTGCTCAATTCGAACACGCCAATCATCCACGCGAATCGATCGTGGGCTCCTTCCACTCCAACACTTTCACACAAAATGTTGTACCATTGGACCACCATGTCCAATGTGGGTCACACCATGTACTTACACCTTTCATCTTCTACCTGTGCTAATAAGATAAATAAGCTCTTTGTCTTCTTCCTCAACTTTCACGATTTGCACGAATTCCTTTAGCTTGGTCGCATAAAAATTAATTCGAAGAGGGATACTTTTGAATGCCTCTTGGCATATTATTTATACATGATTTTACCATATGCATTTAGACATTGACGCTCCATTTTATTTTATGACATTGGCACATTTCGAAACATTTTATAATTTATAAATGATTTAAATTCTAATAGAATTTAAATTTTATAAATTATATTTTAAAACCTTTGAATTTAATAAAATTAAAGTCATCCATGGGATAAAAGTTAAACCTGCCAAATGCACTCCACTGATTTGATTATTCTGCCATCAAGATGTTTAACAAAAACCTTTGTAGAATAATATTTTAATAACCTTTTTCTTCAACTCTTCACATTGCTCCTGGTGTTAATGATGGTGTATTCCATGGTATTAATGACGACTTCATATGTTCTCTTTTGCATCAATGACAACTTCTCACATTGACATCAATGAAAACTGAATGAGCTCAAAATTTCCAACAAGGTTTACATGATAAGAGGAAACTTTCTTTGGTGAAATGGAGCAAGGTGTGTGATGATAAAACTAGGGGAAGTCTAGGTTTAAGAGTTCTTATGGATGCAAAATTTGTTCTTAGGAAAAGATTAATTTGGATATTGTACAAAGATATTCAAAGACAATGGGCAAGAATTCTTCTAAGTATGTTGAGTCCAATAACCCAAGCTTAATATTTACTAGTAGGTCATATAATTTTTTGTATCCTGGGATAACCTTATGAAAAGTGGTTTTCATGGCTCCTCACAATTTATTCTTTGTGAAAGAGAGGTGGAGAGTATAGACCATATTTTGGGACACTCCTCAATAGTATGGAATCTATGGCAATGGATTCTTAATATATTTGGTAAATGCATGGTGATGAATGGAAGAATTGAAGAATGGTTAAAGCAATGGTAGAGCACTTTTAAAAGTGAGGCTTTATAGATAATATAGGATATATTAAAATATACAATACTTTGGAATGCATAGCTAGAAAGGAATAAAAGAATATCTAAAGGAAAGAAAAGTAGTTTAGAGGTAATGAAAATGAATATTTATTTATCCATAGAGGAATCTAAACCAACCATATCAATTCACCCAATCTAGAAGCAAAGAGCATTGATAGATGGAATCATGTCATCAAATGGAATTATGATGTTGGATATAGGAGAAACAAAAATAAGGAAAAAAATATAAAGTTAAAACCACTAGATGTGAAGTTGATCAAATTGGATTTTGATGGATCATCTAAAGAAAATCCAAGACCATCAGGAGGAGGAATAATTAGAAATAATAGAGATATTTTAACTCATTATGCTTTCAATAGTGGATTTAATATAAGTGATGGAGTTGAAGCTTGGGAAAGTTTGGAAGGATTAAAAATATGCAGACAAATGAAATGGAAAAAAGTATGGATGGAAGGTGATTCACTCATAGTAATAAATGCAATTTTGAGGAAAGCAAAGGCTCCAGGGAACATACAAGAGATAATTGTGGAAATTCAAGACCTTGTGTAGATTTTAAAGAAATCAGGTTTACACATACATTAAGAGAATGAAACAAATATTTAGATAGGCTAGCTAATAAAAGGGTTTTAATTGAGAATTGTGAAGTTAAATTTTCTTTTCCATGGTTAGAGGAAGTAGTAAGTTTAGCTAAAGTTGACAAGAAAATGTTGACTACTTGAATCAAATAATGATTAATATTTACTTTAATATTTTTCATTAGTAATGTTTGATTTATTTTATAACACTAATGCATTTTCATATAAACTATTTATTACAATTTTCGTGGTTACACTTATGCTTCAAAAAGAAAACTAACAATCCAAATTTGGTAAAGTGGACTATGATATTATGATGTTTTGGAAATATTACTCTATTAAGATGCAATGTATAGATAGTAGAGGTGGAGTTTTGGTATTGTGAAGCTTTCTATTGTTAGAGAATATTCCATTATTTGGAATATCACTAAATATCCGTACGTATTGGCATATTGTTATATTATTATTACAATGTACCTATTACTTTGGAGATATTATTTTGGCTTTGTTTAGCAAAATATTTGTATTATTTAATACATTGTGAATATAGAATTATTTTCATTCACCTAACATTGGTATAGGAAAATTCCAAGAAATATGATGAATTCTAGAATATTTGTATTCACACAAAAAATTGAAGAAGATCCAAAAAATAAAAAATCAAGAATTTAGACATTTTATGAAAATGATGTAGGTATCCAGCTATAGCATCTCAATTGAGATGAGAATTGAATGTGTTTGTAAAATATCAAGCTCTAAAGGATAGATTTAGGGCTTATCAAGGGTGGGGGACTCAAGTACAACCCCTTGTTATCCAACAAAAAAAATATCAACACTATGATTGGCTAAATTATCTATTCACCTTGGTAGTGTCCACAAGATGTGTTGAGGATATGATTGTACCTTAGGCTTAACTATAAGCCTAAGTTATTATTATTTTATTATTTCCTATTTCTTGCACTTTGTATTCATGTGAGGCATAGTATGCCCATGTTGGAAATAGGTTGTTAAGTTTTTGGATGTTTAGTTAGACTGTTAGAGTTGTCCTTTGTCTTCTAGCAGTTAGTTGACATCCTTGTTTAGAAAATTATTATCTGTTAGTTAAGTGGTTGGTCATGTTTGAAATATTATTTCAACCACTTAACCTACATGATTTATTTCTAAGCTTATATAATTCTACTACCACTAATTAATAATAAGCTTCATGTTTGAGTTCCATATCAGTGGTAATCAGAGCTAAAGGATAATTTTTTTGCAAGGAGGGGAAGCCACTTCTTTTCTAGATGTCTAGTTGAGTTTTACAGCTAGTGCATCATATCCTAGGTAGATCCTTGTGTGAAATTAGCTTGAGGCTAGCTACAACATCAATTTGTGAAGCTCAAGAGGTGGCAAAAGGTATAATTTACCCTGCACCGAATACCCCTGGCAATAAATCAGAGGGTAAACCTACTTGCCTTGTGAGGGTAAATTTTTTTTGTATTTAAGAAAATCTGGTCTGCTTTGAAGATTAAAAGAAAGGTAGATATTTGAGAAGCTGTTGCTAAAGTTTGAAGCCAAATTTTTGGTCAAGATGAGCCATTTGCACTCCTTACGGAGAGAGCACCAGGTTGTCAAAAAGGTTGCCAAAGGTGAATTGAAGTTCAATTGGAGAAATATACTGGCTCAAAAAAATATTTTTCTTCACAGAGGACAAATTTGAGTGAAGTACCCCTTTGCATGGAAAGTGGTTTGAATTTGAGCAAAAATTGAACTTATTATCCTCAAATTGTAAGACAAAGTGGAGGATAAATGTAAGTTTCCTTAATAATTAATATTTAAATATTAATTATTATTATTATTATTTATGAAGGCTCAAACCTTTGGGCATGAATTACCTGATTCACAATTGGCCAACCTTGATTCTTGGTGGTTTTACCATCATCAACTGGTAATGGCCAACATTCGACCAACCACCAAAACTTGGTACCCATCAGTCTATCAACGACATCTCATTTTTGGTGGTTCTCCCTATAGCAGGCCCTCCACTAGCCAACCAGCCTATGATAGCCTTACACCAGGGTCGACTGCAGCCACCATATTCACTAATATAGGGGAGCCATTACCTCCGACCATTATCCATGGTGGATGTCTTCGATGACCAGATACCACCACATATAACAACAAATAGTAAATCACTCACTACAAATTAAAGCAAATTGTAGGAGAGATCACAGTGGAAAACTAGGTATAAGATCTCGATTGAGCGTAGTAGTGGATGAAAGCGGTGCATCTTCTTCACCAGAAGCAACATTTTGATTGGTTCATTGGAATCGCAGATAGATAACATCTGCAAGCGGGTATCAAGACATCATAGGTGTTCGTGCTCATTTGTAGAATATTTCTAAACATCAAACAGTAGGACAATATCAAATGAAAAAAGTAGAGCTCAATAGGAGAGATTACCAAACATCACCGTGCAAAAAAAAATTAGAAAAATTAAATTACCCTAAGGTTAAATTTTGACCAATCAGCTTGTAACCTTAAGAGATCAACAAAAAAAGACTAACACATGGTAAGAATTCTTGGTAGGTTGGTAGTTTCGATGGGGTTTTATGTTTTTTGACACGTTGAAGAGTTTTTGATGGACAAGATTCTTCAGTGGGTGGATAAAGCATGTTGAATTTGCTATGAGATATTTATCCCACATTCACTGTGTAGCATAGTGTGGGCTCCTTATAAATATATTTATGCATATTGAAGGTTGTGACTAGCTACACTGGTCACACTATGCCGCTCACACGGGCTGGAGGAGACAGTTGTGGTCTCTCGCTTCTCGACACTTAGCATGTTAACTTGCTATGGATTTTTCTAGGTGATCATTTATCACCAGGTACATGTGGCAAAACAATTTTTTGTGGAAATATTATGGTATGATGTGCATAGTTTTCAAATAGCGTGAACATTTAGTCCCACGTTGGTAGTGCGATGGCTCATAAACACTTCAAAAGAGACACTGCACACATAAGGTGGTGACCACCTTACGATGGTCGCACCCACAATAGCACTCGCATGCAAGAGGAGGTGGTGGTTGCCTTTCAGTGGATTCTCCATCGATATTGAAAATTAGAGTGTTGACTGGTGAATGCTGACCTCAGTGTAGATTTAATAGTTGTTGATTTAGACAGTTGATCGGCCTTGCAGTTGACCGCACATAATTCAAAACAAAAACAAATTTTTGTAGAAGGAGATAGTTTCTAAATTCAAATTTAGAAATTTTGGTGCCAAAACCAGCAACAAAGGTGAATTTCATCAAATGTTTTTCAAATTTTACAAATTCTTTCAAACATTTTTTTGCAAAATTGATGAATTTTTACCTCCAAAAGCTCAATATTTGTAATTTAGGGGCTAAATATTGCCATTTTTAGTGCTATTTTTGTAATTACAAATTGATGCAATTTTTGTAAAAGCACTTAAATTAGCCCCATTTTTGTAAATTGGAAGGCAAAATTGTTGTAAAATCTAGGCAAAATTGTGCATTAGGAAAACTGCCAAATTATTTTTAAAGCCTAGATAGTTATTGCAAAACATTTTGTAATCCTCCTAGTCTGGCATATACATACAATAACATGGATAAAGACCTCAAAGAACATGGAAAACATTACTATTGTAGTAGAAATTTTGGTATATAAGGTAAAAGATATTGTTGCGCAATTGACTTTTGGTGATATCAAAATTCATTACAATCATGTCAACAAAGCTAAATGTGAGGTAAAATTGTATGATGAATTAAGGGATCGTGATTTCTTGTCCACCTAGATTTTAGATATGCAAACTTGGTTTACTTATGCTAAAATTCATGAATATGAACAAGTTACCTTTGCCACAATCAAACTCATAGGCTTAGCAAAAGTTTTAATTGTAGAAATACAAAGCCATAATGCTGCCATGACTTGGAAAGAATTGATCTAGATTTTGAAAAACATATTTTTCCACCAAATTACCAAAATGACCTCACAACCAAGTGGTATATATTGAGGTAAGCCTATAGTATGTCAGTTGCTAACTACATTTTTCAATTCAATAGGCTAAGGGTTCTTCTTGGTGTGAAATATTCAAAAAATGATTTGTTTAACAAGTTCACATATGGACTGTAAGATCAAATTTTTAGGGAAGTCAAGTTCAATGATTTCCTAACTTTGGATGTGGCACTCAAGAATTCCATTCTCGTAGAGAAGAAATTTGGTGCTTCTCAAAGATCTCGATAGAACAACATTTTCAAAGGAGCGAATCAACATCAACGAAATATGAAGAATGCTTCTCATTCTTCTTCTCCTCCCACTTCTCCTAAAGCACATTCTTATTCTTATCACTCTAAATATCCTTCTTCAATGTATTGTAATTTTTGTAAAAAGCATGGTCATGTAAAATATAAATGCTTTACTTTTGAAAGAATAAAGAAGAAGTCCCTAATTGTACAACTTAAAAATGAGGAACCACATGATGGTCCCATTGTGACTACAGGGACATAATAAGAATATCCAACTTTAAAGGGTAAACTAAAAAAAGTTACCATTATGATGTATGTTTTGGCACAAAGGGATCATGACCATTTGTTTTTTACTAGAGCCCACCTTACACATGATTTTTATATGGATTGTATCATAGATAACGATTCGCAAAAGAACCTCATCATGAAGTCCATTGTAGACAAGTTGAAGCTTCCCATAAATCCATATCACCAACCCTATGCACTTGGGTGGAAGAATGTAGACTCCACATCTAACATCACACACACTTGCACCTTGAATTTTTCTTTTGGTGATAAGTTTATGGATAAAGTAAGCTGTTATATCATAGAGATGGATTTTTGTGGACTATTGCTTAGTAAATCCTATCAATTTGATAGGAATTTCATATATCATGCTAAAAAGAACACATACACATTGGATTTGCATGATAAAACCTACTTGATACAAATAACTACACCCACATAACTTATTTTAGCTCCTACTTGCATAAGTTTCACACATGATGAAGAAAAAGCACCATAAAAGGCACATGATAAAGAAGAAGCTTCACTTACACAAAATGAACAATCATAAGAGCTCATGGTTAAGGAACCCATCACTCTCACTCATGAGAGAGATACAAACCATTCTATTAGTATCATTTTGGGTATACCTATGGACATACAACTACTTGCTCCATAGAATTTTCCTTTGGATTTGTCCTCTTTCACCATTGCACATGCGAAGGATCAAGCTAAGGTTGCTTCATTCAGCATCGGTAGAGCCTTCAAGATAATATAGCATAAGACTTGCATAAGACTATGTAGGAGCAACAGAGAGTGATGTGCAAGTATCACAATTCTCACTCATCCCAGGTTGGAGATAGAGTTTGGATTCCTTTGGATAAGTGAAACTTTTCAAAGACACCATATGAGGATCCTCCTTTGGTACCTGAACCTATCATCATCCCTATAGCAACAGTGGCACCTAATCATCAAATTTCACTCATTACAGATATAGTTTTCAAGATGAAGACTCATTACACTCAATAGGGTTCTTCCACTTATTACCTTGTCACCCACTGTGGTCACTTTCCACACATGGTTCACTGGATTTCTCATCATGATATGGCCCATGACTTTCCATATTTTTTGAGAGCATTTGGATCCAATGCTTCTATGGTTGGGAGGAGTGTTGAGGACATGATTGTACCTTAGGCTTAATTATAAGCCTAAGTTATTATTATTTTATTATTTCCTAATTCTTGTACATTTTATTCATGTGAGGTATAGTATTCCCATGATGGAAATAGGTTGTTAAGTTATTGGATGTCTAGTTAGACTGTTAGAGTTGTCCCTTGTCTTCTAGTATTTAGTTGGCATCCTTATTTAGCATATTTCTATCTATTAGTTAAGTTGTTGGCCATGTTTGGAAAATTATTGCAACAACTTAACTTACGTGAATTATTTGTAAGCTTATATATTCTACTACCACTAATAAATAATGAGCTTCACATTTGAGTTCCATATCAATATGACTTGTGGTAATTGGTAGGGTAACCATTAATCAAAATAGAATATTTAAAAGTGTTATAACAACATCTAAGTTATTCATGCCAACCTTGATCAAAGAAAAAAGTTTTGAGAATATCATCTGGAAAACTCCATCAAACCCTATCAAATGCTTTTTTCATATCTCATTTCATAAGCATACTTGGTTTTTCATGGAATTAAGAGAATGCATGACCTCTTGTGTAATGATTACACTATCAATAATTTTTCACCGTGAACAAAACCATCTTTGATATAACATGATATAGAATGATTTTCAATTTTTTTTCTATATTTTTTTAAATGATCTTATAAAGCATATTACAAAGGCTTATTGGAAAAAAATATTAAAATATTGAAGAACACAAGCTTATACTGAGAGGGGGGGTGAACAGTATAAGACCACTTTTTACTTTTTCTTTCCAAATCAATATATGCAATGTATAGATAGCAATATCAACAGTAGTAATCAAATCAATGCACAAAACACCACACACAATAGAGACACCACAATTTATGTGGTTCACCCAATGTGGGCTACTCCACGGAGAAAATATTTCACTAAAATTTCCTCAATCAACTTCTTGGGAATCCTTTCCCTATTACAATGTTTATGGACCTCTGTCCAAAGGAGATACTAATCCCCTATATCAAGTTCATGGATCTCTATCCATAGGAGAACTCTTTCTCCTCTGCTCTGGCTGGTGATCCTCTAGAAGACAACCGCCTCCTCTGCACTGGCTTGTGGATCTCTCTCCATTGAAGACTCTTGTCCCCACTTAGAAGACCTATCCTCACTACCCTGGCTAATGGATCTCTATCCACTAGAGACTACTGTCCTCTCTACTCTGTCACCTCCAAAGCTCTGTCTCAAGTTTGTACTAAACATAGTCCTTCGATCTAGTACAACTCTACTCAATCTCTATCTCTGGTCTGGTATAAACCTATCCTCAAATCTGCACCAAAATCTACTCTCAAATCTGCACTAAACATAGTCCTTCGGTCTAGCACAAATCTATCCTCGATCTCTGTCTTCAAGCCTTACCTCAAAGCTTGACTCAACTCTGTTGGATCTGCCCCAAACCTTAACTCAAGGTTTGAACAAATCAATCAACTCTACTCACAAGTCTTCTCAAAGACTTATCTCAAATCTATCTTGTAAGCTTCCACAAAAGCTCACACTAATATGTCCACAAGTCCTCTCTAGAACTTGCTCAAATCTACTCTATAAGTCCTCTCTAGAACTTGCTCAAATATGCTCAATTCTCTCTATCTTGTTTGTAAGCTTCCACAAAATTACACCAATCTTCCACAAGTCCCCTCAAAGACTTACCTCAAATCTCTCAACAAGTCCACACAACTTGTTCAATCTCAACAAGTCCACACAGAACTTGTTCAAATCTACTCAACAAGTCCACACAGAACTTGTCCTAATATTCTCAACAAGTCCACATAAAACTTGTCCAAATCTACTCAACAAGTCCACACAGAACTTGTCCAAATCTGCTCAACAAGTCCACACAGAACTTGTCCAAATCTGCTCAACAAGTCCACACAGAACTTGTCCAAATCTGCTCAACAAGTCCACACAGAACTTGTCTAAATTTGCTCAACAAGTCCACACAAAACTTGTCTAAATCTGCTCAACAAGTCCACACAGAACTTGTCTAAATCTGCTCAACAAGTCCACATAGAACTTGTCCAAATCTGCTCAACAAGTCCACATATAACTTGTCTAAATATGCTCAACAAGTCCACACAGAACTTGTCCAAATCTGCTCAACAAGTCCACACAGAACTTGTCTAAATATGCTCAACAAGTCCACATAGAACTTGTCTAAATCTTCTCAACAAGTCCACACAAAACTTATCCAAATCTCATAGAAACATAAAGAGAATTGTTAGAGACTCAATATGCTCTATACTCATCACAATGCTCAATCACTTTCAATCACTCTCTTAGAAACATAAGGAGAATTGTTAGAGACTCAATATGCTTCAAAATCAACTCAATGCTCAATTCAGAATATAGAATAGTTTGTTTTATGAAACTTGAACAATCACTTCACACATCCACTTGACTAGGCTCAACCAACTCTACTCAACCAATCACTCAATGAAACACTCCTTTCTCACAAACCCTAGTCCAAGCATGTAAACACCAACTCAAAATATTCCCAACAATGCTCAGCAATAAATCTCACATAACAATGATACTCATGATCTTTTCAAACCCTAGTTCAAGTTCTTTGCTCAACAACTCACTTCAACAACAATGCTTATAGCAATGATACTCAAACCCTAGTTCAAGTTCTTCACACCATCAATGGCTTCAACAACAATGCTAATCAAACAAGGTTTCAATAACAACTCTTTATTCCAGAAAACCTTGAAGCATTAACTCAAACATACTTAATAAGGAAACCCTAATCAAGTCCTTTTCACTCCAAACTTATTTTTTAGAAAACCAACCAATCAACTTAACTATGGAAGAATGTGCTCATACCTTTTTCTTGATGATAAGGAATAGACCTCACAAATCTGCCACAACCATAAACACTTCTTTGCCAAACTCAAGAAGGTTAGAAGACAAAATATTATTCCAATATTTCCTTAAAGATATTCCTTGGACCAAAATATAATCAATGCCTTATTTCTTCCTTTTTTCAATTACACTCAACAAATCATACATAACAAAATACTTGGAAATACCTTATCAACTCCAATCTTAGAATAGTGACCAACACCCTAATATATCAACCACTCTTAAAATAATATCCACCACCATAGGATATTAACCACTCTTAATAATATTCAACACTATAGAATATCAACCAAACACTTTTCACTCCACACAAAACCTTTGAGCAAACAATATTAAAAATTTAATTTTGCCAAAACTTATAACTCCCTTGCAACCTTAGAACCAAATAATAAACATGCAAAATTAATTTTTAAATTGCCCAACTAAACTTCCAAAAATTTTGGAGATCAAATATTCTGCATACCTTGTACTCCCCACAAAAAAGGGATTCGACGTGACTCGATCCACCGTCTCCTCTAGCCTAAGCGCTAGGTGCTTGGGCACTCACCGCATGGGCTATGAAGGCCCACGTGAAGGAAGGATAAAGACCTTCCTCTTATGCCTTCAACACTCCTCCTCTTCTCACGTGAAAATCATGTTTTCTCTCTCCCTTGGTCGTAGTGCTGATTACTATGCTCGCACGATCTTCTAAGGCATGGTAAATATTAATGAGGTGGGTGCTCCCCCTTATATACTTGATTTGACATTCCTCCTCACGTCGACGCTTTTCAAAATTGGATTTTCGAATTTCAAATCTAAAACCCACTCTAGGGTTTTAACCTTAAATTAATTTATAATTAATAAATAAATTAATTAATAATTAATTTAAATAACTTTTCAAGTTAAGTAAATTAACTAATAAATTAATTTAAAATTAATTTATAATTGACTTTAAGCTTCCTTAGTATAATAAAATTATTATACTTTATTTTCCAATGGTTTTTATGAAAAACCTTTTATTTTCTCCTTCAATGGTTTTAATGGAAAACCTTTTATTTTCTCCTTCAATGGTTTTAATGGAAAACCTTTTATTTTGCTCCGTCAGGGTTTTAATGAAAAACCTTTTTGGTCATGCTTCATAAGACATTATGAAACTCTTTTGGAACCAATCAATTGCATTCCTTTTGACATCAATGACAACTCAACTTTGCTTACAAACTTGCTCAAATTACCAACAATCTCCCCCTTTGTCATTGATGGCAACCACTCTTTAAAAATGCCAATACTAAAACTTTTTCTGCTCCCCCTGACTGAAAGCTCTCCCCCTTACTCAAATCTCTCCCCCTTTGACATCAATGGCAAAGGGTCACCCTTGGGGCTCGGGGCTAAGAATGAGTCTCTTAGCTTAGCCCCTCTCCCACCTCCTCTTGAGGTGGTTAATTCTGGGGTGGGAGTATTTCTACTCCTAGAAAGCACTGTTCTTTACCTTTATCCTCTTTCCTTCTTATCTGAACCTTCTATCTCCTTTGACCATTTTCCATGTCCATGTTCCTATCCATGTCTACATTCCTGTCCCTGTTCCTATTCCTATTCCTGTTCTTGTTCATATCCATGTTCCTATTTCTGTTCATGTTCCTATTCCTGCTTGATTCTGGAATGTCTGCTCTACACCACTTTGTTGTGTGACCATCATTATTGCACTTATAACACTTAATGTTATTATTCCTTGGAGGTGCAAATGTCTTAGGATTTCTCCTAGTGAAGCCATATCCTCTTCTGTCATGAACCCTACAATTCATTGCCTTGTGACCAAACTGATTACATGAGTAGCAATACCCATGGAAAAGCTATCTATTCCCATATTCCTGTCTTCCCTATGTCCTGCACTGTGAAGCCATATGCCCAAACCTGTGACATGAAAAACATCTTCCATTGAAGCCTCCTTGTCTTGACCTCATTGGTCTCCTAGTCTCTCTTGACCTATTTTGATTGTTGTTCCATATGTATCTTCTTTGTGCATTGTTCCTATTTTTGTTGAACTTTCTATTGTCCAACTCATCCTTAGATGTCTCACTTTCACTTACACTATCTTCTTCTTCTGAAGTTTCTTCTTTTGAAGTTTCTTCAAAACTTGAGGTTGACTTTTCTTCTTGTTTCTTTTGAACCTGTTCAAATCCAAGACCTGTTTTGCTTGATGTAGGCTTTTGTATGTTGATGAACTTATCCAAGTTCTTTGAGCTATTTTTGAACCCTTTTAGCTTGAATTTGGAGTCTTCTAAATATTTTATGAGTAGTGCCACTTCTTGTGCTAACTTTTCACATTCTAAGGTCTTTGCTTCTAACTTATCCTTGAACCTTTTTGCCTTAGCCTTTGATTTTTCTAAATCCTCTATAAGCAATCTTCTCTCTTCATCACATTCTTGAAACTGAATTTCAAGTTTAGAGTGTTGTTTTATTACCTTCTTTACCATGTCAAGGGCATAAATAAGTTCTCCCTTGATATCATATCCATTCTCTTCTGAATATTCCTCTATTTTCTTATCTTTGTCCACATATTTATTTTCTATTGACTTGTCTTTTGTAGGATCATCTACTCCTTCTTCTAATGCCATTAGAATATTCTCTTCTGGTCCTTCAAGTGTATCTTCATATTCATCATCACTAAAACTATAACCATTCCTTGTACAACTATCTTCAAGATGTCCAAAGTTACCACATCTAAAACACTTGAGAATTATTGGAGTCCTTTTCTTAACTTGTTCTTTTTCTTCAATCATAAAAAGAACTTCATCTCTATCATTGTATGAAAGACTAGCATCACTATCACTTGAGTACTTACTTGCCTTATCCGCATAGTAGCTCCTCTTTTGCCTTTGAAAGAACTTCTTTCCTTGTCTACTTTGTCCATCCTTGCTTTTCTTTTTGTGTCTGTATCTTTCTGATTCCCTATTTTTGTGATCTTGTTTTTCTTCACCATTGTTATTCTTGGCTTCTTGAAAGTCTGTTGCAAAATGTCCATACTTTCCACAATTGAAACATTTAATAGATTTTAGATCTCTGGATTTTCTATAGTCCTTATCTCTTCTACCATAATTAGCTTCTTCATCACTGGATGATTCATTACTTGATTCTTGCTTCTTACCCTTTGTCTTTTTTATTGCTTTGAATGTTGCTTCCTTCTAGAGAATAGGATCTTTTGTTCTTATCTCAAATTTTGTGAGCATACCAAGCAACATATCTCTTGTCAAAGTATCACTATCTATTGATATCTATAAAGACAAAACCTTTTCACTAAATATTTTTGGAAGAGTTCTTAAGATTTTATCACAAACATCAGATTCATCAATATTCATTCCAAGTCCTTTCATATCATTAACAACCTCATCAATTCGAAGTAGATAAGAACTAATGTTTTCCTCATCCTTCATTCTTAAGTCTTCAAATTTTCCTTTGAGATTTCGTATCTTTGCTTTCTTGACACCTTTATCTCCTTCATATATATTTTGCAGCTTATCCCACATTTCTTTTGTAGTTTGACAATGCATAACTTTCATAGACTCTGTTCTACGCAAACCTCTCAAAAGTGCATTCATTGCTTTTGAATTGTAATGTTGTAGGAGCTTACCTTCCTTATCTATAGGTGGATTAATCAAGGGATCATATCCAAATTCAACTGCTTCCCAAATTTCATTGCCAAGTGCCATCAAGTAAATCTTCATCACCATACTCCAATATATATAGTCACTACCATCAAATATTGGTGTTGAATATTTTGAGGACACATCCTTAGAATCCATTGTGTTCTTGTTAGCTTCTCCTTCAAGTTATTAAACTCTTTTGAAGGAACCCGCTCTGATACCAATTGAAGAACACAAGCTTATACTGAGAGGGGGGTGAACAATATAAGACCACTTTTTACTTTTTCTTTCCAAATCAATATATGCAATGTATAGATAGCAATATCAATAATAGTAATCAAAGCAATGCACAAAAAACCACACACAATAGAGACACCACAATTTATGTGGTTCACCCAATGTGGGCTACTCCATAGAGAAAATATTTCACTAAAATTTCCTCAATCAACTTCTTGGGAATCCTTTCCCTATTACAATGTTTATGGACCTCTGTCCAAAGGAGATACTAATCCCCTATATCAAGTTTATGGATCTCTATCCACATGAGAACTCTTTCTCCTTTGCTCTAGCTAGTGATCCTCTAGAAGATAACCACCTCCTCTACCTAGCTTGTGGATCTCTCTCCACTGAAGACTCTTGTCCCCACTCAGAAGACCTATCCTCACTACCCTGGCTAATGGATATCTATCCACTAGAGACTACTATCCTCTCTGCTCTGTCACCTCCAAAGATCTATCTCAAGTTTGTACTAAACATAGTCCTTCGATCTAGTACAACTCTGCTCAATATTTATCTCTGGTCTAGTACAAACCTATCCTCAAATATGCACCAAACTCTACTCTCAAATATGCACTAAACATAGTCCTTCGATCTAGCACAAATCTATCCTCGATCTCTGTCTTCAAGCCTTACCTCAAAGCTTGACTCAACTCTACTAGACATACCCCAAACCTTAAATCAAGGTTTGAACAAATCAATCAACTCTACTCACAAGTCTTCTCAAAGACTTGTCTCAAATCTATCTTGTAAGCTTCCACAAAATCTCACACTAATTTGTCCACAAGTCCTCTCTAGAAATTTCTCAAATCTGCTCAACAAGTCCTTACTAGAACTTGCTCAAATATTCTTAATAATTCCTCTCAAGAACCTATCCAAATATGTATTGTAAGCTTCCACAAAAGCTCACACAAAATTAGTCCACAAGTCCCCTCAAAGACTTACCTCAAATATGCTCAACAAGTCCACACAAAACTTGTTCAAATCTGCTCAACAAGTCCACACAAAACTTGTCCTAATTTTCTCAACAAGTCCATACAGAACTTATCCAAATCTGCTCAAAAAGTCCACACAAAACTTGTCCAAATCTGCTCAACAAGTCCACACAGAACTTGTCCAAATATACTCAATAAGTTCACACATAACTTGTCTAAATATGCTCAACAAGTTGACACAGAACTTGTCTAAATCTTCTCAATAATTCCACATAGAACTTGTCCAAATCTGCTCTACACAGAACTTGTCTAAATGTATTCAACAAGTCCACACAAAACTTGTCTAAACCTGCTAAACAAGTTGTCCAAATATGCTCAACAAGTCCACACAGAACTTGTCTAAATATTCTCAACAAGTCCACATAGAACTTGATTAAATCTGCTCAACAATTCCATATAGAACTTGTCCAAATATGCTCAATAATTCCATACAGAACTTGTCCAAATATGCTCAACAAATCCACATAGAACTTGTCTAAATCTTCTCAAAAAGTCCACACATAACTTGTCCAAATATCATAGAAATATAAAGATAATTTTTAGAGACTCAATATGCTCTATAATCATCACAATGCTCAATCACTTTCAATCACTCTCTTAGAAACATAATGAGAATTGTTAGACTCGATATACTTCAAAATCAACTCAATGCTCAATTCAAAATATAGAATATTTTTTTTTATGAAACTTGAACAATCACTTCACACATCCACTTGACTAGGCTCAACCAACTCTCTTTAAAAAATCACTCAATGAAACACTCTTTTCTCACAAATCCTAGTTCAAGCATGTAAATACTAACTAAACATATTCCCAAAAATGCTTAGGAATAAATCTCACATAACAATGATACTCATGATCTTTTCAAACCCTATTTCAAGTTTAAGTATGTTTGAGTTTAATACTTGAAGTATTTCAGTGGGCAGAATCAACAAATTAATATGGAATTGCAATAACAGAACAAATAATAGAACGAATGCGGAAGCGAACGAATAAAAATATTTAATAATAAATCGTTGCCACTAGGAGGGCAGATCCCGCCGTAGAGGCAAATGCAGAATGCAGAGATAAAAATAAAGAGATATGATGATTTCTAATCAATGAAAAACTATTCTAATATATATGAAATTTTAAACAATTGGATAACCTAGCCGACTGCTAGGTTTGGGCTGTAGCATGACTCCCCTCCTCAGAAAGCTTTGTCCTCAAAGCTGGAAATGTCTGGAAAATACTTTCGTGTTCCCATGTGGCATCTTCCTCTGGTAGGTCTTGCCATTTGATGAGAAATTCTTGAATCTTGCGTGATCTTAGTCTTCGTATTCTGTGTTGTAATATATCTTCAGGTTGGAGATGTATGCGGCCTTCCTCATCGAGCACTGGTAATTCTGATTGGCCTTGCACTTTCTGACCAATTACCTTTTTGAGACAGGAAACATGGAATACCAGGTGTATTCGTGATGATGAAGGAAGTTCTAACTGATAGGCTACTTCTCCAATGCGGCGCACAATTTTGTAAGGACCATAAAATCGTGGTGCCAACTTTTGACTGGTCTTTATCCGTAACGATGCTTGTTTGTAAGGTTGCAACCTTAGGAAAACCTTATCACCGACATTAAAAGTTCGTTCTGAGCGGTGCAAGTCATGTTGTTGTTTCATGCGATTTTGTGCTTGGAATAAATTCTCCTTAAGGATGGTGAGTGTCGACTGCCTTTGTTGAAACCAATCATCCACTTTGTCTACTTTGGATGAACCAGGAACGTAATCTGCTACGATTGGAGGCTTAGTTCCATACAATGCTTCAAAGGGAGACATCTTAATGGAATAATGGTAAGAAGTGTTGTACCACCATTCCGCCATTGCTAGCCATTGGCTCCATTGATATTGTTTATCTTGAGCAAAACATCGTAAGTATGTACCCAAACATTTGTTAACTACTTCTGTTTGACCATCTGTCTGGGGATGGTAAGCTGAGGACATGTTCAATTTGGTACCACTAAGTCGAAATAATTCTCGCCAAAAGTTACTAGTGAAGATGGGGTCTCTATCACTTACAATATTTTTTGGCATACCATGTAATTTGAAAATTGAATCCATAAATACCTTTGCCACCTTGCTTGCGGAAAATGGATGTTGTAAAGCCTGAAAGTGAGCGTATTTGGATAACCGGTCTATGACCACGAAGATTACTGTCCTGCCTTCTGACTTTGGAAGACCCTCAATAAAATCCATGGATATATGTTCCCACTGTCGTTCAGGGATGGGTAATGGTTGTAACAATCCTGGTGATTTAACTGTTTCTCCTTTATTGCGCTGGCAAACTTCACATTCTGCTACCCATTGTTTGACTTCTGCTTTTAATCCTTTCCAACAAAATGATTGTTTGACTCTTAAATATGTCTTCAAAAATCCTGAATGTCCCGTTGATGGAGAGGCGTGTGATTCGTCTAGGATCTTTGATTTGAGTTCTGAATTGTGTGGAATATAAATGCGGTTTTTCTTTCGGAGGATTTCATCTTCATAAGAGAACAAAGGGTATTTAGAGGACCCTATAGATAATTCTTGAATTATCTGAGCAGTTTCGTTATTGGACACCCATTCATCTTGTAATTGATTCACCCATTGGGAGCAAGGACCTGAAATAGCGTTAATGACTACTTCATCTTCATATTTCCTGGACAGCGCATCGACAGCTATATTTTCCTTCCCCTTCTTGTATTCGATAACAAAATCATACCCCAATAGTTTGGTCAACCACTTATTTTGTTCCGGATAGGAAAATCTCTGCTCAAGGAAATGTTTGAGACTACTATGATCTGTTTTGATAATGAAGCGGCTGCTGATTAGGTAGTGTCTCCATTTTTCTATGGCATGAAGAATAGCCAACATTTCTTTTTCATATGTCGATCTTCCCAAATTTTTCTCGGAGAGCTGTTTACTTTCAAATGCCAAAGGATGACCTTCTTGCATTAATATAGCCCCAATTCCTGTTCCTGATGCATCACATTCGATAATAAATGGTTTGTGAAAATTGGGGGTTGCTAATACTGGAGTTGTACACATGGCCTTCTTAAGAGCTTCAAAAGCTAGAGTAGCCTCTGTCGACCAACGAAAAGCATCCTTCTTTGTGAGTGCGGTGAGAGGTGCTGCAATCTTACCATAATTTTGTACAAACTTGCGATAGTAGCCCGTGAGACCCAAAAAACCATGAAGTTTCTTGATGGTTTTAGGTAAAGGCCACTCTTGAATTGCCTTAATCTTATTGGGATCCACTTTGACGCCTTCGTGTGAAACTATATGACCAAGATACTCAACTTCTTGAACACCAAATGAACATTTGGAACGTTTAACAAATAATTTTTCTTTGTGTAAAATGTGAAGGGCTTGATCCACATGATGTAAATGGTCCGTCCATGTTTTGCTGTATATGAGAATATCATCAAAAAAAAACTAACACAAACTTACGGAGGAGTGGACGAAACACTTGGTTCATGAGGCTTTGGAATGTGGATGGTGCGTTAGTGAGACCAAAAGGCATGACCAAAAATTCGTAATGACCTTCATGAGTACGAAAGGCTGTTTTGGGAATATCTTCTTCTCTAACACGGATTTGGTGAAAGCCAGAGCGAAGGTCTAATTTTGTAAAAAATTTTGCACCATGCAACTCATCTAATAGGTCATCTATGACAGGGATAGGAAATTTGTCCTTGATAGTGAGTTTATTGAGAGAACGAAAGTCAGGACACATACGCCAAGAGTTATCTTTTCGTCTAGCCAGGACTACAGGTGAGGAATAAGGACTAGTGTTGTGACGAATGACTCCATGATCCAACAAATCCTAAACGTTCCGTTTGATTTTTGTCTTTTGTGGTTGAGGATAGTGATAAGGACGACTGTTAGGTGGGACACTCCCTGGCATCAAATGGATGGCATGATCATGAGATCGTTTAGGTGGTAATCCTTGAGGTTCTTGGAAAACCTCTTCGTAATGGGTTATGATATCCTGTAACTCAGGTGCAATAATATCCGAAGTTGTTGAAGATTGTTTTTCCAAACAATTAATTTGAGCTATAAACCCATATCCACCCTTTTTTAACATCTTCTCCATACTATGAGAGCTCACCATTTGTGATGGAGGAGTAGTAATGCCTTGTAAGCGAATGACTCGTCCATTTTCCTTCCATTCCACAAATAATTTTTTGAAGTTGAAGCTAACTGTGTCTAATGTTTCCAACCATTCAACTCCCAAAATGACATCAGAGTTCCCTAAATTCATGACAAAAAGGGATCCTAACCAGGTATAAGTTCCCATATTTATGGAAACTTGAGATGTGCGACCAACACATTGTGCGTTCACCCCATTGGCCACTAGAACCTAGAATTTGTCTTTGTTGGAAGAGTTAATGAATAAATTCAAAGCTTTTGCTGTTTTGATGTCTATAAAATTGTGGGTGCTACCAGAATCAATTAGTACATTCACCTTTTTCTAGCGGAGAAATCCTGGTACCTTGATGGTATGGTGGGCGGTTAAACCCATGAGAGCATGCACTGAAATCGCCATTGTATCCTCTTCTTTTTTGTCTATAGTACATGGTAGGTCTTCTGGCATAGGTTCGTCTGATTGGTAAGGTTCATCCTCTTCTCCTTCACATTGATCACCTTCAATATGAAAGTTTTGTTTTTGGGCACAAGCTTGTTCCCTGGGGTGATGAGTGCGACATTTATAGCAAAAATATCTTGATGGTTGATCATTTCTACGAAAGGAATTGTTGCGATATGAGGGACGACTATACGTTTCCCGCCTTGCAGACAACTGATGTCTCTTCTCGGCCAACTTGGCTATTCTTATACAACTGTTCAACAAGGTTGGATCGTGCATGTCTACCTCCACTCGAATACTCTCTTTCAAACCATTGCGAAAGGCTCCTACCACTGTGTCGGGACTGAGGTCTGAAGTGTATGGTAGTAAACTGGTAAACTCCGAAACGAATTCACTAACTGACCCTTCTTGTTTAAGAGATAACAATCTTACTGTGTATGATGATGTAGCTCCATCGTCAAATCTTTCTAAAAAAGAGGTAGTGAATTTTCTCCAATTAATAGTAGCTTCATTCTCTCGTTTAAGCCATACAAACCATTGGTAGGCCTCAGTGCCTAGTTTTGATGCAGCGAAAGGAACTCTATCAATTTCCTTAATTTGATATAAGTCAAGGATGCCTTCCATTTTGGCTAACCAACCACGAGGATCATGACCTTCAAAAGTGGGCATATCAATTCGTGGAAAATTATTATGATTAGGACCTCTCGGTTGGTGATAACCCGTATCCCTTTCTTGATTTTGGTTATACCGCTGTCTTTGAGAGCGATCCCTGTAAATATCCGAATCACCCTGTTGTTGTTCCCAATCATCATTAGGATCGACAGTTTCTTCGGTCCGTTGGGCATGGGAGTGATTTTGGGGATTAGTATTGGGATTAGGTTGTTTTTGTGCTTTCACAAGGTCTTTGAGGAGGATACCAATTTCGTTCATACCCTCTAGTAAGTATCGAAGAGACTCCCTATCAGAAATGGCTGAGTTACTTGAGTTTCCTTGTGTGATGGTTTCGTGAGTTGGGGAAGGATTAGTAGCCATCGGATCTACTAGTGGATGATGTGGATTATAACTACCAATTTTAAAAGGAGAAGGAGAATTTTTTGTACCTGGGCTTCGATTTGGTCTTCTTGCGTTGTTATGGGTCGTCTCCGAGCTTGATAATCGACCGTCAGGACCTTTGGACCACTTTTTGCTCATGCACTTGTTAACATAGCCCGCTTAGGAGTCCGCTTCAACTGCCACAAATTTTGGTTGAATTTAGCAAAAAATTGGGATTCCGCTTGAAGTTTCGCTCCAACTACGACGCGGAATTTAATGTGGTCTTTGGCTCCTCCTTGACAGCAATTTGGACGGTTTATGACAATTTTTTTTTTTTAACACTTTTGGACCGCGATCTGCCGAATATGGAAACTGAACTGTAATTTATACGAAGCGACTGGACGGAGACCGGACAGCGAGACGCGACAGATGAAACGCTAGGACGCGAAACGACACAGTGATGTGACACAACGACATGGAGGACAGAGGCGACAAACGCGATGGAGGAAACGCTAGGACGCGAAACGACACCGCGACACGACACACGACACGGAGGACAGAGACGACCAACGCGACGGAGGACACGAGACAACAAAGCGAAATGACACACGACACATGACACGGAGGACAGAGATGACAAACGCGACGGAGGACATGATACAACAAAGCAAAATGACACAACGACACGACACACGACACGGAGGACAGAGACGACAAACGCTACGGAGGACACGAGACACGGACCAACCGAAACGTGATGACGGACGGCAGAAGGACGACGAATGCGAACAGCACTGCTACGCGTGGAGGAACCTGACGTGTGACCGTAGTCACGCTCAATAAGGAGTGCGAGCGGATATTTTAATGCTTCTCCACCCAAAGCATTGCCAATGTGGGATAATGAACACTGTCTAATTTTAATGAAAAATTCGGAAACTGACGTCAGCGTAAATAAGCATGAAAAAACCTTAGGTTGCGGCAATAATTAAATCGAATCGTGAATTCTGATTGGTTTGATTTGGCGAGAGGACTAGCAGGTATAAAATGCCTATTTTTGCGAAGGATCTGTGACGGAAAAAAAAATTACAGTAGTCGCCTGCGGCTGCTGTGTTGGCTGCGAATACGGCGGAATGTGTTTGAAGGTGGTGGCGCGGACAACAACGGAAACGCCACAGCGAGTGGCTGTAACACCTGCGGAGTGCTTCAAAATGCCGGGAGTGCTATGGGAGTGCTGCGGGATGGCAGAGGTGTTCCAGAATCGAATGACGACTGATACCACTTGAAGGGATTCTCCTTCCTCGGTGGGCAGAATCAACAAATTAATATGGAATTGCAATAACAGAACAAATAATAGAACGAATGCGAAAGCGAACGAATAAAAATATTTAATAATAAATCGTTGCCACTAGGAGGGCAGATCCCGCCGTAGAGGCAAATGCAGAATGCAGAGATAAAAATAAAGAGATATGATGATTTCTAATCAATGAAAACTATTCTAATATATATGAAATTTTAAACAATTGGATAACCTAGCCGACTGCTAGGTTTGGGCTGTAGCATTCAAGTTCTTCACACCATCAATGGCTTCGACAACAATGCTAATCAAACAAGGTTTCAATTAACAACTCTTTATTCTAGAAAACCTTGAAGTATTAACTCAAACATACTTAATAAGGAAACCCTAATCAAGTCCTTTTCACTCCAAACTTATTTTTTAGAAAAACAACCAGTCAACTTAACTATGGAAGAATGTGCTCATACCTTTTTTCTTGATAGTAAGTAATAGACCTCACAAATCTGCCACAACCATAAACACTTCTTTGCCAAACTCAAGAAGGTTAGAAGACAAAATATTATTCCAATATTTCTTTAAAGATATTCCTTGGACCAAAATATAATCAATGCCTTATTTCTTCCTTTTTTTCAATTACACTTAACAAATCACACATAAAAAAAAAATTGGAAATAACTTATCAAATCAAATCTTAGAATATTGACCAACACCCTAATATATCAACCACTCTTAAAATAATATCCATCACCATAGGATATTAACCACTCTTAATAATATTCAACACTATAGAAAATCAACCATACATTTTTCACTCCACACAAAAACTTTGAGCAAGCAATATTAAAAATTTAATTCTGCCAAAAATTATAACTCCCTTGCAACCTTAGAACCAAATAATAAACATGCAAAATTAATTTTTAAATTGCCCAACTAAACTTCCAAAAATCTCAGAGATCATATATTCTGCATACCTTATACTCGCCACAAAAATGGGATTCGACGTGACTCGATCCACCATCTCCTCTAGCCTAAGCGCTAGACGCTTGGGCACTCACCGCATGGGCTACGAAGGCCCACATGAAGGAAGGATAAAGACCTTATTCTTATGCCTTCCACTCCTCTTCTCATGTGACATTCACGCTTTCTCTCTTCCTTGGTCGTAGTGTCGATTACTATGCTCGCATGATATTTTAAGGTATGGTAAATATTAATGAGGTGGGTGCTCCCCCTTATATACTTGATTTGACATTCCTCCTCACGTCGACGCTTTTCAAAATTGTCGAATTTTAAATCTAAAACCCACTTTAGGGTTTTAATCTTAACTTAAATTAATTTTTAATTAATAAATAAATTGATTAATAATTAATTTAAATAGCTTTTCAAGTTAAGTAAATTAACTAATAAATTAATTTATAATTGACTTTAAGATTCCTTAGTATAATAAAATTATTATACTTTATTTTCCAATGGTTTTTATGAAAAAACTTTTATTTTCTCCTTCAAGGGTTTTAATGGAAAACCTTTTATTTTGCTCCTTCAATGGTTTTAATGGAAAACCTTTTATTTTGCTCCGTCAGGGTTTTAATGAAAAACCTTTTTGGTCATTGCTTCATAAGACATTATGAAACCCTTTTGGAACCAATCAATTGCTTTCCTTTTGACATCAATGATAACTCAACGTTGCTTACAAACTTGCTCAAATTGCCAAAAAATATTTTGTCTTCCCTTTCTTGGAAATCAATGCAATAAAGTGAAATTGATCTCACTTATTGTAGCCTTCCTTTTCTAGACCTCCTAAGTCACAACCAACATATAATTCTTAAATAATTTCCAATTTGAAAGAAAATTGTAGGAAATATTTGGGGCTAGGTACTTTGTAAGCATGGAAAGAGAAAATTGCTTCTTGTAGCTCCCCCATATATATATTCTTCATAAATATTTCATTTTATCCCTATGTAATAGTTGATGAAATATTTTATAAAAGCTTACATTGTGCCTCCGTATCTTGCCCACTATCTGATAAAATATATATAAAAGAAACATTTCCTTCCTCATATCTTCTATTGTATTTTATAGTAGTTTCCATAAATGAATGGAATGAAACAAATATCCAATATTGATTGAAAAGAAATACATAGAACAAAGAATAAAAATATAAATATATTGGGGGTTTCCATGGACAACAAGTAATATCACTAGATGGAAATAAAATTACAGTCTAACCAATAGGCAAAATTGTTGGTATGAAGGGATAATTATACCCAAATAAAAATTACCTTTAGGTTAAGGTTGTGAGACTAACCTTTAGGAGTAAAATATTACAAAAAATTACAAAAGCATATTTTTCAAGGTTTACATGTGCCCAAATGGAAAATATTATCTATATAAGTAAAAAATGTTGGTAGTGGCCTCAAGATAAGCTTGACCACCACATATTCTAGCATCCCTCCTTAAACAAAATGAGGGACATATAAAGAGACCTTTACTTGTCATCCCCCTTAAAGGATACTCTCCAACTCAAATAATATCCTACATGTGCACAAAAGTGACCTCAGGTGTGACTTTGGTCAAAATATTTTCTACCTACTCTAATTAAGATATAAATAATTACATCAAGCATCCCATATGCATGAATCCATATCATTAAGTGCATCCATATCTCTATGTCCTTTTATAGTTTATGAAACATTATATTATGAACAAGTTGGATGGTGCTCTGATTGTCATATCAAAAAATGATTATAAAACTATGAGGATGGAAATATCCTCCAAAATAATGAACATCCACCTAAGATGCTTAGCTACCTCATTGAAAACATGGTATTCAAAAATTTTAGAAGACTAAGAAATAGTGGATTAGTGTCTAGAACATGAAGAAATTAGATCTAATTCCAAAAGAACATACAACATATGGTGGACCGCCACTTATCCTAATCACTAGTCCAATCAACATCTAAAAATCCTATAAAAATTAGAGGAATCCAATGGAGTAGTGAATACCCATCTAATAGATCTATTGGATATATTTGAGAATCATATTAACTATTATCCAGTGATTTTTTTGAGGTGCCAAATTATATCTAGAACAATAATTGACAATAAATCTATATCAAGTCTAGTGTAAGGTAGAGAGGTCCCCCACAAGAGATCATTCAACATAGAAACCATTGAAAGAGTGGTACAATCAAACCAAATCTTTAGGCATGAGGAAAAATAATTCTAAGCAAACTTGCAATAATCCATCTTGAAACAATAAAGAATATCCAAAGCATACTCAAGCTAAGAAATAATGATACTAGAATCTATCTATTCGATATGAATCCATAAAAATAATGCAAAATCCCCAAATCTATCATCTCAAAAATAGAATGAAGTCATTATCATAGTAGAAGAGTTGTCCATGATGAGAAGATTATCAACATACAACAAAATTGTTGTTGCTTGCACAACACACACTAGTCTGCATGGATTGGGGATCCACTTTTCTTTTTTATCCCTCTATTTTTTTTTTACCTATATATAAAGAGAAGCTTATGATACAAAAATTTTACCTAATTCCAATGGGTGAAATTAGAATATATGATCTAGCCACTTTTTATCTAATCCAAACTCTCTCTTGATTTGGACTATCCAATTCCCGATGAAATAAATAACATATATAATATGCATTACTACAAAAAATAGTATCTTGACCCACATATAACACATAATACTAGTTATATAAACAAAATAGAACACCGGTGATGTGTAGCCCATCAATGTGTAGCACCCCTGATGTGCAACACCAATGATGTGTAGACAGGGTTATACATAAGGGGTCAAATCGAAAATATCCTTGTAAAAAACTTGTGAATTCATTGTGAATCCCTAGTGAATCCAGGTCAACCTCATGTTGGAGGACATGGCTAATTATCTTAATTTTTGAAAAAAATTGAAAAAAATTGGTGAATAGAAGGAAAACACAGACCAAGAACGGATCGAGAGAAAACACATCCCGATTACGTATCGAGTAATATACAAAGTTGGAAAATAGATCGGGTGCAAAACATAGACCGATGACCGATCAGGTGGAAAGCAAAAATTATGATACGAATTGGGTGAAAATCAAAGTACGGCTAACAACCTAGGTGGAAATCGAGGACGGGTAACGACTCGGATGGAAATCCTCGATTGACCAACGACCTGGGTGGAATTCGAGAACTGGCTAACGAGTTTGGTAAAAATTGAGGTCTAGATAGCAGACCAGATGTAAATCTTAGATCGACAGTGACCTAGATGGAAACCATAGTACGAATAATGGACCAAGTGGTTTCCAAGGTCCAACAAATGGATCAGGTGAATACAAAGTCCGACATATCGATCGGGTGGCAAAGATCCATCATTGGACCAACGTTTACTCTACCACGTGTTAGTTGATCTGTTAGACTCAATGCATATCGAATGACATTCTACCATGTGTCTAAATCCTATCATTTGTATCTATAAATAGACATCAGAAAGTCATTTTTTTTTATTCATTTATGTGATTGCTCTCTAACTCCTTTTGATACACCATCATCCCACACTCTTTGCAATCCACTTTATCTTTTTTCTTTAACAAATAATGGCCAATACTACCACATTTACTCAAACTACCATTGGAAATTTGGTGTTCAAGAACGCCACTTGAACTGCCATGATAGATTTATCAACCACCCCTGGTTATGATAATACGTGGCTCTCTGCATTAGGTTTGCAACAATTGCTAACAATATCATAGCTCAAGATCAACAAGCACCTTTTATAGAGTATCATTGATGGTTACAACCATGAACGTGCAACAATGAATGTCATGTTTTAGAATAAACAAGTGTCATTCATCGTCACACCTTCGGACATCCAAAGGTTAACAAAACTTCCACACAGGAGTTTCCTTGTCATGTCTCTGAGGTTCACTATGGCTAAGCATGACAAAAAATACTTGGAGGATGAGTTCGATCTTCCCTAGAAAGTAGTTGAAGGTATAATTCCCATAAATTATTTCTATTATTATTCTAAATTTAACGTATTTTTTCATCTAATTTTTTTTATGCAGCTTCAGTGGCTAAGTCTAAGAGAGGCTTAACTTACAGCTACGTTGAAAATAAAAATCTGAAGGCCATTATTGAGTTCTTCCAAGCAAGAATATTTTTAATTAGAAGAATGAAACTTCCATTATGGGCATTGATCTATATAATTCACACTGTTCAAGGCATACAACTCAACTGGTGCACGTACATTTTAGAACGCATCAGAACAGAGTTGCACAACATCAGATAGAAGAAGTCAAAACAGTAGTGACCGTTAATTTTATTTTAGTTATTTTTTATGAAAGTTTTTATGATTTAAAAAAATTGAAGTACCAATAGCATTGAATCCCACACTGCTAAACTTGGGTATGATTTTAGAGGAATTGAAGGTAAGTCCATGTTTCAAATCCAAATTTTAATACATTTTAGCTTTGTTTTTAGTTTTCATTTTTTTTTTGCATATGATTGCAGAGAAAGTTAGTGACCAAAACTAAAAAATAGGATGTTGGTGTAAGGGGTCACATGCATGAGGCATGTGATGATTCTAAATAAAATGAGAATCATCACCATTGTCGAGGCCACCAAAACGTACATGGTAGGTTACAATTACTCCTCCTTATCACCCTAAAATTGAATTTAGTCAGATCAACCAACTTGCACGTAAGTTTCACTTTCAATATTTTATCATTATACTTCTTAGTGTGTTACATAAAATTATATTAAGTTTTTTTTTCATGTTTTCAAAAATGTGCACAAACCTCGTCCGCAAAATTGTACATGAGATTCAATCGTCGTCAGGTAAATCATTCTATTTACTTGAAATTAAAGTTTTTTTTTTGTTTTTGGAAAATAATTTTGGCAATTTCTTATTTGAATGTCAGGTGGCTCTCAAGATCAAATCGTGAGAAGCATGTAAAAGCAAGTGATGATGCCACCGCCATTGCCAACAGGACAACAACCACAAGTGCATCAAATGAGAGGGCAAGTCAATATGTCTCATGGAAGGGGAAAAATACTTTTGTAGCCAAGATCGCAGGGTTTTTTCCCCACTTTTTCATTTAACACAAGTTAAGTACCAGAGTTGTCAACCACGAATATTGGATTAGATAATATTCAGCTTGATGATGAATTTTTCTTGCAAGGAAACATTGAGGGCATTCAGGCCACAGAGGTGCTTGAAGATGCACATGTAGAGGCATAAGAAACAACACCCCCAAAAGCTAAGCAAATAGTATCTACTAATATGATGGAATCCCATTGTCATCCTCAATCTGAGGATGACAAAGTTAAATTTGATATTCAGTCTTCTATGTGTGATGGTATTGAAGCAACCCTCCAAGAGAGGGTGCTTAAAGATTTACAAGTTATGGAACAATGGGAAATTCAGGCTAAAGTGCTTATCAAGCAAATAAATGCCCATTACAAAAATTTTAATAAAAGGGAGAATATTTTTTCTCGATATAAGAATGAACCAAAGAATCTTAATGGTCTGATACATAAGACCACATCAGCATTAGTGATGTGCAGGAATTTATTCGATGATGAAGTTTTAAATATTATATTGAATAGAATTGAGAACATGAATGCTAAAGCCTAAGCGTACTACAACCAATGGGCTTTCAACACGAAAATTGTTGATGTTGCTTTAGTCGTAAGAGATGTGGCCGAGGTGAGAATATAGATGCATATTTTTATTTTGCTAACTCTACTAACTTATGTCTTAAAATTTTTGAAGTTGCTTAAATTATGTCATATAACTCTACTAAATTATGTTTTTTTCTTTTGCAATCAAACTTTGAAAATTTTAAATTACAGTTTCAAAGCATGCAATCAACATAGAGGCTGCATTGTCCCTTTCATGGTGATTTCAGCAGTGTAAAAGGTTTAAAATTATTGTGGCATGATGGTTATGGGTGCGGACTGTGCGAAGATCTGTGTGGTGGCTTCCAGGGCGGACAACACAGAATACTATGGCAGCTATAAAAAGCTGGACAACCTGCTTGGATTCGTGGCGGCTATCGATTCCACCATGTAAATACAAAAAAAAAAACATAGATTCTGCAAAGAAATTTTTGGAAACATTCATTATTATGAAGAAAATAGTCCAACAGAAAGTAAGAGATAACAACATTATAAAATAAAAATTTGTAGGAAAAACTAAAAGTGGATCTATGTCTCTTGATAAGGGAATGATTGGAGAAAAATCCTGCTTTGAAATAGCTTCAACATCCCACAAAAGAAGATGTTGGGTTGTTGGAAAAATTCAAAAAATGACAAGAAAGTTTAGTCAGATCCAAAGCACTACCAACGCCTGGTGTAGAAGTAAAAAAAGTAATAGAACAAGCAGCTCCAAGAGAAATATCAGTAGAACAAACATCGACAGAACATCAGGAATGTCAAACATAGTTTGAGAAATTTATGTTGAGTGGAAGTTTGTGTTGTTTTTCAACACAGTTAAACTTTAAAGACATCTTATATATTTTAAATCTATATATGAAAAAGACAATTTACAAATTTATTATCCTTTTTAATTTTGTTGCTCTTCCTATTTATAATATTTTGATGCATTTTTCGTCTATGAAAATATGAATATGAATATGAGTATTGTTGTTTTTGAAATGATTTTAACTGTTTCTAATCTCAATATGAATATGAATGCAGTTAAAATCAATATGAATGCAGTTAAAATCAGTATGAATGCTCTTCTTGTCCAAAATGATAAATATGAATGATGTTCTTGTGTCAATATGAATGCTCTTCTTGTGTCAGATAAAATCAATATGAATGCTCTTCTTGTGTGAATATGAATGCTCTTCTTTTTTTTTAAATGATTTTAACAATTTATAATCTCAATATGATATGAATGTCGTTAAAATCAATATGAATGCAGTTGAAATCAGTATGAATGCTCTTCGTATCTAAAATGATAAATATGAATGTCGTTCTTGTATCAATATGAATGCTTTTCTTTTGTTATATAAAATCAGTATGAATGCTCTTATTGTTTCAATATGAATGCTCTTCTTGTTTTAGAAATGATTTTAACTGTTTATAATCTCAATATGATATGAATGCAGTTAAAATAAGTATGAATGATCTTCTTGTCCAAAATGATAAATATGAATGATGTTCTTGTGTCAATATGAATGCTCTTCTTGTGTCAGATAAAATCAATATGAATGCTCTTCTTGTGTCAATATGAATGCACTTATTTTTTTGAAATGATTTTAACTGTTTATAATCTCAATATGAATATGAATGTAGTTAAAAAATCAATGTTGTAAATTCATATGAATATGATAACTAATAAATTTATATTGATCAATGTTGTAAATTCATATGAATATGATAACTAATAAATTTATATTGATCAATGTTGTAAATACTTATAAAAAATTTACATATGAAAATGATAACTAACAAATTCATATTGTTCAATGTTGTAAATACTTGAAAAAAGTTCCAATTATTGTAATTGAAACAAACAAATACTATGATTAAAAGGCAATTAAAACTATTTCAAAAACAACAAAGGGCATAACATGAAAACTTCTTAATAATCAAATTTTGTGAAATCTAACAAATCTGATAAAATATTGTAAAATTTGATATCAAATCAATTTCATTTTATTGTGAAATACTGGAAAAATTACAAAACAGGTTAAATACCAAATCAGGTAGCTAAAACATACAATGCTCAACTTGTCAAATCTATTGTCAAATGAATTCAAACTATGAAATACTTGATAAAATGTAATACTAAAAAAATCACAAACTAGATAGCTTGAACAAACAGTTTTCTGCTTGTTCTGCATCACTATGAAGCATAGTGGATATCTGTGTCTCCACATTCTGATCACTGAATGCATCATCATATTCTAGATTGGTAATATTCAACACACTCCTACCTGCAAGGGAATTCTAAATTGTAATTGCTCTGTCATAAGGAAAATTTTCCAACTGATAGGATGATACATATATTCTCAAACAATTTTCTAAATTTTATACAGCCTGTTGCGAAGCTTAGATTTCACAAAATATAGTGCACTGAAAACCCTCTCATCTTCCACTAATCCCAAAATCATGTTTGACATAATTCATATAAACAGAATTATTCACTTATAGTATCTTGTAGGATAGTACTTGGATACAATTTTTGCCACAAATGTGCAATGGAACCAGTCTTATGGATGTTACTCAAAAGTGATGTTTTCCCAAGCATTGTTCTTCCAAAATATGTTGACTGTTCTTTTAAAATATTTATGTTGAATATACCATTGATTGTAACACCATTAATTTCCATAATTTTATTGAAATGCTCAATAAGTTTCATCATATATTTAACAAACAACTCATTTGTCGAATTGAAGTCACTATTAGAACCCCAAAACATGGGGTTAACTACACCCATGGCCTTAAGCAACTCATCTCTATGAAACCGATCTCTTATCTCACTTGTCAAAGATTTTGTTATATTGGACAAATTTATTCTAGTTTTCTATAATACAACATAAAATCTATTTTGTGTTACAGGAACTTGTTCAGCACCATCCATACCTATACTTGATTGCCTTTCAAAACAATAAAGAGGTATCAAATTTCCATGATTGTTAATACAAAGATGATCATTGATGTCAAACTTCAAATAGCTTGTTGGATAGTTCACGTTTGTCAATGTATTCCAACTATGAAACAAGGGATATTTAAAATTTGCTTTAAACACATAAATTTTTAATAACAACACATATTTTTTTTCTCATCCTTATGAAATCAACAATATAGATGGATCTCTCTTGTGCAAATTTTATCAATCTACTTATTTCTTGTAACATTGGAAGAATACCATATAACGTCAGTAGGGTTTCAAAGTTAGTCAAATGAAACAACAAATATTTTGCTTTATTTACTCCTTGACTACTTGCATATATAAAACCTATTAATGACTTATATTCTATAAAAAATTTGTGTGCAGGTTGATACAATGAAATCCACCTTGTATCTACATCTTTTAACAATTTTTTTCTTTCTGTAACTCCTAGTGCAAACTGTTGAAACTCTAAAAACCATTTTGGACTACAAGAAAAATAAGAATGTATTTCATGAATGAGGTCTTCCACTCTCGCAATATTTTCAAAAGTGCTCACTATTTTATATGCAAGATTCGCTCTATGAGCCATGTAATGAATGTGTATCATATATGGTGCAATTATGGTTTACAGTCGAACACAGAGACCACTCCTATGCCCTTGCATTATAGCATCTCCATCAGATCCAATACATATTAACTTTGAGGCTATGTCTATGTCATTCATTCCTGCAATATCTTTTAAACTAGTCACAACCAAATTATAAATGTTTTCTGCATTTGAATTTTCAACCATCTTATGTAATCCTAGAAAACTAGGTTGCTTGACATTGTTTTGAAAAGTATAAACATGCATACAAATCCAGGATGTGTTATCCACAACTGTCACCTCATAAATAAATAGTGAAATAAATTTGGAAAGTTTTACTCTCTCCCTCAGGTCCTCCTTCTCTACTAATGATATACATTTTGACATTTCCTAACCACTTCGATTAGACCAATGGCAAGTCGAATTTTTTTAAAACCAGCCAACAGAAACATGTGCTTATAATAAAAAAAAAATAGGACATGGGTCTACCCTTCTTGAGAATACTAAGTACAACAAAAAATTGTAAAACTTTTACCCCTAAGGTAATCTTTTTCATTTTTTTCAAAATGGGCTTCAATTGTTGCACCTTTCTCAATAAGAGATTGTTGTTCTTTTAAGCGATTGTCATATCTATTGCAGATCTGACATGCATACATTCTGATGCATCCTTCCACCTAACTATTTTAATAATATCACCACCACTTCCTTTAACTTTTACATAACTTTGCCAACATGTTTTTCTATTGTGTCTATCTTATTTTGCAACCTATGCTCCTTGCCCAGTTTCCAACTACAAATTTTGCATCTAGATACTTTATAATCGACTTGGTTTTCATTAGTTAGGATAGGATCTATCCATGGAACTTTTTATGCCCATTCATTCTTAAATGCCATTCCAATAGCCCAGTTAGATGCCTTCCACTTTTTATTTTTCTCACTTGTAGATTCAAAAGAATTTTGTAATGTATTTGATTTATTGATTTCATTTCCAAATATGTTATTTTAAGTATTATCTTCAATTGTTTGTTGGATGTCATTGTTAAGAGAATTTTCATCAGAAATCATCTCTTGGTGATGAATATCTTCAAGTGAATGCATATCAGGGTCCACATGGTATTCTGCATAGTAGCATACTACTATTCTTAATTATTTTTTAATTTAACAAAATAAACTAACAAAAATATGGTTTATATCATCATGCAATATGGCTAGAGGAACTCTAACCATTTGAGGAAGAAAACATTATTTTAACTAATAAATACACCTAACTATTAAGTAGTCAAAATAATTTGTACCTTGAATTTGCACAGATGTTGATGGCTCACTTGATTTCAATGTATGGCTAAAATAATTCAGGATACTCTTTTCAGATTTGGCCCCCTTATTTACATCGCTAGTAGGTGAAATTTTACTTGTAAAGAAAATATTTTTAAATTTAGAAAAGTAATAAAATGTTGAAGACATATTACTTCTGTGAAGCCTTAAGATAATATTGCAATTAGAATAAACGTATAGATGGTTGGAATAAAATAAATACTTGTTTCCAATAATTCTTTATTGTGAATTTTTTAGGGTATTCAAATACTTTGTTTTTTGGATATAGTACCTGTAACTAATAAGAGCAAAAAACCAATCAATATAAATTTGAAATACAATTTAATCATAGATACAATCAGAGATACAAAATGTTAAAAAATATAAAATTCTAGTACAAAGTGGACAAGAAGTAGAGCATCACTTTGTCCATAGAGAACCACAGCATTTACCTATTTAAAGATCTTGTAATAGAAAAGAGAATCTTAAAGGAAATAGAGAATCAAAGAGTTTTAATATAGATAGAAATAAGGAGGAAAAATGAAGAACAAAGCATTGATTTATTTTCAGTAAATGATAAAAACACAGCTAAAGAAAAATAAAAAATTAGATGGTATAAAACAACTCTTGTTATTACAAGTGCTACAACTATTATTCTCTATAAAACCAAAAAATACAGGATCACGGATTCAAATTTCGAAAGAGAAACATAGTACATATTGTAGGAAAAGATCCATTTGAAAAGAGACCCACGTGCGGTTCGTGCAGGAAACGAGCAATCGGTCCAGCCGAACGGTCGATCTAGAGTGCGGTTCGGGTGGAACTAAAAGATCGGTATACAATCTGAGTGGAAATTATATGCTGATCATAGAACTATGATTAAAAAGAAGTCTAAAAATGGGTACGGGTGGAATAAGCTCATCAGATAATAGTATGGGTGGAATATGCAGTCCGATAGACGACCCGATTGGAACTAGTTGCATGGGTGGAACAAGAAGATCGACTACCGATTCGGGTGGATATAATGTCTGATTGTCATGCCTAATGGATGATTGTGTCATGTCAATCCAAATCGATTTTTTTCTATACAATGTTGAAGTTCAGTGGAATTTGTAACAGATTGAATGTTTCAATTCTTCTTTGCGCTTTAGATTTTTACTTTTCGAATGTTATAAATGAAAACTATCTCTAGCTTGTTACTTATATATATAGTGGTATAGTTAGCGAATTTTATGGGATAATTTGAAAAATTTAATTTTTTTTGGTGAAAATGCTCCACGACTTAGGTGGGAATTTCGACGAATTTAAAAAAAAAAATACCTAATACTATTATCAATGCATGACAAATCGACACATCAAAACTTTTTGACCCAAAAATTTTGGATGAAATGGCTGATGTCCAAGGTCCCCAAAATCGCAAATTGACATTTTCAAAAATGCTAATATTCACCTATTTTACGAATATTCACCACTAAGCAAAACCTTGTGTGTAGAACTAGTGATATGTAGCCCCATTGTAATGTAGTACCAACTAAATAGTCCCAATCGGATGTAGCACAAAAATTTACCACGCTCTTCTAAATCACTCTTATATTATTTTGTAGATCATATGAATAACACTAATTGTTTACTAGTAACTCCTTATTCAACAATGTTACAATATCTTATTTTGGTCTTTCCATTCTCCATTTGAACTCCATTGGCAAGTTGATCAACCTTTTTTTTTAAGTTTATTCTCACATGTATGAAACTTATAGATTTGAAATGGATGCATATTTCTTTATTCTCCCATAGAATCATATCTAGCATTAATTTTAACATTCTTATCTTTCCATTCATTAATTTAATGACCAATTTTGAATCACTATATACTATTAGTTCTAGCTACTTTTTTTACCTAACAATTTTCAATCCTCTACTCAAATCCAACAACTCCACAAAATTACTTAAATTTGCTCCTAATACTTCAACAAATTTTACCAGTACTTTCATTGAGTCATTCATTATAATCCCTATTGCTCCTACTAATCCCAAATTCTTTTTTGATGCACCATCAAAAATTAAAGTATGCTCCACTACTAATTCTTGGGGGCTCATCTTTATTACTTTCTTGTAATGAGTATCATTAATGCTCCCACTTTAATTTATTTTTAAAACCATGGTGATATCCTAAGGTTGTATATGATAGAGATCTTGGAGTTACACTTTAGATATCATGGTTCTAGACTATCCTAGTTATACTAAGAATCACAATGTCTATGCAATATAAATGAAACTATGCTAATTTAAACTGTAATGAAATCCAATTTATGCTAATAGAAATACAAAAATTAAATGTTGTAATTGAAACTAGTTTAACAAAATGGAAAGTGTGGGAGTTAACTAGAACTAATAGCTTGAAATAAAAATAGGATATAACAAAATTTTAAAATAGGGGAAAATAGAATTTAAGAGCAGGGGAGAACATAATTTATGATATAGAATATGAATGAGAAGAATGAGAGGAATGAGAATAATGATAAGAATAACATGCTTTTAGTAAGATAAAATAAATTATGCTATAGGAAAAACATGAATTAATATAAGCAAAAACTATAGCAAATACGTATAATTTTATGCTACTAAAAAATAAATAATAGGAAATAAATAACTTAAAAGAAACCTATAACTAATGTTAGTAGACCTTCTGTTATTCTTAAGAGTGGGCCTAAGCTCTGAGGTTTAGCAAGAGGAAGGTTTCAAGAGAAAATGACTAACCTATGAAGTCAATAGTTTCATGCAAGAAAGCTAAAATAATCAAGATTGAGACAAATTACTGCCTTATTTATTGAATTCTTCTAATGTTCATACTAACTACTACTAAATTTTCCCAATGAAAATACAATAGTATTTATAACTAGATTTCTAACTTATTTTCCTATGAACAAGAGTTAAATCAAGAAACAATCTACCCTACATTAAGTACATAGTCCTATTGTCAAATTTGACTAATTAGATTTAAGACAAGTCAAACTAGATGCATTTTCCTATTTCTACATCTCCATTTTTGTTGACTACCTTGAAATAGACTTAGGACAAATCCATGTTGAATCTGAAGCATCCAACATCATTTCTAGCTTGCAATGTTTCTACAATTTTGTTCTATTCTTATGCATGTTGACTATAGGTGGTCCACATCATACGACAGTTTGTTTACTTCATGTGCAATATCCATGTGATGGCTAATTGGTTAATTTTAGAATCAAGTATATGAATCCTCTCCTTGCCTGTGTGTTAAGAAGGCTATTTGACCACTCGTTTTAGTGTGTTTTCCCTGTTTATCACAAACTTGCATTTGTTTGCTTGGATGAACCAAAGAATTTCCTGTAATTTTTGTTATGTAGTCCTGCAATGATCTAATACCTATGTATAATACACAGGTTGGCACTAGATCACTACAAAAACAAAGAAAATGGGCAAAAAAGGTCTAAATGCATCATGTCATTAGATTTTTAGATCTACAAACTTGTCCATACATTTTAATGCATTTATTTTTAAATTTATTCTATTCTTTATCAAGCTAGAATTATGCAATTTAATCTAAAAATTGTACAAAAATCAGTTCAAACAACAACTAAAGCATTTCCTAAAATTTACTATATTAAAATTACTATTAGCACAAATAATAATTAAAATACTTGGCAAATACTATAGTATTAAATAAAAGTGGCAAAAATATGTAAAATATTCTTAAAATAATGAGACCATTTATGGTCTCATCACTCTTCCCTACGTATTCTAATGTATATACTCATGCATTATGTTTGGACATGGTGATATTCAAATATAGATCCTTGTACAAACTTCCCCAAAACTTATTGGTTGGTGAATGGTAGCCTTTGTTTCTTCATATTTTCTCTAGCCAATTTTAGAATTGTTGATCTAGTTGTTGGTTAGTATCTAATTAATATGAAATAGGGGTGAATATAGTGGGTGGTAAAAAACCTAAGCCTATCCACTCATGCCACAATTTTGTGATCATCTAATTAGCGTGCCTACACTTCTATGGAGCCATACCAGATTGGTAGGTGAGATGGATTCCCTCTTCTTTAGGGATATGGATAGTTCATCCCACCTCTACCTTCATGTCAATCTTGTTCTATCAAAGTCTTCCCTATAAAAATTTTCAAAGCTGATTGTGCTCTCCTAGACATGCTCAAGATATGTTTATTTGATTTATGCATTTCCCATTAAAGCAAAATATGTGCTACTTAAGGCCTTTAGATTTAGTTTGTCACGTTGCAACAAAATTCCAAGTCCTATATCCCTAGTCTTATACTATTGCACCTCTTATTTCCATAACAGTTGGTTGCACATAGTAGAAGTGAAGGCTCTTAGTTGTACATCACCAATATAGACATGTGGTAGAAACTGTACATCATCATAAAGTGTAAAATATATGCAAGTAGAACACAAAAAGTTTTTTTGTTCTACTAGACTCTTTGAAAATGCTTCAAGGAAGATTTGTGCAATAGGTAGATTGTAAGGAGGCTTGGAGAACATTCTAATCACCTACCATATATAATTTTTTCTTTCAAGAACAAACTATAAATGCGAGTGGTTGCTTTGCGCTCCACTAATTTCTCTACAATGTGGCATAATTATCTAATTTTTGTCTTTAGAGCTATCAATTCTTCATTTTGCATCCTATTTTGCTCCTCTAAGTAACACAATATTATAAGTCATCCCTCTAGGTAATGACAACGAGTTGTCCATATTGCTATTGCTATATTATGGTTATCTAATAAAATTATGCCCTATGGGATTACAATAATTGGCTAGGGAAAAAGCATCTCTAGAGGCTCATCTTTTGCCTCTCTCTATAATTTACTCCATGTTTACTATTCCCTTAAAAACTTGTTTGATTGCCACTTCCAATTCTATTTTAGGTTTATCTACTTCAATTTGCCAACCTGATACTTTGTATGTTGGGGTCTCTTGATGTGGAGCTCTTATTTATTCTCCTTATTCTAAAGCTCATTTTTGTTTCTCTTATTCTAGATCTTGACTTGGAAACTCCTACCATGTTACCTATATGGGTGTATATTTTGAAGTAACTTGTGTTGGTGCCTGCTTCGAAGCATCCTCTGCTTGTGTGGAGCTCTTTTTGATTTCCATAGGTTCTTTTCCTATCCACCATACGAACACCTATTTTGGAGCCTCTAGTTCCCCTACTTATACAATAGTAGCATGCATAATACTATTGGATTGAATTAACCCCTATGCTTCAACAATAATCATATTTATGATAGGGCTGATTGGATTTCACCCTTGTCTATTAACCTCCAAAAATTGAGCAGAATATTTGTTGCTTCTTCGCTAAGAATAGACTCAGGGGATGCATTCTTTTTTAATTATTCTTAATTTCACTTAATTCTTACAAAAGCTAAGAAATATACTTATCTTTTACTTCAATTTTCTTTTTATCTTCCTCCAATCATTGTTGTTGAGTTTTGATGATGACTCCAATAGCTTTCACATGTGGTGAGTCTCTAGTTTCCACTTTTGAATCATCTTCTGGTTTTTTTGGAGAATTTGATTCAATTGAATAAGTGAAAACTAGATTTAAAATAGGTATTTCAGGTGGATAATATCTATAGTGTCTCCCCTATTTTTGCGAGGACACCAAATTCGTGCTCATCCTCATCCTTCATTATAATTAACCTTGGCCTTCTCTATTTTTGGAGTTTAGGATGTGGTAGCATTTTTATTTGAGTAGCTGCATTTTGCTTCTACCTCAAACTCCTTCTAAGAGGAGGTAGTTCTCGTAGGCCCAAAATGACCACATCCTTAGAAAAATTTGAAATTTTTTTCTAAGGCATGGGAAAGCTCCATTCCATTGATGATAGAGAGTATTTTAGAGTGGATCAGTGCAAGAGGTTTCAATTCGCTCGATACTTAGTGCTTTTTGCAAACATTAATGAAGTGCTCTATTCCATCCGATACTTAGTGAATGTTGTAGTGGCTTAGCATGAAGGTTCCCAATCTACAATCTAGTTGAGTTGAGATGATGTCAGCACCTTTCAAAGTGTAGATTGGTGATGTTGCTTTATATCGCATGCTCAAACAACTAAGTGTCGAGAATACCTATTTTGCTGAGTTCCAAGGCTATTTTTGAGAAAAATGGTAACAAGCTTTGTGAAACTTGGTAATAAGATAAAAAACATCTAAGAGGAAGTATAAGGTAGCAGAATAGTACAAAGGTAATTTTCCATTATTTTTAGAGTGAATTGGTGACACTCTACTCTACAATCAACTCTAGTCAAAGTTGGTGGAGCAAGAATCGAGGAGCGGATTGTAACTTGTTTTCTAAGCCACGAATGCGAGAAAGGAATTAAATATTTTGAAGGTTTAAGCAATTGTATTGGTGATGAGCTATGTCCCACTCAACACTTAGTGTATTTCCCACCAAGTTTTCAATCTGCTAGCCAAATCCATCCAAGCTAACGTCAACATTCTTTTTTGAGTGGATTGGTGATTTGTTCTATCATGTTAGACTGTAAAGTATTTTTAAGGTTTAATCGTAGCTATTCACTAAAGGCATCAATGGTGGATATTATTTTGACATTTTCATGAGCATACAAAGGTTGATTCTTTACGAATGAAGGCCAATCAGTTCTAGCAAGCAGTCAAAATGTCAGTAATGCTAAGAACCAAGAATCAAGAACCAGGGTAGTTGCAGATTTATGATGATATGAAGTATCCAAGAAGGATGAGTAGTTAAGATATGGTTTCTAATGGCTTGGAGTCTAACTACCATTGTCAAACCAATAAGTCGTAGATCCAAGGTACTATGGCATGCAATTTCTAACAGATTTTCTGAAAACTGTAGATGAATGAAATAATGCCAGCATATATTTTATTGCTAAGTTATCAGATTCTAAATCCTTGTAATGTATCCCCCTATTATTATTTCATTAAAAAATATATATAGAGGTTGAACATCTATTTTTAGTGTCATCTCTAGAGTGTTTGCTTACCCTACTGTGTAATATATTTTGCAAATTAATGGAAGGAGCATTACTCAAATTTTTGACTCAATATTTGTCATCTTCAATATCTTTCATTAAGAGGTTCGAGCTGTGAATTGCATTTCTATCAATTTTGTTATGGTTAGTTCATTCCATTTGTATTGGATTACTAGTTGTAAAGCAATTGAAATCTGTTCATAGTTAGATTTGTGCTATTGAGAAGTTTATTTCTATGAAGTTTGCATATTTATCTATTCTGCTCATTTAGATTGTTAATATTTTAGACATTTAAATTACTCCTTGAAGCACATCTCTATTTTTGCTATTATTGTATGAAGATTAGTCTGTTTTGGGTGCTGCTAATCTTGAGTGTGGGACACTGGAAATAGTTTACCAAAGGTTTTATCTATGGATGCCTATGCTATTAACCCTATTTGACCACTATTGATGCATAATTTATTAACCCTAAATCTTTTCCTAACCATATTCCTCAAACCCTAAATCTTGTCCTAGAAACAACACTGGGGTTAGAGTAAATGCAATCCAAGAAGAGCATAAATGTTATTTTGAAACAACTTTGGTGAATGTATGGTTTTTGGTGTGCAATTATCCCTATAATTCACAATATTGTATTATGTACCAACACCATGTATAGTACGATATGGAGAAAGCATAGAGAAACTAGAAGGAAGAGTGAATATGCTCTAGCAACCAAATCAGATCATGGTTGGAAAATATTTTGATGAGGATGGATATATTTCTATCATGACAAGGTTAGGCAAGAAAACACTGCAGGTTGACCCATAGAAGATGGGCCAATTTTAGGTCCCCTCTTAGAAGAAGAAATACCCACCTTCCCAAAGCAGTGATATATTCCCTATTCTCCAAGCCAATGAAAAAAGAGATATGGTCCCTAGAGGCCAAGAAAAGGAGGTCAGTTTTCCCAAGAGATTTGAGAAAGAATCTGAAGGAGATAGAATGAGATCCAAGAATGAAGTCCAAGAGAGGCTCATATTCCCTTCCATTACCAAAAGGTAGAGAATTGAGGCCACATAAAAGTATAAAAGAAAATATGGTGAGCCAAATAGAAGACCTGAGAGACCCACCTCTGTCACAACTGAATATAATATTGTAGAGGAAATGAAGAAGATACCATAAAAATCTAGCCTATACGACACTCTCTTCATTCTGGGCCAAATAGACCTGTTGAAAGCTTCTCTAAAAAAATATTCATAGGAAAAGCAAGCCACCACAATCCTCATCATACTATCTAAAAATAAAGAAATATCCCCTGCCACTTTAAAGAAAAAATCCCATATTTTCTCTAATAATGGAGGGGTGGATTATCCGCAACTATATGATTGACTCAGGGGAATCCACCATAGTCATGCCTAAAGCAGTATGTGAAGATATGGGTATGGAATATACCAAATCTTGCCCTGGAGTTCTGCATTTATATGGGACACTAGTGAAGATGATGGGAGTGATAAAATATATCTTGATGAGGCTACATAGTCACCTGAGGCAACCATAGTGTAATAGATAGTGGTGGTGTGTCTAGATCCTTATTTTGGCTTATGCCTTTCAAGAGAATTCACTACAAATTTGGGAGGATGCATGTATATGGGCTATTAAAGCATGGTGATTCATTTCAAATAAAAGAGGATAAGTATAACACCTAAGAAACTTGTGTCTTACCACATTGAAAAAATTGATGAGGACATGTGTAATCTCATCCCTTTAGAGGAATTTGAATTTTTGGATAACTTTGAAGAGCTAGAGATTGAAGATGAAATGCCTTTTATAGAGGATTATAGTCAATTCAGGAAAGGTATGGGTACATACAGTATTTCTATAGAAGTAGAGGAGAATTCCTACTATATCTAACTAGTATTTGAGAGAAACAAAAACCTGGACCATACACTTTGATGGTGCAAGATGCAAAAATGGTGTTAGTGTCGATGTGCTATTATAGTCTCAATCAAAAGGGACAAAGAGTTTCGCATATAGGCTAACATGGTCATGCACTAACAATGCTATAGAATATGAGGCTCTATGCCTTGGGCTAATGCAAGCTAAAAGCATGGGCATTAAAATCTTGAATATATATGGTGACTCTCAATTAATTGTCAATTAGGTAATGGAAAGGTGCAGCAGTAAGCACCATTACCTTAAAGTATATAGAACTAGGGTATGAGATTTGATGGAATCCTTTGATGCCCTAAACATAAATTTTATTCCCAGAAGAAAGAATACCTTGGCAAATTCCTTAGCAGTAAGGGGAGCTAACTTCAACCCTTCTGCAGACATAGGAGTTACGAAATACAAAGGGATAAAAATGATTTCCAGGTCTGCTATGGCAGATAAATAAATTTTATGGAAATAATTTTAAAGTGATAAACAAATCATTGATTTTATGGTGAGAGAAGCTTGTTAATTCATTTTTCAAGAGGAAAATCCTAAGGAGGTTGATCAATAGGATGACATTCAACTCAATAACAATCATATACCTATAGGATTGGTTACTTTAAAGATCCTGTTTGACAATGAAGACAAGAAAAATATCAGATCCATGGAAATCAATGAGAAGATCTATAAAGAAATTAAAATTGAAAAGGAAAAGAAGCTCAAGGTTGGAGTTCGATGTTCTCCAAAAGAAGAGGATGATATCAAAGCTTTATGCCTAAAGTACCAAGAAATTATGGCTTGGTTATATGATGATCTTAAATTATATGACAATAAGGTCATACAACACACAATCGAGCTAGAGCCAAATGCAAAATCATTCAGGTAGAAATAGAGGCCTATGAATCCTAGGATCAAAGCCATAATGAGAGAGGAACTATTGAAGTTTCTAAAGGCTAAGATCATTTATCCAATAAAACATTCAATCTAGGTAGCCAACTTGGTGCTTGTAAGGAAGAAGACTGGTGATATTTGCATGTGTGTAGATTTTAGAAACCTCAATCAAGCGTCACTAAAGGACCACTACCACCTCCCATAGATTGATCAAATCTTGCAAATTGTGGCTAGAGAAAAAATGTTCTCATTACTAGACTACTTCTATGGCTATAACTATATTTGGGTGAATAATGAAGATCATTTTAAAACATCATTCACCACCAAATGGGGCATGACTGTATTCTCCCACAACAAGCAAGACCACCTAGTACATCTTGAACAAGTCTTTCAAAAGTGCAGTGAATTTGGAATCTCTCTTAATCCTAAGAAGTTATTTTTTACAGTTCATGAAGGAAATTTTTTAGGCCATTTGGTCTCCAAAGAAGTTATGGCCATTGATCTGGATAGAATCAAATCCATCCTTACCATTCCACTTCCTATGAATAAGAAAGCTTTGCAGTCCTTCTTTGGTCATATAAAGTTTGTCAAGAAATTCATCTATGACTTTGATCATAAGGTGAAGCCTATATCTGAACTAATAAAGAAGAACACAAATTTCAAATGGATTGAGGTAAGAAAGCAAGCCATTGAAATCATAAAGCAATCCATTGCTATAGCCACAGTGCTATTCAACCAAACTTTAGTAAAGACTTCATTCTTTCTGCTTATGGAGCTGAGCAAAACTACGCATCAGTGCTCACCCAGATGAATGATGAAGGAGAAGAGCATCCTATATTATTTTGGAGCCAAGATATTCATGAATATCAGGTTAAGTATAATTTTATTTAGAAACAAGTATTTGCAGTAATGAAATCATTGAAAAAATTAGGTAATACTTAGTGCAAAGCAAGACCCTGGTTTATGTAGTTCATCCAGATGTGAGTAGATTCATTCTACATGGTGAACTAGGAGATAAGAGAGTTGGTTGAATTAATAAGATCTAAGAATATGATGTGAAAATCCATCCTACCAAGATGGTCAGAGGTAGAGCCCTATACCAAGATCTGATAGAAGTAGTGGTTTCAGTAGAAGTGACAACTTGTCAGTTAACAATAGAAGATCATACTAATGACTTACAATCAAGAGAATCAAACTGGGCAGATCATATGACTAAATACTTTTAGACTGGGGTATGCCCTCCTAATATTGATCCATCACAAAGGAGAAGATATAGGCTTTAGGATTTGAAATATGTTCTATTTCCATAAGGTTTATATAAGAGAAACATTTATGGAGTTCTCCTTAGATGCTTAAAATATGATAAAAAACAAAAGGTCATAGAGGAGTTCCATGGGGGGCTATTTGGAGGACATTTCTTAGGAATAGTTACAGCATTGAAGATCATTATGGTAGGCTATTACTGGCCTACCATATTTTTTGACACCTTCAATATCACTAGAGCCTGTGATGAATGCCAACAGTATATAGGAAGAACAAGGAATGCATCATTTCCCCTTAAGCCAATTCAAGTTGAAGAACCCTTCCAGCAATGGGGTTTGGAATTCATAGGGGTTATCAATACATATTCCTCAGTCAAGCAAAAGTACATTTTTACTTCTACAGACTACCTCACTAGATGGGTAGAAGCCATTCCTACAAAGAAATCAAACCAATAAGTGGTGATAGATTTCATGGAAAGCTTGATTACAAGGTTTGGTGTTCCAAAATATTTGATGAGCAATAATGGACCTGCATTCATAGGAGCTAGATATATTGAGTTTTTCATCAATTATGGTATTACCATAAATAATACTTCAAACTACTACCCCCAAGGAAATGGACTAGTGGAATCAACTAACAAGAACTTGCTAAGAATTTTGAGAAGGTCATTAGAAGGTAATAAGAGAAGTTGACATCTATTGCTAGAAAAAGCTTTATGGATGAACAAAATCACTGTCTGTAGACACCTAAAACACGTCATGTCGATGGAGACTACTCATATGGGCACCTTTGCAGACCATATGAATGACCTTGGACCTTTCCAAGACCAAGCAGTGGTTTTAACCACTCAATTTGGGCTCCTTGGCCTATTCAGTGCTAACTACGACTGACACCTACGGTTAGCAAAAGCCTGCATGCTAACCATGGCTGACACCTACGGTTAGCAAAATCCTGCATGCTAACCATGGCTGACACCTACGGTTAGCACTATAACAAACTCGGGCGACCAGAGTCGAGTCAGTTGCAACAACCGAATTGCAACGATTTTCAAAGCGGTTTGGGCTGGGAAGCATCCAGAAGCTTCCTCCCAACTGCCAATTCTTGTTCTTGGCTTCTCCATGAAGCTAGAGCAAGGATTTTGGGAGTCTACTTAAGACCCCAATTTTAGAGAGCAACCATCCTGAAGAATAGCTCAATTGCACATAGCGGAGCCCTGTCGGATTGGAGAGCAATTTCATATCCCCTTGAGGAGTAACGAAGTGTTGTCCAATTGATCGATGACAACTGTGCATGCAACAATGGAGATCTCAAGAGCTTGAGGAGCAAGCTTGACAATTGACACACCTCCATTGTTAATTCCATTGAATTCAACCACCAATCTATTCCAAAAAACACAGGCGACCCTTGACCATCAATTCCTTGGAGGATTTAAGAGTTTCTGGCCCTGGTTTCAAGAGAAAGGATACTTTCATCTTAACCATGGCTATCAGCCATGGTTAATAGTGCCAACCACACCTCAGACCTATGGCTAGGGTTTGATGCTCTCCTTCCTCCATTTTAGCAGTAGATTTCCATTTTTAGTGATGCAAATAGCTTAATCTAGCATAGATCTACATTTTAGCAGACATTTGATCGGTTAATTTAGGAATTAGAGGTAGATTTGTTTCACCTTTCCTTGCATTTGTTAATCTAGATTAGTTTCATGCAATTCAAGTTTTCTAATGGTTAATTAGGATGTTTCTTAGCTAGATTCATGCTTCTTTACATGCTATATTACAATTTCCTCATTTCTTGCATAGATTGATAGTTTTAAATGCTTTCTTGATTTCATGCTATTCTTTATGCAAGATTCCTCCAAAAGCCTCATCAAGAGAGGCCTCCTTTGTTACTAATTGCTTCTTGTTGTTTCTTGATCATAGGGAACAGGATTTGAAGGAGAGATAAAGCATCCAATTCCTTCCTCAATGCGAAGAAGAGGGTCATCGACACCCTAGAGCAGTTCATGTCACCCTGAGGGGCATTTTGATCACACCTACCCTTGATAGGGATTAGACACTATTGTAATTGATGTATCAAATGGGTATCCCTAAGAGGGATGAATCTGTAATTTGACTCCATTGAAATTAATAAAGGATTCCTTGTATTCATGTTATTTCTTGTTATCAATTTATGCATGCCTATTTGTGTATCTTTCTTCAATTGCAATAGTTAGATCGGGTGTGAGCCTTTTTGGTGGTTACAAAAGGCGATCACGATGAAAACCCCAAAAATTTCATGATCACTGATGTTTTTCTCTTTTTTTTGTTACATGTGCTAACCGCAATTTAGACCTACGGTTCATAGTGCCAACCGCGGTTTACACCTGCAATTCATAGTGATAACTATGGTTGACACCTACAGTTCATTGTCACAGCCACACCTAACAGACGTGGTCAACAGAGAACAAAAAAATAACAAAATCAGACATCACCAATAGACTTGGACCTGAGGTAGGGTCATTTTCTCCTCTCTGTCTTTTTCTATCTATGTTTTTACAGAAGCAGAATGCAATAGATGGATGCTAATAAAAAACATAGCAAAAAGTAAAATGGGAAAATCCTAGATGTTTTTTTAGTTTTCCACTAGTCGCTGCTAGGAATAGCGGATCTCTGATTGTAGTCCGCCCTAGTCTCCAGTGGTCTAGGATATTGATTGTTTAAAGTTTGCATGCATGAGGCCCAATTAGTGGCCATTTTCATCATAGATAGTTGCATTCTCTGAATATCATCTAGCATAGTCGTGCATTCTCTTAAAAGCAAATGTTCTTTTGAAAAGCATGTAGGAAAATCATGTGAATGTTGTTTTATGCAATTTATTTTCATGCAAAGTAAAAAGAACCCCACACACCATGTTTCATTTAAACATCAGTGGAGTTGGGCTCTCACATCCAACCCATTTGATTGAGACCAACAGTGGATGTCATTACCACTTGGTTGGCTCATTTGAAATTGTATTATCGGGACCCGCTCATGGCCAAGGCCGACCCAAGAACTATCCTATCCATGCAAAATAGCATGCACTCATCTTCGAAAGGGTGTATCACTCGTGCACGGTGTGTTGGGTGAGGGTTGGTAGTACCTATGCTACCTCGTTGAGTATGGACTTCACTACCATATTCGGCTTGTGCGAGTATATAGGTGAAAACCTTTGAACAAATTGAGTATAACATCAACTTATGAAAAACATGATAAGAGTTCAGAGTATATTCACAACAAATCAAATGCACTAAACCAGTTTTAGGACACACATTTAATCCTTAAAAGAGATAATCATATTGTCTACTTTGTGTGTTGTATTATTATTTGGGTAATCAACATAAGATCCTTGATCTGGGGCCAAACCCTAACCCTAATAATAATAATAAAATCTACTTTTTGATTCTGCATCCAACGGTTCAAGAATCATGCAAATCAGAGCTATAACGAAGATTTTATTTTGGTTTTATGATTACTCTATTTTCGACCCCCAAAACTGAGAAAAACTGCACTAAAACGGTCATAAAATGGTCTAGACAACTCCAAAAATTGCCAAATTTGTTTTGTTGTCTTAGTTGTACCCTTGTGCACCTCTCACAGAAATTTTGGGTCCTAACTCTTCATGGTTCAAAATATCCCAAAAATTCCTAAAAGTGAGAATTTCTCCATGAGCCCCGATTGGCCAATTATTTCAAAAATACAAAATTTTGACCCAAAAATCATATTTTTGAGTTATAGCTCATTGTGATCAGCTCATCGCACTGATAATTTTGATATATAACACTTTTAACCTTTTTTTGGAAGCCAAAAAAAATTATATGGTCGGGGGACCCCCCATGGTGAGCAAGACCTCCAATCTAGAGAGGGAATCAGGTTCCATAACCACTGAACATAGTCAAATCAGTCCATAGGACATGGCCATCCCTGAATGGCATCCCAGGTCTTATCATAGCATCAATACCATCCATAGGGGGTCAAACCTTCGTGATATCCCCATTAGGGAAGCACCCATAGGTCCTACAGGAAACCTTCCTGACTGGAATACCTTGCTAGAATTCTATATAAGGAATAATCCACCCACTGAGGAGCCTAGTAGTTCAATGTCATAGGTTCACATCCCAGCTTGCTCTATACATCAATCAGAAAGTGATCATGAACATACACCATGGCCTAGCTTGGGTGAGCAAACCACCCCATCGGGTCGAGCAAGCCTTCCCCCTACTCCTCATAGGGAGCATTCTAGGCAACCTGAATATACAGGGATTAATTCTGAGCCTGAGTATGCATCATTTCTCATAGATGAGGAAGAGGACCCAAGTCATCCTCTTATTCCTTGTGAAGAGTACATGGGGCAACCACATTGTGGCTCTACATCATCAAACTATACAGAGCCCACTCATAGCTCAAAATATCAGGTTAATGCAACCTTTAAGGAGTGTGGAAAACAAGTAATAGATCCTACTAGGGGGAAAAGACATGATAAACCCATCCATAATTCAAATACGAGGGTACATAGCCCCCATACAACTGAACAATGGGATCATACACATCAGGCACTGAGACCACAACTTGACCAACAACAAATGGATCAAATCCTGTTGGATCAAAAACAACTAAATCAGCAATGGGTGGACTCACCATGAGCACACCTACAAAAGTTGTATCAACAAAAATGAAGAAGAGATACAAACAACAAGAGCAAGTGCAAAATACATTACGTAAAGTGGCACTTACGCCTAGCAACTAGAGGATGCAACAACGCATAAGATGCCTAGTGCAATCTCAGAATATTTCACTGAGGCCATGCAAAAATTACGTTCAACATCATAGGTTGGTATCTGATTATCATCATGAACCTCATACTCCTCAATAGTACCAAGATCAATACGATGAGGAATCATATGTAAAGTCCCAATGGGAACATCAGGATGAAGTGGATGCTTACCTTGAATCCAATTATGATGAGGTGCCTAATGATTATACTTATCATCCACCTCAACATCAAAAGCGACCTCCTCTGCCTAATCGAGGGCAACGAGATGAAGATCATATCATTTCATCAAGGGCATACAAAATGCTAGTTGATCAGATAAATGCATGCGAAAAGCAAAATCAAAGATTGGTTTATCAAAAACCCATGCTAAAACAACTTAGAAATCAACCTTTGCATCCCTCAGTGTCATCACCGATGTACCCAACGAATTTCAAGATGCCTACACTTGAAAAGTTCAAAGATGATGAAGATGCAGAAGAGCACATGACAAGCTTCATCCATATGTGCTTTTATTTTCAATACAATGACCCCTTGATGTTGAGAACCTTCGTGACAACATTAGTTGGGGATGCTTTAGAATGGTATAATCATTTACCACATCATAGCATATACACCTTTGAGCAATTGGCTGATGCATTCTTGCAATATTTTGCCTTTAGTGCTAAGGAAACGACAAACTTGACTGACTTGGTTAGCTTGCATCAACTTGATGATGAGCCAGTCATTGAGTATGGCAATAAATGGAGGAAGGTGATGTCAAAGTTACCTTTCACTTTACCCACAGTAGAGCTCATTCGAATGTTTACGAGAAGTTGTTTGAAACATATCTCACTTCTCTTGCAATTACAATAGTATCGAACATTCGAGGAGGCCTTAGCACAGGCCCAGGTCATTGAAGACATCAAGATACAGGAGGGTGATATTCAACTCCATAAAAAGGAATGGCCAAACAAGAATATTATAGGTGGCAGTGTGCAACGAAAGGTGACCCCAATCAATCAAGTTGTTTTGAGTATCCCTAGATCCTCAAACCAGGGTGCACCGCCTCCACCAGTGCAGCATAATTACCAAGCTCAGCCTCCTCTGGTCCAAAATCATATGCAAAAGAATCAGATACAGGGCCAACAACGTCGGCCACAATGACAATATACTGATTTTCCAGAGACATTAGCATCACTCTTTGATCGATTATATGAGGCAGGAAGGATCAATCTTCCAGAGTTACGTCCTTTGAAACCTAATAAGCGTAGATCAAAGGTGCATAGAGAAAATCTATATTGTGTTTACCATCGACAAAGAGGTCATGACATACAGACATGTTATCCCTTTAGAGATGTAGTGCAGGATATGATCGAGAGGCAAGAGCTTCAGATAGGAGTCTTCCAAGACCCCTTGCATGCACACAAAGTAAACATAGCACCTATCAATCAAGTTGAACAATCTAATCAGGTGCACATTAATATGCCTCCCCAAGAGTTTATGGGAATGACTAGTGTTGTAATAGAGAAACAGGATTGTCAAAATCGATCTTCACAATCGGTGGCATCTTCCAATGTTTCACCTTCGCTTGTCTCATCTCAGTGGGACACTGGCACTGCACAAAATTGCACATCACAGTAGGGGGAATCAGTTTCTACTACTCCTCCTAGTCAAGCCAATCATGGCACATCAAACACAATGCACATTGGGGGTCTTCAAGGTGTCACACCTTCCCCATCATCCACATCATGATCAATGAGGCAAAGTGAGACTTCTAAAGGTATCACACCTTCCTCACTTTCATTGAGTGGCACACACATGGGGGGTACTTAAGGTAGCATACTTTCCCCTTTAAAAACATAAAAATAAGAAAAAAATCATAAAATATCAAAATACAAAAACATTCAAAACATTCAAAATTTTAAAAACAATTGAAAATTTTCAAATTTCAAAAATATTCAAATAAAACATTTAAAATTTCAAAAACAATTGAAAAATAAAAAATTCAAATATCAAAACATCAAAAATATGGAAAACATCAAAATCCATACACATGCACAAAAAGCTCCAAAGGCATCATAAGCCCTTTGGTCAATTCACAAAAGGCCCCAAAGGCATTTGTAAGCCCTTTGGTCACCCCATCAAAAGGCTCCAAGGGTTCTTGAAAACCGCTTGGTCATGTTAGTCAAAGGCCCCGAGGGTTTGCCTAAAACTGCTCGGTCATCCCAAAAGGCTCCAAGGGTTTCCTAAAACCGCTTGGTCATGTCAGTCAAAGGCTCCGAGGGTTTGATTTGAAAATCGCTCGGTCATCTCTAAAAGCTCCAAAGGTGCCTATGATCCCTTTGGTCAAACCAAAAGCTACAGGTGTGTTCTAAAAAACTGCTTGGTCAATCCAAAGGCTCCAACAACATGTACTCATTGTTTGCTCAAATATAAGAGATCAAAATTCAAAAAAATTAAAATAACCAAAAATCCAAAAAAATTGGTAAAGCATAAAATCCAAAAACATATGCATTTGCATTTTGCATTTTCATTTGCATTCACACATGCATTCATTGCATTACATTGCATATAGGCATTCTTCATCCATTGCATTCTGTAGTAGAATGGATCGTGTTTGTCAGTATTACAAACGACACCACGTTTGTGTCTAAATCATGCACCTCTGCATTTATCATAATCCATTGCATTCATACACAATGCTTGTTGCTATAAAATACGTAAGTATCCAAAAGTTTTCCAGTCACTCAGCCATACCTAGTGGGTTTCTCAGATGTCATAAAAAGTTTGCTTTGCTTTTGTAGATGAGGTCAGTAGTTGGGATAGTACTTGACATATCAGGATCCCGTCACTAAGCAAAACAATATAAAATCCTGCTAAGATAAGGGAGGATGAAAGCTGCGAAAGTGGTCCTAGGTTCTCTAGAGAGATGGGTTTTATTACCTGCTTGTCTTGCAAATAGTTCGGTCTAGAGTGGTGAACCTTGGCAAAAGGACAAGAATTTCCCCTACTCGTACATAGATACAAAGTTTAAATCTCAAATCAAAATTCATAAGTTCAAAGTTCAAAGTTGAAAGTTCAAATCCCAAAAAGTTCAAAGTTTATAGTTCAAAGCTCAAATATCAAAGTAATATAGTGAATCAAAAGCACTATACAAATCCCTTGCTCAAAGTAAATCATAAATGAAACGTAAAAAATAGTGAGAAAATCACTACATATGAGCAAGTATCAAAAAATAGGGTGAGAACTTGAATCCCTGGATTGTTCACCATTCAAAAGCCATAGAGTGAACCTCGATCACAGCAATGGGTTGAAAGAGTCCCACCTGCTTTCGGAGTAGTAGTTCTATTGGGTGATCCCTAATCGCAACAATGGGTTGAAAGAGTCCCGCTTGCTTTTAGAGGGGTAGTCCTGATCAATTTGCAATATGAGCTAGCTCTAGGTGCCTAGGGTTGCCTAGCATTATAGTCCAATCAAATTTGAAACAAGGATGATACGAACATATGAGGAACCCGATCTCACATATGGGTTGAAAGAGTCCCGACTGACATCTGGGGTATGCCTATGGTCTATCTAAAAATACTCACATGCACACACAGGGGTAATGAATAGTTGGGTCTTTCACGGTGAAAGCCTTGTCCAACAGAAGCCTTGTACAGTTAGTATGTGACATTTGAGAAGTCTACTAGGGTGTTTGAGTCTCATGGAAAACCTCAAAAAGTTCTCTAATAGCAACAACATACCAAATATCACAAACCATCCAAAAATAAGTCATTCAATCATCAAACTGCAAAGTATCAAATCCGTGATACATCATTACATAAAGCAAAAGTTTTCAAGATATAGGATAGATACCGGATGGATATCAAAAATGATATTTAGACGGCCACTGACTATATCATGCATAAAATTGCAAAAATTGCAAAAGAAGTATAGAGTGACATATGATATCACCCATTTCATACCAGTTCATATCATTGCATCTCATATGTGGGTGTTTAATTGAGTAAATTCTTGTAATGAGGATTTCCAATTACATTCATGATTTGTTATACATTCTGTGGTGTCATCCATTATATTGATAAACACGTATCACATTCATTCCATGTGTTTTAAGTGATTAAAGCATACAGGTTCATTTACATTAGATTACTATCATGTAAATAATGCATTACCATACATTGCATTCACCATGTCATAACATCATAAATTAGATGCATACAAGTAAAGCAAATTAAATAGTGCATCCATATGCATACATCATATTAGTCCATCTACATATCTAGATCACAATATCTAGTCATACATCCATCATCTAGCTAGTGCATGTTATCCATACATCACATCATATAGCATCAAATCAACATAACATATGAGCATTGCATCCACGTGCATCTCATAAACATAAAATCAAAATAAACAAAAAAATATTTTTAAGTATCAATTGGGGCATTATCAGTATCGATCCCCAAATGCTCCAAAGAAGTCTAAATCTTTGGTCTTTTCATTCAAGTCATAAACGCAAACATTTACTCACAATAAGGAGTTTTAAAATGGACAATTAAGCAAATCTACAGGTCCAAAATTTCAAAAATTTCAAAATTAACAAAAAATTAAATAATTCAAAATTCAAATGTGCCTCGTATTAGATATATAAACTTGGTGGATTCCATGCAATAGACAAGATGATTAAATTACCATAAGGATATTTTGGAAAAATTTATTGATTGATATGTCTTTTTAATCCCAAAGAAGGCCTCGGTGGCTCCAGGGAATTAGATAATATCATTATTTTTTAGACATTTTTAGCAAATCATCGAAAATAGTGATTCAACACAAGCATAATTGAAATTGTTATCATTTCGATTCCCTAAGAAGGCCTTCATGGCTGGACCGCTCCATGGGATAGAAATATACAATTACTATTAACAGTTGCAATCATAGTTGATTAGGCCTTGCCAAGAATTCAAATGCTAAATCTTAATTTGTTCAAGATCATTCATAGTGGTCAAGCGACCTCGTCGCTTCATTTAATTGTCATTACCCTCATCGACTCGTCGCTTGAGGGGGTAGTCATAATAACAAATTCATAATCAAAATCAATATTTAAATGCTTAATCATTGTTAAGTGCATTCATTCAAGAGTCATTGCCAAAGACAATCATGCACCCTCCTTGCTTGGGGCAAATAAACAAGATATCAAGATCAAATTCAAGCAAACTGGGCAGCTAGTCTCCTAATTTAGGATTGGACTTAAGCTTGTCTCCTAATTGCCATTAAGGCTAGGATTTGACTTAAGCTTGTCTCCTAATTGTCGTCAAGGCTAGGATTGGACTTAAGCTTGTCTCCTAATTGCCGTCAAGGCTAGGATTGGACTTAAGCTTGTCTCCTAATTGTCGTCAAGGCTAGGATTTTGACTTAAGCTTTCCAGAATCAAGTTCTTCAACTCATCGAAGGTAATGATTCAATGATGCATGCTCTTTTCATGATTGGGGCATCTAATGTTGATCAGACTAATGATCATCATGCAACCTTCGACATCATTTTAGGAGGTCTATTTTTGCTCACGCGTTGTTCAATCTCACAACGCATCACAAAAGGGGCATCTGTAGACACCTAAAATGCGTCATGTCGATGGAGACTACTCATATGGGCACCTTTGCAGACCATATGAATGACCTTGGACCTTTCCAAGACCAAGCAGTGGTTTTAACCACTCAATTTGGGCTCCTTGGCCTATTCAGTGCTAACTGCGACTAACACCTACGGTTAGCAAAAGCCTGCATGCTAACCATGGCTGACACCTACGGTTAGCAAAATCCTGCATGCTAACCATGGCTGACACCTACGGTTAGCACTGTAACAAACTCAGGTGACCAGAGCCGAGTCAAATCAGTTGCAACAACCGAATTGCAATGGTTTTCAAAGCGGTTTGGGCTGGGAAGCATCCAAAAGCTTCCTCCCAACTGCCAATTCTTGTTCTTGGCTTCTCCATGAAGCTAGAGCAAGGATTTTGGGAGTCTACTTAAGACCCCAATTTCAGAGAGCAACCATCCTAGAAGAATAGCTCAATTGCACATAGCGGAGCCCTGTCGGATTGGAGAGCAATTTCATATCCCCTTGAGGAGTAACGAAGTGTTGTCCAATTGATCGATGACAACTGTGCATGCAACAATGGAGATCTCAAGAGCTTGAGGAGCAAGCTTGACAATTGACACACCTCCATTGTTAATTCCATTGAATTCAACCACCAATCTATTCCAAAAAACACAGGCGACCCTTGACCATCAATTCCTTGGAGGATTTAAGAGTTTTTGGCCCTGGTTTCGAGAGAAAGGATACTTTCATCTTAACCATGGCTATCAGCCATGGTTAATAGTGCCAACCACACCTCAGACCTACGGCTAGGGTTTGATGCTCTCCTTCCTCCATTTTAGTAGTAGATTTCCATTTTCAGTGATGCAAATAGCTTAATCTAGCATAGATCTACATTTTAGCAGACATTTGACCGGTTAATTTAGGAATTAGAGGTAGATTTGTTTCACCTTTCCTTGCATTTGTTAATCTAGATTAGTTTCATGCAATTCAAGTTTTCTAATGGTTAATTAGGATGTTTCTTAGCTAGATTCATGCTTCTTTACATGCTATATTACAATTTCCTCATTTCTTGCATAGATTGATAGTTTTAAATGCTTTCTTGATTTCATGCTATTCTTTATGCAAGATTCCTCCAAAAGCCTCATCAAGAGAGGCCTCCTTTGTTACTAATTGCTTCTTGTTGTTTCTTGATCATAGGGAACAGGATTTGAAGGAGAGATAAAGCATCCAATTCCTTCCTCAATGCGAAGAAGAGGGTCATCGACACCCTAGAGCAGTTCGTGTCACCCTGAGGGGCATTTTGATCACACCTACCCTTGATAGGGATTAGACACTATTGTAATTGATGTATCAAATGGGTATCCCTAAGAGGGATGAATCTGTAATTTGACTCCATTGAAATTAATAAAGGATTCCTTGTATTCATGTTATTTCTTGTTATCAATTTATGCATGCCTATTTGTGTATCTTTCTTCAATTGCAATAGTTAGATCGGGTGTGAGCCTTTTTGGTGGTTACACTATCAAAAATTCCATCAAGACATCCTCTTATACCTTAGTATATGACAAGGAAGTAGTACTACCTGTGCACTTGGAAATCCCAACCCTCAAGTTGGTAAACACAGAGGATGAATCTGAGAAAAATCTAGTGGAGACAAGGTTGACACGCTTGCTACAACTAGAAGAGAAAATAACTCAGGCATATGAGGATTTTTAGAAGCATTCATTTGACATTAAGACATGGTTTGACAAGAAGGAAAGATTCAAAAAGTTCCAAGTTGGAGATTATGTACTCATGTGGAATGTTGAAAGAGCTAAACCTGAGCACCATCAGAATTTTTACTCCTTATGGGATGGTCCTTTCAAAATAGCAGAAGTTAAGAAAACCAATGTTTTCCATATTGAAGATCTTGAAGGAAACATACAGCCGATTTCAATCAATGGTTTTTACCTTAAACCCTAGTTTGATTGAGATATAGCTCATTGTAACATATGTACATATTTTGTATCATAACTTATTTTTTTCAAAAGTTTTTCCTGTTTGATAAAATGCCAAAAAAAAATGGAAGAAAGAAAATTTTGCTTAAAAAAACAAAGTAATGAATTGTAAAATAGACTAAGTGGTAGTGGAATACATCATGGAACCAATCCTCTCTAAAATAAGCTAATCGACAGTGAAATATCACCTACATTCCAATCCGCTCTTAAAAGGACTAAGGTGGCAATGGATCACAACCTGTGTTCCAAGTCGTCGGAGTTCATAACAATTTTTGATTGAGAAAGTGAAATAGTGTGCCATGTCATTTCCAAAGAAAGAAATATTTGTAAAATTGCCTCACGAGCTTCGCATTCCACTACAAAGGAAATAAATATGACATGCGATGTCACAAGTACAAAAAAGTATTTCATGCTTTAGCCAATCAGCAAGCGACGTAATGTCTCCAAGCCGCCATGACACAAGTTAAATTTGAAAAGCGTGCAAATGGATAGTTCTCGTAGTGGTCACATTAATGGCAGAAGGTATACATGCAACGATATTTAAAAGTGCTAAAATATAAAGCTCATTCAATCACCGAAAGTAACATCTACCAAGCAGAAAGAATGAAGAATAACAAAGCATTATCTGCAAATGCTAGAGAAAGAATGTTTTAAATATTTCTTATGAAAATGGTCTTCAAAGACACTCAAGAAGCAAAACCCTTGGTAAATAAAGAGTTGGGCACTTACATTGACAAAGTAGAATTCATGGTCGACACCAAACTAGTTCTCATAGAGAGAACTAAGCTTTGACAAAGCATCAACGACAAATACAAGAAAGGTGTAGCCTTGTCAGTCCAAGGTACTTGTGTTGTTCACTTCTTTTTATATTTTTATATCTACAATTTAGTTCATCCTTGTTCGAAGTTGATAGCAGCAATAGTAAAATTCTATGACCCAAGGGCAAAAGCGATAAATATGGCTAAAGACAATATTATTCATCACTGCTAAGGCTTGTCATGACCTTTTTGCCCTAGGGGTAGAACCACCCATAAGGTCAAAAGAGTTCAATACATCCAAGTAAGCTGAGTATTACTCTTTGCAATGGTGTGTTCATGAGGGTGAACCTTTCAAAAAAATGGATTTATAATCAATTCAAAACCATCAAATCTAGGAGATGATTGTCCAAAACCCCAATTCCCATTGAGTAGTTTGTCCATCCAGAGATTTATTCCATGCTAGCTTGTTTGGAGGGTTTGGATTCAGATCAATTCATGAGATATTGGTAAATAGCTACTACTTACTGTATTTTGAATAAGAAAATGTATGAACCAAATGCAAAAAATAAGGGTATTAAAGCCATTTACTTTGACTGGTTGGCTTTCCTTGCCAAAAAAATACATGAACAATTGGTAAGGATGAAAAGAGATTCTAATACACCATATTTCTAGGATTGTTTGAGTCTGGTTTGGATGTTCTTTGCTACTGTAAGGAAGATGACTGAATTATTGTAAAATAAATGAATGACCAAGGAGATCCTATCCCCGTATACTATTGGACTACTCATTTGAGGAGTACTGAGTCTGTGTATAGATTTAACTTTAAATTTCTAGGGGCAACATTAAAGATAATGTATGGGAAATGTCCTAGGTTACCACCATTGGCCAAAACATTGTTGAGAACAGAGGGCATAAAAGAAGGAGATTGGTATGTACTTATAGAAGGCACAATTATTAGATTCTATGTTGCAAAATAATCTCAGTAGGAAGGTGAATAATTAGATAGGGTTACTGCAAATCCTCAAGAGACATAAGCATAAAGTGTTTTCTGTGTTGTACATTTTTGTAGTCATATAGAAGTATTGTATTTTTGTTCTATTTTGACTCTGAAACTATCAAAAGACAGTAGTAAAAACATGAAGCTAAAATATAGATAATGAAAGTTTTGTGAAGGTATTCATGTCATTTTTGAAGAAGCATAAAAGGGAGAACACAATTCTATTTTTACTTAACATTGGAGAATTTTTGAAGGAGTTGCGGAGATATTTGTGTTTCCAATATGATATCAATATGAGCCATTATCCTCTAGGTGAATTCACAAGTTTTTCATAGGGTAATGGTCATATGTAAATTATTCTATGAAGTATTGTTTGAAGACTAGCATTTTTGACTCCTAATGCCCAATAAATAAGACTCCGAGTTCTATGGATTTGCAAGCAAATCCACCTAGGAGGCACCAGAATGTAGGCCCAAAATGGCCACATCCTTAGAAAAAATTGAAAATTTATTCTAAGGCTTGGGAAAGCTCCAATCTACTGAGGATAGAGAGTATTTTAGAGCATATCAACACAAGAGGTTTCAATCCACTCAATACTTAGTGCTTTTGCAAACATGACCAAAGTGTTCTATTATGCCTGATACTTAGTGTATCTTGCAGCAGCTTAGCGCGAAGGTTCCCAATCTACAATCCAGCTAAGTTAAGATGACATCAACACATTTCAAAGTATGGATTGGCGATGTTGCTTCATCCCGTGTGCTTAAGTGACTTAGTGTCGAGAATGCCCATTCCACTGAGTTTTAAGGCTATTTTTGAGTGGAATGGTGATAAGCTTTGTGCTACTTGGTAAGAAGGTTAAAAGTGCCTAAGATGAAGTATAAGGTAGCAAAATAGTACAAAGGTAATTTCCCATTAATTCTAGAGTGGATTGGCGACACTCTACTCCACATTCAACTCTAGTCAAAGTTGGTGGAGCGAGAATCGAGGAGCAGATTGTAACTTGTTTTTTAAGTTGTGGATGCAAGAAAGGAATTAAATGTTTTAAAGGTTTAAGCAAGCATATTAATGATGAGCTATGTCCCACTCAACACTTAGTATATTTCACACCAAGTCTTCAATCTACTTACCGAAGCCATCTAAGATGATGTCAACGTTCTTTTTTGAGTAGATTGGCAATTCGTTCTATCCCACTGGACTGCAGAGTATTTTTAAGGTTTAATTGTGACTTTTCACTGAAGGCATCAATGGTGGATATTCTATTGATTTTTCATGAGCATACAAAGGTGGATTCTTGGTGGATGAAGGCCAGTCAGTTCTAGCGGGTAGTCAAAGCATCAGTAATGCCAAGAACCAAGAATCAAGAACCAGGGTAGTTGCAGATCTATGATGATATGAAGTCTCCAAGAAGGATGAGTGATTCTGATCTAGTTTATAATGGCCTAGAGTCTAACTACCATTGTTGAACCAAAAATTTGCAGAGTCGAGTTGTTATGACATGTGATTTCCAATGGATTTCCTAGAGACTATGGATAAATGAAATAATGCCAACATAGCTTTCTATTGAGCTGTAAGATTTTAAATCCTTGTAATGTCTCCCCCTATTTTTATTTCATTAAAAACTATATATAGAGGTCAAACCCTCAATTTTTAGGGTCGTCTCTAGAGTGTTTGCTTTCCCTACTGTGTAATATCTTTTGCAAATTAATGGAAGGAGCATTACTAAGATTTTTGACTCAATATTTATCATCTTCAATGTCTTTCATTAAGAGGTTCGAGCTATGAATTAAATTTCTATCAATGTTGTTATCGTTAGTTCATTCCATATGTATTGGATTACTAGTTGTAAAGCAATTGAAATATGTTCATAGTTAGATCTGTGCTATTGAGAATTTTATTTATGTGAAGTCTAAATATTGATCTATTTTGCTAATTTGGATTGTTAATATTTTAGACATTGAAATTATTCCTTGAAGCACATCTCTATTTTTTTGTATTGTATAAATATTACTCTATTTTAGGTACTACTAATATTGAGTATGGGACACTGGAAATAGTTTACCAAAGATTTTCCTGGTGGATGCCTATGTTGTTAGCCCTATCTGGCCACTATTAATGCATAATTTCTCAACCCTAAACCTTTTTCTAACCCTATTCCTCAAAACCCTTATTGATCTTAATTGATTCAACATTCTATTTAGTTGACAAGGAACCATCCTACTCTAGAGATTGGGCTGAAGTAGTATTTGGTCCATCCAATGTTAAATTCTGATCTATGACTATCGAGTGCAAGCCTAGCCAAAAATTGGAAGATAGATAGTTATAGTATCAAGTAAAACTTGATGACAATTTGGATCCCAACAGTTCTCATGGAGTCTACACTTCATAGTTCTCACATGGTACCTCTTCTTCTCCTCCACTAGAAATGGTTTCAACCGATCGGATCACCCTTTTAGATTCTTTCATTTATTTTTTGGTATGCTTTGATACTGCTTATTATGCACTATATTGGCCTAGTTCTTCATTATATTACCTTTTCCTATTGGTGGAAAACCTTGTTCTACCTTTCTCGATTGGTTTTTCTGCATTTTTGGTAACCTAAGATTGCTTTTCTTTATTTTTAGTTGATTATAGATAATACTCCTCTTCCTATTTAGTGGACTCTGCTGAAGCTTCTATAGAATATCCAAAAGCCAATGCTTCATCTACTAAAGAAGTTTCTACCTAAGAAGAGCATTCATTTTATGTGTCTAAAACAAAGACTTCTTCCTAAGAAAAAATATCTACTTGAGAAGATACCTCTGTATCCCCATATTTTAAAACAACTCTTCATTATCTCTTTTGCTATTCTACAGTTACATATTTAGCTCTTCTCTTTGTACTAACTTTTGGATTTTTTCCAAGAGATGTAGGTCTATTGGCTAAAGAAGGCTCCTCTACAACATGCATTTGTTTAGCCCTAGATTTCATTTTTGCCATGCTCCCAAATTCCTCTAGAAAATAGGGGTTTTTATAGCACATGATTTTTTTACATTGCTAGAGGCTTCCTTGTTTCTCTCTGAGAGATTCTAAACATATAGCCCTCTACCCATGGATATAAAAACTTTTAAAATGAGTGTGCATTTCCCTTGAAGTGGTACTTGCATAGCATGTAATAAGATCATGGTGTTTGAGATATCCTTACCCCTCTTGGAATATTTTTCCATTTCATGTAAAGCATGATGTAAGTATAGAGGTAGGTTAATTCTGAGTTATTTCTCAAAATTATGTCTCAAATGAGTTAAAAACTTGATATGATGCCTAGATAAGATAGCAAACTGACCTTATTACCCAAACTACAACTTTATCCTAGGGTTTCTTTAGACTTGTTATTTTTAGACCCTTGTAGAGATAATTTTTAATGTGCAATTATGGTTTAGGGTCATCCTCCTCATTAAATGCATTAAATAAATCAGGGAGGGTATCCTTAAATACCTTCATGAATTCTCCCCCCTCACAAGGAATTCCACTGATTTAACTAGTAATTTTAGGAGTTACCCTAATTTTTACATCATTGATCTTTGCTTGATAACTTTAGGAGTTACCTATTCTTCTAACCCGTCCACTTTTCCCTCAATTTTTTTCACAAATTGCATCCAACCTACTCATTGGAATATTGCAATTACTTCAAGATACCGCTATAATTCGTCAATGTTACTTGGCTCAACTTTCTATTTTTGTCCCCTCATATCATTTTTTTGCACATTCTAGATTGTGTTAAGCTTTGCAATCTCTTTGTAAATTTTTTGTTTTAGAATAAAAATGAAATCTCCCATCCATAAAGTTGGTGCATGCAATGCTATAATTATTGTGTAATCAAGTTTCCATAGCACTACATGCTCTCAAAGATGGTAAATGTAGTTCAAAAAAAACACCCAAGATTTGCATAATCCCTATGCACACGATAGGATATGTGGCAAGCTATAGTTTAACCATGGAATGATTTAAATTTGTATCTTCAATTGGTATGTAAGATGATATCAGTTGGAACCCATAATTAGTCAATTACCACATATGTTGTTTATATGCCTATTCTCCATGGTTGTTGATTTATATGGTTGATTTGTTAGCTAGCGTTCTTGATTTTTCCAACTCAGTTTAGGTCTCCATATGCCTTGGGTAATCATTGCACCATCATCTCCTTTGTTTGCTATCACACATGCTTCATAGTCATGTGGTCATGTGCTTTCAAGGTGTGATCTCGGTTCATGTTTTTTGATGATAACATAGTAAAAATGGGCACACTTTTGATCATTATGGTCTGACAGGTTTCAATATGGTCTAGATGTCCACCACCTATATTAGGTGCTAGATGTCCTTTTTGAATTTTTTTTTTCATGGGGATATATGTTTGATTTCAATACAATTTAATTGAACCTTTTTCACACATGACAACTATTATGTCAGAGCATCTGGAGAATTCATCTCCTTATTTCTAAGTCTTATAGAAGTAAATCCTCCACAACCAAAGGTATGCTAGAGTAAATTTTTGGTGTACTAATAGGGTATTTTATTTGCCAATTTTATATACATAAGTATGCCAAGCAATTAGTCTTTATTTATGTATATTAAATCTAATTAATAGTAAGTTTTAAGAAAATGCATACCTCACTATTGAAAATATTTTATGCATCTTTTGGTTTTCTTGCTGATTGCATACTTAGAATTTTTTAGATTAGAAAAGTACATAGTTGCACTAATTAGAATCTTACAAATGCTAGAAAATTCTTCAAGGCAAACAAGCCAAATACTAGTTTTCATGTAAGCCTTAATCCAATAGTTCCTCAAAGAGGTTTTTACTATTGATTTTTTATTTATTCAAAGATATGATCATTCAAAATCCATGGTAGAAGAGGAGGCCTCTTCTATCACATGTAAGTCAAACTATAAAAAATATTGAGCAAATTCCACCTTTGTTAATGGCTCATGGTACAACTATAAATGATGTCCATTTACAACTATAAATTGCACATTTGTTAAATGACTTCTATGTGACCATTTGCTTGGGGGTGAAAAGGTAATGAATTTTTATGTTTGATTTTATACAATTAAGTAAATGCTTCTATAACCTTCAATGAAAATTGTGGTCCATGATTAGTAACAATAGATTGTGGAGCACTAAATATTTGAAAATTTTGGGTATATAGAAAATCAACTACCTTCTCTTCTTAAGCATGTTTGAAATCATGTACTTCAACCCACTTTGTCACATCATTAGTGCCCATAATAATGTGTTGCTTTCCTTAAGAAGGTGGGTCAATGGGTCCAATAAAATACAACTTACATATCTTAAATGATTCTAAGACCATTTGAGGTTATAGAGATATTTGATTTATTGCAGTTGGCTTACCCATTCATTGACATGAATCACAATGTCATACATCTTTACATATCAATGAAGTGATGGTCAATAATAACCTACCCAATACTTTTTTAATAATGTATTTTACTGAATAGTATCTTCCTATTGGTTCATCATAACATGCACAAAGAATATCATACACCTCATCTTGTTGAATACATCGATGTAAAATATAATCAGGTCTACATTTAAATAGTAGACCATTAATTTATTTGAATGATAAGATTTGTTTAACCAATCATAATTTTTCCCTAGGGGTGAAATGAGAGGGAACCTTTGCTATTGCTAGATAGTTGGCAATATCAATAAACCATGGTGATTGTACTAATATTGCAAATAATTTTTTTGGACATTTTGAGGAATATTAGTTGTCATTGATGTCAAAAGGTTCTAAGAAGAATTGCATTTTGATTGGTTCCAAAAGAGCTTTATGTGAAGCATGATTTAAATGGTTTTTCTCAAAACCATTGATGGCAAAATAAAAGGTTTATCTTAAAACCTATGGAGAGGCCCAAGGAATTAAATTAATTATAATAATTTAATTATATATTAATTTGTAATTTACTTTAATAATCCTTTTGCTTATTAAATTAATTATAACTTAATTATATTAATTAGTATTATTATTAATTAATTTATAATTAAATTAAATTACCTTATGGTAAGGTTGGAAAAGTTTAAATTTAATTTCAATTGTCTTTTTCCTGTTGACGTCATCAAACTTTGTGGAGCGCCGATGTCTAAGTCAAATGATGGATTTCGTGTATAAATTCCATGCTAAGGGGCATTCAAACCTTACCTTAATCGATTAATTTTTAGCGGTCGAGCAAAGTTTATTTTATGCAAATCATTGAGGAAGAAGACAAAAAGCACTTTGTCTTTTAGCGCCAGGAAGAAGACTAGTGGGGAGGGCTTAATGCCTCACTCCCATTGGACAGTGTGATCCATTGGTAGCATGTATTTTGTGAGAGCGTTTTGGAACGAGAGTCACCATGATCGACTTGCGTGGAGGTTTTTGGCGTGTTTGTCTTGAGCGCCGAGGTGGAAATTTTTTTGGCACATGTTTTTTAAAGTGCCAAGCTTGGTAAGAAAGAGCACGTGGTGCTATTAGCCTCCCAATTGTGCATCTAGCACACACGATGGTCAAGCCTGTAGCTAGGGTGCAAAAGGAGGCGGTGGTTGTGGGTTCGAATCCCATAAGTGGCAAAGGTACTTTTAATTAAATATTTTTATTTTGCCTAATATTTTTCCTAAGGTGAAAAATGGAGTTATAAGGGTAAATGAAAGGTTACTTGCTTGATAATTAATTTATGTTATTGGAGTTTTAAGGAAAGTGGATTTGATTTTTATCAAAGTTATTTTTTCCATTAAATTTAAAGGTTTTTGAGTTAATTTTGGTGGATGTTAAATTTATTTTGATTGGAAGATTATAAGGTGTTATTGGACAAATATTTTATGTATGTTGATTGTTTTTAAATATGGAGTGATAAGGTGTAATTGAGTTTTTGTATTGTGAGAGAGATTTATCTTCTAACCTATTTGAGTTTGGCATAGAAGTGTTTGTGGTTGTGGCAAATATTTGAGGTTCCTTCATCATCAAGAAAATGTATGAACACATTCTTCCATAGTTGAGTTGAAAAGGATTTGATTAGGGTTTACTTATTGAGTGTGTTTAAGTTAATTCTTCAAGGTTTTATGGAATAAAGATTTGTTATTAAAATCTTGTTTTATAAGCATTGTTGTTGAAGCCATTGGTTGAGCAAAGAACTAGGGCTTGAAAAGAACATGAGTATCATTGTTATATGAGGGTTGTCGTATAAGCATTGTTGTTGAAGTTAGTTTTTAAGAAAATAACTTGAACTAGGGTTTGATAAGAACATGAGTATCATTGCTATATGATATTTGTCTTATAAGAATTATTGGAAACATTTTGAGTGAATGACCATATGCTTGGACTAGGGTTTGTGAGCAAGGATTATTTCATTAAGAGATTGGTTGAGTAGATTTGGTTGTGCCTAGTCAAGTGGGTGTGTAAAGTGATTTTTCAAGTTCCATAAAACAAACTATTTTATATTCTGAATTGAATTGAGAAAGTGATTGAGTTGAAGCATATTGAGTCTCTAACAATTCTCTATATGTTTCTAAAAAAGTGATTGGAAGTGATTGAGCATTGTGATGAGTATAGAGCATATTGAGTCTCTAAAAATTCTCTTTATGTTTCTATGAGATTGGACAAGTTCTAGTGTGGACTTGTTGAGCAGATTTGAGGTAAGTCTTTAAGAAGACTTGTGGAAATATTTGAGTAAGCTTTTATGGAAGCTTACAATACAGATTGAGAGCAAATTTGGATAAGTTATTCAGAGGATTTATTGAGTAGAGTTGGTTATGTTCTTGAGAGGACTTATTGAGCAGATTTGATTAAGTTATTAAGAGGACTTGTTGAGCATATTTGGTTAAGTTCTTGAGAGGACTTATTGAGCCCAATTGGATAAAGTTCTAGATAGGACTTGTGGATAGATTAGTGTGATATTTTGTGGAATATTGCAAAGGTTTAGAAAGGGGAGAAAGAGGATATATAAAATGGAATGGAAAAAGAAGAAAAAACCAAAAATAATTATTTAACCTAAACTTTACACAAATGTATAATACTGAAAAAGAATTGAGAGACTAAATGATTCAACTTCTCAACTATTCAAGAAGTAGTTTCATAAACAATTAATAACTATACATCTACTTCCTCTATAGTCAGTATGAGTATGGGATATACCACATGATAAGACTAGACATATATAGATGTGCCTTTCATACAAAAATATAAAATTTTCCTCTATACATTTTGATCCTTAGATGTAACACATGAATTCGGTTTATAACTCAATCTATTTTTTATACATAGTACTATTAAGGTTGGAATCATAGCAAGGTTGATGTCATATTGGTCATGGTACCAAAAGTCAATTTGATTCAATTATAAAGTCTAACATCATAAGGAGGATTATTGTTAGAATATTAGGCATATATCCCTAAAATATGTCAAGGTCCTCAACTAAGAATATTGTGCTATCATCAAACTTTTCACTTTGAGCAACCCCTAGTTTTGCATAAATTATTTTATCCCTTTTGAAAGTTATTATCCCCATTGTGTCATCCTCCAACTATGGAAAACAATGTTTGATTTGGTCAAGCATCCACCACTTATCCTAGGATGAAAGCTAATATTGTTGAATAACCTTGAATATGTTATGTGTCTCCTTCTAAGGATTCTTGCTATTGATATTGCTCAATTGATTTGCTACTTCTACTTCCATGTAATCTATGTCCAAACCTATTACATATTTCTACTACAGGATCTATGAAATGAGGGTGTTGTGGATTTAGGATTTTTGCATAGAATATTAGATACAAGAAAATTAAAGTGGGAAATAAGAAAAAATATTAGTCTCACCTTTCACATGATGCATAGTGTATGGACCAAAGCATACTAGTTTGAAATTCTACCATAAAATGATAAAGAAAATATATTTATATGCTTTATATTTGGAATTCGATTTTAAGTTGGTTTCTTTCCATGTACATGTCTTACCCCAATAAGTTACCTAATTTTTCATAAAGTGGAATAAAAATTATGTACTTTGGTAGGAAAGAATATATAAACTGAAAATTTCAAACAACAACAAAATATAAAATGCAATGTGAAGAACACAAGCTTAACTGAGAGTGGGGGTGAATAGTATAGTGCCCACTTTTTACTTTCTTTCCAAACCAATATCAATTAATGTCCTTAATTGCAATAACCAAATATAGCAGTGTGCATTAATAACTTAGATAGCAATAGTAACCAAGAAAACAAATCACCACACACAATTGAGACACAATATTTAACGTGGTTCCCCCAATGTGGGGTACTCCACAAGATAATATCCTTATAATATTTCACATAGAAATAAGGATTATTATCCAATACAATGATTAATTTGATCTGTTCAAAGCTAGGCAATACACTCATCTGCTCAGGTAGACAATCCATATATTTGCTCAGCTAGGCAACACACTAATATTCTCAGGTAGGCAATCCACTGATCTGCTCAGCTAGGCAACACACTTATCTACTTAGGTAGGAAATCCACTGATCTTCTTCAGCAAGCTCACCAAGAACTTGCTCAAATTTTCTCAACAAGCTCACATAGAACTTGTCCAAATCTACTCAACAAGCTCACACAGAACTTGTCCAACTCTGCTCAACAAGCTCACACATAACTTGTCTAAATCTGCTCAACAAGCTCACACAAAACTTGTCTAACTCTGCTCAAAAAATTCACACATAACTTGTCTAACTCTGCTCAACAATATCACACAGAACATGTCTAAATCTGCTCAAAAATCTCACACAAAACTTGTCCAAATTTGCTCAACAAGCTCACACAGAACTTTTCTAACTCTGCTCAACAAGCTCACACAAAACTTGTCTAACTCTGCTCAACAAATATTTCCTACAACTATCCACAAAATCTATCCTAAAAGCCTTCTCAAGGTTCAATCAATCATGCACAAAAATAGCCACAAATCTATCCAGAAATCTACCCTAAAGGCCTCCTCAAAGGCTCAATCAATCATACTCAAGTAGTACTCAAATGTCATCCACAAATATATGAAGGCAAGGATCAATGATGAACTCAAAAATGAATGGCAATGCACTCTACAATGGATGACAACAATGATCCACAATTATCTCAACTTAAATCAATCTCAACTCAAATTCAAGTCAATCTCAACTCAACTCAAATCTTATAGAAGCATAAAGAGAATTGTTAGAGACTCAATATGTTATAATCTCACTCTCAACTCAAATCAAAATTATGAAATAGTTTGTTTCATGGAACTTGAAAAACCACTTCACACAATCACTTGACTAGGCTCAATCAACACAACTCAACCAATCATCACAAGGGACATCTCTTTCTCACAAACCCTAGTCCATACATGTATCATCAAATTCAAATGTTTCAAAAAATGCTCAATCACAAATCTCACATAACAATGATACTCATGTTCTTTTCAAGTTCTTTACATAACCAATGGGCTTCAAAAACTATGCTTATAAAACAAGGTTTAAACACAACTCTCAAACCAGAAAACCTTGAAGCATTCAACCAACCACTTTTGAAAAGGAAATCACAAACAATCCTTTTCACTCCAATGATATTTCAGAAATCAACCACCATAATCAATCAATATGAGAATGTGCCCATACCTTTTATGAAGATGAAGAAACCTCTTTGGAAATCTGCCACACTCAACAAACTTCTTTTTCAACTTTCAACAAGGGTTAGAGATCATGATTAATATCACAACAATAATATCCAAATAACACCTTATCACTCTTACTCAATAAAATGCATCATGTCCCCTCATGAAAGAATTAATTACTTTTGAAAAAGAACAAGACAACCCTCACTTTTGAACTCTTTTACAAAAATATAAATATCTTTTTACATACACCTTATTTCTCCCTCTAAGCAAGTTAATCAAATAGCCCTCGAAATAAGCTTTCCAACGATATATAATATGATATACTTCTCAAAATAATAACCAACACTTAAATGCATCAAGCTCCTCTCAAATAATATCCAACACCATAGGATATTTAATTTCTTCCTCAAACAATATTCAAAACCATAGAACAAAGACCATCCTCCAAAATATAATTGACATCAAAAAATTCTAAGCATTTAAATCATCGTCAACACCATAAACCCTTTTCTCTCCATTACACTTTAATGAAACCAAAAAATAATATTAATTTTTCTAACCTTATACCTCCCAAACCAAATTTGAAAATACCATAGACAATGCAAAATATGTTTTATTCACTACCCTTTTGCATAAATTAGAGTTCATGAGCATACCTCTTACAAACCTTATACCTCCCAAACCAAATTTGGAAATACCATAGACAATGCAAAATATGTTTTATTCACTACCCTTCCGCATAAATTAAAGTTCATAAGCATACCTCTTACACCCCTAAAAAAGGGATTCGACGTGATTTGATCCACCGTCTCCTCTAGCCAAATCGTTTGGCTAAACCGTGTGGTCTATCCACGCCCACATGTGGAAGGGAGAGGGGCCTCCCTATTATCTTCGAACAAGTCTCTTCCTTGGCACGAAAACCGAACCTTGTTCCCTCTTTGACCACAACGTAATCCACGCTCCTTTTACTCGCACAAAAACCGAGGCACATGCATTAATCAAATTACCTTCGTCCACTTTCAATATTTTGGGGCTTCCTCCTTTTATACTCGAAGGAGTATTTTTCTTTTACGTCGGTGAGGGAAGATTTTCGAATAATAAAGTTTATAAAAATAAACTTTATAAACCCTTCTTAGGGTTATAAATAAAATTAATTAATTTAAAATTAATTAAATAAATTAATCAATAATTAATTTAATTAACTTAGGAAGTTAATAAATTAATATTAAATTAATTTAAAAATTAATTAATAATATATATATATATATATATATATATATTTTAAGCGAAAAACCCCTTGCGGGGCCGCCTTGGTCTAAGAGACCACGAACAGGGGTTCTACATCGTCAAATTCACCTGGGGTCGCACCCCGCCCACACCAACATTATCAATTGGATTTTGGGTACCCAATTCAGCTTTTTGGTAGGGTGGAGATTCGAACCTGGGACCTCCCTTCGAGGATTGCCCTCTCCTCTCCAACTCACCTACAACACCTGGGTAAATTAATTAATAATTTAATTAAAATTATTTATCTACCACTGGTTTTTATAAAAACCTTTAAATTAAATTTCTCCATCACCGGGGCACCTTTTTCGATGAAACGAAAAGTCAACTTGGGTTTTAAGAAAAACCCAGTTCAAATATGTTGTCCATGGTTTTAAATAAAACCTTTTATTTTTCCTACCTTGGTTTTCATAAAAACCCTATATATATCCATGCTCTCCAAAATATCATTTGGCCATCAAAACTCAATGTGATCCATGTGACATCAATGATCCATGTGACATCAATGACAACATAAAATAACTCATATTGGCAACAATATCCCTCTTTTTCATTTATGGCAACATCTCTAATGCAAAAACCACAATCACTGCAAAAACCATCTTTGAGAATCAAAGCTACTCCCCCTGACTCAATACTCTCTATGGAGGCTGCTCCCCCTAACTCAATACTCTCTATGGAGGCTTCTCCCCCTAACTCAATGCTCTCCCCCTTACTCAAATATCTCCCCCTTTGACATCAATGGCAAAAGGGACACCTATGGGGCTAAAATATATGACTCTTAAGCTTAGCCCCCTTGCCACCTTCTCTCTTGAGGTGATTAATTTTGGGGTGGGAGTACTTTTACTCCCATATTACATTATTTCTTTCCTTTATCCACTTCCTTCCATTTTTGTCTTATATCCTTCTCTTGATGAATTACTTGATCTTCTTATCTAGAACTTGTTTGACCTTCTTGCATTGAACCTGTTTGACGTTCTTGTCTTGAACTTGTTTGGAATTGAGTCCTACATCAATTTGAAATATGTCCAAATTTGTTGCAATTAAAACACTTAATTTTGTTATTCCTTGGAGGTGCAACTATCTTAGGACTTCTCCTAGTGAAGCCATATCCTCTTCTGTTATGAACCTTACAATTCATTTCCTTGTGACCAAACTCATTACATGAGTAGCAATACCCATGGAAAAGTTGTCCTTTCCCATATTCATGTATTTCATGTGTCCTGCACTGTGAAGCCATGTGCCCAAACCTGTGACATGAAAAACATATTCCATTGAAGAAACCTTGTCTAGACACCATTGGTATCTTAGTCTCTTCTACCTGTTTCTTGTTCCATCTGTTCCTAACTTGTGCATTTTTCCTTTCCTTGTTGAACTTCCTATTGTCCAACTTATCCTTAGATGTATCACTCTTTCTTTTACTTACTTCTTTTGACTCTTCTTCTTTTCTGGTGTTTGAGATTGATTCTCCTTTTTTTGCTTCCTGTTTTCCTTGTTATTCCTTAGAACTAAGTCATGTTATAGTGACTGATGACTTTTGTGCATTGATAGTCCTTTCCAAGGTCTTTGAATTTTCCTCAAACTTGTGTAGCTTTTCCTTAGAACCTTTTACTTCCAGCCTTAGTAAAACTATCTGATGCTCTAATCTTTCACACTCTAGATCTTGTGTTTTTAATTTTTTGACCATACCTTATTTAATTTTTTGTGTCTCTTCAACTTTGATTTTGAAGTTAGTGAGTTCCTGTAGGAACCTTGCTTTTTCTTTCCCATTTTCTTGAGCTTGATCCCTTAATCATGAGTTCTCCATTTTTAGTTCTTCAAGAGTAATCATAAGCCTTTCACATTCTATCTCTTTTGCCTTTGACTGTTTAATCATACCTTCTTCAACTCTTATTGCTTTTTCAAACTTATCTCTTAAGTCAGATATATCTTGTAGAAGCTTTGTCTTACATTTCTCATCTTCTTGTATTTGAGCCTTCAATTCTAAATTCTCTCTTTTTAATTCAATAAGCTCCTTAAGAGTGGCTTTCCCTTTTTATTTTTCTAAAGCATCTTCTTTTTCTTCTATTACTAAAAATAGAGTTTCTTCTTCATACCTATTTTGATTGTCCATGTTATCCTTTCTTGACCGAATCTCTAGGATTTCATTTTTGATAATATCATCTTCATCTTCACTACTAATAAACCCATTACAATATCTTGCATCATGGCCAATTTGACCACAAACAAAACATTTTTATGGACAATGAGCTGCATGGTGACCTATGTTCCCACATCTGGTGCAAAACTTTATCAGTCTGTATACTTCCCCATTACTTGATTCATCTATCGAATCTATTTCCATGTGTCCTCCCAACACAACAATATTTAAATCTTCCTTTTATTTCATAACCATAGGTGTTATTTTCTTCTTGTGTCTCATGCTTCTACTCTTGCATTTCTTTACCATTTGTGTTCTTGTATAATATGCCCTCAAGATATTAGCCTTTTCGAAGGAACCTAGCTCTGATACCAATTGAAGAACACAAAATTATACTGAGAGGAGGGGTGAACAGTATAGCATCCACTTTTTACTTTCTTTCCAAACCAATATCAATTAATGTCCTTAATTTTAATAACCAAATATAGCAGTGTGCATTAATAACTTAGATAGCAATAGTAACTAAGAGCACAAATCACCACACATAATTGAGACACAAGATTTAACGTGGTTCCCCCAATGTGGGGTACTCCATAAGATAATCTCCTTATAATATTTCACATATAAATAAGGATCCTTATACAATACAATGATTACTTTGATCTGCTCAGGTAGGTAATCTACTAATCTACTCAGCTAGGCAACACACTAATCTACTCAGGTAAGCAATCCACTAATTTTCTCAGCTAGGCAACACACTAATCTACTCAGGTAGGAAATCCACTTATCTACTTCAGCAAGCTCACAAAGAACTTGCTCAAATATGCTCAACAAGCTCACACTGAACTTGTCCAAATATGCTCAACAAAATCACACAGAACTTTTCCAACTCTGCTCAACAAGCTCACATAGAACTTGTCCAAATCTACTCAACAAGCTCATACAGAACTTGTCTAACTCTACTCAACAAATTCACATAGAACTTGTCTAACTCTACTCAACAATCTCACACAGAACTTCTTTGAATCTACTCAATAGGCTTACAAATAACTTGTCCAAATCTGCTCAACAAGATCACATAGAACTTGTCTAACTCTGCTCAACAATCTCACACACAACTTGCCTAACTCTGCTCAATAGATCTCTCCCAAAACTGTCCACAAAATCTGTCCCAAAAGCCTTCTCAAGTCTTAATCAATCATGCACAAAAACAACCACAAATCTATCAAAAAATCTACCCCAAAGGCCTTCTCAAAGGTGCAATCAATCATACTCAAGTAGTACTCAAATCTCATCCACAAATATATGAAGGCAAGGCTCAATTATGAAATCAACAATGAATGACAATGAACTCTATAATAGATGACAACAATGATCCACAATGATCTCAACTCAAATCAATCTCAACTCAACTCAAATATTATAGAAGCATAAAGAGAATTTTTAGAGACTCAATATGTTCTAATCTCACTCTCAACTCAAATCAAAATTATGGAATAGTTTGTTTCATGGAACTTGAACAATCACTTCACACAATCACTTGACTAGGCTCAATCAACTCAACTCAACCAATCATCACAAGGGACATCTATTTCTCACAAACCCTAGTCCATGCATGTATCAACAAACTCAAATGTTTCCAAAAATGCTCAATCACAAATATCACATAACAATGATACTCATGTTCTTTTCAAGTTCTTTACATAACCAATGGGCTTCAACAACTATGCTTATAAAACAAGGTTTAAACACAACTCTCAAACTAGAAAACCTTGAAGCATTCAACCAACCACTTTTGAAAAGGAAATCACAAACAATCATTTTCACTCAAATGATATTTCAGAAATCAACCACCATAATCAATCATTAGGAGAATGTGCCCATACCTTTTATGAAGATGAAGAAACCTCTTTGGAAATCTGCCACACTCAACAAACTTCTTTTTCAATTTTCAACAAGGGTTAGAGATAATTATTAATATCAAAACAATAATATCCAAATAACACCTTATCACTCCTACTCAATAAAATGCATCATGTCCCCTTATGAAATAATTAATCACTTTTGAAAAAGAACAAGACAGCCCTCACTTCTTTTACAAAAATGGAAATATCTCTTTACATACACCTTATTTCTCCATCTAAGAAAGTTAATCAAATAGCCCTCGAAATAAGATTTCCAATGATATATAATATGATATACTTCTCAAAATAATAAACAACACTTAAATGCATCAAGCTCCTCTCAAATAATATCCATCACCATAGGATATTTAATTTCTTCCTCAAACAATATTCAAAACCATATAACAAAAACCATCCTCCAAAATATAATTGACATCAACAATATAAGCATTTAAATCATCGTCAACACCATACACCCTTTTCTCTCCATTACACTTAATAAAACCAAAAAATAATATTAATTTTGCTAACCTTATACCTCCCAAACAAACTTTGGAAATACCATAGACAATGCAAAATATGTTTTATTCACTACCCTTTCGCATAAATTGGAGTTCATGAGCATACCTCTTACACCCCTAAAAAGGGGATTCAACGTGATTTGATTCATCATCTCCTCTAGCCAAATTGTTTGGCTAAACCGTATGGGCTATCCACACCCACGTGAGGGAGGGAGAGAGGCCTCCCTCTTATCTCCAAACAAGTCTCTTCCTTGGCGCGAAAACCGAACCCTGTTCCCTCTTTGACCGAGCGTAATCCATGCTCCTTTTACTCGCACAAAAATCAAGGAACATGCATTAATAAAATTACCTTCATCCTCTTTCAATATTTTGGGGCTTCCTCCTTTTATACTCGAAGGAGTATTTTTCTTTTACGTTGGCGAGGGAATATTTTCGAATAATAAAGTTTATAAAAATAAACTTTATAAACCCTTATTAGGGTTATAAATAAAATTAATTAATTTAAAATTAATTAAATAAATTAATCAATAATTAATTTAATTAACTTAGGAAGTTAATAAATTAATATTAAATTAATTTAAAAATTAATTAATAATTTAATTAAAATTATTTATCTACCACTAGTTTTTATAAAAACCTTTAAAATTAAATTTCTCCATCATCGGGGCACCTTTTTCGATGAAACGAAAGGCCAACTTGGGTTTTAAGAAAAACCCAGTTCAAATCTATTGTCCATGGTTTTAAATAAAACCTTTTATTTTTCTTGCCTTGGTTTTCACAAAAACCCTATATATATCCATGCTCTCCAAAATATCATTTGGCCACCAAAACTCAATGTGATCCATGTGACATCAATGACAACATAAAATAACTCAAATTGCCAACACAATGATGGGATATTGATTAATTCCCAGGCCTAGTAGCAGATCATAAATACATTTCCCAAGGATAGAGTAGGTTTGTGTATATATAACATCCAAGTGATAAAATTATCATTAAAACAAATCCTAAGCCACCTAAAAAAAATGAAGCCAAATCTACCACCAAGGGTAATAAACCCAAGTCACTACAAAAATGCTTGGGTAGGCGAAAATTAAAATTGAAAAGAAACTTGGAGATCCCAATAGTAATCTTCATGAAACTAGAGAGTCAAGAAATAGCCAACTCCACTACTTTACCTATTGAAAAAATCTTAACAACACACATTATGAGAAAACAAAAAGGATAGATCAAAAAAATTTACTCAATTTGATCTAGACCTTGAGTAAAGTCTTCCCTCTAAGTAGAAATGCCACCTTGGTATAGGCCCAACTTAAGAAATTCACATATTTTTTGTCTTCTTTGTAAATGTGTCTAATTTGGAAGACTTCCAAGGCTTGAAGAGATCTCTTGGATTCCTCTATTATGTTAATTATAATATAAATGGGGGTCTGATATCCAATAATAGATTTGACAATATTAAGAGAATTCCCTTCAATAATAACATTTTTGCACTCTAAAGAAGCAAGTAGCACAATTCCCTGGTAAAGGGCTTTGGCTTCCATAAAGTGATTGGTCTGAGAATTTATATTTTTAGATAAGGCAAGCATGATCTCTTCATTTTGGTTTATAAACACATCCCCAGCCTCTACTCTCTAGGGGTTTCCTTTATAAGTTCCATTAAAGTTCAACTTGATCCAACTAGGTGGAGGGGACACCATTTAGTTTGAGATTTATCACTTAAAATAGGTGAAGCCAACACTATGTTCCTTCAATAGATCCCTAACTTCTCCTCTAGAAGGACCTCATCCTTGGAGCCACCACTATTGTCCAAGTGTAAACTAGAGATATTTTCTACGATAGCCAAGAGGATCCTAGAACCAACATAGGTAGCATCTCTTTTGGAATCCTTAAATAATCTATTGTTTATTTCCTTTCAAATTCCCTAGAAAATTTTGGGGAGGATAAAGGACTAAAAAAGGAACAATATTAGGCTAGAAAAGGGGGTGGACCACTGATAAAAAGTGTTAGAGAGGAGATTCAAAACAACCTAGTAAACCCCAAGGGAATTCAAAAGGAAATAAAGGACTTCCATAGAGAAGGAGCATTGAAGAAATAAATGATTTGAAGACTCAACACACTCACCACAAAGGTAACATATATTAGGAATATACATCCCTCTTGTTTGGAGATTTTCAATGGTGAGAATATTATTCTAGATATCTAGCCAAAGTAAGAAGTTAACCTTAGGGGTAAGGCTTTTGAACCAAATCCTTCTATTGGGAGGTAGGCCATAGGGTCACCTTTATAAAGGAAGTAAGCATATTTTATAGATAAGGATCCATCATTTTCACCTTTCCAAAAATTAGAATCATCCTCATCATCATTTTTGATAATTTACAACCTCAACTTTTTAAATAGGAGTCTAATTGCCATACCTTCTTCGTGGTTCAGGTCAAGGATGCTGAGATTTTTCTAAATTTTTCTACCATTGGAGGTTTCAATGAAATTTTCCACCTTAGAGCCAAAGAGAAGCTAAATTTTACTCACCCAAAACTAATTAGATTTTTACCATGATATTATTTGTGCAGTAATTGTAATTACCAACTAGAAAATATTTTTTTCTCCCTTATTTTTGGAATAATTTTTTTATTGAGAATTAAATGGATATTTAAATATATAATATGAACTACTATGTATCATTGACATTATAGAATACATCAACTATCATTTATGCTGGGTGAGTGAAAAAATAAAAATACATCAATGGCCAAGAAAGGTGAAACTATATCTATCTATTGAAACTACCATTTGTATTCTCTATAAACTTCTTACATTTTTTGTTTTAATTGGACTAAACTAGAATGCTATATATTTGATCAAAATACACAAATTAGAAAATAAAATTGTGTGTGTATACATATAGAGAGATATAAATAGATAGATAGATATATATAGATATAGATATAGATATATGCCATATGTGTGATCCTGGAAGGCACGCACCCTGCTACTCTACTTGCAATATTATACTGAAATAAAGTGAAGGACAATGAAATGCATATAACACGAAAATAACAAAATAAAGATCCTTTTATTTATATTGAACCCCTGGTTACATGTTGGTCCCTCTAAGGGATACCCATTTTGATACAGTGAAATACAAGTGAATAAAATATCCCCTCGCAAAGGGGTCGTGCGCTTTCGTAGGCTTCCCGATCCCGCACACGAACTTGTACGAGGGCTCACAGATACCTCCTTCTCCAGATCTAGTCCTAGATGGATCCTTGTGCTCTTGATGATTTGATATGATCCTATAAACTTGTATTTGCATTCATGAAAATAACAAAGCACAGTGAGAAGTACAGGTCGCCTCTCCGAAAGAGGCTTTTGTTTGCAAATGTGATAGTCTGGATTACTAACCATGAAATGTATTAAAATAGATCAGATCTAAGCAATGTGTATATGACAATCAAAAACATTAATCTAAATGTAATAAAAGAGACAGATCTATGCTAAACTTTGGTAATGACATAATGATAAATAATAGTCTAATGCTAAGAACTAAGAAATCGACTATTCTGAACCTGAATATGACTACGGGCTATTGTCAAAGACATCGACCTCTGATTTAATAGTTACCTCAAGTATTATGGGCTATGGTAGTCTATCCCTTGCTAGAATTGATGTTCAAGGGTCACTTGGCGTATCTCCTACACTAAATGTCAATTGGGCACGATGAATCCAAATAACAATATGCAAATGTAGCTTAACCATATGGTGCTTCGATGCTCTCCTAATGAGTGTATCTTGGCTCTCTGTCTTGTAAGAGCTTCGTTTCTCAACTCTCAAACTTCTCGGATCCTTTGCTTCTTATGGGAGAGTCTATATGTAGACTTCCCTCTTAGGGTTTGGACCTTGGCTTCCTGAAGAATCTTTGCTCCAAATCTACATGCAACTAACCATTCTCGGGGGAGTGCATTAGTCACAATTTTGCATTGAAGGGATAGTTGGAAGGAACTCAGGGAGTTACTCACTAAAATATACCCAAATTCCATGCAGAGGTGCACTCAAACTACACGATCTTGACCTGTATTCACAGCTATACTATTTGTAATGTTGTCCGATATTAGGTCTAGTGGCCAAATTTGGCCGATGTAGTCTTTAGCAGCCAAGTTTCTTTGTTGGCCTGCTTGAGAGTGGCCAAGCCTGGATGGACTAGAACTACCCTGTTTGAGTGGTTAGGACCACTGCTTGCTCTTGGAGAGATCAAATAGGGTTCATATGACCTATGAGTGTGCCCATATGGGTAGTCCCCTAAACATGATGCATTTTAGGTATCTACAAATGCCTCTTTTTGGGATGTGTTGTGGGACAACACAATGCGGAGCAAAAATAGACCACCTAGGGTCACATTATGGGTTGCATGATGATCATTGATATTGACCAACATAGGATGCCCTAGTCATGCGAGAGAGCACAAATCCTAGAATCACTGCTTCCAATAGGATGGAAGGCTTAAATTTATGGAAGTTTGCACTTGCACATCAGGTGATCGGGTAGTTTCAATACTACTATATATCTGAAGGGAGGGGAGCTACAAATGAACTTGTCATATTTGTTTTTTTCCCCAACAAAGGGTAAGCTTATGATAGTTGTTGGCAATGATTCGTAAGACGAATGCAACTCTAACATGATCGAGATGATCTTTTGTTGATTTTGACTATGATATGTTGAAAATTTTTGACTACCCCCTCAAATGACGAGTCGATGAGGAAGGATCATTTATAAAGCAATGAGTCACTTAAAAAAATGAATGATTTGGACCTCTTAATAGGGTTACCTTTTTTATTATAGACTAGTTCCCATCCAGGTGTGATCTCAACCCTGTTTGGTGATTGCATGTCTTTATCCCATGGGGTGGTCCAACCATAATGGCCTTCTTAGGGAATCGAGTTTAGCAATTCTTTTTAAGCATGTGTTGAAGCACTAGTTATTATGGGGGAAAAGAGGAGGATTCTCACTCCCGTGGGGTGGTCCAACCGTCATGGCTTTCTTCAGGTTTGATATGAAACATCTCAATTCTACCATAACTTGTTTGCCCCAAATGGCCTTATGGTTATTTGTTCATCTTGCCAAATTGCATGGATTGCTTGTTGTTGTAATTTCCAAGTGTGTAGAGAAGATGACTAAGTACAATGCTCCTTTGGGTTTATGTTGATTATTTTATTTTTAGTTTTGCTTTTTGTGATGTTTTCGGATCAATACACTATTTATGCCTTGTTTTGAAGCACTCTGTGGTGATAATTTGTTGCAATGTTTCCTTATTTTTTGGTCGTTGTCAAATCCAGTGACCCCTAATTATTCCTCATGGCCACTATTAGGTTCAGTGGCCAAGAAGTGCGGGTCGCTAATGTTAACAGCGGCCAAGGCACGACTTGGGCAAATAAACAAGAAATTAGGGTTTGAGCTGTCATTATTGCTAGCTTATCTTTTGCCTTTTGGAGCTTTGAGGTGAAAGTGAGCACTTTGACTGAATTGTTATTGTTGGATGCCATGACTGAGCAGGGCAAGGCTTCGACGAGTGAAGGAGCCGGAGCTTCACAGGTACCTCCCTAAAACCTATTCTTTTTGTTTTTTTGCGATAAAAATGAACCAAACTAAGTAATTTGGAGAAATAACCTCATTAAACTTGTTGGCAATGAATTTCACCAGTAGTTAGGCTTCATTTATGTTTTAGGCAGATGGGTCTACATTAGTTTTGATTTTTATATCATTTTTTGTGATTTTTGGGCCCGGGGGGGACATCGTTGGCATGTCGCTCGCTGGTCGCTGCTGCTCAGAGCGGCTAGCTTGTTATGAGGTTGGTCGTTGTTGCTATCAATGACCATTTTGAATTTCCAATGGTCATATTTTTTACCATTGGGATCTGGCCGCTGCCAGCTTTAGTGACCGAGGCACTTTAGGTTTAATTTATTTTTTTATTTTTAGGTCAATTAATTGATTTTTTTGAAAATTTGAGTGTCTTTTATGGAAATTTTTGCATGATAGGGTGCATTTATGTGTTGCTCATGTAGCTTTAGAGAATATTGATTTTATTTGCACCGTTTAGCATGTTTATTGCATTTTTTTATCTATAGTGCATTAATTTTAAGCTTTAGTTTACACTTTATAGATCTTATATGCTCGAGCTTTGGATCCAAAGCTACTATGTGCCCTTCTCGAGGAGATGTCTGACATAGAGTGGGCCTGGATCAAGGCTTGTGGGCTATAGTATGCTATTGGCCTACCCATTATCATGTCAGATCAAAAATATTTGATGGCCCTAGCCCATCAGTGGGATCTCAGGACCAACACCTTCCATTTTTCCACTAGTGATATGACAATCATATCGGAGGATATTTATAGGATTCGTAGGTTACCTTTCGATAGATTTCCCATTGTTTTCCCACTACTGCATGATGTGTAGTGTTCACGAGGGTCTTCGAGAGGCATTCTACTACTGCCTCTCAAGATACTCGCTTTGGGGGTATCTATTTCTTACTAGCATGAGTAGGGTGTCTTTTCTCAATTGTACATCATGTTTTTGATGGTTATTTGCAACACCCTTGTACCTGATTGCTCTGGACTGAGGTTCCCATGGAACCTCTTAGTGATGGTACATGACCTGATGGATAGTGAGCAGCATATCATATATGCTTGGAGGAGTGCACTATTGGCGTAGTGTTATGACGAGCTATACAACATCCAACACCGTGGACAGACCAACATTACCTATAGTTTGCTTCTTCAGGTCTGGGGTTGGGAGCACATCAAGATCGACCACCCCGAAGGACTTGCAGTGGATATTGCTACTTTGGATAGAGATGTATAGTGCTATGGATTCATGTGGCCTAGGGTGCTCGAGGAGTGCAAGATCTGGCCTTATGCAGAGAAGATTTCCTACTATGGGGCATCTTTTATAGGTTTATAAGATGATGGCATCATATGGAGGCCTTATCATGAGTGTCCCACTTAGGATGAGCTTTACAGCGAGGACTCATCGTCATCGATGATTGATTGGTTGTAATATCAGTATTCAAGAGTTATTATATTATTCTAGGGTGCTATAGAAGTTTAGGATTCAATAGGATGTTCCTCTTGAGCTGGTTGTCTATCATCTAATTTTCATTGAGAAGAACTTTCCACCACCCCATGTTACAGTAGTGCTTGAGGAGGAGGATCCTCCTGTAGTTGATCCTAGAGTATTTGATCTTGGGGTGACAAAGGCATACACCCTCTGCTGGGGTATGCAGCTATGACATGATGGTGGTCGTCTGGGGTGGTCATTGGATGCAGATGAGGCAAAGGATCCTGATGGACGTCGAGTGTGGGCTAGAACAGATGATTGGGGGCAGGCATAATAGTAGGAGCAGGTGGTAGAGGAGCAGGTTGCCAAGGAGCAGATTGATCCTGCGAGGGATGATGATGCAGATCTTGAGAAGCAAGAGTCTCCTCTCAAGGATTGGTTGCACTAGGTTGAGGTTGAGCTACACTTTTTTGTGATGCAGGTTCAGCATCAGGATGCTACCATAGCAAATATTCATAGACATATTGCTTAGATCACTATCGAGTGAGATACTACTCGGAGTCAGGCTACCCCAACTATAGGTCTAGATCTTGGGGCTAAGGTGATATGGATACAGATGATAATAGAGGAGGATGACACTCATATGACCTCATATGATGTCTACATTACTACCCTTTAGTCATAGATACGGTTGCTAGGTGCTACTCCATAGGAGAGGCCCACAGTAGGAGGTTCAAAGCGTAGTACATAGAGAACTTTTGGGTAGTCTTCAGCTAGATCGAGTCACAAGACTAGGTCCTAGAAAGAGCATACTGGAGGTGTCAACTCTATGTTTCCTCTCAGATGGGGTGGTGAGGGTGGTGGTGATTCTAGTGGTGCAGGCCACTCTTGACATGTTATGGCTCACTTGATACTCTATACTTATTTTTGGGTGTAAGGTTGTCTGACCTACACATTTAGACTTATTGGTGACTTTTGTACTTACATGTACTTATTTGACACATGATCATATGCTATCTAGACTTTGAGACTCATCATGTGTATTTCCTTTATGCTTATGCTTTTATGTTTATGTGATGCAATATTATGCTTTTATGTTAGATGCTTTCATGGTTTATGATGTGATGTAATTTAATGCTTTGTGATATGATGCAACATGACAGATGTATGCTTAGATGATGCTTTTACCTATATGTGCAGGTGTATTATTTATGATGTATGCAGATGGTTTAGTTTATATGATTTATGTTTCATGATGTGAATGATTTAGATGATATGATGCAGATGGTGTTATGGATGATGTTAATGCCTATTTGTTTTATGCATGTTTAATTTTAATGTCTTGATATGATGAATGCAATGTTGGTGATGCACTATTTATGTGATGATAGTCTAGTGCAAATGAACTTGTATGCTTTAATCACTTAAAACATATTAATGATTAACCATGAGTTTTAACAATCTAGATGGATAACACCACAAAATGTACAAGCAATCATGAATGTAAATAATGACTCTTAACATAAGATTTGATTATTTAAACATTCAAATGCGCGATGAGATGATGTAGGATGTGTGATTATGAAATGACTCATTGCTATGTATGATTATGGGATGAGGTGATTTGTTTCTATGTATGGTTATGATATGAAATGATTTATTGCTATGTATGGTTATGATATGAAATGATTGTTGCTATGTATGGTTTTTGAGGTTTTCCATGAGACTCAAACACTCTAGTTACTTTATCAAAAGTTGTATACTAACCAGACAGAGCTCTTGAAGGATAAATTTTTGTCATGAAGACCTATGTACTCATTATCCCTATGTGTGCAAATGAATATATTAAGATAAAACATAAGCATACCCAGTGTCGGGCAAGATTCATTCAGCCCATTGTTGTATTGGGGATCCTCAAATGTTGATCCTGATCATGATTTGGACTCAGTTGGATTCAAGGTTATGCATAAGAATTATATATCGTAAATTGTCTCTATTTAGGATTTTCAAGATTTTAAATTGGCTAATTTTGGATTCTTTCACTGGGGTCCATTCGCCCACAATTTACGGGGTGGAATTTTTTTGGGGTAAATTCATCCGTCCTTAATAATCATGAACCTAATTTTATTTTAATTCATCGACCTCAAATTACAAATGATTTTGATTTTCTCACCCAATTTGCCTTCAAATTATAAATGATTTTATATTTCCTACCCAAATCGCCTTCAAATTATAAATGATTTTATTTTTCCTGCCCAAATCGCCTCATATACTACTCGTATATATACTATACTAGGTACCGATAAACATACATCTAAAATACTCTAACTCAAAAATAGCTTTGAAACAACAAAAAAATTGACAAGGTTGCAGAGGAGTGTTTTTTGAAATAGGTCGATCACTTAGAGTCGTGTTTGTTGGCATAAGATGATCAGTTGCATAGGTGTCGATCGACATTCATCTATCGGTTGTAGAGGTTTCGATTGGTTGTAGAGGTGTCGATAAACATTAGCCTATCGATTGCAGGGACTATCAGTTGAAGGACCGTGCCTATTGACATAAGACGATCAGTTGCAGAGGTGTCGATCGGCATTCGTCCATCGATTGCAAAGGTGTTAGTTGGTTTTAGAGGTATCAATTAGTTGTAGAGGTGTTGATCGACATCATCCTATCAGTTGTAGATACTGTCTATTGATATTTGTCTATCTATTATAAAGTTGTCGATCAACATTAGTTTGTTGGTTGTAGGATCGTGTCTATCTGCATAAGACGATCGATTGCAGATATGGTATATCTACAATCGATCATCAATTTTGCAACCGATCAGCATACCTGCAACCGATCGGTATGCTTGCAACCAATCAGAATATTTACAACTAATTGATATATTTACAATCGATCATTATGGCTGTAACCTATCGGTATGTCTGCAATCAATCAGCATGGTTGTAGTCGATCAATTTATCTGCAACTAATTGGCATGTTTGTAGATGATCAACATGTCTGCAACCGATCGACATGTCTACAACCAATTGACATGTCTACAATTGATCGGTATATTTACAATCGATCGGCATGTATAAAATCGATCGACATATATGCAACCAATTGTCATGTCTACAGCCGATCAGCATGCCTGCAACCAATTGAATTTTATGTCTCATATCGGTTGTCATAAATCATAAAGGCTAAAAGCCTTTATTTTTAGCCTAAATCCTTTAAGTTTTCTATACATTTTTAGAGTTCTTAATCCGATATTCATGGCCCCAAACACAAAAAAATACACCACGATTTGAAAATTTTTGGAGAAAAAATTTGAAATTTGCCACGATTTGAAAACTTTTGGAGAAAAATAATTACAGTTCACCATGTATACTTCTACATATTTTGTCGATATTCCAAGACAATTCACCTTCATTTTATAAATAGGTTTTGAGGTCGGCCCCTTATGCATAACCCTGGTTGGATTAAACTACTAGGTGATATAGGACACCTAAAGCTAGCTCTTCCACATGCAAACATTGGTCTGCAAACAAGCGAGATGCTTGTGACAGACATATCATCGTACGTAAGGTTTGACCATGCTAAGAATTCTAGGGATTCAAATTCTAAACTCCCTTCTTTTCTTCATATTTATTGGGATACTTGCTCATGATATAGTGACAAAAATCATTGTTTATTTTAATTTTCTTTTGTTTTGAGCAAGGGATTTATGTAGTGATGATAATCACTATTCACTTTGTTTTTATGCATTTTGTACTTTGAACTATGACTTTGGAATCTTGAATTTTGCTTTGTTCAATATTTTTGCTCGTTTTGATTAAAGCAAGGGATTTTAGGTAGGGATGAATTTGTCCTTTTGTCAATTCTCAGTATTTTTGAACCGATCGCACAGGGGGATGATCAAGATAAAATTTTCACCTTAGTATACCTAGTATCGTTCACAGCATTCATATTTCCCTTGTTCCAACTAGGATTTTAGTGTTTTGATTAGTGACGATATTTTGAGCTATAGGCACTATCAAGCTAAACTCCACCTATCAAAAGCAAAGACAACTTTCTACCAAGTTTGATAAAACTACTAGGTATGGTTGAGTGACCAAAAAACCTTAGTATATTCCTTATAGCAACAGGAGAGGGTTGTGTTGAAAAACACAATTTTACACATGGGTAATGGATGATGATGGTATTTGGAGATGCAGGGTTGATGTACAAACATGGTGTCATTTGTGATATTGTGAATGCATTATGTATGGGAGTGTAATGGATGCAAATGCCTATATGCGATGCAACTATATGAATGCAAATGTAAATGAAATATTCTTGTATTTTGATACTTTCGATTGTTTTTGAATTTTGATTATTTTGAATGTTTTTGAATTTTCTTGTTTTTAAGTTGTTTTTGTGATTTTATGCTTTCCTTTTGACCAAAGGGCTTTAAGATGCCTTTGGAGCTTTTTGTGATGATTTGACCAAAGGGCTTCAAGATGCCTTTGGAGATTTTTGTGATGACCAAAGGGATTCAAGATGCCTTTGGAGCTTTTTGTGATGTTTTGACCAAAGGGCTTTAAGATGCCTTTGGAGCTTTTGTTATGCTTTGACAAAAGGGCTTTAAGATACCTTTGGAGATTTTGTGATGCTTTGACCAAAGGGCTTTTGAGATACCTTTAGAGCTTTTGTGATGTTTTGACCAAAGGGCTTTAAGATGCCTTTGGAACTTTTTGTGATGCTTTGACCAAAGGGCTTTAATATGCCTTTGGAGATTTTTATGATGAGTTGACCAAAGGGCTTTAATATGCCTTTGGATATTTTTGTGATGAGTTGACCAAAGGGCTTTAAGATGCCTTTGGAGCTTTTTGTGCTTATTTTTTATTTTGATGTTTTCTTATTTGTTTGGATTTTTTTATTTCTATTATTTTTTAACTTTTGCAGTTGTTTGAATGTTTTTGATATTTTGTTGTTTTATGTGTGGAATGATTTTAAATGAATTATGTTGAGAGGTTCTAGATCCTCAACACCTTCCAGTGTTGTTAGGTGATATGTTCCAAGCCCATTCTTCTCAAAAATGATGTAGGGCCCTACCTAGTTGACCATAAATTTGTCTTGCAGATGCGGCGATAAGTTTGAGTTTTGCTGGTTCTATTTAAGCACAAGATCACCAACCTTAAATTATCTTAGGTGGACTCTAGTATTGTAATCTCATGTTATACAGTCCTGGTAAAAGTGAGGATGCTCAAGAGCATTGATGTGTCGCTCATCCAGTAGGGTCAGCTGATCCAGGTAAGCTTGTTGCATAGTGTCATCATTGATGAACTCTTTCAATGTGATACGCAATGTTGGAAGTTCCAACTCTAATGGCATGATGGCCTCAATGCCATAGACAAGCGAACATGATGTTGCCCTAGTGGCCATATGTATGGTAGTCATATAAGCTCATAATGCTAAAGGCAGCTACAAATGCCAATCCTTGTGGTTCTCTTTCACCATATTCTTCAGAATGGCTACTATTGTCTTATTTGAGGCTTCTACTTGCCTATTTGCCTACGGATAGTATGGTGTCGCAAAACTGTGTTGAATGTTGTATTTTGTTTTTAAGGCTCGCACATTTTTTTTGAATGATGGTCCATTATCTGATATAATTTTGAAAGGTACCCCAAAATTGCAAACGATATTATGGAGCATGAACTCCGTAACCCAAGGACCAGATTTTGATGTCGGGGGGACCATTTCTATCCACTTGGTGAAGTACTCAGTAGTCGTTAAGATAAACGTTGGTTGGCCTGATGATGAAGGAGAAATTTTTCCTATTAGATCGAACCCCCACTACGAAAAGGGCCAAGCTGCTGGATGGGTTGTAAGGCCTGAGATGGCAAGTGTGTCAAGTTCACATGATGTTGACACTTAACACATTTCTTGACATATTTGTAGCAATCCTTTTCCATGGTGGGCCAATAATAACCCATTTTGAGGATGCGCTTAACAATGGCCATGTCGTTGAAGTGGCCACCACACATATCGTCATGATCTTGAGATATAGCCCAAGCTTATTCTTGGGGTTCTAAGAAATGAAGGAGGACTCCATTGTAACCTCGATGATACAATATACCTCCTAGAAAGACATATATTTCCACTTTTTGCTTGAATGCTCGCTTCTCAGTATATGATAGTCCATGTGGGGCACTTCCAAGTCTTAGGAAATCTTACAACTGGGAGAACCAGTCCTGATATGCTACTGCCTTAATTTATAAGATGGCTTGTACCTCTTGTGATTTAATTTGCATGAATGCAGATTAAGATATAACCTTGTGGTGAATAGTGCTACCATTCCCCATAGAACCTGGGGAGATCAAATCTCCCCAAGGTGACTTCTTTAAGAAGTCTTTAGCTTTACAAAACCAGTCTTTGTCTAGCTCTATATGAATCATGTTAACAGATTCCTTGTTATCCAAAGTATTGCACTGGATTTCTGAATGTGAAAGCATTTTTACATGAATGGTAGTGAAATTGGTAGATGGATTCTTAGGGATAAAGTATCATAGAGATACCATGGTGTCTACGAATTTGTTTTATGAATGAGGGATAGCCTCGATGTCATACCACTCAAGTCTGGCTAGGTAGGTTCTAACAAGCTCTTTGTAAGCTTTTAGGACTGGATAGCACTATTGAAATAATCCTTTGACTTGGTTGACTATGAGTAAGGAGTCATCGAAGATATTTAACCTTTTTATTCTCATGGAGATGGTTGTTTGGAGACCCAATATTAGGGCCTCGTATTCGGTGTTGTTATTAGTGCAAGGAAATTCTAACTTGAATGACAAGGACATTGGAGCACCTTGTGGCAAGAAAAAGATGATCCCTGTGTCGCCTCCTTGCTCACACTTCAAAATATCAAAGAACAAAATCATGTCAACTTAATTTTTTGGTTCTTTTGGCTCTGGTGCTTCTGATAGTGCAAATACTTCATCATCAGGAAGCTCTATGGTGAGGGACCTACTATTCTGAAGAGGCACCTCAACCATTTGATCGGCTATGACTTGTACCTTGATGGAATTTTGGATTATGAACTCTAGATAAAATTATTTCAATAGCATGATCCATTTTATAGTATGTGTGTTATGATATGTCTTGCTCATAATATACTACAAAGAATTTTGTTTAGATGTTACATATGTTGTATGACTCAACATGTAGTGGTGTAATTTATAACCTTGCCATGAATTTTCTCCATATATCCCCATAGGCCATCACTAGCTCGTCATTGTATTTCTTCAGATTATCCAGGACAAACAAGTTCACCTTATTACTAGCACCAAAGAAGAAATTTTCTAGGAACACATTTTCCAGTTGTTCAAAATCAGTAATGCTATGCTTGAGTAACTGGTTAAACCATTGGGTTGTGGCACCTGAGAATATCATGATGAATGTTCTTAATATCAAACCATGATCTTTGTCTATATGGAAGCATGCTTTCATGAAGTTGATCACGTATTCCTACGTATCTCCCTCTCCCTTGAACTTATCCAACCTAGGCATCTCAAAGTGCCTAGGATATGCGGGACTCAGGACTAATGGGCACAAAGGTTGATTATGTATCTTGTCTAATGTTGGCTTTTATTCACTTGTGTCTTTCTTGAGAGACTTGACTCTCTCGATGATAGTTTGGTATACCTTCGAGGTGATAATCTCATTCTCTTGAAGGTTTTCTCATAGTGGTAAGGGAGGTATTTCGATGTTTACCTCAACCGAGCTATACTCTTCTTCCATGATCATGCTTGGAGGTGTAGGTAGGGGTGGTTCTTGATCTTCTATCCTTTTCTAGCCCCCACTGAGTTGCATTTTCTCAAGGCCTAGGTGTTGTTGATGTTATAGAGCGTGGCGAATATGCTTATATCTGTCACCTCTCATAGGGAGAGTCGGTGTATCTCTCATGTTGATACATTTCACCAGCTATGCATGCATCCATTCGAGCCAACCTCTCTGCTAGCTCATCACACTTTTCTATTTCCTCTCTTAAGAGTTGATCTTGTAAATATAGGTGCTTTTTTTTGTGTTCTTCTTGTTTAATACTTTCTATGCACTCTCTCTTAATGCGTAGCTCTTCTTCCAGCCTACGTAGGTGATCAGAATGACCTGCTATTGATGGTTTATGTCTTTCTACCTCTATGTGAGGAATCCTAATATTGAGGTCCCTTAGGGAGGTTCTTATTGTGTGTCTACCCTGGTTTGCTAGGGAAACTTACTATGTGTATTGCATCAAGGGTTGAGTGTGCTCATGATCTAAAGTAGCATAAGTGCTACAAGGTCAATTTGGAGCTTCCCTTGGCTCATTGGGGTGCCTAATGGCTATACTACATAAACTTCCTAAATATGAATATTTGGTAGCAATACTTCTCGAAGCTGGTCTTGGGGGAAACCGATCTAGCTCATCTAATTGTCTAGTTCTTCAGGGCTAATCCCATGGAGTGCCATTGACACCAATGAGGTTGTGGTCCAGATATATTCTTCCATATTTCAGGAGGCTATAGGATGTCCTTGCTCTACGAGTTGATGTAGGCCTGTTATCTTACCCCTTAGTGGGCTGATCTATTCTATGTGTATCATATGATGTTTGGGATCTTGCCTCCCTTTCTTGCCTATGGGATGATGGAGGCCTTGTTGCCTCTTCATGTAGGCGTGATTATGGAGGCCTTGAAGCCTTTCCATGTTTGTACAATAAGGAAGGTCATGATGTCTCTACACATCGATGTGAAGAAGGAGGTTGTGATACCTCTGTGTGTCTATGGGAAGAAGGAGGTCGTGATGCCTCTATGTGCCTATGGAAAAGAGTTCATGATGCCTTTGTGTGCCTGTATGATGAGCAGCACCATGATGAATCCTCATTCCCTTGTGATTAGGGAGGCCTTGAGGCCTCCTCATGTCTATGTGATGGAGAACTAGGAAGTGGATATCTCATTGGGATCTTTCATGGAGTCCCCCCAACAGTTGAGTTTTTGCCCCTAAAACTTGTCGAACTTTATTTTGTGGCATTATGGGTGGGTGGCTCAACACCAGTGTGTTTGTGATATTTAGGAGCAGTACTTTCTCCCTCAATCATGGACCAAGGGTGGTTCCTCCCTAAGTTCACCATTCTAACTTGTGTGTTATCTTGTTAATTGGATTCCAAACCATACAAACAAAGCAAGTAGATTTTTATCTCTTTTAAGGATTATCATGTTTCCCTAAACTATTTGGTGTGTTTGGATGTGTTGATGATCTTGTCTTCTTGTCTATGCTTTGGAATTGGAATGAGGGAACTCAATCAAAGTGGATACTAAGAACATTAGTGTTGAACATGATTTCTCAAAAGAGTCTAGGGTACACCGCTTAAATCCTAGTGGGGGGTTCACCTAGCTCTTCCACTACAAGGTAGTGGGAGATAGTTTGAACACAAATGTCTTGTACCAACTTAAAAAGAGCTCTCTATCCCATCTAAGGACCTCTAGGGGGCAAGTTGATGGAAGGAGATGAATTCCAACGTCACTGGTCTGAATTGGATATTGGTGATGAAATCCAACCTTACCAATGTTATGATAGAACATGCAAGTGTGTGGTGTTATTTTTAGCTTTTAAAACATAAAACGATGCATCAACCAACATACATGCTTTAATTTACTACATGCCTAAAAAGAACATTTTGTCTTCAGAAGGATGCATGTTTAATGTAATCTAGATGATATTTATGTAATGCACTTCCTACTTTGTGAATGGGTGGCCATTGATTGGGCCACATGCAAGCAAACCAACATACAATGGTATAACATGCTAGAGACTAGTTCAAACCTTACAGGCAGAGGTTCACCATTCCTGGCAATGCCTAGAGGAAAATAAAGAAATCTAAGAAGCTTATAATGTAGTTTTCATTTCATTTTCTTCATTTTTTCCTACTTAGCTATGTTTTTGCTTATTATTTTTGGAAAATAAATACAGATATAAAGTCCCAAGGAATCAAATATGTGTACCAAACTTAGTTCCTTATCTGGTGATGCCCTTGGTTGAACTCTGTATGTCTTTTTGCTATCTGTTATCAACCAAAGTGGTTGAGTCTGATCGTTGTTGACTAGAGCAGTTGATTCTGGACGCTAACAACTTTAGCGGCTACGATAATTTGGCTACTATTGACCAGAGTAGCTAGACCTGCACATAGAAAAACACCTAAATCATTAGTAAATTGGTCAAAAAACAAAAACCTGATGGGGTCCCACAATGATCGCCATTTGTGCGACCCTAGGAAGTGCGCACCCTGCTACTCTACTTGCAATATTATACTGAAATAAATTGAAGAATCATGAAATACATATAACACAAAAATAACAAAATAAATATATTTTTATTTATATTGAACCCCTAGTTACATGTCAGTCCCTTTGAGGGATACCCATTTTGATACAGTGAAATACAAGTAAATTAAATATCCCCTCACAAAGGGACGATGCACTTTCTTAGGCTTCTTGATCTCGCACACAAACTTGTACAAGGGATCATAAATGCATCCTTATCCAGATCTAAACCTGGAGGGATCCTTGTGCTCCTGATGCTTTGATCTGATCCTGTAAACTTGTACTTGAATTCATGAAAACAACAAAGCACAATGATAAGTACAGGACGCCTCTCTGGAAGAGGCTCTTATTAGCAAATATGATAGTCTAGATAAATAACCATGAAATGTATTAAAACAAAGCAAATCTAAGAATTGTGCATATGAAAATCAGAAACATTAATCTAAATGCAATAAAAGAGATAGATCTATGTTAAACTTTGGTAATGACATAATGATAAATAACGATCTAATGCTAAGAACTAAGAAATTGACTATTCTAAACCTGGCTAAGACTACGAGCCACTATTAGATATAGCAACCTCTGATTTAACTATTACCTCAGGTCTTATGGGCTATGGCAATCGGTCCCTTGCTTGAATTGATGTTCAAGGGTCACCTTGCGTGTCTCCTACACTAAATTGCAATTGGGTACGATGAATATGAATAATTATATGCTAATGTAGCTCAGACAGACGATGCTTTGATGCTCTCCCAATGGGCATATCTTGGCTCTCCATCTTGACAAGGCTTCACTACTCAACTCTCAAACTTCTAGGATCATTTTCTTCTTGTGGGAGAGTCTATATGTAGACTTCCCTCTTAGGGTTTGGACCTTGGATTCCTAAAGAAGATTCACTCCAAATTTGCATGCAACTAACCATTCTCGAGGGAGTGCATTAGTCACAATTTTGCATTGAAGGGGTATTTGGGAGGAACTCAGGGAGTTCCTTGCTAAAATTTGTCGAAATTCCATGCAGAGGTGTAGTCAAACTATGCGATCTGGACCCAGATTCATGACCAGAATTTTATGATTTTGTTCGCTATCGAGTCTAGTGGCCAAATTTGGTCGTTGTAGTCTTCAGTGGCCAGGTTTCTTGGCCACTCTGCCTAAGAGCGACCAAGCCTGGATGGGCTAGAATTGCCCTATTTGAGTGGTTAGGACCACTACTTGTTCCTAGAGAGATCTAAGAGGGTTCATATGGTTTGTGAGTGTGCCCATATGGGTAATCCCCTAAACATGACACATTTTAGATGTCTACACCATATAGATTTATTAGGGATATAAAAAATAAAAAATGAAGAATTTGTTGAGTTCAATGAATATTCTAAGTCATGTAAATATTGTAATGTTTATCAACTTTAATTAGTAATATAATTCTTCTTTTATAATTGGGTGAGTACTTGTGAGTTATCTTAAGGAGACCATCCTTATTTATTTCCAGAGTTAGATCTTACTATGTAAAGTAATGAATGATAATTATTTCACTTTATCTGAGGATTTTTTCTGAGTTATGGAAGAAGCAAGAGGGTTCTTGGGGGAATGGCCTAAGAAGGAGAATTTTTTTCGATAACAAGGGGTGTTGAGGTCCATCGATAGGGGATTTATCAGCTAAATTTTTAGTCACAGCTTCCATATGAGGGTCATTAGTTAGGATTAATTTTCAAATTTTTTTAGTGGTCGCTTCCATTTATTTCTTTTTAACTCATTTTTGGATAATTTATGATCAAGTGTACAACTTCTCTATAGTAAAAATATGCACTAGGTAAGTTTAGGTAGACAAGAGGTTGACAAACATGGAAACCTGGCCCATTGAGGTCAAGGGAGGGGGGAAATGACTTGGATATGTCTATTTCTACATAAATACGAGGGTGAACTCTATAATTAGATAGTTTTTCTGATATATGATGAGACCACAAAACCTTACTGAGAAGAGCAACAATTTCATTGGGAAAGGGGTGACATGAAAGAGATAAAAAGGGAAACTCTATCCAAAGAGGGTATTTTTCCCTAGAGGGATCCTCTATATGAAAATCCAGAGATCAACCTTGCAAATAACAAGTTTTCTCGCAAATAACCCAAGTTCCATATTGAATTGTTTTTTTGGCATGTTCAATATTTTCAAAGGAGACTAATATGTACATCCTTCCCAACCCTTGAATAGACTTAACTACCCAAACTCTAGCATTTTTCTAAACCCCCTAATCCATTTGAGAAATTCAGCCTCAGGTAGGATCCCTCATAAAAAATTTAAAATGACAGTACGTTTAGACAAGTCATTAACTACTTCATCAAAGAAATTGAGAAGAACAACTAAAAAAGGCTTACCTTTCTCTGCATGTGGTTGAGGTGTTTTTGGATTAGGTTTTTATGGATCAATAGTGTAGACATCTAGTAAGCTCCTCTCACTCTTTGGATTTGAAGGTTTCTCCATGGAATTGTTTGCAAGGTTCCCAAGAAGAATCAAGGGAACCTAAAATTTAAGAACATTGAGGGATGGAGTTTCATCCATCATAGAAATGCTTTTCCACTGTAAATTTGGGATTGTCATAGGATGATGATGATTGCCCCAATTATTCACTCTAAGCCCTAAAATATGCTTAACTTTTGACAAACTCCAAAGATGATTAAAAACCCTAAAAAAACATAGGACTACCCTATTTTTTTTTCCATAAATATTTAAAATGTTTGGATGTTCACTGGTGGAAGGAAAATATCTTCAAAATTTTGAAAGCTAAAATCATGAGCACTCATAAAATAAAAAGCAACCATGGAATTTCTCTTCGAAACCATATATATAAAGCAAAATCGTAGAAGAGCTCTTCAAAACCCTATTCAAAATATGCATTGTTATTCAAAAAATCTTCACTCCTAGATTGAAATATGGGTTAAAACCCTAAAATTAACATAGAAATTTCCTAATGTTTTTTAAAAATATTTAAAATATTCACCTATGAAAGGAAAATACCCTCAATATGATGAAGATAAAACTGTGAGTGCTCCTAAAAGAAAATGTTTTCATGGAAGGGCTCTTCAAAACCTTATGGACATCATTGGTGGTGGATAAGTATCTGTCTTTACTACTTTTCACATTAATGATAAAAGAGGTACCACCCTTTTCATATCCAAGTATCTTTGTTATGTTATTCTAGACCATGGTGAAGACCCTACTCACCGTTGTGTGGGTTATATTGGCTCTCAACTCTCAGGTTATTGGATTTTTCTTGAGGATTTAGTATGAGTTGTGGAAGTGGTAAGAGAGTTCTTAGGGAGAATTATATAATAAGAATAAGGTTTTTTGGGAACAGGAGGATGTTGAGGGCCATCGATAGGGAATTTCTTGGCTAAATTTTTAGTTGCAGCTTCTATATGAGGGCCATTAGTTGGGATTTTTTTACAATGTTTTTAGCAGTTGCTTCCATTTATTCCTTTTTAGCTAATTTTGGAATAATTTTTTATCAAGTGTCCAATTTATTTACAATAAAAATATACATTAGATAATTTTAGGTAGAAGAGAGGTTGACTAACATGGAAACCTAGCCCATTGAGGTTAAGGGGGGGCAATGACTTGGATATTTCTATTTCTACACAAATACGAGGGTGTACTCTATAATTAGATAATTGTTTTGACTTAGGGTGAGACCACAAAACCTCACCAAGAAGAGCAGTAAGTTTATTGATAAATGGGTGATGTAGAAGAGATAAAAGGTAAACTCTATCCAAAGAGGGTATTTTTTCCTAGAGGGACCCTCTAGATAAAAATCCAAAGACCAGCCTTGTATATAACAATTTTACCCACGGATAACCTAAGTTTCATATTAGAGAGATTTTTTAGCATGTTCAGTATTTGTAAAGGATACTACTATGTACCCCTTCACAACCCTCGAATAGCCTCAACTACCCAACCTATAGTATTTTTCCAAACCCCCTAACCCATTTGAGAAATTCAACTTCAGATAGTATCCCCTATAAAAAAAATAAAATGATAGGACATTGAGATAAGTCATTAGCTACTTCAGCAAAGAAATCGTGAAGAACAACTAAAAGGGGCTTGCCTTGCTCCACATGTGGTTGAGGTGTTGCTAGATTAGGGTTTGATGGATCAATAGTGTATACCTATGGTAACCTCCTCTCACTCTCTGAATTTGTAAGCTTCTACATAGAATTATTTGTAAGGTTCCCAAGGGGAGTCAAGGAAACCTGATATTCAAGAACATTGAGGGATGGAGTTTTGTCCATCATAGAAACCTCACATCCCGTATGAATAATTTTTCTATACCTAAATTCTTCTCCACTATAAATTTGAGTTTGTCATCGAATGATGATGATTGTCCCAATTCTTCATTCTAAGCCCTAAAAGTTGCTCAACTTTTGACAAACTCCAAAGATAGGTAAAAACCCTAAAAATAACATAGGACTACCCTAATTTTTTTCCCACAAATCTTTGAAATGTTTGGACGTTCACTGGTGGAAGGAAAATACCCTCAAAATTTTAAAAGCTAAAACCATGAGCACTCGTAGAAGCAAAAGAGGCCATGGAAGGTCTCTTTGAAACCATATTCATAAAGCAAAAGCAGTCACAAAAGAGTTCTTCAAAACCCTATTCATAATATTCATTGCTATTCCAAAAATATCCACTCCTAGATTGAAATATGGGCAAGACCCCTAAAATTAACATAGGAGTACCATAATTATTTTATAAATCTTTGAAATATTCACTAACAAAAGGAAAATGCCCTCGATATGATGAATCTAAAATTGTGAGTAATCCTAAAAGCAAACATTGTTGTGGAAGGGCTCTTCAAAACCTATGGACATCATTGGTGGTGGATATGCATCTATATTTACTACTTATCATATTAATGGTAAAGGAGGTACAATACTTTCCATATCCAAGTATATTTGTTATGCTATTCTAGACCATGGTGAAGACCCTATTCACCATTGTATGTGGGTTAGATTGGCTCTCAACTCTCGGGTTATTAGATTTTATCTAAGCTATGGAAGAGGCAAGAAGGTTCTTAGGGGGAATGACCTGAGAAGAAGAAGACTTTTTGGAAACAGGATGGTGTTGAGGGCCATCGATAGGAAATTTCTTGGCTAAATTTTTAGTTGCAACTTCTATATAAGGGCCATTAGTTGGGATTTTTTTAGTAACTTTTTTAGCGGTTGCTTCCATTTGTTCCTTTTTAGCTAATTTTGAATAATTTTTGATTAAGTGTCCAACTTATCTACAGTAAAAACATACATTAGGTAATTTTAGGTAGAAAATAGGTTGACTAACCTGGAAACTTGGCCCATTGAGGTCAAGGGAGGGGAAAATGACTTGGATATGTCCATTTCTACACAAATACAAGGGTGTATTCTATAATTAGATATTTTTTAGGATGAGACCACAAAACCTTACCAAGAAGAGTAGCAATTTTATTGAGAAAGGAGTAACATGAAAGAGATAAAAATTAAAACTCTATACAAAGAGGGTATTTTTCTCTAGAGGGATCCTCTAAATGAAAATCCATAGACCGACCTTGTAAGTTTACCCATAAATTAACCCAAGTTTCATATTAGAGGATTTTTTAGCATTTTCAGTATTTGCAAAGGAGAATACTAAGTACCCCCTTAGCAACCCTCGAATAGCCTCAACTACCCAGCCTATAGTATTTTTCTAAACCCCCTAACCCATTTGAGAAATTCAACCTCAGGTGGTATCCCCTATAAAAAATAAATTGATAGTACATTGAGACAAGTTATTAGCTACTTCAGTAAAGGAATTAGGAAAACAACTAAAAGGGGCTTACCTTGCTATACATGTGGTTAAGGTGTTTTTAGATTAGGGTTTGATGGATCAACAGTGTAGACCTCTAGTAAGCTCATTTCACTCTCTGAATTTGCAAGGTTCTCCATGGAATTGTTTGTAAGGTTTTTAAGGGGAGTCAAGGGAACCCAAGATTTAAGAACATTGAGGGATGGAGTTTCATCCAACATAGAAACCTCACATATCATATGAAATTTTTTCTATACCTAAATACTTCTCCACTGCAAATTTGGGCTTGTTATCGAATGATAATGATTGTCCCAATTCTTCACTCTAAGCCTTAAAATATGCTCAGTTTTTGATAAACTCCAAATATGGGTAAAACCCTAAAAATAGTATAGGACTACCCTATTTGTTTTGCATAGATATTTTAAATGTTTGGATGTTCGCTGATGGAAGGAAAATACCCTCAAATTTTTAAAAGTTGAAATCATGAGTGCTTTTGAAAGCAAAAGTGGCCATGAAAGGGCTCTTCAAAATCCTTTTCATAAAGAAAAAGTGGTTGCAAAAGAGCTCTTTGGAAACCTATTCATAATATATGTTGTTGTTATGAAAATATCCACTCCTAGATTGAAATATGGGTAAAACCCCTAAAATTAGCATTGGAGTGCCCTAATTATTTTCATAAATCTTTGAAATATTCACGGATAGAAGGAAAATACCCTCAATATGATGAAGCTAAAATAGTGAGTGGTCCTAAAATCAAATGTTGTCATGTAAGGGCTCTTCGAAATCCTATGAACATCATTGGTGGTGGATATGCATTCGCATTTACTACTTCTCATATTAATGGTAAAGAAGGTGCCACCCCTTCCATATCCAAGTCTCTTTATTATGTTATTCTAGACCATAGTGAAGACCCTATCACCATTATGTGTGGATTATATTAGCTCTCAACTCTTAGGTTATTGGATTTTTTTCTATCTATGCTCCCAATGACCCTCCTAGTCGTATAACCATTTGGGAATGGTTACCTATTTCTCTCTCTCCTACAAAATAGATTCTTGGTGGTGACTTTAATATGATTGAGAATCTTAGTGACAAAAGTTGGATTGATAGTAGATCCCTTTCTAATGCTGAATTTGATAGTTGGTTGTTTTGTTGTAATTATTTAGGTGTGCATGACCCTCTCTTTGGTAAAGCTTCCTCTCATTGAGATAATTGGTTTACATGTTTCAACTATCATCAAGGTTTTTCTAGATGATCCTAGAAAGCTTGTTTGTCTGGATATATTTTATTTTATAAATTATTTGTTGGATAAATTCTCCATCCACAAGCAAGTTTGCATCCTTTCTCATACAACTTTGTCTAGTCACCTAACTATATTATATTCTATCCAAACTTCCTCAATCTTCCTTAATGCCATACCACTTCCTTTTAAATTAAATGTGTCCCACCTTGATAGTCCTACCTACTACCACCTTGTACAACATGTCTGGAATAGATTTCCCAGACCAACTGATAATAGTAGTTGGATAAAATGGTTTGAAATAGCTATTTATAAGATGGTTTCATCCCTTATATGGTAGATATACTTTATTTTTAGGAAGAAGAATATTCAAGAGAGTCACCTTCATAAGGAGATCTCTCATATTTATTCCATGATTATGAAAGACCCTACTAACACTGTTGTTTAATGTGATCTAGCTAATATTGAAAATCGGGCTAGATTTTACGAGTCTTACTGTGCTAGAGGGGCACATGTTAGATCTCGTCTCAATTGGATCTCCCATGGAGACAAGGGAACTATATTTTTTAACTACCTCAAACATAAGAATATTTCAAAAAATATCACTGAATTAGAGGACCCTTCTGGTCATTCTCTTTATGAATCTAAAGAGATAATGACTATTTTTGTAGCTCATTTCTCCTAAATTTTTATGGTTGAGCCAAGGGATGATATCCAATATATCTTAAATGAATATGTGCAGAACATATTCTCTCCCTAGTAGACCCCATTATTCGGGATCAACTTGAATATCCTCTTTCTATGAATGATCTACAAACTGATCTTTTTCTATGAAGAATGACAAAGCTCCTAGCTTGGATGGTCTCCAATGAATTTTTATAAAAAAAATAGCATATTCTTTCCTCTAATATTCATCATGTTTACCTGGAAGCTCTCCATAATAGTTCCATCGAAGCTTATATCAATGCAGGGCTTATCAAGTTGATTCCTAAAGGAATGACTCATAACCAAATCTCCAATTGGAGACCTATTACTATTAATATTTCATACAAGATCATAGCTAAAGCTATAGCTTTAAGAATCAAAAGTTATTTCTCAAGCGATCGTTTGTCCAAAATAATATGCTTTTCTTAAATGTTATATTCTAGATAATCTTATGATGGCCTAGGAAATTTTGCAATGGACTATCAACTCCAATCAAGATGCCCTCTTGGTTAAGTTATATTTTGATAAAGGTTATGATAGAATCAAATGGGATTTTATTCTTATTATGTTTTCTTGGCTTGGTTTTGATCCAAAATTCTTTCATCAAATTGGTATGCTCTTTGGTGATGCTTTAGCTTGTATTCAGGTTAATGGAGCTCTTTCCCCCTCCTTTCCTCTTCAACAGTCTATTATATAGGGTTTCCTCCATGTTCCTCTTTTGTATATTTTAGCTATCGATGCTCTTGGTTATATTCTTCATAAGGCTCATTCTGATGGTCTCATTTAGGATATTAATCTTCCTAGGGATAAGCATGCTCTTAACTTATATTTTGCTGATGATTCCTTTATTTTTCTTCAAAATACCTAACAAGAGGTGGAAACAACTAAAGAGATTGTTCAATTGTTTTAGGATATCTCTGGCTCTCGTATCAACGACTCTAAAACTGAAGTCTTATATATTTGTTCCTCTCCTCATGGATGCAACTCCTCAACTAAGTGGAAGATCATCATGATTGTGCATTATCTCTTTGGGATTAATATCTCTCCTAAGAATATGTGAAACTAGGTTATGGAAAGACTTCAAAAAAATTTATGCTTGGCTAACTCGATTTCTTTCCTTAGTAGGAAGAATTAAAGTTGCAAATAAAATTATGGTAGCCTCTCATGTTTGTTAGTCCTCTTGTTGTATGGCCCCCAAGGTAGCCTATAACAATTTTTATGGACCAAATGAGATGGGAAGGTGGGAATGGTAGCCATCTCATGGAAACTTTATACTCAACCTGAGGCTTTAGGGGTTCTAGGAATCATTGATCCTCATACCCAGAGCAAAATTTTCTACAAAATGGGTTGTTAGAGCCATCACTAGTGATGAAAATTGGAAACACCTATTTCGTTATAGAATCTCTCTAGCTTCTCACAAAGGTAAATGAAAAGAAACCCCTTGGGAGGATAAGGAAAGAAACTTTAAATTTATTTAATCATTTTATGCAAGTGTGACACTTTAAAAGCATAGGTGTCTTAGCCTCATCACAATCAACTACTAAATATAGTGTATAGATGTTTTCAAAGACTAATTTTATAGATTTTACAATCAATTAAATTCTTATCATTTTGTTATCAATGTAAAAAAAGTATTAAATAATTATTGTATATTGTATCAAGTAATTAAAGAATAAAAGTTTGATAAGAAGATGGAAGGTGGACAACAGCATCTCACATAAAGTGGATTTATACCCAACCATCATCCTATAATAGTTAGTTTTGTATGAATTATAGACAAGATAGTAAAGGATGATTTTTACACAAATCCCCTTACAAGGTGAAGAATATTAGAATTAATAAGTGGTGCTCAAAATAACTAAAATAAAAATAATAATATATTATTAGTCCATGCTTGAGTAACTGGAAGTCAAAGATAAGGCTACAAAGTAATTTTTATGTTTTTCTTAAAAAAAAAAATTATAATTTGGTAAAGAGAAAATTAATAAAACCTAACCTTCAAAAATTAAATCAACTTAACCTAATACCAACCTATCCCTGTTTAAATAAACTAGAACATAATTTAATTTCAAAGATACACACTTATAACAAGCTCTCCCATGAGACATGCCCATAATTTAATTTCAAAGATATCACATAAGACATGCCCAAAATTTCTCATCTTTTTTTTTTTTTTTTTTTTTTTAAAGGTGCTATTAGCTTCTATTCTTATGTATATTTAGTTATGGATGCTTTAATCCTTATCCATCTTATTTTTTTAGTTGATGGACAATATTAGCACCATAATATTGTAATGTTTTGGTTAATGAATTAATATAATCTAACTTTTTCTTAAAAAATATATATATATATACTTTGAGAATTAGAATAAGTATGTTTATTGTATTTTTTCAATTTGTTTGTCTTATATTTTTTATTGTTTTAAATGACAAGATCAAAATTTATAACCTAATTAAAACATATATACTTAATACAATGAATAAAATTACAAACAAAAACTTATATATATATATATATATATATATATATATATATATATATATATATTAATTATAAATTTTCATTCATCATTAAAAAAAAATTAGACTTACGTTGGGAATCTATATTCCTATGTTTAAGATAATAAAGACAATAATTATCCCTCATGAGAAGATCATCTACTTCTATTCCTAGTAGTTAGTTTTCTATGAATTATAGACAAGATAGTAAAGGATAATTTTTACACAAATCCCTTCACAAGGTGGAAAATATTAAAATTAATAAGTGGTACTCAAAATAAAAAAAATAAAAAATATTAATATATTATTAGTCCATGCTTGAAGAACTACAAGTCAAAGATAAGGCAAATTACTATGTTTTCCTTGAAAAACTTTTATAATCTTAATCAGCTGGTAAAAAGAAAATTAATAAAACTCAACCTTCAAAAATAAAATCAACTTAATCTAATACCAACCTATCCCTATTATCCCCATTTAAACAAACTAAAACATAATTTAATTTCAAAGATATACAGTAATAACTTTAACAGTGTCATTAACACGGTCTTCCCCTCCTTTAACAAGAATGAACTTGTCACTTGCTCCTCTCTCTCTGGTCTAAGAGAAAAAAAAGATAATATATCAGATTTATAGAATCCCTTAACAAAAAATTCTTCATTGGCAATAGCAGTCGCCATTCGCGCAGAAAACTCCTCGGGCACATTATCCACCGACCACCACTCGTCGTTTTCAAAATCGTACTCTAATACCTTTGGGTAGAAACCAAACAACCTCAGGGACGCAAGTACACCTCTCCTCCTATTTTCTACGAGAGACCACGTTTTGGTGCGTGGATCGAAAGCTTCGGGAATGGATATACCATCACTAACCAAAAACTTATCATCAAAAAAAGCACCCTTGCAGCTAGTGTCCCTTCTGAAGTGCATATTGGGCAGTATCTCCCATTTATCGACCTCCACATTGTAAACCGCAGCATCCCAATCTATACGCATAGTGGGGAAGCAATATCCGCCAGCAATGTAAATGAGTCCGTCGGGTGATACAGAGGAGGCAAAGAATGCCCTCGACCCAGGCATGTCAGCGCCCTGATGCCATCTGCAACAACGAAAATCGTAGACAAAAACAGCATTGAGAATATCAAAACCGCCGAGAAGGACCAGTTTGTGGTTCACAGAAATACATTGCCAGACGAGTGGGATTCTGATGGAAGGGGGAAAGGGAACTTGAGGAGGGCTTCCCCATGCATTTTCATTGTGAAGAGGGTCATATATGCTAACCCTCACTTTCGACTCAAGCACACATTCAAAGTGAAAATATAGATTGAAACTTTATAGTGGAAAAATTTAAATACTAAATGTTGTTTATACTTTAAAAAAAAAAAAAAAAAAACTAATTTTACACAAAAATATATATAATAACTTTAAATTAAAAAATAAAATAATGTTAAATTATATTTAATAAATATATTTATTATTAAATTAAATTATATTGATATTTTTATAATTTATTAATATAAAACTTATTTAAAAAAATTAAAAAATTAGCATGTAAATAAATTTTAAAAGTAATAAGGTTAACTAACTAAACTTTGATTTTATTATATTATTTTCTTCATATGTAAAATAAAATACAATAATATCTTTAAAAAATTTATGATATTTTAAATATGATTTAATGTTTAAAATAACTAAAATATGTATTAAAAATATTAATAACTAAAACAAATTCAATGATATATATATATATATAAATTTGATTAGGTATGCACATTTTAAAAAAATTAATTTAACAATTTTAATTATATTTTTATATATTAAATCTAAATTTAGATATATTATTTTATTTTTATTTAAACTTATATATTAATTTGAGGTCCTCAATTTTAATCCCAAGTCCCCTTTCTAGAGATGGACCAATAAAAAAAAAAAAAACTCTTGCATAGTTTTAAAAAAACACACCCACGCACCTATATATATATATATATATATATATATATATATATATATATATATATATATAACTAAAATTTATAGTACTTTGTATAATTTTAAAACTTGTGTAATAATTAAAATATATCTAAATAAAATCAATCAAGTATATATTTTTTTATTCCGTTGATGAAAGGGTTTTGAAAAGAACCTTAAACCTCACAACATGGATCCAGCAAACCTAACTAAAAATAAGTGGTTTGCAGGTCATCGAGAAAATAAAGGATCCTAAAAATATCAAACAAAAAACAAAAAGAAAAAAAAAAGAATACAACTACAATCGCCACCCCAAAAGACAAAAGATATCGGTAACCCACACAAGGGATAAGGACCACAAAACAACCCACTCAAGGGAAGATAAAATTAAAATAAGTCCCATACACAAAGAAATCTACCACAAGAAGAGGGTACTAAGAAACAGGCCCACCCTTAAGATAGAGCATGAAACTTAATTTTTAGTTCCACTTGGACCAACTTTATCTATGATTTCTACTTGCAGTTCCCACATATCCCAATCCATCAAACCAAGATTTTTTCCACAAATGCAAGCAAAATTCGGAGACACTATTAAAGCTAGATTATCCTCTTCTTTTTTCATTGACTAATTGTGTTAATCCATCTAGGAAGTTATTCAACCAAATTGACAGACTTTTTTAAGATAATCCCATATTAGCCAGGAAGTCTGCAGACTTGTCACCTTTCCAAAACACATGTTTAAATTGGACAACTTCCATAGTTTGGGTAATCCTGTGAACTTCTATAAAATTCAAAATAATCCAAGTTGGAAGATGATTTCATTTGACCATATTAATAATGTTAAGGGAATAACCTTCGATAATAATCTACCTACAATCCAGACAACTCAACTACCAAACACCTTGGAAAGTGCTCTAGCTTCCACCACGTGGCTAGTTTGGTTTCCAAGATTTTTAGCAAATGTTAGTAGGATTCGATCATTGGAGTCCTTGAAAACTTCCCCTGCTCCCGCCAGGCCTGAATTTCCTTTGGATGCTTCATCAAAGTTTAGTTTCAACCAGTCGGGGGAGGTTCCCAAATTGTATCTACCCTAGAAGATTGGTGAGTCCTAGAAACTGAAGTAGAAGACTTAAATCCTAAAATCTTCTCAAACTCTAATTCCTTGCTGGAAGCACCTTTATCCAAATATAATAGATCCACATTCTCAATAATAACTATTATTACCCACAAAAACACAGACTCTATAGTATAAAAAATATTCTTAAAAGCCTTGGAGTTTCTTTCTTTCCATATGTGCCACCAAAAATATGGTAGAGCAAAGGACCAAAAGGATTGGAGTTGAGGATATAGGAACAAGGAAGTCCACTGATCCAAAAAAGTAGTCAACTCTCTAATTAAAATCTAATCCAAACCCACATAGCTCAACAACATATTTAATAATTCCTAGAAAATGGTACACGTGAAAAAAGGTGCTCAGGAGATTCTTTTGCTATACCACACAAATAGCATCTATTAGGAACCATTAGACCTCTTTTCTAAATATTATCCAAGTCAAACACTTTCCTTGAATCACTAGCCAAAAGAAAATATTAATTTTGGGCGTAAGACCTTTTTGCCACACATCTCGAGCCGAGAACCAAGGATCATCATGACCATCTAATAAGGCATAAACAGAGAAAAACCATCATTTTTAGCTCCCCAAATCAACTTATCCTACTTATTTTCAAAAGGTAAAACTATCCACTTCAAAAGGTCATGAAGGGCTTTACAGACTGCATCTTCCTCCGGTGATAGTCTAGGGAACTCAAGTGGCTTCCAACACTTTTTACCATCCACCACCTCAATATAATCGTTGACCCTCGACCCAAATACCTGTCTCAAAAAAGGCTTAGCCTGAATGAAATTTGGAAAATAAATTAAGGGCCTCTCAACAGCCCATTTATCATTCCAAAAATCAATACCCATCAACCCAAAGACCTATCTCAAAAAATGCTCAGCCGGAATGAAATTTGGAAAATAAAATAAGGGCCTATCAATAACCCACTTATCGTTCCAAAAATCAATATGTTGGTCATTTTCTACGTGCCAATGCCCCCCAGCAAGATATCCATGTGACTTTTAACAATGCTTCTCCATAAGGTAGAACCTTGTGATGGATTAGGGTCAGAAAGGATAAATTCCTCATTATTTAATATTTGGCTTTCAAGATTTGAACCCAATTTACATTCTCATTCTATGCAAATCTCCATCCCTGTTTGGCCAAAAGCACTTGATTCATAGTTTTCATTCTTCTCAGCCCTAAACCTCCCTGCTCTTTTTGGCTACAAACTTGTTCCCAAGCAACCAAAGGGAATTTCTTCTTATCTTGTGATCCAAACCAAAGAAATGTACATTGAATTTGCTCAAGTTTTTGAAGGATATTCCCTGACAACCTAAAAATGGATAGAAAACAAACTGGAATGCTCTAAATAGTGGATTTTACTAACATGCCTTTACCATATTGACTCAACAATACCCCTTTCCACCCAGTGAGCTTCCTATGAACTCTTTCCACAACTAAATTCCAAAGAGAAGCTTTAACTCCACCCTTAAACATCGACAATCCCAGGTATATAAAAGGGGGGATCTATCTCACACCCTAGAATATCTATAATTTTCCTCTGCCTCCATGGACGAGTGTTAAAGAAAAAAATTATTTCCTGAGATTCACTTTCTGACCTACTACTTTTTTGAAGTTCAAAAGAGTGGCTTTCATAGCTCTAGCTTGGGGTATCGAGGCCAAGAAAGACAATAATGTATCATTGATAAACTAATGGTGAGAAATTGGGTCTATATTAGTTGTTGAGAGCCCTTCCCAAGGATTCTACCAATAGAATAAATAGATATGGGGATAAAGGATCCCCTTTCCAAATTCTCTTGCAACTACGAAAGTAGCCTACTAGGGATTTATTGATAATAACTAAAAATTTGGCTGAGAAAATGTAGGCCTTAATCAAATTAATCCAGCTTTGACTAAATTTGAACTTGGATAGGATTTGAAGTAGAACCCTATTAGTCTCACAATGACACTGAGATTGGGGGTGAATCAGTGTAGCTCTTTTAAAACTTAAATCTTCAACTCTTAAAGCCAATGAAAACTTGAAACCAAATAAAGCAAGTATAACAAGAGAACATCACACAACACAAGATGTACCGAGGTTCACCAATTTGGCTACATCCTCAAAATGACTGTTTGGACTCCCATCCAAATCCAGCCTTTGCAAAGCACCAACTTTACAATCAATTTACTAGCACCCATTGGAAGGAGCACCAACCCCTGATTTATCTGCACCAACAGAAAGGAGCACCAACCCCTAATTTATCTGCACCAACAGAAAGGAGCACCAACATCTTATGGCCTCTTTGAATGGCGTATTTAAAACCTCTAAAAAAATTTGTTTCTCCTTCCATGACTGTTCGTTTTCTCCTTCCATGACTGTTCATTTTCTCCTTCCCTTGTGCATGCATGTGTTTTGGTTTCCAAAAAGGCTTTTCGTTTCTATTTTGTGGCCCTTCGTTTCCTTTTCTCCACATGGGCATGCGTCCGCTTCTTTCCATGTGTAATGACCATCTTAGATGATTTCAAATCATTAAAGATTCCTTATGTAACGTTTTATCTTATTCATTGAATTTTTTCCTTATGTGACAAATTACCTTATTCAATCTTCTATTTATTCCTTATAGGTCCACGTCACTATGCAGTCTTCAGTTTCACTATCCTGGTGTTCATCACTAATATCAGATGCACTGTCAACTACTCTGTTCCTTTGGCAAAAATGCAACATGTCGCGATATCGCGACACTTTTGTTTCTCTGCCTACCTACCCTTTTTGAGTCACGAAAATGCAACATGTCGCGATATCGTGACACTTTTGTTTCTCTGCCTACCTACCCTTTTTGAGTCGCGAAAATGCTACATGTCGCGATATCACGACACTTTTTCCTTCTTGCTCTTTCTCTTTGCTTTGGACCGCGAAAATGCAACATGTCGTGATATCATGACACTTTTTCTCTCTTGTTCTTTCTCTTTGCTTTGGCCCACGAAAATGCAACATGTCGCGATATCGCGACACTTTTTCTTTCTTGTTCTTTCTCTTCTATTTTGGCCACGAAAATGCAACATGTCGCGATATCACGACACTTTTTTTTCTTGTTCTTTCTCTTCTCTTTTGGCCGCTAAAATGCAACATGTCGCGATATCGCGACACTTTTTTTTCTTTGCTTTTTCTCTTTGCTTTGGACCCCGAAAATGCAACATGTCACGATATCGCGACACTTTTTTTCTTTGCGGTGTTTTGCTTTTTCTTTGATCTTTAGCATATGGGCCACTTCGGTCTTCTTGGAAAATATGCAAAAAGGTGGGTCCCCAATTTTGGGGTATGTTGTGGAGCAGCCACAACATGACGATTTTTTCAACTTTGCACAAACAACCTGTAACAACTTCACCCAAACATCAAAAACATCCTCATAAGCATTTAACATCACTATACATACTCTGAATAACCTCTGAACTCCTGTCCACTACATCAACCAATCTATCTGACTGTGTTGACAACAATGACAATACTGTCGCTACACCTTGCTCAAAAATCTCCCCCTTTGGAATTTTTGGCAACACACGTGCAATTTCTTGTAACTCTTCTCCCCCTTTGACAACAATACCAAAGGGCTACTGCAAACTCCCCCTGAGTCCATGCACAACATTCTCAGGCAAAAATTATTACACTTAGCAAAAGTCACAAACATGAGCAAAAAGATAAACAAATACACAAATGCTCCCCCTGAGAATGTGGTCCCGATAGCTAGTCAATTCTTGGGAAGTGTGACCACTCCCAATTTATTGTGAAGGTACTGAAAGACTTCCTTGGGCAACGGTTTTGTGAAGATATTCGCTACTTGCTCTGTTTTTGGAACAAAATCCAACTTAACCTCACCTTCCGCAACTTTCTCCTTCAAAAAGTGATACCGGATAGCAATATGTTTTGTGTGAGAATGCATAACCGGATTCTTTGAGATTTTAATGGCACCGGTGTTATCGCACTTAACTAAAATTGGCTCACTGAAGTTAATACCAAGATCTTTCAGGGTTTGTTTCATCCATAATACCTTCGTACAACACGTTGTCGCTGTAATATATTCTGCCTCTATTGTGGATAAGGAGACTGACTCTTGTTTCTTACTGTGCCACGCGACCAACCTATCTCCAAGATAGAATGCACCTCCACTGGTACTCTTTCTATCATCTACACATCCTGTCCAATCTGCATCTAAATACGCAATAAGGGTGAAGTCCTTACCTTTTGGATACCATAACCCATACTCCATAGTACCCTTGAGGTACCGAAGAATCCTCTTCACTACTATCACATGAGTCTCCTTGGGACTAGCCTGAAATCGTGCTACCATGCATACTGCCTACAAAATATTTGGTCTGGTAGTTGTCAAGTACAGTAAGCTCCCAATCATAGATCTTTACATGGTTTGATCAACATGTGGAGATTTGTCATCCTTGCTCAAATTGCAACCTTTCATCATGGGAGTGCTAACTGGCTTACAATCCTCCATTGTGAACTTTTTTAGCATCTCTTTCACATATTTAATTTGAGAAATAAATATGCCCTTCTCATTTTGATTAACTTGCAACCCGAGGAAATATGAAAGTTCACCAATCATTGACATTTCAAATTCTTTCTGCATCTTATTTGCTAAATATTTACACGACTCATCTTTGCTGCTACCAAATATGATATCATCTACGTATACAACAAGAACAATAAGATGGCCATTTTCTGTTTTGACATACAAATTACTATCCACCATACCTTTCTTGAACCCTTGTTGAGTAAGATAGTTGTCTAGCCTTGCATACCATGCTCGGGGTGCCTGTTTTAAGCCATATAATGCTTTCTTCAACTTGCAAACCAATTTGGGATCATCACCAAGTTGGAAACCATCTGGTTGCTCAATATAAACCTCTTCTTTAAGTTTTCCATTCAAAAATGTTGATTTCACATCCATTTGATAAACTTTGAAATTCTTGTAAACTGCTAAAGCCAAAAATATTCTAATTGCCTCTAGTCTAGCCACAGGTGCAAAGGTTTCCTCAAAGTCAATACCTTCAACTTGTGCATAGCCTTTACATACCAATCTTGCTTTATTCTTGACTACCTGTCCGTCTTCATTCAATTTATTTTGAAAGACCCATTTAGTACCGATTATATTTTTATTTGCAGGTCTTGGTACTAACTCCCAAGTTTTGTTTTTCTTGATCTAATCTAATTCTTCATTTATTGCCTTCATCCAACTTTCATCTTTACTTGCATCAAAAATATTTTTGGGCTCAATGTTGGATAATAGAGAGTAGTTACTTACTACTCTTCTTCTTGTCTGAACACCAACTGTGGGGTCTCCAATTATTTGCTCTCTAGGATGATCTTTCTACTAGTTGCCTGTTTTGAATTTCTTATTTTCTTCCACTTTTGAATCACTTGTTTGAATCATCCGAGTCAATTTTTTGTTTCTTTTCCGTTTCCTTTTCCTCATCTCCTTCAATAACCTCTTCATAAATTGGGTAGTTCTCTTCATAGCTAATTACTCGTTCCCTACCTTCATCAACTTTAACATCGGCACTATCCACAATTTTTCTTAGCCTCTTGTTGTAGCATTTGTAAGCTTTGCTTTTTGATGAATAGCCAAGAAAAATACCTTCATCCACTCTATCTTCAAACTTACCAAGGTTTTCTTCAGTTCTTTTGATGTAACACTTGCTGCCAAAAACTTTAAAGTATCTTATTGTTGCCTTTTTACCGAACCACAACTCATAAGGAGTTTTGCTTTCATGCATCCTCAACATGCACCTATTTTGGATGTATACCACAATATGGACTGCCTCTTTCCAAAATTTGTCTGCTACTTTGCTCTCAGTCAACATAGTTCATGCCATTTCCTGCACTGTCTTGTTCTTTCTTTCTACCACACCATTCTGTTGAGGTGTCCTGGCTGCTAAAAATTGTCTCCTAATACCATATTTTTCATAGTACTTTGTAAAATCCTCTAAAATGAACTCTCCTCCTCTATCTGATCTTAAACATTTAATCCTTTTTACTATTGATTCTCAACTTGGTTTTTGAAAACCTTGAACATCTCAAAAGCTTCTAATTTATGCTTCAAAAATAGTACCCATGTCATCTTGGAATAGTCATCTATACACAACATAAAATATTTGTCACCATTTATGCTTTGTGTTCTCATGGGTCCACATAAATCAGTATGTATTAGTTCCAAAGGTTTTCTTGTGTAGTACTCTTTTGTTTTAAATGAGACTCTAGTTTGCTTCCCCTTTTGGCATGAAGCACAAATGCTATTTGATGGTTTTCCAATGGTGGGAATATCTCTCATTGCCATTTTTGAGTTGATTTTTACTAGATTGTCAAAACTGATATGACCGAGCCTCTTGTGCCACAACCAATTTTCTTCTTCCTATCCAATCAAGCAAGCTCCTTATGAAGTCTCTGAGAGAGTGTACAGGTTGCCAAATGTCCTCGATCCAGTTGCTATCAACTTTCCACTGTTTGCTTTTTTGACTTCATAACCCTACTTCTTAAAAATCACTTCATGACCTCTATCACAAAGCTGACTTACGCTCAACAAGTTATGCTTCAGACCAACCACAAACAAGACTTCTTTTGAATTTATTTTTTCATCACTGATCTTAACTGAACCTTTGCCAACTATCTTAGCTCCATCATTATTTCCAAATTTTACTGAACCACCTTCATATTTCTGTAACTTCTCAAATTTTTGTTTGTCACCTATCATATGACTAGAGCATCCACTATCAAGTATCCATGGTGCAGATTTATTTTGTGCTTTAAATGTTGTTTGTACGATCATGGATTCCTTTTCTTCCTTAGATCGCTCTTTTTCTTTCCACTCTGGTTTGATTACAGTTTTGGGCTCTTGTTTTGACTTTTCTTTTTCAGTAGCTTGTGCATGTTTTTTGGAAAATTTTCTATTTTTTCTCATTCCATTTGGTTGAAATTTTCTTCCCTGAAATTTATTTGATGCAAATGTACTTCGACAATTTCTTGCAATGTGCCCAAAATTATGATAGTTATAACATTCTACTGCATAATCCATCAAAGGTGAAAAAACATTTCTACTGGTAAAATTCCTTGGTCCTACATTATACTTGTAATCTGAAATCTTATGTCCATAACCATTGCATTTAAAACAGTAACTAGAAAAGAGATGATTGAACCTGGGTGATGGTATTTGCCATGTTGTCGTAGGAGCCATAAATCTTCTTCTTCTTTGATGTGTGACATTGGTGAATCCATCATTGTCAATTCTCCTTTCGTGCCTTGCATTATTGCTTTCTTTTGCATAAGTCAATTTTTCTTGATCAACTTTGTTTCTTATCTTCATTCTTTATGGATTCTTCATTTATGGCCTTTGATCCATTTGATGATTCTCCTTCGTCAAAGCCCAAACCAAATTTGATGCCTGTAGTCTTTTGGTTATTTATGATCTTATCCAGCTTCATAGAACTTTCTTCACGTTTGTGATAACAACTAATTTTACTATTCATCTCTTCTATCTGCATCCTTAAACCAATAGTCTCTTCTTCTAGCTTGCTCCAATAATCTATTTTCATGGTTATTTGCACTTCGAGATCTTCAAATATTTTCTTGGATTCTTCTATCTGTACTTTCAAACTGGTTATGATTTCATTTGCATCCTCAAGCTTTCTTGAAATTTTCTTATTCTTTTTTCTTTCTATCTTCAATTCATCCAGAGCTGCAATTAGTTCCTCTTCCAAATTTACTTCTACATCAATTTCTTCTTCATCACATTCCTGTTCTTTTTTTGTTTTTTCTTCTTTGAGTGCCATGAAAAGAGCTTCACCTGTTTCCTTTTCAGAATCCTCACCGCAGCTGTCTTCTGATGAACTGACATTCTTGGAGATGAAAATTTTCTTCTTGAAGTTGCCTTTTCTGAAATTTGTTTTTTTCTTCCAGTCACTTCTTTCTTGGTGCGATCCTTCATCACTTTTGTTCTTCTCATTAAGTGGACATTTAGCTGCAAAATGCCCAACGCCTCCACAATTGAAACATTTAAATGGTAACTTTCCTCTGTATTTTTCTTTTCCCCTTTTTAGTTTTCGAACAAAGTTTGCTTCCATTTCATCTGATGTCTCTTCTTCCTCGGATTCTTGTTTTGCTTTCATATTTTTATGGGCTTTAAAAATAGCTTCTTTGGCTATGGGTTTAGATTTTCCTATTCTCATCTCATATGCAGTCAAAGAACCATGCATCTCATCCATACTAAAAGAATTTAGATCTTTAGCTTCTTCTATAGCTGAAACTTTAGAATCAAATCTTTGGGGAAGAGATCTTAATACCTTTTTCACGATGACAAAATCTTTGATTTCCTCGTCGAGTCCTCTAATCGCATTAATGACTTCATTAACTCTTAGCATATATGCCTCTATGTTCTCATCGTCATTCATCTTTAATACTTTGAACTGAGCTCAATGTGTTTGTAACTTGGCCTCCTTAATCTTAATGTCTCCTTCATGAATGCTCCTCAGTTTGTCCCATATTTCTTTTGTCGTTTTACAACTCATAATCTTTACCAGTTCATTGTCCACTAATCCGCACATGATAGCATTCTTTGCTTTTGAGTCATTCTCAAATAGTTTCTTATCAACAGCATCGGTTGGAGAAGTGGTGGGTATTATGTATCCACTATCTACTGAATCCCAAATGTTGTATCCCAAAGCACAAAGATATGTCTGCATCCTGAGTCTCAAAAATGCATAATTAGTTTCGTCAAACAATGGTGCTTTGTTTGATGAGAAGCCTTCACCACCTGCCATTGTGTCACTTCCAAGATCACCCTAGCCGATTAAGCTTGTTCAGGAACCTCGCTCTGATACCAATTGTTAGTCTCACAATGACACTGAGATGGGGGGTGAATCAGTGTAGCTCTTTTAAAACTTAAATCTTCAACTCTTAAAGTTGAAACAATGAAAACTTGAAACCAAATAAAGCAAGTATAACAAGAGAACATCACACAACACAAGATGTACCGAGGTTCACCGATTTGGCTACATCCTCAAAATGACTGTTTGGACTCCCATCCAAATCCAGCCTTTGCAAAGCACCAACTTTACAATCAATTTACCAGCACCCATTGGAAGGAGCACCAACCCCTGATTTATCTACACCAACAGAAAGGAGCACCAACCCCTAATTTATCTACACCAACAGAAAGGAGCACCAACATCTTATGGCCTCTTTGAATGGCGTATTTAAAACCTCTAAAAAAAATTGTTTCTCCTTCCATGACTATTTGTTTTCTCCTTCCCTTGTGCATGCATGTGTTTTGGTTTCCAAAAAGGCTTTTCATTTCTATTTTGTGGCCCTTCATTTCCTTTTCTCCACATGGGCATGCGTCCGCTTCTTTCCATGTGTAATGACCATCTTAGATGATTTCAAATCATTAAATATTCCTTATGTAACGTTTTGTCTTATTCATTGAATTTTGTCCTTATGTGACAAATTACCTTATTCAATCTTCGATTTATTCCTTATAGGTCCACGTCACTATGCAGTCTTTAGTTTCACTATCCTGGTGTTCATCACTAATATCAGACACACTGTCAACTACTCTGTTCCTTTGGCAAAAATGCAACATGTCACGATATCGCGACACTTTTGTTTCTCTATCTGCCTGCCCTTTTTGAGTCGTGAAAATGCAACATGTCGCGATATCACGACACTTTTGTTTCTCTGCCTGCCTGCCCTTTTTGAGTCACGAAAATGCTACATGTTGCGATATCGCGACACTTTTGTTTCTCTGCCTGCCTACACTTTTTCCTTCTTGCTCTTTCTCTTTGCTTTGGACTGCAAAAATGCAACATGTCGCGATATCGCGACACTTTTTCTTTCTTGCTCTTTCTCTTTGCTTTGGCCCGCGAAAATGCAACATGTCGCGATATCGCGACACTTTTTCTTTCTTGTTCTTTCTCTTCTCTTTTAGCCGCGAAAATGCAACATGTCGCGATATCGTGACACTTTTTTTTCTTGTTCTTTCTCTTCTCTTTTGGCCGCGAAAATGCAACATGTCGCGATATCGCGACACTTTTTTTTCTTGCTTTTTCTCTTTGCTTTGGACCGCGAAAATGCAACATGTCGCGATATCGCGACACTTTTTTTCTTTGCGGTGTTTTGCTTTTTCTTTGATCTTTAGCATATGGGCCACTTCGGTCTTCTTGGAAAATATGCAAAAAGGTGGGTCCCCAATTTTGGGGTACGTTGTGGAGCAGCCACAACATGATGATTTTTTCAACTTTGCACAAACAACCTGTAACAACTTCACCCAAACATCAAAAACATCCTCATAAGCATTTAACATCATTGTACATACTCTAAATAACCTCTGAACTCCTGTCCACTACATCAACCGATCTATCTGACTGTGTTGACAACAATTACAATATTGTCCTTGCACCTTGCTCAACAAACCCCTCATGAGACCCTATCATATGCTTTATCCATGTCGAGATTCAGGAATGTGCCCAACCTACCACTCCTATCAATAGAATGAATAAGTTCATGAACTATGATGATGTCATCAAGGATTTGCCTACCCACCACAAAACCACTTTGAGGATGATCAATAATCTCTAGAAGGACTTTCAATCTATTTGCTAAGGATTTTGTAAAAATTTTGAATAGTGTGTTACAAAGACTTATGGACCTAAAGTCTTTGAGTTTCTTAGCTCCTTTTGTCTTGGGAATAAGCACAAGGAAGGTAGAATTGATATCCGAAGAAATAACCTTCACCGACTATATTTCCCTCAACTCTTAGCAAACATCTTTCCCATTATGTGCCAAAAATTTAAACTATCTTTCGTAAGTATATAAATTATAATATAATTATAAAATTTTATATCTATTAGAATTTTTATTACAATCAACAACTTTTCAATTTTTTTCTTTTTAAACTAAAATTTATAGGTTATTTTTATTTATTTTTGGTATATATATAATTAAAATATTAAATAATAAACAATGAATTTACAATGTAATTATGTGTAAAATAAGACATTATAAGCTATTTTATTTTTTTTAAATATATAATTAATATTTGCAAGTTAATATAAAATTAACTTTCTATTATTGATTAAAAAATGCTCATTATTAATTGGATAATAATTAAGACTCATTTCTTAAATTAGTTACATGAGATTTGAAATGAGTTAAATAGTTAATTATATCATTCTCACACATCAGTGTGATATTTTAAATTACAAAGTGATATTACAAATTGAAAACTTACATATTTTATTTCTTTGTTTTTTTTTTTATAAGCGAAAAATCCCTTGCGAGGCTTTTTTGGTCTGAGAGACCATGACCAGGGGATTATACACCATTAAATTCATCCGAGATTCGTGCCCAACCCTGCCCGCACCAACATTATCAATTGGATTTTGGGTACCCAATTCAACCTTTTGGTAGGGTGAAGATTCGAACCTAGGACCTCCCTTGAAGGATTGCCCTCTCCTCTCCAACTCACCTACAAAACCTGGGTTTTAATTCTTTGTTTTTATTTTTAATAATATATTTTAATCAAATATTATATTATATGCCATGAAAAATATTGATTATTTATTTAAAATGTATTTGTGTGGCTATGAATATTTAGTTATCGCACTTACCACTTATCTACAATCAAACACTCTTATTTAATTAACATTAACAAATCATATTATATTTATATGTCTAATGTGTGCTTCCCCGCATACTTTTAATTATACACTTTAATAACATATTGTTAACCCCCAAGGGTTAGGTGGATTGGTAAGTGCAAATGTGGCTGGGCACTTACCAAGAAGAGACCTAGGTTCAAACCTTAGGGGAAGCCAACCCTTTGCAAAGGTAGTAGTATGTTCTGAATCCTCTGAGTGCATGCCATACTGATGATGATGGTATGAAACCCAAGTGACCGGTGGTCCCCATATCACGTGGGGTCAACGAGAATGAGATGGATAGGTTTTTTGAGAGCAAACCCTATGGTTTGAACCCTGTGCTGACCAGTTACTAAAAATAGTGGTTGTAACCAACGAGAACAAGATATATAAGTTTATTGGGAGCAGTCCCTATGCTTTGAACCCTGCACTAACCAGTTACTAAAAATAGTGGTTGTAACCAATGAGAACAAGACATATAAGTTTGTTGGGAGCAGTCCCTATGCTTTAAACCCTGCACTGACCAGTTACTAAAAATAGTGGTTGTAACCAACTCTACTATGTAATCAAAAAATATATATATGGTATCATAGTACATTTCCCAAAAGCAAATCCAAGCTAAAAATGATGTAGTTGAAAAATTAGAAATTAAAGAGGTTTGTTTCTCACCCATATTTTACAATCAATTTAATTTTTCTTTTTTCTTTTTGTTGGAAACACACCCCTTCTGGAGAGGAAAACCTTGGAATTATATTGTATCTGGGGTTATCTTCCATCAAAGTCACCCGGGAGTTGCACTCAACTCCATCCACGTCATCTAGGGGGTTCTCTTCCGTCAAAGTCACCCGGGAGTCACACCCGACCCCATCCACGCCAGTTGGCCTAACGAACCATCGACTAGACTTTGCATATCCACAACATGTGAGGGGGAGAGATTTGAACTTGGGACCTCTCTTTTTCAACTTGAGAGTTTTAACTACCCACTTGCTCTTCAACTCCCCCACATGAGCAGATATCAATTTAATTTTACTTTTGAAATATCTTTACTTCTTGACTTCATATATTATGCCCTAGTATATAACTTATGTATCACTAAATACTAATCTTTCATAATTTAAGAAGATTTCATATTCCCTATATCTTAAAATAAATGATTAAGATGAATAAAAAGATCTTGCATTCTTTTTAATATAGTGTCAAGACATCTAGCTAGATAACTATAAATTTATTTAGATTTTGCTAAGAAAATTAGAAATGGTGTACTTAAAAAACAAGAAATTAAAGAGGTTTGTTTCCACCCATATTTTACAGTCAATTTAATTTTACCCTGGAGATATTTTTACTTCTTGAATTGAAATATTATGCCCTGGTTTATAACTTCTATGTCACCAAAAACTAATCTTTCATAATTTAAGAAGATTTTATATTTCCTACATCTTGAAATAAATTATCTAAGATGAATAACAAGATCTTGCATTATTCTTAATATAGTGTCAAGACATCTAGATAGATAAGTATAAATTTATTTTAGATCTTTGTTAAAAAAAAAAGTATTGCTCTTTAGAATATTATACTAACACTCGTCATCCTAAATGAAGTTCACTTATGGGGAAACATTTTCCATGAGTATTATTTTTTCGTTTATCCTCAATAACTACATTAAATGATTAAAATGATTATAATCAAAGAATGCATCCAATATGAACATCATTTGGGATGTTTTTGACAATTATAATAAATAAACCATCAAAGAAAATAGATAATTACATTTGAGAAAATCTTGATTTATATTGTAAAAACGAACACTTAATATGATCAAGTACCATTCTTTTTCTATATGAGAACTATATTTGTAATTTATGTAGAATGATGGATTAGAAAACTACTTTATCTTTATTTATTTATTTATTTTAACTTTAATAGAAGAATACACCCTATAATAGGGTTAAAATTATTTTTCTCGTGCTTACATGGATTATTGATAGGATTTAATGGAATATAGTATGCATTGAAGCTTCTACTTTGAGATTCTTTGAGTTTTCATAAAATTAAGAGAGAAAAATTTTGGTGACTCTTAAACATATCTATAATTCTAGATTTTTCCTTTAAGGTACAACATTTAGAAATAAAAATACTTAAAGGAGTCCTCCAAGTTGATATCCACTTTTTCATATTGATAAGAACCATATCTTTATTTGAAAATTTTCCTTGCCATTCATAGATCATGATCTAACAAAACTTGATCCTTTTGTTTTTTTGTCTAAGTCATAAATTGCTATTAACCTTGTCATTCCTAACCATCATCAAAGTGTGATACCATATCCATTTAATATAAATAATTTAAAATTATTATACATCAAATACAAAAACTTACAAGCCTTCATGACTCTCAAAATAGTCTAATAATATACATTTATGTATGCCATGGTTCTATAAATGATCTTCATAAAATACTAGAAGATAAAGGACATTACATTGGCCATGAATATTGGTGTTGAATTTACCAAGGTGTGTCTTATCTTCTTTTACTCTCTATGTATATATTTTAAATATTGAAAGCTTCGAAGGATTCAATATTATCTCAAACTTTGTATAACATTTCAAATTATTGTTTTGTTGTTTTAAACAGACCTCTATTTTATGTAATTATTATCTCTAGATATATCCTTATATACTATCAACCACTTTCTATTTAGATATTGAAAGGGATTTAAGCTAATGTAAAAGTACTTGATAATATTTTTAATTGGTTATAAGGGATTAAAATGAGTCACATTCATGTTACATATAACCACATAATCATTGTATTTTAATCTACCACATGGTTGTATTAATATAATAATATTTTAACATTTATTCATGTGTTGCATAGTAATATATGAACTTTGCTTTCTACTTTGGAAGTCAATATTATATCACTTTATCTCATGGCATTTGACATAGATATTAAATTTAACATTTGGTAGAAATTATAAAGAACATGAAAATATGCTATGACCCCTAACATGGGTGCATTCAATCCAAGGTCTATGGCCACTCAATATAGGTCCATAGATATATTAAGGGTGCTCTTGGATCTATGTAATGCCTACCACTTGATCTCTTTTGAACCATAGTCATATATAGATGAAAGACGTTATATAATTAGTGAATTAATATATTTTAAGCTAGTTCGTGATGATGAACTATATGTCATGTTGTAGTAATAAGTATAGTGATTAAAGATATTCTAAAAATTTGAATAACTGATTGATGATTTGCAATTATTATTATTGTGTTTTAACAAGTATAAATATACTAGGGTAATTTGAATTATTAGATAGTAAATAATAATTTAGGAATGATTAGATCATTATAATCAATGCAAGAATCTTAATATATTTTTTTTTTTTTTGGTAAAAGAAGGGGTTTTCAAAGGGTCCCCAAACCTTTTACAAGGGATTTTTCCAAGGATATCAAACCTAAACATAAATATATTTGATAAGTTCATAGAGAGGAACAACATCATACCGACCATCAATAGATGCAAAAGGACAATGCATGCAAACTCTAACCAGAGACTTGCATCTAGAAAACCCACAAGGGATAACCCTCCCACTAATGAATTTGAAAAATAAATTCTAGGGTAAATTTGAAACTGAGCACTAAATAAAATTTGAATTTCCCACTTAACTCAAGGATTTCAAATTTGAAACATCCCACCTAGTGGGAGAAAAGGGCAACGAGGCCAGAATCCAGGAGTATGAACTGCCATCTTGAGACTACCATCATGGATCACTCACCCAACTAGGGATTGGGGAATACACGAACGAGTTTCCAACAAAGGAGAAAATCAATTAGGGCCCACATGCAGATCAAAAATGAAACAAGAAGCACGAAAGACTATGAAACAACTTAAACAATCCTCCTAGAACTAATGCTTCTAATTGAAAATAGCTTTGGGATAAATTATCCTCCCAATGACATCAAAAACTTGGAAACAATGAGGATACAGACCCCTACAGGACCATAAAAACAAAAACCCATTTTTCACCAAAACAAAAATCAGATATCAGTGAGAACCTAGAATTTAGAATCCTGCAGCACCAATGCAATGAAGGACACCAGGGAATGAGCACTCAACACATTAGGTTACAACCTAATAGAAACCCTAGCACAGAAAGGATCTCCAATATAAATGTAGGGAATAATGAACGATTCGAACCTCCATCTCAAAAAATATAGAAGACCTACAACACTCAATTGAAAAACCAAGGGAAACTAGCAAGAGGAAGACACCCAACTATCCGCTTTAAAAAAGAAAACTCTTAAATATCCCAATGAATAGAATACAACTAGGCATAAGCATAATGCAAGAGAATCAGAAGATAAATATACAATGAAGCTCCCACTCGAATAAAATGAAACAAGTCCTCATGGCTCACCCAACTAAGCAAAAGAAGAACCACTAGATGGGAAAAAATAAAGATTTACACCAAGAAACCCACAGATCTTGTTGGAGACCAACCATTCTCAAGGTCATTAGAAGATAAAAATTAGGAAACAACTCAGCACAACACTTGAGAGAGAAAAGAAGGATCTTGACAAAAAATAGGATCTTTGGAACCCTAGGATCCGACACCTCCAACAAACTGGATCTAGCAACAAGACCACCCTCTGCTACCCATCGAAGCTAGGGGACCCCACCAAACGAAGGAGCCATCAGCAAGATTCCTCCATAATAGACATTCAACCCAAGGTCTCTCCTTGGGGTTTGAATCGGTAGAGGAAAATATCCAAAAGACCCGTACGAAAAGTATCTCTAACAAGATACCCATATTTGGAAATAGTCTCCAGCAACCATCAGGGGTTAAGCTCGAAAACCCACTAGTTGAAGTGACCTAGCAACACAAGAATAAATCTATAGGTGATGAAGGCATAGGGTCAACCCTAGGGTTTGAATCAAGTAGGGCAAAACCATATATTCTTGCAGAGGGACACTTGGCTAACCAGCATAACCAACTAGTAGTAAGATCTTAGGGGCTAGACACAATAGAGAAGAGCATGAGACCTGCTCATAAAGAGTTTCAGAGCTCAGGAGCAAAAGCAGGAGGCCTCTTAATATATTAAATTTAAGTTAGAGATATATCTCCATTGCTAATATATTTAATTTAAGTTAGAGATATCTCCATTGCTACTCTTCTTTTACTTCTCTTTGTTGCTCTTCTTCTCTCTCTCTCTCTCTCAAACTTGCATGCCCTAGAATTCACAAAAAAATAGGACAGAATTATCGAGGATTCAAAGTGAAAAGTGAAAATATAGATTGAAACTTTATAGTGGAGAAATTTAAATAATTGAACTAAATGTTGTTTAAACTCCTTAAAAAATGATTTAATACAAAATTATATATATAAAAAAAATAAAATAATAATAAATTATATTTAATAAATATGTTTATTTTTTTTTAAGAAAAAAAAATTATTCAAAATCTAAAACAATACATTCCACAAGGATTTCCAAGTGATCCAAGCTAGCACATCATACAAAATACAATAAATCCACCAAGGAAATCCATGGATCATTCTGACAACTTTGACAGGACACAAGAACCCACGACAATCGGTTTCCTCCACCTTGAAATTATATTTTTTGGTCCTCATGAATTAACTGATTAAGGATTTTGGATTTCTCCTAATCAATATCATTTCAGCTATCATCTTTCCAGTAAGAGAATCCTTCAGAAGCCCACTTCGCCAAATAATCAGCCACTTTATTTCGTTCTCTTGGGCTATGAACAAAAAAAATTCAACAAATTTCTTAGCCAAACTCAAAATATGTTTCACTATTCTAGCCATAAACCAAGATGCATCTTGAAAATGCTTGTTGTTCAGAAAAGACACCACTATCATGGAATCAAATTCACAAATAACCCTTCTCCATCCCAAAGAAAAAGTTGTTTTCAATGCATGGAGAATTGCTAACTCTTCCATATGATTATTCGAATAAATTCTCTTATACACAGAGAAAAATATGTGGGCCACACCCACACTATCACGGTCAAATCCTCCTATACCAGCATTACTTGAATTGCCCCTAGAAGAACCATCCGTGCTTTTTAAATATGTTTATTATTAAATTAAATTATATTGATATTTTTTTGTAATTTATAAATATAAAACCTCATTTAAAAAGCTAAAAAAATTAATAAAATTAGCATGTAAATAAATTTTAAAAATAATAGAAAGTAATGGCTAGCTAAAGCTCACTAAACTTTGATTTTATTTTTATTTTTTCCGTATGTAAAATTAAATAAAAAATATCTTTAAAATTTTTAAGATATTTTAAATATGGTTTAATGTTCAAAATAACTAAAATATGTATTAAAATGGTTAATAATTAAAAAAATTAATGATAGATATATTTTTTTTAATTTGATTAGGTATGCACATTCTAAAACTTTTTAATTTTATTTTTATATGATAAACCCAAATTTAGATATATTATTTTATTTTCGTTTAAACTTAATGTTGGCAAGCCTCCCCAAATCCTCGTCGCTCGAATAAATATTTACTTAGATGAACCAGTAGAAAAAACCCTTGTATATTTAATAAAAAAAATTATATATTAATTTTATTTTCTTATATATATAATATTCAAAATATATAGATGTTTATTTATATACTAAAATTTAGAGTAGTTTGTATAATTTTAAAACTTGTGCAATAATTAGAATATATTTAAAATAAAATCAATCAAGTATATAAATTATAATATAAGTATAAAATTTTATCTCTTAGAATTTTCATTAAATCAACAACTTTTCAATTTTTTTCTTTTTAAATTACAATTTACAAATTATTTTTATTTATTTTTGGTATATATAGAAAATTAAAACATTAAATAATAAACAATAAATTTACAATGCAATTATGTGTATAATAAGATATTATAAGCTTGAATTTTTTTTAATATATAATTAATATTTGCAAGTTAATATAAAATTAACTTCCTATTATTGATTTAAAAATGCCTATCATTAATTGGATAATAATTAAGACTCATTTCTTAAATTAGTTATATGAGATTGAAATGAGCTAAGCTGCTAATTATATCATTCTCATATCATGTGATATTTAATTATTGATTTAAAAATGCCTATCATTAATTGGATAATAATTAAGACTCATTTCTTAAATTAGTTATATGAGATTGAAATGAGCTAAGCTGTTAATTATATCATTCTCATATCATGTGATATTTTAAATTACAAAGTGGTATTACAAATTGTAAACTTGCATATTTTATTTCTTTGTTTTTATTATTTACATCAAATAGTATATTATATGCCATGAAAAATATTGATTAATTAGTTAAAATGCATATGTGCCTATGAATCTATATTTATCACACTTAACACTTATCTATTGTTGGTCATAATCAACAACAATTCTATTCATGAATTCAGAATCTATGTACAAGAGAATGCCCAGATTAGCTCGTAACAAATGAAGCTAAGATTAGCCGAACAGAAAAATATGTTAACATATAATCTAAGCATATGCTAACAAATTAAGTTGGCATATTAACAATAATGTAATAATAGATTATACGTTATATCATATAGCCTAACATCCCCCCTTATTACATTATTTGATGTACATAAAGAGTTGTGAAACAACTCAAATTTGACACGTGCAAGTGCCTTAATGAAAATATTTGCAACCTGTTCATTGGTGGGAATGTACTGGAGCTTAATCTTGTGCTTTGGAACTTCATCTTGAATAAAGTGACATTGAGTGTCAATATACTTTGTTCATTCATGGAACACTGAATTCTTGACTAATTTCAAAACACCTTGGTTATTGCAATTCAAGTGTATTGGAAGATTCTTTGGAAGACCCATACTTGAAAGAATGTGACATAACCATATTGCTTCACACACTGCTCCTCATGTTGCATGATATTCTGCCTCTATCAATGAAAGTGCAATAACTTATTGCTTCTTGTTGTGTCAGAGACAGGACCAAATTCAAGATGAAATATGTATCCTAACATTGATTTTCTATCATCTATAGATTCAGCATAATCCAAATTCGTATATCCTTGAAAGAACTTATCATTCTTCTTGTAATTCGGGTCATATTCTGGTGTGCCACAAATATAGTGAAGAACTCGTTTTGCCTTCCAATGACTAACCTTAGGTTCCTACATGAACCTCGAAATATAGCTTACAACAAAGTTGATATCTAGTTTGGTATTCATCAAACATATGAGACTCCCAATCAATTGTCGATAGAGAGTTCTATCTACCTAAGGAGATTCGTTGTATCTATTGACAATTTTTTCACATTGCACAAGGGGTAGAAAAAAAATCAAAATTTTGTATAGTCTTTCCTTTTGCAAAAGTATTTCTTTTTGTTGCTTTCAAAGTATCTGTAAGTGTTGCAGCAATTTTGGCTTTCAATGCCACCCCCTTGTACACAAGATGAAGAAGGAAAAGCTTCGCTGCCAAACAAGCCAAAGAAGATAGCTTCACCGCAAGAAAGAAAAGTGTCGCGATATCGCGACATGTTGCATTTTCACGACTCAGAGGGACAAAAGGGAGCAAGAAAGAAAAGTGTCACGATATCGCGACATGTTGCATTTTCGCGACCGAAAGCAAGGAAAAAGCACAAGAAGGAAAAAGTGTCGCGATATCGCGACATGTTGCATTTTCATGGCTCAAAGCGACAAGAGGGAGCAAGAAAGAAAAGTGTCGCGATATCACGACATGTCGCATTTTCGCGGCCGAAAGCAACGAGAAAGCGCAAAAGAAGAAAAGTGTCGCGATATCGCGACATGTCGCATTTTCACGGTCGAAAGCAAGGAGAAGCGCAAGAAGGAAAAGTGTCACGATATCGCGACATGTCGCATTTTCGCGACCGACAGCGAGGAGGAAGCACAAGAGAGGAAAAGTGTCGCGATATCGCGACATGTCGCATTTTCGCGATCGACAGCAAGGAGAAGGTGCAAGAAAGGAAAAGTGTCGCGATATCGCGACATGTCGCATTTTCATGGCCGACAAAGCAAGGAGAAAGCGCAAGAAGGAAAAGTGTCGCGATATCGTGACATGTCGCATTTTCGCGGTCGACAGCGAGGAGAAAGCGCAAGAAAGAGAAAGTGTCGCGATATCGCGACATGTCGCATTTTCGCGACTCAAAGCGAGGAAGAAAGAGCAAGAGAGGAAAAAGTGTCGTGATATCGCGACATGTTGCATTTTCACGGCTCAAAGCAACAAAAGAAGACAAAGACATAGAAATGTCACGATTTCGCGACATGTCATATTTTTGTGATGCAAGAAGAAGAACCAAGCTGAAGGCATAGAAAGGTCGCGATATCGTGACATGTTGCTTTTTTGTGACTCAAAAGGGGCACACACTCCAAGCCAAGTATTTTCTTGAGACCATCAAAGTGCCTCATAATTGCATTTTTACTTGCCCGATAAGCTCGCTGCTCATTTTTGGCAATTGGAAGCGAAGTATCAGTCCCTGAAGGAGATCTCAGCAAGCATGGTGGCCACTCGAGCATTGCACCCAGAAACCAAGGACACTCAGATGGCTCATCATTGCATATTTCCATGGTTGACTCGATCACAGTTGCCAGTTCTGGTAATGGATTTGAAAGCTCAGTCACGAGGGCCACGAGGAGCCGACTTCTCAGATCTCAAGAGTATACTTTGCCATCTTGTGTAATAATGACTCAGAGGGTCGGGTCCTCTATAAAAACCCAGGCATTGTAATGTAAGAACTTTGGGGGGAACTATCTGCTAGAAAGCTGCTGTAACTTGATGTCCTACGATTAATACTAAAGAGCTTTGGGCTCAATTCCTTTCTTTTATGCTGCCTCCTGTGCTTGATTCTTTTGTCTTTCTTCAATTGTATACTGAGACTCTGAATCCTGAATTCGGTGTGCGATTGGGGACTGTACCCTAAAACTCGCCTGAAGGATACATAGGAAAGGAAAAATGCTATATTGGTCTTCTTTTATGTTGCCTGGTGGGTTGTGGTTTCTGTTACATTCGCTTGTCCTAATCGTCTTTACTCTGAACCCTAAATTTTGATGAAAGGGAGAAGGAGAATCCCTGTGAGCTCGCCCAGAGGATACATAGGAAGGTTAATGTGGCGTTTCTTTCATTTATTCTTGGTGTTCCTTGCTGCTATTCAAGTTGTTAGTTAGTGATCGTGCTTCCTGTTCTCTCCCACCTTAAATCATCGATCTCTCTTCCCTTACCCCTTTTTATTTCTTTCTCTAACCCTAACTCCTTTATCTCTTTCCTGCATCCCTTATCTCAAAACACCAAAGTAGATTAGCATAGGAGCCGGCCTTTCTTCGGATATTGGCACGAGGGGCATCTCTTCCCTTCGGCCTTTCAATTTTGGTCCAGGTCTAGGGCGCATACACTTACCCAAATCCTTTCCTAGGCAGATTTGATGACCAACAATTTTTGGCACGCTCGATGGGACCAAGGTCCCATATTTTAAGCACGAATCTCAAACCCGTCTCCATCGGGGCCAATAGTTCTACTTCTGGTGTGACCCGCATGGGTTTGCCTACGTGTATGACACTGGTCCCATGTTTTAAGGAAGCCCGAGTTTGGTGAATCTCTGGCTTGCCTCCATCTGGAAAAATCACCTGGTGACTCTGACTGAGCTGAAGATCCAGATTTCTTGATCGTAGGCACCTTTTAAATCTGAAAGAAGACACCCCGAAGGAATCAAGGTTTGGTGAGCAGCCTTGACCTCACAAGCGGAGAAAAGAATGTTCACCTGGCGACTTCGACTTAGTGGCGAGAACCGTGATATCTGCAGGCCACTGCTATAATGGAGAGGGTATGCTATCCCAGCTGGGATGATCGTGGCCCTCTAAATCTACAAAGTTACCATGAAATTCTTGAAAGTGCCTTGGAGACATTGACAAAATATGATGGCACTAAGGGAATGGCCCGAGAGCACCTTGAAGATGTTGCAGCTTTAGCGTTCCTCTATGACATAGTCCATGAAGATGTCATGATCAGACTCTTGGTTCTATCTTTGGAAGGAAGGGCACTGCAGTGGTACAGACTACTCGGGCGTAAAAGCATCTGCTCGTGGGATGACTTAGCGGGAGCACTATTCAAAGCATTTGATGGCTCTCAGGACCCCTTCCAGCTTTTGATGTACCTCTCCACCATCAGGAGAGCACCTCTGGAGAGCATCACGGACTTCAATGTCCGATTCTGTAGAAGTTGGAAGAGAATTCTAGGGGATATCCAACCGACGCCCGCCCAAGCCCACCTCTTCTATGTTCGGGCTCTTCACCCGGACATGGGCCTCATCTTACTACAATCAGGTGAACGAAGATTTCCTCAAATATTTGAGGAAGCAGTATGAGCAGAGCAGCTTCTGCTCCTATCTAGAAAGTGGTAGTGGGGGGAGACTCCATCACTTTCTCCAATAATTGCGGCTCCTGTCTATCCTGCATAGTATTCATCATGGCAGATCCTTCATACTGAGCAGAGGCCTGAGATGCAGTCGTTTGGAGCTCAAGAGGCAAATTTCATCCAAGGCCAACCAATATTTTTTGCTCCTGTTTATCCTGCACAGTGTTCATCGTGGCAGACTCCTCATACTGAACAGAGGCCTGAAATGCAGTCGTGTGGAGCTCGAGAGGCAGATCTCATCCAAGGCCAACAATGGGAATATGCAAGCTTTGCCCCAACAATGAATAATATGGTTGCTTGTGGTCTCCACCAGGAGACGGGCCAAGGAGAAGAACAGGCTCAAGTGGTAGAGCCTGAGAACAAAGAGGGCACATTTTTGCACCCTTTTTGTATCCCAAGGGATGGCACGCAAGTATTCAACCAGAATCCATTAAGCATGTCTCATCAAGCTGAACCTGAAGAGATCTTGGAGGATTACTCTTTGCCAGAGGAGCCCTGTTACCACATCAAGAAGATGGAAGAACCTATACCCAGCCCGCAGTTAGTAGATTCTTTAGTATTCTGGTATTGGTTCCAGCCCCCACTATGACCAGTACCCCAAGAGGCCCCTCATGCGGCAAACTTCTTTGCCACATCTTTCATCAATAGTACGGGTACTGGTAGGAGCGACAACTCACTACGTTGCTCCCTGTTCGCAACATGGACAACTTCGGGAAGAGGCCAGCTGGACTTCAAAGATCAATTGAAGTTCAATCAGATCTGGTCCGGACATTACAGGTTCATCGGATAGGCACCCGAAGTTGGGTTTATGGTGGCGGCATGCCAATCATGTCACAAAATTTTGTGTAAATACTGTAAATAGCCTGGCTAGTAAATAAGTGTCGAAAGCGCTAAGTGTTGCTTAGGAGCTTAGGCACAAACAAAAAAAAAAAATGCTGTCAGTGGATAGTCAGAGAAGAGGACAATGGGAATGACTCTGTTGCCCAATGGATAAAGGCCTGGGATCTCTGCATTCAGACAAGCTAAATGCCCCGCGAGCCGCCAAGAATGTTGACAATTTTGTCACATTGCACAAGGGGTAGAAAAAAAAAAAAAATCAAAATTTTGTATAGTCTTTCCTTTTGCAAAAGTATTTCTTTTTGTTGCTTTGAAAGTATCTGTAAGTGTTGCAGCAATTTTGGCTTTCAATGCCACCCCCTTGTACACAAGATGAAGAAGGAAAAGCTTCGCTGCCAAACAGGCCAAAGAAGATAGCTTCACCGCAAGAAAGAAAAGTGTCGCGATATCGCGACATGTTGCATTTTTGCACGCTCAGAGCGACAAGAGGGAGCAAGAAAGAAAAGTGTCACGATATCACGACATGTCGCATTTTCGCGGCCGACAGCGAGGAGGAAGCGTAGAAGGAAAAAGTGTCACGATATCGCGACATGTTGCATTTTCGCGGCTCAAAGCGACAAGAGGGAGCAAGAAAGAAAAGTGTCGCGATATCATGACATGTCGCATTTTCGTGACCGACAACAAGGAGAAAGCGTAGAAGGAAAAGTGTCGCGATATCGCGACATGTCGCATTTTCATGGCCGAAAGCAAGGAAGAAGCGCAAGAAGGAAAAGTGTCGCGATATCGTGATATGTCACATTTTTGCAACTGACAGCGAGGAGGAAGCGCAAGAGAGGAAAAGTGTCACGACATGTCGCATTTTCATAGCCGACAGTGAGGAGAAGAGCAAGAAAGGAAAAGTGTCACGATATCGCGACATGTCGCATTTTTGCGGTCGACAGCAAGGAGAAAATGCAAGAAGGAAAAGTGTCGCGATATCGCGACATGTCGCATTTTCGTGACCGACAGCGAGGAGAAAGCACAAGAAAGAGAAAGTGTCGCGATATCACGACATGTCGCATTTTCGCGACTCAAAGCGAGAAGGAAGAGCAAGAGAGGAAAAGTGTCACGATATCGTGACATGTTGCATTTTCGCGGCTCAAAGCAACAAAAGAAGACAAAGACATAGAAATGTCACGATTTCGCGACATGTCATATTTTCACGATGCAAGAAGAAGAACCAAGTTGAAGGCATAGAAATGTCGCGATATCGCGACATGTTGCTTTTTCGTGACTCAAAAGGGCACACACTCCAAGCCGAGTATTTTCCCGAGACCATCAAAGTGCCTCATAATTGCATTTTTACTTGCCCGATAAGCTCACTGCTCATTTTTGGCAATTGGAAGTGAAGTATCAGTCCCTGACGAAGTATCAGTCAAGCATGGCGGCCACTCGAGCATTGCACCCAGAAACCAAGGACACTCAGATGGCTCATCATTGCATATTTCCACGGTTGACTCGGTCACAGTTGCCAGTTCTGGTAATGGATTTGAAAGCTCAGTCATGAGGGCCGCGAGGAGCCGACTTCTCAGATCTTAAGAGTATACTTCACCATCTTGTGTAATAATGACTCAGAGGGTCGGGTCCTCTATAAAAACCCAGGCATTGTAATGTAAGAATTTGGGGGGAACTATCTGCTAGAAATCTGCTGTAACTTGATGTCCTGCGATTAATACTAAAGAGATTTGGGCTCAATTCCTTTCTTTTATGCTGCCTCCTGTGCTTGATTCTTTTGTCTTTCTTCAATTGTATACTGAGACTCTGAATCCTAAATCCGGTGTGCGATTGGGGACTGTACCCTAAAACTCGCCTGAAGGATACATAGGAAAGGAAAAACACTATATTGGTCTTCTTTTATGCTGCTTGGTGGGTTGTGGTTTCTGTTACATTCGCTTGTCCTAATCGTCTTTACTCTGAACCCTAAATTTTGATGAAAGGGAGAAGGAGAATCCCTGTGAGCTCGCCCAGAGGATACATAGGAAGGTTAATGTAGCATTTCTTTCATTTATTCTTGGTGTTCCTTGTTGCTATTCAAGTTGTTAGTTAGTGATCGTGCTTCCTGTTCTCTCCCACCTTAAATCACCGATCTCTCTTCCCTTACCCCTTTTTATTTCTTTCTCTAACCCTAACTCCTTTATCTCTTTCCTGCATCCCTTATCTCAAAACACCAAAGTAGATTAGCATAGGAGCCGGCCTTTCTCCGAATATTGGCACGAGGGGCATCTCTTCCCTTCGGCCTTTCAATGTTGGTCCAGGTCTAGGGCGCATACACTTACCCAAATCCTTTCCTAGGTAGATTTGATGACCAACAGTATCAAGATAGTTGTAACCATATTTTCATTGGAGTTGCTTTAGGCTTACAATCTTTCATTCAATATTTTTTAGTTAATGTCTTGGCATACTTTAGTTGTGTAACCCTGATGTGGTTATTTTTCTGCACAACTTCCAAGCCAAGACAATAATGGAGAAGTCCTAGATCTGTCATTTCAAATGACTTTTTCAAGTCACCCTTCACTACTTCAATCATCTCTTTTGAACTGCCAGTGATGATTAGACAAGGTTATGCATAGTGGCGAATATTCACAAATTGGGTGAATATTAAGATTTCCAAAATTGAAAATTGGTGAATATGAGGACCCACGATGTCGGCCTATTTGCCTAAAATTTTTAGAAACAATGTTTTTTTAGGGTTAATTCACCATAATATATATCCAAAAATAGGCATATTTATACTTGTTGGAAAGCTATTTTCAAGCCTGATCTAATGGTGGTGTTTTTATGAAGTTATAAGGTGATTGAATAGGTCAAAATGTATCCCAAATATGAATTTGTTTTTTAGGGCTTCAAATACCCCAAATTTTGGTGTGAAGATGATCAATTTGATTTGCTTAAGATTCGCCATGATTTACCTTGATTTTAATTAGGATTCACCATTTTTATAAGTACATTTTGAGTCCAACCTCTTATGCATAACCCTGTGATCAGATCATCAACATCGAGCACAAGGATCACTATTTCATAATCAACTTTCTTGAAATAGATATTGGCATCTGAGGGATTTCTCTTGAAACCATGCTATAAAAGGTGATTATCAATACTTATGTACCAAGCTATCGAAGCTTGTTTCAACCCATACAAGGACTTGATCAGTTTGCAAACTTTTTGTTCTTGTTCTTTTACTACAAATCCTTTAGGTTGATTCATGTACACTTTTTCTTTTCAATCATCATTTAAGAAGGCACTCTGCACATCCATCTAATTAAGCTTCCATTCGAATTGAGTTGCGATTGCACAAAGTACACAAATGGTTGTCATTTTTGTAGTTGGTGCGAATATATCTTTATAGTCTATACCTTATTTTTGAGCATAGCCCTTTCTAACAAGGTTATTTTTATGCTTGTCAATAGTTCCATCTACATTATACTTGACTTTGTATACCCATTTGCAGCCAATGGATTTCTTACCAGTAGACATATCAACTAACTCCCATGTTTTATTCTTCATAAGAGACATATTTTTTGCATCCATAGCTACCTTCCATTGAGGCACACTAATGGCTTCTTGCACTAAAGTGGGTTCATGCTCCACAACTGTAGTCATGAAACTATAGTCTTCCTCTTCACTCATGTCTTCTTCTTCTTCATCATCTGCATCTTCGACTTCTTCTCTTTCTTGACGAGACATACTTTGAGTATGTGGTTGATCTGAATTGATATCAGGAGGTGCATCCAAATTTGTGTCTCTTAGAGTGCTAGTATACCATTTTGGACTTTTCTTCTATTTTGGTGGAGTCTTTGCCTTAGGCTTCTCAAAATCTAGGTATATAGCAAGATATGTGTCTTTGCTAGTTTTTAGTGTATCCAACTTGGGAGCTTCATTGAGTACCACATCTCGACTTATATGAATTTTCTTGGCATTAGGGTCAATCAATCGACACCCCTTGGATTCTTCATCATAACCAAGAAAGATACATTGTAAATTTTTCTCATCTAACTTATTTCTTTTTCTTTTTTGGAATGTGCATGAAATCTTTGCATCCAAATATCCTTGAATGAGAAATGGAGGGTTTTCTTCCACTCCATGCTTCTTTTGGTGTGACTCCTTGAAGAGCTTTTTTTGGTGCTCAATTCAGGAGATACACAGTATTAGTGACAGCTTCTGCCCAATATTATTTCTCAAAATGGGCACCTGTGAGCATACAACGAACCATATCCATGATGGAACGATTCCTCATCTCAGCACTCTAATTAGCTAAGGAGAATAGGCATTAGTAAGCTATATTTTTATCCCATGTTTAGTGATATATCTTGAAAAATAATTGGAGGTTAATTCCCCCCTCGATCTGGGCAAAAGACCTTGATTGAACATCCTGATGCTTTCTCAACACGCTTCTAAAACTGCTAAAAATATAGGAATGCATCTGACTTTATTTGTAGAAATAAAACCCACATATTGCGATATTAATCATCAACAAACAACTAAAAGTACTTCTTTCCACAATAACTATTTGGCATTGGTCTGCACAGATTGGTGTGTATCAACTCCAATGGTCTTTTGGCTCTTGAAAATCTCATTTCAAATGCTACTCGATGTTGCTTCCCTACTAAGCAATCCGATAATATAGGCAAAGTATGGAAAATTTTAGGCAGACCTAACACCATATCATGCTTACTCAATTCGAGTAGATAGCTTGAACTTAGATGCCCATATCATTTGTGCCATAAGGAAGTAGCTTCTTTTGAGTTGGCAGCCATGGTAACATGAGGAGTATAGATAGCATCTAATACAAACAAACCATATTTTTAGGAAGCCATTGCAATATGTTTACTCTTCTTGGTAATGAAGCAATGTTTTTATCCATTAACAACTTTGAAGTCAACCACCATATGTTTGTCTAGGATTTGAGGCATGGATAACAAGTTGTTGGTCAATTTTGGCACATCTAGGAGCTTCTCAATTTGGCATTTTCCATCAAAAAGAGTTACTAAAACATTACCTTCTCCTTGTTATAGGTCTTATCATCAATAATTATTACTAGTTTGCCTTCTTTAGCCTCAAATGTGTCAAACCACCTTTTGTAACTAGTCATGTGTTTGTTGGCTCTAGAATCAATATACCAAATATTATCTTTCTATTTAGGATCAGCTTAAGTCATGAGCACCTTGTGTGCCCTCTCAAAATTTGAATCTAATTCTTCAATAGCAATGTTTACCTTTTGTTTTCTACTTCTTAATGGTTTGTTTTGGCCCTATTTTTGTTGTGGTTGCTTGTTCTTGTCACTATGTTGAACAAACACTTGTTGGTGTCATGATTGTCCATCTCACAAATATGGCAGTACCTCTTTTATTTTTGAGGCATATTTTGTGAGGATGTGGTGTTTGAACCCTTTGAGGAAGATCCCCTCTAAAAGTAGCCTTTTTGCTTAGCTCCAAATTTCTTAGAAAAAAGTGCATTGTTGGACACTTCATCTCTTTGGTTGTTATTTTCTTTGTTTTGTTGAAACAAATTAGCTAAATATTCAAAATATACTTGTTAATTAGACACTTAAATGGAAGTGACCATCATTCTAAAATAATCTAGTAAAGCTCTCAAAATGATTGAGGTTAAGAGCTTATATTCTACTTTCTCACCCATTGCATGCATCTTAGCTCTCAATTCTGCAACTCTACAAAGAAAAATTTTTACACTTTCTCCATTTTCATGCTAATAATATGAAGTTGGGATTGAAGGTTAAGGATCGTGGCTTGATTCCTTCCCTCATATATCATGGATAATGTATCCCATGCATATTTTATGTGCTCCTTTTCACAAATGTGTAGTTGAAATTCATCAGCAGTGGCAAGAATTATGATCATCAATGCTCTCACATCAACATCATCATATGCTTCTTGTTTATCATCTACTATAGTTGGGCATTTGACTTTTCCAGTCACAACATCCCACATCTTTTCAACCTACAATATTGCTCTCATATTTGTTTTCCATGGAGCAAAATTTAGGTCTCTTAGAAGCTGAGAATCTGATAAGTATGTTTTTGCAATGGCCACTATGAAGGTTCCTTATAACACCAAATGGTCTCCCTTTATTTATACCGCTAGACCGATAGACCAGATCTATTGCATATATCTATTTTTTTATAATATCTATCAGTATGTGGAATAAGTGTGTCCCCTCCATATACACAACCGTATATGAGGAAGACTTGAAGGTATTTTATATAGATGGATCTGTGGTACATAAGCAGTACTGAAAGGGATTCACTCTATATTTGATACCTACTTAAAAAATTCACATACGTAGGGCGTCAAGTCCCTTGAGTACTTGGAAAAAAATTTAATTTGAGGATTTACGCCAAGCAATAGTAGTGAATGGGGTAATAATGGAGTGAATATCAAAATTTGGCTTTCCTTATTTTTTCCTAATGTTTTATAGGGAACAATAGCCCAAACATCATTGTTGCAGCTATATTAGGCATTAGATACATTAGCCCAAAGCACGACAACATCACCTGTAAGTGTGGGCTAAAGGTACCATAAATACCGAATGCTACTTTGTGCAATAAATTACATAAAAAATAGGTATAAATTTGGGGTCTACTACCACAATATGTATATTTATCAATGCATAAAACATAAAATTAAATGCATTCATACATCCTTTTTGGCCCACTAATTTTTTTTATTTTTGAAGGTGTCGGATTCCACCGAAAATGCACCTTTTTACAATGCCAAATTTTCAAAATATTTTTGCAATAGTGTTTGATTTGCACAAAAAATGATATTCACTACTTTTGTTGTACCCTTGTTTTGAATTTGATTTACAAAAAATAAAATTTTGTGTTGCCCTCTTTTGTGTTTTTGTTTTGAAAAATAACAAGGTTTTGTGCCCTTTTTTTAATTTTTATTTGCCTTAATGTTTGCAAAATAATCATGTCAATTGTGTTTGATGTGTATGATTTTTGTTTTGCAAAAAAATATTCGATGGTTGCCCCTTCTGTTTGTTTTGTATTGTAGTCCCCCCTTTTTTTTATTAAAAATTATTAAACTGAATAATTTTAATTATTTTAAATAATCATTAATTAATTAATTAAAAAAAGAAAATTAATTAAATAATTAATTAATTTGTTAAAATAAAATAAAAATATGTAGCAAAATAATTCTAAATAATAAAAAAAAATACGATTTTGTATTTTTAATAAAAAAAAATTGTGCACCTCATAGCTCTGGCTCCACCACTTGGGGCAGTCAGCAACAACGCACGCATTCCAAGGCAAAACTTGCCAACGATCAAGCTTGGGCATGAAAATCTATGGATGCTAGCAAAGTGTCCAATCAACTTGCCTGTATGGGGGCTACATGACCATTGTAAGGTGGTCATAAGGCACTATGTGCCTTTGTTCTTTAAACACTATACAATGCCTTCTCTCGGTCCATGTGGGACTAAACCCATTGATGAACAATGCGATAACTCAATAGACCCAAAAAATGTGCTTCAAGACAAAACACAGGCTACCACATGGCAAATAGGGGTTAGTTGGAAGAATTTACAATTCTATTGGCTAGTTTGAACATATTTAAACCTTAGGCAAAATGAATTTTTTTTATTTCCTCCTCTGTGCTCAAGCGTCTATGCGATCCTACTATCTACTACGATGTTTTGTTGCACAATGGCTAAGGAGTTTTAGCAAATATTATTAGGCTCTACGGGTCTAATCTGGGCCTACATTGGTCGATTTGCCACACGAGTGATGCGTAGACTCTACCACTAGAAATACATGCGGGCTCTACCTCACAAATGGTGTGTGGATTGCATGTGGTTGGGGCGTTGCGGCCCTGTAGTGGTCAGTGAAGTTGTGCGGGTTGTGTGGCTACTGCACTTGAGGCCTATCTAAGGCCTGCGATAGTGCAACTGGTCTTTGATGTTGGATGTTGGTTGTGGGTTGCACTTGTTGTGTCTATGCAGGAGCTTCGGCCTACGGGTTGTGGCCTTTTTTTAGGGCTTTAGGGTTGCATGAACGGCCGAACGGACTCTACAACAAGCCTTTTTTTAAAATCTTACTGTCAAATAATAATAGAGGAGCAACAAAACAGGGGTTGCAAAATTGTTTTACAAGGACTTATGCGAGATTAAGATGGTAGAAAACATGGTCTCCAAGACAAAATAGCATGATGGCCAAATCTATTACTACCACCTATGCCAAGTTGTAGGCTCGCCAAGATGAGCTCACAATCATCTTGCAGGGGCAAGATCAAATATAAGGGCCATGACTAATCTGCTCTGATACCAATGTTGGTCAAAATCAAAAACAATTCTATTTATATGTTCAAAAATTTTTACAAGAGAATGCCCATATTAGCTCGTAACAAACGAAGCTAAGATTAGTCGAACATAAAATATGCTAACAACATCTAATCTAAGCATATGCTAACAAATTAAGTTGGCATATTAACAATAATGTAATAATAGATTATACGCTATATCCTATAACCTAACATCTACTATCAAACACTCCTATTTAATTAATAGATCATATTATATTTATGTCTAATGTATGCTTTCCCACACATTTATTTTGCTTGATAGGAGAGTTGGTTACAACCACACTATTTTTAGTAGCTAGCAAGCACAGGGTTCAACCCACAAGGGTTGCATCGACCAAACCTATTCCACCTCGTTGATTTATAGCCCGACGTGAAATATACACCTGGGTGTTCGCAATCAAATATTCATACTAGCATCGTTAGTTGTCGTCAGTCTGGCATGCACTCATAGGATTCAAATCAATATACTACCTTTGCAATAGGCTTTCCCCAAGATTTGAACCTGTATCTCTTCTTGGTAAGTGCCCAGCCAGACTAGAACTTACCAATCCACCTAGCCTTGGGGGTCCCACATATTTTTTAATATACAAATCCCAAAAGCAAATCCAAGGTAAAAATGATGTAGTAAAAAAATTAGAAATTAAAGAGGTTTGTTTCTCACCCATCTTTTCCAATCAATTTAATTTTAATTTGGAGATATCTTTACTTCTTGACTTCATATATTATGCCATAGTATATAACTTCTTTATCACTAAATACTAATCTTTCATAATTTAAGAATATTTCATATTCCCTATATCTTGAAATAAATTATGTAATATGACTAATAAGATCTTCTTTCATTCTTAATTTAATATAATATAATTTAATAAGTATATTTTTTATTGTAAAGGTCTTTATCTTAATTTAATATAATTTACTTTTTCATCAAAAAATAATAAGATCTTACATTCTTTTTAATATAGTGTCAAGACATCTAGATAGATAACTACAAATTTATTTAGATATTGTTAAAAAAATAGAAATGGTGCACTTAAAAAATTAGAAAAAATAGGTTTGTTTCCACCCATATTTAACAATCAATTTAATTTTACCTTGGAGATATTTTTACTTCTTGAATTGATATATTATGCCCTATTATTTAACTTCTATGTCACCAAAAACTAATCTTTCCTAATTTAAAAAGATTTTATATTTCCTATGTCGCATTTTTTTTAATATAGTGTCAAGACATCTAGATAGATAAGTATAAATTTATTTTAGATATTGTTAAAAAAAATTATTGCTCTTTAGAATATTATACTAACACTCATCATCCTAAATGAAGTTCACTTACGGGGAAACATTTTCCATGAGTATTATTTTTCGTTTATCCTCAATTACTACATTGAAATGATTATACTCAAATAATGCATCCAATATGAACATCATTTGGGATGTTTTGATAATTATAATAAATAAACCATCAAAGAAAATAGATAATTACATTTGAGAAAATCTTGATTGATATTGTAAAAGTGAACACTTAATATGATCAAGCACCATTCCTTTTCTATATGAGAACTATATTTGTAATTTATGTAGAATGATGGATTAGAAAACTACTTTATCTTTGTTTATTTTTTAACTTCAATAAAATAATACACCCTACAATAGGGTTAAAATTCCTTTGCTCCTACTTATATGGATTATTGATAGGATTTAATGGAATATATTATGCATTGAATCTTCTAACTTAGATTCTTTTTCTTGAGTTTTGATAAAATAAAGAGAGAAAAAACTTGATCACTTTTAAACATATCTATAATTATAGATTTTCCTTTAAGGTACAACATTTAGCAATAAAAATACTTAAAGGAGTCCTCCAAGTTGATATCCACTTTTTCATAATGATAAGAACCATTTCTTTATTTGAAAATTTAACTTGCCATTCATGGATCATGATCTAACAAAACTTAATCATTTTGGTTTTTTTTTTTGTCTAAGTCATAATTTGCTATTAACCTTGTCATTGCTAACCATCATCAAAGTGTGATACCATATCATTTTAATGTAAATAATTTAAAATTATTCTACATCAAATACAAAAACTTACAAGCCTTCGTGACTCTCAAAATAGTCTAATAATATACATTTATGTATGTCATGGTTCTATACATGATCTTCATAAAATACTAGAAGATGAAGAACATTACATTGGTCATGAATATGAGTGTTGAAATTAACAAAGTGTGTCTTATCCTCTTTTACTCTCTATGTATATATTTTAAATATTGAAAGCTTTGAAGGCTTCAATATTATCTCTAAATTTGTATAACATTTCAAATAATTATTTTGTTGTTTTAAACAATCCTCTACAAAACAATAATTTGAAATGGGTTTTAAAAATCCTCTACAATCCTCTATTTATGTACGTATATTTGAAGATCCTTTAACATTTTTTTATATACAAAGATTGTGGTAGAAATGGGTTCTCCAAGAGCAGGCGAGCGGTTCTCCAAAGAAAATGACTCAAAATTTTGAATTTTTTGAAGGTAGGAAGTCAAGCAGAATGCTAGGAGGACATCTTGGTGGGACTGAGAACCGTGGTGAACCTTCAACGGATGATGAGGATCTCGATGATGGAGAATATGTTAAAAATATGGATAGGGATATGGAAACCGAGAGGGTTGGGGAGGAACCCCCGATAAATCCACCTTGGAACTCCCCTTCTAGTTCCTTTGCGAATAAATTTTGAATCGAAATAGGGCCCTCCTCACCCAGCATTCAAGACTCAATCTCTCTCATAAGTTTTGGCAGAGAGGTGATCATTCAACCTAAAGTAATGACATCTTTGATTTTTTAAGAATCCATGTCTTTGATCAAGAAGTATGTTGGCATGAGTCCAAACATCGAGTCTGTTTGAAAGTGGGCTTTCATGAAATGGTAGCCCATTGGAAATCTATATTTAGTTACCCTTCCTATAGGATTATTCATGATCAGGTTAAAAAACCCTTAGGATAGAAGCTAAATCTTCATTGGCAGGCCCTAGTTCTTCGGTCAAAGAAGTCTCTTGAGAAGGTGGGAAGAGGATTTTGATCTTGAGACTCTAAGCATAAATATGGCACCAATTTGGATCAGACTTCCTAGTCTACCAGTTTAGTTTTAGCACTATGGGATTATTAAAGGTATAGCTCAAACCATGTGATAATTGGTTGTTATAGATTCGGATAGTAAAGCAAGAAGCCAACTAATCTATACCTGCATTTGCATCACTACAAATTTAAACTTAGAGCTCCCCACCTATGTTGATATCATTATAGGGTCCTATCATAGGTGACAAGCAGTGGAGTATACGAATAAACTAGAAATCTGCATTGACTACCAAAAACAAGGGTACCTTAGAGCTCAATGTCCATCTTTGAGAAAAGAAACAAAAAGTATAGATTTCATGACAGGAAAGGCCTAGGAAGTGGTCATACTATGCAGTACTTCCAGAGAAATAACTAGACTGATAAAGGCAAGAAAGCAACCTCTCAGCCTCAAGTACCTTCTCAAACATAGAATTCTCCCAATCAGGTATGATCCTTGTTTGCAAATACTAATCCTTTCTTACCTCTAAGTGACCAAGTCACAAACACCTCATCTATAGGTTTTTTCTAGAACCCCTAAGCCCCTCAGTAATCCTATTGAAGACTTAGACCAAATCTATGATGCACCTCCATTCCCCACCAAATCTTGTCCCTCATGTCCTCCCCAGTCCAATATGTCCTTGAATCATTTTAATGACCCTCCTCTACATAAATATCCTATAACTTGTCCTACGAATTTCACCAATTCCACTATTATCGAGGAAATTTCTAGTCCTCCTAAATAGGTCACTTGGAGTCCAAATAAATTTACGACTGATGTGGGCAACGATAAAAAGAAACATCAGCCCTCCCATGGTCCTAGATAGATGTTGGATAGTCCAATAGCCTCCCCTGGTCCTAAATCCAAGATTTATCAAAAGTCTTGTAGTGATACAAGGACCAAAAGAAAAGTGGGAAGACCCAAGAAGAGGGATTTCGACTTTGAAGCATCCAATGGGGACAATATTGGTTTCAGTCTAAAAAAAATATTGGGTATTAGGTATAGTAATAGAAAACTCAACCTAAATGCTTTCAAAATCTCCCCATCCAGGGGTAAGTGATTTAAAGTCCTCAAAAAACTGTTAGAGTTAGAGTATATTACATTATTTAGGTATATGTCTATGTACCACCTTAGGTAGATTATTAGATTAGGAGTTACTTGGGGAAGAAGGAATAAATGCACAAGTGTTAGAATGTGCAAGATGTAAAAGGACAAGTGTCTATCATGCAAAAGCACATGTGTCCTCAAGGTAGTTAGGTAGAGTAAGGTCCAAGTAACTTATCTTCTTATATATAGGGCTCATTGTAAGGAAGCATGCATTCCATATAACATGCACTAGTAGAGAAGGCTCCATATATTGTAGCAAGTTGTCTATTTTCAAGAGCATTAATTAATGGCGATTACATGAGTTGTTTCAAAAGCTTCTCATGTTATTTTCATGCTTATTAGATAACCATTATCATAGCTATACCTTTGCTTTCCTATCTCATTAATTATGGTTGTATTTCCTTTATTACACATCCATAAAAATCTATCAGTGGTATCAAAGCACTAGGTAGATCAATAGGAAATAGGAAGAGCTGCAAGGAAATACTATTGTCCTATGACATCCATTGATAGGTTTTGTGTACTAGAAGCTTTATAAGAAGCACACTCATTGAAGGTACCTACATAGTCATTGTGTAGAAGGAGGAAGCAATTTCATTCATAGTGCACACACCAAATTTCAAGAGGAGTATTGTAGATTTGCAGAACAGAAGGATCATCAAATTTCCTCATCCACACAAGGGGTCCTCCAGAAAGGAAGAAATGTGTATCCTTAGGTGAAGGAGAAACAAGATAGTGTGCCAAGCATTACTAGTTAAATTTTAGAATTAGTCATCACCATTGGAGCTTGCTTGTGAAGGAGACTTACACAGAGGTGAACTTGACCAGTGCTAGCCATCACATGGAGTAATCAAGGAGAATGATCATTCAACCAAAATACTTTAGGGTTGTGAATATAAGCTACCACTATCTTCAAGGAGTAATGAAGAAGAGTGCATAATGATGATTAGGGTTACTAAAAAAATTTCAAAAGAATAGTGCAGTTGTATTTTATTTGCACACGTAACAAGAGGAGCTTAGTTTACCTTGAGGATTTCATACCACCAGCATATAAAATTAGTTACATTCAAGCGGTGAAATAAGACATCATTTTTGGTCCATAGTCGTACAAGAAGAGAAGATTGTTTACAAGACAGTGAGCTAACAAAGCCATTATAATTTCAGTAATCTCATTAGAGAAAGCACACACTCAAGGAAGACCTAAAATCCTAATGAAAGTCCATGAGGTTGAGTGTTGCTTAAAAGAAGGCATATTAGTAGTTACACGCATCATCGTTGTACACCAAGAATGTGATCGATAATGCGGTAAGAGAAGATATTTCTCATGGAACAGGAGGAGTGTAGTTGACTAGGTATACAAGCCACCGCAGCCTATGATTAGAGTGTTGCAAAAGAAGATGTTAGAGATCAATTGGGAGAGTCATTAGTCTTGGAGCAAACGAAGAGAGATAACCAAGTATTCGGTAGCTATTATGCATTTTTGCAAAGGGAGTAATATCATTTGTAGCTATTACAAATTCTACGTGTCATTCGCATGTAGAAGAGTCATATTTTATCACATATTCAGACTAACACCAACAAGACGTGTCGAAAGGAAGGTATCAAGCCAGAATATGTAAAATCACACGCTCATTGAAGAAGCGTTACAAGGGAAGTCATTCAAGAAGTGTTACAAGAGGAAAATCATTACAATTGGTGAACACAACCAGCGATATAATTGAATGATTAACATATGTTATCTAAGGAGAATTAACTAGAAGATTTGATAGCCGGGTCAAGCATCTGACTAGCTCATTTGAGTGTTATCATATGGAGAAGATCCATTACTAAGAAACACATCAGTCATCACTACAATACAAAATAACCATTGCAATTGAAGCTTGGAAGTCCTCGCACTCATTGAAGGAAAGCACTTGCTAAAGGTATGATTGAAATAGGTCTAGAAGACTGCGTGGAATAGCATGCGATAGGAGATACTGAGTTGATCATTACAAACCTACCACACTAGATTGGATGTATCACAAAAGGAATATCTTGAGACGTAGATTGTTGGTTCAAGTGAAACACAGTATAAACGTAGACAGATATAGTGGCAGTATACAGTGTAGACGTAGATAGATAGAGTGGTAAGGTCAAAGATATTACTACATAATCCATCACAAAATTTTAAGGTAATTCATAAAGTTTATTTTCATTTAAACTATTGGAGATATAAGGTGAGTATTTCTAAAGGTTAAATTACTACATTAGAGCAATTATAGAAAGCAAATTGAAGTTAGGATATATATTATTACGTAATATTCAAACCATAATATATTTTGCAAATAATTAAGTAGGAGATATAAGGGTTTCTACCATTAGAAAATTAATATTAATTTACAAAATATTATTTTCTAAAAATTTCAAATTAGGGAGGTATAAGGAATATTACATCAAACATAGTTTATTGGAATCTAGAAAATCAAACTATTGGATATTAAGAGATAAAAAAAAGGAAGTTGGAATCAATTATTTATACTTGTCTAATACTCATACTAAAGGGACAAAAAGAATCCAACTATAGAGTCTTGGAAATTTAAAGTGCACTAAACTATCTTTAGTTTTCTATTTATTCCACTAATAGGAGAAATAAGGTGAAAAATTATAAGGGATTCAAATCAAACCAAGAAAGCTAAATTTTGTACTCAAAACTATCAGGTAGATCCAAGTTCTTTACAAAACTTGAAGAATTAAAAATATCTAATCAAACTTGATCTTTTACTAAATTACTTGGGAGTTAAAAGGTATTCTACCTAGAGTATTACAAGTTTTGTAATCAATCAATTAGGTTTTGTAAATCAAATTTAATATTTGCAAAATTAATAATATTGGAGATATAAGGTCTACTAAATAAAATTAGGCTATTGAATTTTACAAATTATTAGAAATTATTGAGCATAAGCATTAAGAAATAATATTAAGTTGCAAATCTTAAATACAATCAACTTAGGCTATGAATAGCCTAAGAGGTAATCCCCCCATGAAGGTAGCTAAGAGCTATAATTAGCGCTAACTACTAACAACATAATATTCACCAACAATGTGAATGTTTCCTAAAATAATATCTAACCTAACAATGTAGGCAAATTGACTATGATGACTAACCATAAGATATTCCACAGTGAATATCTTCTAGGTTAAATAGTAAAAGTAAATGTAATAATCTAAATCTACCATGAGGTAAATAGAATCTACCTAGGAGAATTTACAAATTACCAAATGAGGTAATAATTATAGTTATTATAGCATAGTAACTCTAACATCTCCTTATATTATTTGGGTATTGTATATAATTACCCCAATACAGTAAAAAATATGTTGATATGCGGGTTCTTTCTCTGGCTCGGGCTCTGTCACAATGTTCTGGCTTCTCTAAGCAAAAAGTGGATCGTTCCTCACTTTGTTTTCACATCAACGAATGTCCTTATTGTAATTTTTTCATCCAACCGAATTGCATGGGTAACCAATTGTTGCAACCGCTATGTGTACTAGATTAGATCACTACATACGCAGTTCATTATTTTACACTATGATTTTATAAAAGTTTTGATAATGTAGCTAAGGTTTCGATCGCTACCAAAAACGCACCCTTATAAGTTTCCCCCCTTGTTGCAAAACATATTGTAATGGAATTTCTACAATAAGTGTGACTAAGGTGTCGATCTCTACCAAAAATGCACCCTTATAAATATTCCTCCCTTTTTAGCAAAAATATTTTATGACGTAGGAAAGAAATGTTTATCCCCCCTTAATTGCAAAAGATATGCAATTTATGAAGCTTGTTAAGGATTTTACAAAGATTACCTCCTAGGAAAATTTCAAAAATTACACCAGAAAATCTCCCCCTTTTATTACAAGTACTTCAAAAAAAAAGAGTTTGCTATTTATGAAGCATAAAAAAATGGTTTGGAATGGTGCTTGCCTAGGGTGATAAATATTTTTCCCTTACAAATTTGTATAGGCCATGAGCACCGTGTGTGCTCTTTTTGAATCAAAATTAGAATCAGACACTTCACTAGCAACATGGCCTCTTTGTTGTCTATTTTACCTCTATGATGTGCCTTTGCCATTTTTGTTTTGCTTGTTTTTAAACCAACACCGATTGGTGTCATGGTTGTCCTTTTTACAATTTGTGCAAAACTTCTTTTTTGATTGAGGTTGCTTGCCCTTATCTTTTGAAGATGATCCTCCCTTCTAAAATTTACCTTTTTTCTTTCCATCCTATTTGTTCGAATAAAGTGCATTGTTTGACACTTCATCGCTTTGGAGCTGATTTGCTTCCTCGATTTGAAGCAAATTGACTAACTCCACAAAGGTTACTATTCTTTGAGATACATGAAGGGATGTTATTAACATCTTGTAGGATTCTAGAAGAGCCCTCAATATTACTAAAGTCAAGATAGTATATTCTACTTTTGCTCCTAAAGCATTCAGCTTTGACTTCAATTCTACCACTCTATAAAGGAATAGCTCTATTTTTTCTCCTAACTTCATATGGAGTGTATGAAGTTGAGTTTGAAGGTTTAGAATAGTCAATTGATTCTTGCCTTCAAAAATGGTACTTAATGTGTCCCATGCATCTTTACCAGTTTTGGATTCATTTATGTGAGGATGTATTTCATCAGTAGTTGCTAGCAAAATCAACATGAGAAGTCGATTATTCTTTTTATCCCATGCTTTCTGATCTACTCCTATTGATGTGGGTCTTTTATTAGTTCCATCCACTAAATCCCATATTTCCTCTATAGTAAGAATGGCCTTCATCTTGGTTTTTCATGTTGGATAGTTAGAACCTTTAAGAAATTGTGTATCATTTAGGTATATATTGATAGTTGCCATGATGAAGGTTCTAGAATTACACCAAATATGGTCTTTCTTTCACTCTCAATTGGTATTAAATGGCACCTACCTGAAAACTCTCTTTGAAGAAATATTATCAATTTGAGGAAATTTAAGCCAAACAAATAAGAAATGAAAGAGAATTCACTCTAATTGATATTTAATGACACTTGCCTGAAAATCTTCCTGAAGAAGGATAATTAGTTTGAGGAAATTGAGCCAAAAAAAAAAGTGAATGTAGGGTTGTATAGAGAGAATATCAATTTTAAAAATGACTTTATATTTGTGCAATGAATTTACACAAATGAGTGTGAAATTTAGGGTTTTTGAGTGCTCTTTATTTTAATGACTTATAATTGCATAAAACAAGAAATTAAATGCAATAATCAATCAAAGAGTGCCCACAAATTTTTACCACTTAGGTGTCGGATGCAACCAAAAATGCACCTAATTTATCAAATGCTAATTTGAAATAAAGGTGTTGAGTAATATCGAAAATGCACCTTATTACTAATTTTTGCAACAAATTTTTTATTTGTGTTGTGTAAAAATTTGATATTCAATGTCTCCTCTTGTTTTACAATTTTGCAAAGAATGTGGCAAAAACAATTGCCTTTCCTTTTTGTGTTGCAAAATAAACAAGTTTTAATTTTCAAGTGCCCCCCTTTGTGTTACAATTTTGCAAAGAAATACAATTTCTTGTCTTCCCCCCTTTGATTTGCAAAATTAACAAAGTAGCACTCCTTTCAAGTCAAGTCGACACACGACCCGTATTTGAAAGGCTTTCCAGAACCATTCGACACACGACTTTGTTTTAGTGGACCCAAGGTCTTTAATCTCTTCTTGATTTTGTAAAAAAATAAAATTTGCAATTTCTTGTGTTATACTCCTCCTTGGAGAAAACAAATACACAAATTTGAACTTTGAATTTTGCAAATTTGGTGTTTCCTTGTGTTATAATTTTTCAAGAAAGAATCAATTTTCTTGATTTTGTCCCCCTTTGATTTTACAAAATTAACAAGGTTTTGAGAAGATTTTAGGGCTCCCTATTTTTGCAAAAAAAATGTGTTCTTCTTTGTCTTACATCCCCTTTTTGGAGAAAACAAAAGCACTATGTTGTTTAAATTTGCAAAAAAAAATAAAAATTCCTTTTCTTCTTTTGTTTTGATTGCAAAAAATATAATTTAATCAATTATTTATTTAATAATAAAATAAAGTTTTGCTCTTGATTTTTAATCAATTTAAAAAAATGATTTTAAAAAGACAAAAACAATATTAAATTATTAAATAAATAAATAAAACTTTATTAAAAAAAAAAACAAAATAAAAAATTAACCTTACCTTGGGATGGAAAGTTGATATGATTTTATTAAAAAACAACTTCAATTGTCCGCATGGGTCGATCCTACAACCTCACGCAGGATAGTGTTTGGCTTGGGACACTCAACTGTCCCGGATGCACTATCGGACAGTGATAAGGCGCTTGCTCACCCTTATTGCCGACTTTGATTGAAAAGTCAAATTTTTTTTAAATATTATCTATCGGACGGTACTGTAGCAATGGCTTTCGGGCGAACATCAAATATTACTCAGAGTTTGCATATTTGATCAAATTTTGCATGCATCGCTTGTGGGTGTGTTGCACTAGGGTTGCGATCTAGAACAACCTAGGGCTATGGCATTGCAAAACGTTCGTTATTGAAGAGCCACCATGAACCCTATCATCAACAAACTATATGTGAATCGTGCTCAACCCTTGTTTGCAAACACATTGGAAAATAATTCTACAGATCTTCGGGAGTGAGACACCACCTACGAATGCCTTTATCCAGCATGGTATTGGAGCAAACAATAAGATATTGCATCACAAATTTTTGGGAGTTAAAAAATTTTCAATTAAATGTTGAATTTGTGAGCGTTCGAAAAACAATCTAAAATTGCCAATGTGCTTCTTCAATATCTAGGAAAGCTACGCATATGGGTGCCTACATAGAGTTTTATCGCAAATGTCTAACAGCGTAACGAAAGGCGTCAATGACATCAAGTTGTAGATCTATGAACGTTTTTGTTTGTTAGTTGTCTGCTCATGTTGATCTTTCTGTGAACAGCAATTCAAACCTACACGCACAAAGGTTAAAACAAAGCAAAGGTCATTTCCCTCGTTGGCACTTGACTATCTCAAAAAACCCATGCAAAAAAAAACCTAACAAAAAATGCTTCTAGGCACTGTGTGTCGGTCGATGGCACTGCAAAAAAAATTATTAACTTCATGGCTACAAGTGCCCCGCTAATCTCCTTCAGACTGCATAGTGTTTTGAAATATGGTTTTCGTGTAAATATCCCACATTCGAGATACGAGCAGAGTAATAGAGGTATAAAATAACAACTGCACCTACAGGCTTATGACCACCACATGGTGGTCAGCTAGCCTTTACCACCTTTTGTCGATCACCTCCTGGGTTCATCTGCGTCTACATATCCTTCGCTTCATCAGGTGCAAGTCTCACTTATTGGTTCGTTGTTAGTCCATCATCAATGTTTGTCTAGTCTGTCACATCATCTGTATTGCGGTCCATTCAATTGGTGTTTGGTCAGGTAGTCCCCTAGTTAGGTTAGCCCGCCATCAGGGTTGGTTGTTCACATCTGGTCAGGTGAGTCTAGGTTGCTACCGCCATAAGTTTGTCCAACATCCTCGCTGTCAACTTAGGTTTGTCCAATGTTTTCGCATTAGGTCCGTAGAGCCTATCAATGTCCCCACATCAGGTCTTTAGAGCCTGTCAACATCCCCACATTAGATTTGTATAGCCTATCAACATCCCCACATCAAGTCCATAGATTTGATCTAACTAGGTCTCCATGTCAGCGATTCAAGGGAACACGTGAGATTCTTGTCATGTCAAGTAGTCTCGTCGTTGTCAAGTGCAGTTATCAAGTTAGAGCCAGATCTAAATTTCTCCACGTCAAGAAATAGAGCAACGAAATGAAATAAAATTCATATTTATCACCTTCTAACCAAGTTTAGGCCTTGTCCACCAATGGTGGAACCTGCACACATCCCCTTACAAATCGATGAACGGAGTGAGTCCAATATGCCTACTTTGATACCAATATTAGAAATTATTGATCGTAGGCATTAAGAAATAATATTAAGTTGTAAAGCTTAAATACAATCAACTTAGGCTATGAATAGCCTAAGAGGTAATCCCCCCATGAAGGTAGCTAAGAGCTAGAATTATCGCTAACTACTAATAACATAATATTCACCAACAATGTGAATATTTCCTAAAATAATATCTAACCTAACAACGTAGGCAAATTGACTATGATGACTAACCATAATATATTCCACAATGAATATCTTCTAGGTTAAATAGTAAAAGTAAATGTAATAATCTAAATCTACCATGAGGTAAATAGAATCTACGTAGGAGAATTTACAAATTATCAAATGAGGTAATAATTATAGTCACTATCGCATAGTTTACAAAAATCTAAATATCTTATCTAGGGAGCCATAAGGTAGCCTACATCAAAGGAACATGGCAAAGGAGAAGCAAATGAAAAAGAAAACAAGTAATCCAAAAGCAGAACTTCACAAGTTGACAAAATTAGTTGAAGAAAACCTGTCTTCAACAAGAACTAATTGTCTTTGGAGAAGACTCAGACTTTCAAGAAGAAAAAATTTACATTCAATGTGACCCTCTAGAAAATACTAAGAAACGATTACACCTACTGAAAGGATGCACACAAAAGATGATAGAGAAAATTGAAATTCAAGAGAATACATCTATAAAGGAAAATAAGGTTTTGCAATCAATCATGAGAGAGGCCAAAAATGAAATTTTTTAACACTAGGAGATTACTTAAATTCAAAAATTGGTGAATGTTAGGATCCTCAATCCTAACATTATTAGTTAGTATTATTAATCATTTAATTATTATATTATTAACTCATAAAGTGAACCATCACATCTCTTCATAACGTGAACCATCACGTCTCTTCACCAACGTAGCTTTAGGGTAGATATATATATTATGTTGGCCATTCACACAAATCATCCAAGAAGAAGAAGAATAAGAATCATAGATTCTAAAGGAGGGAGCCCCCTATAGTGGCAAAGCGATTACAAGGGAGCCCCCTTTGAGTGGCCTGCGATTACATTTACATTAATTTATTAATATTTTATAGTAAGACCTTGGGGTCTTACCATTTGGTATCAGAGCCATGTGGAACCCAACCATGTGGGATTTGCTCAAGGAACTTTGTCAAATCACTTTCGTGCGTGAGTATCAAACTCGGTTTGAGGATATCACCAAATACAACATAGGGTTGGATGAATCAATTCTCATCAATAACTTCATTAGTGGATTGAAAGAGGAAATTAGAATGGAGGTGACAAGGTTCAATCCCTATACCATGATGCAGACCTATGGATTGGCCAAATTAGCCGAAGACAAAATCAACGGACAACATCGATTATGGAAACCACCTCTGGAGAATTCATCAACCACTTACATCACTCCCAAGCCGATGCATAATGCTAACCTCGATAAGGCAATAGAAGAAGAAAATGATATAGAGGTAGACATAGTGATGGATACACCTGAATATAGCATTAAATATGGTAATGATGAGGAAGGTAAGGAAGATGAGGAAGCCACAAAATATAAAAAATAATAGAAATATGTGGAAAACAAGGACAATGAGCAAGAAATATCTCAAGACATTCCCGAAGTGACTCATTATGGCCAAACATTCACTTTACAAGAACTACACTCAAATTCCTCTCCAATAGTGAGTTATCACCATAGGGTCAAACCTATTCAAAAATAAGGCAAAAAAGTGACTACACACTCCTTCGTTGCCTCTCCCAGGGAACAACAAGAGAATGTAGAAGTTTTATCACCTCTTTTTATGCATCATTCTAAGGTGTATGAAGAACCCCAAGGATTGTCCTTCCCTCATCATCACATAGTTACTAATATTTCTGGCAGTCCTCCGCTAATGCTTCATCCTTCTCGATATCCCTGCCTATGAAAGGATGAAATTAAAAGAGTCCAAGAACTTACACAAATCCTTCTTGGAAAACAAAAGATAAATCTCCTCACTTTGAGCTTTGAGGACAAATCTCTTTTTAAGGAGGGTGGAATGTTAGGATCCTCAATCCTAACATTATTAGTTAGTATTATTAATCATTTAATTATTATATTATTAACTCATAAAGTGAACCATCACATCTCTTCATAACGTGAACCATCACATCTCTTCATAACGTGAACCATCACGTCTCTTCACCAACGTAGCTTTAGGGTAGATATATATATTATGTTGGCCATTCACAAAAATCATCCAAGAAGAAGAAGAAGAATAAGAATCATAGATTCTAAAGGAGGGAGACCCCTATAGTGGAAAATTGATTACAAGGGATCCCCCTTTGAGTGGTCTACGATTACATTTACATTAATTTATTAATATTTTATAGTAAGACCTTGGGGTCTTACCGATGAAGCACAAACAAACTCAAAATATGTGTTCACATTACCTAATGATATAGGAAAATTAATGTATATGGTATTACTTTCTAATGATGTTCTCAAAGATAAGAATAGAAGACAAAAGGACATGATAGAAGGTTTGAAGAACATGTATATTAATGAAGAAAATGCTTTGAATAGTATGTTTGGTGATATTACTAGTGAAGCAAAAAAAGGAGATTATTTTTCACTTCAAAAATGCATGCAAAATGTCCTTAGTAATGCTAATGATTACTATGAATATTTTGTTACTATACCTACCAATCTATGGAAGATAATCTACAAAGGAATTGTCACTCTCAATGTTTCTAAGATAAGAGAACAAGAAAAGGTTGAAGAGGTAAAGAACAAGATAGAAATGAAATATGCTTCTAATGATACAAAGGACTTAAAACCTATGATGGTAGATTCATATTGCAATATTATAGAATCAGAACCATTGATGATTGATGCATGCCATGATACTAGTGATCTTCTTCAAATGGATAAAGATGCAAATCATGATTCTTGTCAAAATGAAAGGAAATATTGTAATGCAAGCATTGACACTAGTGATCTAAAATCCTTGAGAAAGATAGAAGAACCTGTTACAAAGACTGATTCTATATGCGATACAAGTGATTTAAACATGGTTTATGATTACTTATAAAAGGTTCATATTACTAGAATTGACGAAGTCATATATATAGATGATGATAGATACAGTGATGCGCAGGATCATATTAATGGTAACAAAGATCATTCTAATGATCGCATTGGTCATACTAATGGTTTTTGTTCAAATATGATAAAATATGAGGATATAAGATCAAAAAAACATGAACATATATTGAAAGAACCAATAGCATCAGAAATCAGATCAAAGTATGAATATCTTAAATATACAGGTCAAACTGGCAGTAATAACCAAGGAACATAATCAGTGACAGAGGTTGATAGAAACATCTATTGTGAAGGACAAAATGATCAGAGATATTTAGCTATAGAAAATAGGTATAGTCATTGTAACAGATATGGGCACAATATAGAGAGAAGCTGGAATATACTTAGCTATAATATTTTTGGAGGAACCAATCATTTCCAAAGATATTGTTGGTACAAAGAAAATCATTTCTTTGATTGGATATATACAATGACAAGAAACTTTATTAGTGAATTCTCTCAAGTATACTTCTCAAGGTGTAGAGATGGGTGCAGGAAAGGTATGAACTACTTCTACAATAAAATTGGAAGGAAAACAATAACAATGCCAAAATCAGAATACAGAGTCAAGAAAAAAGGTGAAGCTCAAGCAGAAGATCAATTCAAAGACCACTTGAAGAATGAAGACAAATACAAAGATCCATATTGAAGACTAAAGTCTTCAATACCTAAATAATGTAATACAGGGGGGTGTTAGAGTTAGATTATATTACATTATTTAGGTACATGTCTATGTACCACCTTAGGTAGATTATTATATTAGGAGTTACTTGGGGAAGAAGGAATAAATGCACAAGTGTTAGAATGTGCAAGATGTAAAAGGACAAGTGTCTATCATGCAAAAGCACATGTGTCCTCAAGGTAGTTAGGTAGAGTAAGGGCCAAGTAACTTATCTTCTTATATATAGAGCTCATTGTAAGGAAGCATGCATTCCATATAGCATGCACTAGTAGAGTGAGCTCCAAATGTTGTAGCAAGTTGTCCATTTTTTAGAGCATTCATTAATGGTTGTTACATGAGTTTTTTCAAAAATTTCTCATGTTATTTTCATGATTATTAGATAGTCATTATCATACCTATACCATTGCTTACCTATTTCATTAATTTTGTCTAAATTTCCTTCATTACACACGCATCAAAAGCTATCCAAAACTCCTCTTTGTGGGATTTCTAGTTTCAATTCGAAGCTTGATGGGTTCTTGTTTTCAGTATCTGGTTTCCAGTGTTTCGAGCCCCTCCTGGACAAATTTTGGCTATTGAAGGGTGATAGTTTTCATTTTTCTATTTCTTGTTTCCCAGGACCTCATGGGCGGGTTTGTGTGTTTGAGTTATTTCTTGGACCCTTTCTAGGTTGGTTTGTGTGTTTTGAGTTGTTTCCTAGACCCTGTTTGGGTGGGTTTTTTTTTGTAAATTTGTTGCTCTCGAGCTCTTCTTGGGCAAGTTTGTAACTTCATATTTGTTTCTCAGGGTTTGGTGTTGGTTTCTTCATTTGTAGAAGGTTTAGGGTCCCTTTCAAAACCCCTTTTCAAACAATCAAAAAAAATCTCTATTTTATATAATTATTATCTCTAGATATATCCTTATATAAGACCACTTTGTCTTTAGATATTGAAAGGGATTAAAGCTGATGTAAAAGTACTTTATAATATTTTTAATTGGTTATAATGGATTGAAATGAATCTCGTTCATATTACATATAACCATATCATGATGGTATTTTAATCTACCACATGGTTGTATTAATATAATAATATTTCAACATTTATTCATGTGTTGCATATTAATATTTGAACCTTGCTTTCTAATTGGGAAGTCAATATTGTATCACTTTATCTCATGGCATTCAACATAAATATTAAGTTTAAAATTTGATAGAAATTATAAAGAACATGAAAAAGTGCTATGACCCCTAACATGGGTTCATTTAATCCAAGGTCTATGACCATTCAAAATAGGTCCATAGATATATTAAGGGTTCTCATGGCTCTATGTAATGCCTACCACTTGATCTCTTTTGAACCATAGCTACATATAGATTAATGATATTATATAATTAGTGAATTAATATATTTTAAGTTAGTTCATGATGATGAACTATATGTCATGTTGTACTAATAAATATAGTGGTTAAAGATATTCTAAAATTTTGAATAATTGATTGATGATTTGTAATGATTATTATTGTGATTAAACATGTTGTATAATTATACTAGGGTAATTTGAATTACTAGATAGTAAATTATAATTTGGGAATGATTAGACCGTTATGATCAATGAAAGAATATTAATAAATTAAAATTATGTGAGAGATATATATAATGATGATTATATCTAAATTACTTTAATCTTGTGGGTAGTCAATTATACTTGTGTTTTATAGGTTGGAATCATAATTAAAACAAGTAAAATGGCCTAAATACCACAAGATATTTTTATTACATAGTTCATATTTAATTGTTGCTTCCAAGGTATTCATATCAATAGTTGTTTGTGTCTCATCTTAGTGCAAATAATGATCAAGTTATATGAGCATGCACTATGACATGATAAGGAGAAAAATTTAAGAAATGGATAATACAACATAATGTTATAAAAGATGGGATTCATTTTAAAGGCCTTTAAATCTTGATAAATGGCATTATTTAAATAAGGTACAACAATATATTTAAATTCATGGGATTACCCTTAACAAACACATGGAACCCTAACCAGATTTGTAAGTTTTATACCCATTTGAGAATTAACCTTGGCAACATGGAAAATATTATGCATGATATTATTTTTCTTTTTAAACCTTAGAAATTTAAATGAGAAAATAATTTTACCTTCTCATTACACTCATGTGACATATGATCCTAGTGGAAGGATAAGTTGGCATAAGTGATGCTTGCACCAAAAAACATTTACCCTATTGCAAATAACTCATGATATGGATGATAATGTATGTTAATTATTGGGAGTTTAAAAAAAATGGAGAAAGTGAGGAAAACTAATATTGTAGTAGAGGTTACCAATTATCACACATAGAGAGTAAAACATAGTATATACTATGATGGAGACAAAGAGGAAATAAGGAGAGCTGAGAGAGAGAAAAACAATGCATGAAGATGTTGGAATATATGTTGGTTAAGCTTCTCTTGAGGCCATGACCATTTGTACTTTTATTTATTATATTTTTCCTTTGGGCCCATGTGAACCTCATTAAATATGATTTTATTATATATTATAGTATTTTATTCCTAAGGATCGGTCTCACGACCTTGACCTAAAGGTATCATGTACTTGGGTATAAATAACCCTTCTCACAAGATTATTTCATTACCAGTTTGATTTTAATTTAATTTATTTTAATGAAGATCATTTGGTGTCCTTGGATACCCCATTATATTATGTGTCCTTTTCATATTTTTTGTTAGGTAATACTAGGTAAACCAAAAGAAATGCAATTCCTGACTAGAAGAAATGAAATTCCTGACCAAAGACTTTCCAAGATTCATCCCCAATTAAAGATTGGGTGATCCATTTAGCACAAAGGGCAAAACCTTGTCTGTTACAATCAAAAAAACCCATGCCTCCACAGTAGTTGGGCAAACAGTAAATTTCCCAAGCTACCCAATGTAAACCTCATTTGACAGTCTTTGGCCCACAAGAAATCTCTCAAAAGCTTATCCAGCATTTTATAACAAGATTTGGATGGAACTCAGCAAGACGAATAATAGACATGGGTAGTGGCTAAAACCTTAGAACAAATATGAAATTTTCCTACCAGAGAAATTTTCTTACTAGTCCAGTAAGAAAGCTTCTTGTCCACTTTATCAATAACATACTACCACAATTTAGCAGAAGAACCATGAAATGCAAAATAAATTCCAAGAAATTTAAACACCTCACGCAGCTGAATCCGAGTCCATTGGAAATGACACAACCAACATGGCAGTTGGGATTGAGATTGCCAAAAATATGAGGTTTTTTCCATTGAATAGAAGAACCAAAGGCTAAACATAACACCTCTAAGCAACTAATAGCCGAGGAAAGGGATTTCTCATCTTCTCAAAGTGTTAAGAAAGAATCATTAGCAAAATGACCATTGACCAACTGACGATCAAAATTGGGGAGAGCAATACCCCTAATTAATCCTTGATCCACCTTATGGGCCAACAAATAGCCAAAAGCCTCTATAGCAAGAATGAAAAGAGATGGAGCAAGAGGGCACCCTTGTCTTACAGAGAGACCAAGAGAAATTTATTGAGATTGACTATTATTCAAAGTAAGAATAGCTAAAGCATCTTGAAATAACATAAGAATGGTGCTCACAAACACTGGCCCAAAGCCCAAAGCCTGAATCATCACAGTGATGAAGTACCAATCCATCTTATCATAGGCTTTCTCAAAGTCAATATTAATGAATAAAGCATCTTGTTCAAAATTTCTTGGCCACTCCATATCTTCCCAAACACCAAGAACATTATCAAGAATTTGTCTTCCCTAAACAAATCTCGTTTGTTTAGGTTTGATAATCAAAGGCAGGAGAGATTTAAGCTTAAACGCAAGGGCTTTGGCAATAATCTTATAGCTCACATTAAGTAGGGTGATCGGCCTCCAATTAGTGATGAGCTCAGGATCTCCAGACTTAGGAATAAATTTAACATTACCTTTGTTAATAATGGAACCCAGTGAACCACATTGCAGGGCTTCAAGATACACTTTGTGGAGATCATAATCAAGCATATCCCATAATTCTTTATAGAATTCACATGGAAAGCCATCAAGACTAGGTGCCTTATCATTGGCCATGAGTGATAAGGCATTTTTTAGATCTTCCAAAGAAAGAGAAGTGTCATAGAATAGCATTTGCTCAGGAGCAAGCTTGTTGGGGACAATAACGGTACAATCAGCAAGAGCTTGCCTTCTAGCATCATCAAGGGGTTGAGAAGAAAAAATGTATTGATAATGTGAAACAAAGGCTTTGACAATGTCCAGAAGGTCTGTGAATCTCTGACCATCCACTTGAATGGCTTGAAACTAGGAATACTGGGTAGGAGGTCTAAGGCGTTGAAAAAAACTTTGGTCACTCTATCCCCCACTTTGAGCCAATGCATTCAAGCATATAATTGAGCACCCTTGGCTTCATACAAATCAACTTTTTTTAGCTCATACCGAATGGAAGAAACTTGGGATTGAGCAAGAGAGCTGAAAGGAGAGGCTTCAAGCCTAAGACAGGCTTTGGATAGCTCACTCTGCAAGGTAAACTTAGCTTGTTTTCGTCGTTTTGTAACTTCAACACCCATATTCCGCAACACCTTAGTGGTTCGTTGAATGGCAACATTCCACCACTCAATCCTTCTAGAAAGACCATCAAGTCTAGAAATCAAATTCCAAATGCGACATATATGAGCTTTCATGCTAAAGCTATACAAAAAAGAAACATTCAGGTAAAACTACAAAGAATGCACTTTGGATTGAAAGTTTAATATTGCCACTAAGAATAAAATAGGTGAATGATCAAACAGTGTAGTACTATGCAAAGTCATCACTTATGGTGAAGAAGGCAAAATATGGGAGAACTAAATGTTATCACTCAAAAATCATGGCTCTATCCAATCTTTCCAAAACCTTGGCAGAAGCAGCCTAGAAATTGGACCAGGTGTACCAAAGAGCCTGAGGGAATTCAAAAGGTGAGAAGCGAGAATTAGGGTCATAAAGGCGAAGCTTGTTTTTCATAAAAAACCAAGCTTCCCTTTCACCTAAGCACCATCGCATCGGGGCATGACTGACCTTGTCAGAAGCTTTCTCCACCATATTAAAATCTCTACAAAGCACCCAAGTGGCAAATGGTAGATTCATGGCAAGCCATCTCCACAGCTCACATTGATCAAAAGCGATGTTCAAGGCACACACGTTAACCACCCCAAACGGTTTTCTACAGATCTCGAGCAAAAGCCAGATAGCTTGATTGGATGGTTCAACACCCTAGGTCACAACATTCTTCTGTAATCGAGGTGCAAGGATAGTGACGTCTCCCCCTTTTCTCGAGGAATGCTTCATGGCAAAAGAGGCACTTTGTGGCCACAAAAAGTCACTTGCACACCGTAGATTAAAATCAAAAATCTTAACTTCTTGCAGACATAAAAAATTGAGGCTTCCATGCACTCGAGAAACATTTGACATCTCATTTCGGATCAAATATTTTTTAACCGGGTCCATCAATCCCCGAACATTCCACAAGAATAAAATCATTGGGATTTGTTAGGATGCATGATCTCCATGACATCCTTTGCATCACACAAACCTTTAAGCAAGCCAAAATATTTGGAGCTCGCATGGAAAGCATCGTTGCTTAGATATCAATGTTTGTCATTCCAACAAGGCTACGAGAGTGATGGACCTTAAAAACCCAACCCTCCTCCACCAAAGAATTATCTGGAGCCACCACCACTGAGGCAAAATAAAGGCCTCACCAAAGATATTGAGACACCGATAGAACTAGGGGTCACATGCCAACAACCCAAGGGGCCATATCAACAGGATTCTGAACAACTTCAATAGAAGCTTACATGTCCTGAAAATGAGTAGGGGTAGGTTGTGCAGTGGAAGCTAAAGTTTCATGCTACTTCGCACCACGGGTTTTCCTACTAGAAACAGTATTTCATTCTTCAATGTTTCCCCATGAGCCATTAGAGGGAGCCATGGGAGTGTATGAGGGATTTTCCTTATATTTCCACTCCATCAGAGGGTACTCTCAAATTCTTTGAGCTACAGATTGACACCGATAACAGGTATTGGGTAAATTTATATAGGTAACTCTTTGCCTAAAGTATTGGTCCTTGATATCGATATCAATAAACTCCTACAAATCCTTGGTAAGGTCAACTTTGATACAGACCCTTCTAGTGGGTCGAGCGAAGAAGAAATTTTTTGACTCAATACAAACAAACTTACCTAAGGGGGTAGCTAAATTCTGCAAAATCCCCCCAAAGGGGAATAGGAAGATCGAGGAATTTAACCCACACCAAGACTTCCAGTGCAGCTTGGTCACTGACTTGAAAATCCCTAGAGTAGGGTTGCAGAATCAACAAAGAATTACGAATAATCCATGGTCCCCTAGATAAAACCTTTTGTGCTTGAGTTGGGTTTGAAAAGCAAAAAAGGAAATACCCTTTGGTAAGGTTTTGTACATTCTCCACTTTGACTCCATATGGGCCCCAAACTTGCTGGATCCAAGAACAAATAAGGGTATCATATGGGATACAACCCAAAAAATAACCCACCAAGGTATGACTTTCAAACCATTCACAAGCCATATGAAATTCATGCAAAGGAATAACATCTTCAAAGATAAAGTCTTTACCTTGTGATACACTTTCGGAATGAACTTGTGCAAATGCTTCCCTGGTGCCATTGAGCTCTCCAGTAAACTCAGAATAAACTGAGCCAACTGTATGAGCAGCAACCATTAAAAAGGGTGAACTAACACCGCCTAAGAGCGGCATTAATGTAGGTATGAGGCAAGAAAGACAGGATTTTCCCACCCCTAAACCTAAACCTCAGACTCTATCTCCGCATATTTTCTATCCGTGAAATTTGTTTTCTCTGAAATGTTAAAAGCGTGATGACCCAGCTAAAGTGCACTTTGGGTTTGCATTGACACTGCAATTCTCCTTGTTGGCAAATATCTTTGATAGAAAGACAAATGTGGATATGATTTAATTAACTTGATAGCAAGATAATGAAAGCAATGTAATGTTCTGACTTTTTTAGTGTAAGTGACCAACAAAAACAACACATAGCCTATTAAAAAAACACTATTATAAATTAAAACTATGTTATTACTTAAATAAAAGAAAATTCTACCTATTATTGCATAATTTGTTAATAAATAAAACACTTCAACACAAAAATATCATATTAAAAATTGATAGTCTTTATTATATAGATTGAGTGCATCTAGAAGCGAGCGCGAGTCAGGGGTGAGTGCAGTCGAAAGTGATTGCACACATAGCTGAGAGCAAATGCAAGTGTAGCCAGGAGTAAGTGCAGTTGGAAGCAAGTGTGAGCATGAGCTAGAAGTGAGTGCAACCAAAATCAAGTGTAAGCGCAAGCTAGGAGTGAGTGCAACCAAAAGCGAGCATGAGCCGAGAGCAAGTGTGAGTGCAATCGAAAGAGAGTGGGAGTGCATCTGGAAGTGAGTGCAGTCAAAAGCAACTGTGAGTGTAACCGAGAGTGAGTGCAAGTACAATCAGGAGTGAGTTCAATCAAAAGTCAGAGCGAGTGCAAGCCGAGAGTGAGTGCAGCCAAAAGCATATGAGTCGAGAGTGAGGAGGAAGTGTGAGCAGGGAAGCAAAAAGTAGAAAGCAAAGTGTGATCAAGGAACAAGTGGCACTTCTTGTTCTGAAGAATTTAAAGGATTTTTTTTTTTTTAAGCGAAAAACCCCTTGCGGGGCCGTCGTGGTCTGAGAGACCACGAACAGGGGTTCTACACCGTCAAAATCACCCGAGAGTCACACCCGACCCTGCCCGCACCAACATTATCAATTGGATTTTGGATACCCAATTCAGCTTTTTGGTAGGGTGGAGATTTGAACCTGGGACCTCCCTTGGAGGATTGCCCTCTCCTCTCCAACTCACCTACAACAACTAGGTAAATTAAAGGATTTATTTGAATAATATTTAGGTAACATAGAAAGAAAGTTATTTGTGAGTCCTTACTGAAAGTATGAATGATCAAGTTGGAAGTATGGATGCCCTAGCTAGCATTAAGAGGAAGAGCGAATCTATAGCAAATCTAGTCCAGGTAGCAAATTATACACCATAAGTGATTATCAAGGATGAGACCATTGAACATGATATAATGTTTCTTAAAACCGAAGCGTTAATATGTAAGTTTCATGGATATTGGTTAGGTTTTTATAAGATTCAAAATTGGATCAAGTGGAAGTGGTGTTTGAATTCAAATTACTCCATGACATTTCTTCCAAAAGCGTTTATCCTCATTATTTTCAACAATTTAGAAATAAGGGATAAAATAATGGATGGAGGCTCATGGTTTAAGGGCAAAGATGCATTATATTTAAGATCTTGGAGTGAATTTTTTGTGGATATAGAAACTATTAAAAGGCTTCCGGTATGGATTAGGCTTTTTGGACTTCTTTATCAACTCATCAATAATGAGGTTTTTAAGAATATTAGTAATACTCTAGGTGAATTCATCCAAGAGGGACCAACTACTAAGAAGAGAAGGCATGTTGTATACACTCGAATATGTTGCCATGGATATTTCTAAACCTTTATCGCAGTTGATTAGGATTAAATCTGAATCAAGGTAATGGGATCAGCAAGTGGATTATGAAAACTATTATGAACCTGCAACTTGAATTGAATGCAGAAAAGAATCGTTGTTTGAATAGAATCACAGTTTGTATTGAAAGGAAAAAACCCACAATATAATAAATTAATGTTCTCCTATGATCTTTGGAGCATCCTCCTTGTCCTATTTGCATCTATATAAAAGGTGTGAATGGTGAAGGGATGTGTCCCTTTATTATACAATATAATATATAATATGATTAAGAGTTACGTTAGGAGGGTCCTAACATGCCACCCTCCTTTGAAAAAACTTTATCCTCAAAGTTGGAATTGCAAAAATTGTTGTTGAATCTGGTGGAGTGTCTCCCACGTAGCATCCTCTGGAGGTAGACCTTTCCATTGAATCAATACCTCGGTGATGGTGCGGTTACGGAGGCAACGCATACGTCGGTCTAGGATAGCTTCTGGTTCAACCATGAGATCTCCATTATCTGAAAATTTTGGAAGTTGAGTTTGCGTAACGATGTTAGTGCCTATTACGGCTTTAAGACAAGAAACGTGAAATACCAGATGGATTTTGGAAGATTTTGGTAATTCAAGTTTATATGCAACAGGTCCAATACTGCTTGTAGAATTTTGTAAGGGCCATAAAATTTTGGTGCTAATTTTTACGACCCTTTTATTTTCAATGAAGTTTGACGATATGGTTGGAGGCAAAGAAATACCATATCCCCTTCTTGAAAAACCCTTTCAGTTCAATGTTGGTCCGCTTGTTGCTTCATGCGGTGTTGAGTGATATGTAGATTGTCCTTCAAAATGCGAATGATATTATCTCGAGTGACCAGCTCCATCTGTACAACTAGTACTTTTGTACTTCTTGGAAGATAAGAGGTTAGAGATGGGGGTGATCGGCCATATAATGCTTCGAAAGGGGTCATTTTTATGGTTGTGTGATATGTGGTATTATACCACCATTCAGCTAGTGGAAGCCATTTAACCCAGTGAAGGGGTTTGGTGGAAATAAAGCATCGGAGATAGATTTCTAAGCACTTATTGACAATTTCAGTTTGACCATCCATTTGTGGGTGGTAAGTGAAGCTCATCTAAAGTTGCATACCTTGGAGTTTAAATAATTCCTTTCAAAAATTACTAGTGAAAGTGGGATCACGATCACTAATGATAGTAGAAGGCATGCCATGTAATTTAAAAATATTGTCAAAGAAGATTTGAGCAATAGTACTAGCGGTATAGGGGTGAGCTACTGAAAAAAAATGGGCATATTTAAATAAACGATCTACCACCACTAGGATCGTCATTTTTCTTGCGGATTTTGGAAGACCTTCAATGAAATCCATTGAAATATCCTCCCATGTCCTGGTTGGTATGGGTAGAGGTTGAAGAAGGCCCGGTGTTGCCACTGTTTCACCTTTATTTCTTTGGCACGTTTCACATTCATTGATAAACTTCTTGATATCATTTTTCATCCCTCACTAATTAAATGATTTAGTCACTCTTTTGTAGGTTTTTAGGAATCCAGAGTGGTCTGCAGTAGGTGTAGCATGTAGCTCATGTAGAAGATTTGGACGATAAACCAATGTAGGTGAGGACCAGACGTTCTTTGTAACGGAGCATGTTACCTTGCCAATATTAGTGGGGTTTACTCATGGGATTTTGTTGTAGTTGTTGAATTATGGTGTGTATAGTAGGGTCCGCATACCATTCATCCTTGACTTGTTCGATCCATGTAGGGATGGGGCAGGAAAAAGCATGTAATTGTGAAGTTTCTTCGAACTTTCTAGAAAGTGCATCCGCAACCATGTTATCTTTCCCTTTTTTGTATATGATTTCATAATCATAGCCTAATAGATTTGTTACCCACTTTTGCTATTCTTGAGTGGTTATCTGTTGTTCAAGAAGATATTTTAGGCTATGGTGGTCGGTGCGGATAATGAAATGTTTTCCAATAAGGTATGGTCTCCAATGTTGGATAGCATTGACCATAGCTAACATTTCTTTTTCATAAGTGGAACGTGCTAAATTCTTTTTGAAAAATGCTTTACTAGTAAAGGCTAAGGGCTTCTCATTTTGCATGAATACTGCTCCCATTCCCAATCGGGAAGCGTCTCTTTCAATAATGAATGGTTGGGAAAAATCTAGCATAGCTAGGATGGGGGTGGTACACATGGCGTTTTTCAAAGTCATGAAAGCTTCATTCGCTTTTGGAGACCATATGAAGGCATTCTTTTTAAGTAGGGTTGTTAAGGGTGTTGCTATTTTCCCATAATCTTTAACAAATTTGCGATAATAGCCCGTTAATCCTAAGAACCCACGCAACCCTTTTAGAGTTTTTAGAATTTGCCAATTTTCCACATCTTCAATTTTTTGTGGGTCTACTTTAACTCCTTCCTTGGAGACAATATGTCCAAGATATTCAATTTCCTGCTTCCCAAAGGAACACTTTGATCTCTTTGCGTATAATTGATTTTCTTCCAATATTTTGAGTGCTTGCGCTATATGTGTTAAGTGCTCTTCCCATGTCTTGTTGTAAATCAAAATATCGTCAAAGAAAACTAAAATAATTTTTTGAAGGAAGGGAGAAAATACCTTATTCATAAGACTTTGAAATGTGGATGGAGCGTTGGTGAGGCCAAAAGGCATCACCAAGAATTCATAATGTCCCTCGTGGGTGCAAAAGCAGTTTTGGGTATATCGCTTTCCTTAACTTGAATTTGGTGGTAACCTGATCGTAAATCGAGTTTAGAAAATATGCGGCTCCATTTAGTTCATCGAGTAGTTCATTAATGATTGGAATAGGAAATTTATCTTTAATCGTTATTTTGTTGAGAGCGCGAAAATCCATGCATAAGCACCATGATCCATATTTTTTTCTTACTAGTATGACTAGCGAAAAGTAGGGACTTCTACGAAGGTCGAATGACCCCTGCCCTTAGTAGGTCTTGTACTAATTTTTCTATTCCGTATTTTGTAAGTATGGATATTGGTATGGTCTAATATTTGGAGGTTGGTGTCCCGAAAGTAATTGAATAGCATGATCATGGCTTTGTTGTGGAGGTAATCCCTCTGGTTCTTTGAATATTTTATCATGTTTCTCTAGGAGTTCTATTAATTTGGGTGCCTCTAGTTGCTCTTCGATGGTGTTTTGCAAGGAAAATAGTTGGGCAACCATGCCTCTTCCTCCTTTTCGAAGAATCTTTTCCATTCTATGGGAACTTACAATTTGTGTGGGACCTGTTTTTAAACCTTGAATTGTGTATGTTTGGTTGTTTTGTATAAATTGCATCCATAAACTCTTCAAAGCCCCATTGAATTTTGTCGAGTGTTCGTATCCATTGTACTCCAAAAACAATATCGCATCCTCCTAATGGTAGTACATACATATCTGCTTTCATGTTATATTCCCCCATCGTGAGTTTGATATTCCTACATTTGCCTTTACATGCAATTTTTCCTCCATTGCCAATCATGACTTTGAAGTTATTGCAGGGATATATAAAGCAATTAGCTTGTTTGGCCAAACCGGGGTCTATAAAATTGTTAGTGCTACCAGAGTCTAAGAGCACAATAGGGTTTTGTTTCTTAAAACACCCTTTTACCTTCATTGTTTGTGGAATCGAGTATCCTGCTAATGCGTTAAAGGATATTTCTATTTTATCTTCTTGGTTTTCTTCTGCAACCTTAGTTATTACTTCCACTTATATGTCATCCTCCTCTTTGGGAGTGCAATCAACTATGTCCAAAATATATAATTTCGGTGAGATGCATTTGTGGTTGGGGGTAAACTTTTCATCGCAGTGGAAACATAGGCCCTTTTCTTTCTTTCTTTTAGCTCTTCTTGGCTAATTCGTTTAATTGGCATGACCTTATTTAGTTTTTAGCTAGTGTAGGTATTTGGTGTTTTTCCTGAAAAACTCTTCCTATTCGCCTTTGGTTATTGTTCTTCTCTTCTATAATTTGTGTTAATGCCACTGCATGCATCATATCGATAGGATTTTGTATTTGTACCTCCATTCTAATATCTTCTTTTAGGCCACTAATGAAACAACTTTGGAAGAATGATGCATCTAGTCCTGTTGTAAGGTTCGCCAATTTCTCAAATTGTGCTTGGTATTCCCTTACAGTGGAGGTTTGTTGCAGTTTAGTGAGGGCTCTTGTGAAGTCTTCAAATTTAGTGGGGCCAAATCGCAACATTAAGTTTTTTGTGAATTCGGTCCATGTGGGCGGACCTTTTGTTTTCTCATACCATTGATACCACTGGGTAGCAATTTGTTCCAAGTGAAATGATTCGATACGGACTTTTTGAATCTCCGAAATTTGATATAAGGTAAAATATTGGTCTACCCTATATATCCAATTTGTGGGGTCGCCTCCATCAAATTTTGGAAAATCTAGTTTTGTGGTACAGGGAAGGATTGATGTATGTGGTCCCCCTATTAATGTTTGTTGTGGTGGCGTAGTGTTTTGTTGTTTGTTTTGCATAAGCAGCAAATTTTGTCGTACTAAGTCCATGGAATGGGTTGTAGCATCCAATTTAGTGGATATATTTGTATTCGAGTTGATGATGTTTATGGTTAGGTCTGCTATTTTGGTAGCGATTTTATCTTCTAAATTGTCCTTCCAAAACGCCATTCCTTGCATCATGTCTCTCATTTCCTTGGAAAACTACGAGAGTTCTTTCGTAATTTCTTTTGAAACCTCCTTCGCAATCTCCTTCGTTGTGTCTTGAGATCATCTTCCCTCGGACATTTAGGGTGTGGTTGGTTTATAAGTGATTTGAATATGCAAAAATTAGTTTTGTCGGGAAAAATTGTGTCTCCGCCATGTTTAATTTTGCGTACTTGCTGCTCTTTATTCACATCGAATGATATTTTCCTCGTCTGTACTCGTTGTTGGGGTTTTCTAACTCCGATAATGTGTGATGTTGTCCAAAAAATTATGTATGCTACCTTTGCTGGCGATTGTGGCCTACTGTGTAGCAGTTCCATCAGTAATGGTTAGAATGTGTGCTGAAAAGAAAACGTTGTCAAGTAATGGCCTGTCAGTAAGTAGAGCGGGGTGGGGAAAAAAATTTAGGTCTTTTTAGCTCTGATCCAGTTGTTATGAACCTGCAACTTGAAATATGAATTGAATGCAGAAAATAATCGTTGTTTGAATAGAATCGCAGTTCGTATTGAAAGGCCGAAACCCATAATATAATAAATTAATGTTCTCCGATGATCTTTGGAGCATCCTCCTTGTCCTATTTACATCTATCTAAAAGGTGTGAATTGTGAAGGGATGTGTCCCTTTATAATACAATATAATATATAATATGATTAAGAGTTACGTTAGGAGGGTCCTAACAAAAACATTGCATTCTGATATTGCAAATGTCATGAAACTAGGCACATGGCAAGAGACTTGAAAGTGAAAATGGAGGAAGAGATGGAGTTATTTTGGCATGAGGGTAGCTTCAATTATAAACAAGGAAACCATATAACACGAGAAGCTAGGTCAAAACAAGGATTTTACACTCCTAAGAAAGTGGCTAGAAAAATCCCTCTACATCATCAGATGGCAAAGGCCATTATAGTTCACTCAAATCAACTATTAGAAGAAAAAATGATATGGGGGACGAGGAAGTACAATTCGCAAGTTCAAATATAAAAGAAGCTAAAGGTGTGAAAGAAGAGGGGAAGGCAAATTTTAAAACAAAGGAAGAGGGGGAGACAAATTTTAAAGCAAATGAGGTGAAGGAGGTCAAGCTTAATCCAAATAAATCACCTTTATTATCCTCAAGTAGCTTAAAATCTTCTCCTTACAATAAAAATGAAAGTAGTATGGAGTGTATTCCTTGCACTTTAGGATATCAAGAGCAATATAGTAAAGAAAAACTTATGGAGGATATCCAAGGAAATTTAGGGTTTTCAAGCCAACATAATAAAGTGATGACTTTGGAGGATCATCTATGCAGTTTAGAGGTTTTAGAATAACATAAAGAAGAAAATGCTAATGAGGCTATTCCTTGCACTTTCGACTCCTTAGGGCAACATAAATATTTAGAAGATAAGTCTCATTTTGAACAATATAGAAAAATAGAAGAGATTGATGAAGATAAGAGTGTCGGTGGAAATGGAATGAGAGGAAGGTCATCAAAGCAGGAACAAATAGAAAAAGAAACTCAAAAGGATATTGATTTGGGAAGCCAAATATAAATATCAGAAGTGTTAACAAGAAGTGGGGCTAAGCCCACTAATAAAAATAAAAAGTGTTGATGATGAAAATGATATCATGGAATATTAGGGGTATGAATAAAACCCCTAAAAAAAGAGTTATTAAGGAATTAATATGTTGTTATAGCCTTGAGTTTATTTTAATACAAGAAACAAAATTAAGCAATGAGGAAAGTAATGATGTTTTTAAGAAGATTTGGAAGACAGATGATTATTTAGCAGTTTCTTCTATAGAAAATTCAGGTGGTATTGCAATAATATGGGACAAATGCAAATCAGATAGACAACTACTAGAAACAAAAAGTAATTGGGTTGTTGGATTATTTTGCAAGAAAGAGGAAAACATCAAAGTTGGGGTTATAAATGTATATGCTCCAACTATAATTACTCCTTGTGAAAGATGTTGGAAAGACCTTAGCATATTATTATCAAATAAAAAATGATTCATTGTGTTTTATGGATTCTTGGTGGTGATTTTAATATTGTTATATCTCCTTTGAAAAAGAAGGGTGGCATTCTCTTGGGGGTGATTGTAATATTGTTCATCATCTACTAGGGTGATTTTAATATTGTTGTATCTCCTGGGGGTGATTTTAATATTGTTATATCTCCTTTGGAAAAGAAGGGTGACATTCTCTTGGGGGTGATTTTAATATTTTTCATCATCTATAATTAGAGGTAATCTCCTCGTTGTATGAGCATAAAGGAAATTGGATAGCAGATAAATTAGCAAATTATGGTGTTAATCTTCATCTTGGTGAAAATCAAAATTTAGAGGGCAACTGACCAAGTGAGATTTCGTCTTAATCAAAACGATGTCGAGGAGCTAAATGTGAAAACATAGCACTTTGAGGAAGTTGATAAAATATATTTAAGAAAAAATAAATGAAAAAACTGTGATAAAAAAATATGTTACAACAAATGTAATATTTTAGTATTTTAATAGGAGTTACCTCCAATAAAAACCACATATAACCTATTAAAAAAAATTACATATATTATTTTAAAAATCGATGATATCTTTTAGTTCCAAAACCATTTCCAAATAAATAATGGCCATAAATGTTGTGCATACAAGCTCTTGGGGTTTTAATTCACAACTGCCACCAATGTGGCTGGGATCTAATAATAGACAGGTGCTTGAACCCTTTAATAGTTTGGACCCCTTGCCTCCAATATATATGTGATTGAACTCCACAGCTGTGAATTAAACATTGGGTTCAGGAGGCAAGCGTTGGTGAATATTTTCTAGTTAAATATAAAAATATGGGTTTGCTTATCAGTCGAGCGCTTACCACTCTTTCATTAGTTGTAAAAGAGGAGGTTGAAGTCGTTATTTGTCTATATATTCAACCAAGATGTATTTCACTATAATCAATTAAAGCATTTAAAAGCTAGGCTTATTAAACAATTTTCATCATGTTGGGCCGACAGGCAGTTGCCTGTTGCCTTAGTGGTTAAAGATGGTGATTGTTTTTTAAGTGGTCTTGGGTTCAAACCCCTTGAGGATTGTTGTTGATGTAATTTGTAAACGTTCCCCTGAAAAACATATATATATTTCATCAAGTTGATCATAAGCCATATCTTTATATACAGCTAAAAAATATTTCACTGCAATCCATTAAGGTATCTAGTGGCTAAGATGATGGTTGTTTCTTAAGTGGTCTTGTGTTCAAACCCCTTGAGGGTGGTATTTGATGTAATTTGTGAACATTCTCCTAAATAAAAATAAAAAATAAATTGAGTTTATTACATTCAATGACGTGAAAGTAGGGAAACATAATCCTGTTTTGGAACCAAGCTTTTATATTCATTTTCCTGCTAGCCACGTTTGCACTGTAGCAAATAAATGACTTGATGGTGAATTTTATTGAAAAAAAGATTCAAGGAAACACAGGACATGGTTTCATCTTCTTTTTCATTTTTAGATTTAAGATTTAATTTTTTTAAAGATTCCGACTTTTAACATTTTTTAAAAAGAAAATGTAATGGGTGGTTGTCCCCTGCAAATGGCTTTGAATGTATATAAGAATAAGAATGTTTCTGAAGTAACTTTTATAATACTTTGGCAATGATATCAATACAATTACACTAAATGATCAAGGCACTAATGCACAAATTAAAAATAAATAAGTAGACAAATGAGTCATTGAACACAATTGAGGCCATATATAAAATAAATGGTAACTTTGCAAAGTCAGTTTGATGAAAAACAACTACGGGCGCAAGCATAAATTAGTTGCAAACACGCTTTATTACAGATGGTGATGCTAGATATCAAACATTTCACAATATGCAAACTACCATAGTGAAACAGAGATTGCATCTTTAATAAATTGGTTTATTGTAGATAAGATTCGGCACTTTACAATTACAACATTGAAATCATATGGTGCATCCAAAAGAATGGGTCCTTGAGTTTCGCTATAGAATGCAAAAAGATCAAATGAAACATATTGCACCCTTCTCACAGGACAATAAAGCTACACATAATTAGCCCTTTTGATCTGGCAAGAACTGATGCATAAATCATCTTAGACTACTCAACAAAACTACATGTTAGAAACTAAACAAGCTTCAAATCTATGGCCCATGCCTCTCTAAGAACAAATCTGCAATGCAATGTTCATCCTCGAATAGATTTTGAGCTAGCATTTCTCTTTGGGGCAATGCCAATCAAATATCTATTATTAGATTGCTTTAAACCCTCCAGAGTCTTTGCTTCTAACTCAGCAATTGACTTTTGAAGCTGCTCCTTTCTCCGCTGTTCAGCAGCAGGATCCACACACGATTTGGTACTTTGGCCTGGTTCAGGAACATCGGGTAGACAATTAAATTTTGCAACATTTGTTGATACAAGCTTCTCCCTTTGTACCATTGGCTCTTTGCAAGGCTCTTCAGACAAAGCATGTCTTGCATTCTCTGACTTTTTGTTTAAACTAGGAACAGTATGTACTGCAACAGACTCCTTCCTTTGCTGGTGAAGCATCTTCGATACAGAAGGCACTACTTCACACTCAATAGACCCAGTTACCACACCCTCATGGGAAAACTGATTACTGAGCATGAATTCATTTGCTAGACCTTTGTTGCAGTGGTCAAGTGAATTACTCTTCAATGAAGCAACAGTTGATCTTGGTTGTGTTCCATCCATTGCCAGGACTTTTTGATTAGTCCTTGAACATGTTCCAAACGGCTCACAAATGGAATCGTTTCTGTTTTCTTTGGATTCTTTGCTTGCCCTCAAATGTGGGCCTTGCAAATCATTACAACAATCATCTTTCTTAACTACGATAACAGCATCACAACCAGGGTTTTTTGCACAAACATAAGGCTTTGTATGCAAATCTCCTGAGCCAGAAAAATCAAAACTTGACTCAACTAGAGGGAGCTTACCACTCAATGTGTAGAGCAAGTCCATTGGCTGATCTCTAACCAGTTCTTCATACTCACTATTTCCGGATATTGAAAGAAGCAAACCATCCGCAGCAGCATGTCTTGCGAGAGAGGAATTATCTGCGTGTGCATCATTAATCAAGGAGATCCTTCCAGGGTTATCATCAAGAACATTTAGCTGGGATTCTGATTTAAATTCTTTACATGTGGCTATGGCTGTTGCATCCAAATGGGCACTATCCTGTTGATTCTCAGAAGAATCAGAAGACTTAGAATTAGCAGATGTTGATTTCTTCTTCTGATTCCACACCCTCCTGACTTCATCTATATCTTGTTGGCGCTTCCTGAAAAGTTCATGTAGTTCACGCTGATAGTGGAGTTCAATCAACTCCAGCTGTTTACGTAACTCTTCAGCTTCATCTTCATCTTCAGCATCCACAGAGAAAGATACATTGTCAAAAGATGGCATGCTATCTGCAAGACCTTTTAAGGAATTTAAGTTGTCCTCAAAAGGACAAATTGAGCTTTCCGAGTCCCCAAACTTTTCACTGCCAAGCATGCATGTTTGATCTCCATTACTTAGGTCCTGCTCGAGAACCCCACAGATTTCATATTTACCAGAACCAATAAGATTGTCAGATGTTAGGTCGGTGTCCAAGTCCATTCCAGCCACACTGCCACAGGTAAAACCTTCAGAGTTGCCTGATGGAATATTTTCATTTTCTAAATGCAGTGATCCCAGGATAGTAGTCTCTGATGTCAACGACACTTGGGAAACCTGATCTTCACCCACATGTACAACAGGCACAATGGAACTTGTAGGAGAGTACTCAGAACCACTGGCATTATACATAAATTCTTCAAACCTGCCATGCATGTTACCTTCACATTTAATTGGCAAAGAAGTTTCAGCAGAGGTAGACTCTGGAATTGTAACTTGGTTACACAAAGAGGCTTCATTTTCCATATTTTCTCCCTCTATAGTGGGGGCCACGAGAGAAGAATCAAGCAAAGTTTCTGTTTGGTCCTCATCAGCCTCATGCAAATTATGCCCATCAGAAACACTCTCATCAGCATCTTCATTTATGTCAGCAGTTTCATCAATAGAAACACCAGGCTTCCATGTAGGTATTATCCCAGTGATCAACATATCAATCAATTCTGCTATTTGTGTTACATCTTGATCAGACAGATCCAGTTGCTCAATCATTTCACTTGCAACAGTAAAAGCTGTATCACTGTCTAAATAAAAAAGAAAGTGGATATTTCTTGCATGACCTGCAAATAAAACTTAGTTATTTGTTGTACCCAGAACTTACAATAAATTAAACAATATATATTGCAAATAACCAACAATTAGAGACTAGAAAATATTCAAACAAAAATCATTCATTTGGAGAACAAACATGAGCACATTACCTCCATGCTCAGCAATACGGAATCTTAGGGATATGGTATTATCATCCTTTTTCTTCCCTTTCAATTTTAAATCTTTAGTCTTCGTCGTGCATCGCACTTCCAGGCTGGGTAAGGGCAGATTAGATCTATTTTCCTCTATCTGTGAATCTGAAGAAATCTTAGACTCTCCATCACTATCTCCAGACAAAACTTCAGATATGGGACGAGAAACAGCAATTGCATTATTAGACACCGATGATGCATCACGATGCACAGAGGAAGTCCCTCCCCCTGGAAGGGTACATGCTTCTCTGGCATCTTCTACAGGAGAACTGATAGAAGCCGGCACCTGCATGTGATCTGTGGGTTCTTTAACACCATCACATTGAAGGAAAGGATCCATCAAAAGCTCCCTTGCAGGCAACCTCAGGGGTGCTACTACCAAACATTTTTCAATGAATGCCTTTACTTGTGGATCTTTTATTTTATTCAAGGCAGCAGGCTTTATACCCTAGAAAGGCATCCGAATAACCAATGTTATTCCTGAATGTAATGACCAAGATACCACTGAGTAAACATCAATCACGTATTTGCAGTGCATTGTAAACATAATGAGGATGGGAAAATATCATTGATGAGAAGCAAGGAGAAGACTTACAGAAGTCACTTTCTTATAGATTTGAGCAGGATTATTACATTCACTGTATGGATACTCAAAGGTCACCATCTCCAAAAGGCACATACCAAATGAATAGATGTCAACCAATTCGTTATAGTCTTCTTCATAAAGTTCTGGAGCCATAAACTCAGGAGTTCCTGCAAAATCGGAGATGTTAAAATGAATATTGCCTTTAGGTACCACACATGCAAATCGAATCAAAAAGCAATACGTATAAAAGAAAACTTACCAATAACACTGTGAGCATTTGCTTGTCGCAATATAGTGGCCAAGCCAAGATCCCCAATTTTGACTTCGCCATGGTTACCATTAACAAAGATATTATCACATTTTAAGTCTCTGTGAATAATGGGAGGATTGTGACTGTGGAGATAGAGTAAACCCCGCAAAACTTGCCTTGCCCAACCTTTGACAGCTTTCATATCAACATGCTTATGCTTCTTCCTATATCTGCACACGAATAGGAGTTTATGTATTTATCTTTGCAGTAGAATTCTTAAAACTAAATGACTGCAAGAATGCCTCTCTATAGAGGCAATCCATGCTAATACTCGTGGAATTCTAGAAGCAAGTGTGATTCAGGGAATTTTGAACAACTAACTGTCTGAGAGTGCCAGATGTGAAAATCTCTGTTATGATATTCACAGACTTGTTGTTATCATCTATCCATGAATTGTAGAACTTGATAATATTTTTATGATTCACAGTCTTCAACAAATGCACTTCAGAATACAATCTGTCTAGATCATCTGGATTCTGTAGAAGTTCGTCAATCTTCACTTGGTTCCAAGCCACCTCTATGCCCTCAACTTCATCAAATGCTCTATATCTGTGTTGAAATTAAGTGAAAGAACAAACAGGTAATCCATATAAATCTGAATTCAAATTATAAAATGAGAGAATGAATCAAGACCAAAAACAAACAAACAAGGATACACAGTCTTGTAGGCACCCTTGCCCAGAACATCTTTGTACTGCATACAATTATACCACAGACAAGATATTAGAGTATATTAAAGCAATACATATCTCTCCCAGTAGTTAAAGGTTAGATGACTGAATTAAATAAGCCAAACCATAAATACAAATGCAAAATTAAAGAAGCAAAGGGAACAACCAATTCATTTGGAAAAGAATGGACCAATGTATGCATGGAAGTTATTATCTACCATAACAGTGGAGACTTTAGAATTCTAGATAGAGGTCCAAGGGTTGTACACCATGCTTCGGTAACCAGAGTATGGTTGGGGATAACCATATATTGGGTAAACAATATCTGTCTCATATGGCCTATAGCCTCGCAGACATTAAAACTATTTTACCCTTTTACTCTCTATAAGCAACTAGACATAAATATAGAAACTCTAAAAGTCACTTGCACAATCAAATGCTAAGATTTTCAAAAACACAGTCAACTAAAGTTCAGAAATCAAACTACCAAGGGATAAATTAGAAAAATGGAAAAGGAATATAAAGGAATTCTGGGACACCAAAATGTTATGTGATTGCAAAATCAAAATACTAAATGAAAACTTTTGCCACCCAAAGGATGAAACCAGTAAATGCAACAAAAGAACATCTTGTAGAAAAAGTAACTCAACATGTAGTCATAACAATCGCATACTTGTAGAAAAAGAAAGAAAGATATTATATTGTCGACCCCAAATTCTGCATGTAGAACAACTGGACTCAAGGCACAACTAGACACAGTACCAAATCTGGACTGCTAAAACATATCCAAAAACAAACAAATTCATCTAAAACAAAAACATTCCTGAGAAAGGTAGTCGAACAGGTAAACCCTATACAAATCCCCGTATGCACAGGCATATGATACCAAATTATTCAGCGAAAAAGATAACTTCTAAATAAAATCCAAGGAAAGTAAAGCCTATGAGGAACAAAGCTCTAGGCTCCAGTATCAGGAGCCATAACATTATCATAATCTGCCAACAGATAAATGGGATGGGAAAGCATTGAAAATTTCAACCATCGATGTTGCCAAAGAATGGAACCAGCAAACAAAGTCACAGAAACTTCACCATAACTGTGAAAGGTTTCGAATCAAATGGCATGAGCTCAACCAAGTTAATACCTCAACTTTGAAGGAGGATACCCAGGTTCAAATCTGCCAATTAATATTTGCATTATTGCCAAAAATGCTTTCGTAACACCACTATATGGGCATGATGCAATTCCAGTGAGACGGTTCAATGCCATAAAACCAATTTACTTTATAAAAAATAAAAAATTAAAGGTTTTCAACAGATAAGACCATCCAAAATATTGCAAAGTATCTATCACTATGTTTAAACTCAATCCAAATAGACGAAAGTATCAATACATTTGCACAGCTCTATAATGCAGTGAATACCAGATCAAGCATCAAATTGACTGCAAATAATATTTGCTAACTCTTCAACACAATATCTAATATTTACTACAGGGAATGCAAAACTCAAAATTTCAAAAAAATTGGCATATATGCAAACCCTATATTATCAAGAGAACATCAGAAGAATACCGAAAATAAAAACCCTACATTCATTAAAGAATATCCGAAAATGTCAAAAATTATTACGGTCATGCAAGCGAACCCTTTGTGTGTGAAGGACTTACTCGACCATATCGCCCCGTGGGATCAACTTCCACAAATTCGTTTTCATCGGGGGGCTCCGTCGAGGAAGAGCCTCCTTCACCATCTACTTTACCTTCTGTCATCTTGATCTATCAACCTGCCTTCACCAGCCTGGAAGCACGCTACTACTTCGACAATAATTCCTCCCCAGAGCAGTGATCGAATTCTAAAACGAAAATGATAACAGATGATAGGATGCAGACGGCATTACTATGCGAGGCTCCAAGAAGAACTGGCGTCCACTCCAAGGCCAGCCATCCTAACAGAAGCTGCTGTAGGATTAGCCGTTCCGAACCAACATTGAGAAACGAAATCAAGCTATTTCTACCTTCCATAATAATCCTATCTCCACATAATAATTTTCCAACAAGACACAGAAGAATCAAGGAAAATAAGAGTGCTAGCCTTCAAGAGCCGAACTGCCTGCAGCCCTGGCCTATTCCAATGCACACAACTGGATATATATGCCGATCAAAAATACTCCCGATATAATTAGACCTGAACTCCAATTCTCGCTTTTTTAATTTCTGCCATTCTTAAAATAGCACATGCCCCGGACAATCCGTTTGCTTTTTATCTCCTACGATCGACTAAATAAAGCACTTATAAGGCAAATCCTGTTCAATATTTAGACCGAATCGGCGAAAATCTCCCCACAGAAGGCCTTCTATTACTTAAATTTGAATCCCGGAACCAAAAAGGAGACATGCAATCACCAAATGTGCGTTTTAAGGTTGGAATTCTCCGGAATTCGGTCGGCAACAAATTTTCACTTAGAGTCCTTTAGAATTTTCCTCCACGACCCACCGCCTCACTTGCTTTCGCGAATCCGGTCCACCATTAAAAGTTTGAAGGAGCGCTCGTGACATAATTTTTCACCGGCACTCGTCAACACTCCATGTAATTTGGACAACAGGCAACCAACCCGCCGGGCCCCCGTGAAAGTGTAGAAAGATTCAAATTTCGAACCAAATGCCTTTTATTTAAAATTTCCAACCAAGGGCCAAAAAAAATCCACCCTACGAAATCTCTGGGCTGATTAGGACCGCACAAAAGTCCATTTCCTCCGATTCACGGCTGTCAAAGGCCCCATGAAAAAGGGCACTCTGAGCACATGTTGGGTTTCAGAAAAAAAGAACAAAAAATTACTTTGTTTTTTCCTCCTTTTCTCCGCGCGTACGGCCGAGGTTTCGATTTCATTCGCATGCAGGGTTAGAATCTTCGCGACTGTCGCCTTCTCCCATACCTTCTTTCTGTTTTTTATAGTACTTCATTTCGTCAAACCCTAACGTGCGAGATCTTTTACCTGTAAGCGTCCGATTTGAGCAAAGTGCGGCTAAGTTAAACGCCTTTTCTTTCGTGAATATCATTGTGAGCGGGAGCGGGGAGTATTATAGGCAACATTTCTTTTACGTAAAGGACGGTAAGTGTACAAGGCAAGGGAACCCAGAAAGAAAGAACTGGTTCTCTTTTACTTAAAATACCGCCATTTAACGGAACGTGCCGGTTCCTTTCCTGGTGGTGGGGCCATTTCTCCGCGTTTAATTTTACACGTCAAAATTCCCTCCGGTACGCCGGCAATGCACGACGGCCTGGGCGGGTGGGCTATGACCTAATTTTTGCCTTCTATATCTTTTGTGTCCTCCACTCAAAGTATGGATATAAATCGTTATATTAGCTAATTTTGCCTTCTAAATCTTGTGTGTCCACTGAAAAGGTGGATATAAATTGTTATTTCGTCGTAAAAATTTTATAAACTTTAGTTTATTTTTGGTAAAAACGAAGTCAACAAAATTGAATTAAGGTAATTTATTAATAATTATTATTAATTAACTTATCTCAATTGTTTAACCAATTAAACTATTAAATTGTTACTATTTTTAATAATTTGATTGGTTAAATGAAAAATAAAAATTAAATTATTAAATTATTACTGTTTTTAATGATTTGACTGATTAAATGAAGAATAAAAATTAAATTAATAGAATTAAACTAAAATTAATAACTGCTATCAATTAACTTATCTTTTTCACTTACCCAATCAAATTATTAAATTATTAATATTTTTAATAATTTAATTAACTAAATAAAAAATAAAATTTTAAAATAAATAAATAAAATCTATCTAAGAGTCGCCACTTCTCATTAGCATGCTATGTCAAAAAAATTCCTTTGTCTCTACTTAACCATGTTAAAAATTATTTTATGTTTTACTTTTTAAGATTAGAGCTTCTTTCTAATGTGGGATTTTGCTTAGTAAATGTCTCAAAGTATGTTTTAGGTTAACACAAGGATGCTTATCTAATTATAGACTAACTTTGCAGCTACTTTGATATTAATTATTTTTATTTTTTAATTATTTTGATATTAATTATTTTTTAGATTTGATTAATATTAGAAATTTTATGTTTAGGATTGAGTATTTAAAAAAAAAAATTAATAGAGAAGAGTTGAAGTTATTAATAAAAAATTTAAGGCACAGTGTATTATGGGAGAGTTGAGGTTATCAATAGAGAAATTAACACACGATATCATAGGAAAGTTAAGATTATCAATAGAAAAATTAACACACAATACCATATAGATCAAAAAAAAAAAAAAAACTTTAATAGAGATTTCTATAATTTCTATGAGTAAATTTTGAGGATAAATATTTGAAAAGAGATTTCAATGATTTCTATGTGTAAATTTTGAGGATAAGTATTTGGTAGGATCTAAAACTAGTTTGCTTAGAATGCACATGCACATGGGAGACCAAACTAGAGATTACCTGTTAGTCCTGTCCTGCGGGTGGCCTTCATTCACGGAGAATCTTTCGGACCGTATCATTATGTGGCCATTCTTTTTTATAAGCCCCTAAGTTTAGGAGTTTTAGAAGTACCATATATCGTGTGAATCCAAAGTGTAATGGAGAAAAGATTCTATGATTGTGAAAGCTTTATAGGAAAATAATAATCCGAGTATATTCAGTATACATTGTCGTATATATTTCAGTGTTTTTTAAATTAAACTTATTCGTTGCATATTCCAACGCAACAACAACCTCGATATTAGAGTCAAACAAAATGAAATTTTAAAAAGAAAACTTGGTCAAAAGAAAATTAAATGTTAATTTAATTAGGTAGATTAAGATTAATGTTTGAATTTTGTTATGGATAATATTCAAGTTTTGTTGACTTGTAAGGGTGGTGTTTTGGTGATTGAGAACAGCTCTTTCCATTTGAGAGGTCCAAGTTTGAATTCCCATACAACGTGACATCCAAGCAGGGATCAAAAAATTTCTTGTGGTTTTTCTTCTAGATGGTGGTATACCCGGATGGAACGACATTATTGGTCATCTAAGAGCGGCTTTGGAGGTTTCTCTCTAGCCAAGAGTTTAATTCTGGGAAGAGGGACAACGCAACAGTTTGGGGTCTAGCTTTTCTTTGGGAGGTCTAAGGTTAAAACCGCGACATGCATGTGGTTGTGTTAAATTCCCTATTGATAAGCTCGGTTCTTCCTCGTATGAGAGGTTATGGTAGGATGGGGATGCCTAGCCCTAGGCATTGGTCGTAGGGGTTTCTCACACTAACCAAATCTAACAAAAAAAATATCCTACCTTTATTGTAATACTACTATGTGGCAATGATGTAATAAGGGTAGAGTTAGTTTCGATCTTGTATAAATCACCTTTGTAAATATATAACATTTAGTTATTTAAACTTTTAAAGGTTATATGAAAAAATTATTGTATTATATTATATATAATATTTAACTATCCCTTTATAGAAGAAGTTAATGGCTTTTCAGTCTAGGTGAATATTTATGCTTTCTTGTGGAGTTTTGGGGAGAGAAGATATTCACCAAAATTGGTAATATCATTGGTGTATTCCAGTATATGGATGCCTACACAAAGGAAAATTTGTCCAATAAAATTAATATGAGTAAAGCAAGATTGGTTGTTTGGATGAATGTTTCAGTTCTTAGGCCTCAATCCATTACTATCTCCTCAAGCAAAGGGGAATGGATCTAAAATATTGAATATGAAAACTTCTCCCTAAGATGTTATGGTTGTCAGCAATATGGCCACCTGAAGAAGAGATGCTCGATCATCCGATCATGCTCTGATTCCTCCTTGGTGGAGAAGAAGGCCCTACATGTAAATGATTTGAAACCTTCAAATATTTCAGTTCAAAAGAAAGAAACTCATCCTCTAGATGCACCAATTGTCCAACAAGAATCATGCGAGCAACATAAGACTCAACCCCAAAAGGAGAATTTGAATCAGATAATTGATAAAAGTCAAATAGTTACTAAATACCATCCAAACGGTTCCATGGAAAAGATTAGCACCTCATATGGCATTCTTGAAGCTAATTATGAAACAATAAGTGATGGTCAATTTTTTGAAAATGAAAATCCTACAAAATATGTTACAACTAGATATTACCTCAAGAGCTTCAAGTGAAAAAATACATTCTTAGATCTTGCCACTCTAAAGGAGGAAGAACCTCTATTATAGAAGAAAAATAATCGAACTAATTTTCTCTTTGATGGATGACTATTATGTTTGTTTTCCTTCTATCTGTTGGAGTTATGTGTCATGTAAAGGTTGTTATTTTTGTTAGTTCCTTCAAAAAAAAAGTTGATTATGGAAACTTAGCAGTTTGAGGAAGATAGAAAATATCTTTGATAGAAAGGCAAAGATGGGTATGTTTTAATTAACTTGTTAGAAATGTAATGAGAGCAATGTAATATTTTGTTTTTGTAATGGAAGTGACCCCCAATAGAAGCCACACATAGCTTATTAAATGTATATATAATATTTAATTATTTAAACACTTGAAAACTTAAATCTATCTTTAGTACCAGTCTAAATTAGGATGTATGGATTATCCATTGAATTCTAGGAGATGTATGGATTGTCCATTGAATTTTGGGAAATGGACACCTTCAAGGCAATAGGCAACACTCTAAGAAAACTCCTTGAGATTTTAGAAACTACAAAAGACAATTTCTTGGTTATTTATGCTTGAATATTGGTCATGATTGATATAAGTAAACATTTACCAAAATCAATCTGTAGACACCCAATTTTGACACACTTAGCCAACGATATCCTCAATCAAGGTACCAAAAAACACCTCATCAAGACACCCTAACCATGTCAAATTGGACATAAAATTTGGCATATTTCATCAATTCCCAAGCCTATCAAAAATCATCAATTGCCTCTCCTTCAAAAGCCTTTCGATCAAACAAATAAAATCAATCATCTTCATGCCCAAATTTGGGGTGTTTATAGCCCTAAAAAATAGGGTCATCTTTGGGACAAATTTTAACCTAACAAAACCTCTCAAAACTTCACAAAAATGCCATCATTAGTGTTCCAAAAGAGCTTTTCGATGAGTATATATATGTCTATATTTGGATATCTATTGATGCCTAAAACTTCACAAAAATTGTAGGATAGTTGCAAATTCACCATTAAGAGCAAATTTACCAATGACAAATTCACCACTTGGGGTGCAAATTCACCAGTGACAAATTTGATCACCAATTGGCAAATTTGCAAAAATCCCAAAAGTTAATTCCTAACAAGTCAAATCGACCGTTGATAAAAAAAATACCAATTAAGAAGCAAATTCGCTACTGGCGATTTTGCACCCTAAGTGGCAAAACTTCTAGAATCTCTTTCCACAAGCCAAGGGCATGTGGATTCCTTTGTCCCACTACCTCCTCTAGCCTCCCATGCTCCAACAAGTCTACAAATTTTAAAATTTTCCTAACCAATTCTCCCTCCAAATCTTATTTAAACAACCCTTGGGGTAAGCATTCTAGGCTAATTACATTCTGCCAACATTCTTATAGCTCTCTCTTTCTCTAGCATTCTTCTTTAGCATTTTAGGCAAGCACCCTTTGAAGTCAAGTCAAGCAAGGCAAGGAGATATTTGATGCAAGGAGGAATCATTGTTAGGTTATAGCATTCATGGCGCCTCTCTTCTCTTCATCCTCTTGTTTTCCATTTCATGCATTTCCTCTCATAATTTTCGCCTTGCTAACTTGTATTTTGGACATTCATTTGCTTGCATTTCCCTTGATTTTTCTAATTTTATGCTTCTAATCTCTTTTTTTGCATGTCATATCTCTATTTTTAGATGCTAATCTTCTTATTGCAGGTCTCTTTTGGGTTTATTGTCACCATTGCAAGCCCTTAATACCCTTTTGGAGGTTCTTTGGGGCTTATATTGCTTACTGCCCTCATTTCTAGCCATTATTCATTTGATTGCAAGCCTCTCTTATGCTATTTTCTCTTACATTCTCTTTACTTGTTGTTATTTTCATTCTTAAGCATATCTTCTTCTATTTGTAGTATACTAATATATTTTTCTTCCTTCCATGTTCATTTACCTTCAAATTACTTTCATTTACAAGCATTTAGTCTCAGTATCACATGTTGCATAATATCTTGAATTTTCAGTCATACAAGCATTTTGCTTTCAATTTTAAGCTAATGTGGTGAAGATATAAGGCCTTCATTACCTTTTATCTCATCACTCATAGCTTTTCATCATCCTTGCTTCATCTCCCTACCCCTTTCTTTGCTACTGTAGATTTACATGTTTATGACAACATTTTCATGATATCATACTAACATCTTTACAATTTGCTTTTACTTGGGAGTTAATTAGTTTGCTTTCATTTCTAATACTTACAAGAGCATTTTAGACCCCTTTGCATTTTTAAAATCATTCAATTTCAATCATTTTGAGGATTGTCCATTCCTCTTGCACTTACATCCAAATTGGTCCTTAAATCATAGGATTTTATAGCTTAGATTCTAACATTTGTGAGCTACAAGCCTAGGAGACTCTTCACTCAACCTTCCCCTTGTATTACATCATAAAATTACCCAAAAACCATTTTGAAATCGACCCCCAAACCTCTTTAGCCTCATTTCAATTCAAATTCGCCACTTCCTACAACCACTAGTGAATTTGACTCTTTGGAATACACAGCAAATTTTCCAATTGGAGCACAAATTCACCACTAGTGATTTTTCACAACTCCATTTCCATCCCAAGGAAGACAAGAAAACTCATTTTTTTCATAATTAGGGGTCTGATTAGCTATCAAGACATAAATTCATCTTCCCAGTACTCAGACGGACCCCAAAAATAGAAAAACCTAATTTTTTTGGTCTTCTCTTGCAGGTTCAAATTCACTAGTGGTAATTTTGCACAAGTAGTGGTGAATTTGCATAGACACCAACTGAGGTAAACTTGCCACTTGGCACCTCCCTAAACTCTATTTCTTGGTATTTCTTATATTTTGTTCTTTGTTTATTGTTGTTTTCTACTTAAAATCAAACTTCATTTGGTAAATTAAGAAATCTTAGTTTAGTTTTAATTTATCTTATAAAACACATTTATATCAGTTGAAATCAAGGAACCCTAGATTATATTTAGGCTCATTTTCATTTTCAAGTACTTAGGCAAGAAAACAAAAATCATATAAATTACATTTTTGGCTAGCTTGTCTTCTTGCATCATTCCTTGTTTGCCTTGAAAATAAAATACCTCCATAGTTTAGTTCATCATAAAAAGGGGAAAAGCATCTTAGGTTAGCTCTTATTTTCTTGCATTTGTGTGATCTAATATTAGCATGCATTTTTAGTGATCTTCACCTTAAGTTTAAATAACCTTTTAAGGCTCGAAAAAGAGTTAAATTAGTGATCCAAACTTTAGGTGTTTGTTGAATAAACCCATAAAACACCGCTACACAAGCATAACATCAACATTGACACCTTGAAAAACTACATTGAGTAGAGCCTACTCGTGTGGAAAATATCCATATCTTTTAGGTCTCCTTTGGAAAGAGGCCCTCAAGCAAGGAAGTAGGGGTTCTAGCGAGTCTTCCCCCTCGCACGTTTGGTGTGGTTAGGTTTCCAAATCTACACAATCATTCTAAGTATGGGGGTAAGTTGTGGACTCAAACCATGGATTATGAAAACATGTATTTTAGATGTAGAAGATGTCATAAGGTGGGGTATATTGAGAGATCATGCCCTAAGAAGAGTCCAAAAATATATATAGAAAGCTGCAACAAAAACTTACAAATGGATATGGATGAGGATGGTTTTCAACATCCAATGAATAGGTCCAAACAAGTGAAAGTAAATAAACAATGGAAACCAGTAAGAAAGGATATTAGAAGAAATACCAATTATTTTGAGGCTTTAGACTATGAAGAAAAATCAAATCAAAGCTTAGAGGACACGATACCATAGGATCATAATATTAACAAGGAGTTGTCTATTTAGTATGATCATGATTTAGGGATGAACACTCTCATTGAACCTAAGGAATGTGCCTCATCATATTTTGAATACTCTCTTGAAGTACCATGCATCATTTAAGAGAAGAAAAGTGGTATAGAAAATGCAATGCTAGATGTTAATACCTCTACCATTAATAAGAAAATACTAGAAAATGAGTAGGACAAGTCAAAAGCTTTCATAGTAGAGCCAAGAGAGGATAAATCTAATGAAAAGAAAAGTTGTGAAAGAATATCGAGGAATAAAATAATAAGACCTACTCTTGATACGAGCAAGGCAAGAAGAGAAAAACCTTTAAATTATCAAGTGAGAGCCATGTGAGCAATAACAAACATAGAGAAAGGAACACAATCTAGATTGGTTCAACTTCTTTTTACAAAATAACAAAATCATATTGGTAATTTGTAGGGGGGCTAGTAGCCCCTAATAAGATATGATTACCATATCATAGAATATAAGGGGTGTTAATTCCCCCTTGAAGGAGAGGTGTATCAAGGACCTTTGTTTAAGTAATAAGCTTAAATTTTTTTATATCCAAGAAACTAAAATGACAAAGGAAGAAGTTTCCAAAACTATGAAAGCAATATGGGAAAGATGTGAATGGGATGTTGTGGATTCTAGGAAGTAGCAGGAATAATTATAACATGTTGAAATCCTATTAATGTTGAAGTTATTACATTATTTGGTACCTTGCACGAGTAATGCAAGTACCTTATAAATATTTAGATTAGGGTGTGTTTGATATTTGTGTCTATAGTATGTGTCATGTTATTAAGTGTGAGTGTGTGTCATGTATATAAGTGAGGAGTTATGTGTGTGAGGTGTCAAGTTAGTAAGTGTGAGTTATGTGAGTGAAGTGTCAAGTTTAGAATTAGGGAGTTACAAGGAATCATGAGAGACTTTATCTTTATGTAAATATGTGAGATTTATTATGTAAGAGGGAAATATGAAGAGTTGGATCTCCTCTGAGTTTGAGGAGAGCAAAGGTCAAGAGTCATGTAATATGAAGAGTCTCATGTAAGTATATATTGAAGATAAAGCTTTGTAATATGTATTGAAGAAGCATTGTGTTTATGCATTGCTTATAGTAGATGTATTTTAAATAAATATTTTAGTGTGTTTCATGTTAAATATTGTGGATTGATTATTGCATGTTGTTGATTGTTATTTGATTTTAAAAATTATTATCGTATGGTAATAGTAATTATTTTGGTAATAGTGGTATCAAAGCCATGTTAGCTAGACATCCAAGGTGGAGAAAGCAGGTTTGAGAGAAATAAGAACTAAGGTGAAGAGTCAATGAAGAAAAGGTGAAGGGACAATGAAGATATGAAGTAAGTTATGGTGGAAGACTATGTTGTGGATGGATTGGTTGGAGAAGAATTTTGGTGAAGAAAGGAGAGATTGGCAAGAGAGTTAAGTCGAGGAGACGTTTAGAAGAGCACTACGAACAACTACATGAAGAACACAAGCTTATACTGAGAGGGGAGGTGAACAGTATAAGATAAAACTTTTTAATTTTTAATCCAAATGATAACAACAATAATATCAAGGCAGTAAATAATGCACAAATAATCACACACAAGAGACATAGATTTAACGTGGTTCACCCAATGTGGGATACGTCCACAAAGAAAATATTTCTTCTAAATTTTCTCAACAAATCTCTTAGGAACCAATTCCCTATTACAATATTTATGGATCTCTATCCAAAAGAGATATCAATCCCTTATGCTCAAGTTCGTGGACCTCTATCCACAGGAGAATTCTATCCCCTTAACTCTGGTTCATGGAACTCTATCCATAGGAGAACCCTATCCCCTTACTGGTCTGGTTCGTGGAACTCTATCCACAGGAGACTCCTCTCCTTTCTAGTTTGTGGAACTCTATCCACAGGAGACACCTCTCCTCTCTTCTATGATTCATGGAATTCTATCCCTAGGAGATACCTCTTCTCTCTACTCTAGTCACCTCTAAAGCTGGTACACACCTCTGCTTAACTTTATTCCAAGCCTACTCACAAGGCTTACTCAGGTTTGCTCGCAAATCAGCTTTCAACTCTGCCCCAAATCTGCACACATTACATGCACAAATTTGTCTCAACTCTGTCCTAAATTTGCACACATTACATGCACAAATCTATCTCAACTCTATCCCAAATTTGCACATATTACATGCATAAATCTGTCTCAACTCTGTCCCAATTTTACACACATTACATGCATAAATTTATCTCAACTCTGTCTCAAATCTGCACACATTACATACACAAATATGTCTCAATTATGTCTTAAATATGCACACATTACATGCACAAATCTATCTTAACTATGTTTTGTCTTCTCAAAATACTTGCTTAAGTCTGCCTCAAACATGCTTCAAGTGTTATCACAAGACTTTCTCAAATCTGCCTCATTATCTTTGCTCAACTCTGCTCTAACACATGCTCAAAATTGCTCATAACACATACTCAGATCATGCTCATGACACATGCTTTGATCAAAGTACCTCAAACATATTCTACCCATAATTATTGTTCAAGAACACATAGAAACATATATGCAATACAATTTCACAATATATTCTTTCCAAATATCACTCAAGCCCAATGCACAAATTGCTTCACAAAACTGATTTCTAACACTTGCTCATTCACATTCAATGTCACTCAAACAAATGCCTAAAAGCTTCACAAATTCATTCAAACAATGAAGCACAATTTATTCATAAGCTCTAGCACAATTGTTTCCAATTTCTTTCAAAAAGGATGCACAATTTGTTTCACAAACCCTCGCACATGTGTTAACAATATCATTCAACAATGAAGCACAACTTGTTCACAAACTCTAGCACAAGTGTTTTCAATTTCTCTCAACAAGGATGCACAATTTTTTTCACAAACCCTAGCTCAAATATTTCCAATAATGCACATATATAATCCTTATTTCTCCACCTTATGATTCAGAAATATTTTCTCAACCAAACACCTTAAAGAAGAAGTAATATCACCATACCTCTTAACTTGCTTTGATGAAGATGTGCCCTCAAAAACCTATCTCAAAAGAATTATCTTTTCAAAGTGCCACTTCAAAACTGGTTAGTAGATTTCTCTTTCAAACCATCAACTTTATATTTCTTCTCAAAAAGATGTACATAATGAAATCTAAAAATTATGTTCAATGACTCTCCTTTTGTTCTCAAAAGATAGGATATAAAACAATTATCAAATCCCCTCAAACTTTCTTTTCACCATACAGAAATTACAACCAAAAATCAAACCACAATAACACCTTATAACTCCTACTTGTAAAAGGCACAAATAATTTTCAATATCAATAATGTACCTTATAATCATCCAAAATCCTAAGTGCAGAATACAATTTTAATTTCACTTTCATACACCTTATACCTCCTATTCTCACATGCAAAAATATCTCCTTTGTATTTCCTCTTTATACTATTTGTAAAATAAAAACTTTATAAAACACACCCTTATGATTCCTATTTGCAAAATAGAAAGCTTTTATAACACATCCTTATGACTCCCTATTTGCAAAACAAAACTTTATAACTCACACCCTTATGACTCCCTAACATAATAAAACCAACACATACCTTATAACAAATTTAATTAAAGTGTGTCCTTACTAATGTTCTCGCCGCAATTCAAACCTGCCATCTCTAGTTGGTCTGCACCCTAGCTTGCGCTAGGACACCGCGTGGGCTAGTTGCCCACACAACCACCAAGGTGCATGCACTTTTATTTCACCTGCCACCGACGCGAAATATTTCTCAACCAAAAAAATGTCCCCGTCAAGCTTCAAACTTGAGACCTCCTCTCTGCCAGCGATCTAGCGCAAGGCCTCCTTGCCACATGAGCTAACCACCCATATGTGATTTCAAACTCACTGCACTCCCTTTTGACTTTTGGAATTTTCCTTTAAAAATCATGTGCCTGTTCTTTCCTTCTCTGCTCTCAACAAATCGAACGACCAAGCGGATCTCACGATTGTGCTTCGTTTTCAACCATAGGCAAATGAAAATAATTTACCCCCTTTATATATGATTTTCCCTTCATGCATTAACATCGACGCATTTCAAAATAATTAAAATATTAACATGCCCTCCAAGATTTTAGCGCCTTCAACCTTTCAAACTTATATTATAATATTAAAATATTATTTTTAAAACCTTTGGGCTTTGCAAACTAAACTTGTCTTCAATTTCTTTTTCTTTTTCAAATAAAACCTTTTGGCCCAAGTATTATAATATTAAAATATTATAATGTTATCTCCTCTCTTTTATACCATGGCCATTATTTTAAACCTTTGCTTTGCTTTTCTCTTGAAAACCTTTGTCCCTCTGTGTATAATATTTAAAAATAAATATTATAACTTTTTCTTTTTTATCAATTTCCTTGTTTTGAGATGAGCCTTGCCTTGCATAATTATTCAACCATAGAAGAGAATATTTTTGCCATACCAAACTCTCTTTGACATCAACATTTTGACATCAATGACAACACAACATGCTCAATATTTCCAACACTACATTCAAAGAATACAAGAGAACATAGAAAGGACTATATTTTGGAGGAAAGATTCAGAGGAGAAAGGTTTTTCAAACGTTTGTTGGAAAGAGAACATGTGAAGACTACTAAAGATAAATCAAGCAGTAGACTACTAAAGTATCTAAGTTGCATAATTCATGAGGATAAAAAGCCACGTTATGTAGTAAAAGTTTACTAGTGAACATTGAAACGAGGAGGCAAGTGCAAGTGAATTGGTGTGGTGACATCTTTGAAAGAGAGGGACATCCAAATAAGGAGGCGAGCAAAAGTGAATTGGTGTTGTGAGTGTGGAGCAAATAAAAACACTAGATGTGAGACTAGAGTGGATAAACTATAAGAGAGGCAATGCATTCAAAGCAAACTAGGCGATGCCAGATAAAGAGTAACATCTACTTTGTAATGCCTAAGCAAAAATAATATCATCAAAGGTGTAAATGTTCGAGTTTTATAATGGATTTTATGTTGTCACAACATAATCAAGAGTTTCGTGTAACAGGTGCCAAATTACGTATTTATCAATCTGCCTCATAATTTTATAAAGTGAAAAGTTTATTTGATCTATTAAAAGAGGGATTAAAGAGGAGTAATAAGGAGATTAATTGTGTTTTTAGAGGAAGAACATATTTTGGCAGATATAAGAAGAAAAAAATAATAATTCGAGAGATATAAGAAGAGAATTAAAGAATAAAATAAATTGAAGAAGAATAGAAATGAAAGGAGATATAAGAAGATTGTGAAATTTGAAATTTGGAATTTAAAAGTGAATATTAAAGGGGAAAAAATAAAGAAGATTGAAAAAGTGAAAGAAAATATTGGAGTAAAATATTTCTTACATAGTGAAGGGACCTCATGTTGGTTTTCAAGGAGCAACCATGGTGACAGTTGAAGATCCATCTGCAATTTTTTTGTGCATGTGAACAATAGTTTGAAGAAGTTTGTTTGGCTAGAATTATGGAGTGCATGCAACAAAGCTAGGGTTTGCAAAGTGAAGCATAGAGAAAATTAAAAATAAATAAAATACAAATGAGTAATTTATTTTTTTTGGAGAAATATTTTATTTGTTGGAGGAGGAACGAATTTTGGGGAAGACAAAAAATCCTAGCATGAATTGATTTTTCCAGGAGAGATCCTGAGTATCAGTTCAGGTATGGTACTTCTTTTGCTTTAGCTTTTAAAATATTTCATTGGCTAGGGCTTTAAAAATAGAGACCTATTATTTGGAAAGTGACTTATGGCAGCCTCTTGGTTGCAATGATGACTGTAACCTCAATTTTTGAACAAGCAGACAATGAGGTCTTCTCCATGTTTTCACAACAGTTTCCCTTTGATGAGGAGAAGTTAGATCATATGTGTCAAGTGCTTAAAGCGAGAAAAGCACCCCATCCAAAACCACTTTCTCTCTCTAACAATGGTACCTTTGTGCCCAAGTTAGATGAGTCTCTTGTGATTGAGGTACCTCTAGCTTACATCCAGCAGCCTTTGCTCATGCTTTCCATCCAAGCCCTTGCATGCAAATTTGTGGGAATATGGCCTAGTCTAGTCACAATCCAGAAATGGATTAACACATAGTGGGGGAGTAAAGTCTCCTCTTACGAATTCATGATGACAAGTAGGGAATACTTTATCGTTACATTTACCTTTGTGGAGGACAATAGCAATATATTTTATGGAGGTCCTTGGTTTTTTGGATCCAACCCACTCTACATGATCTTGTGGAGCACGACATTTGATCCTCAAGTGGATGAGCCTAAAGAAGTTTATGTTTGGGCAAGGTTGCCATTTTTTCCGCTACACCTATGAATAAACCTTCGATAGAATTAATAGAAAATGCTATTGGAACATTCATTGACTGGGCTCCTCCAAAGGCCAATAATGCTATATGTGCACACATCTATGTGTAAGTCAATATGAAAAAGGGTTTGCCTAAGCATATTAGAATAAAGGTATTTTATTGGATACATAACCAACCCCTGGACTATGAGCATATACCATTCAAGTGTATAAAATACCATGAGCATGGGAATTTCTCCTAAAACTGCCCAATTAAAAAATCACAGGAAACAAAAAAGAAAGAACTAGGATTCCAAGAAGTCAATAGGAGACAGCGTAGATCAAGAAGTAATAATCAACAACTTCAACCATAGGATCAAAAAATCTTCCAGCACAAAAATAAATGTGTAAGTCTTAATGAAGGAGAAAAGGAAAACACCTCTCTAGATGTGATGGCTCCTAAATATAAAGAGAATATACCTACAATTGAAGTTGAAAAGTCACCAGAGATCTTAGGAGATACACCAGAGAACACAACAACTGGAGAAGAAACTTATGAGAACTCGAAGGAAGAGGTAGAAGAAACACAAGTGGAGGAAATAGTGATTCACGAGGGCTTACCGACCACACAATCTGCAACTAAGGGAAGAAAATCAAACCAACACCTCATAAATGAGCAAGCATAGAAAGACTTGCAATCCAAAACGCAGGTCAAAATTGAGGAGAGCTTCATAAAAATAAGAAGCAATCCAAAAAATAAAGATTATATCATGGAACTGTAGGGGACTGGTAAGTCCTCTAAAAAAAAACTATCTCAAAGTTCTAATACAAGAGCAAAAGCCAACAATAGTTTATATTTAGGAAACAAAACTAATAGAGACAACACTGACTACAAAATGGCATAAGATATAGGCACAATTAGAACTTATAACTATTTATTCTGTGGGAGCTTCAAGGGACTAGATTTGGCTTGGGATCCACAACAATTAGTTTGTAGATTACAACATAAGCATAATAACTGGATAGGTACAAAATGTCTTACTAGATGGAACTAGTGTAGTAACACTAAATTTTTATGGTCCAAATCATCCTATCCAGAAAAGAGAAGCTTGGAAAAACTTAGCACAATGATTATACAATGATAAGTTTGACAACATAATACTGGGATGAGATCTCAAAATGATTCTCTACCACTGAAAGAAGGTTGGGGGAATTTTAGCAAGGGATACAAATAGAGATATACTCAATCAGATTATAACTCAATCAGATTATATCAGATAAAAGCTTACAAGACATTCGACCAACCAAAGGAAAGTACACTTGGAGCAATAGAAGAGCAAGGGTAAACTATATTGCAAAAATATTGGATAGATTTTTTATTAGTGAAAATCTCCTAACACACTTTCCCTCACTTCCAGTCACATCATTCAGAACTCTATCTCAGATCATAAGCTAATTCTCTTGGATAGCATCCAAAGCCTACAACTCCAAAAAAATCCTTTTAAATACAACTCTAAATGGGCAGCAAAAGAGGATTTTAGTGAACTTGTGAAAAGCACTTTGAACCAACAGGTCCAATCCACCAACCCCTAAGAAAAGTGGAAAATTAAAATTCAAAAATTGAAGCACGTGATAAAAAAATGGTTGGCAGAAAAAATGAGAATCAAATAAGACAAGAAGCAGTTGATGCAACAACTAAAGCAGCTAGAAACAGAAATCGGGGATCATCCTCCTCAACCATGGCAAGAAGATGCAAGAAATGACCTGATTTAAAAGCTCAATTAATTAAGCACTGAAGAAGAAACGCATTGGAGGCTTAGATCCTAAATGTTTTGGCTAAGCAAGGGGAATAGAAACACCAAATATTTTCATCTGAAAACCATGAAACGCTTCCAAAGAAACACAATCAAGGAGATTGAGCATGAAGGAACCACTTATACAAACAGGGAGAAAATTAAGGAACTTGCCAATCAATATTACTCAACTCTGTTCTCCAGAGAAAATGGTAACCCCAATTCCAAGGGAATACTATTGCAAAGATATACCAACAATATTAATTTTGGAAGACAAACAGGATCTCAATCAGCCAATCACTATGGAGAAACTTAAGGAGATTATATCAACTCTACCAAAGGATAAAGCTCCCAGACCTGATGGATTCATAAACAACTTTTACCAACAATACATACACATAATCAGAGAAGATTTTCTATGCATGATTGAGGATGTTAGGGTGAAAGGTAAGCTTCTTAGATCCATCAACTCCACCTTTATAGCATTGATTCCTAAAAAAAAATGACACTGCTTTCTCTAGATTCAGACCAATTTCTCTATGTAACTCTTCCTATAAAATTATTACCAAGTTGTTGGCTAATAGAATAAAGAAGAAACTTGATAAACTAATATCAGAAGAACAAGGAGGGTTCATGCTTGGAAAACAAATATATGATAATATCATAATGGTGTATGAAGCCCTCCACAGTAGTAGAAAATAAAAAAATAAACAAATTGTTATAAAACTTGATATGGCAAATGCCTTTGATCGAGTTAATATACAATTTTAAGAACAAGTCCTACAAAAATTTGGATTCCCACATCAGGTCATCAAGTGGATCGGAGCATGCATAAAAAACCTATGGATAGCCCCCTTAATAAATGGAGAACCAACAAATTTATTTTGGGCTACAAGGGGAATTAGACAAGGGTGTCCACTATCACCATACATTTACATCATTTTATCTGATACTCTTGGAAGATTAATCAACCATATTCGAAGAGAGAAAAATAACAAGGATAGAGGCTGCAACAAGATGCAAAGCTGTAACACATGCCCAATTTGTAGATGATATCATTCTTCTAAGTGAAGCCATGAAGCAAAATGTTAGACAATTCAAGCAATATTTTGATTGGCTCACACAAGTTATCGAGGCTCATATAAACACTCAAAAGAGTTAGTTCTATACACAAAATGTTGCAGCAATAAGATTCAAACTCTTTTGCACTATCCTAGGATTTTGGTCTGGCACAAAAAAATACTTTAGATATCTAGGAGTACCCATGAGCTTCCACCTCAAAGCCTCAGACTGTTGGACCTCAATATTGGAAAAGATGGTTAGGAGGATACAGAGTTACAATAATAGTTGGCTCATTCTTATAGGAAGGGTAGTATTGATCATATCATTGTTAGCTTCTCTTCTAGTCTACTGACTATTAGTATATCATGCTCCCAAGTTTATTTTACAAAAGGTAAATGAAATCATACGCAAATTCTTATGGAAAGGAGGTAGGCAATTAGAAATAAAAAAGTTCCACTTGGTCAATTGGGAGATGGTCACCAAAAGTAAAATTCAAGGAGGACTAGGAATAAAAAAAATGGAGATAGTTTCAAAAGCACTGGGATCAAAACTTCTTTGGAATATGCTTAAACACAATCGAGCATGGCAACGCATACTAGTTAGCAAGTATGTAAATAATCAAATAGGTATTCAAATGCTCAAACATATAGATAAAATTCCTAGAGCCTCGTTGGTTTGGAAACATATAGTGGCTGCAAAGAGCATAATAGAGAATAAATTTATTGGCTATCGGGAGATGGTAAGTTAATTAATCTATGGGAGGAGCCGATCCTAGGAAATTCACCATCAAAAGAGATAACTCCAATTGAATTGCAGAATCACTTGGAAAACCAAATAATACTCAAATTAGGTGACTTGTTTTATTGGACCTCAAAAACTTTGAACTGGATCTCCCCTCCCATTCCATCTTAGCTTCAAGGAGATTGGGATTATTTTAAGTCCCACATGGTGAGCATTAGATATCTTCATCCCGCAATTCCAGACAAACTTATTTGGGGTAGCATCAATAGTAATGGGGAATACTCAGTGCATCTAGGAGTCCAACATTAGCAAATTGGGCCTACCAACAAAAAACTATTGATATTGTGGAAAACTAGAGCACCACCTAAACTACAAGTATTCAGTTGGCTAGTTTCTCAAAATAAAATCTTAACAAGTGATAATCTACAAAAGAGGAGTATAGCAGGGCCTCATGTTTGTTATAGGTGCAAGCATAACAATGAAACAATTTTCCATATTTTGTTTGAATACCCAAAGGCAATTTCAATTTGGTTAGGAATAACCAAAATTCTTGGTATTTCCTACTTTGGAAGGTTAACCATAGACACATGTTTTACCAAGTGGAACAAAGAATATAAAGGTAAACTGATAGGTAAGCCCCTCCTAAAATATTTGTTGAGATCTATATCATATTTTGTCATCTGGCACATCTAGTTGGACAAAAACTATAGGATTTTTGAAGGAAAAGTTAAGGACAATCAAACTCTAATACGAAGGATAAAAGAAGAATTGGTCCTAAATATAAAATCTAGTTTTTGTCAACAACAGTATGAAGAATATTTGTCATCCACATAAAGAAGAATGATCTACCAACTTAATCTTCAAGTTTTCATGACATGGGGAGGATGCAAAGCAAACAATTCTTTGTCTAACATATATTTTTTGGCACTCTTCTTTGATGGTGCCTCCAAGTCCAACCCTGGTCAAGCAACGACAGGGGGACTGATTCTTACAAGACCCCATGAGATCTTGCTCAAATACATGATCAACTTGGGAACAACATCTAACAATGTGGTAAAGGCTATTGGATGTGAAATCGGCTTAAAATTGGTGGCAAAGCAAGGAATCACTCAGGTCATAGTTTACGAGGATTCTAAACTAATAATAATAGCTCTTGCCAAAATAAAGATTTTAGATCTTTACAATTGAAGATTATTCAAGATAGGATTAGACAACTAGGCAATATCATTGGCAAAATATCCTATCAACACATAAGGTAGAAATTCAACAAAGAGGCTAACACACTAGCGAATCAGGCAATAAATATAGCCCCTGGTTACTGTCACCAAATTATCAAGAAGCAAAAGGTAGGAGTGGTATGCAAGGATGACAAAGAATCCAATAATGAGGTTATTTTTTGTCTTCATGTTTTGTTTTTTAGAATGCTTTGTTCACTTTGATCTCTGATTTAAGAGTTTTGTACTTCTTTGTTAAGTAAATAATTTTTTCTTTAAAAAAAGAAATAAAGAAGAGATTGACTAAAAAAATTGAAATTGAATTGAAGAAGAAATTGAAGAAAATTTGGAGGAAATTAATTAAATTGTGAATGGAATTTATAAGAAGAAATTGAAGGAGAATAAAATTTGATGAATGAAAATTTGAAGAAAGAAAGAAAATAAGAATATTGAAGAAGAAGTCGTCTTATGAGGGATACTGCAGTGGTAAGTCTTTGGGTTTTAATCATAAAACACTTAATAACAATAATATTAAAATTGAGAGGAAATGGAACTTTGCTAGGGTTTGCACACAATGTTGCCACCATTACATGTAGAAGCCTTTGTAATGTGATGAGAGTGCACAAGAAATACATGCAATAGACAAGAGAAATCAACAAGGGCATATGAGTCGTGGACGAGTAAAAACATGGAAAAACCATAGGATGATGGTGATATTATGAGAGGAGAAACTTATATGAAAACCCTTTTCGCTAAGCAATTTTAGTCACAAATAAAAGAGGATGGAAATAGTGCCAATATTATGTAGTTAGATCATTAGTATCCAAGGCAAGTGATTACAAACCAGCAAGACCACTTTTGCATAGAAGATCACAACAATTTTTAGTTTACAACACAATCCAATGGAGAAAAGTCTTAACCAACAAATAAATAGCCCTAAGGGAAGAAGAGACCAAAGACACAGATCCAGGAAGCAAATCAAAAGAAAAGGGAGATCGTACAAAAAACCCAAATGGAAGCAAGGCTCTCCAAACCTGATATCCAATCTCACCCAAAATAATCAACCATAGTAACACCTATGAAAGAGAAAGATAATGGGGAGATATCCTAGAAAATGATCTTCAAAGAGACCCTCTAAGGAGGCCAAACCAAGGCAAGATGCATTATCAATCCAAGAATGTCAAGAAGAATATTGAGGATGCCAAAGGAAGATCCAAGAAAAACAAAAGCAAGATGCATGAGAGTATCAAATGGGTCCTTGATAGTAAAATTAGAATCAGACGATGCCTAGGATGATACAGATGCCATTAAAAGAAGGGGTCTAACTTGTTGGGTTATGGGTTTTGGTCTGATCCTATCGGCTTTCAAGCTATGGGCTACCGAAAAATGGAGAACTAAAGGTGAATTTCAAAATTTTGATTATTCCAATGGGTATTTTCAAGTCATGTTTGCTACATAAGAGGATAGAGAAGACATTTCAAGGAGGGCCATGGTTATTTGGTAGATTAGGGCTCTTCATGAAGCCCTAATATACAAAATTTAAAGTGAAGGAGGAAAATCCCTTGACTGAACCCGTTTGGATCAAACTTTTTGATAGCCCAACAAAATTTTAGAATTTACAAGTCCTACCTGTAATTGGTAACACCTTAGGCAATTTCATGATGATAGTCAATACTACCAAAAAGTTTGAACATTTTATTTATGCACGAATTTGTGTGTTGGAAGATTTTGACAAACCCCTCCCGAAAAATATCACATTACAATTTGAGGAGGATACATGGGAACAAAAGTGGACTATGAGAATATCCCATTTAAATATAAAATTTTCCATGAATATGACCATCTGGCTAAGGATTTCCCACACAAATTTTAGAAACAAAAGAAAAAGGATAAGGAAAAGGTGGGATTCCAAACATCTAAGAAAAAAACATATAAATAAAACCTGTAATTAAGGAGAAGGAAGTGCTTTAAACAAACATGTTTAGAAGCCTAGCCATGGATGACCTCTTAGACGAAGAAGAAGATGGAACTGAAACAAATATTTTGGAAACACAATTTGAGGAAGTACAAGGAAAAACAAATATGCAAGAAGTTAAAAGATCAACGAAGAAAATATTGATTGGGTAAAGTAGTAACAAGGGATAACTAAACCATATAGCAATGAGCTATCAAAGAAAGAATAAAGAAGAAAATAAAATAAATAAAGTACTTCATTAGATGGAACCACCAATAATGCATTGGTACCCTATACATAGACATCATAAGGGTGAACCAAGAACCTAGTAAAAAGATGAATGTGGACACAAATCAGAAGGTGGTAAGAAAGTCCACTCGGTATCACGTGGCAAAGGAAGGTCAAAAATTAGTTGGGGAAGGTAAGGATATGACACTTACCCATATTTTTAACCCTTGTTACTGATGAAAGTCATTACATGGAATATTAGAGGACTGAAAGGAAGTCGTAAATAAAATGAGATAGTAAGAATGATTTAGATAAACTAGCCACAAATATTCTTCCTACAAGATATGAAGGTATATTTCAAGGAAATGGATATAATGAAAAGAAGGATATGGCAACCCATTAAAGCAGTGTCCTTGAGTGCCCAAGGAGATTCAAGGGGAGTTACATGCTTGTGGGACCCCAAATAACTAGTGGTACACTATATAATTGGTAACAAAGGACTAATTGGTGTGGTAGCAAAAAACAAACAATATGACCAACAAATTATCTATTTGAATGTACATGCCCCAAGCACCATTGAATAAAAGATAAATTTGTGGAGGGACATAGACTATATATCTTCATAATATGTTGGAGTATGGATATTGTTGGGGGAATTTCAACACCATTATCTCTCTAGAAGAGAAGGTGGGAAGAAACTAAGCTCTATATGGAGGTACATATATCATAAGTGAGTACATGGGACACCTACACCTCATAGATATCAAACCTGATAATGGTTTGATGACTTGGTCCAAGAGGAGACTAGCCCAACATGTATTTTTGAAATACTGGATAGGTTCTTGGTATTAGAAAACCTTTTGATATAGGGACATATTCTGAAGGTTAAAATCTTAAATAATGTAGGGTTGGATCATTGGTATGTAATGATAGAAGTTTGAAAAACTAATCCAAAACAAGTGCCCTTTCGATTCTAACTCATGTGTCTCAAATATAAATAATTTAGATCACAAATCCAACAATGGTGGTAGGAAGGCAGATCAAGATATGGTACACAAATGTTCTATTTTTCCAAATGCCTATAGTATATAAAAAATAAGATTAAGATCTAGAATTGGGAGGAATTTGGGGATGTCAAAAAAAAAAGGAATTTATTGAGTGACTGGGGGAGGTGAATGGTGAGATAAGAAAGGAGGGGCTCACAAAAACCAAGGACAAAATATAATTGGATCTCACAAACCAAAAGGAAGAATGGAAAAGAAGGGAGGATCTATTGTGAAAATAAAATTCTAAAATCAAGTTGCTAAGAGAAGGATATAGAAACACAAGATTCTTCTACAAGTCCCTTTTAGCCCAGAGGACATATAACTTCATATCTTTAATGAAAATTAATAAGGGGAGACAATTCACACATGGGAGGGCATGAACTCAACAACAATGAACTATTTTACAAATCTATTCATAGTTGAGACCTTTGATCTAGAATCCCAACAATAAATGCTATAGGAGATACCCACACTCGTTACAAGAGAAGAAAATGATATACTAGGTGCATCAATAATAATGCAAGAATTGCAAGAGGTAGTGTTCAAAGTGCAAAAGAGGAAAGTCTAGGTCTGGATGGATTCCCTATTGAATTCTATTAAGAAATTTAGGACATTGTGCAAGAATACTTGATAGTATGATTTGCTAAGCAATGTTAGCAATTGGTACCAATCTCGCTCATCCATCCATCCAAGTGAAACCTAATGATGCTGGTACGCCATTTTGTTACTTGAGTATCCAAATCTGCTTCGTTGGCTCCACGCTTCTATTGCTGTATTTTGATAACTTGAATGATGGGTCCACTTGTTCCTTGATGTTGATGAACCATGCTGGAAACCATGATCACTATGCTTTCTTTGCCAAACACTGCCATAGTTGGTGCCTTGCTGATTACATGTAGAACCATAATATTGTTGCCTTGAACCATGCCTCCAATATTGTTTCCGCTCATGGTGGTGTGGATGGCGATATGGTGCAACCTTTACTTGATGTTCTACCTTCTTTGACTTTTCAACATTTGGCTCCATTATTTTAAATTCCTCTACACATTGTTCTTTCATGTTCTCTTTGTTTGGTGTGTCCTTGTGCTCTTCTATCAAAGCTTCCTTGGAATCTATTACTGTTATTTCCACTGAATCAGTTTCTGCTACTTCTTCCATGGACTCTTTTGCTGCTATGGCCTTCTTGGATTTTGTTTCAGGTTCTTCAATTTGTTTCTCTACAATCGCTTCTTGATTTTCCTTGGATCCCTGCTCCTTAAGCTGAGAAATATCCTGTAATGTTATCTTCTTTTTCCTGTACCATAACTTCATAAACTTCTTTTGCACATTAATGTTAACAGTACCCAAAGAATCTAACCAAGGATAACCAAGAACAATATCCTTATCATCCATCTCAATAGCATAGAAATATGAATGTAAAACATATTTATCCATGGTGATCTTTAAATATTCAAAAATCTGAACATTCTCTCCCTCTAGCTGTATGTCCTTGATTTTTGTTGCTTGAACTTGCAACTTCTTAGCCAAAGCGATATTAATAAAATTATATCTACTACCAGGGTCAATGGAAATAATAACTCTGTTCCTTTTGAATGCTTCCATGAACCCGCATAATAGACTTTTTAGATTCAAACAAATTCCTTTGTCCATTTTCTAATTTATCTTCTACCAAAGGTATGGTTTCCTCTGTCCGCATCTTGACATCTTTTTTATCTTCCCCGACCTTTTCCTCTTTCTTCTTGAGTAATTTTATTTCTTTTTCATAGTCTTCATTCTGTTTCTTTAAAACTTCACATTCTCCTTTTATTGCATTCTGCTCATTTTGAGTTTCCTGTAGTTTCTTTTCATCATCTTCGATGATATCCATTAGGTAATCTATATAATATGGATCCCATATACTCAAGAATTCATGCTCTATTTCATCCCAAGTATATTCATTATTCCTTTCTTTACAAAATTTTATCCACCAAGACAAAGCTTTCCCTTTAAAACATATATCCAGGAAGGATTTCTCAAAAGAAATATTATGATATGGAGACCTAAACGTTTTCCACCATTCCCTAACATCAATATCATCTTCTCTAGAAAATATTTCTAGCTCCATAAGTTCACCTCCAGATAATGCAAATCTAGGGTTTCATGAAAATATATATCATGCCCTAATGCAAATTAGGGTTTTATGGAAATAAATATCTTTCCACTGATTTGAAGCTAAAATTCCACATAGACAACTAGATCTGCCATTTTTCTTCCAAACAAAATAAAGTGCAACTGCTTTGCTTACCCAAAATAAACAAAGTTCATCGTTTGAAAAATTTGTGACTTGAAAATTTGTTTCTACCCTTATTCCATATGACTAACTTCAGAAGGTCGTATCTCTCTCAATACTGCTCAGATTCCTTCATATGACCACTCATTTTAAATCTCTTCAAATTCTGCACCAACAGATCCAAGAATCACCTGAATCGGATACAATCTCGCAGAGATATGGCTTCTGAAAGATGAGACGTTTTTCCACAAAAAATTTGCAAAATTCGTCACTATCCTTGTTCTGGATACTAACTTCAAAAGGTCGTATCTCCCTCAATACTGCTCATATTCCATCATATGACCACTCATTTTAAAGCTCTTCAAATTCTACACAATCTGATCCAAGAATCGCCTGAATCGGATAAACTTGCGCAGAGATATGGCTCCTGAAAGATGAGACGTTTTTTCCAAAAAAAATTGCCCTAATTCTAGGGTTTCACACAAAAATCCCCACTTTGCCAAAATCGTTGCTCTGATACCACTTGTTACAAAACTATTATTATTAAACATGAACCATTCACCAATATGCAAAAATATAAAATCATTCATCCACAATATATTATCCACAATAACAATCCACAAATGAGAGAGAGATAGATAATACCCTTAAGGTAGGGCAACACCAATAATAATCCTTAAGGAAGGAATAACTCCACAAGATCTCCCAAGATGAGAGGCCACTTCGTGGGCACGACGATTACATAAGATTCTTCTTCAATGATATGAATATACTTACAATGACAAATATCTCTTCTTTATATATCCATATTCTTATTCTCCTTTGGAGAGCCTACTACTAATATTATATTATATTAAAATATAATATAATATTATAATACAATCAACCTTGGGTTATGTGTGGCCCATGCCAACCCTTATACAATATAATAATATATCCCCAAATATCTATTCCTAGGTACCCTACCAAAGAGGCAAGAAAATCCAAGGAAATATTGAAGAGAATCAAGAAAACTTACATAGAATTAATACCAAGGGCAAGGGAAGTAGAAAATATAAGTGGATACTGACCAATAGTATTATGTAATATTTTATTGAAGACTATCACCAAGGTCATAGCTGAGAGACTAAAACCACTTTTGCACAAAATAATCTCCCCCAAACAAGATGGAGATAGTGCTTGCCCAAGAAGCATTATATTCTATGGAAGCATAGAAATCCCCCACTATGTTCATCTGACTAGACCTATCTAAAGCCTATGATAGAATGTATTAGCAATTCTTAATCGGGGTTATGAGAAAATTTGGGTTATTTTAGGAGTGTACAAACTAGATCAAAGGCTACATATCATCTGTATCATACTCAATTATCATCAATGGATGCCCCCAAAAGTTCTTCCCAATATCAAGAGGTTATAGGCAAGGGGATTCCCTCTCCCAATACCTATTAATTATTCTAGTTGAATATCTATGGAAAACATTGACCAAGAACATAGATAATAAGAGACTAGAGGGAGTTTTAGTTGCTGATATAGCTAGCTCGATCACCCATTTATAATTTGTTGATGATTCCACTTTGTTAGAAAAAACATCAGTTAAAGAAGAAACTAGAATAAAGTAATTCCTAAACTACTTTACCAAGGAAACAAGCCAAACGGTGAATAATGATAAATTCAAAGTAATATTCTTTCATTGTTCACCTTATAGGAGATCGTGGTACTTGATAGACTTGGTTTTTGAAAAACCTCACTCCTAGTTATCTATTTGGAGGTCCCAATCAAAATTGGTAGACAAAAAGAGGATTAAGCATGGTTGATAAATAAAATTAAGGGTAAAACTAAAAAATGGACAAACATGTGGCTATCATCAGGAGGTGTATTACCTTAAACAAGCCAGTGTTATAATCTATCCCCATCTATGTGTCATTAGTTTTAGATATCCCAAAGTCGGTGTTTCGAGAGCTTGATCACATAAGTCATAGATTCCTATGGACGAGAGCCAGGGAGGAAAGGAAATGAATCTTGGTAAAGTGGGAAACTATGTATTTGTAGAAACAATAAGGGGGACTGGGTTTTAGATGTATAGTATAAATAACAAGGCAGCTGTAAAATTATACTGGAGAATGATAAGTAGTCCCAGTGCATTGTGGGCCAAAAATCTACAAGTGAAGTATGTAGAGAACAAGACCCCAATAGAGATTGTTCGATATTATTTTCTAATAGAGACTCCCCTATTTTAGCGATACTGAAAATAAGGAAGAAAATGTTCAAAGACAAATTGTTTTGGATAGTTAATAATGGAAAATACATAGATTTTTTGTTAGACTTATGGGATGGAAATCAACCTTTGGTGACTCAATATACAGAGTGGACCCTAGTGATGGAGGAGCTACATAGAAAGGAATGGATAAAAGTAGAAAAATACTTTAGGGGCTAAAAATGAAGACCAAAAGTTGGAAGATACTGGATTCCACTAAAAGAATGACAAATCTAACTTCCAAAGAGACTAGCAAAAGATATTGATCGAATCATACAAATGATATCATTATCATGGTCTTGTGAGGAGGATAAATTTGGATGGAATAGTAGGACTAAGGGGGCCTATACAATAGCACAGGGATACAAAGAATTATTCCCTATAACCACTCATTTGAATCAAGATCTATTCACATAACTTTGGATGAAAAATTTATCACCAATAGTTAGGTTCTCCAATTGGTTACTCCTCCACAAAAGGGTACTCATAGGGGAAAACTTAATGAAGAGGGTAGTTTTTGGATCTTTCATATGTACATTATGTGTGGAGGAGAATTAAACTTTGAGCCATATTTTTATGCAATTCCCCACAATGATGAAGCTATAGAAAATGTTGACATCTTTGCTAGGTCTTCATTGGACCAACAATCAGTCTATAAAAGAGATCTAAAGAGGATGGAAGAATCAACAAGGAGTAGATGGTTATGTGGGGCAGATAGTGTGTATGGGTATGATGATCCTACCTTGGAACGTTTGGAATAAGCAAAATAAAAGGATCTTCAAACAAGAGACTAGAGATACCCATTGTTTGTGGGTGAAGACCATATACAATATAATAGAGTCTATCCAATTCATGCTAAAGCAACCACAAAAATCACATCAGTGATGGGTACAAATAGTGGCATGACTCAGGATCAGTCCCCATATGGATGAAGCTAGAAGAGTCAAACCACGGTATAAAAGGATGGATATAATCCAAAAATGACAACGACCACCACTAGGATTTAGAAAGGTAAAGATAGGGCACCCATGAGTAACTCGGGTATGGCTAGTATAGGGGGAATAGGTAGACTACTAGATAGTACCCCAACATTCATATTTAGAGCAAACTTAGGTACACTTTCCAACAACATTGTTGAGAGATATAGAATTTTGAGAGGGATGTAGGAGGCTCTCAAGGCTAGATGGAATAAAGTGATAGTGGAGTTAAACTCTTAGTTATTGATCAACTACCTTAAATCCCCATTGAGAATTGAGAATGTCAGTTAGAGAATTCAAAGGATTCTAGAGAAAATCAAATGAATACAAAGTAATTTTGCAAAGATGATATACACCCATGTACCAAGAGAGCAAAATAAGGTAGTTGATGGTATAGCAAAGCAAGCTTTAAACAAGGGAGAACTCATTTGCTATGGGCACCCTCCTAAGTGGTGGGCATAGAAAATAAGGGAAAAGCTTTTGCATATTCAATATATTGATGATAAAATTCCTGGTAATGTGTATAGATTCAGTTTTTTGTGATACCTTTTTATTGATAGGGATTTTGATTCTTAGTACAATGGTTGAGATAGATAAAATTGATGCATCCAATGTCAAAATATGGATGAAAAGCTTGATGACCTAGAGAGGCCAAATATGTAATATGATCTGATGATAAATATAATATAATCACTCTTTTTACCAATATATATATATTGAAGAGGAAGAAATGAAAGAATATTGAAGAAAGAAAGAAATAAACATTGAAAGCTTTTGAAGAAAATAAAATTGAAGTTGAAGATAGAATAGAAGATTAAATAAAAATTGAATATTAAATTTGGAGATAAATGTTGCCTACAAATTGAATTGAAATTGAAAGAAGAAAATTTTAATTTGGGAGTAATAAGAAATTCCACATCAAAGGAAATAAAAGAAGAAATTTGAAAGAATTTGTGTGAACTAGAAAAGATCACAAAATTATTCAATTTAAAAAGTTTGGAGAAACACGTCATGGCAGTTGAAAAAAGAAAGAAAGGAAAAAAAAACATTTAGAATATAGAAAAAAAACCTTCAAAAAGTCATTTACAAGTCATCTCTAAAAGAACTATTTATGGTGAAAAATATGGATTAGTAGAATCAATGAAACATCTATAAGCCAGTAAAAAAGAATCTCAAAGTGTAGTTGTTTTGATACTTTAGTATTGCATACATGTTTGTTTTAAGGATGATAAAGAATGCAACATATAGAAAATAATATACAATGCAACACTCAGTCTAAACAATCCTAAGATAAAAACACAAAGACAAAGTGAAGAATAAAAAAATAAACCTATGGTGAAAGATGCATGATGTGACACAAATGATATTTATGAGAATTGTACAAAATTAAAAAAGGAGATAATATTCACAGTATGAACAAGTGTAAGCATTGTAACAGATATGGACACAACAAAAAAAGGTGTTGGGATCTTCATCATTGTAAAAATTGTGGAGGTAGTAATCATTCTCAAAAATATTGTTGGCACAAAGGAAATAATAATCATGAATGGAAAAATATAAAGGGAGTATTGATGATAACACTAGATAGACTACTCCAGAAAATCGTTTCCAAGGCAACTTCAAAATTAATCATAGTTACTACCAATACAAGTACAAAGCTAAACCAAAATCAATACCAACATTAGAACAAGCCATACGAGATTCAAAAACTTAGAGTACATGAAGGCAAAAGGCCTTCATACCAAATAATGTAATACAAGGGGGTGTTGGAGGTATTCCATTATTTGGTACCTTGCATGAGTAATGCAAGTACCTTGTAAATATTTAGATTAGGCTGTGTTTAATATTTCTTTTTCATGTTATTAAGTGTAAGTGTGTGTCATGTATATAAGTGAAGAGTTATGTGTGTGAGGTGTCATGTTAGTAAGTGTGAGTTATGTGAGTGAAGTGTCAAGTTTAGAAGTAAGGAGTTATGAGCAATCATGAGAGACTTTATCTTTATGTAAATATGTGAGATTTATTATGTAAGAAGGAAATATGAAGAGTTAGATCTCATATGATATTGAGGAGAGCAAAGGTCAAGAGTCATGTAATATGAAGAGTCTCATGTAAGTGTATACTGAAGATAAAAATCTGTAATATATTGAAGAAGCATTGAATATATGCATTGCTTATAATATATGTATTTTCAATAAAGATTTCAGGACCCAGGTGTTGTAGGTGAGTTGGAGAGGAGAGGGCAATCCTCCAAGGGAGGTCCCAGGTTCAAATATCCACCCTACCAAAAAGCTGAATTGGGTATCCAAAATCCAATTGATAATGTTGGTGCGGGTAGATCGGGTGCGACTCCCGGGTGACTTTGACGGTGTAGAACCCCCTGTTTGTGGTCTCCCAGACCAAGGCGGCTCCGCAAGGGGTTTTTCACTTAAAAAATAAAATAAAATAAAGATTTCAGTGTGTTTCATGTTCAAAATCATGGTTTGATTATTGCATGTTGTTGAGTTGTTATTTGATCCTGGATTGATAATAGTGTTTATTTGTTAACAATTATATCCACTTGTGCAACTATTCACAAAATTAGGTATTGGATAGCCTTATTTGTCACATGCTACTTTGCAAATATTCGTTTTGTCCTTATCAATATCTATGGTCCTACAACTCAGTTAGGCAAATTAGAAGTTTGGAGTGATATTGAAGCCTTTATGAGAACTAATGATTCATGATCATAGGAGATTTTAATTCCATAACCAAGTTGGATGAAAAATTTGGGGGAATTAGTAAAATAACCCAAAGTATGAGAGATTTCTCAAATTTTATTCAAAACAATAATCTTTGGGAGGTTGAGTTTGAAGAGGAACATTATACATGGACCAACATAGGATAGGCCAGAACCTGATAGTAGAAAAATTAGATAGATGCATACTCCCAGATCATTGGCTAAATGAAGGAAATTTTGCTAAAATTAATATTATGATAAAGATTAGTTCAAATAACTAGCCAATAAGAGTTAACATGGTGGTAAGTGAATTAAAAAATATCATATTTAAAGTATGAGCAGATGTGGTAAGACCATCCTCAATTTGTTGATATGATAGCACAAACAAGAAAATTTTCGGGAAATAGTGGGTTGTTTACTCTTTCAAAACAAATTAAACCAATGACACCTAGATTAAAAGAATGAAACAATAACACTTTTGGAAACATTTTTTAGAAGAAATAACTAAAAGAGAAACTTTCAAAAGTCTAAAAATGTAAGCATAATAATCCAAGTTGAAAGAAAAGGAAGTTTCTTAGTAAATATCATAGTATTTTGAGCAAGGATGAAAAACTTTGGAGATTAAAATCGAGACAAACTTGGTTAAAAGGAGACAAAAACACAAAGTTTTTTATAATATGACAATAGTATAGAGATCAACATCCAAAATTAGTAGAATTAAATCAATATAAGGGGTTTGGATTGAAGACCAAAGTGAAATTAGAAAGGAGGTAAGGTTTTTTTACCAAAATATTATAGGATCGGAGGAGTTTGAATTTCTTAATGATAAACTACTACAAGAAGTAACTTCAATTATAACAGATGAAGACAATGAGAAACTAATGGAGCCTATTATTTTAGAAGCTCATTCAGATCTTTTCTCTTTTGATAAGGATAAATCCCTAAGTCTGGATGGGCTCTTTACAATATTTTATCAGCATAATTAGGAAATGGTGAAGGATTATTTATTGGTGGTAATGGAATAATCTAGGGTAAAATAGTACATACCTTATAAAATAAATACAACATATCTTACCTTGATTTCAAAAAAGAAGAATGTAGAATTATCTGATTCATTCAAGCCCATAAGCCTATGTAATATAGGCTATAAGATCATCTCCAAAGTGATGGTAAATTGGTTAAGACCATTGTTAGAAAAACTTATTTTAGAATAGCAAGGAAAATTCGTGAAAGGGAGACATATTTTGGATAGGATCATAGTAGTTCATGGAGTTATGCATTCAAAAACTTCAATAAAAGCGAGAGCAATGATCTTAAAACTTGATATGAGTAAAGCCTATGATAGGGTTAAATGATTTTTTTTTGTAGTTTTAAAAAAGTTTGGATCTAGAAATAAATGGGTTAGATAGATTAAAGCTTTTGTCTCTACAATATCATATTTAGTGTTGGTCAATGGATAATAATATAATCATTTAAATCCAAGATAGGTCTTAGATAGTGAGATCTTCTATCACCATATTTGTTCATAATTATGGCAAATGTATTGGGTAGGAACTTGAAGAAGGCTAACAAATATGGGTTAATAAGTAGACTTAAGGATAGTATTAACACTAACAACATCACCCTTCAACAATTTATAGATGATACAACCCTTTTTGGGAGGTTAGGGATAAACGAGGCTAGAGATTTAAATAACTTATTAAAGAAATATGAAGAGCATTAGGGATATGCAGGTTACTTCAAATGAAGGAGGAAAATTTATCAGCAACTTATATAGGGACATCCTTATTTAAGAAGAGAATGAGGATATAATTGTTTAATCTAGTTATAAGTAAAGTTTGGAAAAAATGACAAACATGAAAGATTTGGCAATCCAAGGGTTAGCCAAAAGTAAACTTCTTTACCTAGTAGTTCATGCACAATGGAATTCTTACTTTTGATAATCTAAGGTATAGTAGAATATTTGGCCCATCCCAGTGTGTTTTATGCTACAAAAGTGAGGAAACATCTGACCACCTAATGTTTGAGTGCCCATTCACATGCCAGATCTAGGAGAGATGGTTTTTAGCTTATAAAATTTAAGCCAATGATGATTTAAACCAAAATAATATTTGGGAAAGATGGAAGAAGAGCAAATTTAAATTTTAAGCTCTTCATATCAGGTGAAAGCTTGGATTTAAATTTATGTGGTGGCAATTATTGTTGGAGAGAAACAATAAATTACTTAAAGAAACCTTTTATCCTTAAACAACGTCTAGTAGGTCATTTGGAGCAAAGTCATGCAATTGTGGTAGTGTATGCTAAAGAGGAAACTCAATCTAATATAGGGACAATGGAGAAGGAGGTTGAAATGTAAGAGGGGCAAGAAAAAGCTAGTTAGAAAACACCCATGGAATACTGGATTAAAATTAATACTGATGGAGTTGCAAAAGGCAATTCAGGTAGAGCTGGAATTAGAGTGGTCTGCAAGAATTATGTTGGGACAATTCTCTATTGGGAATTTTAGGGATTGGGTAAGGCCATGAACAATGAAGAAAAAAGCCTTAACTATAAAATTTGCTTCTATCTGGAAGGTTATACAAGGTTATATGATGCAGTCTACGTTGGTTGATCCAGTTAAGGATGACCAACCAAGCAACTACCAAACAAATGTTGGGCATAATATTAATAATTTTAATAAATTTTAATCTTTTTAACAACCATAATTCACATGCAGGGTATATTTACAATGAGAAATCTCTAATTTCACTTGCCAAAAGTTTAAATATTTAACAAAAATAGATATAATTTACATCCGCCTAATTACAATAAAAAAATCTCTATAAAACACTCTTGAACAACCTAGAGATAAATTATTGCAGCTATTGGTCTTATGTTGAAAAATTCTTTCAACCTACTACAACTATTGGTATTATGCCAAAATTCTCTTTTACCTGCTACAACTTATGGTCTTATACCAAAAACTTCTTTCAACCTACTACAGTTTCTGGTATTATGTCAAATTTTTCTTTTACCTGCTACAACTGTTGATCTTGTGCCAAAAACTTCTTTCAACCTGCTACAACTGCTTGTATTATGCCAAAATTCTCTTCTAATTGCTATAATTACTGGTATTATGCTAGAATCTCAACACTAACTACCTGCTACAACTGTTGGTCTTGTACCAAAAACTTCTTTCAACCTGCTACAATTGCTTATATTATGCCAAAATTCTCTTTTACCTGATACAATTCCTGGTATTATGGTAGAATCTCAACACCAACTCCTCTAAGACCCAAACTAGATCTCCCCTTTTTGTCTTTGGTTGTCACGATTCTTTAATTAGGCCTTGGTTGCTCCATTTAGTTGTCTTCTCCTTATTTATAGTCTTCTTATCGACAAATTGGTAAATTTCTAAATTAAAAAAAGAAACATCTAATGCCCTGTCTTCTGGTAGTAAAATAGGCCACGAAAAAATTAATCTAACATGCAAAAATCTTATCTCCACTTATGCGCCTGTGAATCTAGATTTTTATCTTAAAAAAACTAATTTTCAATTTATTTTGGTCCTACCATGCAACACTAAGTTTTTTTTCTTTTTTTGGTGATGTAGGATTGCTCATACACCCTAGATGCTCCTACATTAGACATCCCAGGTAAGAGAAAATGTTTCATGAGCTTCAACTCATGAACCTTTTACAAAATCTTCAACCATGATCCCATACTTGGGGAGTTTCATGTGCTCTCTTTCTATCATAAGGCACTTTGATGACTTCTACTTCTACATCTCTTCTTTGCTATACCTTTTATTTTGAGTCCTCTTTAAATTCAACCTTCAACTCTTTCAAGGCTACTGCAACTTTATCTTCCTCTTCAGATTTATTGGCTTGAACTTCAATAGTCTCTTCTATAATCTGCATAAATATCTTAGCATTCTCAACTATGGAAAATAGTAAGCATAAAATTTTCTCTTGAAGCTCGTCGCTAAGTAATCAACATTTCAAACACAAGATTTATCATTACTAGCATGCTCTTGGAAGGAGATTGAAGAAATAACTAAATGACTGGAACTGATTTTTAAGGTCTTTGACTGCCTCATAACTAGTCCAACCTTTATAGTTTTCTTCCGCTTTAACAACTTTACTATTCTAAATTCTCTTTCTTTCCACTAATTCCCATATTTGTCAAACTAATAAATCTTCGCCTTCATATCAAGAAGATCATCCTCATCCTCCTCTCCAATTGTGACTACAACTTCCTCAAGTTTAACAATAGGTGTAATTTGAGCTTTTGTGTCTTCTTCCTTTGCTCCAACTCTCCATACTTCTTCAATGGTTAAATTTATTTTCTCTTCTATAATTATATTCATATCTTCAATTTTGTTATCAATGCTTTATTTTCCTTCTTGAGAACACATATATTTCTTAACTACTTCAACAATAATTGTTGTGTTCACTTCTACAATTTCTTTCATATCAACATCTTCATTGATGATTTATTTTCCCTCTTGAGAACCTAATTCTTCTTTAAATTTTTCATCATTTACTGATATATTAAGACCTTTGATATCCCTTGCATTATGTGAAGATGCTTCCCTTCTTTGTGTTGCCTCTATAATATCTAACTTGATTGTAATATCTCTCAACATCTCTATTGCCTCTATCACGTCCAATTTGGTTGTAATATCTCTCAACATATCAACTATATTCGCATTGCTAGGTACCCACCACCTTCCAACTAAAAGTGTTCGTGGTCTTCCAACTATATAGCCTTTGCATGCCATATCTTCCCCAACCAACTCTGATACCACTCTGATGCAGTCTAGGTTGGTTGATCTAGTTAAGGATGATCAACCAAGTAGCTACCAAATAAATTTCGAGCGTAATAATAATAATTTAAATTTTATTTATTTATTTTTTAACAACAATAATTTGCATGCAGGTTGTATTTACATTGAGAAATCTCTTATTTCACTTGCTGAAATTTTAAATCTTTAATAACAATAGATATAATTCACATTTGTCTAATTACAAGATAAAAATTCTCCATAAAACACTCTTGAACAACTTGGAAATAACTTGTTACAATTGTTGGTATTATGCCAAAAACTTCTTTTTTTGTTAATTTGAGATATATTTACAAACCGGGTTTTGAAAGGAACCCAAAACCTTATTACAAACAGGGCTAGACTACCGAACTTAGAAACAACATTTTCAAAACAGTGCTACCACCTACTACAAAAGCCCTCACCAACTTAGAGGGGAAACCACTAAAATAGGAAAACAACAAGAAAGGAAAACATAAAGTAATCAAAAAACCCATCAAAAGGGTCCCGAATACCTTCAAACAGGGGTAAACCCCAACAACTTGATGAAATAGTTTCAAAATTTCCACTTGATCACTGACACAAAAACGTTCTTTATCATCTGACCGAAGCCAGCCATCACGCCTACGCCCTGGGAAGAGGGTCCCGCTTATGTCATTTATTGTTATCTCCTTTTTTCTTCGTGACATAGCAGGTCAACATTTTAGAGGCTTCCTCTAGGTACTTGATCGAGGTACAGATGGTGGATGCCACTAGCTCCAGTAGCATCTGGGAGCTCTGATCCTCCTTGTCACTCGTAGAGTTAGAAATGACGTGGGTGGAGGACGAAGACGACTCCACCTTAGGTTTTTTAAGTCTAGCCAAAGATCTGCCCATCGAGGGTGTGTTAGAAATCATTGGTCATTTCTTCTGTCTCGCGCTCTTGAGAGGGGAGCCTTTGGGTCGACCCCCAACTGTACCAGGGCCACCAGGGGACTCGCTAGAGTGGTTGGGCGATGGAGGAGCCTCCTCAGGGGGGCTAGCAGAAACTAGTTTGATGTTATGGACTAGAGGCCTATTGGCCAAGGCATGTCTATAGATAATAGCTAACAACCCCTGGTGCAATGGCTTCCCTCCAAAATTTTGACACTTCTCCAAGGTTAGGGACAAGGAGTATAATAGATAGTCGGGGACGCAAACTGGCCTACCATCCCAGATATGGTTGAAAAAAGCTAGATGAAAGCTTCTCAACGGCTTCTCTGGGTCGTCACACGTAACAAACTGCATAATGGGGACTATGGCGATGTTCCAGGGGGGAGGGAGGGATGACACATGCAAGGTAGACTTATCCCACCCCAAACACTTCCCTTTGTCAGGGAATTGGTCTGTCTCCTCTTCCCAATTATGCTTGTCTCGCCTGATGAAGCACCTAGATAGAGGGAAGATTTGATCTTCGCAAGCAACTCAATTGAGACCTTGAAATGAACCCCTTAGACTGTAACCTTACCCTGGTTCCAAGTGGAAATGAAATCTCTGGTAATGTTATCATCGACTTTGGAGAATTTCTCCAATAAAGGGGTAAACCCCTTAGCATCCATAAAAATTTTGGCAACGAGATCAAGATTAAGTGATCAAGATTAAGTTGCGCAGGCTCAACAAAAGCCCTGCTTTCAAGGGGGGAGAAGGGCAGATACAGGAAGACCAGCGGAGCCAAAACAAGAAAACCAGACAAGGAACAACCACTAAGGAAACTAGCAGAGCCAAGGTAGGAGAGACAGATGGATAGCAAACAAAAATACTAGGATTGGGGCTGGTTAAATAGTGATGGACCAAACTGAGGTGGCTAGAAGCAGTCAAAGCAGATTGGACGAGCTAGCAGTGGGAGGTACAAGATGCCCTTCGATGGATAACTGATGAATGCGATGATCATTCCCAATCGTGGCCAAATAAACCTCAACCGACGCAAGATACGAATGATCGAAAGTTGCACGTAGGGCCAAGGAAATTTCTAGAAACAACTCTACAATGGGGGGAAGATTGCTGGGAAAAGCTAACGACAACTTAGGGAAGAAGCAAGGACTGGGAAAAAACACCCTGATTGGCGGGATAGAGACAAAAATGCCTCTCCAACATGTGATGCCTCACCGTATGGCAAGATGAGTACATGACACTAAAAACTTGGGGTACAGTAGCTTAGGTGGTATGTGTGCCGATGGTGTTGAGACCTAGATAGTGCTTTAATTTTGCTAAGTAGGGAGTGTGCTAGTTTCCCCATAATTTGCCATCCCAATACGTGATCCTGGTAGCATGATTGGTCCACATGGAAATTACCTGTAAACTGGGGCAAAAGTCTACCATGCTCGCCCATGGTGAGAATAATCCTTGCACTTAGCATTGGTTTAAGCATCAACTCCTTGGGGCCTACCATCTTGGAATTTGCTTCTTTCCCGACTTGTTGCATCAAATATTTCCTTGGGGAAGTTCTCTCTCCAGATTTTGAGGTTGTTTGATGTGGTTGCCAGGTTGGCCATGATGTCAGCTAGTTGGTTGGCTTCCCTAAAGTTGTGGTAGATGATCGACTGAGGGAGCCTTTGAAGAATTTTCTTGGACTCCTGGATGGTGTTGAAGACTTTCCAGGATGGGGTCTTGTTGCTAGTCATGTAGTTGATAATGTTTAGGGAGTCACCCTCAATGATGGCCCTTCTGGGGTCCTCCTAGAGTAGGACAAGGCCTCACCACAAAGCCATGGCCTCTACAAAATTATTGGTCTAAGCCCCGAGGAATTCTGCATATGCTAGGATAATGGTGCCTTCATGATCTCGGATGACACCTCCTGCCCCTGCAAGCCCAAGATTTCCCTTGGAGGCTCCATCAAATTTTAGCTTGACCCACCCTTCTAGAGGTGGCATCCACCTGAGATTGGCTCTGGGGTTGGGCCTTGGTTGAGATCTAGGGTCTTCATCAGGAATGCCCAGGGATTTGAATAGGGCTCACTCACTCGCCTGGGGAGGGACTTGGGAACAGGGAATGATCCGAATGTTTTTGATAGCGTAGGCAATGGATTTGGCAGCCACAACTATGGGATCCCTAGGGGAGGATGAAAAGACCCTATTGTTGCACTCTAACCAAATTTTCCAGATCAAATGGTGGAGGTAGAAGGACCAAAGGGTGTGGAGCTTGGGATGGTAAAACGGATTCGACCACTGGGAGAATAGGTCAATAATGGAGTTGGGCTGAACCCACTGAATGTGAAAGGATTTGAGCAAGTGGCCAAGGGCTTCAAACAAGAAGGCACAATTGGTGAAAAGGTGATTCATGGATTCCCAGCTTGAAAGGTAAAGGTAGCACCAGTTTGGGATCATGAACCCTCTTTTGGCCAGATTCTCAATCGTGAGGATCTTATTCTGAATGGTTGTCCAAGAGAAGAAACTAATTTTGGGGATGAGTTTCTTCCTCCACACAAGGTTGAAAGGGATGTTAGCCACCTGTGCCACCTCTTGGAAGGTGTAGGATGACTTGATAGAGAAGGACCCCTCATTCGTTCCTCTCTAGATGGGCCTATCCTCCTCCTCTCCCATTGGAATGGTGACTGCATTGAGTAAGCTGGAGAGGCCAGCAGCTTGGCGAGGAAAGTTGCCCCCATCGATGGGTCTCCACATGGGCTTTCCATTGTGGTTGGTGATAAAGTTTGCAACCTTGCTTCCCATGCTAGCATCAATGGATTGTTTAAGAACCCTCAACTCCCTATCCTCACTCAGAGGTTCTTCTTGAAGCCACCTGTCGTGCCAAAAGTCAATGGTGCTCCCATTCCCCATAATCCATCTGCTACCTTTTTGAATGAGACTTCTGGTCTGGGTGATGGACTTCCAAAATGTTGAACCATTTCGGGGTCCTTGATCACTTAAGAAATGATGGTTTTGCAAGTATTTATTTTTTACTATCTGAACCCACTCGGTCTCATTGCTGGTGTAAACCTTCCACGCATGCTTGGCAAGGAGAGCGAGGTTCATTTGGGAAAATTTTCTAAGATCGATGCCCCCTTCACTCTTGTTGCAATAGACCAAGTCCTAGGCCACCAAGGGGATCCTCTTCTTCTCCTCACTCCCGGACCAGAGGAATCTCTTCTAGATTTTCTCTATCTTGGCACTCATAAAGGTTGGGATTCTGAACACAGACATGAAGTAGACCGAGATACTCTGCAAGCAGGCCAAAGTGAGGGTGGCTTTGGCTGCCTGGGAGAGGAGGTGACCTTTCCAAGAGGCCAACTTCCTCTGGATCCTTTCGATGACATTATTCCACATGGGTCTGGTGGGGTTACCAGAGAATAGTGGAAGCCCAAGGTAGGAAGTGGGGAGAACCTTCGAGGAGCACTCAAGGATCCATGCAATCTTCACTTGCCTGGTCTTGGGGGTGTTGATGAAGTAGATCTTGCTTTTGAGGAGGTTGATCTTCTGGCCTACAACATTCTCATAAAGGCGAAGAATGTGCTTAATGGTCTTGGCTTGGGCAATGGAAGCTAAGGTGGCCAAGATAGTGTCATCAACAAACTGCTGGTGGGTAACTAGCTTGAGACCAAAGGTAGTTTTGATACTAGTGATGAGCCCTCTTCTTCCGACACTTGCAATGGTCCTCCCAAGAGCTTCGACTAGGATGATGAACAAAATAGGGGATAGGGATCTCCCTGCCTCAGTCCTCTAGAACTAGGGAAGAACCCCACAGGGGACCCATTGACTAAAATGGAGAACCACAGAGAGGATATGCATCTTTTGATTAAGTCAACCCAGGTTGGGTGGAATCCAAATTTGAGGAGGACCTCAATAAGAAAATCCCAGCTCACCCTGTCGAAGGCTTTGTTCATGTCCAACTTGAGAAGGAAAGTTGGTTTCTTGGCCAAGGTGGCTGAGTGCAGGGCCTCATGGATGGTGATCACTCCGTCTATAATGACTCTCCCTTTGACAGAGCTACCTTGGAAGGGATCGATGATGAGGGGGAGGATTCCCTTGAGCCTGTTAGCTAGAGCTTTGGTCAGGATTTTATAAAGGACATTGCAGAGGCTAATAGGATGAAAGTCAGAAAGAGATTTGGAGGCTTGGACTTTGGGGACCAGGGCGATGAAGGTTGAGTTGATTCCGCGGGGAATGGCCTTGCAAGACTGAAGATCTCTAACTGTAGCACACACCTCGGTCTTGATCAAGTCCCAAAACACTTGGAAGAAGCATGGGGGAAACCCATCCAGATCAGGGGATTTGTCAAGCTTCATAGAGAATAAGGTCACTTTAATATCTTCAACTAAAAGGGGGTTGATGAGCATCTCATTGGTGGTAGGAGGAATGGAATGAGGGATATGGTCTAAGAGGGTCTTGGCCTCCTAGGGGGAGGACTGAGAGGGGGTGCCTAGGAGGGACTAGAAGAAGTTGGTTGACTCATCCCGAATCTCAGAGATTTCCCTAGTGACCCTGCCATCACTGCAGGTGAGTTCTGAGATTTTGTTGGAACTCTTATTCCTCAGGGTAGAGGCATGGAAGAATTTGGTGTTCGAGTCACCATCCCTGAGCCACAAGGCTCTCGATTTTTACCTCCAAAACATTTCTTCTCTCGCCAGGATATTGTGGAAGTCTACTAGCAATTTACTCTCTTTAACCCTGGAGTTGTTGTCCTGAGTGCCTTCCTAGAATTGTTGCTCTATGAGCTCTAACTTTTCTTTGATCATCCTTTTATTTTCAAAAATGTTGCCAAAGGTTTCTTTGTTCCACACCCTGAGTTTATCCTTGATGAATCTGAGTTTTTTATATAATTTCCCAAACAGGGATTGTAATGTCCCTGTCCTAGTTAGTCTTCAGTTGCAAATTGGACTTGCTTACTCACGGGTTCCCGTAGGCAGTGTCAGATGTGTGGGAGCCCACTTGGGATGTTGAGTTGTTATTTGAATAGGCAGTGTGTTCTTTTGCTAGTCTTTCAGGTCATTTTGGACAGCTTGATAGATACTTACTATTTTTAGTAAGTTAGTTTGGAGTAGTTTCTTGGGGAATGGAAGGTACGTTTGGAATCTATAGAGAAATGGGTATTTGTTTCTCATATTATTTCTTGGGTCAGCATTGGGGAGCTAAGAAATTTTAATGGCCGAAGTTTATTTCCTAATAAATTAAATGTAATGTTTAATTTATTAATTTTGGACCTTATATTTTAATATGGGAGACATAAGGATGTGTTAGTCACTTAAAATTAAATTTTATATCATAAAGTGACTGTTATTATGATTACAAGGGATGCCAATTTCAAGGGGGACTTAGATGAAATCAAAATAAATTAAAAGTAATGAAATACCCAATGTGGTTGACCCCCTTGGTGAGTAATATAAAAATAAGATGAAGCTTCATTTTTTATATCTTTGGCTGTTGTGAATTCATGAGCATTTTGGAGAGCACTTGCAAAGTTGATTTGCAAGGATTTATTGGAGCTTGTGTGGAGATGGAAAACCTCTAGCAGGGACACCATTCTCAAGATTGCAAGACATCTTTAGAGTGGTTTAGTGCATTTTCACTCAGGGAGTGTCTGTGGGCTACATTGTTGTAGAATTATCCAGTCATTTTGAGGAGTTTGGAGAGGGTTTTGTATTTAATATTGCAAAATCCAGATTTCTTATCATTTGTAGTAGAGGTCGTACATTTTGGGCCTTCATTTTAGAGTTTGTGTGCACATTCAGGTAGGGTTTGATTTTTGTTGTTAATGAATAACTCAGTAATCTGAGTGGCTGCCATTGATGTATCAGACCATTTCCAACTTGCAATTAAAATTAGGTACCTTAGTTTCTAAGATTTTACTTAAAAGGGTTTATTGTTATATGCATGTAATATCTTAGTATCAATTCTCATTGTGATGGAAAATATAATGTGAAAGTTACAGCTTTCCTTAGTTGTTGTCATTTTATTTTCTATTCATTTCATTTTATGTAAAATACACAAAAAAATAACAAACACCCAAAACTCAGTTGGGGCAAAATACTACAGTGGTATCAGAGCCCAGCTCTTCCTGCCATCTTAAGGGTTTGAATGCAGTCGGGTACACACCAATACTATCGTAGAAGAAACAAACCTAGTCCCAATATAGACAAAGATCCATTTGACACATTTCCAGAAACAGGGAGATAGGAAGAAATCATGAGAGATAGAGACAGGGATAGAGAGAACAAAGGACCTATAGATAGAGAGATCATAACAAAATTACTGAGTGGGAGTGTTTGAATCCTTGGGATAACTTTTTGGAAACTTGGAGTTTGAGTGTCATCAGGGTGTTTCTAGTTTTGGGTAGCAAAAGTATTCCCAGGATGTTTATTTTTAGAGTTGATATTGTTGTCCACTTCTATATCAGCTACTTGTTGGAGACTAACCAACACCTTTGTTGGGTCACCATGGTGGGATTCGCTGGGTATCATTTTTCCTTATTGAGCAGATTGTATTCTCAGGTACACCAATTCATGTTGGTCAGTGGGATTGTCGGAGTTTACCAACATATCAGTTGCTACCTATTACTTCTGGTGCTGAGTATGGTGACATCCGGATATGAGCAGATAGATTTATATTCATTCTTGGCTTGCGAGCAGCAGGGTGTGGGAAATTCTTCAGGCGTCAATCAGTTGATTTTATGTCCCACATGGTTGTGTTGTGATCACTGGAGTTTAGTTATTATGTTGGTAGCTATCTTTTTAGAAGATGCTTTGATGATTGCAATTGAATTTGGTATTGGGGATCACCTAATTTTCATCGTGAGGATGAGTGTTGAGATAAGATTGTTAGTTCACATTTCCAAAGATGATTTGGCAGTTTCCTATGTTGATGTTTTCACTGGTATTACTTGGCGAGAGGTATTTCATTTCAGTTTGGTTCGGGATTGCAATTTCAAACTGGAGTATGATCTTATCATGGTGTTGCAATTGAGACTTATGGAGTTCTAGCACAATGTTTTTTTGTTGTGATCAGAGTGGTGCAGCGTCAGCATGATGGTTTTTCTTGAGATTGATTTGGGACCTTAGGATCATAGTTGGTTTCAGTTTGGCTCAGTTAGATGATGTTGGGGCTATACTGGCATTGCTTGAGGACAAGCAATCTTGGGGAGGGAGGACTGTAATGTCCCCATCCTAGTCAGTATTCAATTATAGAGTGGACTTGCCTACTCACGAGTTCCCGTAGGCAGTGTTAGATGTGAAGGAGTCCACTTGGGATGTTGAGTTGTTATTTGGACAGGCAATGTGTTCTTTGCCAGTCTTTCAGACTATTTTGGATAGCTTGACAAAGACTTACTATTTTTAGTAAGTCAGTTTGGAGTAGTTTCTTAGGGAACGAAAGGTACGTTTGGAATCTACAGCAAAATGGGTATCCATTTCTCATATTATTTCTTAGATCGGCATTGGGGAGCTAAGAAATTTTAATGGCCAAATTTTATTTCCTAATAAATTAAATGTAATGTTTAATTTATTAATTTTGGGCCTTATATTTTAATATGGGAGACATAAGGATGTGTTAGTCACTTAAAATTAAATTTAATATCATAAAGTGACTATTAGTATGATTACAAGGGATGCCAATTTCAAGGGGGACTTAGATGAAATCAAAATAAATTAAAATTAATTAAATACCCAATGTGGTTGACCCCCTTGGTGAGTAATATAAAAATGAGATGAAGCTTCATTTTTTATATCTTTGGCTATTGTGAATTCATGAGCATTTTGGAGAGCACTTGCAAAGTTGATTTGCAAGGATTTATTGGAGCTTGTGTGGAGATGGAAAACCTCTAGCAGGGACACCATTCTCGAGATTGCAAGACATCTTTAGAGTGGTTTAGTGCATTCTCACTCAGGGAGTGTCTATGGGCTACATTGTTGTAGAATTATTCAGCCATTTTGAGGAGTTTGGAGAGGGTTTTGTGTTTAATATTGCAAAATCCAGATTTCTTATCATTTGTAGCAAAGATCGTACATTTTGGGCCTTCATTTTAGAGTTTTTGTGCACATTCAGCAAGGGTTTGATTTTGCTGCTAATGAAGAACTCAGTTTTTTGAGTGGCTACCATTGATGTATCAGATAATTTCTAGCTTGCAATAAAAATTGGGTACCTTAGTTTCTAAGCTTTTGCTTAAAAGGGTTTACTATTATATGCATGTAATATCTTAGTATCAATTCTCATTGTGATGGGAAATGTAATTTGAAAGTTACAACTTTCCTTAGTTGTTGTCATTTTATTTTTTGTTCATTTCATTTTATGCAAAATACACTAAAAAATAGCAAACACCCAAAACTCAGTTGGGGGCAAAATAGTATAGGAGATCCTTTGAAGGGTTGTTGTCACCACTGGGCAACTTGGCCTCTGAAGTTCGGATGGTGGAACCACATCACCTCAAAGCGAAAGGGGCTCTTGAAAGAGGGAGCTCTGTCGACTTCAAAGAGAAGGGGACTATGGTCAGAGCCAATTTTGGGAAGGGGGTTGGGGGTGGCATCAGCAAAAATATGGATGGCCTCCCTTGAAAGCAGGACCCTGTCCAAATTAAATTGAATAATATTTGTTCCAGCCCTTCTATTGCTCCAAGTGAACTTTACCCCCTTCAGATGAACATCCATGAGTTCGTTCGCATCTATGAATGCCCCAAGTTCCTCCATGCTTATGGTAATCAAGGTGTTGCCTCATTTCTTGTTAGAGGGGAACATAGGGCTATTAAAATCTCTTGTGAGGATCTAGGGGATGGTTTTAAAAGAGTTTCTCATGAGGTTGATGGATTCCCAAAGCATACCTCTTTCCAAAGGGTTATTGGGGCATTGACATTGGAAAGGATCCAAGTGGTGTTGTTGGCTTTACAGTGAAACAACATGTTGATGATTCTGCTGGAGGAGGAAATCAATCTTTCTTCAACTATAGACATATCCCACAAGCATAACAGTCCTCCAAGAGTTCCTTAGACCAGGGTGAAGACAAATCCACACCCATTCCAAATATCTATGGGATTGTGTTCTTTCCTTAGGTTTGCGGTTGTCCACTTCTTGGGGGTTCCTAAGCCCTCTCACATTCCAAGTGAGAATATTCATTTAAAACTTTTTGAGGGATTTTTTGCCTCCCTTCCCCTACTAGGAAGGAGGTTTGGATTTTTTTGGTTCATCTCTTATCAAATTGAGAGAGTCGAACAATAATGTGGCTTGGAAGCCATTTGCTATATCATCTTTCGCCTCTTTCCTTCTCTATTCGCCAAGGGTAGGACGTCCTCTCTTCTTGTCACTGCCAAAATCGATAGTGGATTTTTTACTCTGGGTCCTCTTGGGGCTGAAGCCTTTCGGGGCTAACTAGGATGGGACATGACTTCCCTCATCATCATCATCGAACTGGTAGGAAGCTGGTCCGAAAGTTACAAGTGGGGGAAGGGAGGGACCTAATTTGGAAGGGGATTCAAAGAAAACTATTTATGCTAGTCCTGCCTAGGGGGATCAGAGAGGGATGGGGGAAGAGGGTCATCCAAGGGGGGGTCCAAATTCTCCTCGATGACCACAAGGTTAGATTGATAAGGAGGACATACCTGATCAAGATTCGAGGCCAGAGGAGGATCAACTTTTTGCTTCCCTTTGCCCTTAGAGGGCTCGCTTGCCTTTCATTCAGGAGCTTGGTTTGACTGAGTTGTTTGGGTGATCTTTCGGGGGGTAGGTCACTTGTTATTTAGATGATAGGATCGGGGTGGAAGGAACCAGTTCTAGGGTCTGGGGGGAGCCCTTGAGTAAGATTCGCCAACCTTGGTTTCCTCTGTCAGCTTAGCTTTGAGGAGAGGACACTGATTTTGGAGGTGGCCTTGCATGCTGCACTGGACATAAAGGTTGGTTTATTTTCATACTCCAGTGGTTGGCACCATTTGAAGGACCTCGATATCAGGTTAACAAGGATGGAAGCTTAGACTCGAGATTGGAATTAATGCAAATACGGGTGTGAACCATTTTGAACCCTGTAATGGTTGTAGAGTCAATGACCACCAGCTTGCCAATTATTCTCACAATAGCTTTCAAGACCTCTTCTTGCCAAATATGGAAAGGTAGATATGGAATACGAACCAATATGGGGGTAAAATTTATGCTCTGAGTATTAGGATTGAAGTTCATCGTCCATCGCTTGAGAAACAGGCTCCTCCTACCTAGGAACTAGGGCCCTCCTGTTATAATATGGCTTGCATCATCGTGGTTGCCAAGTTTTATGATAAAGAAACCCCTTGAAAGGGCTACAATCTCCATGTTTCTTGAGGTATTCCATTTGGATAAGGCCCAACGCCTTATGGTCTCCATGTCTGGTCATCCCTCGACAAACTTCTCGATCAGGGAGTAAGAGGCCTTGGAAACATAGTTGGAAAAAACCTCTACTAGGATGATGATATCAGGTCCTACCTGGGATAGGTGGGCATCTGAGGTTTTTGGGAGGATCACCTCACCAGAGGTGACCTGCACGTAATATGACCTACCAGGGCTCCCAGGAATGGGGCCCTCATTCGGTCTCTTTTCAGGAGGCTCCTTGTCTCGAGGGCCCACGTGGGGCATCCCTCGGGGTTCCGCTTCACCTTCATCGTTCATACCTAGACCTGGTCCTATCGCTCCCTGCGTTGTTCCCGCATTTCAAATCCCGTTGCCATCATAACTGCCCTCTGTCTCCACCATCACTCTTCCCTCTTCAAAAGCACCTAGAAGACCCCTGCCAAAAACTTCTTTCAACCTACTACAACTGCTAGTATTATACCAAAATTCTCTTTTACCTACTATAATTGTTGGTCTTGTGTCATAAACTTATTTCAACCTACTACAATTGTTGGTATTATATCGAAATTCTCTTTTACCTGTTATAGTTGTTGGTCTTGTATTGTAAACTTCTTTCAACCTGCTACAATTGCTGGTATTATGCCAGAATTCTCTTTTACTTGCTACACTTGTTGGTATTATGCCATAATTATATTTTACTTTCTACACTTGCTGGTATTATGCTAGAATCTCAATACAAACTCCTCCATGACCCAAACTAGATATCCCCTTTCTCTCTTTGGCTATCGCAAACGTTTAATTACGCCTTGTCTACTCCATTTAGTTGTCTTTTCCTTATTTATAGTCTTCTTGCCGATAAATTTGTAAATTTCTAAACAAAAACAAAAACCTCTAATGCCTTACCTTTTGTTATTAAAACAACCAAGGAAAAATAAATCTAACAAGTGAAAAATCTTATCTCCACCTAGGTGCCTGCAAATCTAAAGTTTTATCTTAAAAATTTTAAAAATATATTTTAATTTTGGTCCTAACATGCAACACTAAGTTTTTTTTTTTTTTTTCTTTTTTGGTGATGTGGGATAGCTTGTATGCCCCAGATGCTCCTGCATCATTATAGGAGGATAATCATATCAAATTTTCAAATCCTAATAGGAGCTCTGGATTGCATGAGAAACTTTGCTTTGGAGACATGGAGGTTGAGGATTCTTGTTGCTTATACTAAGGAGTTGTGAAGGGAATTAGATAATGTGATCATGCTTTATGTGGATAGAGATTTGAATACAGTGGAAGAATTCTTGGCTAAGATGGGTATCAAGGAGATAGGGGTTTAGTGGCACAGTGATATGGCTATTAAGGATGAGAGGATTAGGCAGGTTGGTGAGCAAATCCAACATTTGGCTAATTTAAACAACCATTGCATATATATGTTTTAGGAGATTTGGTTCTTAGGATCTTGGAATTTATAGTTTGTTGAAAATTTAAATGGAGGAAATGAGTGCTCTTGCTCACTAAGGTTGGGAGGAGTCTTGCTCTAACTTGTAAATAATCATGTTTAAATATTAAATTAAATTCTTTTCAAAAAAGAATAAACTATGAGCATTGTTGTTGCTCTTGCATAACACGCCTCAATCTACATAGATTGGGGACCCACTTTTTTAAAAATTTGGTAAGATTTTTTTTATTTTCTTAGGTTTGCTTGCGATTCTTAGTTATCCAAAAAAACCAATTTTTTTAGCTGAGAGTTGTTAATTATAAGTCTCCAATTTTTGCTTGCTTTGAGTTTGTTGTGATGTTTATTGCCATTGTTATGTCTAATATTTTTTTATTAAATGGCAGATAACCTCTCCTGTTAAATTGAGCTTGACATAAGCTTTCCAATGGATACTCGTTTGTTTATGTTCCATAGCCTTAGCACCCTAAAATTGCTTAAAATCAATCATTGCATACCTGAATTTCCTCTAGGCAGCATAGATGGCCTTAATTTTGGATCCCTGTATCTCTTACAATATTCAATGATTTTTTTTTAATCCATTTCCACTAGGTGACCCTCAAAAAGAGCTTTCTAGAAAGTATAATTTTGCCTATGTTTTGAGGATATTTTAGGTTTGAAAACACTTGTTTTCTACAAGTTATTTAAGCTACCATGATAAATCTTGGGGGCATAAAACAAAGTGGTTGTAAGCCTGGAAAATAATTGAAGAAATTACTCCAAACATAAGTCTGGTCAATCAAGATGAAATTTAAGCACAGAATGTTGTTGGCAACTCTGAATGCTATGTCCAACCGAAACCTAAGATCTCAAGTGGAAATCATTTTCGGGCATATAAACAAAATCATTTTTGGGCTAGTGAAAGGTCATTGGCAATATGTGGAATCATCCGTAGGCCATTAAAAATAAAAAGCCATTAGCTAGAGTTTTTTCTAAGGTAAGAAAAAACCTCTAAAAGGTTTGACACATAAGAAAGCCAAAATTTGGCTAAGGCATGAAGCCTAGCCAAGATCCGACACTCAAAATTTCACTAAGGTATGAAGTCCAACAATTGGAAATGAACCCAACACTCAAAATTTCACTAAGGAATGGAGCGCGACATGGAAGAAATAGCCATATTTTGAAATTTGAAAGAAATTGCAAAAAATACCCTCTCTTGATAAAAAAGAGGCTAAGCGTAAAAAGTTGTGAAATGTTGGATGCTAGACACTTTTAGGCAATGATATCAGCACTTCCCCAACCGGAATTGAGCCACCTACAAGGAAATAAAAGAAAAAAAATGTCAAAAGCCTAGGGAAATATAAAATCAAAGTGCAATCAAAACATAAATAATCGAATACCAAATATTTTTGGCAATGACATGAGCATTGGGCTTTTAAAACCTCAGCCTATAAATAAAAGCTAAATAAAAAGAAATTGCTTTGACCAGAAGCCCAAACACATAGCAGATAAAAAGATGGAGCAATGAACGTAATAAAATAAATTATCGGATGCCAAATGTTGGACCCTTCTGAGCAATGACATCAACACTAGCTTTTAAAAACCACGACCTGTTTAAAAAAAAAAAAAGGGCTAAGGTAAATAGAATATGTAAGCACAAGCATAAAAAAAGAGTCTGACAGAGCAAAAACCTAGACTAAAAGGCAATACAATTTAAAAATACCTAACACTCGCAAGAAAGATTGAGGAAGTGGAAATTGGCCTTGACAATTGAAAAATTTTCCCAGCCAAAATCCAACTACTCGCAAAAGAAATTTAAAAAACCCGGTAAGCACAAGAAAATATCAAAAGCATAAGAAAAGTATCAAAATTAATTATGCTAGTCGGAAAAATTATCCCAACAATGAATAATTACCATAACTGATGCATTACAAATGGATGATGCTTTTACAGGGTATCATCTTCGGATGTCTAGGGACCCTGAAAGAAGAAAAAAGGGAAGCTTATGCCCTAAAGAGCAAAGGATTTAAAAAAGCGTATAAATAATAATAATAATAAAATGCTTTGAAATAAAACTCTATACATTATATATATCGTGTATAATTAAAAAATAAAAATAAAAATCTAAAAGAATAAAATAATAACTAAAAAAAATTAGCATTCATAATAGTTTCTAACTAACATTGGTATTTTTTGTTGTGCTTTGCAGGATAGTTATTGTAGTTGCTTTCAATGTTGGATGCAAAATTTTAATGCTAATGAGGCACGTACAAGCACAAAAGGCATAGTGAAATTAATAGATAACCCAGACTTTGCTGAAGATTTAATGAGGCATGACCAAGCATCGTATTGGAAATTTAATGAAGCATGGCCATACTATGGCTCAAAGCAATCCCAAGGAGCACATAATTTATTGTAATATATTTGTAAAGGTTGTTTTAAAATTTTAAAAATGACGGACATGATGGAGAACATAGGATTTTAATATTGATCAAGCAAGCATAACAACAAAATACTAAACTCAAAGATCTCAATGCAAAGGATACTTGCACTCTAAAAATGAAAAATCATATCACGCGACATTTGTTAGAGCTAAAAAGTGACTACCACCTCCATGAAGCATAACAAGCATCGTAACGATCTAACAAAGGATGTGCAAAGCAAAATGAAAGGACTGACGTGGTGTCAGTTTAGCCTAGGATCATGTCTAGTTAATTTTAGCCAATATTTTATGTAATAGGTTATTTTCATTTTAGGTTAAGTGAAAGCTATATCAGGGGTGGTGCTCCTCATGTATAGAGATCAAAAACCATCTCTTAGTTGGCTTGTTTTTAGCTTTTTCTTTTCTCTTTGTATTCGAATGGCATTTTTTAACCAAGTTGCTCTTGATTTTTGAGCTCTATGCTCATAATTCATTGAAGTGGATAAATCTAAAACAATGTACTCAATGAATATCTTTTAATATAAGGCTTTTGAAATTTGTTGTTTTCAATTTGTGCATGTTAAGGTTATGCATAAGCGCGAAATATCGTAAATTGGCTCTATTTAGGATTTTTAAACTTTTGAAAAGGCTAATTTTGGATCCTTTCACTGGGGCCCATTCGCCCAAAAATTACGAGGTGGAAGTTTTTTTGGGGTAAATTCGCCTACCATTGAAAATAATTAAAATATTTTTATTTTAATTCGCCGACCTCAAATTATAAATGATTTTGATTTTCCCGCCCAATTCGCCTTCAAATTATAAATGATTTTGATTTTCCTACCCAATTTGCCTTCAAATTATAAATGATTTTATTTTTCCCGCCCAAATCGCCTCATATACTACCCGTATATATACTGTAGTGGGTACCGATAAACATACATCACTTTGAAACAACGAAAAACTTGACAAGGTTGAAGAGAAGTGTTTGTCGACATAAGTTGATCGGTTGTAGAGGAGTGTCGATCAATGCAAGACAATCGGCATAAGTCGATTGGTTACAAAGTCTTGTCTATCAACATAATATGATTGGTTGCAGAGCTGTGTCAGTCAGTTGCAGAGGTGTCAATCGACATTCGTCAATCGGTTGCAGGGACATATCTGTTGGCATAAGCCGATCGGTTGCAGAGGTGTCAATCGACATTCGTCAATCGATTACAGAGACGTGTTTGTCGGCATAAGTCGATCAATTGCAGAGCAAAAGTTATGCCTCCTAGAAGTTTCCGCAAAGTACACCTCTGCAACCGATCGACCTATCGATTGCAGAGGTGCACTTTTGCAGGGAAACTTCTAGGAGGCATAACTTTTGCTTCGGAGCTCCATTTTCAATTTTTTTTTTGAAACCACCTAGCTCGACGAGATCTACTCAAAAATGTAGGTGAAATCCTCAAAAAAATATTTGAAATTGATTGACATATCTGCAACCTTCTGACACATCTACAATTGATCGGTTGTAGACATGTCGATCGGTTTCAAATGTTTTTTTGAGGATTTCACTTAGTTTTTTGAGTAGATCTCGTTGAGCTAGGTATATGTCGATCAGTTGTAGAGGTGCAGTTTTGCAAGGAAACTTGTAGGAGGCATAACTTTTGCTTCGAGGCTCCGTTTTTAATTTTTTTTTAAAACCACCTAGCTCGACGAGATCTACTAAAAAATATAAGTGAAATTCTCAAAACAACATCTAAAATCGATCGACATGTCTGTAATCGATTGACACATCTGCAATTGATCGGTTGTAGACATGTCGATCGGTTTTAGATATTTTTTTAAGGATTTCACTTAGTTTTTTGAGTAGATCTTGTCGAGCTAGGTGGTTTTAAAAAAAAAAATGAAAACGGAGCTCCAAAGCAAAAGTTATGCCTCCTACAAGTTTCCCTAAAAAAGTGCACCTCTGCAACCGATCGGCATATACCTCCATTTTCATTTTTTTTAAAACCACCTAGCTCGACGAGATCTACTCAAAAAACTAAGTGAAATCCTTAAAAAACATCTAAAACCGATCGACATGTCTGGAATCGATCAATTGTAGATGTGTCAATCGATTGTAGACATGTCGATCGATTTTAGATGGTTTTTTGAGGATTTTACTTAGTTTTTTAAGTAGATCTCGTCAAGCTAGGTGATTTATAAAAAAAATTATAATGAAGCTCTAAAGAAAAATTTATGCCTCCTAGAATATTGTCATGGCTACAATCGATCGACATTTTTGCAGCCATGCCAATCGACATAGCTGCAATAGATCGACATGTCTACAATCGATCGACATCTCTACAACCGATCGACATGTCTGTAGCCGATCGGCATGCCTGCAACTGATCAAATTTTACGTCTCAGACCGATCGTCATAAATCGTAAAGGCTAAAAGCCTTTATTTTCAGCCTAAATCCTTTAATTTTGCAAATCGATATTCATGGCCCCAAACACAAAAAAATTCACCATGGTTTGAAAATTTTTGGAGAAAAATAATTGCAATTCGCCACGGTTTGAAAATTTTTGGAGAAAAATAATTGGAATTTGCCATGTATACTTCTACATATTTCACCAGGATTCCAAGACAATTTACCTTCAATTTATAAATAGATTTTGGGGTCGAACCCTTATGTATAATCCCGGCGCATGTTGATGGTGGTTGCACTAAATCCATTTCATAGTCTGTTGCTCATTTGAAGATTGTACCATCTTGAACCTTAGGTTGTGTGAGTACTGGTCAGGTTGAGATTGGTTTAAATTGTTTTTATTGCTTTACCAAGTCAAAACACAATTTCAAGATAGTATGAGCTTGCTTGTTTTCTTTTATTTTCTCTTACCCTAAACTTTTAACTTTTATTTGAAGCTTGTTTAGATTAGGAGTAGATTATTTTTCGTTTGAAGCATTGAAGTTGGTTTTCTGTAGTGAATTTTTTATTGGAACCAACAATTATATTAAATAAATAAAATAGGTTACAATAAAAAAGGAGTTGGAGAGATCACAACTCGAGGTCCAAGGCCACCCACACGATCAAAACCAAAAAATAGCCAGAGAAACCAAAATACAAATACAAAACCAACCCTTAAAAGGGTGAACAAACAACATAACTAAGCATAAGGAGCCACTCTCGGAGGAGGAGGAGGATCATTCTTTGGCCCAAAAGAGCCCAAACCATGAGGATTGTCTATAGGTGGATCGATAGACCAAGAGTTATCAAGAGCAACAATGTTCATCAAAGGAACCATAATACCCCAACCAGGGGGAGTAGAATTGATCAAAGCTGAAGGTGGCAATGGAGCAGAATGAGCAGGAGTAGGAGGAGAAGTAATCGATCGAGGAGATAGGCCAGGGCTCCAACCAGTACCATGATCAATCGAGTGATGCACAGGACTCCAACCACGCTATAGAGAGCATGAACGTGAATGATGCCTATTGTGAGAACTGGGAGGAGACCGAGCCCTACTGTGAGCACTGGCAGAATGACCTGAGGTCGAAGAACATCACCCCCTCGACCTACTACGTCGAGGCCTCAGAGAAATTGAGGGACCTTGAGGCAGAGGGAGGTCAGGTGAAACCCAACTGATAGTGCATGGAGCCTCGTGCCAATACTCGATAAGATTCATCAAATGCACCAACTCATGCACCACCTTGGAAGCCTGTGAATGGATCTGAATGGTAACAGTAGAAAGCATCATATTCTTTTCATTTATAGAAAACTGTAAAGAAATTAAATCTCTAGAATAGATAGCAACATTCCTAGCTTTCCATAGCTAAAACAAAATAATCACACGAAAGAAATTCCACAGAGCAACAATATAAGCAGGCCAACAACTATTATCACAAAAAAAATCATCTACCATCTAAAGATCTCGGGATGAAAAGGTTTAAACAATGAGTGAATCCAAGCCCAGGCAGACTGAGCACGAGGGAAAAACCAAAATAGATGCTTAAATGTTTCAAAATGACCACAAGTAGGACACTTAGGATTAGGAAGACCAACCCTACTGAGCCTCTCTCCCATAGGAAGACCTTGATAAATAAGAGACCAGAGAAAAAGGTGATCTTAGGTTCAAGATTAGAATGCCAGATATGGTTCAAATGAGCAATCCAAGTATAGGAGGTAGAGTGGGTCTACCATCTCTCATTAAGCTTGTCAATACTAGAGGAAAAATGACTAAGAAGTTGATAAAGCAAGGAAGAAGAGTAGTTCTTGAAAGGAGTATCTACATTCCAATGCCAATCCCTCCACCAGGCACTCGAGGGTTGAAGGTCGAGCTTATGCAACATGACATCAGGCATAAGCTCCTAGATCTTAAGAATAGAAGGAAGATCCAAGTTTTGAAGATTAAATTTATGCTTGAGGTTAGGCCAAGGAATCCAATCTCGAGAATGCACTAAATATTTAATAAAGCAAATGCCTTTGCGAAATAGCCTCAAAGCTTTAACCCCTAGCATATCAACAAGAAGAATCGAAGAGTTAGACAAAATAGGAGACCACTAGATATTCTGAGAATTGAATGAAAGACCATTATGAAAACCATCACCAATCCAATAAAGATGAGGTTTCACCACCTCAAAAGCCTACCAAATACTTTTAACAACAAAGGAACCTTGAATCTTAATCAAGGTAGAAGTAATGATAAGAGTGTGAAGGCCAATATTAGCCCAAGCTTTACGCCCATAAGGCAACCCTGAAGAGATACAATGGTGAATTAAAACCTTCCAGGCTTCAGGGCCTTCAATAGCTTTAACCACCCACTTAGCACACAAGGAAATGCTTTACCTGTAGATGTCAATGATACCCATCCCACCCTTATCAGTAGGCATGCAACAAATATCCCAAGCAACTCGATGAAAACCATACAAATTCTTCCCCTTGGCCCAAAGAAAATCCCTAAGGATTCTGGCCAACTTATTATAAGAATTCTTAGAAGGGGCCCAACAAGAGGAATAGTAAACATGGGTGGTAACAAGAATCTTAGTGCAAACCTAAAATTTACTAGCAAGAGAAAGGGGATGCGAGGCCCAATAGGAAATCTTCTTTTCAATTCTATCAATAACATATTGCCATAGTTCAAAGGGCGAGCAATCAAAAGCAAAGGGAATTCCTAAGAACTTAAAATACTCACCCCTCTGAAGCCAATGCCATGAGAAATATCTAAGCCAAGCAGGTAGATCAGAAGAAGCAAGGTGAAAACAAAGAGACTTAGACCATTGGATGTTGGAACCAGAGGCCTTATAGAAAGTGTCCAGACAAACCAAAGTAGTCAAAATAGAAACCTCATCCTCACTAATAGTGAGAAAAGAATCATCTACAAAATACCCATTAATAAGTTGAGTGGACATATCAAGCAAAATAATACCTTTGATCAACCCCTTAGATGCTTGACTGGCAAGAAGATAACCAAAAGCTTCAATCACAAGGATGTAAAGCGAGGGGGCCAAAGGACAACCCTAGTGAATAGAATGAAATAAACCAAAATCCTTTGACTTATGCCCATTAATAGTAAGATAGGTCGAAGCATCAACAAACAACATATTGATGACCTTAATAAAAAAGGGCCCAAACTTGAGAGCTTTGAGTATGATAAGAATAAAAGACCACTTAATACAATTATACTATTTATCAAAGTTGAGCTTAAGGAAAAGTGACTTTTGACCAGAGACACGTGCCCATTCTAAACCTTCCTAGACAACAATAAGATTATCCAAGATATAACACCCTTTAATGAAACTCGTCTGCTCCGGTCTGATAATCATAGGAAGAATATTTTGAATACGAAGAGCTAAAGCCTTGGCCAAGATCTTATAAGAAATATTAAGCAGAGTAATAGGTCTCCAACTGGTGATAAGCTCAGGATTGCCCACTTTGGGAATGAACTTAATGTTTCCATGATTGATAATACTACCTAGAGAGTTATTGGCTAACACTTCATTATAGACATTGAGCAGATCAGGCCTAGTAAACTTCCAAGTGGCTTTATAAAACTCGTAGGGAAAGCCATCAAGACTAGGGGACTTATCATCTGACATAGTCATAAGAGCATTATGAAGCTCAACAAGTGAAAGAGGAGCCTCACATAGATGCCTGTTATAAGCAGACAACTTAGCAGGAACAACATCAAGACACTGTTGGAGTACCATCTGACGTTCTAGAGAATCCTGTTGCGCTTGAAAGATAAGCTTATAATGATCCACAAAGATCGACACGATATCAAGAAGAGAAGTCAACCTATCATGAGAGACTTGAATAGCCTTGATCTAGATTTTGGCCTACCTAGAATGAAGAGATTTGAAAAAGGCTTTGGATGAGTGATCACCCACCCTCAACCAATGCAGACAAGCCCGAAGTTGAGCCCCCTAGCTTCATGTCATTCATGGAGCATAAGTTGGTGGTGAAAACCAACAACCCTAGCTTACAACTACCGATCATACGGATCATTTTCTAACAAAGATAAATTTCATTGATACTCCTTCATGATAGCCAGATGAGCATGCTTTCTGACATGTGCCACCTATTTGCCAAAATATCACATGAAAGAGGTAGTATGAACAATCACCTCATTCCACCAAGAAATCCAATTAATAAAATGAGGAGGTCAAGGTAATAAATTCTAGATTCTCTCAATCACAAAAATCATGCTAGGGTGTTGTAATAAAGAAGTATTTAAATAGAATTGATTGCATGAAAAATTGAATTGGCGACCACTCCACTCAATCTGGAAGGAAATCGAGAAATGATCTAATAGTAGGAATTGATCCTAGATCATCACAATCTTATTATTGGTGGTGGAGAAGGAAAAAATTGTTGCTCTGACATCATAACTCGATCAAGGCGCTTACAGACTCTATCATTACCAACATGAAAATTGGACCACGTGAACCAAGGTGGAGGTGTGCATTTGCATCAACAAAAAAGGGATCAAAAAGACCCCATCTACGCTTAAGAAAAACTAGGCCTCATGCTCACTAGCACACCAACACATCGAGAGACGACCAAATTTATCTTCAACATGCTCAACCATATTAAAGTCACCATAAATAAGCCAATACACCATCGACAAGTGATCATCCAGGTACCACCAAAGGGCAGAATGACTAGGCCCATCATTAGGTGCATAAATGTTGGTAATGCCCAAGGTGTTCCCATTAATATTCAATAGAATCCAAATCACATGATGAGAGGGATCATCGCCAAACCCTAGCAGACAATCCTCAAATTTGGAGGAGATTGAGATAGAAGCACCACCCCGACCATCTTCATGGTGAGTAGTGAAGTGCACAAATGATCCTGCAATACAACTGAGAGAAACATCTAACAAAAAACCAAAGATTTTAACTTCTTGTAAGCAAATAATATCAACATGGCCAATACTTTGTAGAGTAGATTTAACAAAAAAATTTCTTGAGGACTCTATAAGTCCTCAAACATTCCATGAAAGGAAATTCATGGAGGAAGAATATCCATGGAGCCATCTCCCAAAGGACTACCCACATTGTCAGCCAACATCGAGAAACTATTAAATAGAGAGGTCTGAGAAGGGTGAAATAAATCACCAATAATCGAAGGATGATGCTTAGCCTCCTAATCTCCCCTCGATGATGGCGAGCCATCTTGAGATGGACTATGCAAATGCCTGGAGGGTGGAGGTATTATCTATGATTTCCCTTCCTCTAAGGTAGATTTATGCTCTAGAGGTTTCTCAGTAGGAGGAGCCTGAGGAGCCGAGATAGGATGCATAGGAACAACAGGAGGCTGAGATGGCGGTTGTATAACCCTATCTCCACTAGAAAGCATCGATTTAGGGTTGGCCACCCCCTCTTATTAGAGACCATGATCCAATCACCCTCAATAGAGGGTTTGGTAGGTGTAGGCATAGTAAGAGGAGTAGGGGCAACCACCGAAGGTTTTTGAGCAACCAATGGATAGTCCTTGATATAATGCGAATTAGATTGACATCGAAAGCAAGTATTAGGTAAGTTAAAGTAAATATTTTTTTGCATAAAATGCTTTATACCAACTTGAATGTCCACAAATTCTTTGAGATCCTATGCAAGGTCAACCTCAACATAGATTCTCTTATTGGGTCGTACCAAGAAAAAAATGTTCTTCTTCCTAATAGATCACCCGACCAATGGGTTTGATAATATCAACAATAAACACCCATAAGGGTAGTGAAAGACTAGGGAGTTCAAGCCAAACCGAGACTTTCAAGGCAACTTGTTTTAAAACTCAAAAAGGAGTCCAAGGAGAAAGGACCATCAAAGTATTGTGAACAAACCAACAACTGGACTTAGCAACCATAATTTGCACTTGCGAGGGTTCTTTAAAGGAAAGCAAAAAAAAACTTTGGTAAGATTGCGGATACCCACAACCACAATGCCATGAGCTTCCTAGTGAGTTTTAAGCTAGTTCTAAAGATATTCTTGCGATGGGATTCGACCAACAAAATAAGCAATAAGATAGTGATTCTCATACCATTTTACAACTAGAGAAATAGCATCAAGAGAGTCTCACTTTGGTGCCATGAAGACCACTATCTATAACAACTATTGGAACAAAATTTTGATCTCACTTCGGTGCCGTGAAGGCCACTATCTATAACAACTATTACATTTGTGGATGGCGAACCCATTGAAAGGAGATTAGCCACTTAACTGGTGGTAATAATATTATTCAATACCAAACCATGGCATGGGTGAGTGTGTGAGGGTGTGGGTGTGTGTCTCCCTGGTGGAGTTGTTGTAATAGGTTGGGGGATTCCTGGTCAAAACCCCCATATCTTAATATTACCAAAAAAAATAGTATTCAATACCAAAGCAGTTGAATTTACGAATGGCGATAGCTATAGTGAATTTTAAAATTTCATACAACTTCAAAATATTCATTGTTATTACATGTGTGATGTATCTTAAGTGCAATGAATGATATTGATTGGGCAACCATAGTTTACAAAGCTTAAAATTTATCTTTGTTTACCATTTTTTATTTTGTTGAGCGTAGAATCAATTTTAGACAATTAAGTATTATATTTTAAAACAAACCTTTGCTAGCAATAAAACACACACAAATGCAACTCAGGCAGGTGGCTAAACAATAAAATAGGGGCTAAGAGCCCGACTCAACCTGAAAGAGCAACATTGATCAGTGCCCAAAACATCACAGATATTTTCTCGAGGTGTCGACAAAGGAGGAACTCAAAAGGAGAAGCAAAGCACAATCTCACCAAGAACACATGAACCATTCTCCTAAAGCCACACAAGAAGCACCTCACAAAACAACAAGAGAAAAAGCATACCTGTAAGATGATTTTGAGGATAAGGAAAGGTAAAACCTAGATCATATTGGCCTCGCAACAACTCATACTGACCATAAGAATGCACTAGTTGAGAGGGCAACAAACCAAATTGATGCCCTCACAAGAGTGCATAGGACAACAAAAATCAAGGAACCAAAAGCAACAAAATCAAGAATTAACTAACAAGAACATAAGACAACCACACTAAAGGGAAATAGTCTAGAATAGGTCAGCCAACCTAGCACCAAGCTTAAAACAAGAGCATCATTTCTATTCAATCAAAAGCAACCAACAAAAGCTCGATCACCTAAAAACTACCTGCCTCAAGCATAGTCGATGTCCATTTGAAGTGTTGCTCTTCCACAAACTTGTTGCATCCCTTTCCCAAGCTTTTTGTATTCTTCTCCTCTCAAAAATATTACCCCCAACATCTAATTCCAAATCCCTTGTAAATCAAGGAGCTTGAGCACCTATGCATGGTAATGTTCATCTCCCAAGAACATTAGTTTCATTGTCAACTTGCAAGATAGTGCACCACCCATATGCGACAGTGAAGAAGGCTAGAATTACCACTATTTTAGATAAATTAAATTTTATTATTGTCTTAATTGAATTTTCTTTCAAAAATTATATTGCCATTCAACTAATTAATATTTATTTAAAAGTGCTAAAGTCATCAATTAATTTAGCTTTGTAATTCATGAACAATAATATGAACAACTCATGCATCTAAGGTAACAAAGTTATCAAATATTACTAAATAAAACTTGCATACCATGATGGATACCCCTGCCTCCTTCGGTCTTACCCGAAAGTGGCATCCCTTTTGGGATGTTTTCCACACAAAAAAAAAACTTGCACACCATGAGAAAACATAGATTCTAGCAAATAATTTTTTCACACCGTTGTTTTATCCCTAAATAGATGGTCTCCTTTAATATAGTCTATTGATATAACCAATCTAATAAGGAGACTCATTGCTCAAGCAACTTCTCAATCCAATAGTGCAAACATGATAGCAAACAACATGCAAATGCATCTACATGAAGGATGATATGTTACCCTGAGATATCGATGATCAAGTCATCACCATCATTTCCCTAAATATCTCTCTTTGTAGGTGGTTCACCCTTATGATCCCACCAACAAGAGAGAGCACATGGTCCTACATCCACAATTACGTTAGTAGTACCATATTCCAAGCTCAAAATAATGCAATCATTCCATCATATAGACATCATTAAAAAAAATATTGTATTAAACATTCTCATTAATACATAATTCATTGTCCATAAGAGTTTTGCCGAGGGTTGTTACACCTAGGACTCGGATTGAATAGATTGAGAGGGCCAACACAGAAGGAAGTTGGATATATAGGGATATTCATATTCATCTTGATATTGATTTTTGGATTCTTTAAAAAAAATAAGTCATTTTTGGTTCTTAGGTTTGACCTAAGACATTGAAGATTTCATACATTGGAGATAGATTTCAAAGATTAATAAGCATTGTAGACTTGAGATATAGAGAAGCATCTAAGCTTCTAGGTGGTAGATAAGCATATAAGCTTCCATAAAAAAAGAAGAAGTAAAGTATAGAGAAGGAAGTATTATAAGCTTCTTAAGAAAATAAAATATTGAAGAATTAGGCTAACTAAAAATATCAATTTAGTCTTGGCCATGGAGTAGTGTTCTTCAAGGATAATATTCAATGCAATAGTGAAGTCAAGTCAAAATATTCAAAGCAAGAGGTCAATATGGAGGCAATGTAAGTAGGAAGACAAAAATCTAAAAGTATTGACATAGGAGCTATTTTAATAGAAAACACAATTAGGACTCAAGCATTATAGAGATGCTACCATTCAAGGAAGGACAAAATATCTCAAATGCTAACAAGGCACTTAAACAAGCGCTAGATTTTAAGAAGGAATAAAATATCTCAAGTGCTAACGAAGACACTAGCTTTCAAGTGATTAGACAAGCACTATTATGGTGCTAAAGGAGAATAGATGAGCGCTATCGGTGCGCTAAAGGAGAATAAATGAATGCTACCAGTGCGCTAGAGGTAATGATAAACTAAGAGAATTTGGTGCATTGGATATGCCACTTACAGTAAGAGAACATTATCTAGGATAGCACCTAGATGTGCTAACATCATCCACCAGAGATGATCATTAGAATAGCACCTAAACTTGTTAACATTGTCCACTAGATACAATCATGGAAAGAGCACCCAAACTTGCTATCATCATCCACTAGAGACAATCATCATAATAGCATTTGGATGTGCTAAAATTATTGACTAGAACAACACATGATTGCAGATCAACAAAGACCAACAAAGCAACACTTGGTGACCAGTGAAGACCAACAAAGTAGCACTCAATGACCAACAAATACCAACAAAGTGGAAGTCAGTGACCAACAAAGACCAATAGAGAAGCACATGATAGTGCTACCATCACAAACTAGCAAATATTAATCAAAGCAACATTTAGTCAGGCTACCATAGTCACCTAATAGGCATTTGAAGAGCAGAATGAGAACACAAAGGTAGAGCACTGGAATTCCAAACACAAATATTAACAAATATGTGTGTTGGAGGAATAAGGTATTGTTGGAAATCTCCTAACATAAGAGAAACTTACAAATTGATATGAATGAGGATGGTTTTCAACTTCCAAAAAAAATATCTAGACAAATGAAAGGAAATAAATATTGAAGACCAGTAAGAAAGGATATTGGAATAAATACCAACTCTTTTGAGGCTTTAACCTATGAAGAAAAAGTATGTCAAAGGTTAGACGACACAATATAACATATTCAACATATTAAAAAGGAATTGTCTATTAAGTATGATCTTGATTTAGGGACAAAAATTCTCGATGAACCTAAGGAATGTGTCTCACTAGATTTTGAAGACTCTCTTGAAGTACCATGCACCATTAAGGAGAAAAAAATTGGTGAGGAAAATACAGTATTAGATGTTAACACCACTATCATTAATAAGCAAATACTATAAAATGAGCATGACAAGTCAAAATCTTTCGTAGTAGATCTAGGAGATGATAATTCTAATGAAAAACAAAGCCATGAAAGAATATTGAAGAATAGAATAATAAAACCTACTCTTGATATAGGCAAGGCAAAAGGAGGAAAACCCTCAAATTATCAAGTGAGGTCTAAGGAAGCAAGAACAAATATAGAGAAAGGAACACAAGCTAAGTTGGTTGAACTTCTCTTTACCTGATAAGGATTAATGTTTCCATGTATGTAATGTTGTCATATTTAAATGTATTATCCACAAATGATACATATAAATATGACAACATTACATACATGTAAACATTAATCCTTATCATTACCAAACAATAAAATGATGTTAATTCGTAGGCGGGGCTAGTAGCCCCTAATAAGACATGATTACCATATCATAAAATATAAGGGGTGCTAATGCCCTCTCAAAGTAGAGGTGTATTAGGGACCTCTATTTAAGTAATAAGCTTGATATTATTTGTATCCAAGAAACTAAAATGACAAAGGAAGAAGTTTCCAAAACTATGAAAGAAGTATGGGCAAGATGTGAATGGGATGTTATGGATTCTGAAGGAGTGATAGGGGGAATTATAACATGTTGGAATCCTATTAGAACCTCTTGTGTAACCATTCATAAACCTATGCATTAGATAGCCTCTTTATTTACTTGTTACTTTATAGGCATTTGTTTCATCCTTATTAATGCCTATTGATCTACAACTTAGTCAGGTAGATTATAAGTTTGGAGTGGGATTGATGCCTTTATGAGAAGTAAAGACCAAGAAATGTGATTCATGATCATAGGAGATTTCAATGCCATTACAAAGCTAGATGAAAATTTTGGGAGAATTAGGAAATTAACACAAATTATGAGAGATTTATTAGCTTTTATTCAAAATAATAATCTATGGGAGGTTGAGTTTGAAGAAGACAACTATACATGGACCAACAATAGGAGAGGCCATAACCTAATAGCAAAAAAATTAGACAAATGCATACTCTCAAATCATTGGCTAGATGAAGGGACTTGTGCTAAAATTAATACCTTGACAAGGATTGGTTCAAATCACTGGCCAATAAGAGTTAAAATGTTGGTAAGTGAATTAGAAAAAATATCATATTTTAAATATGAGAAAATGTGGGAAGACCATCCTCAATTTGTTGATATGATAGCATAAACATGGAATTCTTTAGAAAATAGTCGGTTGTATACACTTCCTAAATAGTTTTTTTTTTATTTACATGGTGGAATCGGTAGCCACCACAAATTTGGGCAGGCTGTCCGATTTTTATGGCCACCACAGTATTATGCGATGTCCATCCCGAAAGCTGCCACATAGTTCTTCGTGCAGTTCACCCCTATAACCACCATGCCACAATCATTTTAAACCTTTTACGTTGCTAAAAGCACCAGGAAAGGGACAAGTGTTCAGTCCGACGAGGCTTGAGATTTGAACCTTGGACACTTCCTAAACAAATTAAATCAGTGACATTTAGATTAAAATAATGGAACACTAACACTTTTGGAAATATTTTTGAGAAGAAAGAAGAACTGAAGGATAAACTTTCAAAATTCAAAAAAGGTGACCATAATAATCCAACCTTGGAGAAAAGGGAGTTTCTTAGTGAATATCATAATATTTTGAGTTGGAGATTAAAGTCAAAATAGGCTTGGTTTAAAGGAGACAAAAATACAAAGTTTTTTCATAGGATGGTAATGGTACAAAGATCAACATCCATAATTGGTAGAATTAAATTAGTAGAAGTGGTTTGGATTGAAGACCAGAGTGAAATCAGAAAAGAGTTAAGGTATTTTTATCAAAATATTATAGGATCAAAGGAGTTTGAAGTTCTTAATGATGAACTTCTACAAGAAGTACCTTTAGCCAAACAAATGAAGACAATAGGAAGCTGATGGAGCCTATTACTATAGAAGAATTTAATTAGTTTTTTTTTTTCTTAATAAAGATAAATCCCCAAGTTTGTATGGGCTCTTTGTAGTATTCTATCAACGTAATTGAGATATAGTGAAGGATTCTTTATTGGTGTTAGTGGAATAGTATAGGATAAAATAATATATACCTTATAAAATAAATGCAATATATCTTACCCTAGTTCTAAAAAATAAGGATGCAAAATTGTTGATTCATTTAGGCCCATAAGCCTATGTAATATGGAATATAAGATTATCTCCAATGTGATGACGAATCGCTTAAGACCACTTTTAGATAGAATTATTTCAAAAGAGCAAGGAGGATTTGTGAAAGGAAGACTGATTCTAGACGGGATCATAGTAGCTCTTGAAGTTATGCATTCAACAACTTCAAGAAAATAGAAAGCAATGATCTTAAAACTTAACATGAGTAAAGCCTATAATAGGGTTAAATGGGATTTTCTTTTTGCACTGTTATAAAAATTAAGGTTTGGTAAGAAATGGGTTAGAAGGATTAAAGCGTGTGTATCTATAGTTTCATATTTAGTGTTGACCAAGCACATGATTGACTTTAGACCCATTAGTTTATGCAATGTAGTGTATAAGATACTCACCAAAGCCATTGCCAACAAGATGAAGGATGTTCTGCCCACCCTCATTAACTCTTGTCAGGAAAGCTCAGTTCAGGGTAGATCAATTCTAGATGGGGCTATTACAATCCATGAAGCTTTACATTTTGTATCCATAACCAAGAAACCCACATTTCTCCTTAAGCTTGACATGCACAAAGCTTTTGATAGGATTAACTAGGATTTCCTCATTGCCATCCTGCTCAAATTTGATTTCCATGTTAAGTGGGTTGACCTAAACAGAGGTTGCATTTCAAGTTCCTAGTTTTTCTATTCTTATAAATAAATTTGCAGCTGGTTTATTCAAGAGTAATAGAGGATTGAGATAGGGAAATCCTATTTCTCCCTTGTTATTCATAATTGTAGTTGAAGCTCTTGGTCGAACCATCAAAGGTGCTTACAAATTAGATCTTATTTCAAGAATTGAAGTTGCATCTCAAACCAACCCTGTTACTCACTAGCAATATGTTGATGACACCATCATCTCCACATCTGCCTCTATTTTTGAGGCCAAAGTCATCAAGTATATTTCACTCTTATATGAAGAGGCAACTGGCCAAAAAATAAATTTCAACAAAAGAAAAATATACTTTTTCAATACTCTTGCTCAGAGGTAAATCAAAATTTCCAAAATCCTTGAGTGCTTTGTGTCTTCCCTTCCCCCCACTTACCTAGGCCCCCCTTTGTTCATTGGCAAACCTTCTGTATCAATGTGGAACAATGTGATAGAAAGAATAAAAAAAACTGGCAGGATGGAAAGGAAAATTGTTATCGCAAGCTGCTAAAACCACTCTTACTTTAGCTTCCCTCCAGAGTATTCCAATCTATTTTATATCTGTCTTCAAGGTTCCTGCAGCTGTTTGTTTCAGAATCGAGCAAATCCAAAAAAACTTTATGTGGTCTGGGTCTGATTCCAAATACCGTTTTCACTTAGTGGCCTAGAAAAAAGTTTGTAAACCAAAGCCTAAGGGAGGTATCGGCCTTAAAAGATTCCACCTACTTAATCTTACCCTCATGGCTAAACAAGCTTGGCAATTAATTATTAACGTGGAAAATGATTGGGTTTCCATTGTAAAAAGAAAATATTTATAGGCAACAAAATTTCTTAATGAGATGGCTCCATGTACAGGATCGGCCTTCTGGAAGTCAATTCTAAACACCAGAGCTCTAGTTAAAAAAGGATTGCGATGGAGATTAGGTGATGGTCTCAGGATTGACTTCTGGAATGATAAATGGATTAGAAGTGAACCTCTTATCAACGATCTTGATCTAGCAGGTCTAAAAGTTGTCACTAATAGCACTTTTGGTTTGAAAGTGTCAGACTTTTTGTGCTCTCTCAATGGAAAAAATAAATGGAAGGCTATCAACAACATCATTCAGCCTAATAAATCCAAAAAGCTGCATTTCCTCTTGGATTCCATAATTATTCCTTTAGGTAATGCTAAGGATCAGGTCTTTTGGGAATTCACAAATAGTGGAGAGTTCTTTGTCAAGTCTACCTATAGTATCCTCCTACCTTCTGAAGAACCTTTGTTTCCTTTCCACCTTGTTTGGCCCAAATCTCTCATCCCTAAAATTACCTTTTTTGCTTGGACAACCATTCAAGAGAAAAACCTCACTATTGACAACCTGCTTAAAAAAAACCGTGTTTTCCCTAATAGATGTTATCTTTGTCTAGCTGATTGGGAATCCCCTCACCACCTTTTCCTTTCTTGTCCTTTTTCTTCCACCATCCTCAACAAGATCCTCCAAAACTTCCATATCCTTTGGGCTAGACCTTGCTCTATTTCTGAGCTCTTTCTTCAGTGGCCCAACCCTTTCCATAATCGTCACCTCAAATTCCTCTAGCAAATTTGTCTTCATCATTTTTTATGGCAAATATGACTCGAAAAAAATCGCATATTTTTTCTAATAAAATGTTGAATCCTAACCATATTGCCTACAAAATTCTAAGCTTTATTGTTGAAAATGTTGTCCTAATTCCTCTCCCTGACCATCCTGTTTCTAGCTTTGAGGCCTCCGTGAGCTGAATTTGCCTATTATGGAAAACCTATCTCAGCCTATCCCTAATATAAGGACCCAGTTCTCTTGGACCCCCCCTTCAAGGTTAGTTTAAACTAAATTTTTACGGGGTTACCAAGGGTAACCCTGGTAAAGCAAGTGTTGGTGGTGTTCTAAGAGACCATAGAGGAATTCTCATCCTTGCTTTTGTAGAACCCCTAGGAATCCAGTCTAATCAGGTGGCGGAAGCCAAAGCTATGTGGAGAGGCTTGATTCTTATAAAATCTTATCCTGGAAGGCTCATGGTTGAGGGAGATTCTCTTAATACCATCAACTACTTGAACAATCAAAATCCTCCTTGGAGGATCAAGGATTGTATAGATGAAGCTAGAATTCTAAGCCAAAGCTAGTAAGATATTATCTTCCAATATGTTCAAGAAAAGCAACAAGGTTGTTGACAAACTCGCTAATTTTGGTGTCAATGCCACAAGTCTGAAGGTGTGGACAAGTGGCTTACCGCAGGAAATTATTGACACTGTGGAACAACACATATTGACTTTTAACTAGCTATGTCGTCAGATATTTTTGTTTTTGTTTTATTTTTCTTTTAGTTGGTCCTCATCGACATCCGTGCCCTCTTGATTCTTGGGACCTTCATAACCTATGAGATCTCCTTAAACCTTGGCCTTTTTAGTGCTTTGATCCAAGGGTCTTTCACGTCGTGCTTCAATTACCTAAGTCCTCACGCCTCTCTCTGTATCTACACCCATTCCTCTTCTTTTCAAGGCGTCAACCACATTTCTTATGGTTGCCCTCACTTGTGTCCTCTGTCCACCAATTACCTCCACCCTCTCTCTTACATTATTACCCAGCGCCTTCCTATTGATGCCCTTGCCTTATTTATGTCCATTGAGGCAAGGATACTATCACAAATGTTGCTAAGGATGCTGACGAGGACCATGCTGCTTCGGTTAATGATGAGGATGATGGTGAGGATGAGCTGAAGGATGAGCTTAAAGATGCATATATTAAAGACAGAGAGCAGGCCTAATTGCCTCCTTGTTGCTTGTTTTTGTCTGGTTTAGGGCTTCCTTTCCTTTGCCCATCCTTACTATTTTTAAGGGTAAATTGGTCTTACTGGTGTGGGGCTGGGTCCCCCTCTCCTTTTATCCACTGTGTCTATTTGCTCTATTATAGTGCTACTGGTGTATCCAAGTTTTGGGACCTTGTTAAAATCCATTTTGAATAAAATTTTAAACTCATCGAAAAAAATATTTAGTGTTGGTCAATGGGTTAGTAATAGAATCATTTAAATCCAAGAGAGGTGTTAGATAGGGATATACTCTATCACCATATATGTTCGTTATTATGGCAAAGTTTTTGGGTAGGAACTTGAAGAAAGCTAACAAATATGGGCTTATAAGTGGACTTAAGACTAGTAATAACATCAACAACATCATCCATCAACAATTTGTATAAGATACAACACTTTTTGGAAGGGCAAGGATAAACGAGGCTAGATCTCTGAATAACTTATTAAAGGAATATGACATAGCATCAAGGCAAAAAGTTAATAGGACAAAATTCAAAATTTACTTCCTAAACACCCCAACTAAAATCAAAGTAGGGATATGTAGATTACTTCAAATGGAGAAGAAAAGTTTGCTAGCAACTTATCTAGGGATGTCCCTATTTAAGGGGAGAATGATGATAGAATTATGGAATATAGTTATAATTAAAGTTTAGAATAGACTTTTGCATGGAAAGGTAGATCGTTATCGTTAGCAGGAAGAGTGCAGCTAACTAAATCAATTTTACAAGCCATTCCAACATATTATATGCCCTTGTATACTATTCCAAAATCGATAGAAAAAAGTTTAATCTATATTATGTGGTCATTTTTGTGGTAAGAATTACATGTTAAAGGAAATTTCCTTTGGTGAAATGAAGCAAGGTGTGTGATGATAAAACTAGGAGAGATCTCAATCTAAGAGTTCTTGTGGATGCAAACTTAGCTCTCAAGGGAAAAGTAATTTGGAGATTTTAGAAAGGGAGTCAAAGAAAATGGGCAATAATTCTTCTAAGTAAGTATGTTGATCCCAATGATCCAAGCTTAATATTTATTGCATTATCTCTACCAAATGGTTCTACACTATGAAATGGTTTAAAAAATCAATTGATCTAGTGATTAAAGGTTTAATATGGGTGGTGGAAATTAGAGAAAAAAATCTTTTTATATGGATAATTGGTGTGATAAAAAACCACTCAATCTAGATCCAATTTTGAACCATGTATGAGATTTCTTCAAGACAAATATGGTGATAGGGTTTCAAATATTTTGTACAAGGACCAAGAAGGAAGACATAAATGGATTTTTTTTTTTTTAGAAGTATACAAGACATTAATGTTAGGAGGTAGTTGAGTAGCAAGATAACAATAGTGATTATTCAGAGGGAAGCCAAGGATAAGTTCATGTGGGAGTTGAATAGCTTGGGAGAATACACAACAAGAAGTGGATAAAATGTAAAGCACCAACAAAATAGAAATATCGCAAGAATATGGAGAGATATTTGAAATAATCCAAGCATTCCTAAAGTCAAAGAGTTTGTTTGGCTAGTAGGTCATAGAAGAATTTTATCTTGGGATAATATTATGAAAAGGGGTTTTCATGGCCCCTCACAATGTGTTATTTATAAAAAGGAAGAGGAGAATATAGACCATGTTTTGTGACACTGCTCAATAGTCTGGAAACTATGGCAATGGATTTTTAATATGTTTGGTAAATGCATGGTGACGACTAACAAAATTGAATAATGGTTAAAGAAACGGTATATCACTTTTAAAAGTGAGGCTTTACAAACAAATTAGGATACAATACTTTGGACTGTATGGCTAGAAAGGAACATAAAGCTATTTAAAGGAAATAAAAGTAATTTAGAGATAATGAAAATGAAGATTTGTTTAGCCATAAAGGAATCTAAACCAACCCTATAAATTCACCTAATCCCTAATCTAGAAGTAGAGAGCCTTGATAGATGGAGTAAAGTCATCAAATGGAATTATAATGTTGGGTACAAGATAAAAAAAAATAAGAAAAATAATATAAAGTGGAAACCACCAAATGTGGAGTTGGTCAAATTGAATTTTGATGGAGTATCTAAAGGGAATCCAAGACTAGTAGGAGGAGGAATAATTAGAAATAATAGAGAGATTTTGTCTCATTATACTTTCAATAGTGGATTTAAGACAAATAATGAAGTGCAACTTTAGAAGGGTTAAAATATGAAAACAATTGAAATGGAATAGAGTATGGATGGAAGGCGATTCACTCATAGTAATAAATATAATTTTGAGGAAAGCAAAGGCTCCATAGAACATACAAGAGATAATTATGGAAATTCAAGACTTTGCTATAGAGTTTGAAGAAATCATGTTTACACATACATGAAGGGAAGGAAACAAATGTGCATATAGGCTAGCCAATAGACAGTTTTAAATGAGGATTGTCAAGTTAAATTATCTTTTTCATGGTTAGAGGAAGTAGCAAGTTTAGCTGAAGTTGACAAGAAAACGTTGATTACCTGATTCAAATTTAGTTTAATATTTTCCATTGGTAGTATCTACTTATTTTTATAACATTAATATTCTTTTATATAAACTATTTATTATAATTTTTATGGTTGCACTTGTGGTTCACGAAGGAAACTAGCAATCCAGATTTGGTAAAGCAGATAGTGCAATGTTTTTGAAATATTACTCTACTAAGATGTAATGCATAGATAGTAGAGGTGAAGTTTTGGTATTGTGAAGGTTGATGTAGAAAAATGTCAAGAAGGACGTTGAATTATAGAATATTTGTATTCACATAGAAATTTGAAAAAGATCCAAAAATTGAAAATCGAGAATTTAGACATTTTATGTGAAATGATGTAGGTTTCTAGCTATAACAACCCAATTGAGATGAGAATTGAATCTGTTTGTAAACTCTCAAACTCTAAAGAAGAGAGTTGTGATTTGTCAAGGGTGGGGGACCCAATACAACTCTTTGTTCTCCAACAAAAAAAAAGTTGATATGGAAGTCCAAAAAGCCTAATCCACACCAAAAACTTTTTAATAGTTTATGTCCCAATTGAAAAATTATCAATTCATAGTATTAAATAAAGGGCATCTCCTAATAGTTGCAAGCTTACTGCAGTGGTAACGACTTTGGCCTTGTTTGAGAGGTCCAAGGTTCAAACACTACTCTGTATGAGGGGACCAAGACCCATCATAAAAACCTGTGTAAACTCATTGAAAAATAAAATAAAGACCCACAAGGGATACCGTAGTGGTAAGTCCTTGAGTTTTCATCTAGGAGACCCAAGTTCAAACCTCGATAAGTGGGGACCAAGATCCCTCATAAAAACTTGTGTAAAATTAATTTTTGATCAAGTGGCATTAACTCAACCAGTTAGATTCCTCAACATTTAAGGAGGAGACCAAGGTTCAAATCTTGCCAAGCAATACATGGATAATATCCAAGCTTTGTTGTAATACCACTATGTGGTGATGATGTAATACGAGTGGGGCCTGTTTCAATCCCATATAACTAATTGAAAAAAATAAAGAGCATCTCTCCCCCCAAATGGTGGGCCACCACCCACTATTTTATCCCTGATGTCTAAACTATAAAAGATGATGAGAAATAAAACTTTAGGAAGAAAAGTCAAAGTAATTTGAACTCAATCTCCATTTCCACTTGATCTGATTTTAAATCTTTGAAAACCTTAACAAATATCCATGGAACTTATATATTAACCATTTTCTTTTAAGAACCATTATATCATGCTCGATCATCTCATCCCTAATAATCACTTTTGGTATAATGTCTACTCTTTGGATCTAACTTGCCATATTTTCATTCTTCCTCTTATCTTCAACTTGAGTATCCATACTTCTAGCTAAGGCATCTTAACTTCCAACTAGGCCTTTCATTCCACGATACCTAGCTCGCACTTGCTTATGGCTAGCACTCACACTCACTCGTAATGTTAAAGTTCACCCATGGGATTTGAATCTTGGTTGATGGGATAAAATTATTCAAACTGCTAAGTTTTTGCAATCATCTCCTTGATATCATTTGCATTAAAAGACAAAATCTCACTGGACCAATTGTCTTTTAAATTTTATATTTTGCTAAGATGAATATCAACACCATGAATGACCATAACTATCTACTGCCTAGTTTCCTTTTCTATAAATTTACTAGCTATAACAACTTATCAATTTTCTAATACTTCTTTTTTTTAGGGGTCTTATTCATGCCCCTAATAATCCAATATATAATTTTTGTCATCACATTTTATTTTTATTTGTGGACTTAGCCCCATTTCTTGTTAACACTCATGATATGTGCTTTTATTTTCCTATCTCAATATCCCTCTCATTTTCCTTTTCCTTTTGTTTTTGCTTCTTAGCTCTTCCTCTCCTTTTTTCATCTCCACCAACATTTTCATATTCATTATTCTCTTCAAACTTTTCGTATTTTCATAATAAAACATCGTTTATAGGTTTGTTTTGCTTTGAAAGATTTGAAATGCAAGGAATAATCTAAAAAATACTTTCTTCTTATGTTGCCTTAAAAAGCCTAAAATGCAAGGAATTACCTCCTTATGGTGCCCTAAAATCCCTAAGTTACTATAGATATCCTCCATCCTCATTTCTTTATTATGATGCTCTTGAAACCTTGAAGTATAAAGTATAACCTCTACATTTTTTGTGTACATGTAAATATCATGCTCAATCATCTTATCTTTGATAATCACTTCTAGTATAACATCTATTCCTTCGATCAAACTTATCATATATTTATTCTTCTTCTTATCTCTAACTTGAACATTTATACTTCCAACTAAGACTTTCAAATATAACTTCCTTCCTACTACCTAGTGAGACTCGCTCGTAACTGTCACTTAATAAAATCCATGAGGCTCGCTGGAGGCACTCAATAGGATACCAAAAATCCTCTTCCCTAATTATACCAAACTATTTTAATTAATCTAATTAAACAAAGTTTGTCCAAATCCCATATAAATTGCATTATTTACAAGAAAAAAAATTATAAAACTACTTCTGCTTTAATCCCAAAATTAAAAACACTTAAATATAAGTATCAACCATATAACCTAATGGTTATTAAAACTACTTCTAGTTTACAAAACTAACCCTCGTGTCTTTGGTTTTCCCACAAATTCAACCTTAATATAGTATCAAGCCGTGTCAAATAAATTTCCTATAGATGACCGACTTTGGTTTAGATAAATTCCCAGTTTTGCTTTGCTTATGTATGTAAACGATTTTCCAAATATATAAGAAATCGAACTCCTAACCTCAACCATTCCTCCTCGGCTATTATTACCTGAATACATAGCACGGGCAAAAGAAAAAACATCCGCTGCCCGCCTTTCGAGTTTTCAAGTCTCCGACCAACGCACCCCCCTCTGTATTATCATCGCTCTCTTCTTTTCAACTATCCCGATTGACTTGACTTTGCTTGATCTGCTGTTACCATCAGCGAGCGAAGGCTTTCAGGCAAGTTGTTGGGGCTTCTTTATTGTGAATCTCTGGTTAAATTTATTTTATTTAGAATTTTTTCTTTCTGTGATTTGCTATTAGGTTTTTTCTGTAGGGAATTTTGAGTGGACTTTTGTTCTTCTACGCATTTTGGTATGCATTTTGTTTGAGATACCGCCTATATGCAATTCTGTTTCCCCAACTGGGGTTTGTGTCCGAATTGCCAGGGTTCGATAGTTTTAAGATCTTGGAGTGTATATGTGATTCCGGATGGTGTTTGGAGTTCAGAGGCTTGATTTTTGTCACTGCTTGGATAACTTTATATATTCTTGTGTTATTTTTTCTCACAAGCCGTTGAAATTTTGGATTTAAGTAGTTTTCTGTTTATGCTTGTTGCTTCCCATCTTGTATGATCTCAATAGTCATATCCCAGTATCGCTTTCCACTTGTTACTCATATCCCTGTAGGGCCATTAGGCACCCTCCCCCCCCCCCCCCCCAACAAAAAAAAAAAAAAAAAAAAGAAAGAAAAATAAATTATATTCTTTATTTTCTACTAAGTTCGTTCCAGATTCCAGTAACTGTTGTGGTCGCAATGCGTAAGTGGGGCTATTTTTGGTATAGGTTGGACCTGACTTTAGTTTTGATTTCTGCGTTAATTTTGGTGTAGTAAGGGTCCATGCAAATGGTTCATCTTGGATTGTTAGTAAAGGCTTTTCCGTTATTTGAACTTTAAACCTTGTCTGTGTATGAAAATGGCGGGGAATTTGTGTTGGTCCTTTTTCTTTTTCAATTATTAATCCTATTTTCCCGTTAAATTGATTGAAATCACTTGGGGCCCAACCCATATTTGTCTATATAAAGTGGTTTACAACTCAACTATTTCCAGATATTAACCTTGATACAACTCTACCCCTTCTGGATTCCAACCTCTTGGAAGTAGTGTTAGTCTGAATTTTGTGATGTATCTTTATTTTAAGTTTTTCAATCGTGCCTTATATTTGTTGTTATGTTGGCTATTTGACTTGGGTGCATGTGGTTTTTATGTAGCGACTGATGGCTAGGCTGCACCACCTATTGGGACGTCCGAGCCTTGATTGACATGCTTCTGTGTTGGTTGCTAATCTTTCTCAGATTTTTGTTGTCAGTTCCAAAATGTTTACAACTACAGCCACTTTAGAAAGTGGTGCAAAGCTTGCCATGTTCCGAGATCAGAAGTGTTACAATTTTAAGATTTTCTGATTAGCATTAGCATTTCTTGGTTTGCTGGTAGACTGAACACAGAAGTCAAAATCATAACTATTTTTAATCCAATTGGGCAAGCTCAAGATTTATTCTATGGGTTTACTTTTCTTGCATATTTTTTTAGCACAGTGCCCTTGGTTAATAGTGGGTACGATTTTGTTGTTTTAAGCTTGGATTCACATCTGAGTTTATTTGTTTGGGTTTTCAGTTTGATGTGTTCAGGGAAGTTGGTGAATATTAACACCCACAAACAAGAATTCAAAATGCGGCCCATTTTTGTTGGCAATTTTGAGTATGATACTCGGCAGTCAGAGCTAGAGCGTATTTTTGCCAAATATGGGAGAGTGGAACGGGTGGACATGAAATCAGGTAATTGTTTCCATTTTGTTTTTGGGTCATGGTCTTACTCTATTTAAGGTGGACAACAAAGTTATTTGGTCTGAGATGCTCATAGCATTCTCCCATTTAATCCACAAATGCTTCCTCAACCTTATGAGGATTGCACATATTTGAAATGCTGACATTAAAGTTACTTGGTCTGTGATGACATAGTCATAACATGTTTTGCCTCAATTTAATCCACACAAGTATCAACCTTGCAAGCATTGCACATAGTTGAAATGCGTTTTTGGCTAAAATAGTTTTATGGTTTCGCGGAGAATAACTGCACTTTTCATTGGTTTTCTTTTGTTTGGGATAAGTTGCTTGTGGAGTTCTTTTTGAAATTGGTAGCTGCTCATTTTACAGTCATTTCTTGAGGTGAAAATAGAACCAATTTGACAGTACTTAAACAAAAATCAGTTATATGGGATTGAAATGGACCCTACCCGTCTTACATTATAACCACATAGTGGTATTATAACAGCTTAACAATTATGCTTGTATCACTTGGCAAGATTTTAACCTAGGTCTCCTCCTTGAAAAATCTAACCAGTTGAGCTAATGCCAATTGATAAATGTTAAGGTTCACCCTTGAGATTGGAACCTTGGTTTACATAATGAAATTCTTTACTCCCAATGAATTGCCCTAAACCCTGTGGGTGATTTGAGTGTACATTTGCACATTGCTGTAGCATATATTTTCTAGTAAGTTGTTTTGATGGGTTCTACTGAAAAACAAAATTGACTGCTCACATTGAGGCAGATAATTGGAGAAGTTGGAAGGTTGTTTTTGAAAATTTGTCAAGGTTTATATGTATGGTTAGATACACTTCCGACAGTGGCAGAATTTAAAAAAAAAATTAGGCTTGAAACCTTTAGTGAAATTGACAGAGTTGCTGCACCGCTTAATTGTTAAAGGAAATTACAAATCTAACTTGTGAGGTCTATGATGTGTTGGTTTCTAGGATTTTACATTTACAGAGTTGTCTTTCTGGTTAATGTTTTGGGACATAAAATACAAGATTTTTAATGCCAAGTATTACATAGTGATCTTGTGAATTGGAGTTGATACTGTTTGTTGGGAAACCTATAACTGACTGGAGTTTTGCCTGTTGGCTAGACTACATAAAACACTAATTAGGCTCCTGCTGCATTGGCCAACCTCACCTTCTAATTTTGTTATGCCTAGTGAGGAGTTGAACCTCAACACACTAAAACATTAAATGACTTCTTGTTTTAATGGTTAGCATGTTACCCATACTTGCTAGTTTTATTGTGTATAGCATTGTTAAGTGCCATGCCCCTGTTGGGGTCAATTTAAATAGTGTCCTGCTGTGTTTGTTATAGTGTAATCCTCAGAAGTCCAACCTATTGTCTAAGATTATATGAAGCATAAATTGTGTGGATGAGTCATCGTGCATTGTTTTCTAGGTAGCTTTTATCAGTGGGCTTTATTTCTTTATTTACATGATTAGACCCCTAGAGACATAAATTTTAGTATTTTATTATTATATTTTGCTAAAAGAGTGGACAGAATGGTCTTAGCAAAATGGCTTCTAGCTGCAAGCATTACATGGTGTGTCAAATGATAAGAGGATTTTGGTATTAATGTTTTATCTTCTGACAAGTATGTGAATGTACCTTTTAATCCTAAACAAACATAGTTGCATAGGCTATAAGTGTGGTTTTCAAGTGTTGTAATCATAGTTGAGAAAATTGGAATCGGATTGGAATCGGCATGGAAAAGAATTGGGAAAAATTGGGAACCGACAAAAAATCTGGGACAAAATCAGCAAAAAATTGGCATTTTTTCATTGAAAAAACCAAAGAAAATGCAAATTTTCATTGAAAAATGCTTTTTTCATGCATATCAGAAATTTTCGGGAAAAAATTGGCAAAAAATCGGCTAGCTTGTGAATCGGGAAAAAATCGGATTGAATCGGGATTTTTTGCTGATTTTCTCAACTATGGTTGTAATCATGTTAAGAGAAAATGTAATGGTTATCCTTGCATGATCAGTGAGGAAGGCGAGATTTAAGCAGTTCTGCTTTTTTAGAACAACTGGAATTTAGACTGTTTGCTAGACCACCTAAAACTCTTAAGTAGTCTCCATTTTGTTATTTCTAGCTTAAGGTGAACCTCAACACATAAAAAACATAAAATGAACATCCTTTCTACTTCATAGCCAGTGATGAAGGCTAAATTTAAGCAACGTGTCTTTCTTAGAGTAAATCCCTCTACTCAAAAGTTTTTTTGGCGCAGGATTTTCTAAGAGCATTCATGGTCTCTATGGCTTCAGAGTGCATTCCTTCATGACAAGGATATCATTCTCTCAGAACATCAGCTTCTTGTTTCACTCAAGAACTTCACAAGGCATTTTGCATTTTCCCTATATTCTAACTTGTTGTCCCCGTCATGACCATAATGACCAAGTCTCCAGCTTTCAAGCAAGACACATGGAAGATTCCTTTATCCATCGCCATACTCAGTAGGGGAGCATAACTGGTGAAGGCTATCTCAGCAATGACCTTTCATTGCCTTTGGGTTAAACTTTTGACACTATTTAGTTCAACATACAAAGTTTGTGCCTGACATCCTTCTGTGCAGCAGACCTTTTAACAGATGAATAGCAGGTGTTGTATTTTTTTTGTATAAATGTAGATGCTATCCAGAGATTAGTCTGTGCTCCTGATAACGATCAAAGGAAGTTGTATCTTTTCTGACATTGACTTTTTTTTTTTGACGTAGGTTTTGCTTTTGTCTACATGGAAGATGAACGGGATGCAGAAGATGCTATTCGAGGTCTTGATAACAGAGAATTTGGTCGGCAAAGGCGGCGGCTTTCTGTGGAGTGGGCAAGGGTAATATTCTAATTTTGTTCTTACAAACACATATTTCTGTCATGTCATTTAAATTGGTCTGGAATATAGCTGCTAAATGACATCTTTGTGCATTGGACATGAAATCCTGCACTTCTGCTCTTCTGGATATTTACTGTATCAAACTTATCATGGTATCATATGATACAATCTTTTGTAATAGAAGAACTAAGTGATGACAGTGCCTTGTACCTCACAGAAGTTCACAATTCTTAACAGAAGCTGCCTTTCTGAATACTACATTATAGCATAAGTTGAATATTGAGCACATCGGTTTAGAGTCAAAAAAATCAAAATTGAAATCATTTATAGGCCCACAGCATGCAGCTACAGACTTTCCTTGGGCTGAAAGACCTGATATGCAAAACAGTGCACGGTGAGATCAGTTGGCTTCATCATTCAGTCAATTCATTGCAGTCAGAAGTTCCATCATACTATGTTCTTTTCAGCTCTTTCTTCATAAGGTCCTTGACATGTCTTGGTAAGAAAATACTAGAACCATTGGTGATATAGAAATTATTTAGATTTGTGTGCTTGTTGAATGTCATAATGGGATTGTTAGGAGGTTCCAAGGACGACAAAGACAATGGATTTGAATTTAACAATTTATATATCATTATCAAGTCTATATCGACTCCAAGACTTTTATGATTGTCTGTCACCTTAAATACTGATCTTTGAAATTATCTAAACAGTTAATTTTTCTCCACGAAGCATGCTTTCCAGCACAAATTACAATGCCATTCTTCAGGCATTATATTTATTAGTTTTGATTGAGATCAGATGACTACTTTTTTGCTATTGGTTTTGTCTCTTATTTCAATTTAGATAATAACCCAAAAATTTAAATCCATAGCTAGCCTAGAAATCTTTTAGAGAATGTGAACTTGCTTAATGTAATTTACTAATTTGTAATGCTTGGCAAGCCAATTCCACTTTGATATAAATTTTGCTATATAATATGTCCAACCACCTTGGAATATAAAAGTATAATAAGAAGCATCCCTGTCTGCTTACAGTAAGAGGCTTGTCTAGTTTTGCTATCTAAGTTGATATGTGGATTTTTTTTTCTTGTTTTGTTTTGGGTTTAATTTAAATACACTTATGTATAAGTTGCTTGTAACCTGTAAGTAAGCCAATGCAACTTTAATATAATTTTTAGTGTAAACTGTTATCTGTAAGTTGCTTGTAACCTGTACTCTACTTGTTGACTTTTGGTAGATTAATTGAACATTACTGTAGTGTTCAAGGTCATGCACCTATGTGTGTTTTTCTAGATGATTGTGTCATTGAGGGTTTTGGACCTCTTTTTTTCACAACCTTAGTGCCATTGGTAACTTTTGGTAGCTTAATTGAATATTAATATAGTATTCAAGGTTATGCTTCTATGTCTGTTATTCTAGATAGTTGTATCATGGATGGCTGGGACCTCTTGTCTTTTCACAGCCCCAATGCCATTGGTAATAGTTCATATCTTTTTGAAATGAAATATATTATTATGTTATTCAATTTTCTGACAATTTATAATTGCCTATTCCAAACTTCTCTTTAAGGAGAACAATATTCTTCAACTGTGCTAAATGAATATTTTTGGCAGGGAGATCGTGGAATTCGTCATCGTGAGGGGGGTGGCCGAGCTGTAAATTTGAAACCCACAAAGACATTGTTTGTGATCAATTTCGACCCGTATACTACAAGGGTAAAAGATCTTGAGAGACATTTTGAGCCGTATGGTAGGCTCTTGCATGTGCGGATCAGGAGGAATTTTGCATTTGTCCAGTATGAAACACAGGAAGAAGCGACAAAGGCCTTGGAGTGTACACACATGAGGTATGTTATTATAATTAGGATATTCTATATGGGATGAATATTTAAATTTTCAATGAGGTGCTCTATTTAGAGTCTAGACCCATCATCTTATGAATGATAAACTGAATGTTGAGTACTCTAATGGGTTATAGTGAAAGTGATAGCATATTTGATTCTCATCCTGTAGCTCTTCTTCAAGACTTTTTTCCACTTTCAGCTAGGTTGTTTGTTTACATATCCGCAGAGGTTAATCTTATATGTAAGTGGCCGTGCAGCCCAAGTTTTTTTTTTTCATGGGTGTGGGTCTTTCTTAAGATTATATTTTGAATATAATTGTGTTACTAATTCATCCAATATTTGGTCTGTGCAGCAAACTTTTTGATCGTGTTATTTCAGTTGAGTATGCTATACGTGATGATGATGACAGAAGTGGTCGACAAGAAAGCCCGGTCTATGGAAGGAGGGCAGAAAGGGGAAGTCCAGGTTATGGTCGACCTGATAGTCCTATTTATGGAAGGCGGACAGGAAGGGCCAGTCCTGATTATGGAAGACCTTCAAGCCCTGTTTATGATAGATACCGTGGTCATAGTCCTGTTTACGACAGGTATCGCAGGTAAGAATTCTTGTGAATAAATTTATTTAGGCTACTTGAAGTTATATCCTAGAATTCACTTTTAGTTTGTCTATTGCAATAGCAGATTGCCAATAACGTTAGGGGTCACTTTAACTTTCTAATATTATGAAACAGCCGATCGCCAACAAGACGCTTGAGGAGCTAGGGAGCTTCAATTGAACTTTTGAAGTATCATGCTGTTGAAGGGCCATTTCAATATGAGATATACATTATAATTGTTATTATGCCTTCTAGTGGTAGGATGAAATTTCTGTTTTGAATGGACAACATGCAGATTTCATATGATGGTAATGACAATGACTAGGGAAAAATTGATACATTTTTTTGGTCGTCTATGATGCTTTTTGACTCTCGAGTTTTTCAGATCACTTGTGTAAATTCTTTGCTTTGTATACAATTCCTCTTTTAATTTGCACTATGAGCAACACAATGTTCATTTTATCACCAGTATTATGGAATGGAATTTTGCTGTGGGCCTTGCTTCATTGTTTAGTTAGGTAGGCTTTACCATGGTTCAATTTGTAGATGTTCAGAGGAAAGATGTATACAGTTGTATTGAAGGTATGGCTCTATTTGCATCATAAATTTCCTTGAAATGACATGATAAATTTACTTTGATGGGAACTGAACTCAACGTGTATTTTCAAATGCTTTGATTCATGATTGACAAGACAATTTCCTTTATCCTTGGATGATTTTTTATGTTGAAAGGTCAATCCATACCCTGAGAAGAATGCTCGAACATGTGAAGGGCTGGTAACTCTGTGGTAGAGCATCCAAAGCATTGCTTGGAGATGTTGGGTTCAAGTCTTAGTTGTTTCATGCTTTTCATCATGGAGTCAGAGCCAAGCTAAGTGAACTTAGGGTCACGTCCAGCTTGAGGTTGGGTGTTGAAGGTCAATCCACAAGATGGGAAAAATGCTTTTCATGTATAGAGCACTAGCAACTCAGTTGTAGAGCACCGAGAGTGTTATTGGGAGGTTCTTGGTTAGAGTGGTAGCTGGTCCCCACTTTTCAGCAATTGCCACTTTTCTGCAAGTTATAGCAACTCAGTTGTAGAGTGCCGAGAGTGTTATTGGGAGCTTCTTGGTTAGAGTGGTAGCTGGTCCCCACTTTTGAGCAATTTCCACCTTTCTGCAAGTTAGTACCACACGTTGTCTAATCCACTTCTTGAAACTGACATACTGTTTCACTTTCCTTCTAGTGGCTGTTTGGTCATATCAACCTTTTTGAAGGATTCTGCATTGTAAGTGCAGGGCAAAATATTATTTGAAATAATAATGCAAAAAAATGATCAATTTTTCTTCTGTTACATCTTGTGCAAATCATTGTTTACATGTGAATATTCTTAGTTTTGTTGTTGGGAAGTGGATTTATGCACTTACATTTTTTTAGCCCCTTTTAAAGGCTATAAAACCTCGTATTATATTTGAAAGACATATAGCATAATCAATAATAATATCAACGTGGGCTCTTAAATTCCCTTCTGTTACTTCTGTGAGACTTGTTCTCTATCTGTATATTCTTGATTTAAGAGTGGTCAGGAATCAAAACGTGGGCTCTTAAATTCCCTTCTGTTACATCTTCTGCGAGACTTGTTCTCTATCTGTATATTCTTGGTTTAAGAGTGGTCAGGAATCAAAGTTTCATATTGTTTTGCATTAAAAGTTTAAAATCAAGCGGTTGCATATGTTTGACTTGCCCCAGGTACGTACGGCCTTTTATATAGGTAGATGTCACATGGCAGAAAAACATTGATAGGATAATAACTTGCTAAGCTTTTTATTAGTTTATGTTTGAGCGCCTTTATTGGCGAAGATGTACAACTTTTGGTTTGTGTATCTTTTTTTTTTCAATTGGTTATATGGGATTGAAATAGGCCCCACCCATATTACATCGTCACCACATAGTGGTATTACAACAAAGCTTGGATATTATTCATTTATTGCTTGGCAAGATTTGAACCTTAGTCTCCTCCTTAAATATTGAGGAATCTAACCGGTTGAGCTAATGCCACTTGATTAAAAATTTAAGTTTATATGGATTTTTATGAGGGATCCTGGTCTCCTCTTACTGGGGTTTGAACATGGGTCTCTTGAATGAAAATCCAAGGACTTACCGCTACAGTATTCCTCACGGGTCGGAGGATAGAGATTTTTTATATATCTCAGACCAATTTTCCTGAAAATGGTCTCTTTGTTCTTTTCTTGCCCTTTGAGTTAATGTATTTTGTTTATGGTTCTACTAGTTGTTTTTTTTCTTCAAGCAGTAGTTGAACCACCCTTAAAGAGGTTTGCTTGTGTGTTGATAAATGCTTATCATTCTAATAATGAGGTTAATGTTCCCCAAGGTGGTTGTCTTGATCTGAATTTTCCTTGTATAATCTGGCTTTTTGATCTTAAAGATTTAAACTCGCCGAGACCTTGTAAGTAATAAGGGCAAAAATGTGAGTGGTTGAGAAGTCTTCCTAATAGTCCCTTTTGGTGTTTACTGGAGGATTAGTTTCATGATTGATATCCACAACCAAATGACTTACCCTGTTTGGGTGTTTTTTAGGAGCTCTTTTTCTTGTTAGCTTTGAACCAGCTTCAGTTGCTGCTCTTGACTTCACCTTTTGATATTTTGGACATGAACTGGCTAAATGCCTGTGTGAAACAAGTTTTGCATGGTTCTTATAGTGTAAAGGAGGTTTTCGAGTGCAATCAAATGGCTCAAGATCCATGTCTTACGCAGTTTTATTTTGTCAAACTAGACTTTCTAAGCAACTGCCTAATATGGTAGGACTATTCTAGTGCTTTTCATTATCCCCCATCCCTATAAAGGACCACATTTTTGCATTCTTTGAAGTCATAAAGAAAAATGTTTTTTTTTGGTAATATCCTCTGTTTTTCGAATATTTGAGTTTGCCTAGTTGAAATTCGTTTATTTCAGCTGTTGGTCAGATGGCCATACATGACAAATCAAAGCAGCCAATGGTTGGGGATAAGAAATCATTCGTTTCCATTTTAGAGATGGGTCAAGTGTCTACCCCCATTTTCACTAGTTTCATGTTAGTCTGTTGCCGATATAATTTGTTGATTAAAATCAGATCTTAGCCAAACTGTCCAAAAAATACCGTTAACTTAAAAAAGCAATGCCTCCTACATCTTTTGTTTAAAAGTCCACAAAGACATCCTAATTGTTAATGAAAAGTACTGTATAGGCTCCGGTGAAAAGAACTTTCCATGATTTTTGGGGGGAAGCTGAAATTACATTCAAAAGCAATTTGCCCATGCAGTTTGCAACAGGAAGATGATCCCCTATGTTTCCTCTTGAACTTGAGGATGCTATGCACAGGGAAGTACAATGATGCAATAATGCTGCATTTGTCAGCAATGTTCAGGGCATTCTTTTCAAACTTCATCATAATTTCTGAGGGGGCCAATAGGATTGATCTATGGGAGGATTCATAGCTTCAGGGTTTATGACTCAGACTTGTGACATAAGGCTATAAGACTGAATGGCATAACATTGTTTCATATTCTCTTTGATCTTTCAGTCTCTTTTATTAACTGCTTCTACTTTGCAATAAATTCTATACTGCAATAGAAATTCTCTTTAGCTCTACTTTGCAATACATTCCATTCTACAACAAAAATTCCTTTAGGCTTATATCACAAGCTTTCTTCTACTAGGCTTTGTGGATGTTGCATTATCAGTGGCATCCATTTTTGATGGGGATCTTACAAGTTATGTTTTTAGGAATGATTCTGTTGAATTGGAGCAGTCACTTTTGTTTCATATTTTGGCTCCTATGGTGTTGTCATCAATTGTTAAAGTCCATAATGTCTTGTACAACAAAAGACTGGTATTATCAGTTGGTTATCAAATAGTGAAATAAAGAGTTGCAATCTGTACAAACTGATTGTAGACCATTCACACTTAGATAATTGAGTTGGTTTATCTTGAGCATAATAGCCTTAACAAAGGTTGATAAGACTCGGTATCTATCTTCATGTAAGATAATATTTTTAAATTTTATCTTCATGCGAGATAATATTAAATTAGTTATTCTACGAATAGAATATTAAACTAGTTATTCTAAAATGGTATCTTATAAAATAAAAAGGCACGTCTTCTAAAAAAAGACATCAATATACTAGTATCAAAGCCAAGCGATCATGGCCTTGGATTTGTTCTTCTAAAATATTGTTGCACAATCTTCACCTAAATCCCTCAACTTGGGTTGTGCCGAAGATCTAGCCTCATCAAGGGTTTTCACATATTACTCTTGTTAGATCTCTACTCGCTTTTTCTGAGAAAGCCAAGCGATCACGACCTTGGATCTGGTCTTCTAAAAGATTGTGGCACAATCTTCACTTAGATTCCTCATCTCAGGTTGTTGCCAAAGATCTGTTCATGTTAATTATTGTTCATATCAACTGGTATCAGAGCACCTTGTTTACATGTTAGAATTCGTCGATAATTGAAGAAAAATAATGGTGGTGTCGAACTCCGCTGATAATGCACCTTGTTTACAATCACAATTGCACAATTGGTTAAATCAAATTCATAAAAGAAGCCCCCTTTTAAAATAAAGCACTTTTAAAAATAATAAATTGTCTTTTTTTCTAAAATAAGCTCAATTTAAAAAAAAATAAGCTCCATATATATGCAAGATCTTGTGGCAGAGTTTCAAGCTTTGCTCCAGCATTTACCACCTTGTGTCACTTATCAACCTACAAAGGATAAGACACGGCAGTTTACACCTTCTGCTATTGGGAATTTGGTTGAGTGTTACTCAAATGTGGATGCTTGTGCAGAAGGTAAAACTGGGACAACTGCCTACATTTATCCTATAGGTGTAGATCTTAAACAGAGAGGACAACAACGATTGCCCCTTCCTGTCTGGCAACACCATCACCCTTCTCAGGTTCAACCGTCCTAGCATCCCTTGCAACAGTTTGGTTATCTTATTCAAACAACACAGGACAAGGTGCAACAACAGTCTTCTTTTGGTCGATTATCGTCACCACTGTCATTGCCTTTGTATGATCAACTGTCAGTTTCATAGCCATAAGTGTAGCCACATGTAACCCCCAACTTGCAGCAGATTTTTTCTTGTTTGTGAAAACATCATTTGTTCCTACCTACTCTTCAACAACAGCCGCAACAGTTTTCACTACAAGCACAGTCACCAACACAACTACCACCACCACCATTGCACCTTGCACTACCACACTCCTGTTCTTCTTTACAGCAGCAGCATCCAAGTACCACTACATACTTGGTTGGTCATACAGGTACATTGCTAATTCAAGCACATGAGGTCTTTGCGGCATATTTTCAGCAGCCTTTTCCCCCTCCTGAATCTTGAGGACTAAGATCCCTCGATTGGTAAAAGGAGAGGGGTACCCAAGGAGACCAAGTGGAAAAGTAATAGAGAAAGCCTCCCTCCTCCTTAAGGAAGGGTTTGATACCTGAAGGTTAGGGAATAATAGAGCACCTTGGGAAGATTTTGACTACAACATATCCCCTTTTTCTTTTGGTTTGCTGATCCCACAATAGTCTCCTTGTGGTACACGGTAGAAGAGGAGCCCTAAAAAATGGAGTAGCTTAGAAGGTGATGAATGTTTTTCCCACTAGATGCATTGAAGGACATATTCACCAGGGGGATGTCCAAGAGCATGGATGAACCAGGATTCAAACACTGAAACCTTGGACCAACCCAAAGTATTTGAATGTAAAGGAAGGGATGATGATCTAGTTTTGGTCCTGACACTCCACAACTGGACACAATTTCCCAGGCAATAGTTGAAGCATTAAAGTGATAGCTGGGAGGACAACCCAAGGAGTAACATGCTCAAGATATTAGTGATGGATGATCATGGGAGTCTAATCATGGAGATTGGTTACAAATTAATGAAAAATGAAACATGGTGTAGTAGTACTTAAAAAAATGCAAACTAGTTTCTGATTCACCAGATCGCTTACACACAAGTGAAGAGCATACTACTAGTGATGGAGGCTTTCTAGATCACCATATCATGTTATGCAACAAGTGAAGAGCATAATACCAACAACAAAAGCATGATAGAAAACAGAAGGAAAATATTAAACTTTATAAAAAACACTAGTTAGGAAAGGAACAAAAGACAACAGATTAAATTTTATTTCGATAAAAATAAGTAATACAGCATCAAAACTCTGAATGCGTTTCAACCTACAAGTCTCATCAGCGGAGTGCCCTACATGTAACATGCTCAAGATATTAGTGATGGACGACATTATACTCTTCACTTGCACATTTGTGATCTGGTGAATCAGAAACTAGTTTACATTTTTAGAGTATTGCTTCGCCATGTTTCTTTTTTCATTAATTTATTATTAATGTCGACTAGCCCGAACAAAAAATTGAATTCAAATTTTGTAATCTTGCATGTATTTTGGAGGGAATCTCTCCCCATTTCTTCTTATAAATATCTCTTCTTCTCTTTGTAAATCATTGAAGGCCCTCCATTCTTTTTAAGGGGTAGTTTCCTTCATTCTCCCCCATGTACCAACCTAGCCTAAGCCTTGAACGGCTTGCCGAGTAGTTTTAAACCTCTTCCCTCTGTATTTGTGTAACTCAAAGTTTACATTAATAAAGAAGTTGTGACTATTTTCTTATCTCTATCCTGGTTTTGGTATGGGTGTTCTATTTTGCTACATGCTCTTGTAAGGGTTCTGTATTCCTCAAGCATTGTCGACCGTTGCCCATGTGCTCATACAAAGCCCATCAAGGTGCCAAAGGAGTCTTATTATTTTTTCTTTGGTACATCACCACCCCTTAGTCTAGGCTAGATAGGTTTACCGCTTTCCTTTACTTCTCTTGCAATTTTATAACTTTTTGCAATTTGCTTTATTTTTCCTCTTTCCCCTTTCCCCCCTCAAGAGTTAGCCTAGGCTAGGAGTAGAGTAGTAGGGCGAGAGCACAACTAAGTGAGTGCCAAAGGAGATATCCAAAAACAAGGAATTAACCTTGGGTAAAAAACCTCGAAGATCATTTGATAGGAGCTGCATCCCACTCTTCCCCAAATTGCTTAGGACTAGATTCCCTGCATGGGGCATCAAATGCACCCTCTTGATTAGAGGTGGTTGTAGACAACGAGGCTACAACCACGTGGGTCATGCTATTTTTCTTATATAATTTTTTTGTTTTTGTTTGTTATGATATGCTATTTCTAAATTGTACTCTTTCTTGATATTTCTTAACTCGAAATTCTATGTTTATGTTAGATCACTGAATTAAGTGGAGTTCTAAAAGAAGGGCTTCTAAGTTTATAAAATTATTTATCCTAGAATTTTTGCCTATTATCCTAGGAATTTTCTTAGTCATCTATGATAATGTACCCTACTCTTGTTAAACCTAGGTTTCCTTTTGACACCCTATCAAAGTTGAGTTTCAACCTCCCCTTGTTGGGGATCTCATTATTGGAGGATTTCATGTATCTCCCATCGAAGGAGGATGCAATTTGAAATTTATTAAGATATTTATATTATAATAATAATAGTTCATATAATGGGACCTGATTGGTATCTAGCTTAAGCCTTGAAGATCTATAGGCTTCTTATATTCTTCTAATAATTATGGCTACTAGTCTTTTCCCAATGGATCCTTGTTTTTGAAAAGTTCTTAGACTATTTTCTAACCAAATAGACCACATAATTATAGTAGGAACAATGTCTCATAATATTTTTAATGGTTTATAACTGGATGAAATCCTCCATGCTCTAAGAAAATATTATTATTTTTAATGGATTCCCTAACAAAGTTTGAATTTGTTCAAAAAATAGATCCATCACTAGATTGAAAAGGGAAGTGTAAAAGAATATAGCCTAATATTTCATCCTCTTACTTGCAGAATACATATCTAGAAGGATCCTATAAATTTATATTTTGCATTTAATACCAAATAAGGATTTTATTTGAATAACCAACCAAGGAAAAACCTTTGATTTTAGCCAAGTCTTGTATGACAATATTTTTTTTCATATCACGTCTTTCCTACCTCTATGAGACAATTCACTTCATTTCTCATAGGCTTCTTTTACTATGTATTATCATATTCCTTTGAAACTCCGTTGGATGGGTGTCCTACTATGAGAAAATGATAGCACTGAGGTCCCTCAATCTAATTATCAAGTGCATATTAACCTAGTTGTCCTATGATCTTGTATCCAAGAAAAATTCCATTGTCTTCTTATGAGGCTCCTTTGATTGTTCTAGATCTAGTTTTTATGAACTTGTATACCAATTATAACTAAATCTTTGGCTAGATATTTGAGTTCTAGGTGTTCTATCATACTTTTGTCATCTAATCATGCTTGTTTATAGAAATCCTTTGTCTTCTCATACTATTTTCCAAAAATACCTTTTCTTAACCACTTATTGAGATTGTATTATGCTCAACCATATTCTGGATCCTATTGGAAGGGATTCCTCTTCAAGGATTCCACTGAAATGGTAAAGTAGGAAGTATTTTTTAAGAAGTACAAAGTTCTAATATTTTTTATTCATTGTGATGGTCCTCCATAGAAGCTTCCCTAGAAGTACCAAGTTCAACATCTCACAATTCCTATTTCCTACTTATCCAAACCTAATGGATTAACACTCTTCATTCCAAGATAGTAGCAAGAGTATATTCCTCTTATATATACCTTTCCAAAGGAAAGTCATTTGGATCCCCTCTAGCTAGGTTAATATTTTTCTCAGGGCTCTCATGATTGAAATCCAAAATGTGGGGATGGCTTATGAATTGATTTTATAAGTAGAATTCTTCTTTCCAACAAGAACCATTTGCATTTTTCATGTAGATAAGTTTATTCTCATTTTGTTGATCACATTTTTCCAAATGCATAATTTGTAGGAGTATTTAAAAAGGGGAAATCCTAGGAACATATTAAAAATGATGCCTTTTCAAATCCTAATAGCCAATACATGCCCACTTGATTCCATTGGAAGACATTAAAAAAGAAATATTTGGACTTCTTTTTATTTATAAGTTGCCCAATGTGTATCCTTGGGGTCACATTATTAGTCCTTGAATTGAATCTATCAAGGATCCATTAATAATAAGAAAGAATGAAGGGGATGAATATAATCCTTTGATAAATTTATTTCTCTCCTCTAAAATTCCAAATCTATGCAAGACCTTATCCAATAAAATCTAGTTAAGTCTATGTTAAGACATACATTTTTGTTTCCTAAAAGAAAGAGAATGCAAAGTCTCATGTACAATCATAATGTCATCTATGATCTATAGATCCTTGATAGATCCCCCTTACTCCAAAATCATATTTGAAAGAATCTTCTTAAGTAGATTGATTACTACTTAAGAGGTAATCTTCTAGAAGATATTACTTAGTACATCAGGGTTAAATATTTATTGAGTAGCCATGTTTCTCTCTTTGGGGATTAATGCTAAGAAAGTAGAATAATTTACCTGGGGATATTCTCTATACATATTATATCTTCAACAATATTTGTCATATATTCCTTGAAAATATTATAAAAATTCTATAAGAACTCATCAAGAACCCATCTAGACTAGGAGAACTATAATTATTCATTGTAAATAGGGTCTCCTTTACATTGTACTTGTCTATTCTACTTATTAGATCTTCATTTTTTAATCCATTGATTATGGCTAGGATAGTAGTTGATATATCTCTTGAGATTCACCAAAAAACCCATGTATCTAAGAGGATTAATTCAAAATAATCAATCAAGATTTGTTAGGTTAGAATTTATCACATTAGTTTATTATTATTAGATCAAACATTTTTATATAGGTTATTATTTTAATGTTTCTTACACGTAACTATATCCTTCTTAGGAGTATTGATCTTTTAGTTTGTAACTCTAAAGCATGTATTAAATAGGCTTATGCCTCAATGAATGAATTACTTCACTTTGTTATCATTTGTATTAGAGCAAGAAAATTTGAGTATGCTCTAGACCTATGACATAATGTTGATCTATTTTATTAGAAAGTATTCCTTGATTTGAATTACCACAAAGTGTGTGAGATCTAAATAAATAGAAAATCATCGCCATCCAACAACATGCCCTTGCTCATTTGTTTCGTGTAGGTTTTGTCTAGGAGATCAACAAGTTTCAAAGTCTACAGGTGAAGCTTTGAGATCAACTTCGATGTTGAACTAGACCTGATGTTATGAATGTCCAATCCAAAAAGAAGACAAAGTAAAGTCCTAAAGGTCTTTTTTTTTTTGGTTGATAAGAGCAGTTGTCACAATAAGCTCGTGGTCAAATCACATTCATTTGTATAGACTTGGATATTAATTCCCCATAACACTATGCTAGGCCTATGAAAGCATTAGTGATGCTCATAGGTTTGGATTTGACATGCCTTAATTATGGTCAAAGTTTAGATCTATAGAGGGTACTATTCATGCAGCGGTTAACAAGGACACTAGACCACCAAATAGACCACTCTCTCAATAATATACATTGGTCAATGAAGGCACAAATGGATCATTTGGTGATTAAATATTTTGAAAATTTTTAAACCAACCCACCACCTTGTTCAATCCATTGGAGCCAATCTAGACATGTTTCCTTCCACCTATTTCATTCAAATGAGCATCATAGGTACATGCAACCTCAATGTAGATATCAAAAGAAATTAGGAGACTAGATTTGACACTTTCTGTACCATGCTAATGATTTTTTGTAGAGGATTATAGGTTGACTACAACATGCTCTCACACCTGATATTTTAAGAGTAGAGCGATTCATAAAGAGTCTTTAGAGCACCTCATTCACAAGGGCGATCAACGGTCTTCATTACATGCTCACATATCCATATTTCTAGTTAACATCATCCATGGGAAGGAGGAGCATATTTGTCATTGACATTATAAAAGGACATCATGGGAAGAGGAGACACATTTAAGGAAACTTAGAGATGCAGGATAATGATGACAAGCTTTTATGATAGAGTTGTTTCAATCATCACCCAACTATGACGTGGAAGCTCACCCCCTAGAACCTGCTTCCTCCATGTGGAATCTATTACCTTTTTCATTATAGTATAAAAGAAACAGTAGACAACATCCCTAATAGACTTCAAGCATAATTTTTTGGATGCCTTTCCACGTCAATTGCAAAGTATTACCCATGGCTCACAAACACCTACAAAATTGAGCAAGCAAACCGCTAAGGTGACCATACACTTGCCATTGAAAACTCCTTGAGGCAACCAACAAGGCATGAAATAGCTAAGAGTGTCGGTTCAAAGTGCTACTCAAACAACACCATACTAGTGAAAGACATAACTTGAGGAGGAACATCGAGAGAGTTTAAAGGGAGGTGATGCTTTTTTTAAACCTGATGAGAGGGTCCACCTTGGTGGCTAGCGCATGCCATTACAAAATATGAGCCAGTCGACCTAGCCTTTCTTTTCAAAGCGCTTTGTTTTAAACATAGGAGCACTTTATTTTTAAAAGGGGGACCTTAAAAAAAAAACAAAATGGAGGCTTTAGAAAAAAAGAGGGGGGAGGCATTTTCCATTTAAGTCAAAAGGGGTAATTTTTTTTGAAATGTAGGTGGCTTGTTTTATAGCAAAAATGGAGACTTTTTTTCATAAGGGTGATTTACTCATTTTTTTTTTATTTGTGGAAAACATCCTAAAAGGGATGCCACTTTCGGGTCAGAACCAAGGAGGCAGGGGTGTCCATTCCGCCAAAAAGGGTGATTTACTCATTATTAGCAAACTTTCACACTCTATTTTGTAAACATTGTGCTTGTAAAAGGTGATTTTTCAGCAGATTTTGACACCTTTATTATTTTTCTAATTTTTGCAAGTCATATTTTACAACTTCATATTGCATTGGAGGGAAAAGGAATTTAAAGCAAGTGAAATTTATAATAAATAAATTACCCTTTTCTCAAACCTTCTAGGTTTGAAGCAGCATTTGGTATAAAAAATGCCTTTGATGGTCGTTTATACCTAATACTATCATGATTTTCTACTGCGCTTAACGCATAATGTAGATGCAATAATGATGTCTAGGGTCTATCCGTATAAATTGTTAGGGATAATAAGGAAGTCCAATATATTTATTCACTTTGTAATTCACCCTATTTGCCATTGTCACTTGACTTTAACCTTGAAATTGAGGTTCTCTTGAGAGGTCTTTCTAAGTAGGTGCCAAATATAGGACAATTCCCTTTCTATACTACCTAGGTACTACTTAATATACTCTTTCATATACCTCAAGGTCTCCCTCACACATGAACATGTATAGCGAGAGGACTAGCTTCTTCCAGTACCAGTGAGTATATCGAAAGGGTGGGTATATCAAAAGGTACGAGATATCATATTGATAGTATATTGAAAGGGAGATCATTTTGGAGGGATAATTAATCCTCATAATATCCACTCCCAAAATTTTCTCATAGATTTTTAGCTCCTGAAAGGACCCAATTTTGGACCATGGAAGACCGGGATACAAACTATATTGATAATGGATAAGCTATGGGATATTGTGATAGGCACCATAATGAAACCTTGAGACATGGACCACGTAAAGAAATATGATCAAGCATATACTAGAGCCCTAATCCTCATCACCCTTGCTACAACTAATGTGATCCAACCATATATTTATGATGCAGAGAAATCCAAGGAAACATGGGATGCTATTACAACTATTTATAAAAGGAAGAATCAATCCACTATTCTTAACCTTCAATCCTAACTTCACACATTTAGAGTGGGATATGAAGACAGTATAAATATTTTTATTTGCAAAGTAAAAAAAAGGCCAAATTGAATACCATGGGTGAAAAAGTGGATGTCAATATCTTATTTCCAATCATACCTTGAGCTTTACCATATTCCTTTTGAGTGATTATCACCTCCTTACAAGTCTCCAATATGATGGTTTATTTCAACTAGTTGGTCAATATGCTACAACAAGAAGAAGCAACCAATAAATTAAGGGACCAATTATCAAATAGTGCACTCATCAATCATAAATATGGGAAATAAAAAACACAAAAGGGTTCTTCATAGAAATATTCTTCAAAAAATTTTATTCCTCATCATTGAAGTAATATTAGAAGCAAAAGAGGTATTTCCATATCTATGAACAAGAAGGACATGATACTAATTATTATTGTTACAATGCAACCACACAGGATGATAAAATTTGCAAACCTCATCAAAAGAAGTAGCATAGGCCACATCCCAAATAGAAGTAGATGAAAGGGCATGAAGATTCATACTCAAATTCTAAATAGACACATAAGGTGCTCATGAAAAAAGCTATCACCAAACCCAAGGATGGTGTTTGGTACATTGATTTTTGTGCTAGCAAGTACATGACTAGGGATAAATAATGGTTTTCTACCTTCAAAGCAAAATAATGGAAACCAATGACCATCATCAATAATCAAACCTACAAGGTGAAAGGAGAAGGTGATGTTTTAGTTCATCTTCAAGCTAGAAAATGCACCATCAAATAGGTACTCTATGTACCAGACCTAACAAACAAATTGTCTATGCTCCAACTACTAGATCAAAACATGGAAGTTTCTTTTAGAGTTGAGAATGGTCACAAGAGGTGTTTTATCACAAAAAATGAACATATTGCCACTGGTTCCTAAAAAAGTGGTTTGTTTGCCCTAGATGTTCAATTTTCTCCAAATATAACACTGTCAAAAACCACTACAAATACAATCTCCCTATGGCATAGGAGATATGGGTATCTTACTTCTAAATACTTACTTCGAATAAGTAAGTATTAGATGGTGATTGGCCTACCCAACCTATCACCCATATTGCCAATCTACTCAGGTTTTTTAGTAGGGAAGCAACATCGAGTACCATTTGAGTTGAGTCTCATAGATCCAAAAATCCATTGGATGTAGTACACATCAATCTATGTAGACCCATACAAGCCAACATTGGTGGTAAAAGATACTTCCAATTATATATTGATGACTACTTCAAGAAGATGTGGATGTAATTACAATTAAAGTAAGATGTGTTCTAACACTTCCAATGTTTCAAGTAGCTTGTGGAAAAGGAAATTGGGTATTCTATGAAAGTCCTCCACTCAGATCGAGGGGGAATATACATCCAAGGAATTCACAAGATTTATTGTATAGAATGGAATAAAACAATTCACTACAACCTATACTCCACAGTAAAATGAGGTTGTTGAGGGAAGAAGCTGTTGCATCATGTAAATGGTTAATTGAATGCTCATAGGAGCCAATATAGAGTAGCATTATTGGGATGAAGCTATCACCACTATAGTGTATTTTTTTAACAAAGCACCTACAAAGGTACTACAAGGATTTACACTAGAAAATCTTGGTCTAGGAGGAAACCTTCCATCAAACATATTACAGTATTCAAAAGCAAGACATACATGCATGTACCAAATAAAAAGAGGACCAAGCTAGACATGAAATCCTTGCCATTCATATTTCTTGGAGATGATGATGAATCCAAAGGGTATCAGTTGGTAGACCCAAAAACCAAGATATTGTATATAAGTCAAGATGTGATATTCAATGAAGCAGTTGAGCCAAAGTTAGATACTAAATCCCCTCAAGATGCTACATATCCCGTTGTAAAAAAATAACTTAATGAGGAAGTATAAAAATATATTCTAGCTATGAATGATGAACCTACAACAATTACTCCTACACAATAGTATAAGACTCCAAAATGGGTCCAAAGTATTATCAGAGATGCCAAGCTTGGTGCACCTCCTGATCTCATTTTCATTTGACCTCAAACTCATAGGTTGCAAGTGGGTCTTCAAAACCAAGTACAAGGTAGATAGACCACTCAAAAATATAAATCATGACTCATTGCAAAGGGCTATGCACAAAAATAAGGTATAGACTATGAAGAAACTATTGCACCCACAACAAATATGGCCACCATTAGTATTCTCTGTGACATGGCTGGGCAATTTGATTGGAAGTTGCATAAAATAGATGTTAAAAGTGCCTTAATGGTGATCTACAAGAAGAGGCGTACATGAATCACCCCAAAGGCTTTGTTGTCAAAGGTTAAGAACAAAAATTATGTAAACTTATCAAGTCTTTGTATGGGTTGTAACATGATCCTAGATCCTGGTACATAAAAATGGACAAGCATCTATTGCAACATGGTTTCAAAAAATTTCCTCAGACACAAATCTCTATTACAAAAAAGTTGGATATGAGATAGTGATACTTGTGTTGTATGTTGATGATCTGATCATTACAGACAATTTAGGCAAATTAATAATTGCAGTAAAAAATGACTTGAAAAAGTCTTTTGATATGATATATTTGGGACTTATACACTATTGTATTGGCTTGGAAGTTTAGAAAAAGAAAATCACATTGTGATCACACAGATAAAATATGCGAAGACCCTACTAAAAAGATATTAGATGATAGAATATAAGCCTAAGGCAACACTAATGGAGTAAGGATTGCAACTATCTCAATATGATAAGTCTCCTTAGGTATCTAGTACTCTCTATAATTAGCTAATTGGGAATCTCATTTACTTGACCAACACCATGCCTGATATCAGTTTTGTTATAGGATATCTTTCAAGATTCATGTAGGATCCTAAGGAAATCCATTAGAAAGTAGCAAATAGGGTACTACATTATGTCCATGGTACTACTAAATATGACCTAGAGTATAACAAATGTGATTTTTTTTATTAGGTGGAATAAGGAGTTTTGAAAGGGTCCCTAAATACTTTACATCTAAAATAGAGCCTTAAAATAGGACTATAGGAGAACCACAAAAAAACTATAGAGCAAGGAAAAATCAAGATCCAACAACAAGAGGAGGATCCTGGAAGCATAAAAAAAGAATATAATCACACGAGAGAAAGCAAGATCCACTTAGGATTTACGCTGTTCTACCTCAACAACAAATCATGCCTCTATTTTTTGAACTACCAACCCTGAGGAGAGATTTGAACAAAATGACATCAATTTTTCTTGGCTTGGTGTTTCTTTCCTCTGCATTGGGTCGGGGAACAATGGGATCTCAGGTAACTGTAGAAGCGAGATCCAACTATAGATTATCTTTCCCCTAAGGAAAGGATAGATTACGAACCATTGCTTATTTTAACTTTAGTTTCTCTTTTCCTAATATCTTAGTTTTGAGGGGTTTTCCACATTCCTATCCTCTTCAACATCTACACTTCTTTTATTTTGATTTTTGGTTATAGGGCCCAAGGTAACGACCGTTTTCCTTACATTTGAGACCTTGTTCATAAAATTTAAAACCCTGTTTGTGTTTAAGGGGTGAGGATATTTTTTCCTTCAAAAGAAGAATTTGGAAGGGTTTCTAGAATAGATGCCTTAGCAGGAACATCCCTATTTTCTTCCATAGGAGGAGGAAATACTTATCCTAAACATTCTATTTTTTTTTTTGTGTAGAGAGAATAAAGAAACACTATGAAGTAGAAAACATAGGACTTACCTGAGTTGAGGGTTAATCTCTCTCTCTCTATTCTCTCCCTTTATGGACTTCTAGAACAGGCAAGGATTCATGAGACTCCTTTGGAGATCCTGCTTTGAAAAGATAGTGTTTAGCTAGATCCTACTATGGCCCAACTTTCTTGGAGTTAGGAGATTTTTCTTAAATGGGCATTGGGTAGAAGAGTGCCCTTGTATTTTGTAGGAGGTAAAAAATGAAGGTTTGGTTTCATAATATCATCCAAAACTAGCTCTATACATCTAGGAAGTTTTAATTCTAGATTCATGTTGATACACATTCTAGCAAAAACTATTCTTGATTTGGCCTTAGTGGTAGGGTCAATCAAGACTAGGTCACCAATAGCTCTTGCTATTCCAAGAAGGATATCCTCATGCTACAATTAGATAGGAAGTCAAGTAAGTCTTACCTAAACCAGAGTTGAGTTGATACTTTGAGTGTTCGGGTTGAAGTCCAAACCCCATTTCCATAGGAAAAGGCCATGGCTGCCAAAGAACTAGGGGCCTCCTTCGAGGATTCAAATCACATCTTTAGGACAATTCAATTTGATGAGAAAGAAGCCCTTAGGGAGAACAACTATCTCCATATTCTCATGCAAATTTTATTTGGAGAAGGCCCATCTTCGAATAAAGTCAACATCAGAAAAATATCGTAAGAATTTCCCCACTAGATTGCTGGCTTCCTAAGCTAAAGCCATATTCAAAAATTCCACCAAGACATGGAGTTTTCCTTGAGAAGTATATAGGTCAAAAAAGTTGCTTCTCACAATATAAGAACCCAAATCCTTTCGAATGACCTGAGTAAAGAACTTAACTCCCAGATTGGATGGTGATGAAGGGTTATCTTATAAGGAAATCTTGAGATCTATGCTGCTAGAATGTAAATCTACCTAGAATCTAGAGGTCTCCACCCCACTAGTTCAACCATTTATAGGGGTAAAATTAGACCCATAGATCATATCACTGTCCTAGAAAGAGATTCTTGGGATTGGTACTTTTAGTGGGGGGTTGTGGTTTCATCCAAAATCTAAAAAACTCCTTCCTAATAGGCAGATAAGCTCCAGGATCAATCCTTCTTCCATATATCTTATCGCTTTCTTCTAATTTCCTACTCACTTCCATTTCAAAATTTGAAATTTTTTCCCTCCCAACCTAGGATGCATGTTCCCAAGGTGGGCATGATCTACCTCGATTCTTGTAGGATCCTTCCCATATGGCACACAATCACTATCTATGATCTTGAAATTCAAGATTTTCCTACTTCGCATCTCCATCCTGCAACCTAGGAAATCACATCCATTTTTAATTTTTCCAAGAAGAATGTTCTTACAAGGATACATGGACTCAAATTATGTTGTATCACTAGATGACATAAAATCAACGTCTAGATATGTATTTCATATGGTATCTAGACTTATCTTGTGGTATAGCAAGAAACAACATGTAGTAGCATTATCATTCATGGAGACAAAATATTGCATTGCACGAGGAGCTACGTGTGAGGTAATTTGGTTACATCACATTCTATAGAAAATGGGCATATAGAAGAAACATCCAACACTATTGAAATATGATAACCAAGGCGTTCTAAAATTGGTTAATAATATAGTATTTCATGAAAGAACGAAGCACATTGAAACTTCATGCCATTTCATTTGAGACCATGCTTAGAATTGAGAAATTAACCTCCTATACATTCCCACCAACAAAAAGATTGCAAATATTTTTACAAAGGCACTTGCATGTGTTAACTTTGAATTGTTTTACAATTCTCTTTATTTGTCAAATAATGTAATAAGGGGATGTTAGGATATGATTTACCATATTATTTTATTATTATTAGATCATGCATTTTAAATGAGCTATTATTTTAATATTTCTTGCATGTAATGATCTCCTTGGGAGTATTGATCTTCTAGTTTGTAACCCTAAAGCATGTATTAAATAGGCTTATGCCTCAATGAATGAATTGTTTCACTTTGCTATCACGATATTGTTAATTTGTTCCTCATATTCTACTATATTTTCATCTAGGTTTGTTATACACTTAATATTGTTCCAAGATCATATATTAGATTATTTTCTTGTGTAAAAAATTAGGGTTATGATCACATTCTATGAGCCATTTAACCCTCAAAATTTGACTCAAAATATTGCTTCTCTAGTATATTCTTCCTAGAGGAGAAGGACAACCCCTTATCTCTCTCTTTATTATATCACTTGATATCCCATGATCATGAATATAAGCCTAAAATTCACACATTTAAAGTTCTAATTAATTTTTTTTTGAAATATGTTCTTAAAAGCTTCCTTTGTCCAAGTTATAAGCTTGGATTTTAAGAATTATAGTTTTCCATTGAACCTATGAATATGGGAGACTTTATGAGGAGGTGATTGATCCTATATTTATATAATTATGTTATTGAAATCCTTATTTTCATACCACATATTCTCAATGAGAAATAGGATCCTTTTGGAAGAGAATTATCTTTCATAATTAGCATTATGGGCTAGTATTAAGATCTAAATTGCATAAGTATTTCCATTTTGAAAACTGTATATCTATCTATCCAATTAGGATTGATTAGTAATCTATCCAATATATCCACTATACAACTTTTTATCTTTTCTTCTATTCAACCATGTGTAGGATCCTCTTAAGGGTTTTACATCTACTACATGAAAAATATCCAAATAATTCCTTAAAGTTTTGGTATCTAAGGAATTGGAAGATATTCACCTTATTTTTTGATAATTCTAAAAAAATTTAAAATCATCACTAAGCACCCATGCACTAAAGTTCAATATTTGGATGTGAACAACCAACACTACCCAAAAAATAGATTTTTTATCCTTTGCACATGTGCCATATATGTTAACAAGATGAGAAATCTATAGAGATATGATACATTTTCTTTGACATACTATGTAGTTACTGGAAATACTAACTTGCTTGTCATCCACTTATTGGGCTTCCAACATACCATTAATTCCCTTGCTAAACCTATAGCTAAACAACATATTACATCTACTCCATGCTATATAGAAAAAATATTTCCTTGTCCAATTTTAGTTTTTGAAGAAGCAAGATATTTGGGTCATAGGGTCTGATTACCTATTTGAGTATCCTTTTTGGAGGGATTACCTTACCCCCTCATGTTTTAAGAGTAGACCTACATTAAATTAGAAATGTGATTTTGCACTAACCTTTATTGATGCCTTTTTCTGTAACTAATATTTTATACTTCTTCCTCTCTTTCTTATTCCAATTTTATTTATCTTTTTAAAGCTTGCATGGTGTGTTGGATTTTTGTTCATTTTAGTATATGATTCCTCTTTCTTTACTTTGGGAGTATATTTACTTATTATTTCCATCATTGGGATGTCTTCATTTTCCTTTATAATATCTACACTTTGTATTTATAGCATCTCTTCCTCTTCCTCTAAGGAGGTAAGTTATTGAAATTTATTTTATTTTTTGGTTTAATAGGTGAAGTTTTTTACTTTGGTTCTCCTCTTTCTATTTGATGATTGGAAACCCATATCTTATCCATTTATAGTCAGGCCTTCAACCTAAAATTCCTTTTGGGCCCTAGGAAAATATCTGAAGAGGTGACCACATCCATGATATCAACATTATGTATGCAATATTTTCATCATCTACTTATTGTTTCCAAGTAAGTCCATCCATTTTAAGGATTTGTCTAATTCTAAATTGACATATATTTGAGCAAAAGTTTTCATTGTTCTTACATATGCAATCTTATCAATGTCAATAGAAGACCTAATAAAATTACCATAGATTCAAACACATAAGTAGTGTAATGATTTAATGAAAGTTCGTATAAAAGAATCCATATAGGGGATTTAATGAGCATTTCCTCTATAGACCAAACCCCTGTGTGTACAAATATCATGAACAACCTAACATTTTAAAAGAATCATGGTCTACCATAGAAAATAATATCTCTATCAACCTCATTAGTAAAAGTGATGATGCATTAACCTATGGGAAAGATGATTATCTCATAGGCCCCTTTTGTAACCCATCTTCTAGTTCCTAGTCATACAAATCACTAAGCAAGAGTTAGATACCAAGAAAGTGGTAGATGAGATAAAACCTCTCCAATATTTCAATATTACCATCTAAATTCTCTCCATCCAACATCAACATTAAGCTCCCTTCAAAACAAGAATGAATACAGGGTTTGTAAAATAGGTTTTTGAGAATCTATCACCTTGTTAGAAAATATTTTTTCCTTTATATTCTTCAAGAGATCACATTTGAAAGATGTAATTAAGGTGGCCCTCTTGGATCTTTGCATGGAAATTAAAATTAACTTAAAATAAATGATACCTTATATCAATCTAAAATTGATACAATGTTGAGCAAGAGCCAAACTCTAGCAAAGCTCTATCCATCATAAATAATATATACCATCTTATAAATCATGCTATAAAGGCTTATTTAATGATTTTTTTGAATTTCATTTTTCTAATGAACCAACATAAAGGTAATATTGATTGTACTTACTATAACAATATTTTTCCTTGTCTCTTGAATCATAGCCAATATATCAATCTTCAATATATTCCAAAAATTTTAAACATAAATTGTAATAAATCCATCTTGGCCAGTTTCTTTGTCAAGAAGGAATACAAAATTACCTCCTATAGCTCCTTGATCATATTTATCATCAAGCTTTCATTTTATGCTTGTATAATGATTGATAGAATAGTTTATAAAATTTGGATTCAAATCTCTTCATCCTATCCAAATTTTGATAAATAACTTTGAATACTTGATTATTTCCTTCCTAGTATTTTATTCAAGAATTTATCAATTTAGAGTTGAAATATATATATATGGAAAACATCCCAAAAGGGATGCCACTTTCGGGTAAGACCCAAGGAGGCAGGAATATCCGTTCCGCCAAAAATGCCCAGGACTCGGACCTGGCCTACCACCTTTGACATACTCAAGGAGCAAACAAACACACAAACCAATTTAAAAATAAGTAAATAAATAAGTAAATAACAACAAAAATAATTAAAAAAATAAAAAAAAATGCTCCTTGAGTGTGTCAAAAACAAAAGCACAACCAAACACGCACAATAAGATAAAATAAACCACAACACAAACCACATAGAAAAATACAAGAACCGCATAACAAAACACAAACAAGACAAAAACAACAGAACACTACAAAGACATAACCCAACAAAAAACATGAAAAATAAACACAACCAAAACCTAAAAAATTAAAAAAATAAAAATAAAAAACAACCAACAACAGACAATAAAAACAAACAAAAAACATAGAAAACACTCACACATAAAAACACGAATTAACACAAACAAAGAGAAACTCAAGAACAAGAACGAAAAAAACACAAGAACAATAACAAAAAACTTAAAAAAAAAAAAAAAACAAAAACAAAAGAACCCACCCACCTTAAAAAACTAAACAAAAAAAACAAAAAAAAAAAAAAAAATTGAACATAACAATGACCTATCTAGACCATAAGACTATTAAGGCAAGAATCAACATAGGAAACAAAAGAAAGAATAGAATGAGCTAGGGAACTAAAAAAACTGAATGAACCAAAGAGAAAAAAAAAAAAAAAAACAAGAAGAAACTAGGTACCTTTAGAATTGGAGCCATCCAAAGAAATGATAGAAAGAAGAGCTTCCCTAATTTGAGAAGCCCACCATCTAGGAGGGTGGCCATAACAAGTAAGATCACCATTGTCCAAAGCCCAATTAGCTAAAGCATCAACACTCTTGTTTTGATCTCTGACCACATGATTGTAATCAACTTTCAAAAATCCCATATGGATTAATTGAATCTTCTCAATAATTCTTTTTATTCTCCAATCCACCTTATGATTCTTAGGAGGAGTCTTCAAGATATTAATCATAATTTGAGAGTCAGACTCAACTAACACCTTTTCCCAGCCAACCTTAGTAGTCTCCTGAAGGCCTCCAAGGATACCATATCCCTCAGCAAGGTTATTGGAAAGAATACCCAAATTCTCAGCAAAAGTAAAAACCAGGGAGCCATGTAAAAGTCTACCAATTCCTCCCACACTGGATTTTCCAGGGTTCCCTCTAGAGGCTCCATCAGTATTGACTTTTCCAAAATCCTTAGGAGGAGGTTGCCAATTTCTTGTCCTATCCATCTTACTAATACTCACATTCCCTTTAAGTTGGTTACCCTTAGAAGATTTAATCTTCAATCTTTGCATCACTTGATCCCATCTTTGGTGGGAGTTTTGGGGGTGATTAAGGAGTTGATGGACTGATTCAACTAAGTTGGCTATGGTCTTTTGCCAAATATAGTGAATATCCTTCCTATCTTGATTAAAAATTAGTCTGTTCATTTCATTCCAAATATTCCAAAGAAGAATGGTAGAACCCATCAAAACTAACTGCCTAATAAAATGATCAACACCCTCTTGATTAGGACAATCCCTCCAAAGTTGTTCAAAAGTAAAAAAATTGGACCACTATAAGGCAAGTAAAGTGGCCATTCTCCTCCATAGCTCAGAGGCTAAAGTACACTCAATAAAAATATTATTGAGAGTTTCTACATTCTCTTCACACATTTCACATCTAAAAGGGCCATGAAAACCACGCTTCATAAGTTGCTCACCAGTAAGCACCCTACGATGCAATAAAATCCAATTAAATAACCTCACCTTAGGCCAAAGATTTTGAGCCCACAATCAAGAAAAGATGTCAGAAGAATGGTTGGGATTATTAAGGCATAAGGTCAAATAACCTTGAGCAACTGAATACTCACCCTTAGTAGTGTTGTTCCATCCAAAACAATATTTTTCATGGGACCAAGAGAGGGATCTCATATGAAGGATGCCTTGGATATCTTGTATTTGCCTTTCTGGGATTTGAATAGGCCAGTACTCAATAGGGATCCAATATCTACCAACCTTTGAATTATCAGTATGGTACCGATAGTAATTAGCCACCTTTATCCAATTAGCTCGGTGAAGCTCCTCCATCCAAGGCCTCCAATCGGGAAATTGAGTTATCAAAGGCTTGTGACCATCCCAAGAATCTGTCAAAAAATTTACTGTTGACCATTATGAATGATCCAAAATAAAATTTTCTTTATCAAATCCTCACCGAGTCTTAAGAAGCTGCTAAAATGGAAGAACCTTTGGTAGGAAGTTGATAGCGAACAAGGTCTTCAGGACTTTTGTTCTCAGCATATTTAGCACAAAGATTATTGGCCCAAAGAGCATTGGGGTTATGCAACATCCTCCAATATAATTTAGTAGCTAAAACTTTGTTGTTATTAATAGAAGACGAGAATCCTAAAACCCATTCATTCTTAGGAAGACATAAAGTATCCCATTTCACCAAGGCCCATTTTCTTTTCTCCTTAGTACCACTCCAAAGGAAATGATGACTAATTTGATCCAATTATCGAAGAACAACCTTTGGGATATTCAAAATGGAAGAAACATAAATAAGAATAGCTTGAAGGACTAATTTTACCAAGGTGATTCTACCCCCAAAAGAAAGCCACTGTTGGTCCACTTTCCAATTTTCTTCTTGACTTTGTCCAACAACCAATTCCAATTTTTATTTTTCTGCCTTTGAATATTTATGGGAATACCTAAATAAGTGATTGGAAGGGTGGTCTTCTTATATCTTAATTTATCCAAGACCATGGATTCCTATCTAGCAGAGAAGTGAAAGAAAATAACTTTAGATTTGCCTTCATTGATCAACTGCTAGGGTTTAGGGTTTAAAAATTAGAAATTAGAGTTTAAAAATTAGAAATTTGAGTTTAAAAATTAGAATTAGAAATTAGAGTTTAAAAATTAGAGATTAGAGTTTAAAAATTAGAAATTAGAGTTTAAAAATTAGAAATTAGAGTTTAAAAATTAGAAATTAGAGTTTAAAAATTAGAGTTTAAAAATTAGAAATTAGAGTTTAAAAATTAGAAATTAGAGTTTAAAAATTAGAGTTTAAAAATTAGAAATTAGAGTTTAAAAATTAGAAATTAGAGTTTAAAAATTAGAGTTTAAAAATTAGAGTTTAAAAATTAGAAATTAGAGTTTAAAAATTAGAAATTATAGTTTAAAAATTAGAGTTTAAAAATTAGAGATTAGAGTTTTAAAATTAGAAATTAGAGTTTAAAAATTAGAAATTAGAGTTTAAAAATTAGAGTTTAACATCCTTCCACATAACCCCTGAGCAAGAACTATCTCATCTACTATTTGACGTCCTTCCACATAACCCCCTTGCTGCGGGAAATAATCTTAGAAAAACAATTAATGATTTGCTTAATATTAGAAGCTTCCTTAACTATAGCTTTACCTAAAATAGTAGAGTCATCCACAATTTGAAGATGAGAGATAGGTCTAGCTCCATGAGCAATGGTAAATCCTTCAACCCCCTCTTTTTGGTTATAGTCCTACCCAAACATTCAACAAGAATGATGAATAAATAAGGGGATAGCGGATCACCTTGCCTAATACCTCTAGAAGCTGGGAATGACTGAGAAGGCCTACCATTGATAAGAACCAAGTAGAAAACTGAAGAGATACATCCCATAATCCAATCCATACAATCCTTAGAGAAACCAAATTGCCTCAAAACTTTGATAAGGAAGTGCCAATCCACTCTGTCATAAGCTTTGGATAAGTCTAACCAAATGAACATGGAAGGAGATTTTTGCATATCCATGGAATGGATGACTTCTGAGCAAGAACTATCTCATCTACTATTTGACGTCCTTCCACCTAACCCCCTTGCTTTGGGGAAATAATCTTATGCAAAAGAGGCTTCAACCTTTTTGCCATGATTTTAGTAATGATTTTGAGAAGAACATTACATAAAGCAATAGGTCTAAAAGTTGAGATATGATCAACCTCTTGAGCTTTTGGAACAAGAGTAATATAATTTTTATTGATAACCTTCAAAATTTCTTTGGCTTTCTTGGCTTCTTCCACCACCTCTAATAAATCAACATGAAGGATATCCCATAACTCTTGGTAGAACTCAATAGGAAAACCATCAGGACTCGGGGTTTTCCCTTTTTGCATTTTAAAAACTACTTGTTGAAGCTCATTGATAGTAACACGAGCAATCAAAATAGAGTTCTCCTCAGAAGTGATAAGAGAAGGGATTGCTTGAAGAGCATTTTGTTGTGAAGGTGAGTCAAGAGGAGTAGCAACAAAAATATTGGAAAAGTAATCAACAACAATAGAGTTCATGCCATCCCAAGTATAAACAACATATCCAGAAACTGATTTTAAGGAAGAAATAAAGTTGTGAGATATTCGAGCTAGAAGATATTTGTGGAAGAAATTTGTGTTTCAATCTCCTTCTTTGAGCCATTGAATTCTAGATTTTTGCTTCCATAAGATTTCTTCTCTTTTTTCCCATTCCTCTAACTGAGTTGTGAGTTTAATTTCATCTGCACTTCTCTTCTTTGTGAGGCCATCTAAACAGATTTTCTTATTCAAATTTTCAAGATGAGCAATAAATTCATGTTTTTTTTATGAACATCCCTAAACTCTTTCTAGTTCCAAGTCTTGATTTTGGATTTAATGTATTGCAGTCTTTTGGAAAAACAGAACATCTTAGTCCCATGCCTAGGTTTACCTTCCTTCCACCATTATTGCACACGAGGTCGCGAAGGAAATGTCTCTAAGCCACATTAATTGAAAATGAAAAGGAGAGAAACTCACATTGGTTTTCCACATTTCCACCATGACTGGCCAATGGTCCGAACAAGCATTATTAAGAGTCTTCACTTTAGGAATGTGACCATGGATTAAGAAATTTTTAGAGAGAAAAATCCTATCCAATCTCTCCATTATACAAGCTAAGCCCTGCCTTCTGTTAGACGAAGTCATAAGTCCATTATCTAGTTGGATATCCACAATATGGATGTTTGCAATATATTCACTCATGAGGTTAGTGCTTTTGTCCAAATTTCTATTTCCCCCCCTTTTCTCATCCAGAGAGAGGATGGTATTAAAATCTCCTCCGATCAAGATCCAAGATTTTGAAAAATGAGAGATAATATGAGTAATATCCTTCCACTGTCTTCTTTTTTCCTTCAAAGAAGTCAGAGTATAAACAGTAATGCAGAGCATAATTTGGTTGGAACGTCTACTTTGAGTAGCTATAGCCAAGAAACCCCAACTGCCAACCATATGGTGAATAACTACCTCTTTTGGGTCCCAAATTGAAATAATTTTTATTAGGTAAAAGACAAGTTTATTTTAATTGTAACATAAAAATTTGGTATTTTTATCACATTTTCTAGGCCATCCCTCCCTAGATGTTTTAGCTTGATAAGACACTTCCTTTTGTAATATGTTAACAATAATCATTTGTTTTTCTTGTACATAAATATTTTGGTACTTTTAATTAATTTTCACTCTTTTGCAAACCTATAAGCTTGGATTTATTTTCCCCTCTATCTTAAATATGTTACGAGATGATTTGGTATATTACATCATTTTTCTTTAGATATTTAATCTTTTGAACAAATCTAATACATACATAAAATTTCAAAATTTTATTAGACCCACACAACATAACCATTTGAAATAAATCAAGGACTTGAATCTACATAGATTTTTAAAGCCAAAAGAACTGGTTTGTGAACTCATCTTACTCGTAAAAATATTAGAAGAAATTATGCGCTTTGTTTATAGCCAAGTATTAAATATAAAAGTTGTCAAATTTCTTTGCCACATAAAAGGTTTACTTATAAAATCCCAATTGGTAAGAGAATTATTTGGTAGAATTTGGTACCACATGGTAACTTTATCTCTTAATGAATATATCAATAATTAGACCATAATATCCTCTTCTTGGATTCAATGTATTGATTTTAGAGTGGATAACTCATTCAGATGATTTATGAAAATTTTTATTTCCATTACCATCTAAAGTAGTTAAGGCTTTCATGGCGTCTATAATTATGAGAGAATAAACCATGAAGTTCAATGAAACTTGGTAAATCTACCCATGCAATCATTGTTGAGGCCTTCGTGATGCTTACATATGATAGTTTTGAGGGGTTTTTTCATAAGGAATTTATAGTAAATATTGTACTTGATATTAAGGGTAGACCATGTACCCTTATGGTTGATGCATGAATGGTATCATCTATTTATTTTGAGGGGCCACTATTCTTGGGGAAATTATTGTTGATTATGATTCTAAACTAGAGGTGGATTTTGGGCCACTTAGTTAAGAGAATTAGGATTTGGAAGTACAAGAGGAGTAAGTAATGCTTGTTGGTTTTACCATTTAGAGCCATTGAACAAATTATATAAGTAATGGTAGTGGTTTTAAATATTGTGTAGGATAACCCACTTAAGGGAGCACAGGGTTCTAAGTTCCCAACTTTGTAGGTGGATTTTACAAGTTTTGGAAAACATTTTGTTTTGGCGGTAGATTAGGTGGGAGTTGATTCAATGCACCTCGAGGTATACTAGGGTTTAATAGATTCTAAACATTCTATTAGATATGGATGTTTGGTAATCCTTGAGAGCCCTGTATTATTTCAAGGACCTAAACCATCTATTAGGTAGATTATATGGGCAATTGAGGTACGGTGCTAAGAGGGACTGAATCTAGTCCTAAACTATCTAGTTGTGGGCTTATGTTAATTTGACTATTAAAGCCTACTTATGATTGGATTGGATTAATTTGACTCCTAGATCCAACCTATAGGCTTTATCTTGGTTGGGATATTAGCAGTCTACTGGCTTATAGAGACGAAAGTCACTACACTTACACTCATTTGGGATGCTACTACATATGATCTAGCAAGTGGGAGGTTATTGATGTTTGCCTATATAGGAGGTTAGCAATAGTATTGGATATTGTAGGTGAAGTAGTGGTCCATGCCTGAGTGGCACCTAGTATGGCATACTAATGATTGACAAGTGGATGATTAGGAAAACCATTTCTATCCAAGATGAAGGTGAATTTTTTTTATCCTTTGTTAATAGGGCTTGCCATAGTTTCTTCAATATAAGTGGTTGAAAGAATTTCCTCTAAAATTTATATCCAAATTTATGTGGAATGCTTCCTCCTTTTTTTTTCCCTTCTTCCTATATTCAATCAACTTCACTTAACTTATTTTCCTTTATCGTATGAATTAGACCTTGTATTCATAAGAGGTTTATAATATCATTCCTTGTTTAATATCCACTATACATGTCATAATAGAAAATATTAAAAAATGGGTCAAATTGGTTATTAGTACCCAATGAATCACTAGAAATTCAACAAATAATACAAACTACTAGTTGTGCTTGGAGTAGAAGAAAAAGGATTAATGACATCACTTCATGCCAAAAATAAGTCTAGCAAATTATAATATCTATCCCATGAATCATAAGAAAGATCACTTGGAAAGTTGAAGAGCTTTTGGATGAGAGTGACAAATGTGAGAGAAATTCAACGAATTATTGCTTGATCCAACAAATTGATAATATAGATACTCATATGAGGCTTTGTATGGAATGACTACCTAGGATGTCAACAAATCATCAAAAAGAGGACTTGTAGAGGTCTCTAAAATCTCATAATTTTTCTCACTCTACCAAGTCATCAAATCATTCAAGTTTAATACTTTCCAAGTTTATTTTTAAAAAGGTTTATATGTTTATTTATTTAATGGTGTTTACATTTGATCCTAATTCATTATATTCTATAATTGGTATCCTTACAAACTTAGGATGTAAAAATTTTCAAATTGGGGATAACAAGTACCAACTCAATAAGAGCTTTATCAAATTTATGGATATTGATATGTCTAACAAAACCATTTCTATATCTAGTGAACTTTCCAATGGTTTGACATAGATCTAAGAATGATGGAAGAGGGTATTCTGGAATGTGTCCCATTATAAGTGTAAGAAATAAACTAATTAACACCCATGATCTCATGTTTATAGTCTTGGAAAAGGGGATATTTAAGTCTTGTTAACCTCCAAATTTTTAATTTCACTACCCTACATTAATTTGACTAATCTAGATGCATAAAATTAACATGGTAAGGTAAGTGTGCAAGGAATAAAGTGGGGAAAGGGGGTGAAAATGGTTGTCATTCTTACTTATCCAATTTGAGAAGTTGGAGAGATTGCTAAAAGGAGTCTTGAGAGTGATGGTGGATAACAAGAGATTGGTGCATTGTGCAGACATGGTTCAAGGGACGATACAAGCTTCAAAGTGTATTGTATAGGTATGTTTGAAAACCAAAGTGAATTTTCATCATTTAAGAGTATTTTTTCATGTTTTTGGCATGAGTGGCAAATTTTCCAATTGTGGTAAATTTTCCAGTGTTCTTTCCATTGGTGGAAAATTTACCATGTGCCAAAAATTACCTGTAAAAGTTGTTGATGTTGTTTTGGATTTTCTTTTTGGTAGGGAATGAAGGTGTTAGTGAGTCAAGAGTGTCATCTAAAGATGATGAATGACATACTAGCAAGAAACCTGCACAATTATGAGTACAGTGTGTTGGTGATCATTGGGCTAGACCATGTGGCATACATGCCAAAGCTAGAGTTTGATTGGCCACTCTTAACAACTTTGGCATACAGATGGTATCCTTCAACCAATACCTTCAGGCTATCAATAGGGGAAATGATGATGATGTTAGAGTATGTTTAGCATATCTTGCAGGTTCTTACTCAAGGTGACCCAATCCATGTTGGGAAGGATGATGGATTTGGAAAGTCACTACTAACTAGAAATGAGAAATTTACAAGGATGGATCATGGTTTATGCATCAAATATGCATATAGGAGAGGACATATAGATCGATGAAAACTCTGTTATCCTTTATTGCATTAGGTATCTTAATGGTAGACATGAGTAGGTGGTTCATATATTAGGGATGAGAAGTGATCATAGTTGGTTTACAATATTGCTAGATTGTGTATGCATGGGGGCCAACTATCTTGGCTAGGCTGTATGAAACACTATATAAATTGGTGTATTGAAGCGACAAGATTCTAGTATGTTGTACTCTTTTAGAGGTGTGGTCTTGGGAGCATATAGTAGTCAAGAGACCTATTGTAGATGGGAGGATACCTAGTGTAGGTAAGCCTATAATTTACAGATGGGTGAGTTGTATTAGACCTAGTCATTGTACCTTGACATAGGCTCGATTCTTATTTAATGAGTTGAGGGTTAGACATATTACTTGGCAACCATGGAGGGGTCAGTTTAGGTGGTTAGATAAAAACAAGGAGTTAGCTCAGGTGAGGAGGATTCATTGGTTAGATAACGGAGGGTGAGATTATGAGCTATACCAGTATGACTAAGTGCTATACCAGTTTGGAGAGGTATAGGGGATACTAAGAGTGGGTGAGATGTGGATGTAATGGGTTACATAGGAGAGGTGGTGGGAGTATGCAGATCCATACTCCTTTATTGAGGTAGATGTCAATGATCCTAAGATATTGAATCTAGTCATAGCTAATGTTGGAGCAATGAAGGAGTATACATCCTTGTATGAGCAATATTTTATTGCTATATTGACATTGATAAAGGCAATAAGGGGATGAGATGTGACTATAGAGGTTATGGCTAGGATCCTTTAGGGCATACGATAATGGATAGGAAGATAGTAGAAGGATATAAGGGTAGGAAGGTAGGTAATAAGGGGAGGAGACCAGGGCAAGACCAAGGTTGAGGATGCTCCATTGGATGTTCCTCCATTGTCGATGGCCCCCATAGTGCTAGAGATATTTAGAGGATCTAGTATTAGCAAGTTGACTATGGAAGAAACATAGGTAGAGTTGGAGGCTTTGACTAGGAGCTTCCATGAGGTGAGAGAGAAGGCAATAATTGAGGCTACACAAGAGGAGGAGGTTGGTAGAGCTCAAGATGAGAGAACTTGAGTGATATAGGAGTGGGTTTATTGCAATGAGATCATAGTCAAGATACATGAAGCTTTGAAGTGAGTTACTCGAGAGTGAGACGAGGATGTCTCAAGGGTGGATCAAGGGATAGATGTATACATGATGGATATGGTGACTGACCTATTGGAGTGATGGTTGGAGTGGAAAAAGGTAAACCTATATAGGATAAGGGTAGATTCTGATGGAGCGAGGGTAGGTCTGGATAGAGTGAGAGTGGATCTAGATAGATTGAGGGATGACTTTGATATGGCAAGGGATGATATTTGGCTAGTTAAGGTGGACGTAGAGAGAGAACGAACTCAAGCTGTATAGTAAAGACAACTCTATCATACTATTTTTCTTCCTAAGTGGTGACAAAAATTATTTTTGTGGCTACAATTGAGGACTTAATCTATGAATCGATATTCATAGTGGTTGACTAGTTTTTGGTCTCCTCCACCAACACTTGGGGGAGAAGATGTAGGATCTAATTGTTAGGCTTATAGGAGTGAGTGTACCAATTTTATTATGTGGTACATCCTCTCTTTTAGGCATAGGTATTGAGTGTATTTATTTTCTCATTATGATACACATGTCTTGTAGGCATGTATGATATTGAGGCATTGTATATAGTTATGACATTATGCTATGTGTTGAGTTTTTAGATAATTATTATGTTTTGTGATGTTATTTTGATGATATGATGTTGTGATTCTTTTCTTTGTTGATTTCAAGAATGTAATTATTGATGTGATGATTATTGATGACAAGCATTTTGATGGATGCTTGTAACAACCCACCAAAACCAACCTGAGAGATTTTTTTTTACAAGCAAGGTTTATAAAAAATTCCTAATAAATTACAATATATACATAAGGTACAACCAAATTTTGAGTTATTATCACTACAAATGACAATAAAGTGGACAAAGTGGTCAACATCCCATATTTTTGGGGTTCACATTTCTAAAACTCACTGTTTAAAAAGGATGTCAATAGTGGCCCCTCACCTTTTCCATATCCTCATTGATATAGGACAACTTGACCATGGCATTGTGATTATCCTCTAAGACCCATAAAATTAAAGAGTGACACCTATTTCCTAACCCTACATAAGTCCATCTATGTAGGATATTTCTAGCGTAATTCCTTAGTGCTTAGTTACCACATCTCCATGAGCTAACTAAAGTTATTACCACTCACTTGGAAATGAACATAATCACCTGACCCTCACCATTCAAGGTATCACCACTATGTTGATTTACAAACAATATTCCAAGATCTAACAATTTTATAAACACCCAGACCTCATCATTCAAGGTGCATCATTCACAATAATTTGGTTATTGCATCACTACAACTCCTCCCATATCAGCAAATGCTTAGCTATTGCATCACCAAAAATCCTTCCAAGATTCACATTACCTAGATATTACCTCATCATAACTCCTTCTAGGATTGGATTTCATTCTTAACTCAAGCGTACTAATATAGTTCTAATTCCATGCCCAAGAACCCCATCAAACTCCAAAATAAAGCATAAGGAAGAGTACCATCCAATATAATGCTATACTAATACATGATTAAATGAATCATTGTTCTAACATTTTTTAATAAATCCAACATAAAACAAGATGCATTTTTACTCTTAATGCTAGGTCATAAAAATACTTTAAGAAATCAAAATGCTAACATCATTTATAATTTCAATATTAGCATAGAATATCTCTCTAGCTTAAATATATTATATTATATTTCTTTCTTTGCATCAAATAAAGAACTTTCAAAAGAGTTCATAAGCCAACGTATTTTTACAATCACTTGTAAACCAAGGGTTACAAATAAGTTATAAAGGTCAAAATATCTTTCAAACTCTAATAGATTAGGAATAACAACCAAGTATTACATAACAAATTCCTCAATTACATAATACATTTTTATTCTTAGATACGTTAAAGCAAAACCGTCCAAGTGGCCTTTGTACCATATTCTTTTCATGATCCTCTTGATGAAAGAAAACATCCTATGATTTTTGAGAAAAGCTTAGGGATCAAGACAACTCATAAAATTGCTTATGCAATAGACAACAGGAGGCTCTCAATTTGGGTGGGATGTCCTCCTTCCACTTTGACCACTCTCCCTGCTCCAGGTCTGTGTACCTTAGGACAGGAAAGGATCCTCCTATGCCAAATTTGTTTTAGGCCCATGGGTTCTACCTAGAGCCTTTCAAGTGGATTACTACTTTTGATTGGGGTTTTGAAACTGTTTGGACCATCTCAAAGATTTTTCCCTGGTGCCTGTTGGTGTTGGTTGGCTTCTAGATAGCTCAGTTGGGGGGTTGTGGCTTCCAGAAGAGGGTTTGGTACCCGTGAGCCTATTTTAGTAGCTCAAGATCCCTATCTATATTTTTATTGGCTTTGGAGGGGGCCACATGCTTAGCATCCATATATGGGCTTCCCTTTCAAAATTTTATTAGGTTTATATGGTGCCTCTAGGATCTCTTAGTAGATCTAGTAATTATTCACTTCAAGGTTTTCTAGTGGGGCCTCTTGCTTTAGTATGTCTTTTGATCTTGGGATGCGACCTTATGCTTTTCATGCAGTTGTGGTGTTGGCTTCCTTGGTTTATCTCTAAGTGGATTTTTGTGGGACTGAACATTGATCTAATATGGGTGATTGTCTAATAGATTGGCTCTATACTTTCTTTCAGTTCTTGGTCAAGGGACCTCATGCTTTCTCACTTGCTATAGACATCAAACCCCTAAAGATAGTTTTTGTGTCCAATTTTTCACTTCAGTAAAGTTCATCGTGGTGGCTAGTTTCTCTAGAATTCTCTCCTCCCAGCTAGTGTATCTAGTATCCTTTGTAGGGAGATCTCATGTCGTATTGGGAACTCTGGTTTTTGCCAATTCACTTTTCAAGCTGTGTTCCAGCTTTAGTTGTTGGCAAGTTTTCTTCTGCTGCAGCTAGATTTTTAGATGTGCTCGATGGTGTGATTAGAGAACAATGTTATTTTTGATGGGTAGTCTAATTCCAAATTTGAGTGAGATGGGTGTATCACTCAGTATTCAATTTGCCAAGCCCATTCTAGCCAAGATTATGGTTTTTCCAAACCTTTCAGGATTATATTTTAATATGTTGCAGTTGAATTTTCTCGATGGTGCAATTGATAAACGATGTTCTTTTTGATAGGAATTCATTTCTTTCTCTATTTGAAGCAACACTTCCCAGGACCGCACTAGACGAGTTGTTCATTTTTGGGCAGTTTTTGACCTTCCTGTTTCTCTTGGGTGGGAAACAATGTTCCGATTTTGATCCTGCTAGTTTCAATATTTATTTTCTAGTTTTCTAAGACCTCATTTGAGTGGGATTCTATAATTCAAATTTGTCACTTGTTCTTGTTTTCCCGGGCCATCATGGGTGGGAATTTTTATTTAAAATTATTAATCATGGTTTTAGCTTTCCCATACCCTTTTTGGGTGGGATTCAGTATTTAAAAGTTTTTAAAATTATTGTTATTTTCTTCAGTCTTCCCACACCCTTTTTGGGTGGGTTTCCACTTTTGAATATTTTGTCTTGGGCTCCCACAAGCCAGATTTTTTTGATTTTAGTTCCTTTGCCGTGTGGGATGATCCTGTTTGTCAATTGGAATATTTTTAAGAAGGATCATATCCTTTGCAATTTTTTACCTTGCAGAGACCATCTCCTTGCAGATATCTTCTCCCTGAATTATTTGTAAAATGTTTGGAGACCCTTTCAAAATCCCCTTCCAACCAATAAAAAAAAAAAAAATTGTTTATGCAAGCCTACCATACACTAAGCAATAAAATATGCAAATGCAACCTTCTATGCAAAACACATATCAAAAAATCAAGGAGAGAATCCCATACTTCTCTCTATAATGGTCTCCCTACCTACTCAAGTCTCAGGAAACCGTAATAATTACTTAAAAAACCAAAGTTCTTATATTTTCTTTACAAAGAACAAAACCATAACCCAAATCAAATAAATCAACAATTAGCTGATCACTAACTTACTTTATAACATAATAAAGCACTTTCATTTCCTCTAAATAAAATCAACATAGTAAATCCCTACCATTTATTTTGAAATTAAGAGAACATCATAATATACATTCCTAACCTTAACATTAATCAATAAATATTTAATAATACAATTTTAAAAGACCCTTATAATAAATATCCTTTAATTGAAAGTTTATTTTTCCTTTCCAAACTCATATATACAAAGAGCGATTTCAAAGAACTCCTTTCCAACTAATTTTTTTGAAAACCAATAGTTTATATTATCTTTCTTTGATTTACAACCACTAAAACCTTGGCACAAAGCAAACTAGGAAATACTCAATCTCAACCAAATATTAAACATAATAAAATTTATGAATTAAAGCAAGGCTTATATCTCTTCTTAACATAAGAGCTCCAAAAAAATTAACCCAAATATTTCAATAGGAAAATGTACACAAGCTTACCAACACATAAAGAAGAAGAACAAAGTTTGCCTTGCACCTAAACACTCATAGGTACCACCTGACTCGAGATGCGCCTAAAAAATGCAACAACCACTGAACAACCCACTCAATAATGTAATGCTTGTAGTAAACACCACCAAACCTAGAGAATACCCACACAACAACCCCATCTAGTGGAATAGCTAAACTAACTAGTACGGGTACCTCAAAAGTTTTACCAAAGATCCCATGCAAGACCGAACCATAGATCCCAACACGAGCATACAATAGATGACCAGAGGCTATCTAATGGCTCCCATGAATCACAGAGCTCTAAGTGAACAACAATGCAAATTGACAAAGCTAAGCAAAACAAAGGAAGAGGATTGAGGATAACAAAACCACACTTACACTTCACTTCATCAAGGATTAGGTACCAACACAAAAGGCAAGATCCTAACTATACAAACCATTGCAAACAACAAAACCAAAGAAAATGTTACTATAACACAATCCAAATACCACTAGGATGACCAAATAATTAAGCCAACCTTAAGAAAATAAAATCAAGCAACAAGACCTAAGTGTAATTATGTAAACCAACACATGAAAACATTGGAAGACACAACAAAAAAAGCAATCAACTACAACTTCTTAAAGATATTTACATCTGTAGCACACTATTATGACATAGCTTTTATTTTGGTCCATGCTCTTGAATCTTTCTATATTTCTAATCCACTATCTAATCCAACCTCCATAAGCTTCCCCCTCACCACATACATAAGGGAAGTGTCCTCTTGCATGTCCTTACGTTATGCAACAATGTAATGTTCAAGAACATTACAAGATGACTATCAACATTGCCCACTAATGCAAAATTCATGAAGATTCAAGAAAAACTACTAACTTTAATTTATATATTGGCTTTTCCATTTAGTTATTTTTAATTAAAAACCACTTAAAAACATAAATAAATCAATTATTCATCCAATAATAACATTTCCTCTTGGTGCTAATTACCAACATTTGGTGATTGGATAAATCAACCAGTGTTATGCTTCCTAAACACAAGCAATACAAAAGCTTTACAAATTAATAATACACCATGTTGTTTTTCCTTACGTAGGTGTCTTTTTAAGATAATCAAAATGTCTTCCCCTACCTACTAAGGAGGACTCCTTTGACAATAACAACCTCTTTATCCCAAATAGCATGTTTAAACAACAACCAAATACACAATACATCTATATGAAGGGTAAAATTTTAGCCTTGAGTTATTAATGAGGTTATCATCCATTATTTACCATTTTCTCTCAACTTTGGTGGTTGTCTCACTCTTGAGAGTACCTGGTATTACAACCACAATTCATCAATAGTACCATATTCCAAAATAATCAAAGCATAAAATACTTACTACCAACGCATATTGGTACATAAAATAAAATTATGCATTAGACATCCACACATTAATACATAAATCAAATACCAAGAATAAGTCCTACCAAGGAGGATCGTTACAATGCTTATGTTTAATTTAGAGATGGCATAATGTTTCAGATAACGAATAAATTCTAAAAGAGAAAAAATATTTTGTTGAGTGGTGACCTAAGGTTCTGATAATAGACAAGCTCTCAGATTTATTTTCTTGCTTGAGTGGTGGTCTCTAGATCTAATAAAAGACAAGCGCTCGTTGCAACTTTTGCATCAAGTATTATACTTTGAGCCTAGATAATACTTACAAGATTCCATAAAATGGAAATAAATTCCCATCATTCTTAAATGGTGGTCTATGATGCCACATAAAAGATAAGCACTTAGGACATGATGAGGTACTTGTAATATGTACAATTTATATGTATTTTTGTTAGTAATAGTTACTAATGCACACTTTGAGGGGCATACTCGAAGGATTTTATGCATGCTTTAAGAGGCATACCCAAAGGATTTTATGCACACTTTGAGAGGTGTATCCAAAGGATTTTATGCACACTTTGAGAGGTGTACCCAAAGGATTTTATGCATGCTTTGAGAGGCATACCCAAAGGATTTTATGCAAGCTTTTATAGGCATACCCAACGGATTTTATGCATGCTTTGAAAGACATATCCAAAGGATTTTATATATACTTTGAAATACGTAACCAAAGGATTTTATGCACGCTTTGAAAGGTATACTCAAAGGATTTTATGCATGCTTTGAGAGGTGTACTTGAAGGATTTTATGCATGCGTTGAGAGGTGTACCTGAATGATTTTATGCATGATTTAAGAGACATACCCAAAGGATTTTATGCAAATATATGAGAGAGAATGATTTTGTGTATTAATATTGATAGGTGTTCCCCAAGCAGAAAGTGAAATGCATGAGTGTTTTTATTGCATATAGAAATACCATATGATAAAAAACTCATGTTTCTATTGCAAATAGCAAGACCATATGATAAAAAACTATTTGGTGAGACCTCCCAAACAACAAAACCAGCTTGCTAGTACTCCTACTACCACTACTCAACACACAATCAAAATAATACCATCTATTCAACCTTCACACCATTCTGGTTCTCATAATGTGACCTCTTTCCCTACTCATTCAGTTTCCCAAGCTTCTAACTTGGTAGTTATCCACATCTCCCTTCAGCTTCCTCCATATTTTGAGGCTCCTATGGAGCAAACTATTGGAAATTTTGAGTATATTGTTGTCATTGATGTCATAGGTTGATGACATTGGTTGTCATTGATGTCAAAGATAGCTTGGCATGGAAAAAAGATAAGTTTTATAAGTTGGTTAAATATGCAAGGCAAAGTTAATCCCAATGCAAGGAAAATGTTATAATATTTATTTTAAATATTATGAGCCAAAGAGGTTTAGGACAAAGCTCTAAGTGTTTGGTTAAATGGTTGAAGATCCTAGTATAAAGACCATGCATAAAGCAAGTGACTAAGGCTTAAAGGAAAATAATATTATAATATTAAGGAAAAAATGTTGAAGCCAAAGGTTTAATAATAAAAATTATTATAATACTTTATATTACAATTTTAAACCCAAGATGGGTTTTGGCACCAAAATTTTTCAAATGTTTTAAATAAAACCTAAAGCACTGACGTCAAAGGAAAGACTGAGAAATCCATATTAATATGGATTAAATTATGCACTAAAGTCATGTGTTTTCGAATTGCTAGTGTGTGTGTTTGAATTGCTAAGTGTATTTGATTTCCTGCATGCGCAAATAAGAGAAAAGAAAAGACAAAATTTTGACTTAAAAAAAGAGTTTTCATGCTCGGATAAAGAGAGGATCATGGGGCTTTATCCCCAACTAGGAAGCTGTCCTAGCGGCAGACTAGGTAGCGGTAAGGCACAGGGTAGGCAATAGGTCACGAGTTTGAAACTCGACGATGACATCTTTTACGTTTTGTTGAAGGTTAAGTTTCATATCGTGTATTTGAGTTCTCGTGTGGATGGTTGACCTAGTGGAAACCCAAGTGGTGCTAGTGTGTTGGTAGGTAGGAGGTTTCATGGTCGATTCCCACCCGCGACAGTTTTGGTAAGTGAAAATAATTTTTGTTTATTAGTGCTAAGGTTGAAATATTAAGGGCTTAAGATTGCTTGATTATTTTGCGCTATTGGACTTAGGGAGTCATAAGGGAAATAAATATTTAATTTATACCATTGTTGTTAAAAAAAAATAAAAGGGGAGTTATAAGGGAAATAAATATTTTATTTTTGCCATTGTTTTAGAAGAAAATAAAAGGGGCAAATTACAATTAATTTTGAAGTGTTATTTTTTGGAGTTATAAGGTAATTAGTGGCAAATCAATTGTTGGGTGTATTGTTGAAATATTTAATTAGGAGTTAAAAGGTGTATAAAGTATTTTTATTGTTTGTAATATTGAAGGGCTTGGTTCATGATTTAATATGTTATTTTGAGAAACTAAGAGAGTTATAGAGCATTGGTTTGGAACAAAATTGTACACACATTTTGAGAAGGTTTTCCAATATATGAAAAGGTGTTGTGCTAATCCTTTAGAAGTTGCAAAACATAATATTTTTTAAGACAAATATTTGAGGGCACATCTTCATCAAGCATTTTGAGGTATGGTGATTCAACTTTTTATCTAGGTGGTTGTATTTTGAGAAAGTAATTTTTGAGGTGGATTTAAAAGGATTTATTGGAACACATTGTTGGAAATATTTGTATTAGGGTTTGAGACCTACATGTGCATTATTGTTGAATGAAATTGGAAGTAATTGTATTAGGGTTTGAGACCTACATGTGCTCTATTGTTGAAAGAAATCTGAAATACTTGTGTTAGGGTTGAGACCAAGTTTTTACTTCATTGTGAAAGTTTTTGTGCAAGGATTTGAAAGATATTGTGAAAGTGTTTGAGATAAATTGTGTAAGAGAAATTTGTGCATAAGTGTGATTGATATTTGAGAGAAAATTTGCAAGAAAGATAGACCAGTTTTTTGAAGAAAAGTTATATTCTAGTTTGATTTGATTTGAAAGGGATTTGTAAGAGATAGAGATTGAATTACAGATTTGTGAATGTGAATAACATATTGGGTTTCTAATAATGCATATCATTCTCTATATGTTCCAGAGGTTAAAAAAATTCTAGGTAGAATATGTCTAAATTACCTAGTTGAAGAAAGTATTTCTGAAAGAGATATAAGCATTTGTTTGTATGCAATATTTGGAAATATTTGAGCAGGTTCTGTGAGCAGTATTGAGGTATATTTGAGCAAGTATTTTGAGAAGGCTTGAGGGAAGATTTGAGCAAGTCTTTTGAGAAGTCTTGAAGGCAAATTTGAGCAAGTATTTTGAGAAGGCTTGAAGGCATATTTGAGCAAGTCTTTTGAGAAGGATTTAAGGCATATTTGAGCAATTATTTTGAGAAGACCTAAAGCAGCTTTGAGATAGATTTGAGCAAGTCTTGTGAGAATACTTGAAGTAGTAGTGAGGAATATTTGAGCAAGTCTTGTGAAGACTTGAAAAAACATTGAGATAGAGTTGAGAGCAGGCTTTGGAATAGACTAGAGCAGAGAGGATAGAGTTATCCTATGGAGAGAGATCCATAAACGAGAGTAGAGCGAATAAAGTTCTCCTGTGGGGAGATATCCACAAACCAAAGTAGAGGGGATAGAGTTCTCCTGTAGAGAGAGATCTATAGACCAGAGTAGAGGGGATAGAATTCTCCTAAGAGAGAGATCCGTAGACCAGAGTAGAGGGTATAGATTTCTCCTATGGAGAGAGATCCACAAACCAGAGTAGAGGATATAGAGTTCTCCTATGGAGAGAGATCCACAAACTAGAGCAGAGGGGATAGAGTTATCCTATGGAGAGAGATCCACAAACTAGAGCAAAGGGGATATAGTTATCATATGGAGAGAGATACATAAATCAGAGCATTGGGGATTAAGATATCCTTTGGATAAGATGCCCATAAAAATTGTAATAGGGAATTGATTCCCAAGAGATTTGTTGAGAAAATTTAGAAGAAATATTTTCTCCGTGGATGTAGCCCACATTGGATGAACCACATTAAATATATGTCTCTCATGTGTGTGATGATTTATGCATTGTTTATTTTACTACATTGATATTATTGCTATTATCATTTGAAAGAAAAGTAAAAGTTGGTATTATATTGTTCCCTCCCCTCTCAGTATAAGCTTGTGTTCTTCACAAAATCCTCATAAAATAATCAATGAGGGTTAGGTAACCCAACATAATAAGAAACATAGGCAAAAATCATCATGGGATGCTTATCCCCTCCTTTTAGAGGTGTCCCCAAAGACCAACACCTAGGAGGAAAGGAGTGGAGTCATAAGTCCACCAACTCTCACTCCAACAATACCTCCTTAGCCACACATCAGTCTAAGGGAACAAGTAATCTGCATGATTATATGTAAGTTACACCCACCCAAAATGCCTATGATGCTTTAGATGATAATATATTAAATTGATGTCTATAAGAATAATGTATTGGAATGTGCATGACATCACACTGTGAGAGTGGTATTTTTATGTTCGAACAGTCATCAAGAGAGTTTGCCCACACATTTTACTGTTGCAAGAAGTCAAAATTTTAGGTTTTAAACTCAAAAATACCCTTAAGACCCTATGGGGAGTTAAGGGGGTCTTGTGTATGAATCATGACGAAGGGAGCAGGGTTATCCTATGCCTCTATCAGGAGCTATGGGACTTTATTTTATTATTAGGAGAATATCCAATGCATAGAGTAGTGTGATGCATAATAATGTTTAGTGGCAGGAAATTGGGTATTGCAACTATTTATGCACCAAATTATATAGCCAAAAGGGCAACCATTTGGGATTGGATGTGCTTAAATTTTCCTAAAGCAGATTGGATAATAGGAGGGGAATTCAATATGGTAGAATGGGAAGGAGAAAAATTGGGAGGTGGCACTCCACTCAAACAATTGTAAGAGGCTAGATCATGGTCTAGGTTTAGAAGGTCCTAGAATATTTATGATCCCAATTGGAACAAGAGTGCTAAATATTATGGTGCTTGGTTTACTTGGAGCAATGCATGATGTGGGGATGCTCTTAGAATGGTAATATTGGACCACTTCTATGTAGCAAAAAATATTGATATCCTCCAAAATGATTTGTATCATCCAATTTATTCATATTAACTTTAGATCATCTCCCCATTACCTTGAGTATTGGATGTGCCCCCATAAGGAAACACAAAAGTAGCTTGCCTTTCAAGTTAAACACTTCCCTGCTCAAGCTCAAATATTATGTTAATGGAATCAAGAAAGTGTAGAATCTCTTGCCAATGAACTCATAAGGGAGAGGGTAGATTATGTGTTGGGAGGAATCCATCAAAATAAAAATAGATTACCTTTGAGGTTTTGGTAAAATCCTAGCCTCTATTTGTAATAAAAATGTCTGGACAAGGACCTAGAAGAGGAAGATTTTGTGGAACCTGGGCGAGGACCTAGAAGAGGAGGATTTCGTGGAGCCTATTTCCAATATGGGGAAGAAGGAAATTGAGCATACGAGCATCCACAACACAAAGGGAGGGCGAATAAGAGACCTAAAGGTAATGCTCGAGCTACTGTTGTAGTTGAATGTGCTGAATCTGAGTATTCTGAAGAAGTAGAAAGATAATTTTTGATCACAAGGAGAGCCTTGCTGAATGAGGAGAAAGATACAAATCATAGGAAGAGTTTATTTTGCACAAGGTGTAAATGTGTCAGTAAAATTTGTAATGTTATCATTGATAATGGTAGCACTGATAATCTAGTTTTAAAAGGGATGGTTATCAAAATATAGTTAGAGAAAAGGAGACACCCGCATCCATATCAAATTCGTGGTTGCATAAGGACCATAGGGCCTTGGTCAATGATCAATGTTTAGTAAATTTCAATATTGGAAATTACCATGATGATGTCCTATGTGACATCCTACCTATGGATGCTTACCATTTGCTATTGGGAAGGTCGTGGTAGTTTGATCGATATGCAATACATGATGGACATGCCAACACTTACTCCTTGACAAAGGATGGAGTGCACCACAAGCTAAAGCCCCTGAAGGAGGTGGAAGAAAAGATATGTAGCAGTGCCATAATTTATTTAGTTGATGGTAGAAATTTTTTGGATGGTTTGAAGCACGAGCATATGTGTTATGCATTAATTCCTAGAGTTAAGGAAGAACAATGCAAAGATATCCTAGTAGAAGTATTAGGTTTGTTGGAAGAATTCCTAGATATTGTATCAAATAATGTACTTGAGGGTTTGCCACCAGTGAGGAAGATTAATCACCAGATATATTTTGTACCAGGAGCTAGTTTACCAAACAAGGCAGCCCATAGAATGACTCCTATAGAAAGTGAGAAGCTAAATAGACAATTTCAAGAGATACTAAATAAAGGGTCAATTCGGGAGAGCTTGAGTCCATGTGCAGTACCTTGTAGTACCAACACCAAATAAATATGGGGAGCAGAGAATGTGTATAGATTCCTGAGCTATTAACAAGATTACCATCAAATACAGATTTCCATTGCCAAGGATGGATGATATTATGGATTGTTTGAGTGGAGGCAAGTAATTCACAAAGACTGACCTAAAGAGTGGGTATATCAGATTTGTATTAGAGAAGGAGATGAGTGGAAGACAACCTTCAAGACCAAAGAGGGTTTGTACGAGTGGTTAGTCATGCCATTTGGGCTAACCAATGCACCAAGCACATTCATGCAGCTTATGAATGAGGCATTGAATAAATGTTTAGGAAAATTTGTCATTGTCTATTTGGATGACATTTTAATTTTTAGTAATACCTTGGAGGAGCACTTGATGCATATTTGACGTGTTTTTGAGAAGCTGAGGGAGGAGTAGTTGTTGATTAATTTGAAGAAGTGCAATTTTGTGAAGGAGTTGGTATATCTGGGATTTGTCATCTCAGCTAAAGGTCTTAAAATGGACCCAAAAAAAGTGAGGGCTATCATTGAATGGCCTACCCCAAGGAGCATTACAAAGGTAAGATCATTCCATGGTCTAGCAAGTTTTTACAGAAAGTTTATTAAGAATTTTAGTAGTATTTGTGCACCCCTAATGGAGACAATGAGAGGGGATAAGAAGGAGTTTAAGTGGACTTCAGGAGCAAATAGGAGTTTTAATATGTTGAAGAAGAAAGTCACATAGCAACTTGTTTTAGCACTTCCAAATTTCAATAAGATATTTCAGGTAGATTGTGATGCTAGTGGTAGAGCCATAGGAGCTGTATTGAGTCAAGAAGGTAAGCCTATTGCCTATTTTAGTGAGAAGCTTAATGATGCTAGGAAGAAGTATTTTATCTATGATCAGGAGTTTTATGCTATAGTTCAGGATTTAAAGAAATGGAGACACTATTTGTTGCCAAAAGAGTTTGTTTTATATACTGATCATCAAGCCTTGCAGTATATTAATATTTAAGGAAAGTTAAACCAAAGGCACTAAAAATGGGTTGAGTTTTTATAGAGTTATACCTTTGTGTTGAAGCAAAGGAGTGGGAATTCAAATAGAGTTGCAGATGCCATAATTAGAAGGTAGATTTTATTGACAAAAATGAAGGTGGAAGCTGTAGGGTTTGACAAACTTAAGATTTTGTACCCTCAAGATCCAAATTTTGCAGAGGCTTGGAGAGCTTGCTTGGCACCAGTTACTTTGGATAGAACAAAATGGTTGGATTTTCTAATCCAATATGGAATATTATTTAGAGAAAACTTATTGTGCATTCTAAGAAGTTCAATGAGAGAGAATCTGGTAAAGGAGAAGCATCGTGGAGGGTTGATTGGACACTTTAATCAAGATAAGACCATTGCCCTCATTAGTGAGAACTATTATTGGCCACAGTTACAACAATATGTGAAGATATTTTTACAAAGTTGTAGAGTATACAGGATGGCCAAGGGTGTAAGGCAAAACATCAGATTAAATTAGTCATTACCTATACCAGAGAAACCATGGGAAGACATCAACATGTATTTTGTTCTTGGCCTACCAAGGACACAGAGGGGAAATGAATCCATATTTATGGTGGTTGAAAGTTTTCAAAGATGGCACATTTCATTCTCTGCCAGAAAACTAATGATGCAGTTCATGTTGCAGGGTTGTTTTTCAAAGATGTGGTATGACTACATGGTCTACCAAAGAGTATTATTTTGGATAGATATACCAAATTCATCAGGTATTTTTGAAGGACATTATGGAAGAAGTTGAAGATAGATTTGAAATTTAGTTTTGCATGCCACCCACATACTGATGGATAAACAAATGCGGTGAATAGAAGTTTGGATAACCTGCTGAGATGCTTAGTAGGAGATAAGCCCAAGGGATGGGATTTGGTTTTACCACATGCAAAATTTTCTTACAAAAGTTGTATCAATAGGAATACTAATAAATCCCTATTCCATATTGTATATGGGAGTATCCCAAGGAATTCTTTTGAGTTGAGGAAGATGGACAGAGGGGAAAAGAGTAGTGCTAAGGTTGAGGATTTTGTAGAGCACCTGAATAACTTGTATGAATAAGTAAAGAAGCATATTAATAAGATGAAAAATCAATACAAGATAAACACAGGCTAGAAGTGGTGGTTTAAAGAATTCTAAGTGGGAGATGAAGTTATGGTTCACTTGAGAAAAGAAAGGTTTCCTGCTAAAAATGATAACAAACTAAAAATAAAGAAGTTTGGACCATGCATGATCATAAAGAAACATGACTCAAGAAATGCATATGAAGTAGAATTGCTGAGTGGGATTAACATATCACTTGTGTTCAACATTTCTAATTTGATAGAGTATTATGAAGGAGACAATGATTATGGAACAGTAGTAGAATGTTGGAACATTCCAACATCTAATCTAGAGAAGGAAGAAATAAAGGAAATCTTGAATATCCACATCGGTATAAGTACAAGAAATATGTAGTATGAAGAATATCTAGTTAAGTAGAAGGGCAGACCTGTTGAAGATTCATCTTGGTTGTCGAAGATAGATGTTGACCGCCTTGGTTTTCCTCCAACACCAGAGAAGTGAAGTTCACTTCTCAATTTACCTTGGGTATATGATGCAGGAACATCCAATGGTGTAAGAGTGATCTTGCATCATCCAAAATTTGCATTATTTTTATTATTAATCCTGCCACTAAAACTTAAAGATGAGATTTGAAGGTATTAGAGGCCTCATAGAGGGATGGAAATTGGTTCTAGTACCCTTGAGGGCATTATGTTGTTGTAGATATTTTCAATATCTTTTCAAAAATATGCACTAATAGTCAATCCAAGCAACGAGCGAGGAGTTATGACCCCAGGAAGTTTTACCTCTAAAATTCAAATTTCAAATGAATTGTCCTAGGTGGGAAAAGGGGAAACAAAGTATTATAGGGGAATTTCAAAATTGTAAAGAGGGTCTGGTCTATATCTCTATTTTTATGAAAATTAAAATGAAATCTCTAGTTCCTATTGTAATTTCTCTATTTTCAAAAGATTATTTGTGATTTGTTGAAGCAGTTCTGCACTAGACATATATCTTCCAACTACTCCCACTGCATGTGCAATATCAGGTCTAGTATAGACCATTTCATACATCAGACTACCAACAATGCTAGCATAAGGAACACGATGCATTTCTTCAATTTCCTCATTTTTTTTTTAAATCGAAAACCCCTTGCGGGGTTGCCTTGGTCTGAGAGACCACGAATAGGGGGTTCTACATCGTCCAAGTCACCCGGGAGTCGCACCCGATCCTACCCGCACCAAAATTATCAATTAGATTTTGGATACCCAATTCAACTTTTTGGTAGGGTGGAGATTTGAACCTGGGACCTCCCTTGGAGGATTGCCCTCTCCTCTCCAACTCACCTACAACACCTGGGTATCAATTTCCTCATCTATTTTAGGATATTGTTCAACAAATAACTTTTTACCAACAAGATATGGAGTACATACTGGTTTACAATCATGCATACTAAACCTCTATAGTATCAAATCAACATATTTCCTTTGATTTAACCATAAATTTCTATTTGCACGATCCCTTATTATTTCCATACCCAAAATAGGTTTTGCAGCACCCAAATCCTTCCTATAAAATTTAGAAGATAAATGAGATTTTAGTAACTTTATTATCTCCTTATTTTTACCAATTAACATGTCATCCACATACAAAACAACGATAACAAAAATTTCACCTTCTTTTTTAAAATACACACATGGATATACTTTGCTTTTTCCAAATCCAAGTTTCAAAACAAACCTATAAAATTTTTGGTTCCACATTCTTGGAGATTGCTTCAAGTCATAAAGAGACTTTTTCAACTTGCATACCAAGTCCTCCTTACCTTTAATGCTAAAGCATTATGGTTGTGATATATATATATATATATCTTCATCAAGTTCACCATGTAGAAATGCTATCTTTACATCCATTTGTTCTATTTCAAGATCAAAAGCAACATAAATAGCCAACAAAAATCTAATTGAAGTTGGTTTAGCCATAGGAGAAAAAAATCTCACCAAAGTCAATTCCCTCAACTTGAGAAAATCCGTTTGCTATTAGGCGAACCTTGTACTTCTCCAAATTTCCTTCTAATATGTACTTATTGAATACCCACTTACAACCAACTAATTTTCTTCCAAGGGGTAATTTCATCAAGTCCCATGTCTTATTTTTATCCAAGGACTCCATTTCTTCCTCCATAGCCCTTTTTCAAGACTTATTCTCACTTGACTAAAGTTCCTCCTTTACAGTCTTGGGTTCTTCATCAGTAACTAATATATTAAATTCATAGCAAATATTTGAAGGGCTATACCTTTTTGGGATACTTCTCACTCGATTTGATCTCATCAAACTTAGAGTTCCAAGTTTTGCATCTTTAGCTTCCTCCTCACCTTCTTTATCTAAAATTTTCTCTTCAAACTCTCCCTATTGTTCATATTTTTATGTAGCACCAAGTTCTACCATAGGTTCTTCCTCATATTCCAAATTTTCTTTAACTATTTCAAGTTCTTTGCTTGGTTGCATTTCCTGTTTCAAAACCCCTTTTGTTTATCTAAAGATCACATTACAACTGTAAACAATATCTTGTGTTTTTAGGATCCACAACTTCTATCCTTTAACACCAATAATATAACCCATAAGTATACATTTTTTAGATTTATAGTCTATCTTATTCCTTTTCTCTTTTGGTACATACATATAAGCATCGCAACCAAAAATCCTTATACGTCCGAGTGAGGGTTTCTTACTAGTCCACACTTCCTATGGAGTCTTGTCCACCAAAGTTGAGGTAGGAGATATATTGATGAGGTAACAAGTGATTAATACCACTTCTACCTAGAATTTCCTTTCTAACCTTCCACAACTTAGCATACTTTTAGCCTTATCCATCAATGTTCTATTCATCCATTTTGCAACTACATTCTGCTATGGAGTATACAAAGTTGTTTTTTGCCTTTCTATTCCACAGTCCTTGCACAACTGCTAAAATTCATTAGAGCAATACTCACCACCATTTTCACTTCTCCAACCCTTTACATTTTTCTCTATCTAATTTTTAACAAGATCCTTAAACTCTTTAAATTTATTGAAAATATCAAATTTGTTCTGTAAAAAATGTACCCATATTTCTTGAAAATTCATCTATAAATGTAACAAAATAGATAGATTTACATAACGATGGTACTTTTGTAGGTCCAAATAGATCACTATGAACTAGATGTAAAATTCCTTCATATCTTGTAGCACTACTAGGAAACTTGACTCGGGTTTGCTTTCCAAAAATATAGTGATCACAAAAATTAAAATTTAATGGGTAATAAAAAATTCCTTTAGCCATACCTTTCATTTTTAATGTTTGAAGGTCTTTCTCATTAATATGCCCCATATGTTTATACCACAATATTTTTTTCACTACAAGAATAATCAAATCCACTTCTACTGTATTATTCTCCTTTACAACTAAAGAGTTATTGCAATCAATACTTATATTACTAGCCTCAAGTCTGAATAGAGTTCTTGTATGAACTCCCCTTGCCAACACCAAGACTCCACAAACCATCTTGCAACTATCCTTATTGAATACCACAGTCACACCCATGTCATTCATCTTTCTCACGGATATCAAATTCCTTTCCAAACTTGAAATATGGAACACACTAGGAAGGGTTTTAATTCTTCCATCTTTTAACCTCATTTTAACTCTTCCTTGGTCTATTATTTTATATGTCAAATTGTCTCTCAAAAATACTTCACCTCCATTTATCTTTTTATATTCATAGAACCCCTTCCTATGAGGAGTCATATGAAAGGAAGCACTTGAGTCAATCAACCATGAGTCATGGCATTCACCTGAACACTAAGTCCCCTAAATATTCATTTGTGGTCTTCGTTTTTGCAAAAGTTCCTTCATTAGATGATCAACTATTATCAAAATTTTTAGATATGTAATCTCTTTTATAATATCCTATTTTACCACACTTCCAAGATTTCCTCTTTTCTAGAGCAACATATTTACCTCTAGATCTCAATTTTATTTCTCTTGATTTCTTTTTGCTTCTTTCTTGAGAATGACCTCTCACAACCAAGGCATCCTTCTGATGATAATTCTAAGAATATTTTTGTCTCATTTACTTAGATAGCAATGTTCCTACTATATCCTTTACTTTAATGTAGTAGTACTGGTGATAACCATAACCAAGTTATCCCACAAATCAAGTAATAAACAAAGTAAAGTAATGCACTTTTCCTCTTTATCCATTTTTACTTCAACAGAGTTTAATTGACTTACCATAGTGTTAAAAGTATTCATATGTTCAACCAAAAAGTCACCATAATTCATACAAAGTTAATACAACTTATTTTGGAGAAATAGTTTATTTACTAGTGACTTTATCTAATACAAAGTTCCTAGCTTATCCCATAATGACTTTATCATGGTCTCTATTGATACATTCAACAATATCAAATCAGACAAGCATAATCTGATAGAACTCCTTGCCTTCCTATCAATCTTCAGTAAATCCTCATCTATCATTGATGTTGGTTTTATTCCTAACACTGCAATCTACTGATCTCTATCAATAAACAAATCCTCCATCTTAAGTTTCCATAACTCAAAATTTTATCCATTTAAGTTTTCAATCTCTACTTGTGTGCTTCTTGTCATTTTTTCTTTGCCTAGATTTTTTTTGTGTATGATTCCCAATCAATAATTAATTTATCATAGGGTTTAAACCCTTACTTTTCAAACAAAGCTAAAAAAACTAGCTCTATTACCAAATGAACAACAAAAGGCCTCGATAAACTAAATCTAGAAAAATAGTAAATACATAATCAAAGGAAAAAAGAAGAAGATAACATATACACACATAACATAGTATTTCACCTGGAAAATCCTTACGAGAAAAAACCCAGTACAATAATATCTCCTTATTATATAAACTTAACCATATCCAATTTAATAATGTTTATCTCTCATCTCTCTTCAAACCCTGATGCATGTGTAATTAAATTAAAATACTAGAATGGATTTTACAATACCATGGGTAAAAAACCATGGGTTTAAACATTTTAAATTTAAATAACCCATATGGGTCTAAAAATGTCTTAAGAAACCCTAAAACTTCCATCTGGGGCTTCCATCACCCCCAAATCCCTCCTCGGGACCTAGCCCAACCCTAAAACCCAAAAAGGATACCATAGAGAGTGTCTAGTACCTTTTAGAGTTAACCCCACCAAAATAACATGGAAAATATTCAACATATTTCCAACAGTCTGATGTGTGAAGAAAAATAAAATTTGAATGATGGAAGCATTTTCAAAGGTGCCAATGAAGGTGAATTCAAAATCATATGCCCCAACCATCATATCCACAATATAATCATGAATATGCGGTATGAGTGGTTATGATAAACAAGTTTGTTTGAAAGGCACATTAGGTTATGATTTTAGTTATGAAGATGAAATATTTTGTGATTGCTTGATGTTGATTTCTTGAATATCTTAGCATATAAGATAGGGCTTTCGGACCCATAGGTCCCTTGGCTAACACATGCAAATATTTACAAATACATGAGGAATGAAGTTGGGATGCGAGCCACATCTGATGTGTTGATAGATTTTGTAGATTGAGGGTAACACTATCATATGGACAATCCAAGAAAATATGAGGCCCTTCACCTTTACTCGATGTATGTACAAAGAATTATTTATGCATGAAATATGGGAAAAATGAATTACCTTTTTTGAAGGTCCATATGGTAGCATGAACTATAGTCTGAGAATTTATCGTAGATGCAAAGATAATATCTCCGTGCTAGTTTATAGACCTTTAAAAACATAGATATTTAGTAATATACTGCTTGGTGCACTCATAAGCTATTATGGGCACACAAAGTGTTGATTACTAAGTCCTAATATTTTCCAAACGTCTACAAGTCAATGAGGACATTTTTTGTGTTGATGGGGCTTGATTATTTGATTATTGAATTGATGAAATGTATTTTAATGATAATGAAAAAAAGAGTTTTAAGATAGACTAATTTGATTTTGAATTGTCTAGCATATCGACAAGTGGATTCATCACCCTTGGTTTTATCATATAGCGTTCATATAAAAATTTATATATGCCTAAAATATTGAAACTAGGGACTTGATTCTGCTTGATGATGTGTAGGATAGTTTGAATATGTTATGGGCTAAGAAGAAGTTGAGCCTGAGGTGATGATGTCTTGAATTGCCTAGTATATCAGTAGTCATCGCCAATCGTACCTATCCTTTGTCTGACATGCATGCAAATATTGTATGTATGTGAGGCATGGGACGTGAACAACTAAAGGCACCACTGATATATGAAGAAAATCAAGATGATTATGATAGAAACAAATTACCTATTATGTCGATTGATATGGAGGAAGTTCTCTATCTATTAACTAGCATATGAGAATTTGCATAAATAAATAGAGAATATCTACTCATCTTAATAGGAAATTGAAGCTAATGGATTTTTAAGCCTTATACTACCACAAAATATCACAAGATATATCACATAATGTTAGCTTTCCAAGTAGATTAACTTACATAAAGCTTTATCTAGGATCAAGTATAAATCAATCAAATGTCACTAATAAAAAAATAACAATGAATCTCAATATTGGTAGAACATAAATATCTCACAAATATAACTCGAATATACATAATATCAGAATATTACAAGAATAACTCAGATTTATTACATTGCATGGAGCCTTGTCTCCAATATATAATTCTACATGAATTTTTAGTACTCTGACTATTACTCTCTTCTAACAGTTAGGAGATGCATCCTTTCATATTATTCATATTGAGACAAAACTCTCATTTGGCCACATATCAATGTGACTCTTCATTTTCTATATTGAAACCTTGCACTTTCTCTCATATTGACACACACATTATATAAAATATAAAGCAACTACCAAATTAATATTTACAAAGGGGGTCAAGTAATATAATACTTCCAACACCCCCTCGTATTGCATTATTTGGTAGGAAGGATTTTTGCCTTCATTTTTTATTCTTCTTTCTCTTTATTATTTAGCTCTAACTTTGGTATGGTTGGATATATGCAACCTTCATTAGGTCTTCCTTTATAAATTATTTTTATTTACCTCTGGATCACTACCTTTGGGTCTCTACCTATGCATCGCTTCCATTGGATCACTACCTCTAGGTCACTACCTCTAGAACTCTGCCTCTAGGTCACCTCTAGATTATCATTGTCTCTGGGTCATCCACTAGAACATTCATAAGACTATCATATCTGTAGGATCATCACTATAGGTGCTTTCACTATAGGCCATATTCCAAGCTATACTTGGGTCATAAATATTTATTTCTTTATGATAAGACTGACAATATTCTCAAAAAACTTTATTCATACTTGGATTCCTTTTATAGAAACCATACAAAATTATTTTCATCTTATCCCACTCGTTCATGTTTATCCATACACAATCCAATTTTAATTTATAACCTTTCTTTTCTTTTTGTAGACAAAATATTTCACAAAAAGAAATATCACAAATTTTACAACAATGGAGATTCCAATATTTATCTATCTTATGTCCATATCTACCACAATGATTACATCTATTCCCTGTTATAGGATTACTTTATTTATTTATTTATTATTTCTTATTTGTCCTTAATTTTTACTAATTTTATTTATCCCTATAATAGATTTGATGTCACTATTTCTTATCACAAACTTAATCCCTTCCTCATTACTACTAGTTTATCTGTATATCCAAGATCTTCATATTTTGGTCTTATTTTTGGCACAATTGGCTCTTTCATTCCTCGTTCATGTTTTTCCAAACCTATGTATTTATATCCCATTTTATTTAATGATTTTGAACCAATTAATTTAGTATGCCTTTCAAAATAACCAAAATGATTATCAGATTGATTCCTATCAACATCAACACAACTTTGAGCAAACTATCTTTGTCATCATTTTAATCCATGTCATCATAAATTTTGATAGCATAAATATTTTCTAAAAAAGAATGAACTATTTTCAAATCCTTTGTGTCGCATGTAGCATCTATTTTTGTTACAAGTTTTTCTATCTTTGTTATGAATTCTAAGTTACATGTATCATTGCTTGCATCACAAATTTTCTTTTCATTTTTATGAGGATCACAAAATGTCTCTTTTCCTTTTTGATGAAGATCATTAGTATCACACCATACATATATCATCATGGGATTTAATTATATGGTATCACAACATGCATCTATCATCATGGGCTTTAATTCTATGGTATCACAACATTCATCCGTTGTCATAGGTCTTAAATATTTTGTATCACAATAAACATCTTTCATCATTGTTTTGTTTCCTATTTCTTTAACCTTTCTTTGTTTTCTTATTTTGAAAATATTTAGAGTGATTATTCCCTTGTATATTGTTTTCCATAGATTAACATGTATATTAACAAAATTCTCATAACAATCATTAACATCATTAAGAATACTTTGCATGCATTATTTTTTTCAATGAGTTTACACAAGATTTTATGAGGGGTCCTAGTCCCCTCATACTAAGTGGGGTTTGAATCTTGGACCTCTCAAAGAGAAGCCAAATCCCTTATCACTATTGTAAGCTAACTTAATTTGCATGCATTGTTGAAGTAATAAAATTCTCACTTTTTGCTTCATTGGTAATATTAACAAGCTTATTCTTCAAATCTTTAGTCATTTCCTATTGTTTTCTATTCTTGTCTTTGATAACTTTATTAGAAAGTAATGCCATAAATATTATCTTTCCTATATCATTAGGTAATGTAAAAACACCTTTAGAGTCTTCAACTACTTCATCAAGCTTTGAACTTAGATAATTTCCAAGCATTGAAATATTTTTATCTTTGCCTTCTCTCATGATTAATTGTAAGACTATTTTTCTTTATTGATGTATCATTTTGTTCTTCAATTTTTCCTATCATGTACTAAGTACAACATTTTAAATCTTGCAACATTACCTTAGTCTCTTCAAGTGAAATATCCTGAATGTATATTTGTTCACCTTGAGAACATAAGTTTTCTTCTTCATTTATTTTTGAAAACTCATGTATTTTCATATTTTAATCAATTATTTTCCTTTTTGCTTTCTTTTTCCTTGCCATGTTCCTTTGAAGTCGACAACCTTAAAACTCCCAAATAAAAAATTAATTAATTAGTTTGAGTAGACCACCTTATTTATCCAAAATATAAAAATTTCAATTGCAAACTTGTAAACAAATTAAAAACTTTTGAAAATAGAATTCGTTATGAATCCCCGATTCTAATAATAATTTTCAATAATCTCCAATTGAAAAACTTATAACTCCTTAGCACTCAATAATAATTTTTTTTATCTAAAAACATTAAAAACTTTAAACTATCACCAATATTTTTTTTCTTAAAATAAATAAATCACTAAACCTTATCTCTCCAACTTTAATAAAATATTTCAATTAATAAAACTTCCATGTAGCTGCAAGCTTACTGCAATGGTAAGGGATTTGGCCTCTCTTTGAGAGGTCCAAGGTTCAAACCCCACTCAGTATGAGGGGACCATGACCCCTCATAAAAACTCATAAAAACATGTGTAAACCCCACTCAATATGAGGGGACCATGACCCCTCGTAAAAACTCATAAAAACATGTGTAAACTCATTAAATGTTTTTTAATATAAATTCACTAAACCTCCTTATTACTCCTAATCTAATAAAAAACTTTAAAATTTTTATAACTCAAAAAACTTTAACTAACCAAACCTTCCAAGTTTAAACTCTTTAATTAAACCTTATTCCTCCTAGCATTAACTTAAGGTAAGTTCCAAATATTAAAATAAACTTTAAAACCCTAACATCACCAACCTTTACTTTGCACACACTCATTGCTATTATAGCAAAGTTTCCTACCAAACATCCAATAATGCACTCAATACTTCAGACATTACTATAATGGTTTCACTACTTCTTCAAACATTTTGTTGTTACAACTGCTGTTGTTGTTATTACATAGTCATTGCATTGTTGTGGATGCTTCCATTATGTCTTGCTATCTGTTACATTATTCCATGCATATATTCTATCCTGGATACGTTAAAACACCTCTCTACTTGACTCTTGGGCTTCTTTGCTGTGTAATGTTGCTATAGCTACATTTTTTAATCATTGCAATGCTTTCACTTGTTGTTGGACTGTAGTTCCTTTTTTGCTGGTTCTTATTTAATGAATCTAACCTTTGGTATTGATATGTTATAGGTTTGGTGATTCTTCAGCGATGACTGATGCTTAACAATAGCCACTTGAATCTTCAGTTGCCTAGTTTACTATATGGCCTGCTTGCTTTTTCCATAAAACATATAACTTTCTAATCTTGTTCTTAACTCTATACGTTGGCTGCTATCCTTCTAAATCTGCTTTGTATCAGGCCATTTTCTCCACTATCACTACTACTTTATATATGCTTCAACTCTATATCTTGGCCTTTGAGTATATCTCAAGCCTTTCTCTCGAATATTAGGTTGAATTTTGAGCCTTTTTCTTTTGTATTTTTCCATTCTTTTTTAATACTGCTCATTTTCTTACTAATGTTTGTTTGTTTTTCTAGAACTTGGCCTCCTTTCATTTCTCTATAAAAAATTTCTAATTCTTTAATAATAAATGAAATGAAATGAAATATTTAATTACATCTACGAGACCCAAATATGGTCTATGGGACCTCAAATATGAAAGTACAACTACTCAAATCATATCATATGATCTTTAATATCTTTGAGAAGGTTGTTCCTTCTCATGTTGATTTGGGTTAGTAATTCCCCAACTTTTTTTATTTTACTGTCTTCAAATAACTCTGCCATAAACCCATTTCCAAGTGTTTCTTTGTATTTGCCACGAATATATGAAAAACTTGGGCATTTATAGATGAAGTGTTCCTCTATCTCTACTGCCCCTGTGCTGCATAGAGTGCATATCCTTTCTTCCCATTGTTCTTTGGGCATTGTCCATATCCCTGTTTCACATCTAAGCTTATGAGAGCTAGTACTTATTTGAGCAATGAGGATTTTTTCCTTCCACTTGATTTGAGCGCTTATATACACTTTTTCCTTGTGGTCATACAGTGGGTTATACTTTGCAATATAATATTGTCTTTTTCTGATTGCATTTTTCCACATTCCACTTCTTAAATTTTCATTCACATAATTTTTTATGTCTTTTTTGACATTATGGCATTCATTTATGTTGATTTCCCAATGTTTCATCCATTTCTAATTTTGTTTCATCCATGTATTCTTTCGCCTATGCAACTCTTCATCCCTAGCTGCCCTAGGCCATTTGTCATTTTTCATGTTTTCTATTTTTTCAAGTAACATAACAACTTGGTCATAGCAATTGCTTCTAAAGTGAACATTCCAGTTTCAGCTAGAATAATTTCATAAGGGGTTGTGGCCTTAATTTTGAGAAAATTTATGATTAGATATTTTTGAATCCTTTCTATTTGCCTCAATTTTGCATTTGTTGTGTCACTAGCCCACACCTCGCAATCATACAACAAAAGCGGTGTAACAAGTAGGCCAAATAAGACCTTGGTGGTCTTCCAGTTCCACAACTCAACATTCCTACACATGTTTTGAAGTGCATATAGTGATCTCCAACCACTTTGAGTTCTTTTCATCCTACATGTATTCCAATTAAAGATCTCTTAAAAATATTTATGTAGACTTCTATCTATACTTTCATATTGGTCTCTTAGACCAATTCCTTAAATATGAATATATTCCTTTGTAGATATCACTAAAATATTGCAAGATATTTTTTTCAACTCCTTATCTTTGCTCTTGTATCCTGAGTTCTATCTCTTTTATTTATTTTTTGAATGTAAAGGCCTAAATATTAATTAACTTAAAAAATACAAGTCTTTACAAAAAAAAAAAAATTGTGGATAGGCACACCCCAATAGGTAGTCACACTAACTCAGTTTGAGTTAAGAAGTAGTTACTCAAAATAACAAAAACATGGTTAAACCCGTCACCAACCACATCACCAAAAAGTATGCATTAAATCATGTAAATAATGGGGGGTATGCTCATGAGGTGAATGTCCCTCACCCTCCATATGCTGCTAATAAGTATTAGAAGGAATGGAAATGATCCACCCATCCTCCCTAGGCATGCGAACATTATCACCTGTATTAGAGCCATCAATGCCATCAGATACACCCTAGCCCACCACATTAGCTAGAGCAACTGGGCACGTGGGAATGAGATCTCCCCAACCAAAAACTAGGTCTGGCTCCACCTGGAAAACCTCCCAATCACTTCCATGATGAGACCAATGTATTTCTACATATCGGGAGGGAAGTCATCGACGAGAGCACAATAGAGAAACTTTGCGAGATTGATAAGACTCTTTAGAAGGAATTCGATTGACCGTACATGGGGTATTACCCTAGTGCTGCATAAGAGTGCGAAGATGCTCCACCTCCATATGAACTTTCTCCACTTGAACTAAAATTTGGAGCCAAAAATCAAAATAAATTGTGCACTTATCAACAATTGAAAATTCATCTAAACTATGCTATTGAGAAAAGAGAACTCTGTTACAAGTTTTCCAAATATGGAAGAGCACACTAATGCAAAGAATGTTCCACACTTCCAAAAAGGGCAAGAAAAAATCTGGTGGGTCGCCAAACAAAGCATGATGCCAGGTGAATGAACTGGCCATATAAGGCTGAAAGAAGGACTCAAGCCAATCCCAAGCCATTCGAGCTTTCCTCCACTACCAAATAAGATGAAGGGGATCCTCTAGAGCACCACAAAAATGGTAGGAAGGATTCTCTATTCCAATATATTTTAATCTTTGTCGAAGAGAAAGACCATAGAATAATAATCTCCAGGAAAAGAAATCTTGTTTAGGTTCAATATATCCTGCCCAAGCCATTTTAAATATTAGACTCCAACGAGTCTGAGTGAAAAGAAGATCCCATCGCTCATTGAGTCTTTGAATTATAGGGACATTGGGAGTAAACCAAACATACTTTAACTTAGGTTTATAAGTAAGAAATGAGGTTTTCTTAAACCATCCCCAGTTAGACCACCAAGGCTTTTGAGAATGTCTACAGATCATGGGCCAAAGAAAAAAAAGGATACAATCTAAAATGGTGTCATAAGTATTCTTATCATCTGGTCATAGACCAAACAATATCTTGAAATAATCCCATGGGATCCAATCCCTGGAATGTCTTGAACAAAATATTTCAGTATTGAAATCCCTTTCCCAAAGAACTGATAAGCATGAATCCATTGTACGAAAGCAAGAGGGGAACCTTAAAAAGTAATAAAATATGACCACTAAACATTATAAGTGGAAATAAAAGCACCTTTTCGATGCCTATCCCCTTGCCAACACAACTAGGGCTTAATTTTATCCCAAGCCCTCCATATGCTCTGAATGACAAAAGAGCCTTGAATTTTTACTGGGATAGGAGCAACCAGGAGGGATTGAAAATTCATGCCTTTCCAAGCCTTCTTGCCAAGAGGTAAACTAGTGAAAATGCAGTGCCGAATTATAAATTTTCAAGATTTAGAACCACTTAAGGCTTGAAGAATTCATTTAGAAGATAAAGTAAAACCTTGTATTTGAAAATAATGTAGTCCCATACCTCCTAATATTTTGGGAAGACAACAAATATCCCAGGCAACTCGATGAAACCCTTGTTTATATGATGAGTTAACCCAAAGAAAATCCCTTAAAATATTTTCCAAATTTTTATAGCAGACTTGAGAAGGGACCCAACATGATGAATAATACACATGAGTAGTAGTAATGATTTTGGAACACACCTAAAACTTACCAACTAGAGTAAGTTTTTTAGTGATCCAAAAGGAATTTTTTTTCTCTACTTTTTGTAAAACATAATTCCACAAGATAATAGGGGAACTATGGAATGCAAATGAGATGCTAAGGAATTTAAACATCTCCCCTGGTTGGATCCAATACCACTGGAAGCTTTCAAGCTAGCTTGGAAGGTCCAAAGAGGATTACCTATAACATGAGGTCTTCCTCCATTGAATTCTAGATCTTGATGCTTTGCAGAAAATATCTAGGAAATCTAGTGCTTGTGACAGAGTGTTCATCCTCATTAAGTGTCAAAAAAGAATCATCTACAAAATTTCCATTTATGAGTTGAGAATATTCTCCTAGTAAATAAAGACCCTTAATATTACCTTGAATCACTTGGTTAGAAGGAAGGTATCCAAAAGCTTCAGCTGCCAATATGAAAAGAGGAGCCAAATGATATCCCTATTTGATAGATCTGAATAATCCAATTGATTAAGACTGACAATTGTTCAAATTAAGCACAATTGAAGCATACGCAAAAAACATACTAACCAAGCTCAAAAAATGTGACCCGAAACCAAGAGCTTGAAGTATGGTAAGGATGAAATTCCATTCAATACTATCATAGGATTTATCAAAATCAATCTTGATGAAAAGAGTATTTTGTTGAGTGGCTCTAGCCCATTCCATGTCCTCTCAAACAAAAATTACATTATCCAAAATGTATCTACACTGCACAAACCCAGTCTGCTCAGGGTGGATAATAAGTGGTAACAAAGGTCTAATGCGTAAGGCCAAAGCCTTAGCAATAATTTTGTAACTCACATTGAGTAAAGTAATAGGCATCAAGGAATCATGCAGTTATTTTATATCCCACATGGTGGCATGATGATTATCAAATAATTCTCATGGTGTCAATAGATTTTCTATTAGAGGGTGTATTGATAATTGTAGATGGCAGTAGTAATTGGGGATAACCGAATTATACCAGAGGGGTTGAGAGGATGTCTGGGTTGGTTTCTTAGTTTCCTTTTTGGTTGTGTGTTCATGCACTTAATTATGGAGATGTTACTAGCAATCATGGTAGGGACAACATGATTAATGTTGATGTGCAAGACTTGGTGCCAAGGGTCAGAGATTTGGGTGAACAGTATTTTGAGAAGAGTTCTAAGTCTTTGCAGATGCTCTACTTGCATGGCTTTTTTAGGAGTACTTGTTAGTATTTACCGCACGCATATCTCCTGTGTATACAGGAGTATTTCTTTGTGTTAGTTGCTGCCCCAACATTTTTGTGATGAGTATTGTGACATCAGACGATGGTCAGTTAGCCCTTGATCCATTGTAGAGTTCTTACCCATAGTCTGTAGGAAACCTTTGGGGTATTGAGTAGATAGACTATTTCTCTACTTGGGTGATTGATGATTACTGCTGATTTTTTGTATTGCTAGCACTTATATTTTTAGATGATGCCTTGATGATTACAGTTGGTTGGTGTGCTTGGGATTGCTCAGTAGACACTAAGAGGTTTAGTGCCATTGAGAGGGTATTAGCTATTGACTGCAGAGTCATTTTCAAGATGGGTATTACTGTTGCTTCTAATGATGGCCTCTTGACTGAGTCTTTCCTGCATTACTATGGGGACTTCATGATGAGAGATGTGGAGAATTTCATTCTTCTTATGAGTAGATTGCTTTTCCTCTTTCCCATGAGGGTGACTAGTAGTGGGATCTCCTATGATATTCTTGCTAAGATGACTTGGCAAGAGTTATTTCTTTTCAGCTCTGACAAGTATTTCAGTTCTAGCTTGAAGGAAGCTTATTCCATGGCATTGCAATCAGGATTAGTGCAATTAAGGCACTATGTTTTCATTGTGGTGATCAATATGGTACAACATAGAACTAATGGTATTTTCCAGAGGATTTTTTGGGATACTAGGATTCATTTTAATCTCAGTGATGGATCATTTCTCATTTTGTTTTTGAAGGTTGATAGAGTGGTCTGGTTCAGTTGCATCAATATGGTGACATGAGTGGACAGTGATGTCAGTATTGATGATGATTGTTTATGGTGGTGTCTCCATTGTGGGATAAGTTTTAGATCCATTTGGGATCCAGGAAGATAGGTCATATTTCTTGAGGGCAAGCAATCTTGGGGAGGGTGAACTGTAATGTCCCCTCTCTAGCCAGTCAGTAGTTATGTGCAATATTAGCCTACTCTCGGGTTCTCGTAGGATAATAGGAGTGTGTGGGAGCCCATTGGGGGTGTGTTCAATGCTTGGAGATGTTTCTTGTTACCAGTTGTTAGCTCTTGGGGTGATTTTGGGATGTTTTAAATCTTAGTATTTTTAGTAATTCGGTTCACTTTGGAATCTTATGAAACGGGTGTTGGGTTTAACGCGTCCTTCAAATGGGTATCTATTTATATCCTTGGTTTATGATATTTTTAGATGAGGAGCAAAATGTTAATATTTTTTGTGATGGTGAGTTATCGTAAAGTTAAATTTAATATTTAACTTTAATTGTTTATAAATTGTGCTTTTTGGGCCTAACGGGAACATAAGATTGTTTTTAAAAAAGGGCAATTGATATAATGTGTTTTTGGGAACCCATTTTTGAGGGAAAAAGAGTTTTAAAATAAAATAACATTAATTTAAGTTAATGAGGCCAAAAGTGACGTGGGTTTTTGGAGGAAGATATAAAAGTTGCTTTTTCTTCATTTATGCTGATTTTGGTATGCACATTTTATCTGAAATTTGGAGATTGGCCTGTCAAAGGGGTTCAAGCTTCTTGAGAATGAAAAACCTCTTTAATGAAATGAAATGAAATATTTTAATTACATTCAAGTGTGAAAGATCACTCCTGGGTGGTTACAGAGGTAGCTTCACACAGAGGTTGCCATTGAGCTTCAATAAAGACAGATTCAAAGCTTCCTGCAAATATTTTGATTTAATATTTCTATTGTGTGCAAAAAGGAAGGGTGTGTTTGCTTCATATTTATTATTATCCTTGTTGTAGCAGATTTTCAGTCTATTCCTTGCTGGACCGTATATTTTATGGGTTTTTCAAGACCTAGGTTTGTGTCTGTAGCTTTCTTTGGAGACAGTAGTGTGATTTGAGCTTCTGGGTGTTTGAGGATTGCAAGGAAAAGGAGTGTTGTGTTTAGATATATTATTTATTTTTGTGCAATGAATTCTACAACTAATTTTTTCTAGGTTGTACCATTCTAGGGTTTACCCAAAACCCCAAGTGCTTCTTTTTCTTTCTTTGGAGTCGATAGGGTAATTCGGGTAAATGGGTGCTGGATATTTCACACTGGGTTTTGTCTGAGCATGAAGAATTTGATGTTGAGTTGTGTGTTGTAGACATTGCTACTGTACACACCTAATTTGTGCAGTCCATAATATTTTTGATTTTTCCAGCATAGTGGCACAGGTTCCCAATTTCACAAGTTTTGCTTTTGGAGAGGTTTCTGCTTTTGGGCAGTGTATATTGCAGTTTGTTGAGTCTCATGACCATCTCTATGTACTTCTAAAACCCTTCTGGTATTTTATGAGAATAAATTTCAGAATTTTCTTATTTTGTATCTTTTCATTTCCTATCCAACATTTTATTTATTTCTTAATTGCAAGAAAAAACCAAACAAAGGCACATAATAGCAAAAAGCAAAAATATCAATCTAAAAAACAAAGCAAATTCATAGGCATTAAATTTTCAAAGTTACAAAGGGGTGGGACATTACATGGTATACGAGCAATTATTTTTATATCACACATGGTGGCATGATGATTATCAAAGACTTATCATGGTGTTAGTAGATTTTCTATTAGAGGGTATCTTGATGATTGTAGATGACAGTAGTAACTGGGGACAACCGAGTTATACCAAAGGGGTTGAGAGGATGTTTGGGCTGGTTTCTTAGTTTTATTTTTGGTTGTGTTCATGCACTTAATTATGGAGATGTTACTAGCACTCATGGTAGGGACAACATGCTTAATTTTGATGTGCAAGACTTGGTGCCAGGGGTTAGAGATTTGGGCAAACAATATTTTGAGAAGAGTTATGAGTATTTGTAGATTTTAGATGTTCTACTTGCAAGGATTTTATACGAGTACTTGTTAGTATTTTTTGAAAGCATATCTCTTGTGGATATAGGAGTATTTATTTGTGTTAGTTTTTGCCCCAAAATTTTTGTGCTGAGTATTGTGACATTAGATGATGATCAGTTAGCCCTTGATCCATTGTAGATTTCTTACCAACATTTTGTGGGAAACCTTTGGGGTATTGAGTAGATAGTCTATTTCTCTACTTGGGTGATTGATGATTACTACCGATTTTTTGTATTACTGGCACTTATATTTTTAGATGATGCCTTGATGATTATAGTTGGTTGGTGTGCTTGGGATTGCTCAATAGACACTAGGAGGTTTAGTACAATTGAGAGGGTATTAGTGATGAGGCCTGAATAAGCCTCATTTATAGCATGTTTTAAATAGTTAAAACTTCCTAAAACTGCCTAAAACTCTTGTGAATTATCTTATATGCTAGTTAAGTTGATTTAATATGCTCTGTATTAACTGTTTGCATGATTGCAGTGTTAAGGACATTATATTCTGATTTTTAATAGTTTTTGTATAGTTTTATGTCATATTTTCATGGTTAGGTTGACAACAGCATTTCAGTAGTCTTATTTTGATGATCATTAAGCATTAGTTTCTCTAAATTCAGCAAATAGTACAAAGACTTATTACTCGTGCAAGTAAAACTGGTTTTTCCATATAAATTTCAGCAAGCTACCAATGAATGGCAAGGCATGGAATTCACATCCAAGGAAGAATGAAGACTATTGCAATATGATCCTGAGGTCTAATACACCTGAGAAATGCAGCCAAAACTAGTTGGAGTCAACACAGTTGGTCATTCTAAAGATCTTCGAAATGAACACAGTGTCTTCGAAATGAACACAGTGTCTTCAGAATGAACAGATATCTTCGGAATGAGAAAACACAGTGTCTTTGAAATGAGAATTGTAGTATATTTGAAATGAGAGGATCTTCAAAATGAGAATTGCAGTATCTTTGAAATGAGCAGATCTTCTGAATGAGAATTGCAGTATCTTCGAAATGAGCGGATCTTCGAAATGAGAATTGCACTATCTTCGGAATGAAAATAAAATGTACTTTTTGACTTGTTGACTAAATTTTGGCGATGAAAAAGGGGATAAGAAGGTTGAGAAAGTTAAGGGAAATATCTCCCATCTAACTTTGCCGTCCAAAGCCACCATTTATGGAAAATATCATATTGATCCTATTCTAGGATAAACCTAGGAAATTCTACAGGATATTAGGAACAACATATTTTCTGTTTGTAATTAGATTTTAGGCATCTATAAAAGATAGCTCCCGTACAGGTTGAGCTATTAGGGATATGATATATTATTATTAGAAATATTAGATTAGAGATTAAACATATTAGAGATAATAGACCTGTATGAATTGCGGATCCGTAATGTATTTCAGTAATTGTAATTATGTTTCTGAAGCAATAAAAGTGCAGTTTTCATTTCATTTATTTTGTTATGTCTAAGAGTGAGTAAGACTTAGAGAAGAAATTATACCTTCTTCTAGAAAAGGAGGACAACCACTTTCAAATCTAGGAGAAGGACTAACAGACAGGTTTTCAGTCCTAATTTTGCTGCAGCAGAATAAGTAGTGGAACTTGTCAATTTCAACATTTTGTGGTATTTGATTTTTGTTTTAGTTTTTATCCATCTATTTCACATTTGTGATGTAATTAGCAATAGATATAATTAGTTTCTTTATTTTTCAGTAATTTTCCAATTCCCTGCAATTTACATTTCTAGCAATTTACAAGTTTTCTATAATTTCCTGCATTCTTGTTTTTGCTGTCAAACACTGCACAAAAGATCGATGACCTTCTGTTTCAGAGTATTGACAAAAGTTGATTACTTGTTTTATCTCATCATTGCAAAAGTAAATAGGTTTCTCATTTAGCAACTGTAATTAGGATTTACCTTCTGCAAATCAATTAAGTCTCAATTTAGCAATTGTAATTAGGACTTTATTTCTGTAGACAACAATTAGTTTTTCATTCTTGCAAATAGATTAAAGTTAAATTTATGCAATTTAGGGGTAGAAGTGACACAAAACCCCCACACAATCAATTCCACCAATAAGACCCACTGCTTCCAAATGAACTGAACCACAACCCTGCTTGAACTTTCTATCGTAGATAGCCTTGGACACCACCCCGGATTGATAATATCTTTGAGATTTAATGATGGTATAACGACTACGCATCATTTTGGCATTGTTGCTGGGGAACACGGTGTTGTTAGAAGGTGAAAAGCAGTCCAATAATTATTAAATATGCTAAGTTGTGAATTTTAGAGTAAAATCTGAATGTAATGACTGGTATAAGTAATTGTTATTGGTAAATTGTATTTCAGCCCATTTAGGAAATAAGCAAGAAACCACAAGAAGAAAAATTTCACAAGAGGTTGAAATTATGTCAAAAATGTCTAAATTTTTTATTTCCAAAAATGTTGAAATTTTCAAAGAATCCCAATCATCCACTTCCAGCACTGCAAGATCCTTTGAGAAATCATTACAAGGAGGAAAATTAAGTAGTTCAACATCATTTTCTCTTGACAAATCCATACAATCAGGAAAATTTGACAAGATTTATAATTGTTTTTGGGAACCTACAATGGAAGGCTCACAAAAGAATCAAGGTAGAGCCAACAATGTGCTCCACCCTAGTGCAACTAGTGCACCTCCCATAACTTTTCAAAATCCCATCCAACTAGATCTTAATCAAAATGCTCCCATGAAGGTCATTTCACCTGTAGTATTACCAACTTTCAAGGGAATTACATCTGAAGATCCTGATATGTTTTTGTTTGAGTTTAAAATTGTATGTCAAGCTCATGATTACACTAATGACAATCAAAAGCTCAAACTATTTCCTTCCACTCTTAAAGAGTTAGCTCTACGATGGTTTATCACCTTAGCACTGACTCAATTAGAACTTGGGATGAGATGGAAAAAATATTCTTGGAGAGCTACCAAGAATATTGTCAAGTCAAGAATCAAAATGATGAAATTCTTACAATGAAACAAGAGGAAAATGAAATCTTAGAAGATTATCTAGATAGATTTTCTTTTGTTCATAAGAGATGTGGAAGTGTTGAACCTGAAATTTGCAAAGTCTTATTCTTAAGGGGACTACAAGATGAATCTAGGGATGCATTGGATATCTTGGGAAGAGGAGATACAAATGCACTTAAATTTGAGAAAATTATTAAACTCTGTAAAAATTACTCTCATTCAAGGCACAGAAAACACAGAATTGGTAATGAAAAACATGATTTGAAAGAATGCATGAAAGAGGCTGATATATTAGTACATGATAGAACATTAGATGAAAAAAATGAATCTACCGAATCTTCACCATCTATTGTTCGTAATGTAAAAAGCAACACTCTCTTCATGATTGTCATTTGAACAAAATATTTATACTGCTACATGTAGCATTTGTCAATTAGGACACCCCACAGATTAGTGTAGTTTATTGCCAAAACTTAAAAGTGTCTTTGAAAAACAATATCAACCTATGAAAAAAATCAATTTTGTAGGACAAGGACAAGGGAATAATTTTCATAATTTTCCATATCAGAATGCTTCTCAATTTCCTGCACATTGGGGAAATAATCCTTGGTATATGCCATGGTCTACTTCAGGTCCATTTCAACAATTTTGGAGTCAACCACCATGGGCATACTCCCAAGAATGGTCTCAACATGGATGGATGCAACAACAATGGAATCAACAACATCCACCATGGTTGCAACCAAAATTACAGGGATATCAATGGGTACAACATCAAAATCTGTACAAAGGGCAGCAACATTGTCAAAAACAAAAATCAAATTTGTTGCCTAATTATATCCATAATTTCAATCATGGACAACAACAAAAAAAATTAAAACAACCTCTATTTTCAACTCAACTTGTGGTCAGTCCAAATCATGTTAAACAGGTAACCTCCGTCTCCGTGGTTGAATCGGAAAATACAGCTCCTAATAAATGTTAGTGACTATGTTAAAACTCAGCTTGTGTTCGGGTGAACCATCGCTTGAACCTATTCCACTTATCGATGTAGAAAGTGAAGTTAAAAAGAATGAACATGAAAACAAATCCACACTAAAACAACATCAAGAAGAACAAGATACCTCATCAAATAAACTATCATATTTTGAATAGTCTGAGATATCAAAAGTAACATCTTGACAATCAGACTTGATAAAGGAATTAGAACATTTAAATGTTACAATCCCTTTACCTCAAGTTGTACCAATCATTAATAAGATTGTTTAAGAAATGTGTTTTAGAAAACCAAGAAAAAAGAAGAAAGTATATCCTAAAACCATACAAAAAGGTGGAAAATTAGTTAACTTGCTTTCAGGTAAACTTATTACACCTAAGTATGATTGTACAAAAAGCCCACAGCTTTCTTAGAACACATAAGGAAAATGAAAAGAATACTTTAGTTTTGGCCTCCATTGGTGTAAATAAAAATGTTTCTCCAAGAACCAATTCAAATAATCCTGGTACAAAACAAACCGAAACATAGCCAAAACAACCTTTGAACAACAATAGTTGGTTGACTAAAAACCAGGGAGCAAATTTGTTTGATATATTGGTGCAACATCCTAATGCTTTACTAACATTTTATGCATCTTTAGCAGCTTGGCATTGAGTTGTTGCAGTACGGAAAAACAAATTTTGCAGCTTGAATGCATTTGATGAACTTTGGTTGGAAGCACTTCACCAATTAGATTTCACTCAACAAAAATGGAAAATGTGGCATGATGATCACATTAAGAGCAGAAAGGATGAACCAGGGGAGTTTGAGAATGAAGTTGTTCAACTTTCTTTAGTTGATGATTTAAGGAGGATATTAGTGGTGAATGGACATCTTTTACAGTTGTCCCATAAACCACTAACAAAAGTGGAATTTGCTCGGTATTTCACACGGTTACATTTGACAGAAGAGGCTTCTTCTTCTGATGAAGATTCCAAATGATCATATCTTTGAATCTTAAAAGAAAAATAAAAAGAAAAAAATTAGAAAAAAATAGAAAACAAAAAGACGAATAAATTCTGGCTGTGAATTCCTTCATGGGCATGATTTTAGGGAAGTCATGAATTCCTTCACGGGCACAATCAGAATCAAAAAGACAAAGAAAAAAAAAGAGAGAAAAGGAGAGGTTAAAGAGAAAAAAAAAGAAGAGAAAAATGGATAACTCAGTAGTGAAAACCTTTTTCTAAGGTGCTACTGAGTTGGTATGCATGAAAACTAGTTTTCTGGCATGCATAACCTTGAAATTTCTGAGTCACCATTGTACAAATTCACCAACCGCACTTGTTTTTGAAGTGTTGCGAGAAGCCTCAATAGAATATCAACGTATGAGCTCATCTTTCAAAACTTGCATTAACTTGTTTTAACCAGGTATATATGTTTCTTGCACTTTTCTCATTGTAAATATTTGATATATAGTATATGACAATTAACCATTAGTATAAAAGTGTTCATAAGAGTTGGCATAAACAAAACATGCTTGGAGAAAGAGAAAAATGTTGGTTTCTACTATGTCTTCAGAATGACTGCTGTATCTTCAAATAATCATGGTATCTTCAGAATGAAGCTTTGTCTTCGAAATGAAGGTGTGTCTTCAGAATGAAGGTTTGTCTTCGAAATGAAGGTGTGTCTTCGAAATGAAGGTTTGTCTTTAGAATGAAGGTTTGTCTTCAAAATGAAGGTGTGTCTTCGGAATGAAGGTTTATCTTTGGAATGAGGTTATCTTCAAATTAAATGCCCAGCTTAGTCTTCAGAATGAAACATAATCTTCGGAATGAAGATTTAACAGTCTATTTCCACGTGGCATCCAAGGAGGGAGAAAAAGACATAGTCAAGGAGGGAATGAAACATAATCTTTAGAATGAAGATTTAACAAACATGCCACCACCATTCATTGATAATAACCACTCATGTGGGAAAATTTGCATGCAGAATGGACAAGCTAAATATAGTAAAGAAAATTTGATGGCAAGGATGTCTAATGATTGATGGCCAGGTTTTCAGAGCACTGAATAGGGAAGTGCACCATATTTTCTTTCTAAAGACATATTTGCTAATGATTACAAGAAAAAAAAATTATTCTTTCTGAAGAAGAACAAGAGCAAACCCTATAATTCTGTACAAACCAGAAATCAGTGACCTAGCAATAGAAGAGAGTAGTCTTCTTAGCATCAGAACAGAGAAATGAAGTGAAAAATAAAAAAGGCCCAGCCTACAAGAACCCTGGAATAATGTAACCACATGGGTTACCAGATTTTTCAACCTGTGAAGGGTAGTATGTAATTTTGTCAGGGCTAAAATTGACAGCAAAATAAAATAAAATAGAAGAGGGTTCATTTTTCTAAAGATGTTATTTATCTGTCAGAATATAAGAGTGAAGTTCATAGTGAAGAGCTTGAAGCTATCCCTACAACCCCTGTTACCACAAAAAAATAGGGCAAGAAGAGAAAATATACATTGAGGACTAGGAGGTCTGCAAGACTCCAACAAAAAGAGATAAAAGAACAAATGATTGAAGAGAAGACCAGACAGGATAGCCCTAATGTCATAGAAGTGCAACAAGCCACTGAGAATTTGGATGTAAGCATATATAATTTCATGGAACCTCTTGTACAGAAATAGGGGTCTGAAGCAGAGGATGAGATCATTGTTGAGCAGCAAACTGCAGTTGATTTGTCAGTATTAGGTTTTGACTCAAATAATAAGAGGAGGTGGACATCACAAAATAACTGAGAGCAGCCAAGAGTGTTATAAAAATACAAATGAGATGGATTGAGGAAAGAAAAAATGTTATTGAAAAACATGAAAATAAAATTAGAGAATTATAGCAGAAAGTGGAATTCTCAATCCAGAAAAATACCTTTATGCAACATTATTGGGTAGGTCTCAGATTTAGGCCTCCAACCATCATTACTCTGGTTCCCTCCTATTTTGAAGAGGATTCCCAACCAGATGATCAGTTTGAATAATGAATCAAAAATCTTCATGAGAAATTACACATACATTAAATTGTTCTATGAAACATGGAATATGAGTATGGACATCTGTGACTCCATAGCCCACTGCAATGCATGAGGGCATGCATTAATATAAGTTGGGGGGAAATGATGAGGCCTGAATAAGCCTCATTTATAACATGTTTTAAATAGTTAAAACTTCCTAAAACTGCCTAAAACTCTTGTGAATTATCTTATATGCTAGTTAAGTTGATTTAATATGCTCTGTATTAACTGTTTGCATGATTGCAGTGTTAAGGACATTATATTCTGATTTTTAATAGTTTTTGTATAGTTTTATGTTATATTTTCATGCTTAGGTTGACAGCAGCATTTCAATAGTCTTATTTTGATGATCATTAAGCATTAGTTTCTCTAAATTCAGCAAATAGTACAAAGACTTATTACTTTGGCAGTAGAAACTGGTTTTTCCATATAAATTCCAGCAAGCTACCAATGAATGGCAAGGCATGGAATTCACATCCAAGGAAGAATGAAGACTATTGCAATATGATCCCGAGGTCTAATACACCGAGAAATGCAGCCAAAACCAGTTGGAGTCAACACAGTTGGTCATTCTAAAGATCTTCGAAATGAACACAGTGTCTTCAGAATGAACACAGTGTCTTCAGAATGAGAAAACATAGTGTCTTCGAAATGATAATTGCAGTATCTTCGGAATGAGCGGATCTTCAGAATGAGAATTTTAGTATCTTTGGAATGAGCGGATCTTCGAAATGAGAATTGCAGTATCTTTAGAATGAGTGGATCTTCGGAATGAGAATTGCAGTATCTTCGAAATGAGCCACTTATCTTCGGAATGAAAACAAAATGTACTTTTTGACTTGTTGACTGACTTTTGGGGGTGAAAAAGGGGATAAGAAGGTTGAGAAAGTTAAGGGAAATATCTCCCATCTAACTTTGCCATCCAAAGCCACCATTTATGGAAAAGATCAGATTGATCCTATTCTAGGATAAACCTAGGAAATTCTGCAGGATATTAGGAACAACATATTTTCTGTTTGTAATTAGATTTTAGGCATCTATAAAAGATAGCTCCCGTACAGGTTGAGCTATTAGGGAGATGATATATTATTATTAGAAATATTAGATTAGAGATTAGAATTATTAGAGATAATAAACCTGTAATAGATTGCAGATCTGTAACAGATTTCAGCAGAATTGTGAGTAAGACTTAGAGAAGAAATTATACCTTCTTCTGGAAAAGGAGGCTGACCACTTTCAAATCTAGGAGGACTAACAGACAGGTTTTCAGTCCTGATTTTGCTATAGCAGAATAAGTAGTGGAACTTGTCAATTTCAGCATTTTGTGGTATTTGATTTCTGTTTTAGTTTTTATCCATCTATTTCACATTTGTGATGTAATCATCAATAGATATAATCAGTTTCTTTATTTTTCAGTAATTTTCTAATTCCCTGCAATTTACATTTCCAGCAATTTACAAGTTTTCTATAATTTCCTGCATTCTTGTTTTTGTCGTCAAACACCGTACGTAAGATTGACGACCTTCTGCTTCGTAGTATTGACAGAAGTTGATTACTTGTTTTATCTCATCATTGCAAAAGTAAATAGGTTTCTCATTTAGCAACTATAATTAGGATTTTCCTTCTGCAAATCAATTAAGTCTCAATTTAGCAATTGTAATTAGGACTTTATTTCTGTAGACAACAATTAGTTTTTCATTCTTGCAAATAGATTAAAGTTAAATTTATGCAATTTAGGGGTAGAAGTGACACAAAACCCCCACACAAGCAATTCCACCAATAAGACCTGCTGCTTCCAAATGAACTAAACTACAACCCTGCTTGAACTTTCTATCGTAGACAGCCTTGGACACCACCTCGGATTGATAAGATATTTGAGATTTAATGATGGTAACGACTACGCATCAATTAGCCCTTGACTGTAGAGTCATTTTCAGGATGGGTATTGTTGTTTCTTCTAATGATGACCTCTTGACCGAGTCTTTCTTGCATTGCTATGGGGACTTTATGATGAGAGATGTAGAGAATTTTATTCTCATGATGAGTAGATTGCTTTTACTCTTGCCCATGAGGGTGACTAGTAGTGGAATCTCTGGTGATATTCTTCCTAAGATGACTTGGCAAGAGCTATTTCTTTTCATCTTTGATAGGTATTTTAGTTCTATCTTGAAGGAAGCTTATTTCATTGCGTTGAAGTCGAGATTAGTGCAATTCAGGCACTATGTTTTCATTGTGGTGATCAGTATGGTACAACATAGGAGTGATGGTATTTTCCAGAGGATTTTTTGGGATACTAGGATTCCTTTTTAATCTCAGTGATGGATAATTTCTTAGTTTGTTGTTGAAGGTTGATAGAGTGGTCTGGTTCAATTGCATCAGTATGGTGACAGGAGTAGACAGTGATGCCAATATTAATGATGACTATTTATGGTGGTGTCTCCATCGTGGGATACTTTTTAGATCTATTTGGGATCCAGGTAGACAAGTCATATTGCTTGAGGGCAAGCAATTTTGGGGAGGGCAGACTGTAATATCCCCTCTCTAACCAGTCAGTAGTTGTGTGTATGATTAGCCTACTCTTAGTTTCTCGTAGGCTAACGGGAGTGTGTGGGAGCCCATTAAGGGTGTGTTCGATGCTTGGAGATATTTCTTGTTGTCATTTGTCAAGTCTTGGGGTGATTTTGAGATGTTTTGAACCTTACTATTTTTAGTAAGTTAGTTCACTTTGGAATCTTGCAAAACAGGTGCTGGGTTTGAAGCATCCTCCAAATGGGTATCCATTTTATCCTTGGTTGGTGATATTGTTAGGTGAGGACCAAAATATTAATATTTTTTGTGAGGGTGAGTTATTGTAAAGTTAAATTTAATATTTAACTTTAATTGTTTATTAAATGTGCTTTTTGGGCCTAACGAGGACATAAGGTTGTTTTTAAAAAGGGCCAATTGATATAACATGTTTTTGGGCACCCATTTTTTAGGGAAAAATATTTTGGAAATAAAATTACATTAAATTTAAATTACTGAGGCCAAATATAACGTGGATTTTTTGAGGAATATATAAAAGCTGCATTTTCTTCATTTCTGCTGATTTTGGTATGCATATTTTGTCTGAAATTTGGAGATTGGCTTGTCAAAGGGTTTTAAGCTTCTTGAGGATGAAAACCCTCTTAAATAACATCATATTTGAGTGTGAATGATCACTCCTGGGTGGTTACAGAGGTAGCTTCACACAGATGTTGCCATTGAGCTTCAATAGAGATAAATTTAGAGCTTCCTGCAAATCTTTTGGTTTGATTTTTGTATTGTGTGCAAAAGGGAAGGGTGTGTTTGCTTTAGATTTATTATTTTCCTTGTTGCAGCATATTTTTTAGTCTATTCCTTGCTGGGCCATACATTTTATGGATTTTCAAGACCTGGGTTTGTGCTTGTAGCTTTCTTTGGATATGGCAGTGTGATTTGAGATTCTGGGTGTTTGAGGATTGCAAGGAAAGGGGTGTTTTGTGTTTAGATATGTTATTTATTTTTGTGCAGTAGCTTCTACAACTAATTTTTTTTGGGCTGTAGAATTTTGGGGTTTACCCAACATCCCAAGTGCTTCTTTTACTTTCTTTGGAGTTGACAGGGTAATTCGGGCAACTGGGTGTTGGAGATTTTACGTCGGGTTTTGTTTAAGCCTAAAGAATTTGATGCTAAGTTGTGTGTTGTAGATATTACTGCTGTAAACACCTAATTTGTGCAGTCCGTACCATTCTTGATTGTTCCAACATAGTGGCACACGGTCCTAGTTTCACTAGTTTTGCTTTCGAAGACGTTTTTGCTTCTGGGCAGTGTATATTGCAACTTGTTGGGTCTCATGACCATATTTATGTACTTCTGAAACCCTCCTAGTCTTTTATGAGAATAAATTTCAGAATTTTCTTATTTTGTGTCTTTTCATTTCCTATCCAACATTTTATTTATTTCTCAATTGCAAGCAAAAACCAAACAAAGACACAAAATATCAAAAAGCAAAAATATCAATCTAAAAAATAAAGCAAATTCATAGGCGGTAAATTTTGAAAGTTACAAAGGGGGTGGGACACTACATGGTATCATAGCAGTTATTTTTATATCACACACGATGGCATGTTTATTATCATAGACTTCTCATGGTGTTAGTAGATTTTCTATTAGAGAGTGTCTTGATGATTGTAGATGGCAATAGTAACTGGGGATAATTGAGTTATACCAGAGGGGTTGACAGGATGTCTAGGCTGGTTTCTCAGTTTCATTTTTGGTTGTTTGTTCTTGTACTTAATTATGGATATGTCATGGTAGGGACAACAAGATTAATGCTGATGTGCAGGACTTGGTGCTAGGGGTCACAGACTTGGGTGAATAATATTTTGAGAAGAGTTTGAGTCTTTGCAAATTTTGGATGCTCTACTTGTAGGGCTTTTTGAAGAGTACTTGTTAATATTTTCTGCATGCATATCTCGTGTATACAAGAGTATTTCTTTGTATTAGTTGCTATCCCAATATTTTTGTGCTGAGTATTGTGACATCAGACAATGGTCAGTTAGCTCTTGATCCATTGTAGAGTTCTTACCAATAGTCTATGGGAAACCTTTGGGATAATGAGTAGATAGACTGTTTCTCTACTTGGGTGATTGATGATTACTGTCAATTTTTTGTATTACTGGTAATTATATTTTTAGATGATGCCTTGATGATTACAGTTGGTTGGTGTGCTTGGGATTGCTCAATAGACACTAGGAGGTTTAGTGCCATTGAGAGGGTATTAGCTCTTGACTGTAGAGCCTTTTTTAGGATGGGTATTGCTATTTATTCTAATGATGGCCTCTTGAATGAGTCTTTCTTGCACTGCTATGGGAACTTCATGATGAGATATGTGGAGAATTTCATTCTCCTAATGAGTAGATTACATTTACTCTTGCCCAAGAGGGTGACTAGAAGTGGAATCTCTGGTGATATTCTTGCTAATATGACTTGGCAAGAGTTATTTCTTTTTAGCTCTAACAGGTATTTCAGTTCTAGCTTGAAGGAAGATCATTTCATGGCGTTGCAGTTGGGATTAGTGCAATTTAGAAACTATGTTTTCATTGTGGTGATCAATATGGTACAACATATGACTGATGTTATTTTCCAGAGGATTTTTTGGGATACTAGGATTTGTTTTAATCTTAACAATGGATCATTTCTCAGTTTGTAGTTGAAGGTTGATAGAGTGGTCTGGTTCAGTTGCATCAGTATGGTGATAGGAGTGGATAGTGATGCCAGTATCAATGATGATTGTTTATGGTGGTGTCTCCATCATGGGATAATTTTCAAATCCATTTGGTATCTAGGCAGATAGGTCATATTGCTTGAGGACAAACAATCTTGGGGAGGGTGAACTGTAATATCCCCTCTCTAGCCATTCAGTAGTTGTGTGCAATATTAGCCTACTCTCGGGTCCTCGTAGGATAATGGGAGTGTGTAGGAGCCCATTGGGGGTATGTTCAATGCTTGGAGATGTTTCTTGTTGCCAATTGTCAAGTCTTGGGGTATTTTTAGGATGTTTTAAACCTTACTATTTTTACTAAGTCGGTTCACTTTGGAATCTTGCGAAACGAGTGTTGGGTTTGAAGCATCCTCCAAATGGGTATCCATTTCTATCCTCGATTGGTGATCTTGTTAGGTTAGGACAAAAATATTAATATTTTTTGTGAGGGAGAGTTATTGTAAAGTTAAATTTAATATTTAACTTTAATTGTTTATTAAATGTGCTTTTTGGGCCTAACGAGGACATAAGGTTGTTTTTAAAAAGGCCCAATTGATATAACATGTTTTGGGCACCCATTTTTTAGGGTAAAAGAGTTTGGAAATGAAATTACATTAAATTTTAGTTAATGAGGCCAAAGTGACATGGGTTTTGGAGGAAGATATAAAAGCTGTTTTTTCTTCATTTTTGTTGATTTTGGTATGCACATTTTGTCTAATATTTGGAGATTGGCATGTTAAAAGGTTTCAAGCTTCTTGAGGATAAAACCCTCTTTAAGAACATCATATTCAAGTATGAAAGATCACTCATGGGTGGTTATAGAGGTAACTTCACACAGAGGTTGCCATTAAGCTTCAACAGAGACAGATTCAGAGTTTCTTGCAAATATTTTGGTTTAATTTTTGTACTATGTGCAAAAGAGAAGGGTGTGTTTCCTTCAGATTTATTATTTTTCTTGTTGCAGTAGATTTTTAAGTCTATTCCTTGATGGGTCGTACATTTTGTAGGTTTTTCAAGATCCATATTTGTGCTTGTAGCTTTCTTTGGAGACGGTAGTGCAATTTGAGCTTCTGGGTGTTTGAGGATTACAAGGAAAAGGGGTGTTTTGTGTTCAAATATATTATTTTTTTTGTGCAGCAACTTATACAACTATTTTTGCTGGGCCGTACCATTCTGGGGTTTACCCAAAACCCCAAGTGCTTTTTTTTCTTTCTTTAGAGCCAACAGGGTAATTCGGGCAACTGGGTGTTGGAGATTTCACATCAGGTTTTGTCTAAGCCTAAAGAATTTGATGCTGAGTTGTGTGTTGCAGATCTTGTTATTGTACACACAAGATTTTTGTAGTCCGTACCATTCTTGATTGTTTCAACATAGTGTCACAGGGTCCCGATTTCACTAGTTTTGCTTTCGGAGAGGTTTCTGCTTCTGGGCAGTTTATATTGTAGCTTGTTGGGTCTCATGACCATATCTATGTACTTATGAAACCCTCCTGGTATTTTATGAGAATAAATTTCAAAATTTATTTATTTTGTGTCTTTTCATTTCCTATCTAGCATTTTATTTATTTCTCAATTACAAGCACAAACCAAACAAAGGCACATAATATCAAAAAGCAAAAATATCAATCTAAAAAACAAAGCAAATTCATAGGCAGTAAATTTTCAAAGTTACAAAGGGGGTGGGACATTACATGGTATCAGAGTAGTTATTTTTATATCCCACATGGTGGCATGATGATTATCATAGACTTCTCATGGTATTAGTATATTTTCTATTAGAGGGTGTCTTGATGATTGTAGATGACAGTAGTAACTGGGGACAACCGAGTTATACTAGAGGGGTTGAGAGGATGTCTAATGGGCTGGTTTCTTAGTTTTATTTTTGGTTGTGTGTTCATGTACTTAATTATGGAGATGTTACTAGCACTCATGGTAGGGACAACATGATTAATGTTAATGTGTAGGACTTGGTGCTATGGGTCAGAGATTTGGGTGAACAATGTTTTGAGAAGAGTTTTGAGTCTTTGCAGATTTTGGATGCTCTACTTGTAGGGCTTTTTCAGGAGTACTTGTTAGTATTTTTCGCACGCATATATCTTATGAGGGAAGCACAAGAGATATAAAAAAGCATAGAATATCAAAAATAAAAAATATCAATCTAAAAAACAAAGCAAATTCATAAGCAGCAAATTTTCAAAGTTACAAAGGGGTTGTGACATTACAGGGTATCAGAGCAGTTAATTATATATCCCACATGGTGGCATGATGATTATCACAGACTTCTCATGGTGTTTGTAGATTTTCTATTAGAGGATATCTTGATGATTATATATGGTAGTAGTAATTGGGGATAACCAAGTTATACCAGAGGGGTTGAGAGGATGTCTGATGGGCTAGTTTCTCAGTTTTATTTTTGGTTGTGTGTTCATGCACTTAATTATGGAAATGTTACTAGAACTCATGGTAGGGACAACGGGATTAATGTTGATGTGCAGGAATTGGTGCCAAGGGTCAGAGATTTGGGTGAACAATGTTTTGAGAAGAGTTCTGAGTCTTTGCAAATTTTGGATGCTCTCCTTGCAAGGCTTTTTAGAATTACTTATTAGTATTTTTTGCACACATATCTCTTGTGTATACATGATTTCTTTATTTTAGTTGCTACCCCAACATTTTTGTGCTAAGTATTGTGACATCAGATGATGGTCAGTTAGCTCTTGATACATTGTAGAGTTCTTACCAGCAGTCACTGGGAAACCATTAGGGTATTGAGTAGATAGACTATTTATCTACTTGGGTGATTGATGATTACTGTCGATTTTCCATATTGCTGGCACTTATATTTTCAAATGATGCCTTGATGATTATAGTTTGTTGGTGTGCTTGGGATTGCTCAATAGACACTAGCAGGTTTAGTGCCATTGAGAGGGTATTAGCTCTTGATTGCAGAGTCATTTTCAGGATGGGTATTGTTGTTGCTTCTAATGATGGCCTCTTGACTGAGGCTTTCCTGCATTGCTATGGGGACTTCATGATGAGAGATGTGGAGAATTTCATTCTTCTTATGAGTAGATTACTTTTCATCTTTCCCATGAGGGTGACTAGTAGTGGGATCTCCGATGATATTCTTGCTAAGATGACTTGGCAAGAGTTATTTCTTTTCAGCTCTGACAAGTATTTCAGTTCTAGCTTGAAGGAAGCTCATTTCATGGTGTTGTAGTCGAGATTAGTGCAATTCAGGAACTATGTTTTCATTGTGGTGATCAGTATGGTACAACTTAGGACTGATGTTATTTTCTAGAGGATTTTTTGGGATACTGGGATTTGTTTTAATCTCAATGATGGATCATTTCTCAGTTTGTAGTTGAAGGTTGACAGAGTGGTCTGGTTCAGTTGCATTAGTATGGTGATAGGAGTGGACAGTGATGCCAGTATCGATGATGATTGTTTATGGTGGTGTCTCCATCATGGGATAATTTTCAAATCCATTTGGTATCTAGGCAGATAGGTCATATTGCTTGAGGGCAAGCAATCTTGGGAGGACAAACTGTAATATCCCCTCTCTAGCCATTCAGTAGTTGTGTGCAATATTAGCCTACTATTGGGTTCTTGTAGGCTAATGAGAGTGTGTGGGAGCCCATTGGGGGTGTTTTTGATGCTTGGAGATGTTTCTTGTTGCCAGTTGTTAGGTATTGGGGTGATTTTAGGATGTTTTGAACTTTACTAATTTTAGTAAGCCGATTCACTTTGGAATCTTGCAAAATAGGTGCTAGGTTTGAAGCATCCTCCAAATGGGTATCCATTTCTATCCTTGGTTGGTGATCTTGTTAGGTGAGGAGCAAAATATTAATATTTTTTATGAGGCTGAGTTATCGTAAAGTTAAATTTAATATTTATTAATTGTTTATTAAATGTGCTTTTTGGGCCTAACAAGGATACACAGTTATTTTTAAAAAGGTCCAATTGATATAACATGTTTTTGGGCACCCAATTTTGAGGGAAAAAGAGTTTGAAAATGAAATTACATTAAATTTAAGCTAATGAGGCCAAAAGTGGTGTGGGTTTTTGGAGGAAGATATAAAAGTTGTTTTTTCTTCATTTCTACTGATTTTGGTATACACCTTTTGTTTGAAATTTGGAGATTGACCTGTCAAAGGGTTTCAAGCTTATTGAGGATGAAAAACCTATTAAAGAACATCATATTTGAGTGTGAAATATCACTCCTGGGTGGTTACAGAGGTAACTTCACACAGAGGTTGCCATTGAGCTTCAACAGAGACAGATTCAGAGCTTCCTGCAAATATTTTGGTTTGATTTTTGTATTTTGTGCAAAAGGGAAGGGTGTGTTTGCTTCAGATTTATTATTTTTCTTTTTGTAGCATATATTTAAGTCTATTCCTTGCTGGGATGTACATTTTATGGGTTTTTCAAGACCCGAGTTTGTGCTTGTAGCTTTCTTGGAGATGGCAGTGAGATTTGAGCTTCTGGGTGTTTGAGGATTACAAGGAAAAGGGGTGTTTTGTGTTTATATCTATAATTTTTTGTGTAGCAACTTCTACAACTAAATATTTCTAGGTCATACCATATGGGGTTTACCCAAAACCCCAAGTGATTTTTTTCTTTCTCTGGAGTCGATAGGGTAATTCGGGCAACTAGGTGCTGGAGATTTCACACCGGGTTTTGTCTAAGCCTAAAGAATTTGATGTTGAGTTGTGTGTTGTAGACCTTGTTGTTGTACACACCAGATTTGTGCAGTCTGTACCATTCTTGATTGTTTTAGCATAGTGGCACAGGGTCCCAATTTCACTAGTTTTACTTTTGAAGAGGTTTTTGCTTCTGGGCAGTTTATATTGTAGCTTGTTGGGTATCATGACCATCTCTATGTACTTCTGAAACCCTCCTGGTATTTTATGAGAATATTAATGTTGATGTGCAAGACTTGATGCCAGGGGTCAGAGATTTGGGTGAAAAATATTTTGAGTAGAGTTCTGAGTCTTTGTAGATTTTGGATGCTCTACTTGCAGGGCTTTTTTAGGAGTACTTGTTAGTATTTTTCGTATGCATATCTCTTGTGTATACAGAAGTATTTCTGTGTGTTAGTTGCTACTCCAATATTTTTGTGTTGAGTATTGTGACAACAGATGATGATCAGTTAGCCCTTGATCCATTGTAGAGTTCTTACCAGTAGTTTGTGGGAAACATTTGGGGTATTGAGCAGATAGACTATTAATCTACTTGGGTGATTGATGATTACTGCCAATTTTCCATATTATCGACACTTATATTTTCAAATGATGCCTTGATGATTATAGTTGGTTGGTGTTTGGGATTTATCAATAGACACTAGGAGATTTAGTGCCATTGAGAGGGTATTAGCTATTGAATGCAGAGTCATTTTTAGGATGGGTATTATTGTTGCTTCTAATGATTGCCTCTTTACTAAGTCTTTCATGCATTGCTATGGGAGCTTCATGATGAGAGATGTGAAGAATTTCATTCTCCTGATGAGTATATTGCTTTTCATATTGCCCATGAGGGTGACTAGTAGTGGGATATCTGGTGATATTATTGCCAAGATCTTCAATTGGCATGTTGAGGTCTATGAGTAACAGTTAGATCTTCTTAGCATAGCTCCTCATCTTCTTCTGGTTCTGGAAGCAAGGGCCCACTTGTAGGCCAAAGGAAGGCAGTTTTCTGACAAAAAATCTTGCTGAGTTCTTGCTGCAGCAGGTTAGCAGAATTCTGCCAGTTTGCATTTCTTTAGTAGTTTTTAATACAGATTTCAGCAGTGAACAATATTTCTTTGTATTTACAACAATTCCCAGATATTTTGTCATTTTGCAGTTTTACAGTCATTATTGGTTCAATTCTGCAGTACACAACAATTTCCAGTTATCTTGTCATTTTGTAATATTGGCAGTTTTATTGATTCAATTTGCAGTAGTTAAAAGTCTGTTTTGATATTATCTAGTTGATTTATTTCCATGCAAAGAGTGTGTGTGTTCTAAATTCTGCACTTTATTTTTTTGTCATTTCAATTTAGCAACATTTCATTTTCTGTAATTTCCAGATTCTGTCATTTAATTTTCTGCAATTCTGTTTTTGCAAAGAAAAATAGGAGTTCATTTCATTTCTTAGGAATTAAAGATCACAACAAAACCCCCAAATGCTAACTAATCCACCAATAAAACCTAATCTTGGATAAACTGAACCTGCAACTGTAACACCTCCTATCATATATAGCCTCTGGACACCGCCCTAGATTGACACACATAATGATTAAATGATGAATGATCAACGACCCTCATCATTTTTGGTGCCATTACTGGGGAACAATCGATGTTGTTAGGAAAAATGATACAGGTCAAGAATTGTGTTACAATTTTTGAAACATTGTATTTTAGTTTATTCACTGAATAGGCATGAATGCATAGGCCAAGAGACGAAAGAGAGAGGTTTATCAGAACTAGTTCTGAACCACCAAGGCGTTGTTCATGATCAGATGAAGAATTGCCAGAACAAGAAATACCTTCTTCACCAACTGAAGCTTTGGACAGATTAAAACAAGAACTGTTTGCAGCATTTTTTGCTAAACATTCCCTTAAGACTGAACCATCCACATCAAACTCAAGAAAGAAAGCAACTATGGCAGCACCACTACCACCACTAGGTGGGTATGCTGATGATCCTCCTAAGACTTTTGAATACCCCATATGGTTGGATCCAACTCTAGATGCTCCCATGAAAACTATTTCTCCATCCATATTGTCAATTTTTAGGGGAACTGTTTCAGAAGATCCTAATCAGTTTCTGTTTGAATTCAAAGTGTTATGTCAGACTTATGACTACATAAATGATAATCAAAAATTGAAACTATTTCCTTCTACGCTTAAGGATGCTGCTCTCCGATGGTTTATGAGTAATATTGAACCTAATTCAATCCGTACTTGGGATGACATGGAGACTGCATTTCTACATAAATATTAGGATTACTATCGAGTACAAAACAGAAAAGAAGAGTTGTTTCGGATCAAGCAAGAAGAAGATGAGAGTTTAGAGGATTACCTTGATCGCTTTGCCTTTGTCCAAAAGAGATGTGGTCCTATAGAACCTGATTTCTTAAAGCCTATCTTCTTAAGAGGATTACAGGATGAATCTAGGGAAGTGTTAGATTTAATGGGAAAATGAGACATAGATCAACTTGACCTTGAAGATATTGTGGAGTTATGTAGAAACTATTCCCGTACTCACCATCGGAGAAAGAAAAGGAATTACGGCAATAATGACATAAAGGAGTTGATGGAGGAAATGGCTAATTTAAAAACTGATATCCTTGTTCAACTCAATTCTGCATTAGGTGAGAGAAACATAAAATCCAATTCTACACCACCTTTGGCAATTTATTGCCCAAGATGTAGGAATAAGCATGCCTTGTAGGATTGCCCTTTAAATAAAACTTCTATTTGTGGAATTTGTTCCAAGGAACATTCAACAGATAGATGTCCTTTGTTGCCTCATCTAAAATCTGTCTTAGGCACCCAAACAAAAGAACTTAATGCTATTGGGCAGAGATCCGGTGGTGGCTATACACAATATCCCAATGCTCCTCGATTTCCAAATTGGGGATAATATCCTTGGAATATGAACATGCCATGGGGACATGCAGAAGTCCCTGCACAACCTTGGAACCAACCTTGGACAACTCCTCCAGATTGGTCACATCCTGGGTGGATGAATCCATCTTGGAATGCAACTCCTCCATAGTGGACACAGCAAGGGCAAAGGTGGGGACAACAATATCCACCATATCAAGGACAACAAAGGTATCAAGGGCAAGCTCAAAACTTGTTGCCAACACCTAATCCAAATTTTTAGGGAAGAAAACAACATCAACAAACGCAACCAGTAAAACAACCTCCACTCCCAGCTCAGCTTGTGACTAACCCAAATAATACTAGACAACCAACCCCTATTTATGAGGCTGAGTCTGAAGACTCTCATCGCAGTTCATGTACTTGACCGTAGTAACATCCAACTATGGTCGGGGAAGGTTTTACCCGAACCTGTTCCACCCACCATTGAAGAAATAAGTGAGAAACAATAACCTCCAAATCAGGAGACAGTGCAACAAAAACAAAAAGATGAAGTAACAAAAAAAATGCAGGAATATGTTCCAGTTGCATTACCATACCCTGAAAGGTTTGATCATATTGATACTACCCCTGAATCAGAATTAGTAATAGAACTTAAAAAGATGTCAATTTATCTGCCTTTGTTGCAGGCAATAAAGGATGTGCCTTCACTCAAAAAAACTATTCAGGAGTTATGTATCAAGAAACCTGGTAAAAAGAAGGCCTTTCCTAAAACCGTTCAGGTAGAAGGAAAATTAGCTGATTTATTGTCCGAGAAACTAGTTCCTCCCAAATATAGTGACCCCGGTAGTCTAATAGTTACAATTACTATTGGATTAATGCAAATTCCTAATGTGCTAATTGATCTTAGAGCTGCAATTAATGTTATGACTAAGGACACAATGCAAAAATTGCAGCTCAAGAATCTCAGTCCTACTACCACAGTTTTGGAAATGGCAGATAGGTCAGTTGCTAAACTTGAAGGTATCCTAGAAGATATAGCCATTGAAGTCTCTTCTTGGGAATATCCTATAGACTTCTTAGTATTGCAACCTAGAAAATCAATCAATGGATACCTTATCATTCTAGGACGACCTTGGTTGGCTACTACAGCTGCTTTTATAGATTGCAGGTCGGGAGAAATGACCATTTCTAATGGTGTTGACCTAAAGAAAATTTATTTGTATCCACCTGCTCAGCCTTCAACTAAATTTTTTGGACAAATTTGGTATCCTGAATTCGATGAAGAACAGGAAACCATTGCCACTTTAGCTACAATTGTAGTAAAAGAACATATTGAGGAAATCACTACACCTGAGAGAGAAATATTCGAGAATGAAACTGTCCTAATTGAAACATTACAATCAAAAGGACTAACAAATGATCAAACTCTTGTTCATTGGTTGTTGTGGCAAAGGGGGAACAAAATTCAAAACTTCTGTCATCCATGTCTAATAAGAAAAGATCATTCATTCTACCACATGGATGGCATCATCATCTCCTTAACACCTTCAAATGTCCTCTGATTCCACCAGGTATCATTTCTGAGACAGATTCTAGAGTATTTCATACTCTACAGCCCCATCATTGTCCATTAAATGCATTAATTAGTAACTATGAAGCAGTTAGTTCTATCTATCTAGGGATCAAACAAATTGAAATCTAGCTAGGTAAATTTTTGAACATTAATAGCTGGCTAACTGAGGACCAGGAAACCAAATTGTTTGCAGTCTTACAAAAACATGTTCAATCTTTTGCATGGAATTATAAGGACATGATTGGCATTCATCTTGAGGTATGTACACATAGGATATACACAGAAAATGTAAAACCAGTAAGGCAACCTCAGAGGCGCTTGAACCCTGCTCTAAAGGAAATTGTGAAAGAAGAAATTGAAAAACTCTTAGATGTTGGATTCATTTATCCAATTTTAGACAATAAGTGGGTTTCACCACTGGTCATTGTTCCAAAGAAAAATGGTAAAATGAGAGTATGTGTGGACTATAAGGAGTTAAATAAGGCCACACATAAGGATCATTTCCCATTACCATTCATAGACCAAGTATTGGATACCCTTGCTAGAAAGAAATTTTTTTGTTTTCTTGATGGTTTTAGCGGGTATAACCAGATACAAGTTGTGCCAGAAGACCAGGAAAAGACTACCTTTACATATCCTTGGGGAACCTTTGGTTACAGGGTCTTACCCTTTGGTTTATGTAATGCTCCAGCAACTTTTTAGAGAGCTGTTTTAGCATTTTTTTTTATTTAACCAATGAAAGTGTTGAAATTTATATGGATGATTTCACGGTGTTTGGAAATAGTTTTGAATATGCATTAGAATAGCTTGAAAAAGTTCTGATTTGCTGTGAAACATACCACCTCTCTCTGAATCCTGAGAAATGCTTCCTAATGATGGAGGAAGGAATTGTCCTTGGACATCATATCTCTTCTTTTGGAATCAAGGTTGATCCTAATAAGGTTGAAGTCATCAAAAACCTCCCTCCTCCACAAACTCAAACTGATGTACGCAGTTTCTTAGGGCACATTGGTTTTTATCGCAGATTCATTGCTAACTTCAGTACTATAGCAAATCCTATGTTTGCTCTACTCATGAAGGATTCTAAATTTGTTTGGTCTCTTGAATGTCAAACTTGTTTTGAAAACTTAAAGGAAAAATTAACTACTCCACTTGTATTGAGAGGTCCTAATTGGGAGTTACCTTTTCATATTCAAACTGATGCTTCCAATACTGCTATTGGAGCTAAGTTAGGACAGATTGAAAATGGAGAACATTATGCTATTTATTATATCAGTAAAAACTTGACAGGAGCTGAGAAAAACTACACTACCACTGAAAAATAATTCTTGGCTGTAATCTATGCTATTAACAAATTTTGACACTATATCACAGGGTATCAAGTATTCATCCATATAGATCATACCACAATCAAATATTTGATGAATAAACCATTGGTTAGTGCAAGAATTATTCGTTGGTTGATTCTGTTGTAGGAATTTGATGTTACCATAGTAAACAAGCCTGGGAAATCTAATGTAGTTACAGATTTCTTGTCAAGAATACCAAATGCAGATACAGGGGAAGTTGTGGAAGATACGTTTCCAGATGAAAATTTGTTTTCTATCTCTGTACAATCTCCATGGTTTGAAAACATAGCTAATTACTTAGCTACAAGGAAGATTCCTCTTCACTTTACCCCCAAACAAAAGAAACAGTTAATCAATCAAAGTGCTTCTTTCCAATGGATAGAAGGCTTACTGTTTAAGTGTAGTCCTGATCATGCTTTACATAGGTGTATCCGCCAGGATGAAGTATATGATATCCTACAGGCATGCCATGATGAACCATCAGGAGGGCATTATTCGGTCAAAAGCACTATTCATAAAATCTTGGGAACCAAATATTATTGGCCATCTTTTCATAAAGATGTAAAGAGGTATGTTAGACATTGTGATGCCTGCCAGAGAATGGGAAAACCTACCTTTACTAATGAAATGTCATTACAACCTCAAATAGGAACATAACCATTTGAAATATGGGGTTTAGATTTTGTAGGACCCATTAATCCTCCTTCCTAAGGCAAAGTGCATATCTTGGTATGTACTGATTATGTTACTAAATGGGTAGAATCTCGTGCCTTTAAGCATGCTAGAGAAGAAAAAGTTGCTGATTTTCTGTATTCATAGATTTTTCTATGTTTTGGAGCCCCACAATCTATCACCACAGATCACGGACCCCAATTTATTTCCAAGGTTATTGAAGCCTTCACCCACCTCTATCAAGTCAAACACAGAAAATCCTCACCTTATCATCCACAAGCCAATGGCCAAGTTAAAGTAACCAATAGGGAATTAGAATGAATTCTAACCAAAACCATAGCAGTTCATAAAAGGAATTGGCTAGAAAAATTACCAGAAGCTATTTGGGCTTATAATACCACTTGGAAATCTACCACTAGATTTACACCCTATGAATTGGTCTATGGAAAAAAACCACTTTTGCCTATTGAGTTTGAATTACTAACTCTTAGAATTGCTTTGGAAGTAGGTATTGATCTGTCACAGGCACAAGAAGAGCATATTCTACAACTTGATGCATTGGATGAACTACGCATGGATGCACTACATCAGACAGAAATAAATCAAGCACAATGGAAGATGTGGCATGATAGTCACATAAAGCATTAAAAATTTCAGCAAGGTGACTGGGCCTTGTTGTTTGATTCACAATACAAGGATTTCCTTGGAAAGTTGCAAACTAGATGGCTTGGACCTTACCAAATTGAGGAAGTGTTTGACAATGGAGCTGTTCGTCTTACACCTATTGATGACTCACAACGCAAGTTGGTGGTGAATGGACATCATCTTCATTTGTACCACAAACCATACAACAAGGCAGAATTTCTCAAACAAGTGGAAAGTTTGAATGTACACATTTGGGAAGAAAACACTTCTTCCATACTGAATTCAGCAGATTAACACAAGAATTTGATTTTAAAAAAAATAATAATAATAATTTAGGAAGTGAAAACCTCTTTGAGGCACTCCTGAGTTGGGTTTACATGAAAACCGGTTTTTCGGCATGTTTACGTAGTTGGTTTCACTATCATTGTTCGGTCTTGTCTCATGACCATGGTTTCATCTATTTTTAAACTGCACCTACCTAAGTTCAAAGATTGATTAGCTAGAAATCTTAGCAGGAGCACCTCGAAATGTAGATAAAATGGTTATAACAGGTATGTGTCTTTCTCATTCTATGAATAATGTAAATCATTAATATATAGTGTAAATATCCTTGATTAATATAAAAGCATGTAAAAAGGGGGAATCAAAAATGGAAAGACCTTGTCTATAATGCCTCTGCCTAATTTTGCTCTGAGAATGAAAAAGGAAATGCGCAGGAATAACCTGTTATATTCCAAAGCGCAGGAATAATCTATAATGCGCAAGAATAAACTGTTTATATCCCAGAGCGTAGGAATGATTTAACAAGCGTAGGAATAAATTGTTTATATCCCAGAGTGCAAAAATGATTGATAAGCATAGGAATAAATCACTAAGCGTAGGAATGAAATTATGTGTAAAAACTAGTTATGACACGTGGCCTGCGGTGAGTTCATTGGTTTAAAAGGAAAAGACAAGTCACCAACTCACGGTTGCATGTGACAGCTGTCATCCAAACAAAAAAATGAGCGAAGGTATGGGTGATAACTTCACATGCATTGCCATGTCATTATGCTGCAAGTTTCGAAGCAGTTCTTACTCTGCTATTATTCCTGCTACGACGATTGAAACCCTAAACCAGACGCACACTCATACTTTTTGCCAGTTTATAGAAACTACAGAACAGAAGGCAAGAAATTACGCCATGGGGGGAAAGAAAATCAGAGCCAAACTTGAAAACATTAGTTACCTGGAAAGTGACCCTGCATCCCTGCAAATATTCGTTGATGGAGGATTTCTGCCATTCTTGCACAAATTGACGGCTATTCTGAGGGCTTGGCGGCAGAATTCGCACGCACCTTCCGTAACAATCGAGTGCACATTAACGGGATGACTATCCAGGTAACTCCCAAAATACTCAGCCAAGTCACTAAATTACCTCTTCAAGGCTTGCATATTGTAAAAACTGGGTGCAATATTTTGAATAACCTAGTTAATCAGTTTACAAAAGAAGGGGATGGCGAAATTGAGTTTTTAATACATAGAAATATTTGTAAGGGGGTCAAAAGACTTAGTTTGCCAGTCCCTTGGAACGAAGTTGCAATGTGGGTGATGAGGTATATCACTTGTGATGGCCAATTCCATGTTGTATCTGGCCCACACCTTTGTATCCTCAACCATCTGCGCCATGGAGTAGTTAAACCAGAATAGAGGGTTAATGTGCCCTTATACCTATTTTAGGAGTTAAAGGCTATGGACAGCAAATACCAGGCAGGGAAAGGAAGCCCTAAGCATCATGGGCTCATCAAATTGATTTGTTAGTATCACTTTAGGGGCAACCTTAGAAATTTTGATCGTTTCTTTGCTCCTTGGGCAGAAACAAATGACTCTAATCCTGCATTAGAGGAAGGGGAAGCAGAGGAAGAAGAAGCAAAGGAAGAATCTGCAAGAAACCGTAGACCAAAACCCTCTAAAATTAGAATTTACCCCTCTCTAGATGATCCCCCATCTTCAAGAACTCGACAACAATAGGCATCCACATCTGGTTCCCAGTTAAAGAGAAAAAGGGTAACATTTGCAGATACGGTACAATCCAACAGAGAAATAGGAAGTGCAAGTGAACATGCTCCTAAAATAGTAGCAACATCTACAGTTACTGCAGAGCCTATACCTGCTAGGAAGTATCCAGGGTCTACAGGGTTAAGAAGGTCTGCTAGACTTCAGAAAACCAAAACCCTGCCAGACGAACTAATAGATATCACAGACCCAATTGAAGAAGAAACCAGAGCAGAGGATGCACAGGAACCAAATATTGAAACAAAAATGATAGACACAGATATACAAACTATGGAGCTGGATACAACTATGGACGATACTTGAATAAGCCCTGTATGTCCATTAGTTGATTATTCTGACTCTGATTCTGAGGATCCGCCAAAGTATGATTCTGAAACAATTAAGGGTGATATGAATGTTTTAATGGATGCTGATTCTGAATAGTATTCTGAGTTTGAGTCCGAAGAGGAAATCAATATCCACACTCAATTGCATGCTGCAAAGAGTGTTGTTAAAACTCAGACCCAATGGATTGAGCAAGCTGAAGAGACCATAAAATAAAAGGATCAACAAATTGATCTGCTTCAGTAAAAAATTCAAGAGTTGCAGAACTAGTTGTCTCAATTGAAATATCAGTCTACAGAGGTACCATAAGCATCACAGGATGAATGGGCCCAGATTCTCTTAGATTTAGCTGAACATTCTATGGCCAACATAGCACCTGCACAGAGATCACATGATAGAGAGGAAGCATGAATGACAATATCTAATGATGAGAGTCCATCAAGAATTCTGCTGACAAATGATACTGCACTTCAATAGGAAACACAAACACCTTTTGTAGAGGAACAAGAAGCTACAACACAAAATCAGGTATCCACACCCTCTCCTCTCATTGCTATTACAACAAAATAAGGAACACAAACATATTTGTCTGTTGTAATACCAACTGTAGAAATTGGTATACAAGTGAATATAGTGGCACAAATGCAACCTATTGTAAGACCCCCAGACACAGTGCCTTTAACTAAGTACAATGAAGACCTGGCATATTGGATAACTCAGTGTCACCAGTTAGAGGGCAAGATTGCCACTTTAAACTCTGAAGCAACCAAAGTAGTAGAGAAGGAAACAAAAGTGAATAGGTTAAAAACATAGGTGTAGGATGTATGTCAGATTGTAGAATATGCGATACAGTGCAGAAGACCACCTCGGTGTTATAGCCTCCTACTCAAGGAGAGATACCTTAGCTGGCAAATCATGAGACTTGCTTCTGAGCTGCCTCATCAGTTGAACACTCCTAAAGAATTCATAGAGGCATTTATGCAGAGTCCAAAAGAGCAACAAAACCTGTTATGTGAGTTATTCTTGCATAATTTCTTTTTGCCCACTGAAAGTATGTTTCTGCCTCACATTTATACAAGTGATTTACAGCTTAGAGCTTTCATGTCCACTCTGCAAAATCAGATTTACTGGGACATAGAAAAGAAGTTCACCAAGGAATTGGAATCATAGGCTATTTTTCTTATCAGACCTGCTCCCCTAAATCATAGATATTGTACAAATGATCATTATACATTCATGAGGGATGTCAGAATGAAACAACTCTATTTAAGGAACCTTCAGAAATGTATAATCCAGTTTCAAAATTTTTGTGCAGATTTCTTTGATGAAGCTGTGGCAGCTTGTAAAAACAGATGGGGTGAGTTATCTATCTCTCTCCAAAAAAGAGAGCCAATTTCTCCCACCAATTTGCTATGGTCAAGGAGAAGGGCAGAAGGCATTGTCCTAATTATATCAGAAATCAAGGAGCTTTGGATAGGTCTGAGGTATAGGATGCCCATAATTATTACTCCTGTTCCCTACTTTAATACTGACCCACAACCTGATGAACACTTCCAACAGTGGTTTCAGTCCATCAATGCATTCAGTGGATTCTATAAAATTGGTGGCGCATTACTCAAATTTCACGACAGATGTCTAGACCTAGATTTGTGTGCTGCTATCGCTGTACAAAATGCATGAGGACATGCATTACCATAAGTTGGGGGGGAATGATGAGGCCAGGAATTGCCTCATCTATGAATACTTTTTGATACATTTTTGACCATTTGAATTACCCTTTTTACTATGATATTTATGTTAGTTATGAAAAAATGCATTATATAATGATGTTTGCAAATTCTGGAATGACAAAGTGCATATGCTCTGTTTTACTGTTTTTACTGAAATTTCACCTGTTTTTCAGTTAATCAGTAGTGTTATAGCAATTTAGAACTTGTTTGAATATTTGATGCTTAGTAATATGGTGTTCCTTTAGTTAAACTAATTCAAATGGAAAAGGGTGCCAAGAATTCGTCACTGTAGCTGACTGTGCAGGAAAACAGGCTGTAACTATGACAGTTCCAGCCAGCTGTACATATACAGCAGTGCTTGGAATTAGTCACTCTAGCACATGCAACAGATGAGGAAGGGTGTGAAAGGAGAGTGGAGAAGTCAACACATTACTTCCTACGCGTTTGGACCACAGATCAGCAACAAATGGTCACTTGCCTGTTGTTCCGGAGCAATGTAGGAATAAGCGACGTTGATGCAGGAGCATCCGGCAGCACCAGCAGCAGAAGCAGCAAAGTTCGGGAAAAGTCGTGCTGAAGATTCGGGAGAAAAAGAAGCAGAAATCAAGAAGGAAGAAAAAATGGCCAAGTCAGAAAACCGTCGCGATTTCGCGACATGTCGCGAAATTACGACAGAAATTGGCGAGGAAGTGTAGTAGAAGGGGCCGCGATTTTGCGACGTGTCACAAAATCGTGACCCGCGATTTCACGACATGTTGCGAAATCGCGACAGTTTGTCGGAGAGGGACGAAGGCGCAGAAGGGGGCGCGATTTCGTGACATGTCGCAAAATCGCGACTCGCGATTTTGCAACATGTCACGAAATCGCGACAGGTTACAGAGCAGAGGGGAGAACGAGAAAACGGTCGCGATATCGCGACGCAAATTGGACAAGCGGGTGCAGAGGAAAAATGGTTGCGATATCGTGACCAAAATGAGAAGCAAGTGCAGAGAGCCAGAAACGTCGCGATATCGCGACATCGCGAAATCGCGACGAGTTTCTCAGCGGAGGGGCAGGAGGCAAAATGGTCGTGATATCGCAACATGTCGCGATATCGCGACCAAAATGAGAAGCAAGCTCAAGGAGCCAGAAACGTCACGATATCACGACGGAGAGAGAAAATGGCGCGGGAGGAAGAGAAAAAGATGGCGAGAATGGTGTTTTCGAGGACCGTACAGATTCGACACGTGGCAGAAGCTGAAATGAAAGCGGGAAATGACCAGAAGCACAGAAGACAAGAAAGATGGGCCACGTAGGGATTTCTGACGGATTCTGCAATGACAGAGACCGTGCGGGAATTAATTTCGGGTTGGTGAACCCATTTTCAAAATTGTAATTAATCGAGTGGTTGAACCCGTTTAGGCGGGAAGTTGAAGTTTGAGAGGGTCGGGACCTCTATAAAAACCCATGATTTTGTTTTAATGAGGACGGCGGACCGGAGAACAGAGAAGTAAAACAGAGGAAGAAGTGAGCCGAACTCGGCCTTTGTAAAGCCTGCGAGCTGTTGCTTTCAAGCTTGTAATTATTTTTTTAAAATTTTAATGAAAATGCAAGTTTGTTGAAGTGTTCCGTTCCCGGTGCCCCATCAGTGGTATCAGAGCAGGAGTTCCTAAGTGCGTAAACAGACCGCTGGCTGTGAGGCAGTTTACGCCAGGACCTACGGGAGGGTTTTGAGAAAGAGAGAGTTTAGCATCCTCGAGCGTGTTAGCAGACCGACGTGAGGCAGCTACATCGGGATCGATTAAAGCTTGTGAGAAAAGCAAGGACATAAAAAAAAAAAAAATGTATTCCCGAAGAAGACGGGACAGCAAGGAGGAAGACATGGTGTCGGAAGAGGAAGTCAAAGCATTGCAACAACAATTAAAAGCCTTGCAAAAGGAATGGTCCGTAATGAAAATACGGGAGAAAGAAGAATGATAGAAAATGCGGGAAGAGAGACGGAGAAAGAAAGAAGAGAAGATGAATGAGGCTGTAGAGGAAGAGAGCATCAGTACCGGGACCTGCCCGGAAGAAAGCACAGATTATTCTGTGCAAGAGGAAGAATTAAAGCCGACTACAGCAGAAGTTTACAGCAGTGGAGAAATCTATCCGATTGAAGACAGAAGTGTGGGCCCGGAGCCGAGGTCGAAGCAGTTTGCAGAGACAGAGATGAGTCCGAAAGTGTTGCGGGAGGCGACAACCGGACCCAGCAGAAGTGAAGATCACTTCTTCACTTACCCCGGGTGTCTGATGCAGGAGCATCCGGCAGCACCAGCAGCAGAAGCAGCAAAGTTCGAGAAAAATCGTGCTGAAGAGTCGGGAGAAGAAGAAGCAGGAAGCAAGAAGGAAGAAAAAATGGCCAAGTCAGAAAATCGTCACGATTTCGTGACATGTCACGAAATCGTGACAGAAATTGGCAAGGAGGAAGTGCAGCAGAAGGGGCCACGATTTTACGACGTGTCGTGAAATCACGACAGTTTGCCGGAGAGGGACGAAGGCGCAGAAGGGGGCGAGATTTCGTGACATGTCACGAAATCGTGACTCACGATTTTGCAACATGTCACGAAATCATGACAGGTTGCAGAGCAAAGGGGAGAACGAGAAAACGGTCGCGATATCGCGACGTCGCGAAATCGCGACACAAATTGGACAAGCGGGTGCGGAGGAAAAATGGTCGCGATATCGCGCGACACAAATTGGACAAGCGGGTGCGGAGGAAAAATGGTCGCGATATCGCGATATCGTGACATGTCGCGATATCGTGACCAAAATGAGAAGCAAGTGCAGAGAGCCAGAAACGTCGTGATATCGCGACGTCGCGACGAGTTTCTCAGCGGAGGGGCAGGAGGCAAAATGGTCGCGATATCGTGACATGTCACGATATCGCGACCAAAATGAGAAGCAAGCTCAAGGAGCCAGAAACGTCGCGATATCGCGACATGTCGCGATATCGCGACGAAGAGAGAAAATGGCGCGGGAGGAAGAGAAAAAGATGGCGGGAACGGTGTTTTCGAGGATTGTACAGATTCGACACGTGGCAGAAGCTAAAATGAAAGCGAGAAATGACCAGAAGCACAGAAGACAAGAAATATGGGCCACGTAGGGATTTCTGATGGATTTTGCAATGACAGAGACCGTGCGAGAATTAATTTCGGGTTGGTGAACCCATTTTCAAAATTGTAATTAATCGGGTGGTTGAACCCGTTTAGGCGGGAAGTTGAAGTTTGAGAGGGTCGGGACCTCTATAAAAACCCATGATTTTGTTTTAATGAGGATGGCGGACCGGAGAACAGAGAAGTAGAACAGAGGAAGAAGTGAGCTGAACTCGGCCTTTGTAAAGCCTGCGGGCTGTTGCTTTCAAGCTTGTAATTTTTTTTTTTAAATTTTAATGAAAAGGCAAGTTTGTTGAAGTGTTCCATTCCCGGTGCCCCGTCAGACATAGAAATAGGAATAGTGTAGGAACAACTAAAGGTGGTCAAAAAGCGATAGAATGGTGGAAGAAAGTATTGAAAATTAACCAGGAGGTTTTTCCAACTCATATCAACATGATTTCCTCAATAGGTACAGCCCAAAAATAATGAATGGATAAAGTTTGGACAAAGTAAAATCCTGCAGTCTAGGAGAACAGTTATGTAAATCCCTACAAAACAGGAACCAAGCATATCAGTAAATAATAAAGCTCCCATATGGTCGAGCATATAGATACATATATATAGATATGTAGAGATATAGAAAGACATATAGAAAAATTTAGGATAGAGTAAAGTTTTCCTGTAGCAGAACATTAATTTGCAGGTTTTTCCTGCATTACTATAATGCATTTTTAGATTGAATAAAAAGGTGCAGTCTTCAGTTTTCAATTGGCATGTTGAGGTTTATGAGTAACAGTTAGATCTTCTTAGCATAGCTCCTTACCTTCTTCTGGTTCTGGAAACAAGGGCCCACTTGCAGGCCAAAGGAAGGCAGTTTTCTGACAAAAATTCTTGCTGAGTTCTTGCTGCAGCAGGTTAGCAGAATTCTGCCAGTTTGCATTTCTTTAGTAGTTTTTAATACATATTTCAGCTGTGAACAACATTTCTTTGTATTTACAACAATTCCTAGATATTTTATCATTTTGCAATTTTACAGTCATTATTGGTTCAATTCTGTAGTACACAACAATTTCTAGTTATCATGTCATTTTGCAATATTGGCAGTTTTATTGATTCAATTTTGCAGTAGTTAAAAGTCTGTTTTGATATTATCTAGTTGATTTATTTCCATGCAAAGAGTGTGTGTGTTCTAAATTTTGTACTTTATTTTTTTGTCATTCCAATTTAGCAACATTTCATTTTCTGCAATTTCCAGATTCTATCATTTCATTTTCTACAATTTTGTTTTTGCAAAGAAAAATAGGAGTTCATTTCATTTATTAGGAATTAAAGATCACAACAAAACCCCCAAATGCTAACTGATCCACCAATAAAACATAATCTTGGATAAACTGAACCTGCAACTGTAACACCTTCTATTGTATATAGCCTCTGGAAACTGCCCTGGATTGACACACATAATGATTAAATGATGAATGATCAATGACCCTCATAACTCTGCACTTTGTAACTTGATATCTACCTACCCTATGCTTCTGCCTCTGTGTTAACATAGTTTGATCTCTGCCTACCACTATGGTTTAACCTCTGTGCTAACACAATTTGATCTCTATATATCATTGTGCTTCAACATCTATGCTAACATAATCCAATCTCTATCCTTTACCTCAAATCCTACACTTATCTTGACCTACAACTTTGTGTTGTTTCAATGGATATTTGTTGCTTTAAATGATGGTGCTCTACTACCTTATATGATGGCGCTATACTACCTTATATGATGTCACCATGTTGTCTTGGATAATGACACTATGATATCTTATATGATGGTGTTATTTTCTCTTGGATAATGATGCTATGCTGCCTTATATGGCTTCTTTTTAATTTAATATGAAGCCTCTACATTCCTTCTATAATTTGACCTCTTTCCAATGACCTCTCTTTCCACTTTATACAAGCCTCTTTTCTTATCCTATAAGGGCCTTTCTTTACACAAACCTCTTTTATTTGAAGGGTCTCTTCACTATTTGAATCTTCTTAATGTGCAACCTCTTATCAATAATCCAATACTTGAAGCAATATAAAGTAAGCTAGGTGCTTCTTATCCTTCTTCAAAAACAAACTTCTTTCTTTTTGTTCTGCTCTTAGGAAGCTTTGTATGCTTCTCAATCCACTACTTTCTTTTCTTCTTAGGAAGCTTTGAATACTTCTCAATCCATTGCTATATTTTTTTTCTTGGAAAGCTTTGAATGCTTCTCAATCCTTTATAGGAAGTTTCTCACACTTCTTTAGTTTTCTATTTGTCTCTTAATATCAAAATACTTAATAATGTTTAAAGTGATTTTAAATGTCCCTGAATCCTCTAGCAATGTCAAGGTTGGCTATGGACTTGAATGATCAAATATCTCAAAGTTGATTCACCTCCAATATATATGAGTTCTTGTCTTCACTAGTCGGTCTTTGATCGTGGAATGACTCTATGGCTGAGTATTGGTATTCACTAGTTTTTCTTGCAATCATGTAATAACTCTAGCCTTTCTACTTACTTTGATAATACAATAGAGTCCAAGTCTAACTCCCTTTAAAGTAGACAAACTCTAAATCAATTTGATCAAACTAGACAAAATTGACTTTATATGCAGCTAAATGAATTTAACCTGTTCAAGAGACTACTTACTGTAGCTTTCATACCATTGATGGCTTTTGAAGCATTAATGTTAATATAAAACTCACAAGATAAATTCCATAGGATCAAATATAAGATAACCACAATATAGTAAGATAAGAATGAAACTTACAAATTTAACAAGAGAGAACACAATTTGTAGAATTCTATTATATGAAGAACTTGTACAATATAGTTATGGAGCTTTGTGTCCATAATATAGCTTTACAAAATAACCTTTGATCTCCTTATCTTGAAACCTATCTAAGAGACTCTTTATCTTCTCATATATAAAATATTGTAATATACTCTAACAACCTGATGGGTGAGAGCTCCAACATTTTTTAATCAAGAAGCATTTTTAACATGATGGCTTGGCTTTGTCCAATGTTTGTGAATTGTCGTTTGGATTTGTCTTGCCTTGGTACCACCAACTTTTGAGGAACATTTTGAGTTGCATTTATGTTGTTTTTTTATGGGAATCTATTACACCGTGTCCTAGAACATTCTTGTTTTTGTATTATCCTTTTTTGGAATATTTCTCTTCCTCTTTCTTATAGTTGAGTTGTCCTCGTCTTATGAGGATAGCATCTACTCTTTTAGCCATGTCCATGGCTTCTTTAAAAGAGGTTAAGTTTATCATTTCTAAGGGATATGATAGTTGTTCATGTAGGTTTCATATGAAGATGTGCAAGAGTTCCTTAGGGAAGGAATATATTGAAGTCTTCCTACCAAGGACCTCTATTTAGCTAAGAAATCTAAGAAATGTTTAGTCTTAGATTGTTTAAGTTGGTATAGATCATCTATAGTGACCTTTTATTCTATGTAGACTAAAAATTGCTTGAAAAAACCTTCCATAATTTCCTTGAAAATTTTAATGGAATGATGAGGCATTTGAAAGGACCATTATAAGTCAAAACCACTAAGGTTTATAGGGAACAACCTAAGAAGAAATTTCTCATCATGATTGATGTCACTACATGCTATTTGGAATAATATTAAGTCATTGATGAGATCTTGATGCACCCGCAACATCCAATGACACTTTCCTGATTTAGCCGAATAAAAGTTCCAACTTCTTGGGGTCATAACTTTTGATTCGGGTGTCCGTTTGAGCCCGTTTTTTCAAAACGCACATAATTGAAGTGTTCAGTAATGTTTTCACTAAAGTGGCCATTTCGACATGTTTTCAGGTCCCGAAACATCACCTGGTGGCCATAAATGGACTCGAAAGTTTTTATTCCATTTTTTTTTTAGTTTTTCGGTATTTAATATCTTTTGTTGCATGAGTCAGTCTAGGGAGATATTTTAGGAAAGTCTTAATTTTGGAATAACAGATGCATGATATTTTTTTCGGATCCATCTGAGTGATAGTTTAGAGTTACTAAAAATAGTAAGTCCTAATACTTACTAAAAATAGTAAGTTCATGTTAGGTTAGGGTTTTTGGTGGATATTATATGTAGGAAGTGATTTCATTGTAAGGGGATGGATATCCAAGAAAATAATAAAATTCGAGTTGCAGAATTATTGTTTTCCCATTGATTTTGCTTATGTGTTTGAGAATCAATACGGATCTACATCATTTGGTATCAGAGTGGGTAAGATCTCGCTAGTGGAGATATCATGCCACCTAGGAGAGGCCGAGCTAACTATGCTCAAATGAATAGGCAGATAGAAGATCTGCATGGGGAAGTAGCACGACTAACCAATGCGATTGAGCGTATGATGGAGAGACGCCCCAACTTGCGTTCAGATCTAGGGTCTACTGAAGAGGGTGTGGTAGAAGAGGATAGATCTGAAGCAAGCTTAGAACACCCAGGAGAGGAGCCATATTTTTAAGAAAAAATGCTCCTAGCCTTGGATGGAATCCGAGGGAACCGAGATAGTATCAAGATCGAGGTTTCTGAATATGCTATTGGGTTAAAACTAGAGGAGCTCATTGATTGGGTGAACAATATGGAAAAATATTTTGAATGGAGTAATCTCGCTGAGGAGAAGAGGGTGAGGCTTGCATGTACAAAGTTGAAGGGACATGCACTGATTTGGTGGGACCATCTACAGAAGGAGCAATAGAATAATGGAAAAGAGAAGATTAGGACCTGGGATAAGATGAACAAGAAGCTTTAAGAGAAGTTTATACCTGTCGATTATACCCAAAATTTATTTTATAGGTCTCAGAACCTTCGACAGAGGGATCTCAGTGTGGAGGACTACACCAATGAGTTCTACAAGTTATCTATACGAGTAGCACTTAATGAGATAGAAGATCAGAAGGTTGGGAGGTATGTGAATGGTCTAAGCTATGCTATTCAAGATGAGTTGTGCATGCATCACACTCCTACAGTAGATGCAACATATGAGTTAGCCATGAGAGCCAAAAATAATATAAAGAGCAGGTTGATAAATCAAAATAGGGGATCTACATCTTCCTCAAGTCATGGGCATGGTGGATCTAATTTTTCCAAGGGCGAATCTTCTACACATGTAGAAAAATCACAACAAATTAGACTAGAGCATGATGCCTATCGAGGAGATAGAGGAATCCCAAGAGGTAGAGGTAATGGGGGAGGTCGCACTAGGAGTGGACCACACAGGCCCTTTATCTACTATAGTTGTGGTGAGGAAGGTCATAGAGCATTTGAATGCCCCCACTATGATGCTGAAGAGCGAGGAGGCCAAGCTAGAGTTAATCTGGTTGAGGAAGAGGAGGAATATGAAACATAAGTTGTTGCTGATATGGGCAAAAGTTTCATGATACGAAGGACATTGATTGCTCCAAAGAAGGGAAATATGTGGGCAGAAAATGACGATGAATCATGGTTGCATACAAACATTTTTTGAACAAGATGCACCTCAGGAGGAAAGGTATGTAAAGTGATTATTGATCCTGGTAGTTGTGAGAACATGGTGTCAAATGTTATGGTTGAGAAAATGAATCTACCATGTGAGAAGCACCCAACCCCCTATCAAGTTTCATGGGTTAAAAAGGGGAATGAGGTGACTATTGATAAGAGGTGTCTGGTGAAATTCTTAGTTGGGAGTACCTATAAGGATGAAGTGTGGTGCGATGTGATTCCTATGGATGCATGTCATATTTTGCTGGGGAGGTCGTGGGAATATGACAGGAAGACCTCCCATGATGGATTTCGAAACACATACACATTTTGGAAGGAGGGGGTAAAGGTGGTTTTGTTACCTCTGAAGGAAGAAGGATAGAGTGAAACTTTACTTACTGCAAAGAATTTTTATAGAAGTGAAAGAAGCTGGTTGGTGTTATGCCTTAACAACCAAGAAGGTCGTAGATGAAGAAACTTTCATACCACCAGTGGTGTCCAGGTTGCTGTAGGAATATGTTGATGTCATACCTGATGAATTACCAGTTGGGCTACCATCGAAGAGGGACATCCAATATCACTACCAATTGAATCCAACACAAAATGCTGAGTTGAGCAAATAAGTGACAGAACTAATACAAAAGGGATTGGTCAGGGAGAGTATGAGTCCTTGCACAACTCCTACACTTTTATCCCCAAAGAAAGATGGATCATGGAGAATGTGCGTGGATAGCAGGACCATAAATAAGATTACTATAAGATACAGGTTCCCAATGCCAATGATTGATGATATGATGGATGCTTTACCAGGGGCTAATTATTTCAGTAAGATTGACCTACGAAGTGGCTATTACCAGATCAGGATCAGAGAAGGGGATGAGTGGAAGACAACTTTCAAGACTCGAGATGGATTATATGAATGGTTGGTGATGCCATTCGGGTTATCTAATGACCCCAATACCTTTATGCGATTTATGAACAGAGTGTTACGGGAATATAATGGTAAGTTTGTGGTTGTTTATTTTTATGATATCTTAGTTTTCAGTAAGACTAAAGCAGAGCATGTGCACCATTTGAGGTTGGTGCTAGATCTATTAAGAAAAGAGAAACTATATGCCAATTTGAAGAAATGTAGTTTCCTTCAAGAGAGTTTAGTATTTTTGGGGTTTGTAGTTTCAAGGGAAGGCCTCAGGATGGATGAGGAAAAGGTAAAAACAAATTTTGAAAGGCCCATCCCAAGAAATGTAACAGAGGTTAGAAGTTTCCATCGCTTTTTAGTGGCATTGTGGCTCCCATCACAAAATGCACCAAGGGGAAGGAATTCGTATGGACAAAGGCAACAGGAGAGGGATTTGATCTTCTGAAGAAAAAAGTAACCACTGCACCTATTTTAGTGTTACTTAATTTTAGAAAATTATTTGAGGTTGATTGTGATGCATCACATATTATAATTGGAGCTATGTTGAGCCAAGGAGGGCATCCAGTAGCATTCTTCAGTGAGAAGTTGAATGAGGTCAGGAAAAATTACTCCACCTATGATGTTAAATTCTATGCTATTGTGCAAGCATTAAGATACTAGAGACATTACCTATTATCCAAAGAGTTTGTACTCTTCACGGACCATGAAGCATTAAGGTATGTTAATTCCCAAAAAAATTTGAATAGTAGACATGCAAAGTGGGTATCATATTTACAAGAGTATGATTTTACTTTGAAGCATAAATCAGGAAAACGGAATAAGGTGGCAGATGCCTTAAGTAGGAAGGTAATTTTGTTGACTACCATGGAGAGTGTTGTGGTAGGATTTGAGAGTATCAAGAATTTATATGAGGCTGATGCTGACTTTGGACAGGTTGTGGTGTAGTATAAGAATCCAGTAGGGGGTGTGTCTAGTAACATTTTTGTAGAATATGTTATGCAAGATGGTTACCTGTTTAGAGGTAAACAATTATTCATTCTTGTTAGTTCCATGAGGGAGAACATCCTGAGGGAGCTGCATAGAGGAGGTTTAGCTGGACACTTTGGGGTGGATAAAACTATTTCTCTTATGGTGGAGAAGTATTATTGGCCAAATATACAAAGAAATATAACCAGGTTTGTATCTCATTGTAGAGTCTGTCAGATGGCCAAAGGACATGCTCAGAATACCGATTTGTATATGCCTTTACTAGTTCCTACAAGACCTTGGACTGAACTGAGCATGAACTTTGTGTTAGGAATTCTGCGTACCCAATGAGGTAAGGATTCCATATTTGTTGTTGTTGACAAGTTCTCTAAGATGGCTCACTTTATCCCCTGCCATAAAACTAAAGATGCCACAAGAGTTGCAGTCCTATTTTTTGATGAGATTGTGCATTTGCATGGCATCCCGAGATCTATCACTTCGGATCGAGATGTCAAATTTTTAGGCCACTTTTAGAGGACATCATGGAAGAATCTTGATACTAAGCTCCAATTCAGTAGTGCATATCACCCACAGACTGATGGACATATGAAGGTCGTGAATCAGAGTTTGGGTAATATTTTGAGGTGCATAGTTGGTACAAAGCCAAAATAGTGGGATCGAGTATTACGACAAGTAGAGTTTGCATTCAACAACTCAGTAAATCACTCGACAGGAAAGTCCTCATTTAAGATTTTTTATGGCCACAATATCCATGGTGTGCTTGATTTAGTGGAATTTTTGATTACTGAAACTGTTAGCAATGATGCAAAGGCTTTTGCAGAATATATATAGAGATTACAAGAGGAAGTTCGACAATGGTTGCAGGAGAGTAATGCCAAGTATAAAGCAACAACATATGTACATAGGTGAGAAAAGGTGTTTCAGGAAGGTGACTTGGTAATGGTCCACCTTCGTAAAGAAATATTTCCAAAGGGCACATACAATAAGCTCAAAATAAAGAAGATTGGGCCCTGTAGGATTCTTCAGAAAAGGAATGATAATGCCTATGTGGTCTAATTGCCAGAGGATCTGGATATCTCATCGATATTCAATGTCTTTGATCTGTACAAATTTCATGGAGATGTAGGGGATGTTGAGGTACCATAAGTGATCAATTGGGTGTAACAGATTCCCAAGAAGAAGGACCGTGTTGAGCAAGTCTTGGATAAGAAGGTGATCACCACATGCAATGGTAGCTACAACAAGTACTTGGTACAGTGGGAAGGATTATCATCAACTAAAAGGACTTGAATTTATAAAGGAGAGCTGAAGAAGATTGCACAGGATAAGCTTCAAGAGTTTCATTAGCAGAACTCGTAGGAGCTGAGTTCTTTTCAACCAAAGGAGAATGGTTTGTGGTAGTTCTGTCAGTCCTCCACTATCCTTACGTGGCCAGTCCTGTCTGTAGGTAGGGTCATGGAGCCGTGTCAGCCTCTATGCCTATCAGACTAAATTACGTCGCGCCAACTGAATTGCCCACCAAATGGCATAACAGTGACCTGCATCCAATTCAAATCACAAAAATTTCAAGTCCCCTTCGATGGGAGAAAAATCAAGAGCGGATCCCGCTCTCTTGATTTGATACCATAATAGAGCAAGCAATAATAATGTATTAATCATGCGTAGTTAAATAATACAAACTTAGGCTCTAATTAGCCCGTACAAAGCGGATCACAACAAGATGTCGCTCAACGAATAGCTAACTAATAATAAGCCTAACAATAATGTAATAATAGCAAATATGAAATATACGCTAACATTAATATCTTTTTTTGTATGAGTCAGTCTAGGGAGATATTTTAGGAGAGTCTTAATTTTAGAATAACGGATGCATGATCTTTTTTCGGATCCATCTGAGTGATAGTTTAGAGTTACTAAAAATAGTAAGTCCTGATAATTACTAAAAATAGTAAGTTCGTGTTAGGTTAGGATTTTTGGTGGATATTATATGTAGGAAATGATTTCATTGTAAGGGGATGGAGATCCAAGAAAATAATAAAATTCGAGTTGCAGAATTGTTGTTTTCTCATTGATTTTGCTTGTGTGTTTGAGAATCAATACGGATCTACATCGGATCTTGCTTTCCATTATACATTTGAAACTTAGGAGTTTCAAAGTTCTTTGGAAAAGGGTGATTGAATATTATGGGGTCTAATGGCTCATTGTAGATTTTTTCAAAAGAATACTTTTATTTTGATGACCCTTGAAGGGAAGCGATTTGATGTTCAAGCTTTTCAAACTTGGAATATTCCTTTTCAAGGTGTTGGAATTTGACATTGATGTCTTGGAAATCATTAGGTGAAGGATTTTTGTGGGGTGGGTAAAGTTAAATGGGGTTGTGAGAGAGCTTGAGACATAAAAATTAGGGTTATAAAGGATGAGGTGGCTTGGTTAGATGTTGCGATTGGAGGGGTTTGGTTGATCCCTAATTCATGAGTTAAGAAGGGGTTTGTGGAATTAGGATTTGGAATGGGTATTGTGATATTAGGGGTTGATGTTGAAAAGGGCATGCCCATAATGTGTATCCCTATGGGTATGGTTGGGGGAGTTGTAGAATCAGTGGGATGTGCCATAGCCACATTAAGACTAGCAAAGTTGTTTTAATTTTTATTGATTTATGCAATGGTAGATTGACCATTAGAATGCTCAAGGTTATAATGAGGTATAGAATATTATTTTCTATTTTGTTCTTCAAGTTCCTCTCTAAGAACATCTAGAAAAACATCTTTGTTTCTTTTGACATAATGCCTAATATGATCTAAGGATTAAAATTTGATGCTTTTGACAACGTGTTCTTCTTTCCTACGCACCTGATGTGGCCAAGGGTTTTCTATTTGATATTCATGTTCATGTGTTTAAACTTCATAATATGAAGATGCTAAACCCCTGCTTCAGGTATTATAGGGATGTTGAGCCATGTTTTGAAGGTTATTTAAAGAAGAGTAAATTTATTAAAGGTTTATTTCCAGATACTTATAGAAAAGAAGATTATTTTTTTTTGAAATCCTTGTCACCTTGGAAAACAATCCTCCTTATGACTCTTGCTAGCCCACTGTAATATACTAGCCAAGAGAGATTACTCCCCAAAGGTTCATACATTGGTTTACTCAAGGGTTCGTTATCCTTCCCATAATAGGACTAAACAATCTGGTTGTGTTCTTGTTATCTTTTTTTAATATGATTTAAACTATGCAAACAAAATAAAATGATCTTGTTTAAGTTTGAGAAATTTTTATCTTATTTAAGGCAAAGGAAGTGTCCATGTCAAGTTCACAAAAATGTTGATTTGGAAACCTCAGACATACATAGCATAGGGGAATCCATTGGGAATCCTTGCTTACTCTCTTTGAGGGCCTCTTTCCAAAGGAGGCCTTGAAGATGTGGGAATATTCAACGCGAGTAGGCTCTACTTCATGTATTTATCAAGGTGTCTAAGTGTGTTGTTGATGTTATGCTTGATGGTGTTTAATGGGTTTATTCAAAAAACACCTAAGGTTTTAGATTGCTAATCTAACTCTTTATCGAGCCTTAATAAAGATAAAATTTTCTCAAACCTATAATAAAGATCATCTAAAATGCATGCTAAGTATAAACACACAAAATGCAAGAATACAAGAGCTAGCCTAGTATGATTTTGAGTTTGAATGATGAACTATGCTAAAAGAGGGTTTTATTTTCCAAGGAAAACAAGAGATAATGCATCAAACAAGCTAAGATAAAATGCAACTATATGACTTTGATTTCTTGTCTAATTACTTTTGAAGAAAAGAATTTTAGATCTATGCTAGAATTCCTTGATTTTACCCAAAATGAATATTATTAAAAGAAGGATTTCAACTATTTCAAGGATTCCTTGATTGACCAAGATAAATGTGATTTTAGACAAACAAACTATGAAAACAAAGAGTTACAAACTAAAAACAATGAAATTATAGCAAGTAGGGAGGTGTCAAGTGGTAAAGTTACCTTTTTCAGAGCATGATCAAATTCACCATTGACTGTCAAATTTGTCACTGACTAGCAATTTTGAAAACTTATAAAAAGACAAGGAAAATTTAGGTTTTTCTATTTTGGAGGTTTGTATGATTGTGGAGAGGTGATAAGCTATCTTACCAATTGATCAAACCCTTTTTAATGCAAAATTGATTATGAATTGACATCCTTTTGGAATGGAAGTAGGGCCTATCAAATTCGTCAATGAGTGGTAAATTTGCTAGTGACAAATTTGATAGTGAGTGACAAATTTAAAAATGAGTGGTAGATTTACTTTGTGTATTCTAGAGATTCAAATTTTCCAATGGCTACGAGGAGTGGAAAACTTGACATTAAATGTGAATGACGAAGTTTTGGGTCAAAATTTGGAATTGTTTTAAGTCAATTTGGTATGGGATAAAGGAGGAAGGGTAAATGATGTATCTCAAATATCTATTATCTATAATTTGGTAGAGTTTTGAGAGAATGATAGGCCAATTTAAGAAAATTTGCCAAAGGAAATGAAAAGGGTGAGCCAACAAAGTTTTGAGCCTTTGTTGGAGGTGAAAAACTACAATAGAGGTCCCTATGCTACCTTACATGAGATAAGGAGAAAATAAGACTTGCATATGGATGGAAGTGAAATAAAAAAGGAAATGAAATAAGTAATATTAATTTTCAATGAAGAGCATGTAATATAGAAACTAATCTATATTATATGCAAAGTAACTATGAGTATGGAATGAAATGAAACGATGAACATAAACTTGAAAATGAAGGTAAGAACCGTTGGTCATCAAATCCGCCTAGGTAAGGATTTTGTGTAAGTGTACGCGCCCTAGACCTGGACCAACATTGAAAGGCCGAAGGGAAGAGATGCCCCTCGTGCCAATCTCTAGAGAAAGGCCGGCTCCTATGCTAAACTACTTGGGGGTTTGAAGACAAGAGTGCAGGAAAGAGATAAAAGGGATAAGGGTTAGAGAAATAAATAAAAAAGAGGTAAGGGAAGAGAGATTGGTGATTTTAGGTGGGAGAGAACAGGAAGCACGATCGCTAACAGACAACTTGAATAGCAGCAAAGAGTACCAAGAGTAAAACGAAAGAAATGTAGTATCGACCTTCCTATGTATCCTCCCGAACGAGTTTCAGGACACTGTCCCCGATCGCACACCGGACGCAGAGTTCAGCATCTCGATCTACAAACGAGGAGAGATAGAAGAATCAAGCAAGGCAGGCAACATAAAAGAAAGTCAATACAACACTTTTCTACTCCTATGTATCCTTTCGAACGAGTTTCAGGACACTGTCCCCAATCGCACACCGGACGCAGAGTTCAACATCCAAGCATACAAACGAGGAGAGATAGAAGAATCAAGCACAGAAGGCAGCATAAAAGAGAAGAATTGAGCTCAAAGTCTCTTAGTATTAATCGCAGGACATCAAGTTACAACAACTTTCTAGCAGATAGTTCCCCCCCTCTTTTCCATTACAATGCCTAGGTTTTTATAGAGGACCCGGGCCTCTGAATCATAATTACATAGCAAAGAAGAGTACGCCCTCGAGCTCTAAAAATTTGGCCTTCCTCGGCTCTCGCGACTGAGCTTTCAAATCTGTTACCAAAACTGGCAACTATGACCGGGTCAACCATGGAAAGGTGCATTGATGAGCCGTCTGGACGTCCTTGGTCTCCGGGTGCAGTGCTCGAGTGGCCGCCATGCTCGTCGGGTTCTCCATCATGGCTTGATACTTCGCTTTTGATTGCCAAAAATGAGCAACGGGCTTGTTGGGCACGAAAAATTGCATTTATGAGGCACTTGATCGCCTCGGGAAGATACCCGGCTTGGAACGTGTGCCCGTGAAGCGCTTCGCTAGGTCTTCATCCACCACTTCGCTTCGCAATGGTTTTGGGCCGAAGCAAAAACTCCTCTTTGATATGTACTTCACAGGATTGAGCTTCGCAAAACTACTTCGGGGGTGGGGAGCGCCGAAGCATATCTACTTCGCAAAATGGTCTCTTCTTCCTTGCCGCTTTGTCGACAAAATGCTTCGCTGATGCCTTGGAGAAGTACTTCGTTGCGATCCTCTTCAAAATTGTGGTTCGGAGAGATTTCGGCCGAAACACATTCCTGCCTTCAAAATGCTTCGTTTCTCTTGGCTGCCAGAACTTCGGTTGAAAATGCTTCGGGCGAAAACTAGCCGAAGTGAATGCTTCGCTAGGTTTTCCGCCGAAGTGGAAATGGTTCGGGTGTGAGGAGGCCCGAAGTAGATGCTTCGGCAACTTTCTGGCGAAGTAATCTTCGATGTTCCCTTGGATTCTGCTTCGTTGGTGCCTTGGCCGAAGTAGTTGTTGGAAATGTTTCGGGCCCGAAGCCCTTTATATTGGTCCTCTTGCATTTTTCTTCGGCAAAACTACTTCGCAAAATTTTCACCCGAAGTAGTGTTGGAAATACTTCGGGTGCGAAGCAGTTTCATTTTCCTTTTGGGTGAAGCTCTTTTCTCTAGCTTGTTCGGTAGCGAAGCTTTTTCTCTTTCTACTTTTTATACAAAGGGGTGGCTTTGAAAGCCAAAATTGCTGCAACTTTTCAAAATAAAAATAACAAAGCAAAAAACTTTACACAACACTATACAAAACTTGTTTCTTTTCTACCCCTTGAGAAATGTGACAAAATTGTCAACATTCTTGGTGGCTCGCGGGGCAACGAGCTCGTCTCGGTGGGAGGACCCTTAGTCTTGATCCATTGGGTCGGAGTCCTTTCCTAATCCTTCTCCTCCTTCTTCCACACCTTCCTTTTCTTCTGGGAGTGCCTCGCTAGCTGGTTCTATTTCTTGCTCTGCTCCCTCTTCTTCTTCGCCCTCTTCCTCTGATGCGGCCTCTTCTGGAGCAGCTTCCTGCGTCGGTGACGGGGCAAGACGCTCGTGGATCTTCTTCATCGTCCGACGAACCTGGGACCAAGCACTCTTCGAGAAAGGTTCCAGATCTTGTAATGCCTTGATCAATACTCGAAACCGATCGATTTTCCCGATGTCTGCATGTTGGGCTCTAGTATACAGGTCATTTAGGCAAGCCACGATCTTGCAGTGTCTCAGGAGGTAATCTGTGATCTGCCTTTCTGTGATGGGCTCCGCCCATCCGTCTATCTCCGAGACGTCGCCTTCAAACTGAAGCCATGTTGGCTTAATCTCTTCTTTGGACAGGAGATGCCCGTCATCATCTGTGAAGCTTGGGAAGCCCATGGAAGAGAGATCCTAAAAATAGCCCATTGATGTGCGCTGTTCGTTCTCAAATATATCCAGGAGGTCTTTTGCCTTTTGCATTTTTTGTACCTTGGAGAAGAAAGCGCGTATTGTGGCTCGGGTTGTAGACCAGTCCTTAGCTGTTCGGCTCATCGCAGGGATCTGCAAGTCTTGATACTTGGTGCTTTGTACATCGAAAGCTAGTTTGAGTCGGCTTCTAGCTTTCTGGGTGATTTCTTCGATGATTGGCCCTCCTTCGGCAGTGGCATTCCGGGCTTCTATAATGTAGGCCAAAATTGAAAGAGCGCTGGAGGCCCGAGATCTGAAGTTTTTGAGCAAATGCGAGTGAATCTCCTTGATTCTGCTCCTGTCACACAGCCCTAGGCCCTCCTTTTCGTACAGCTAGTTTTGCATCTACAAAATTTTTCCTTCGAGCTCTTTTGCCCTCAGTTCATTCTCGATCTGTCTCTGTGCTCGATTTTCAGCTGTACATTCCAGTTGGTTTATTTGCGATTTTAGGGCATGCGCTTCCTTTTTCATCAGCTTGCACTGCTCTTCAGCGTCTGCTAGCTTGGACCGGACTCTTGCCAACTCTTCCTCTAGCTTAATATTGGCCCTCTCTGCTTCGAATCTGCGCTGATTTGCAATGTTTGCATGCGCTCGGAAGGTCTCGACCCCTACATGCATAGACAAAGACTCATTGTCTATGTTCAGGTGCTCCAGGTCCTTGGTTTTCTCCTGATAATCATAATCTGCTGGGGTCATCTCATCCAGAGGCTTCTGGACTCTGGGGACCTTCTTCACTTTGTACAATTTTCCTGCCTCCAGATCAAAGACGACACCTTTCTCGACTTGGGCCAGAGATCGCCCTCTTTTCTTCCTAGCCTCCTTCAGCATCTTCTCAGTGTTTTGTCGGGCCTGAAGTAGTTTTTCAGCTAGAGGACATTCTTTTATTATGGACAGCTCAGATTCAAATGAGGCTGGATCTCCAGCCGAAGGGGTAAACAAATATAAAGGGTTAACGGGGAATGCCTCGCCAGAAGGTTCGACGATAGGTGTAGCGGGGGCCTCGGCTAGTGGGACAACACCGTGTATGATGGGAACCTGGGTCTCGGGATTCGATGATGAGATATTGACTTCGCCTTGGCTGAGAATGGCAGGGTCGATGGCGTGGGCGGGCGAAGGTGTTTTAACAGGTTTGTCTTGGTCGGATGACTCGGGTGGAATGGGGTTAGGCAGAGAAATAGGCAATGCTTGGAGGGATGATTGGCCTTGTAGGGAGGGAAAGGGTTGATGATGACCCTCAACCGAGACCATGGTGGACGCGTCAGAGATCGAGGAGAGAGGGAGAGAGTGCGTACCTATGTGCCCTCCTGGCAAAGCGGCCAGGGTAACTTCTTGCGTGATCGGCTCTTGGCCCTTATGGGCCTCTGCACCTTCGGCCTCCAAGACTTCTCCCTCAGGATCCCCTTCCTGTTGGAGGAGTTCCTCAACATTGATAACGTCTACGTCTGGGACCGTCTCGGCATTTGGTGGCACAACATCTTCATTATTTGCTTCGACCGAGACTGGCGCAGGTTGTTCGACAGGCAGACTCGGATGCCCTGTACGAGATCGCTTTGGATGGGTCGAGGGCGCTTGTATTTGCTCTGGCCTTTTCCTCTTTTTTCTTTCCAATGGCTGCTCTGATTCTTCGGTGCTTGTATCCTCAGATGGTGCTTGCGTTAGTACCTTAGGCGCAGTTTCAGCTTTTTTCTGTGCTCCCAAGGCATCGTCAGTCTTCCTTGGGCTTTCGCCCGATCTTGGGGTAGCTGGAGGGATAAAATCGGTGAAGGATATGGGCTTCCAAGATCCAACCTTAGTTTCATAGACAATCGCGAAGTCCCTATCCGTTGCCAAGAGTCCGTAGGAATTCATCTTTCGGCGATGGACTCTCATTATCCACCATTCCCTCAGCTGTTCCTCATCCCAGTTCTTTAATTCTTCCTTCAGATCATCCTTGGCCTTCTTCCGAATGTGGAGTCCGGGGTTGGAAATGGGTGTTGATCAAGATCGAACTCTATTTCCATGGGATAAAAGTCATGCCAGGGAGGCAATGTTCTCATTTTTTCTAAATGCCACTCTAGATCTTTCCCGTTGGGATTGTTTCTCTGCTCCATTATTTCGGGATGGGGGCAGGCATGAAAATTTTTACATTTTAAGTGATTTTTCATCACCCCTATGGGATCATAAAACCACCTTTGAGGAATCTAAAGCAGGCCAAAATTAGCCAGTTTTTCCTCCAAGAAAATGTTCTGCTTTAAGGCGAAAACTTCAATCACTCCCATTCTAAAGGGAAAATCGTAGGTGGGGGCCCACTTCCGGCCATGGCCATAGATTTCATTGGTTGCGTCGCTCTGCCGAGCGACCTCCAGTGTGAATTGGTACTCAGATGGGAAAACCGACAGCAAGAAAGGTTTTCCCACAAAGCCGAATAGGCGTATCACAAGCCCCTGTGTAAGTTGAAAAATATCCCCCTTTTTTGCCTGCACCACCCTGTCTCTCAGACTGAGGGGCACCCGAGGGCTGGACCCTGTCAACAATTGCATGGCGGGTCCCAAAAATTGTTGATTGAAAGAATAATAAGACTCTGACCTCAATAGGAGGCGAGTCCACTGGTATACGGGCAAAGGATTTCCATCCTTATCACTTGGTGTAATTGCAACATGGGGAAGATTCTTATGTGTATGGTAAAAGAAAAGCCATACCAGAAAAGAGCATGGACTAAAGTGCTGCTCCGCTCCAGAAGTCTTCATTGCGGTGAGCCGCGAGTGCAGGTTTCGGGCTACCCATTCCGCCCAGTCAAAGAAGACCGGGTTGGTATTTGGCCTCGAAGCATCGGGAGCATAGAACTCCCTCTTGGAAATACACTCGGCCAAAGACACCTACCAAGGGTATACCGAAGTATCAGTTGACAAGCCCGCCACCCATGCAATGATGGAGAAGATGTCCGTGTTCTTGAAGGCTTCCAAGGGTAGGGGCATTTGGGGCAGTTTTCCTGAAGGGAGCCCGCTTTTGAGGTTTTCTTGCAAGAATTTCAACACATAGTTGTTTGAGGTGAACCTCTCCGTTTGTTCGCTTAAAATGACACTGTGAACTATATATCCCTTCGGTGGCCCCTGCTGGGGCGCGAAAGCTGCTTGCACGTCCTCCTTCAGGATAGAGAACAACTTATGGCCAGCGACATTCAGCACTTGCCTGGAAGCTGGTTGGTAGTTCTGTGCGATGGCGTAAATCAGCTCAGGGCAATGGTGCACAGGAGGGGTCAGATACCAATAGATTTGGGAGTAATACGCAGTGGCTCTCTTGTTTTTTGGCGTGAGCCTGCTCTTCATAAAATCAATAATGTACCTGAGCTCGGCTATGCCTTTTGAGAGTTCTGTATCTTTAATTTTCTCCCACTTGTCGACCGGTGGCTCTACAAGTCGTTCATCTTCGGATTCCTCTCTTTCTTCCACAACTTGCTTTTCTGGACGGAGGCTTGGATTGACCTTCTTCGGTCTCTGCTTTTTCTCCTCTGAACCTTTCACTTTTTTAGGAACTGTTACCTCTGGCTCCTTTCCTCTCGGGGTTGAACTTTTCTTTCCCATGTTGTATGATTATGGCAGCACCACCAGCAGCGCAGACTGTTTCAGCGTCAGGGAGCTTCTCGACGAGTGGCAGCAGAATTTGCGGACGAGCAATGTGCCTTCAATCTTGCACTTTCAAATAACTTTTTCCTTGCTAAGGCCTGCATTTTATAGCCTTAAGGGGCGACTACCCCTATTTATGGCTCTTGCCATAATTAAACCTATGCTATCGGCCTAGGAGATTGCTGCGCCATCCGATTGGCTGTCCGACGACATTGTATGCGGAGTTACGTGCCCCAATGATTACACCCTACATTGGAAGCACATCTTGTACTCGGGTGTGAGCCCTTTCCCCAACTGAATCACCTCGGGACGTGCCCCGCCACCTTTGCCTTAAATTCATCCGCTTCGAGCTCTTTTCAAGGTGGTAGTCGACACATTTTTTGAGACGTGCTTTAAATGCTTTCGTCCTGTGCATAATCAGTTCGGCGAAGCTTGGGTCGGACTGGGAAATGCTTCGCACCGAACCTCTTCTTCGGGCTGATCTTCTATGCTTCGGGTGTGAAGTACTTATCCTTCTTTGCGCTTTGCGAGGACCACCTACCGAAGCTTGTGCTTTTGAAAATTACTTCGCAGAATTTCCACCCGAAGTGGTTGCTGGAAATGCTTCGGGTGCGAAGCTTTTTCGTGCCTTTGATTGAACTTTGGTTCGGCCCTTCACTTCCTCGCAACCGTTACTTTGGGTAAAAATCTCCGAAGGAGATTACCGAATTTTTTTTTTTTTTATTTACTTTACACCCCTTTTGTAATGTGACAAGAGTGTCAACCTTCTTAACGGCTCGCGGGGCAACGAGCTCGTTCGGGTGGGAGAACCTCTAGCCTTGATCTATTGGGCCAGAGTCACCTCCAGACCCTTCTCTTCTCTCTCCCTCTGGGAGCGCTCTTGTGTCTGGTTCTCCCTCCTCTTCTGCTTCTCGAGACACATTCAATGGATTCTGGTTGAATTCATGTGTCTCGCTCCTTGCGATACAAAAAGGGCACAAAAAGGTGCCTTCCTCATTCTCAGGCCTTACCGCTGGAGACTGCTCTCCTTGGACTACCTCCTGATGGAGATTGCAAGCAGCCACATTGTCCATTGTTGGGTCAAAGCTTGCATATTCCCATTGCTGTTCTTGGGCAAAATTTGCTTCTTGAGCTCCGAATGACTGCATCTCAAACCTACGCTCGGTACGAGGAGTCTGCCATAATGAATACTACGTAGGATGGCCAGGAGCAATGAACAGTGATGGGTTTTCTCCCCACTGCCACTTTCCAGATAGGAACAAGAGTTGTTCTGCTCGTATTGCTTCCTCAAAGATCTGAGGAAACCTTCGTTCACCTGATTGCAGCAAGAGAAGGCGTATATCTGGGTGAAAGGCACGAACATAGAAGAGGTGAGCTTGGGCATGCGTGGGTTGGATCTCCACTGGAATGCTCTTCCAACTTCTACAAAATTGGACATTGAAGTCCGTGATGCTCTCCAGAGGTGCTCTCATGATAGCGAATAGATCCATCAAAAGCTGGGAGGGATCTTGAGAGCCGTCGAATGTCTTGATCAAAGCCTCGGCTAAATCGCTCCACGAGCAGATGCTTTCATGCTCGAGTAATCTGAACCACTGCATCGCTTCTCCTTCCAGAGACATAACCAGAAGTCTAACCATGACATCTTCATGGATTATGTTGTGGAGGTTTGCCAATGCCGCAACGTCTTCAAGGTGCCTTTGGGCCATTCCTTTAGTGCCATCGTATTTCGCCAATGTATGCAAGGCTCCTCTAGGAATTTTATGATAACCTTGAAGATTCAGAGGGGAACGGGCATTCCAACTAGGGTAACGTGCTCCTTCCATTATAGCGGTGGCCTTGATTTCATGGGACGTTTTCTTTCAACTTAAAGGCGCCTACGATGAAGGAATCTGGGCTTTCAGCTCAGCAGAGTCGCCAGGTGATTTTGATAGATGGGGGCAAGCCAAAGATTCACCAACTCAGACTTCCTTAAAACATGGGGATTTGTGCCATGAAGGCACGGATTTGGGTACTGGTCTTTACGACTTAGAGATTTTTGGGTAAACAGAGTCGCCAGATGCTATTAGTCTTTCGGTAATGAGGGCATCGGTTCTCACTACCACTAGTCAGGTGAGACTGACCGGGTCACACCGAGAACTGGTTAGAACTAGTGGCCCCGGTGAAATGGGATTGTGCGTTAAAATATGGGACCTTGACTGGTTATGGATCTTTCTAAGACAGACACAGTCGGGTCCCACCGGGCGTGCCAAAAATTGTTGGTCATCAAATCCGCCTAGGTAAGGATTTTGTGTAAGTGTACGCGCCCTAGACCTGGACCAACATTGAAAGGCCGAAGGGAAGAGATGCCCCTCGTGCCAATCTCCGGAGAAAGGCCGGCTCCTATGCTAAACTACTTGGGTGTTTGAAAAAAGAGTGAGGAAAGAGATAAAAGGGATAAGGGTTAGAGAAATAAAATAAAAAGGGTTAAGGGAAGAGAGATTGGTGATTTAAGGTGGGAGAGAACAGGAAGCACGATCGCTAACAGACAACTTGAATAAAAGCAAAGAACACCAAGAGTAAAACAAAAGAAATGTAGTATCAACCTTCCTATGTATCCTCCCGAACGAGTTTCAGGACACTGTCCCCGATCGCACACCGGACGCAGAGTTCAAGCATCTCGATCTACAAACGAGGAGAGATAGAAGAATCAAGCAAGGAAGGCAACATAAAAGAAAGTCAATACAACACTTTTCTACTCCTATGTATCCTTTCGAACGAGTTTCAGGACACTGTCCCCAATCGCACACCGGACGCATAGTTCAGCATCTAGCATACAAACGAGGAGAGATAGAAGAATCAAGCACAGAAGGCAGCATAAAAGAGAAGAATTGAGCTCAAAGTCTCTTAGTATTAATCGCAGGACATCAAGTTACAACAGCTTTCTAGCAGATAGTTCCCCCCCATTTTTCCATTACAATGCCTGGGTTTTTATAGAGGACCCAGGCCTCTGAATCATAATTACATAGCAAAGAAGAGTACGCCCTCGAGCTCTAAAAATTTGGCCTTCCTCGGCTCTCGCGACTGAGCTTTCAAATCTGTTACCAAAATTGGCAACTGTGATCGGGTCAACCATGGAAAGGTGCATTGATGAGCCGTCTGGACGTCCTTGGTCTCCGGGTGCAGTGCTCGAGTGGCCGCCATGCTCGTCGGGTTCTCCATCATGGCTTGATACTTCACTTTTGATTGCCAAAAATGAGCAACGGGCTTGCTGGGCACGAAAAATTGCATTTATGAGGCACTTGATCGCCTCGGGAAGATACCCGACTTGGAACGTGTGCCCGTGAAGCGCTTCGCTAGGTCTTCATCCACCACTTCGCTTCGCAATGGTTCTGGGCCGAAGCAAAAACTCCTCTTTGATATGTACTTCGCAGGATTGAGCTTCGCAAAACTGCTTCGGGGTGGGGAGCGCCGAAGCATATCTACTTCGCAAAATGGTCTTCTTCTTCCTTGCTGCTTTGCTGACAAACTGCTTCGCTGATGCCTTGGAGAAGTACTTCACTGCGATCCTCCTCAAAATTGTGGTTCGGAGAGATTTCGGCCGAAACACATTCCTGCCTTCAAAATGCTTCGTTTCTCTTGGCTGCCAGAACTTCGGTTGAAAATGCTTCGGGCGAAAACTAGCCGAAGTGAATGCTTCGCTAGGTTTTCCGTCGAAGTAGAAATGGTTCGGGTGTGAGGAGGCCCGAAGTAGATGCTTCGGCAACTTTCTGGCGAAGTAATCTTCGATGTTCCCTTGGATTCTGCTTCGTTGGTGCCTTGGCCGAAGTAGTTGTTGGAAATGTTTCGGGCCCGAAGCCCTTTTCGTCGGTCCTCTTGCATTTTTCTTCGGCAGAACTACTTCGCAAAATTTTCACCCGAAGTAGTGTTGGAAATACTTCGGGTGCGAAGCAATTTCATTTTCCTTTTGGGCGAAGCTCTTTTCTCTAGCTTGTTCGGTAGCGAAGCTTTTTCTCTTTCTACTTTTTATACAAAGGGGTGGCTTTGAAAGCCAAAATTGCTGCAACTTTTCAAAATAAAAATAACAAAGCAAAAAACTTTACACAACACTATACAAAACTTGTTTCTTATCTACCCCTTGAGAAATGTGACAAAATTGTCAACAATAACAAGCATTAAACTAAGCTACACAAAGCATAAGACTAAAAATGAATATGAATTAGACAAATTAAAATAGATGCCTACAAAATGAGAGAAATTAGTGATAGATATGCATGGATAAGAGAGGAAAATGGAGTTAGTATGCAACAATAAAGAAGATAATGCTAATGAAATGAGAAAAGCCTACTATAAATGAGAGGAATGGATGTAAACAAACTAAAAACAACCTGCAAAAGAGTGTTAGAAACATGAGATGAAGTAATAAAAGAGAAGCGAATGACTATGTATGCAAAAACCAAGTTAGCAAGGCTAGAAATGGAAGATAAAATGCATGAATGAGAACATGAATATGGAAAAAAAGAGGATCTAGGAATGATACAACCTAGTAAGGGCTCCTTGGCTTCTATTTGAGAGGTCCAAGGTTCAAACCCCACTCAACACGAGGGGATTGTGACCCCTCATAAAAACCCTATGTAAAATCATTGAAAAACCTAGTAAGGGCTCCTCCTTTCCCCAAGACACTCTTATTTCCCCCTATATCTCTCCTTGCCTTACTTGACTTGCCTCCAAACTAGCTTGATGAAGATGCCCAAAATGAGAAGATGAGAAATACAAATGAACATGACAAGATAATTTAGCAGTGTATTCTTAGCTCAAAATTACTTTTGAAATGCTTGTCCAAAGGGCTGAATTTATAGATTGTTGGAAGGGGGATTGAGAGGGAAAATTGGTTGGGATGCCCTTATTTTTTTTATAATTTGTAAGCCTAGTTCATTGCTAGAGAATGCAATAAAATAGGAGGTAGTGGGGCAAAGGTATTCACATGCCTCTAGCTGATGCCAGAATATTATAGCCATTTTTGCAAATTCACCATTGAGTATCAAATTGCCACTGATGAATTTTCCATTGATTGGAAAATTTGACCAATGGTTAGTTTGACTAGTCAGGGATTAAAAATGGTTATTTACAAATTCACCATTGAGTGTCAAATTTGCCACCGGTAAATTTTCTAGTGAGTGGAAAATTTGACAAGGGTTGAAAATGATGCCAAAATTTTTGGGTTTGGCCTGATTGACTATTTGTTGATGCTTGGTATCTTGTTTGATATATTTTTCTTTAACGGTGCATCAAAATTGGGTGTCTACATCATCAAATCCTTTAACTATTTCAATTGGATCTCTAACATTGAACTTGTTTCCAAGAAAATAGTCTTGGTCCAAAATTGGTCTAAGTGGATGAGATGCGCTCTTTGAATCTCAAGAGGGATTTAAAGACCCTGAATATCTTAAAATCTTAACTTAACTAAAAATAATAAGCAATACTGCATGAGTCTTAAACTCTTAACTCAAGGTCCAACAGACCAGCTAACATACAATCTTGCAAAACATTATCTAAACTAATTCATATATAGCTAAGCATTCTAGAGATTAAAAGAACAACAATCCATATGGCTATCCAGATTAGAAAAATAAGCTTGATAGAATTCACTATTTTTTTAAAGTAAATAAAAATATACAACAATATAACTCACATCTATATATCCTGCAATATTTTCTAATAGAGGTCAAACAACACTTTTATTTTATTTAAAGGCAACAATCATCATACAATATACACAAATTATAAATGCTAAAGAGTCGACCCTCTATTAGAGGTACATTTAGCTATTTTTAGATTTACATTACCTTATATTAGATATAATTAATAAAGGAAACCTATATACAAGACTGATATAGATGAATTTAGGGAGTAGGTGTCACTTTTTAGCTTAGTCAGGCTTATCCATTTTAATTCCATTACGTTGATGTGGCTAGTGTTGGTCTTCTCATGAGATTGGCATCCACATGCTTCTAGTAGATCCTCAACATACTTTTACATGCTCACTTTTCCCTACTATATCTTTTTGTAATGCCAGATTGTATAAGGTTTAACATCCTTGAAGTGGATGGCTAGTCGGCATGTGTGAATCTGATTGATAAGGATAGGTCTAAAAACTCTTTACTAAATGCTCGGTATTGGAAATATAACTAGAATTCTACATTTATTTACGGTTGATATATTATAAGTCTATATTATTCTTCATGCTAGACTATATACCTTAGAAAATTTATGATTCCATCCTTGTATCTCAATAACATACTTTTCCAGTTCTTAACATTAACTTTTTGAAAATTCCAGTCACCTCTCCATAGCCAAATTTTAAATCTAGATTTGCATGGTCTTAAATATCAGACATTAAAAAATTTAGCTCTACAAGGTGACACCAACTCTTTGAATAGTCTTGCGCTCCTCTAGCTTGATCTCCACACTTAGCCAAATTTTGAATATGATAGAATGTTGGATGCCACACTTTTTTTCTAACACCAATGTTAATGTATTGAAATTTTGGCCATTTCACATACTGTAGCAAAATTTTGAGTCAAGAAACTAGGCTAATATGCCAAACACAAGGCTTTTCTAGCACCTTTGATTATGTCAGACTTCAAGAAATTTTGGTCTTTCTTTGGCTCTTTTCCTTAGCCAAAATCTAAGCCCAACCAAATGTAGAGCATTGGATAATTTTGCCTTAGTGAGACTTTTAGTCTAACATGCAACACAATGTTGGACTCTTTGCCTTAGCAAAATTATGGCATCAACAAGGTGTTGTTGCATGTTTGGCTCCCTCAATATTATTTGGCTTGACATCCACTACTTTATCATAGCTAGATCTTCATAGGAGGAAAACTCTAGCAGTCAACTAATGCAAAAGTGATGCTTCTGGTTAAGCTCTTGTGTTGTTGCCTTAGCAAATTTTGATGAAGACTCGAGAAAAATCATAGTCTAACTTGATCTGGGTGGACTTGAGGATGTGGTAATTACATTGACCCACAAATATGTAGTGTCAAATTTTAGAAAATTTTTGGGACATTAATAAAACATGTCCCAAGGATGAATTCTCTTTTCCCAACATCAACATTATCATCAATTTCACTCTACGATATAAAATATTTTCTTTAATGGATAGACTCTTAAGCTATAATTAGATCAAAATCACTCCTAAGGACCAATCTAAAATATATTTCACTACCCCATGGGGAATCTTCTAGTATCAAGTCACACCTTTTGGATTTAAAAATATAGGAGCTACCTACTATTGATCCTTGATATATGTCAATCATGACTTGATGCATGACATCATGTAATACTATTTCGATGATCTAATTGGTTAGTCTTTAAACCAAGAGGATTGTGTTTGATACCTAAGATGCATCTTCGAGCAGTTTTGGGAGTACAAGGTACATCTAAAGCCTTAGAAATGCATCTTTGGGATACATCTAAAGCCTTAGAAAGGTACATCTAAAGCCTTAGGAAAACTATTATGATTAATCATATCTAAATTTGGCATCAAAATTGATACTAACAATATATTAGCTATTATCGATATGCCACCCCCTCAAAATTTAATCCAAATTTGGAGTCTAGGAAAAATCTAATCCATTCAAAGATTCATGTCCCAACTCATTGATTGATAAGTGCCAACTCTTCTATAAGCTTTTGAGAAAGGATGTGATCTTCAATTGGGACGTTGATTATGAAGAAACCTTTAATTATCTCAAGTCCTACCTTTTGTCTTCTTTTGACCTTGTCCCTCCTAATCCTTTTCTTTATTACTATACGTAGCAACAAAAAACCATGCCTTCGGTGATATGTTGGCATAGTACAATGACCAACATAGAGAAAGAGCCATTTTATACATTAAAAGGAATTTGATCAATTATAAAGTCTACTATACCCCTTTAGAGAAGCATTGTCTTATCATAGTGTTTTCTTTCCAAAATATTAGACACTATGTGCTCAACCATAAAAAAATTGTTATCGTGGGGATCGATCCTTTACAATATCTTATGTCTATGCCTCAACTCTTAGGATGAACTATTAAATGGGTCATTACATTTAGTAAATTTAATTTTGAGTTTATCAACCAATGTTTTTGAAAGGTTGGGTCATTGCTAACCAACTAGTCGTTGCACCCTTGTATCTATTCATCCCTTAGTCATAGACTTTACCAACAAGTTAGTCTTCAACATAGAAGTTGACCAACTTGATTCTTGGACTCTATATGTTTAAGGCACTCAATGTGTTAAAGGAATGGGGCATGAGTCATATTGGTTACTCCATAGTAGTAGCTTATCTCTTTGTCCTTTAAGCTTAAATTTTCTTTACCAATAATAGTGCTAAGTATGAAGCTCTTATCCTAGGGATTTGCATAGCCTTATCCTTGTAGGTTAGAAACCTATCCATTTTTAGAGACTTCTGCTTGTAGTAAACCAAGTCAATGGTGTTTATAAAAAAAATACAAAAAATTTAAGCCATACAAAGAAATCATCACTAAGCTAATGGCTACTTTCAACAAAATCATTGTTGAAGCTATACCTAGATCTAGTAACCAACATGTTGATGTTATGACCATGACTGCATCCCTTATCCCATTAGATCTAGATGATGAACAAGCCATGATCATCATTCAACAAATTATGGATCCTTAAACATTAGATTCTATCCAACTTCCTCTAGGTGTATTTTTTATAGAGATGTATCCTTCTCCTGATCCTTAGTATAAGGATATCTTTGTCTTTCTTAGGGATGGAACATTGCTTTATGTATTGAACCATAGTGAGTGCAAGAACCTATAGAATTATGCTTGTAGCCATGTAATCATTGGTAATATATTATATCAACATCCCATTGATATTATCCTTATATTACTAACCTTAGTTGAAGTGCAAGCAAACATCAAAGAGGACCATGATGGATCATGTCATAGTCATGTTAGTGGTGTCGCCATCACCAAGAAACTTCTACGAATGGGTTATTATTGGACCTCCATAGAAAAACTCTTGCAATTATGTTAGAGAAGTATTAAAAGCATGAAAAATTCATCCACACTTCATCCCAAGCTCTTTAGACCTTTACCTCTCCTTAGCTTTTTTCCATTTGGGGCTTAGACACCATTGAGAAGATCAACTTGGTGTCATCTAATGTGCATAATTTTATCATGGCTACTAACTACTTCATTAAATAGGTCAAATATATACCTTTAGACTCATCCACTAGAGTCAAAGCCTTCAAATTTATCCTTAACCATATCCTTAGATATTAAAATACCCCTTCCATTCTACTCTTTGAAAATGAAACACCTTTCAAGAATAAGGATTTTTATAAAATTTATGCTAAATACAAGATTTAGCACAATTGGTTAATGCGTAATATGCTCAAGGTAATGACCAATTTGAATCTTCTAACAAGACTCTTGTTAATATTCTTAAGAACACGTCAACAAAATTGTTTGAGTTTAGAATCTTTGGCTTTATCTCACCATGTGGGTCTATCACACTAGTGTTCTAACCTCCACCAATGTGTTTCCATATGCTTTGGTTTATGAATCCAAAGTTATATTTCCTTTTGAGATTGAGGTGCCTTCCTTTCACATTTTATTGCATGACTCCTCTATTAGAGATGAATATTGCCTCACCCATTTGAGCCAGTTGGAACTACTTGACAAAGTGTAGATACATGTGCTAGAGAATATGTGGGTCTACCAACAAAGATTTAACTATGCTTATAGAAAAATAGTATGACTCCACTCATTTGATTTTGGTGATCTCATTCTTATAAAGAACAAAATAAATACCAATGTAAAACTAAAATCAAAGATAATTTTGAGCCTAATTGGATAGGTTCATTCATCATAACTACCAAATTTTATTTAGGTAATTACCACCTCATCACACTTGAAAAAAAAAAAACTTAAATAATGAATGTATATATTGCATATTAAAAGATATTGCATTTGAGTTCGCATTGGTTACTTGTTTTCTTATTGTTTCTTGTTTGCATCTTGCCTAATTTCATATTTGTTTGTATGCATGTACTTATCTAAGTTGAGATTGCCTATTGCATCTTAATTTGAAGATTTGTGATGACATGCAAATGATGATCCTAGCCATGATAGTTTATTTTTTATTGCACTAGGTGACTGATACAATCAGATCCTTTTAATCCCATCTTTGTGAATCAAATCAAGGTTCATGCAATCATATGAACCTATAGTAAATTTCTATATTTATCATCAAATATATATCTATATTAATTTGGTTTACCTCAAACCATATCTATCAAGTTTTCTAAACTATAAATTGCTCACCACATGATGAATATTATGAATTTTGTAGGTGTCGATTATAAAATCAAATCAAATTCTTCTATATCATAAATCACTACATGATGAATACTGCAAGGTTCACAATTGTTGATAGCCCTATCAATATTATCATTTGTTTTATTTCACACACCACCTTGTATGGGGTAAATTGGTCAACAAAAAATGTCTTCCCAACTAGGGGCATCATTTTTTGGTACAACAACCAATCATAAGCCCTTTAAGATAATTCTCTATGAGGTAAAGTAGTCTAATCAAAAGTCCTTTGAGTATTTGTTTAAATGTAAAGTATACGTCATTTAGGTATCTACTTAAAGGTAAATTTAAAATCAAAAGTTCTATAGGAAAGGTAAAATTAGAATTCCTTTAAGCATTTATTTTTAGGAAAATCAAAAGTCCTACAAAAAATGCAAAAATTCCTTTGAGCATTTATTTAAAGGAAAATCAAAATTCCTACAAGCTATTGAGCAAAAAATCTAATCACTCATTCATTGTATATGATAATAAATAAATCATACAACTATAAGAATAAATTGATTTGTTGCAACCATTAACCTAGAATAGGCATGCAACTACATACAATTGAATCAACAATATACCATATCAGTATGTGAGCTAACTATAGCTCACTATGTAATATTCTTGTTTCTAGAACTTCTCTACATGAGATAATTATAGCTTATTAAAATAATATAATAATATTTTCCTAACATCTCCCCTTATTACATTATTTGGTATACAAAGAGGGCTAAAAAACAATTCAAACCTGGCATGTGCAAGTGCTTTTGTGAAAATATCCACAACCTGTTTGTCAGTGGGAATGTACTAGAGTTGTATTTGGTAATTCTAAACTTGTTCTCAAATGAAATGGCATAGAGTTTCAATGTGCTTTGCTCTTTCATGAAATACTATATTCTTAACCAATTTTAGAACAACTGATTGTCTCAATTTAATAGTTTTGGTGGATTTTTTCATACACCCATATTTGATAGAATGTGATGTAACCATATTGCTTCACACATAAATTCTCATGCAACATTGACTCTATGGATGATAATTATTGCCTATTATTTATTGTTTTACCATGAGACATGTCTAGATCCTAGATGAAACATACATCCAAAAGTTGATTTCATGTCATCTATAGATCCCACATAGTTTGAGTCCATGTATCTCTGAAGAAATAATTTATCATTCTTATTATATTATAGACCATATTCCACTGTACCATAGACATAATGTAGTATTCGCTTTGATGCTTTCCACTGACTCACCTTAGGTTCCTGCATAAACCTTGATAGATAACTCATAGCAAAGCTAATATTTGGCCTAGTATTTATTAGGCATATGAGAATCTCAATCACATGAAGACAAAGAGTACCAAATACCTAAGGTGACTTGTCATATTGAGATAATTGTAACACTTGTTTCATTGGTGTTGCCTTAGTAGCTTAGAATATTATTTTTTAGTCTATTCGTTATTGTTAGTTGTTGATAGAATTTGTTAGCATATTGTTAGAGGTTAATCTCGACCATTCTCATTGTATTTATATGCATAAAATCAATAATACTATTGTTCAATTATCCTACACATCTATCAATTCATTTGAAGTATCAATGATGATCATATCATCAACATACAACACAAGTATCACTATCTTAGATCTAACTTTCCTGGGATAAATATTTACATCTAATGGACTTATTTTGAAACCACACTGCAATAGGTGATCATCAATTTTGATGTACTAGGCTCTAGGAGCCTACTTCAACCTAGATAAGGACTTGATTAGTCTATAAAAATTTTGTTGTGGCCCATTAACAACAAAGTCTTTAGGTTGTGTATGTACACCTCTTTTTGGGTATCACCATTAAGGAAGGTACTTTTGACATCCATTTAGTGAAGTTTCCAACCAAATGACACTGCCATTACATAGGGCACTCGAATGGTTGTGATATTCATTGTGGGTGGGAATGTTTCTTTATATTCAATTCCTTATTTTTTTGCATAACCCTTTATAATGAGCCATGACTTATATTTTTCAATGGATCCATATGCTTTGTATTTGATTTTGAAGATCCACTTGTAGCCAATGCACTTCTTTCTTTTTTGTAGATACACAAGATCACATGTTTTATTTTTTATCAAATAATTATACTTAGTATCCATAGTTACCTTCCATTGTGGCATGCTAAGTGCATCCTTCACTGAAGCTGGTTCTAAATTATCCATTACTAAAGACATCAATCCTAGATTTATTTCTTGACATGTCATATTATGAGTACATGGTCACATGGAAGTGAGATCAAGAGGTGCATCAAGTTTGGCATCCCTTATGGTACTTGTGATCCATTTTGGAGTCTTTCATCATTGTGAAGGAGCAACTTCTTCAGGTTCATCAATAACTATTGGAACTTCTTCAGGAACTTTCTCATCGAACTTTGTGTTTATAGTTGTGGCATCTTTAATCTTGGTAGAATCCTTAGTATTTGACTTATGTTCAAATGATTCAAAAAATACCACATCTCGACTTATATGCAATTTCTTAGTGATTGAATCTATCAGTCGATAATATTCTGAATCATTATTATACCCAGGAAATATGCATGATAGGGTTTTCACATCCAGCTTGGTTATCTTTTACTTTGACACATGCATGTATTCATTTCTATTAAATACTCTTAGATGTGTTATTGAAGGATTCCTCCTATACTAGGATTCTTCAGGTGTAACTCATTGTAGTGCCTTTGTGGATGCTCTATTTAGAAGATACACTACAATGGTGACAAATTTAGCCCAAAATTGCTGCTCCATATTGCATTCTGTGAGCATGCAATGAACCATTTCCATGATGGAATAATTTCTTATTTTAGCAATCCCATTATGTTATGGAGTATATGTTGATCCCATTCTATGCAAGAAACCTTGAAAATTCATTGGAGGTATATTCCCCTCTCGATCTGAGTGGAGGAATTGAATTGAATGCCTAATTTTATTTTCCACACAATGCTTAAAATACCAGAAATGCATGAGATTTTCAAACTTTAGTTGCAAGGACTTGAATAATCATCAATAAACAATTGGAAGTATCTTTTCCATAAAAACAAACTTGATGGGTTTGTACAGATCGATGTGTATCACATCCAATGGTCTTTTGGCTCTATAAGTGGTCAATTCAAATGGTACTTAGTGTTGCTTCCCTCCTAAAAAACCCTAGCATACTGGCAATGTGGGTGAAAGGCTAGGTAGACCTATCATCATTTGATGCTTACTCAGTTGGAGTAAGTATCCAAAACTTAGATGTCCATATCATTTTTTTCAATTGCTTATATGGGATTGAAATAGGCCCCACCTATATTACATCATCACCACATAATGGTATTACAACAAATATTGGATATTATCCATGTATTGCTTAGCAAGATTTGAACATTGGTCTCCTCAAATGTTAAGGAATCTAACCATTTGATCTAATGCCACTTGATTATATGTCCATATCATTGATGCCAAAGGGAGGTAGCATTTGTTGTGGTTGTTGATAGTGCTACAATAGGAGAACACATGAAATCTAGGGTAAGCAGGCCATTTTAGAGGAATATGTTAACATTCTCATCAATTTAGTGATGAAACATTTCTTGTGCACATTAACAAATCAAAATTTGACCACCATATTTTGAACCAACACTTGTAGGACATACAACAATTTTTTTGTCAGTCCTGGTACATATAGTACATTTTCAATTCTATATTTTCCATCGAGAATATTAAGAAGAACATCACCTACTCCCTTGACCTTATAGGTATTATCATCAATGATAGTCATTTATTTCCATTCTTTTCCTTCTAAAGAATCAAACCATGCTCCCCTATCATGCGCTTGCTAGCACCTAAATCAATGTACCATACAATATCCTTTGGTTTGGTCATGGCCTTGGACATTAGTACCTTGCATGTCTATTTGGATTTTGAAGTAGATTCTTCAAGTGCAACATGCCCTTGTAACTTTGTTTCGAAGGTGGCTTGTATTATGCATTCTTCTAAGGTTGACAAATCGGTCTCCTTGAGTCATTGAGTTATAACAAAAATGCTTGGTATCATGTATTTTATCACAGATGTGGAAATACCTCTTTTATTTCTAGTTTTGCTTTTGTGATGATGATGATGATGAAGGACCCTTTTGTGATTTCTTGTTCCTAGATTTCTTAGTAATGAGTGCATTGTTTAATAATCGATCCCTCAATTTAATAAGGGGGGATGTTATGAAAGTACTACATTATTTATTAACTACATCTCATTAAATAATGTAGTACTTTCCTTTAAGCATATTGATCCCTCAATGTAATAATGTTAGGAGTTGAATAAGGTAGAATTCCTTTAAGCGTTTGTTGAAAGACATCAAAATTTCTATGGAAAAGGCAAAAGTCCTTTAGATATTTGTTCAAAGGGAAATATTTTTTTTTCATCCTTAGACATATCTTTGTATCATAGAAATCTAACTAAAGTCCCCCTAGGAAAATATCAAAGCTAATTAAAGTCCCTGTAGGCAAGTCAAAATCTAACTAAAACCCCTAGGCAAGTTGAAATCTAGCTAAAATCCCCTTGGAAAAATATCTATGTATATAGTTATACATAGATGTATATAGTTAATATATTTATACATATTTTTGAATTATAGCTATGCCTTATTTAGAACATATCACAACCCTTATCCCTCATATTTCATCACACCAATTATGTCATTGTCTTAACCATTCAAATTTTCAAATATTTTTAAAAATCATAAATAATCAACATTTAACAAAATATCTATACCCATAATTCATCATAATTTTAATTTAATCAAATCATAACTCAATAAATTCTCTAGAACTCCTTTTCTATCCTTAACATGATGAAAATGAATTTAGTTTTACCCCCTTCCCTGGCATCCTAGACCATTTCCCACAATTTGTTCGTAGTTTCTCTTTTCTACACTAGTGTTGATCATAATCAAGTCAAGTTTACTTGGTCCAATTTGATTTTCCCTCTAAAACATGATGGGGCACATTGGGGCATGGTAGCATTAAATGCTATACAAAACATAATTTTTAACATCATTTCTAAGCAAACAATCTCAACATCATTCATCTAACATCATCAATAAAAAAACATATCAAAATTAGGGCATATATATCAGTTTTTGATGTATTTATTATGTAATAAATACATCAAAAGGAGGAAACTATAGAAACCCAATTTTGCACATAGGGCTAACCTTCAGCTTTTAAATCCTTTCATCAATCAACCTTTCAATCAACCAAGTTGAATCAACACTAATTGAGCCCAAATTTGGAGCATTTATTGCTCTAAGAGCAATAGCATTGAGGTATGAATGATAGTGCTAGGTATGTTATTATGACATGATGGTACTTTTGTAAAACCTTTCAACTCTGACTTTTCCCATCCATATTTGACCTCTAATAATCATGACATGAAAGCACCATCTCAAAAGTGTCATTGGTGCTATTGCCATCTAGCATTTTTCATTGTCATGCGTTAGAAGCAAGAAATTTGACTTCCTATCTCTTTTAAGTTGCCTGCCATTAGTGAGCCAAATTCCAAAAACTTTGATCTATAACTCTTGTAGAAATCCAAAATCCAAGAATTGCCATCCTCATGATCTTACGTTAGTGACATCTTGATCCCTTTTTAAATTCTTACCTTCTCCAATATTGTCATCTTCAATGCAATTTTTTACCAAGGAGCCATGACTTCTATAAAGCCAACAGTCGGAAAAGCTCAAACCATGACCTTTTCAAGTTAGCAAATCTCTACCAAAATTTCATTGATAACCTTTTTAAAGCAATAAAGTTCTATCAAAGTATCTTTAGAATCATAACAATAAAGTATTGTGCATGGCAAGATTATGCCAGAATCTTACCACAATCTTGTGAAGGTCATTTTTGCAAGCACTTAAGCTCTTGTTATTGTAAACATCTAATTCTACAAGTCTCCAATCAAGTTGAAAAGCTCTCAAGCAATCATCAAGCATCAAGCCTCCAAGCTCAAGCATTCAAGTGCCATCAACAAGCAAGCTAGCAAGATTTTAACAAGCTTCCAATAAGGGGAAACGACCTTGTGTCTTGGGTTGTGTTGTTTCTTCTTATTTGAATTTGGCTCTTCTTTATCTTTGAAGCTTTAGGCCTTTTATAGAGTTAATATTGCATTTTGTATTTGCATTTAGTTAACCTTTGATTTTATGATTTAATCTTCATTTGGAGTAAGTAAATATGTGTATATTTGCTATAAGATAGGTCCTCTATACTCCTAAGTTAGATCCCTTCATCATAGACATTATAACATTGGCATATATTGCATTTAATCTTGTTGTACAACTCTTAGAAGCAAAAGCACCACCAGAGTGAAAGTATTGGCACTAAGTGAAAGCATCAACGATGCTATCATGACCTAGTGGCACTTTTCCACCTGGAATTTATTTCATACATTCTATCATTTCTCTTTTTTTCTACTTATCTAAATAGAGTTTTGATTACTATTCAAGGAAGGCTAACTATCATCTTCTAGTTTAGATAAGCCCCTCTATTACTAATTGTATATTTCCTATCTATTTTATAGGTCAAAGGATAGCACCATTGATAGGTGATAGCACCAACGACGCTTCTACAAGTTGGTGATGCTTTTATCTCTATGGCAAAAATAGGTTTTTCTACCCCTTATCTTTATCATTTACACATCTAGGTTATAGATTATGTTTGTTGTCTACTTAAACTAGATTTTAATTTCTATTTATTTGTAAAATAGACAAAAAGGAAAGAAATAACTGGTTAGTCTTAATCATATTGAGGACCATATTAATCGTTAAGATTTAGCATTTAATCAAAATCACATATATCTGCATCTCAGGCTTTGCTTGTTGCATCTTCTTACACCCTTGCCTCTTAAAATAAAATTTGTTATTTCCTTCCTCATTAAAATCAAAAGAGCATTTAGTTGAGGCCTTAATTGTTGCATTTGTATATGCATTAGGGCTAGATTAAGGTTAAGTTTAAACAAAGAAGTATATTAAGAGAAATGTAGGTGTTTTCAACTAATCTAACAAAACTAGCCTTTAATCTCCCAAAATTCCCCTAGTCTCAAAGTGACATAGAGGAAAAATAAAGAGCATCATGAAGAGGTCCTTCATGATACCTTTCTGCCTTTTTCCCTTGTCACACTTTTACTAGGAGATTTGGTACTTTGGAGCAAGCATTGTCATTTTTCACTCAAGGCCCTACCCTTTATGAGCTTGATGGGTTTAATTTTAATATCAAATTCTTGAATTTTTAATCCATCTAGCTCTCTTTTTTCCTAGTTCATCATGAAGTACAATAGATCGGACATTGGAGTGAACTATGAATATGGTGGTTTTTCTCTATGACAGGTAATACTTGAATTTCCTCAGATCCTTCATGATAGTAAACACTTGAATTTCAATGAAGGTATATCTCTCTTCATAGTTGTGAAGAACCTAGCTCATGGATAAGATGAGATGCTCTTCATATTTATCATTTATTTAGGTTAGAACTATGACAATGCTTTCATTTATTCTAAACACATATAACCTAAATTACTTAGAGAAATTTGGGTCAACTAGGATTGGGACCTTGGCGATGGCATTTTTTATTTCTTAGAAGGTCTTTCTACCTTCATCGGTCCATACTTTGGTTATACCCTTTTTTAGCATTTTGATGATTAGACTAATCAGTTGTACGAATTTGGTTATGAACTTGGCAATGAACTAGACTTGACCTGAAAATGATCAAATTTATTTGACTAATATGGGGTAGAGGTAGGTGTTGGATGGCCTTTATCTTACCAGGATCTATGGCTAGACCATATTTTGACACATGACCTAACAATTTGCCCTCTTAGACCATAAAGATATACTTTTTAACATTGAGTAAGATACCATATTCCCTTCACCTCTAAAAGTGGACTCTAGGTGTTCAATATGCTTATTTCTATTTTTTAAATATAAAGTTAATCGTCAAGGTATATAAGAATGATCTTACTGACTAGTCCCATGGGGGAAATATCCATAACATCTTGGAAGATGGATCCTATGTTTGATAGCCTAAATGGCATTCTCTAAAAGGCAAAGGTCACACCCATTTGGTGGTGAAGGTTATCTTATGAAAATCATCATCTTTGATCCAAATCTGGTTATATCTTGAGAAACCATCTAGGAGTGAAAACATCTATGACCCAACCACCTTTGGTAAAATCTAATCTATATAATATAGGGATAGTTTTCTTTTAGTAACACCTTGCTCATATTTCTAAAGCCAACACACAACCTAATATTTTCAATCTTCTTTTAGACCAAGACCAGGTTGGCCATCCAAGTAGAATGCTTCATTGAAAAATGATTTGGATGTGTAGGATCTTTAGGAGTTCTTTCTTTATCACTACCCTTATTTTGGGATTCTCAAGCAATCGTTTTTATTAAAAAGGCTTTGCATTTGGTTCTAGTTTAATAGTATGCTCTATGATATTCATGTCATATATCTTCAAATATTCATAAACCTACGCAATGATCTCTAGATTTTCCATAGATCTTTGAATAGGCCACTTTCTTCTTTGGTGCACTCTTTACCAAGTAGCAAGTTCTTTCCTTTAGCAACTTTGACAAGGTGGTAGGAAGAGTCTTTAACCTTAATAGTTGATTTCTTCATGTTATCTTTTGAATTAAATAGGCTCTTTAGGGTGATTGACTCTTTTGGTAGATGAAATGTTTTTATCTGAATCACACCATCTTTAATGTTATCTCTATACTTGTTTTTGTTTTCAACATGTTGAGCTTCTTTAAATAGGATCTTGATGATTTTCTCATCATTGTTGAAGACCTACCAATGATTAGAATTATTAAGAATTGTTGGCCTGAATACTATTTCTAACTCCTTTGGATTATCCCAAATGTTAGTGGTGAGATCAAATTTTACTGCCATCATTGCTAACTCATATGCTTTAGCATTTAACACCATGGGTACTACCTTGACCTCATAAGTATTGAAGGTTTCCAAGATATCCTAGGGCTAGTGCTTATATGAGTTCAAATGTTTATATTTGGTGGCACATCGGAAATTAACCTAGTTTAGCACTAACTAAGAGTTTCCAAATACCTTTAGGTTCTTGATCCCCATATTCTAGTCTTCCTTAAACTAGTGCATAATGCCTTGTATTCAGTGACATTGCTTGTGCAATCAAATAACAATCGACATGCAAAATTAGTTTGTGCACCTTGTGGCTCTATTAATTGGTCATTTGTGCTTGCTCCATTTCTAGGTCTTGCACCGTAAAAATGCATCATTCAAGTTTTTTTGGAGCCTTGTGCTTGATGGCTATTTAGAGATGGGATGTAAGATGGTTCTTCTGATATGAAGTAGTTCCCAAGTTCTATTTTCTCAAAGTTAACCTCTAGGTCCTCATAATCTTGGAAAACTCCAATTATCATGTGTATATTAAATGTGTGGTCATCCTTTAGCACTTTGCTAGCCACAAATTTTGGTAGTTTATTCCAATTCCATATACCATAATCATCTAATTTGTGCAACAAGTAATTGCATGGAAGCTCATTCTCAATTTGGATTATTTTCCCTTCTCAAGGGACTTTCATGTGGGTGTAGTCCATTTTCAAATACCTATCCCTAGATAGCTTATGTATCCACTCTCTAGACACCAACATACCAAAATATGGAGGAAGGTAAACTATTATCACCTTCCATACTACCACCAACTTGGGATGCTTTGCTATGGTCACAATCATCTCTTTCCAAACTCCCATGATGTTCACCCTAGTACCATCCATCTGGACTGGATGCCTAGTCATTTAGTATAGGGTAATCCCATCTCTTCATAAACTACCTTTATCATCACAATCACAACCACTCCTACATCAACTGTGCAACTTCTCAAAAAATAAATTTCAAAGTCACATAGAATGACAGTGGATTTAACATTTTGGGATTTGGAGTGTTCAGGATATCTATTGTGTTGACTTGAATTTCAAATGGATGTTCTTCTAGACTAGGTTGAGTTGGATTAGGTTGCTCATTTTTGGCTTAACCTCTTTCTTGCTCCTTGAGGACTTCTTGAAGTAGATCTTATTAGCTGGGAAAAGTGAGTTCCTTGAGCATGCTCACCTTGGCAAGCATTTTCTTCATCTCCTCAACGATGTTATTTGAACTCAATTAATCTACTTTACTGTGTAGTAAACTTTTAATATTGTTTGGTATCCATTGCATGTTTTTTACTAGTGAAAGAGATATTTGAGAAGTAGCTCTGCCTCCTTTTGAAGTTGGTTCTTCTTATCACTCCTTTCTATGGACTTATCTAATCCCTTTAGATTTCTCTTTGCAGTTTTTTGTTCTTTCTATTTAACCATTTGCTTGTCCTTATTGGTGCATACATCTATTTGGAATATACCTATAGTACCATTTCTAGCAATTTTATTTTGTTTTTCTTGTTTCACAATAGTTATTGATCGCTTGTCTTTAAGTGTAATATCGATCTCCCCCTCCTAAGCATTGTAGTGTCTTTGTTTGCTTCAATCTATTTTGGTGTTGAGGATTTCTCCTTGGATACTTTCCTTTTGCCTCTAGTTTTGACCCCTTGTTCATTTGCACATATACCATCATCCTCAAGTGTAGAGTCTTCAAATGTTTCAACAATGCTAAAATTGGCAAAAATTACATTGTTACAATTTGGTAAGGTAGGAACCAATTGTGTTTAGGGATGTTGATAAATAAATAAATTTGTTGTTGGTAGCATTTGACTCAAAATAATGAATTGTTGAGCTTGACATTATTGTTCATTTTGATTTATCTAGGAATATTTGATGGCTACCACATAATTCATAGAATGCCCACATGCATGGGAAACATCATAATGTGTTAATATTTAAATGGGCATTTACCATGTTCTTATTATTTTCAATTTGATTTGTACCCTGATCAACACTTTGTTGAGTTACTTGGTCCTTAGTGAGATAGGGCATCTTTCAATGTTTCCATTTCTACTCCTATTGCCATCGCCTCTTATTAGTGTTGTTCTAATTAAGAAAGGTCTTCATCACTTCTAACATTTCTCTCATCTCAAGCTTGATAGAGGTGTTATTATTGGATTATAATGAAGCAAGTAGGGTTGGCAATCATGGCTAAAAGGCAATTGATGATGAGTTTTGACCACGGTGTGTTACAATGTATGGAGAAGGCATTGTGTTAGTAGCTAATTGGGTATTTCTAATAGGTGAAATGGAGGGCATAAATCTAGGGATTTGCAGGTTTTGGGTAACATGGGTAATGCAGGCCATTGGAGGGGCAAGTGATAACTTTCCTATCTTAATCAAAATGTCCTCTACATGTGTTGCTTCTTCGAAGGCTACAGTTAAAGCATTGCGACTAACATTACAAGTTATTTATTTGGCCTAATGTTTTGTGGAATCAAATTTAACATCTTGAATAGTCTAGTATTGTAATCTTGAATGTTTTCCTGAGGGGATCTTTGCATTGCTTTCAATTAAAACAAAGTAGAATACTCATTATCCATACTGTCGAGCTTGCACACGAAAGGTTCTACAATTGATGTCCATCTAGTATAGAATTACCAGGTAAATCTCTATACCATAGTGCAACTTTGTCACATAAAAAATAGATCAGTAAGTGTACCATGATGTCTTCATATTGAATATGGTGAATTGATTTGTATAGATAAATCGCTGAGGTGATCCAACGTCATCTTATTCATACTCTTATCAAAGGTAGGTAATGCTTTCATAGTGGCAAGTGGGATAAGGGAATGGGCTCCTAAATTTAATGGCCCTTGATAGATCCAGTTGAAAAGTTAGTTTTGAGGCCTAGATGGTTGAGGCACAATATTATTCTATGGATGTTGAGCATATGGTTGTTGCATTGGATAAGGATAATTGTGTATCCTTGAGATGGATATGGAGGCATTTGAAGGTATTGGTACGGGGCATAATATAGGGATGGAAAGTAGGATTTGGCATTTGGAAAGGAGGCAGGGGACTTGGATAAGCCCATTGTTGATTTAGAGAAGCTTGCATATTTGGGAACAAAGGAGGGCACCACAAGGCTCGCAGAGGAGCCTATTCGTTTGGAGAAGGGCATTGTTGTATGTTTTGTTATATTTGGCTAATTAGAGGTGGTGTTTTCCCATAGGGGCTTTCCTTGGTATTTTGTGTCCCTACTTGACCGGTCAACACTTGCAAGGTTTGAGCAAAGCCCTAGCTTTGGTTATGAATGAAAGTTTGTCCTAAAGAACCTACATATAAGGGTACTAATTGCCAAGGAGGAAGATTTGATGTGTTACACAAGCTAGACCCAGGTGGAATTTGAAATAAAGTTGTACTAGTAATAATGATATGAGGTAGTTTGTCTGCATTAAGTTTATTACAAAAGGCCACAAAAGATGGATTATTCACAGGATTATTTATTCCACAAAGGGGGTATTTATAGGACTATTACTTTCACAACTTTGGTTTGCAAGAGCAAATAAGTGACTAAAATGATAACCAAAGAAACCAATTTCTTCGGATGTAGGGTTTAACTGACGAGAAAGGCTATTAGAATTTTGGCTTTTGAGAGAGGGATTAGACAAGAATCTCCTCAATCTTGTTGTCTTGATGTATCCATGCGATGATTTGTTCCTTTCTTTTCCCTTTTGCATTCTTTCATTGGTATGCAATTAGCTCTAGGGATTGATGTTCTTTACCTAACCTTTATATTTTCAAGTGTGTATTCATAAGCTTGATCACATATGCGTATATACTTGCACGGGCAAATTTTTGAGGTCAAAATATGAAAAATTGAAGAATTTGATCTATGGAGTGATTCATCAACAAGCTAAAGCAAATTGCTAGTAAACTTGGGCGATTTACTAGTAAAACTTGAACTTTGAAAAATTTGACTAGAGGACCAAGCAAATCGTTTGAAGTGAATCACTTTGCTTTTAGGGCAAATCGCTTTGCTTTTAGGAGTTAAAAAGAAACTTTTTTCTAAGCGAATCACATCACAGAGGCTTAGCAAATTGTTAGCTGGATGGAATAAATCACTAGCTGATCTAATCTTTCGCAATAAATTCTCAAAAATTGATCCAAATGTTTCTTGTCTATATCAAATGCAAAATTGGATTCAAATTTGAAGTATCTTGTAGATTTGATGTCTTGTTTACTTGCTTCGAAAAAAATTAAGATTCTAAAGTTCGTAAGAGAGTCAAATTTGGGAAAATATGTGGAATTCAAGGTCAATTTGGGATTGGGCTTGATAAATCAAATCCTTGGCCATGATGAATACCTTTGGATTCAAGTTGTGAAAGTTTGACATATTCAGAGCGAATCACTCCCAAAAGTGGACTTGTAGGATGTTTTCCAAGCGAGTTGCTGCATGTGCTAAAACTTGGCAAAATTTCCTTCAGTTTCAAACCAATTGCTCCTACTTGTAGTGAAAAGCAAATTTAGTGCAAAAATTGAGAAGTTCAGCTAAATTCAACCAAATTATGAGCTATATGTTTAATGTGGGCTAATGGGGATTCGTCCCACTAGTGCCAAAAAACTATGTTAAATGGCACATGGTGGGTATTCTAGTAAATGTTTCTTTATGGGACAAATGATTTGTCCCACCAAGCATGCCAAAATGTTGAATTGAAGAATTGTCTTAATCGATCCCAATTCTAGTTTCAATAAGATTGGAAGGGTTTATGGCCTCTCCAACTTTCGAATTTAGACCAACTCCTATCCTTGCTAATTTCTAACCTAATATGATCTACTTGCACAAAAATAAAATACGGAAAACAAATACCATTAAAATGTAAGTAATTTTGACTTTAGAGTGCAAATGATTAAATGAAAATACAATCATAATTGTAACAAGTAAAGTATGCGATCAATCAATGAATGACAATCCAAATAACAATGTCCTCATTCAATTGATATAAAATTGTAAGGCAAATGACAAGATTAGCAAAGGGGCTATGACTCAATCCCCACACATTCTATAATCCAAAAGGACAATGCCACTAATGAAGAGCAATAGACATCAATTTCACGAGTTACAAGAGCACAAATTCTCAAGCCCAAAAGATGTTTACAATGAAGCCCATGTCTCCTATTTACAATAGGAGTTTACCCTTGAGTTTCTTGGGGTAAGAAAATATTGCTCGTAAGTAAAAGTAAATAGTTGGGAGCATCTCTAACAACATAATGCACCTCCAAAATTTACATACCTCTAAAAGACTTAGAAGGCTTCTAAAATATGTTATGGTGCCACTACATGCCAAAATATCACTTTCCAAAGATCTTCCTCGAGATCTATGCTTGTACTTATACCCCTCAATAGGTCTACAAGCAATTTGTTCCACGTGGTGAGCAAATCACTCCACTTTGCTAGCATTCACCAATAAACTCCTAGTGCTTCACTTTTGCAAACTAGTCACTCCATTTTGCTAGTAGATCACTCCTAACCACTTGAAGAACAAATCGACACTTGTCTTGAACTTAGCAAAAATTTGAGGGGTTTTGGAAGGCATTAACAAACTGATTCCAATGTTTTGTAACCATTCAAAATTACAATTCCCAAGGTAGTGACATTTGATAAAATTGGAACGATACAGAGAAGATTAACATGGCCCCTACGCAAGGATGACACACAAATCGAGAAATGGTCCAAAATCGCCATTTGATATGTTTTAAATTTAATGTTAGTTTACTAATATTATAATTTTCATTTTAGAAATTTAATGTAACTAGTTTACTAAAATTATGACTTTCATTTTAGCATGTTCTATACTCTTTTTTTGCATCCCACATATTTCCTCACCATTTTCAATAGTCGAGGAAGAAAGCAAGAAAGCTGAATAGAAGCCAAGTGAAATACCACATGCAGTACTTGGAATGATTATTTTTTCAATTCAAGTCGGTATGATAAATCATAAAAATATACTAGGTTGTAAGCAATATCGTTTTTTGCCACTAAATATTTTGGAGAGGAGTGAGATTTTTGTAATCAAAATGGAAATTGCTGAAATTGATCATATGCGTCCATACTAAATATTTAAAACAAAACTTCTGCAGATGGTAACCATTAGTGAATAAGTAGCAGTTAAAAAATGCTAGTCATATTGCATAAAAATTTCTCTATATTAACTGCTACGATTGCCTCAAAAGAACCGGATGTTTATATCCAATCCTCCTGCTTTGAGCATCTCCTCAGTAATCACCAAAAATGCAACAGACCAGAGACATGATCCTCAAGGGCTTATTATAGTAATGCTATCTCCATAAAAACATCCCTTGTCACATTGTTCTCTGGTTTCAAAATTTTCTTGAGGCTTCATACAGAGCTAGAACCCCATTGCTTAAAATTGCATGCAACAATCAGTTGGGATTTGCTTGTTTATTTTTTTGACATTGAAGCAATCTGCAATCTCAGATGGATAGGAGCACACGTTTTGATGTGCAACATTCCTCATTAACACCTCAAAGTCATCAGGGCATTCATCACAGTAGCTCTTAAATCTCAGAATATTGCAAGGAGTACAATGAAGCTAAAATGATGGCCACAACTGACACTAGAGCTGAACTTGCGGTGAAGATCAATACAAATTTTGCATGCAACTGATTTCCAGCAGGTATCTTCCACTTCAAGACCTCAGATGTATGGGAAACACCTGTACTCCATGAGACCCAAGACAGTTTATTGTTTTCTTGAGTTTGTGTGCTTGTTGAACCATTGAGGTTTAACATCTGGCTTTCATATGTACAGTGCAGCAAAATATGTGGGATGCTTATATTCACAACTGAGTAGCTTTCTGTGCTAAGAGGCTGCAAAAGAGCATAGTATCAGTATACAGATAAATTCTGACTACCCATGTACAAAATTTCATGCAAGAAATTCTAAGTGCTGTATTATTAAATTCCTCCATTCATTTCTTCACCCTCAGATAAAATTTTAAATCCACTCTCAATAACACAGCTCTTACATCCATTACTAATATGTAACACTACTTACATACCCTCAAGCATATCCACCTATGATGTATTCTCCATATATAAATATTTAGGCCCTTCGAATACAATCACTACAAAAGGAATCCGTAAACAATTGATAACAAACAATCCATCAAGTCCTTTTGCGTGAGTCGAAAGGGCATCCACAGGAGGCACCTGCCTTCAGCATGGAAGAGGGGTAGAGAGGGGGATTTATTAAAAAAAAATGCAAGTAAAGATCATGAAGCCCCACACAGAAAAGGAGCTCCATGAGAAGTTCTTATAATATTACGAGCATCATGGAATAGATCAACAACCAAGCATAGTCATAGGAAACAAAAATTATTTTTAACATGCATGAAATAGAAAAAAAGCAAAATTCCTGGGACAAGAAACAGGAGAAAAAAACACAAGCAAAACAAATAATTCCTACACAATATTTTTAATTCAAAATGGCCAAGGGGTTAGAGCTAATGGTAGGGAGTGAGGAGTTTTACACCATAAACCCACGATTCCTTGTGAAACTTGTGACAAATTGCGACACCACTTTCTTTAATTTCTCGACACCAAGAAACTCATCAACTCCTGGCGAGATTTCAACTTGATTATTTCTTGCGAGAAAAATGGCCGCAGACGCAAAAGCAGAGGAAAAGCCAATTCTTCTCATTTGCTCATTTTTCCTTATCTCCCGCTATGCGGAAATTCTTGTAAGAGGTGAAAACAATAATCTTAAACCAATTCTCCCAATCGCATGGAAGATTGGACACCATTTTGAGGATATTTGACACTGTTTCTACATATTTTCAGAGCTAATTCCCCCATTTCCCCTGCACCCCCGCCCCCCAAAAAAAAAAAAAAAAAACTAAAGTTTTGATAGGGTTTTTTTTTCTTTCAATTTTTTTTGTTTGTTCTTTTCAAGCATGTAGGCTAGGCCCTAGGGCATCCAATTAATTATTTATTTATTTTTCCCCTCCTATTAGGAAATATAGATGGATTCTTTGGGTAAGGTTCTTGGAACAACCGCAGGAAGCAATGATCCTTCTCCAAGTGCAACCCAACCAACTTCAACTGCAGCCCCAAGTCCAAGCCTAAGAAGAGACCCAATGTGGAAGCATGGGGTTAACGAAAACTTGTCGAATAAAGTGTTTTGTAAAAACTATGGCAAGGACATGCGAGGAGGCATCCATCACCTCAAGTTCCATCTGCTTGGGCAACCAGGGCATGATGTGGACCCCTGCCCTAGAGTAGATGATATGATTAGAAATGAAGTGAAGTCTTGGTTGTGTGCCAAAGAGGCCAAAAAATCGAGCACAAAAGGACACTGTTGTGGGACATGGAGTGGGGACTTGGGCTCTTTTTGGGGGGGTAAGGCTAAACTAGAGCATGTTGATGTTGCGGCCAAGGAATCTATTCTTAGCCCTTGCATTCGGTGAGGACTTGGGCTATTTTTGTGGGGGTAAGGCTAAACTAGAGCATGTCGATGTTGCGGCCAAGAAATTTGTTCTTAGCCCTTGCATTCGGTGAGGTAGTGCTAGTGGGAGTGGGAGAAGTGTGGGACAAGGCTCTAGCACAAGACAAACCACAATTCATAATACCGCATGGGGGAGGGACAAGGCAAAGGATGTAAGGACAATTGCAGCCAATTTTTGGTATTATTGCAACATTCCCTTCAATTATTCAAACATCCCTATTGGGATGCCCTAGTGAGGGCATTGAGTGAGTCTGGTAAAGGAATTAAGAGACATATGGAAAAAGATTTATGTGGGCCATTGTTGGAAGAGTGTCATCAACACACATGCTCTTGTAGAACAAAGGAATACATGAAGGACAAGGGGCTGCAACATTCTTTCCAATGGATGGTCGGATACAAGAAACCGCATGCTCCTAAACTTCATGGTGGCTATGGCTGGATCCATGGTCTTCCTGAAGCCGGTTGATGCCTCGTGAGAGGTAAAGAATGCACAATTTTTATTCAATTTGTTGGAGAAGGTTGTGTCGGAAATAGGAGTGGACAATGTCCAAGTAGTGACGAACAATGCAGCAGCATGTGTCTGCAAGTAGACTTCTCGAGAAGTACCCTTCTATTGTCTAGAGCCCATATGCTCCCATTGCATTGACCTCTTGCTTAAGGACATTGGCAAAATGTCATGGGTATAGATAGTGATAGAAGAGGCGAAGAACATTACACAGTTTATCTATAACCACACATGGATGCTTAGCTTGATGAGGGAGCACATGATAGGAGGGACTTTCTTCGCCTAGGGATCACTCGATTTGCCTCCAGTTTCATCGCCTTGCAGGGCCTTCTAACATCACCCGCTTTGAAGTGGATGTTTGTGAGCAAGGAATGGTATGCCTGACCATTTCATTCAAAAGAGGAGACGCAACATATATGAAGGCAAGTGTTTAATGATTCATTTTGGATGAGTGTCCTGAAAATTTCAAGGTAATTGCAATTTGCTTGTTGAGTTCAAATTTAAATTTTAAAATCTTATTTTATACTAAAGTATTACTTTTTTCTAAATTTTTAGTATTTATTGTTTAATTTTAGGTGACAAGACCCTTGGTAAGGGTTATTTGCCTTGTAGGTGGTGAAAAATTGGCAATGGGCTATCTATAAGAGGCAATGGATAGAGCCAAAGAAGCCATTGAACACTATTACGGTGGAAACTAGTGCAAATCTGAACCAATTTGGGGCATCATTGATAAGAGATGGACAAGGCAACTCCATTGACCTATTCATGTCGTAGGGTGCTTCTTGAACCCCAAATTGTTTTACACTAACAGTCTTAATGGTGATGAAGAAGTCCAGGCGTGGTTCTATACTTGCAAAAAGAAGATGATGGATAACCTTGCCAAACATCGCCTTATCCCTGCTGAGTTACAACTGTATAAGGCCACGAGAGGGAGCTTGTTTGCATCCTCCTTTGCTAAAGAAGCAAGGTCAAGCTTGTGACCAAGTAAAGCATTTAAACTTTTAAAGTTAACATTTTTTGAAATTTTTTTGTAGTTTACATTCTTGTAGTTTACAAATGTAAATAAATACTTTGAAACTTATCCTTTTTTCAGACTTATGGTGGGAGGACAATGTTTCCAAAACACCTACTTTGAAGAGGATGGCTATATGCATCTTGAGTCAGCCTTGTAGTTGTTCTGGGTGTGAGCGCAATTGGTCTCTATTTGAGGCCATACACACCAAGAAGCACAATAGGTTGACCCAGGAGCTCCTCAATGACCTTGTGTTTGTACAATACAATCTTCAACTTCACACAAGACAAGTGGAGGATAGTGAATCCTATGAGGCAATTGAATTGGATGAGCTAGATCCACTATATGATTTGATTGCCGAGAGTCCTCTGGATACTGAGTTTCATACAAAGGACATTTAAGGCAATTGAGGAGGAAGTGAAACATTTAAGAGGATTGGAGGAGACATACCATGATGATACCGTACTTGGGGAGCCTCCAATTCGACCACTTGTTCAGAGCCAAGGCCAACTATCTAGTGAGGGTGGGAGGAAGGGAAAACAAAAAAGCAGCTAAAAAACTACTTCATATTTTGAAATGTTGCATTTCTATTGTTGTTTAAAATGTTTTTCTTTTTTCATTGAAAAAATTTCCTCGGCTTTTTGCCAAATTTTCCCGAGTTGCCGATAAAATCTCCAAAATTGGGCTGCCGAGTTTATCGCGAGTTGCAAGTTTTTTAACTATGATATATATATATATATATATATATATATATATATATATATATACACACACTTTGCCATTCTTTCATCATGCAGTCAAGCAGATACTTGTGACAGAACAGTGATGTTACCATCCAATGTCCATGAATGACCAAAGTAGGTCAACAAAACCCAATTACAGCAAGTCACAAGAGCTGATTAGTAGTACTAAAACAACCTCCAACCACCAAAATCAAAGCATCTAAATCTAAAACTAGGACAGTGTAAACCCCAGATGGTTTAAAGCAACTGGTCAGTCAAAAATCTCCACCAGAGCCAAAAGAAGTGAACTGACAGGGAACAAGTTAATAGTTTGCAGTGGAGTAGAGCTCAGGAGGACCTGCATCCTTAACCACCACAAAAGGATCAATAAAGAGCCTGATTATGTCCTCAGGAGACTGACCATAGAAAAATAAAATGGTAATAGCTTAATTTGAAAACATGTTTATCAAAGAAAGATGCTCACTGCATATCCTGATTCCTCAACAGGTAGCGTTTTGGAGCTTCAAGAATTATGTAAACAAGCATAGAGTTAAAGTATTTTTGGTTTTGTAGCTGTCAGTGAAAATGCTTACTCTACAGCTTAACATCATGCTGCTTTATTGCAACTGAACAAATTACATCATTTTATCGTAGGCCTGTACTTGAATATAAATAAATGTAGTCACATAATTGTCCATGATCACAGAATTTGTTCATTTTCGTTTTACTCCATTCATTTCTAATCTTTGTCAAGAAACAACTGTATAGGACAAATATGTGTATAAAAGATTCAATCTTATCTTGAATTCATACCAAGAGATAGGCTTGAAATTTAAGGATTTGCAATAAATTAACGCAAGATATTTGTTCATGATGCTGTTTTGCTCATTTATGCTACCATGGTTAAAGATAGGATTGCTGTCTTGATTAGAAGTTTGAATTTCTTCTTACTGCCCCAGCAACCAGATTAAAAACCTCAAATGTTACCTCTATGTTTGCAGACTTTTAAAGAATAGTCTTCATGTTCAGACAACATATAATAATAGGCTATATGCAATCAATCCCTCATTGCGTCTGAGAAAGCTCCATGCAACCCTTCGATCTTCTGTACATCATCACTTTATTATCACCAGCTAGCCCACTAATTTTAATGGTTAAAAATCTTTTAAAGTGTCCTCTGGTTTGCTATATATCTGGACAGAATTTATTCTTCCAGAAGAATACAACTAACTTGTTTTGACAGATGCCTGGTTTAAACTAAGAAAGCCATGACAGTCACCTATTAAGATACTGACTGTAGACATCACTCTGCAGTCCACAACTATTTTCAAAAATGTATATACATAGAGAGTCAGGTTGACAACAAATGAGATATCTTCCGAGAAAATTGACCTATCAAAACTACTAAAATTGTCATCTGCCTTAGTGCCAACCAAAAACGAACTTGTGAAATGTGTCAAAATATCTTCGTAATCGTTGGAAGGTGAATCACTTCACTCCTGACATTGTTGTTGTAGCACAGTGGCAAGCATTCTAGAACAGAGGAATAAGATGACAGATTAGGAGCCAAACAAGACTGCATTCAATGCAGTTCCAATTAGCATTTTTTACATAGAACGGCATCAAACTTGATGGTTGGAAATCATGCACAACTTAGTATGGCATATACTAGAAGGTACTTGTTGGGATGGCAATTCCAACTACAACCAAACACTTGGAACGGCGTTCACTGGATAAGCAACACTTGAACAACACTCACTGGATTGGCAAGTGTTAGATTGGCAATCACTAGAACATTAGTTCCACTCGATCGACTAGTGTTGGATTGGCAGGATCAAAGTCTACTAGCACCGCAAGTGCTCCACATCACTTGGAACGACACTCATGCTGGAATGGCCACAGTCTCCAACTAGAATGGCACTCCTGGCAATTCCACTCATACTACATTCTGAATTGCAACTCCCATGTCCCACGTTCAGTCTGCAATTCTAATCCCTGCACATAGACAATCCAACATACTCCACTACCAATGGCAAAACACTGCATATGGATTCCACTCAACATAGATAGAACAAGTCAATTGCATTTACTTATGATATGGTGTTATAGAATACAGCACAATGCATTTACAGTCTGCAAGGTATGCATAGATGGCTTTGCTCTTCCCAGACACGGTATATGCTCATGCATAGATAGATGGATTGGTCCTCCATACATTGGTAGTTTCATGCTAGTCTCGACTAAAGAGGGGGGTCTATTTAACCTTTGTCCTGGCCATTGCCAACAACGGCTTCCCAAGACAGCACACCACCTGTCTTTACATTTGGATGTACACACATTAACCTTAATACACTATAGTCTATTTGCAATTTATCAATCAATGATCAAATTGCATTACAATGTCATTTCATCTACATTTCATTTCATTCCATATGCATTTGACTTTAATTTACATTTGATTTAGTTACATTATTTACACTCAGTGTTTTTTGCACTATTTCTTCTTTTTTTGAGGTCCAGAACTAGTGCCTACATCTGCCGTCCCCTTTACTTTGGTCAACGTCTGTTTTGGATCCTGGGGGCTTGGCTACTGGTGTTGAGGTGTTAGAACAAGTGCTCCTCCCATTTCCGCGATCTGCAGCTTCCGTGTCTCATTCTCGTCTTTCAATATTTTGGCATAATTACGGTATCATGCTTCTTCTATACCATAATGATTGGCCCTCTTTTAAGCTTCAGCCAGTTTTGCCAAAATTTATTTTTCCCTCTTCGCAAAGGCTTCATTTGTAGTTCTCCGTGCCACTTCTGCAAGCTACTCGTCTCTTTTGGCAATCAATTGATCTTTGTGCTCCAACTTCTTGGTCTTTGCTTCCACCAATTGCTCTCTAATTGAGCACTCAGATTTCAGTTGTGCAATCACTTCTTCTTGTTCCTCTTGCGCCCTTGTCTTTGCCTCAACCTCCTGTTTTAAGGCAACTACTTATGTTTCAGCCATTTGCTTCAAAATAACTAGTTTTGCCTCAACTTCCTCTCTTGCTCTCTGCATCTCCTCATACTGGTTAGCATATGCATCTTTTAATTGGTTGATCTTTGGCAATCTAGTAGCAAACCACTCTATCCAGTATGCCAAGAAATTGACTCTTGCATACGTCATTACTAATTCATATGGGATTTACTTGTACTCCACACCTGCTACGTCTTCTGGACAAAGTACTAGATTGGTTTCATCAATATAAATTCTAACTCATTGCCTATATATCGTCATGGTTCCTATTGGTAATGCCTTTACTCCAACCATCCTCTAGATGTTACCAGCCTATAACTCCTATGGCTGCTTTCGATGGATTTCTATGAGTTCCTTTGTCCTTTCTTCATCCTTAACCCACTGCATTACTTTCTCCATCTCTTCGTGCACCATTAGCTGCCACTTCTTCAATTGTCCAACGCAACCCATCCTGAATTCCAATCTTGTTCAATCTTAGAATCTTCATCATCTTATCAAAGAGTCCATCAATATGCTCCTCTACATGCTCTCCTAGGTTTGACAGATGTTTGAGATTTGGCACTTCCACCATGAAATGCTCACTTGTCCCTACTAGGATTTCCACCTTAGTATCTTCCTCAATAAGGATTTCCTCCCTGTCTCCTTCACCGTCACCTCGTAGATTGATAGTCTTCTTTGTTGCCTTGCCTTCCGTTATTGACTACTCCGCAGTGTTAGCCAATTGTTCCATTCTTTGGCTATTGCCTCCTCTCTTTAGCAATTTGTATTTGACTGCGGGCTGCCTCTTTCTCCACTTCTTCCTATGTTGGTTCTACTGGCACTGTTTCTTCCCTCATTTTGGCACTTCAACTAGAACTGGTTCTTGCCTTGCCAGTTCCTCTACTGTGGATATTATTTCAAACAAAGGCTCCTCTCATAGCTACGGTGACCGCTCAAAATTTGCCCAAATATCAAGTGACTCCATTATCATCTCGTCCACTGCTTCCACTTGAACTGCATCCATGACATCCTGCACCTCTATCCATATCCACAATTTTTGCCACATTCTCTGCCTATTGCGCAACTTCTCCTAATTGAGCAATCTTCTCCACAGACTACTATGCTCTCTCTACAAAACCTTCTTCAGTATCGTAATTTAACCTCCTCCGCCTCTTCTCTGGTACCGACTGTGGTTCTTCTTCATTCTCTGAATCCTAATTTGCCTCTTCATCTAGCAAGTCCTTCCTATTCAATATCTTTTTGGTTTTTACCGGAATACTTGCCTTTGCTTTTGCAAATGGCATTATACTGAGCCACCTCATGATCATAGGCTCCTGCTCCAATATCTTCCTTAGAGGATCCGGTCCCAGAAATTGCAACTTTTCCTATGTCACAACATTCATCAACAACGCAATAGCGTTAAACGCCATTGAAAAATTCTTCGAATATCACATCAAGAAATTCTTAATGCGTTGCAACAAGTATGATGCCTAGTCATATTCGACACCCTTCAGTAGGCCTTGCACATATGGTACAAGCCAAGTAGGTATCTTTGAACATCATTGCTCTCCTTGCAATTTCGACATTATGACATTCATGGCGCATTGCAACTCCATGCTCTTCAGCTGTTGTCGCTTTATTCCTCGCCTCCCATGCTTTGTCATCTTCACCACTTCCTCAGGAGTCATATTGGTGACGTCGCAGATCATTTTATTCCACCGCATATGATCTAGTGTATATTTCTAAACGGGTGATCCGTGACTTGGCAATCCAAGCGTTCTCTAAAAATTGCCAAGCGAAATCACTACGTGCACTTTCTTGTCACCAATTTTTACTTTGTTGGCATTCTGCAGTGGATTATATGTATCCAACATCTCCAACAAGTAACCCTTGAAGAATTCTTTGTCGAAATTTGGAATCTATAGCATGCAACTAACGCCTGCTTTCTCAAATGTAACTTTCAATGAGTGGTCGTCTGTGCTTGCCCTCCACCAATTGCAGAAAAACTCACCCGCCAACTATTGCCATGTGATTTCTTTCTGCAGTATAGACATTCTTTCCCTTCCTTTCTCAAACAACCTCCACTCTCTGCTCCTTCGAAGTGTCAGCTTGCAGTCGTTCCCTCAAATGTCCACTATGCTGCCTACTTCTTCGGTCTACATCAAAACCATGTTCTCTTTCTAGTACTTGGATATGTTGTGTGAGACATCTCGCACTGGTTCTGGCACTTTCGTCTCTCCTTCCCAAGATGGGTGGATTTCTTATTGGTTTTGGTTCCCCCACTCCATCCTGTCTCAGATGCTTGGTATTTTTTGCATCTGTGACTACAACTCATGTTTCAGACTTCTGTTGCTACTCGTATAACCTGTGTAGTCTGCTCCCAACACTGGTACATCAATGTTGGTTACGGATCTGCCACAGGAAAGGATTTGGTCTATCTACGCACCCTAGACCCGCCCAACAAATTGAAAGGCCGGAAGGAAGGAATGCCTTCCGTGCCAATCTCCAGAGAAGGCTTGGCTCCTTTACTACACTACGCTGGTTTTAGATTAGGGAACTGGAAAGGAATTGGGAAATTGCTGAAAGAGATAAATAACTGAAAGAAATGGGAAATGTAGATGGTTCCAAGGGGAAGAACAGGCAGCACAATTACTAACTTCTACTTAAACCAGCAACAATCAATATTAGGAGTATAACAGAAACTAAAACTGAACACATCCTGATATGTATCCTTCAACAATTCCAGATTTCGTTCTTCATCACACACCTAAATCCAGATTGCAGAATTCAAAGTATGCATATGAAAGAACAGAATTAATAGAAATAACAGAAGGCATCATACACAGGAAAAGAGTCCAGAATCAAAACTAGGAGTTTTAACATTGATGCAGGAATCCAAGTACAGCAGCTCTTTAGCAAGATGTTCCCCCTCTATTACATTACAATGAGTGGCCTTTTTATAGAAGGGAATTCCCCTGATTACATTAATGCTCAAACCCCAAAACTGGCGAAGCAGTTGAGATGTGACCTCTGCCAGATGATAGAAGATCCATGAGATGCAGCTCACTCGTGTTTAGAGCGGCTCCGGACGACCTCTACGATTGGGACAACATGTCTCATTAATGTGGTTGGTGCAGCTTGCCCTTTGGAGCTTTTTTCAAGACCTGACATGGCCGTCCTGATGGGATGGGCTGGAGACTCGAACTCGTGCGCCATGAAGGCGCCTTAAATTCCCACCTAACTTCTCTTTCTCGGGATGCGTGCCCTCCGGATGCAGTTTTCTGGCCGAAGTTAAGCATCCTGGCCGACATAGAGCATTTTGGACGACCTTCGCATTTTGCCGACATTTGCCGGATGGCCGACGTTCGCCGCGCAAGGAGCCCGAAACCGGGATTCCTTGGAGGTTTGAGCGAACTTGAGATTTTTGGTTGACATTCACACTTTGGCCGACGTTTGCAGGATGGCCGACGTTTGCTACGCAAGGAGCCCGAAAACGGGGCTCGCTGGAGGTTTGAGCGAGCTTGAGATTTTTTGGCTGACGTTCGTCGCGCAAGGAGCCTGAAACCGGTGCACGTTGGAGGTTTGAGCGAACAAGAGATTTTTTGGCCGACGTTCTCCGTGCAAGGAGCACGAAACCGGGGCTCGTTGGAGGTTTAAGCGAACTTGAGATTTTTTGGCTAATGTTCGTCGGATGGCAGACGTTCGCACTTTGGCCGACGTTCGCCGCGCAAGGAGCCCGAAACCGAGGCTCACTGGAGGTTTGAGCGAACTTGAGATTTACCCTGCCTTAGCAAGTTTTTACGCCCCTCTGCACTTCGCTCCCAGAAGGGCCCGAAGCTGGGGTTCGCTAGCAATTCGGGTGAACCTGAGGTTCGCTACTCCTGGGGGCGAACTAGAGACCTCTGTGCCTTAGCGATTTTTTGGAGCAGCTTAACCCCGAAGCCGAGGTTCGCAGGATTTTGGGAGCGAACTTGAGTGCGCTGAGCTTCGGGAGCGAACCTGAGCATCGCGCGAACTTGAGCATCGGGTGAACCTGAGCATCGGGCGAACCTGAGCATTGTTTGCCTAGTCATATTTTCTGTCCTGAAATTTGAGCTTTCTGGTTCTGCTTCCCGGGGCCAGAACTTTTGATCCACTGACCCGATCACCTATTATAATATATCGCCGGAAAGCTTGCGAAAAGATCTGCAATGACGAAATATCCAAAGATCATTTCATCCACTTTATCATCCTCTTTTCGGGCCTGCAAAAATGCCAACACTTCTGCATGCTCTTTGCCGCTTTGAAGCTCCACACTTAGGCAAAATTTTGTCAAAAAATTTAATGTGGCAAAAATGCCAACATTCCTGGCGGCTCGCGGGGCATTTAGCTTGTCTGAATGCAGATCGATCCCAGGCCTTTATCCATTGGGCAACAAAGTCATCCTCGCTGCTATCCTCTGACCGTCTGCTGCTGACTAGGGGACTCTTCCTCTAACTTCTCCCCTTCTCCTCTTCCTCCTCTCTTTGGCGCTCATGGTCCTCTTTGGCGCACAAAAAAAACACGAACTAAACAAAAAAAAAACAATTGAAACTTTACTTACTAGCCGGCCTATTTACATTATTTACACAAAATTTTGCGACATGATTGGCATGCCGCCACCACAAAACTAGCTTCGGGTGTCTATCCGGTGAATCTGCAGTGTCCGTACCAGATCTGATTGTACTTGAGTCGATCCTTGAAGTCCGGCTGGCCTCCCAAAGTTTGCCAGGTTGCGAACAGGGTGCAACGTGGCAGGTTATCATGCATGCCAATACCCATACAATTGATGAATAATGTGGCAAAGAGGTTTGCCACATGAGAGCCTTCTTCGGGCACTGGTTGCAGTGATGGCTGGAGCCAATACCACCACTTTAGAGAGTCCACTGGCTGTGGGCTCTTGAGTACGGGTTCCTCCAACTCCTTGATGCGACAGCAGGACTTTTCCGGCGATAGGCCTTCTGCCAGGATCTCCTCAGGATCAGCCTCCTGATGAGGCATGCTTGTTGGGTTTTGGCTAAATACTTGCGTGCTATGCCCTGGGACACAAAAAGGGTGCAAAAATGTGCCCTCTTTGCTCTCAAAATCTGCCACTTGAGCCTGTTCCTCTTCTTGGCCCATTTCCTGATGGAAACTGCAAGCAACCATATTATCCATTGCTTGGGCAGTGCTTGCATATTCCCATCGTTGGCTTTGGACGAGATCCACCTCTTGAGCTCCACACAGCTGCATTCCAGGTCTCTGCACAGTTTGAGGGATCTGCCATGGTGAATACTGCGCGGGATAGACAGGAGCAACAACTACCGGAGAAAGTGATGGAGTTTCTCCCCACCGTATCTTTCCTGAAAGGAGTAGAAGCCGCTCCGCTTGTACTGCTTCCTCAAAGATTTGAGGGAATCTTTGTTCACCTGATTGCAGTAGGAGGCTTATATCCGAGTGGAAAGCCCGAACATAGAAGAGGTGGGCCTAGGCGGGTGTCGGTTGGATTTCCTCTGGAATTCTCCTCCAACTCCTGCAAAATCGAACATTGAATTTTGTGATGCTCTCTAGAGGTGCTCTCGTGATGGTGGAGAGGTGCATCAAGATTTGGAAGGGATCCTGAGAGCCGTCAAATGTGTTGATGAGTGCTCTCGCTAAGTCCGCCCATGAACAGATGCTCTTACGCCCGAGTATTTTGTACCACTTGCAGACGCCCTTCCTTCAAAGGCGAGGACCAGAAGTCCGATCATGACATCTTCGTGGGCTATGTCATGGAGGGTCGCTAGAGCAGCAATATCTTCAAGGTGCTCTCGAGCCATTCCCTCAGTGCCATTGTATTTTGTTAGGGTCTTTAGGGCACTTTTGGGAATCTCATGCCAACTTTGGAGATTCAGAGGGCCAGGATCATCCCAGCTGGGATAGCATACCTTTGCCATTATAGCAGTGGTCTGCAGAGATCACGGTTCTCGCCACTAAGTCGGAGTCGCCAAATGAACATTCTTTTCTCCGCTTGTGAGGTCAAGGCTGCTCACCAAACCTTGATTCCTCCGGGGTGTCTTCTTTCAGCTTTAAAAGGTGCCTACGATCAAGAAATCTGGATCTTCAGCTCAACAGAGTCGCCAGGTGATTTTGCCAGATGAAGGCAAGCCAGAGATTCACCAAACTCGGGCTTCCTTAAAATATGGAGATTGTTTGTCCCACCGGTGTGCCAAAAAAAACTGTTGGTTACGAATCTGCCACAGGAAAGGATTTGGTCTATCTATGCGCCCTAGACCCGCCCAACAGATTGAAAGGCCGGAAGGAAGGAATGCCTTCCATGCCAATCTCCAGAGAAGGCTGGCTCCTTTACTACACTACGCTGGTTTTAGATTAGGGAACTGGAAAGGAATTGGGAAATTGCTGAAAGAGATAAATAACTGAAAGAAATGGGAAATGTAGATGGTTCCAAGGGGAAGAACAGGCAACACAATTACTAACTTCTACTTAAACCAGCAACAATCAATATTAGGAGTATAACATAAACTAAAACTGAACACATCCTGATACGTATCCTTCAACAATTCCAGACTTTGTTCTTCATCACACACTTAAATCCAGATTGCAGAATTCAAAGTATGCAAATGAAAGAACATAATTATAAATAATAGAAGGCATCATACACAGGAAAAGAGTCCAGAATCAGAACCAGGAGTCTTAATATTGAAGCAGGAAGTCCAAGTACAACAGCTCTTTAGCAAGATGTTCCCCCCCTATTACATTACAATGAGTGGCCTTTTATAGAAGGGAATTCCCCTCGATTACATTAATGCTCAACCCCCAAAACTGGCGGAGCAGTTGAGATTTGACCTCTGCCAGATGACAGAGGATCCATGGGATGCAGCTCACCCGTGTTTAGAGCGGCTCCGGACGACCTCTGCAGTTGGGACGGCATGTCTCATTAATGTGGTTGGTGCAGCTTGCCATTTGGAGCTTTTTCCGGGACCTGACATGGCCGTCCTGATGGGATGGGTTGGAGACTCGAACTCGTGCGCCATGAAGGCGCCTTAAATTCCCACCTAACTTCTCTTTCTCGGGACGCGTGCCCTCCGGATGCAGTTTTCTGGCCGAAGTTGAGCATTCTGGCGAAGTTGGGAGCATCCTGGCCGACATAGAGCATTTTGGCCGACGTTCGCATTTTGGTCGACATAGGCACTTTGGCCGACATTCGCATTTTGGCCTACATTCATCGAATGGCCGACGTTCGCCGCACAAGGAGCCCGAAACCGGGGTTCGCTGGAGGTTTGAGCGAACTTGAGATTTTTTGGCCGATATTCGCACTTTGGCCAATGTTCGCATTTTGATCGACGTTCGTTGGATGGCCGACGTTCGCCGCGCAAGGAGCCCGAAACCGGGGATCGCTGGAGGTTTGAGCGAACTTGAGATTTTTTGGCCGACATTCGCATTTTGGCCGACGTTCGCCGCACAAGGAGCCCGAAACCGGGAATCGCTGGAGGTTTGAGCGAACTTGAGATTTTTGGCCGACATTCACATTTTGGCCGACGTTCACCGCACAAGGAGCCAAAAACCGGGGCTCGCTGGAGGTTTGAGCGAACTTGATATTTTTTGGCCGACGTTCGCACTTTGGCCGACTTTCGCCGCGCAAGGAGCCCGAAACCGGGGTTCACTGGAGGTTTGAGCGAACTTGAGATTTACCCCGCCTTAGCAAGTTTCTACGCCCCTCTACACTTCGCTCCCATAAGGGCTCGAAGCTGGGGTTTGCTGGCAATTCGGCTGAACCCGAGGTTCGCTACTCCTGGGGCGAACTGGAGACCTCTATGCCTTAGCGATTTTTTGGAGCAGGTTAACCCCGAAGCCGAGGTTCGCTGGATTTCGGGAGCGAACTTGAGCGCGCTGAGCTTCGGGAGCGAACCTGAGCATCGGGCGAACTTGAGCATCGGGCGAACTTGAGCATTCTGTGCCTTAGTCATATTTTCTGGCCCGAAATTGAGCTTTCTGGTTTTGCTTCCCGGGGCCATAACTTTTGATCCGCTGCCCCGATCGCCTATTATAATATATCGTCGGAAAGCTTGCGAAAAGATCTGCAATGATGAAATATCCAAAGATCATTTCATCCACTTTATCATCCTCTTTTCGGGCCTGCGAAAATGCCAACACTTCTGCATGCTCTTTGCCGCTTTGAAGCTCCATACTTAGGCAAAATTTTGTCAAAAAATTTAATGTGGCAAAAATGCCAACATTCCTGGCGGCTCGCGGGGCATTTAGCTTGTCTGAATGCAGATCGATCCCAGGCCTTTATCCATTGGGCAACAGAGTCATCCTCGCTGTCCTCCTCTGACCGTCTGCTGACGACTAGAGGCTCTTCCTCCAACTTCTCCCCTTCTGCCTCTTCCTCCTCTCTTTGGCGCTCATGGTCCTCTTTGGCGCACAAAAAAAAACACGAACTAAACTAAAAAACAACTGAAACTTTACTTACTAGCCGACCTATTTACATTATTTACACAAAAGTTTGCGACATGATTGGCATGCCGCCACCACAAACCTAGCTTCGGGTGTCTATCCGGTGAATCTGCAGTGTCCGGACCAGATCTGATTGTACTTGAGTCGATCTTTGAAGTCCGGCTGGCCTCCCAAAGTTTTCCAGGTTGCGAACAGGGTGCAACGTGGCAGGTTATCATGCATGCCAGTACCCATACAGTTGATGAATAATGTGGCAAAGAGGTTTGCCACATGAGAGCCTTCTTCGAGCACTGGTTGCAGTGATGGCTGGAGCCAATACCACCACTTTAGAGAGTCCACTGGTTGTGGGCTCTTGAGTACGGGTTCCTCCAACTCCTTGATGCGACAGCAGGACTTTTCCGGCGATAGGCCTTCTGCCAGGATCTCCTCAGGATCAGCCTCCTGATGAGGCATGCTTGTTGGGTTTTGGCTAAATACTTGCGTGCTATGCCCTGGGACACAAAAAGGGTGCAAAAATGTGCCCTCTTTGCTCTCAGAATCTGCCACTTGAGCCTGTTCCCCTTCTTGGCCCATTTCCTGATGGAAACTGCAAGCAACCATATTATCCATTGCTTGAGCAGTGATTGCATATTCCCATCGTTGGCTTTATATGAGATCCGCCTCTTGAGCTCCACACAGCTGCATTCCAGGCTTCTGCACAGTTTGAGAGATTTGCCATGGTGAATACTACGCTGGATAGACAGGAGCAACAACTACCGAAGAAAGTGATGGAGTTTCTCCCCACCATATCTTCCCTGAAAGGAGCAAAAGCCGCTCCGCTTGTGCTGCTTCCTCAAAGATTTGAGGGAATCTCTATTCGCATGATTGCAGTGAGGAGGCTTATATCCGGGTGGAAAGCCCGAACATAGAAGAGGTGGGCCTGGGCGGGTGTCGGCTGGATTTCCTCTGGAATTCTCCTCCAACTCCTCCAAAATCGGACATTGAATTTTGTGATGCTCTCTAGAGGTGCTCTCGTGATGGTGGAGAGGTGCATCAAGAGTTGGAAGGGATCCTGAGAGCCGTCAAATGTGTTGATGAGTGCTCCCGCTAAGTCCGCCCATGAACAGATGCTCTTACGCCCGAGTATTTTGTACCACTGCAGCGCCCTTCCTTCCAAAGACAGGACCAGAAGTCTGATCATGACATCTTCGTGGGCTATGTCATGGAGGGTCGCTAGAGCAGCAATATCTTCAAGGTGCTCTCAGGCCATTCCCTCAGTGCCATTGTATTTTGTTAGGGTCTTTAGGGCACTTTTGGGAATCTCATGCCAACTTTGGAGATTCAGAGGGCCAGGATCATCCCAGCTGGGATAGCATACCTTTGCCATTATAGCAGTGGTCTGCAGAGATCACGGTTCTCGCCACTAAGTCGGAGTCGCCAGGTGAACATTATTTTCTCCGCTTGTGAGGTCAAGGCTGCTCACCAAACCTTGATTCCTCCGGGGTGTCTTCTTTCAGCTTAAAAGGCGCCTACGATCAAGAAATCTGGATCTTCAGCTCAGATTCGCCAGGTGATTTTGCCAGATGAAGGCAAGCCAAAGATTCACCAAACTCGGGCTTCCTTAAAATATGGAGACTGTTCGTCCCACCGGGTGTGCCAGAAAAAACTGTTGGTTACGGATCTGCCACAGGAAAGGATTTGGTCTATCTACGCACCCTAGACCCGCCCAACAGATTGAAAGGCCGGAAGGAAGGAATGCCTTCCGTGCCAATCTCCAGAGAAGGCTGGCTCCTTTACTACACTAAGCTAGGGTTTTAGATTAGGGAACTGGAAAGGAATTGGGAAATTGCTGAAAGAGATAAATAATTGAAAGAAATGGGAAATGTAGATGGTTCCAAGGGGAAGAACAAGCAGCACAATTACTAACTTCTACTTAAACCAGCAACAATCAATATTTGGAGTATAACATAAACTAAAACTGCACACGTCCTCATACGTATCCTTCAACAATTCGAGGCTTCGTTCTTAATCACACACTTAAATCCAGATTGCAGAATTCAAAGTATGCATATGAAAGAACAGAATTAACAGAAATAACAAAAGGCATCATACACAGAAAGAGTCCAAAATCAGAACCAGGAGTCTTAATATTGATGCAAGAAGTCAAAGTACAACAGCTCTTTAGCAAGATGTTCCCCCCTATTACATTACAATGAGTGGCCTTTTTATAGAAGGGAATTCCCCTGATTACATTAACGCTCAAACCCCAAAACTAGCAGAGCAGTTGAGATGTGACCTCTGCCAGATGACAGAAGATCCATGAGATGCAGCTCCTCGCGTTTAGAGCAGCTCCGGACGACCTATGTGGTTGGGACGACATGTCTCATTAATGTGGTTGGTGCAGCTTGCCCTTTGGAGCTTTTCCGGGACCTGACATGGCCGTCCTGATGGGATGGGTTGGAGACTCGAACTCGTGCACCATGAAGGCGCCTTAAATTCCCACCTAACTTCTCTTTCTCGGGATGCGTGCCCTCCGGATGCAGTTTTCTGGCCGAAGTTGAGCATTCTGGCGAAGTTGGGAGCATCCTGGCTGATATAGAGCATTTTGGCCGACGTTCGCATTTTGGTCGACATAGGCACTTTGGCCGACATTCGCATTTTGGCCGACATTCACCGGATGGCCGACGTTCGCCGCACAAGGAGCCCGAAACCGGGGTTCACTGGAGGTTTGAGCGAACTTGAGATTTTTTGGCCGACATTCGCATTTGGTCGACGTTCGCACTTTGGCCAACATTCGCATTTTGACCGACGTTCGCTAGATGGCCGACGTTCGCCACGCAAGGAGCCCGAAACCGGGGCTCGCTAGAGGTTTGAGCGAACTTGAGATTTTTGTGCCGACATTCGCATTTTGGCCGACGTTTGCACTTTGGCCGACGTTCGCCGCGCAAGGAGCCCGAAACCGGGGCTCGCTGGAGGTTTGAGCGAACTTGAGATTTTTTGGCCAACATTCGCATTTTGGCCGACGTTCGCCGAATGGCCGACGTTCGCCGCACAAGGTGCCCGAAACCGGGGCTCGTTGGAGGTTTGAGAGAACTTGAGATTTTTTGGCCGACGTTCGCACTTTGGGCGACGTTCGCCACGCAAGGAGCCCAAAACCGGGGCTCCCTGGAGGTTTGAGCGAACTTGAGATTTACCCCGCCTTAGCAAGTTTTTACGCCCCTCTGCACTTCGCTCCCAGAAGGGCCCGAAGCTGGGGTTCGCTGGCAATTCGGGCGAACCCGAGGTTCGCTACTCCTGGGGGCGAACTAGAGACCTCTATGCCTTAGCGATTTTTTGGAGCAGGTTAACCCCGAAGCCGAGGTTCGTTGGATTTCGGGAGCGAACTTGAGCGCGCTGAGCTTCGGGAGCGAACCTGAGCATTCTGTGACTTAGTCATATTTTTTGGCCCGAAATTGAGCTTTCTGGTTCTGCTTCCCGGGGCCATAACTTTTGATCCGCTGCCCCGATCGCCTATTATAATATATCGTCGGAAAGCTTGCGAAAAGATCTGCAATGACGAAATATCCAAAGATCATTTCATCCACTTTATCATCCTCTTTTCAGGCCTGCGAAAATGCCAACACTTCTGCATGCTCTTTGCCACTTTGAAGCTCCACACTTAGGCAAAATTTTGTCAAAAAATTTAATGTGGCAAAAATGCCAACAGTCACCTGCCATTTTGCCTCCAACTGGTATGACCGCTCACTCCAACTCATATGACAGTCTTCCTCTTTCGACTGGTGCTATAGTTCTCTTGGTCTAGTTAGTACAATTCCCTTGCACGATTCGCATGACAACCTCCCTTGCACGTCACTTGTGTGGTCCGTGTATTCTGTCATTCAATCCTCTCGACTATCCGTCTGCAACTTTGTACTTCTGCAAAATAAAAATTTCCATGCCCTCTCTAGTCCATGTAGAAATGAAATTTAACATGCTTACACACAATTCCATTTCTACTTAAATAATTCTACAGATCTGCAGTCATTAGCAATAACAATGCACAAAACAACAATAACAGCAGTAGCAACAACAACAATAGAAGCAGCAATAGCAGATGATACATAAATGGGCAGATTTTATATTAACAATGGCATGCGCAGTACAACATTACAATCTGCAGTCTGCAAACCCTATGCAGAATACTCTTCATGGCTGCATCCATAACTTGACTGCATCATGCCCTATGCACATATGCAACAACACTCTCTCTCATGTACCCATGCTTCTCCAACATGCTACCAACCTAGTCTTCCATCCATAAACCTACTTGACTGAATGAATGAATGAGGGGAGGGGCTTATTTATACACCCAAAAAGTAGTTACCCTCCAACTACCTGACACCTCATCATTTCTTACATTACATTTCATATGCATTTAACTTGCATTCACATGACATTTCCCACTACAAGACAAACTAACTTATGACTTAACATCACTTTATTATTACATACAATATTACATTGCCACTTTATAACATTATTAAATATATATATGCACGTTTCGTGTAGTGGGAATACCTAAATTGTTTACTAAATTCAGACATATCAATTTGCCAGTCTACAGTCCAAGACGGCTCCGATTCCTTTTCTATAAAATTCCTTCATCATCTTCAATTTTCATTTGAGCAACAACTTCCCAAGGTTTCGCTTTCTACCCTTGATCTATCAGCGACAGTTGTATCTTCTTCCATCGCTAGCATCTTCCTTCGTCGGTGATTTCTATTGTTGTTGGCAATACCTGCAACTCATTTATGTGTTGTAACTTAGTCCATTTGCTGCTTCGATCATTCACCCTAGATGCACTTTGTCCTCCCTCTCCTACAGACGTTGAGCTCAACTAAATACTCAGGCCTCCCTACACGCATCCATATATAAGATCGACCATGGGTAGTTGCCACCCATGCAATAGTTTTCTGGCCATCACCTCTCCACCTTGCATGCAACTACCTCTTTGTGATTTTATTTTTGTCTTTTTGTCTTTTTCTTTTCTATTTTTCAATTTTTATTTATTTTTATTATTTTTTCAAAAATGGAACGCACCCCTTTTAATTTTAAATGCACCATATTCGTACGGTGATAGCAACTGCCACTTCGATCATGCATTCGACCAATAGATTTGCCTGATCTGTCAACTGAATTGTACGACAATCCTATGCCTCTTCTGTGCCAACTTGTGCACTTAATGTACCATTTGCTACATCTGTTGTACCATCTCATGCACCATCTGCACCTGCCATACCAATTCCTGCATCACTCGTACGACACCCATAGTATGGCCCTCAATGGTACAACTTGCTACATTGGTTTGGTCATTCAACTTCTTGTTTCTTTCATTGCATGACCGTCTCAGTACTTCATTTTCCTATTCTTGCTTTGGTTCCTATCGTCGTCTTCTCCTTCACAACGATCTACTTTTGGGCAATGTTCGTTCCATCAATTCTCCTTTCCAGGCGAGCCTCCCTACCTTGGGAGTGCCTATTCCCTCCTCCAAGGTCCATCCATGCTCGTCCTAGATTCCAAGGTCGTCTATCACGACGCCTTCGGTTTATACGTGAACCAAGAGGCGGTCTTGACAGGCCAACTTGCTGGTTACGTCCTCTTTAGTTGTTTCTTACATGAATAGGAAAAGGTCCTTGCAGGCCTTCCTGTTGATCACATGGCCTAGTGATAGCCCAAGGGAAGATCCTTCCCTGCAAACTACCAAGAGGGAGGCCAACCAAGCTCCTTCTTTGGTCAGGCAACCATGGACAACGGGGAAGACCTGATGATATCCCCACATTGCCTAGGTTGCCCTTTTGATACAGATGTGACGGCGTTTAGTAGTTCGTGTGAACTACTCTAACCTTGCATTTCTTCAATGGCATTTACGAGCGTGTCATTTACTCGCCTTCTCATTTGTCTTTCTACCTCGGGGTGTTGCATACCAATTTGTGCTAATGGGTTCATTTCTTCATACTCCGATCGCCTCACATCATCATCTATCAATGATCTAAGTCATCTTTCCTCTTCTGTGTTAGGGAACCGTACATGTCTTCTTTTTGTAGAACGAGGTTCCAACTCTTGTTCTATTACAAGTTGTTTGGTATTCCCAAACAATTGCCTCAATCCTAGATCATTCTCTATTCTATCTTCTTCATCTGAACCTTCTTCTTGCTTGGTTCGGCTTGATTCTCCTTCCCAAACCGTTAGCCCTTTAAATTCTTGTGAAGACTGATGTGGTGCTATGACCAACTTTCCTTTACTTTTATCATGCTTTCTCCCTAGCTCGAAATCAACCATGTTTACTTCTACTTTCACTTGATACGGTTTTAATCTTGATCCATTAACTATTCCGAGAATGATTGTCCCATCAAGTTTTTGCAATTTTACTGCACCATTATCCATCATCTCAATCACTAAGAAGGGTTCAAGCCATAGAGTTTTCAGCTTTCCTGGCTTGATCTCTCTTTTGCCATTATATCTTAGGACCAAGTCACCCAGTTTTAATTCCATCTTTCCCAGGTGCTTGTCATGCCTCGTTGGGCGATCTTTGTTGCCTATTGTGCTATCACCCTCTTTTGATCTAGTTTCACTAGTGTTGTGAGCCTCTCCTCTAGGCTTTCTTGGTCACCCAAACGGTTTTGAACCGCCACTCTAGACTTGATACCAGTATCGGCACAATAGCTTCCTACTCATACATTAACTAGAATGGTGTATGGCTTGTTGTTGGCTTAAAAGTAGTTTTGTACGCCCACATAACTGATGGCAATCTCTCCTCCTAGTTAGCACTTTCAACTTTGGAAGTCTTATACATAATGGATACCAAGAATTTCTTTGTTACTTCCACTTGCCCATTTACCCTAGGGTAATATGGACTTGATAACAAATGTAAAATCTTGAATTTTGTGGTTAATGTCTTAATGACTTCATTGACAAAATAGCCTCTTCTGTCACTTATCAATTGCAAAGATATTCCAAACCTCATGATTCCTCGTACAAAATCAAGCATTACTTTTTGCAAAATTGTCTGCCAATCCTCTTGCCTCTACCCATTTTGTCAAGTATTTTGTTGCCACCATTATTTACCAACACTTCCTTTTCCAGCTTGTTCACATAGGCCCCACAAAATCAAGACCCCATCTCTCAAATAACTCTTGTGGTTGTGATGGATGTAATGGCATGAAGTCCCTTCGCAATTGCTTTTCGACTAGTTGGCATGTATCACACGCTTTGATTGACTCCTTTGTGTCGTGATAGCGGGTGGGCCACCACAACCCTGCTAGAAGCACCTTCCTCATGGTCACATCTGGTCCCATATGCCCTTTTGCCAACCCTTCATGAGCTTCCTTAAACATCGCATTGACTTCCTCTTCCATTACACATTCTCAAAACAACATCAAGTCCCATTTTATACAACAAGCCTGTTATCAATTGAAAAGGTGTTGACTTGATGATGGTCTTTTTTCTACTGCTGGTATCTCCCTCGACATTTCTCTCGTCAATAAGTATTCTCCAATCAACTTGTATCACGACGGTATGGCGCTAATTGAAAAAAAAATGAGCATCAAGAATCTCGTCTGATACTCCTCCCTTCGCAGGTTCTAAGCGAATCCTTGACAAATGATCCGCTATCAAGTGTTTCTTTCTAGGTTTGACCACTACCCAGAGTACAAACTCTTGCAACATAACGAGCCACCTACTCACTTGTTCGTATATAGTTGGTTTCTTTATTAGGTACAACAACGACTGATGATCCACATAGAAAGCAAAAGGGTTGGCTTGTAGATAGTGTCTAAACTTTTGTACTATGTAAACCATCCCTGATGCTTCCCTTTCTATTGTGTTGTAATTCTTCTCAACTCTTGACAATAGCCAACTTGAAAAGTAAATGGGCTAATCTAGCCCAAACTTCCCCTCTTGGGCTAATGCACATCCAATCGCAAAATTGGACGCGTCTATGTGGACACGAATTTTTTTATCCCAATCTAGGAACACCAGAATGGGGGTACATACCAACTTTGCCTTCAGCTCCTCGAAGGCCTTTTGATGTTCCTCTCTCCATCAAAAAGGAACATTTGTGCGTGTTAATGCATCCAATGCGTGGGACACCTAGGCAAAATTCCTGATAAACCTTCTATAGTACCTGATCGTATCCAAAAACATTTTCAATGAGCTTACATCATATGGCTCCTCAATATGTTAGTCTCACAATGACACTGAGAGGGGGGGGGTGAATCAGTGTAGCTCTTTAAAACTTAAATCTTCAACTCTTAAAGCCGAAACAATGAGAACTTAAAACCAAATAAAGCAAATATAACAAGAGAGCATCACACAACACAAGATGTACCGAGGTTCACCGATTTGGCTACTCCTCAAAAATTGACTGTTTGGACTCTCGTCCAAATCCAGCCTTTGCAAAGCAACAACTTTACAATCAATTTACCAGCACCCACTGGAAGGAGCACCAACCCCTGATTTATCTGCACCAACAGGAAGGAGCACCAACCCCTGATTTACCAGCACCAACTGGAAGGAGCACCAACCCCTAATTTATCCGCACCAACAAAAAGGAGCACCAACCCCCGATTTACCAAGCACCAACTGGAAGGAGCACCAACCCCTGATGCAAAGCACCAACTTGGACTTCAATTCTGAAACTAGAAGATTGACATATAAATGCCTTCACTTTTACAAGACCCTGACTGGTCTATTGCTTACTCAACATCGCCCACAATTCACAAAACACACACCCTTCTCGCTCGCCTATCGCGCACCTCTCGCTCTCTTCGCAAGATAGAATCCACACTTCTAAAATTCTCCAAGCAACACTCCTTTTATAACCATCCTTTCTCTGTGTAACTCCAGTTGTAACTCCTTTCATATTCTCATGTGCCACTTGTCAATTGTAACTCCTCCTTTATGTAACTCCTTTTGTATATATTTAGAAGGCATTGCGTCAAACACATCACATGCAAATAATTGACACCATATTCTCCTACCATGATTGTTCGTCTTCTCGGTCATGACTGTTCGTTTTCTCCTTCGATGATTGTTCGTTTTCTCCTTCATGACTGTTCGTTTTCTCCTTGCATGACTGTTCGTTTTCTCTTTGCATGTCTGTTCGTTTTCTCCTTCATGACTGTTCGTTTTCTCTTTGCATGTCTGTTCGTTTTCTCTTTGCATGACTGTTCGTTTTCTCTTTCCCTTATGCATGCATGTGTTTTGGTTTCCAAAGAAAAGGCTTTTCGTTTCTATTTTGAGGCCCTTCTTGAGTCGCGAAAATGCGACATGTCGCGATATCGCGACACTTTTGTTTCTCTGCCTGCCTGCCCTTTTTGAGTCGCGAAAATGCGACATGTCGCGATATCGCGACACTTTTGTTTCTCTGCCTGCCTGCCCTTTTGAGTCGCGAAAATGCGACATGTCGCGATATCGCGACACTTTTGTTTCTCTGCCTGCCTGCCCTTTTTGAGTCGCGAAAATGCGACATGTCGTGATATCGCGACACTTTTGTTTCTCTGCCTGCCTGCCCTTTTTGAGTCGCGAAAATGCGACATGTCGCGATATCGCGACACTTTTTCCTTCTTGCTCTTTCTCTTTGCATTGGACCGCGAAAATACATGTCGCGATATCGCGACACTTTTTCTCCTTGCTCTTTCTCTTTGCTTTGGCCCGCGAAAATACAACATGTCGCGATATCGCGACACTTTTTCTCCTTGCTCTTTCTCTTTGCTTTGGTCCGCGAAAATACAACATGTCGCGATATCGCGACACTTTTTCCTTCTTGCTCTTTCGCTTCTCTTTTGGCCGCAAAAATGCAACATGTCGCGATATCGCGACACTTTTTCTCCTCGCATTTTCTCTTCTCTTTTGGCCGCGAAAATGCAACATGTCGCGAGATATCGAAACTTTTTCTCCTCGCATTTTCTCTTCTCTTTTGGCCGCGAAAATGCAACATGTCGCGATATCGCGACACTTTTTTTTCTTTTGCTTTTTCGCTTCTCTTTTATCTTTTGCATATGGGCCACTTCGGTCTTCTTGGACAACCTGTAACAACTTCACCCAAACATCAAAAACATCCTCATAAGCATTTAACTTCACTGTACATACTCTGAATAACCTCTGAACTCCTGTCCACTGCATCAACCGATCTATCTGATTGTGTTGACAACAATGACAATACTGTCGCTGCACCTTGCTCAACACAATATTCATCACAACACAAATTTTATCAGGGCCTGTCTTCAACCCCTCTCTACTCACTGTGTCCCAACAACTTCCCATATGGTACCACCAACTTACCTTTCTTTGGATTCAACGCCAAACAAGCATTCATGCATAGCCTCATGCATCCCTCCAATGCCTTGAGATGCTTGTCCTTTCTCCTATATAACGACCAGTCATCCAAAAAAAATTTAAACTTTCCCATGGACATTTGCTCAAATATATAGAGAATGATTCTCTAAAACATGGCAGGGGCATTATATAGGCCAAATTGCATTTTTTTTTTTTTTTTTTTTATTATACTAGAGGAATCGGTAACTCGTTACAATTTTCTACACCTCTTCGTGGGTTCGAATCTCGCTCCTTGTCACCACTATAACCTCCAGTTGCATCGGGTAAACCTTTTACGTAGCCGGCTACGCTAACACAACACGCCCATGGGTACTACGGGGCCCGAGGGATTGGAACCCTGGTCTCCGCGCTCCTACAGAAACGTTTTGACCGTTGAACCAAGCCCTCGGACCCAAGCCAAATGGTATTCTATTGTACAATAAATGTCATTTTCTACCACAAACATTGTTTTCAGCTTATCTTCCTCAACAATACTTATCTGATTGTAGACGTTAAACCCATCCAAAAACGAGTAAATCTCATGTCTAGCTACCTTCTCCAGGATTGAATTGGTGAATGGTATCAAAAAGGGATCCTTGATTGTTACTATATTTAGACTTCGAAAGTCTACACATATGCAGATCTGGTTCGCTTCCTTCAAGGTGATCACGATCGGTGACACCCATTTGCTCATCGTGACCTTGAAGATTATGCCTGCACCAAGCATCTTCTATATTTATGCATTGATTAAGGCTGCATACTTCGAATTGATCCTGTATGGTCTATGCCCTATCAATGTGCACCCGGAATCAACTGAATCCAATGTACACTATTCTGGCGGTATCCCTTTCAAATCTTTATAAGTCCATCCGAAGACATCTTTATACTGCAGAAAATTTTTTAAAGTTGTTGCCTCTAATACTGGGCCCCAATCTTCTCCACAATGGATTATCTTCTCCTCACCTTCGTTGTCGAGATAAATTTCCACCATCTTCAATCCCTCGTACTTGATGGTTTGAGGTTCGCTTGCCGATTTGACCACGTCTATTGGGTGTGCTAGCTTCTCGTCGATCACAACATCACCAATAGTATACTCTGCAAAATTCTTCAGAAACGTCCACTTTTCTTCTTTTGGTGTGGATATTTCTCTTTTGTTGCTTTCGCCGACCTCGAACACGCTTTGTCTTGGTTTGTCTTGGTTTTCTTCATTCTCTTTTGCCTGAATGCAGACGGTGGGCTAAAATATTTCATAATCCCCCATCTACCAATGGAGAATTCCACTATTCGATCAACCTTCATTCTCTGTGCACATTTCCAGACGCTGCACTCCTTCCTCATCTGGTTCTCTGTTGTCTTCCTCCGAAGAACTACCCAACTCATAGGATGTTGCAATATCTTCACTCAGACTAATTCTTCAAATTAATCATGTACTTGTGTTGGCCTTTCTTGAAGGTAAGTCAATCCTTCTCCTAGTTGTGATTAACCTTTGCCATGCATAGCCATCCTTTCCCCAACAATGCATCATATGCTAGTTTCTGCATGGTTATGACAACGAAGTCCATAACAAATACCTAATCAACAATTTTTATTTTTTGAGCCGTTAAGACTCCTCTCATTTCAATCTCGTACCGATCTGCACCATATAACTTGAAATTTGAGTCGTTAATCATGTACTTGTGAAGACCGATCAGGCAAGACATTAACGCTCAAGCCAACCACACGTATTATATTATCTATTTAAATTTACTCAAGCCATTTGGCACAGTCAGACACCTATTTTATCAAATTGTGAAAGGTAAGTTTCCATCTCATTAGCCCCATCAATTTGACATCATGGTGATTAAGTGAACTCTCTTTCAAGACACTAGTCCAATCCGATGTGGGGTTGATATCATCCATGCAAATTACTTTCACATTAGGAGGCTACTACAACTCTAGCACCAATGAAAGCAAGTTGTAGAATACATACACCATGTTAAGACGTTGCTACTCCAACCTATTGCACTTTTTGGAGTGTGTTTTTGGAAGATACTCTAATTGATGCACTGCAAACCTGGCTCAAGACTCTAATGACAAAGCGATGAATATTTCGTGTTTTTACACCATAATTATCCCACAATACATCTCAAACCATAGAAACAAATTATAATATTAAAACTTAAAAATAAAAGAAATCAAAAATTAAATAATAATGTCTTCAGATTGTATACATTAGATAGACCTACTAGGTAGCACAAAGTATGCCCTTTGATTGTCGTCCAAACCCAAACCCAAACAACCCCTGTGCAAGCTTGTACTACTCCAACTCCACCTAAATCAATGCTCGATTCTCCATGTCTCGCACCAGCTTGTGAAGAAGCCAACCATAACCTCCCCATCAACATAAAAAGTATCTGAATAAAACAAAGCAGGACTAAGAGAAGCCCTTGCTGCATGGATAGGGCAATGGATCATATTCTTACATTGCAAATCAATGAGATCCGAATATCCTTATACCTTTGTCTCCTCATCATGTTGCTGATGATGTTAATGGTGTGCCTCATTTTCCCTGTCCAGGGCCTCATACAAGTATCCCATGGCAAGCTTGTCGCCCACCACTATACAAAGAATCTTTACTAAAGGTTCACTCACAACGACAACTTCCTCAATTGAACCCCAAAATGACTCATTGAAAAATAAGATTAACGACCTGCATGCCCTCCAGTTTCCTGCTATATGGAGAATTTAGTTACTCCTCAAAAACAAGCCTTTTTTTCAATGGTTGTATTTGATTTTGATTTAATTGTACTAAAATAAAATTAGTGGCAAAACATGTGATGGCTGGCCGAACCTGTTGGAAATGACAACAACGATGGACGGTTACAAAGGATGACGTGGATAGTTATCCACAACTGTATTTGTGTCTTTTATTAAATATAATGTTGTAAATATTGGTTGTATGATGTATTATTTAATACTTGTAATAAGTTGTGTAATAATACAAGGAAAACGTTGTTCTCCCGCATTCGGTGTGTGTTCTGGCTTTGTTCTTTCTGGTTTTATTTCTCTCTGAATACCGTGTGCTCGTATTTGTTTTGTTTTCTCTTGATCTGCAAACAGTCTTTAGTTTGTGTGTCTCTGTGACTGGCTAGAGTTAACAAGTGGTATCAAAGCTGCTTCAAGAAACCTTGGACTTCGATCTTGGGGCAGGGATTTGTTAGTGTGTAGTCTATGTTTTGTGGAAGATCCTGCATGGAGAAGTCTACAATTGAGAAATTCAGGGGCCACCAGAATTTTAACATGTGGAAATGGAAGATGGAATATCTTCTGGTTGAGAGAGAACTCAGAGAGGCAATCCAACATGATCAGAAGCCCGTTGCCATCACTCAGGAGGACTGGGACAAGAAGAATGAGAAGGCAATGGCTCTCATTGGTTTGAATCTTGGAGATTCGGTGTTGTCCAATGTTCTCATTGCCAAGACAGCCAAAGACATGTGGGACAAGCTTGGACAACTGTATGAGTCCAAGTCCATGATGAATCTGATTTTGTTGAGGAAGAAATTGTATGGGTTGAAGATGGCAAATGGTGGGAATGTGGCTGAGCACCTTAATACTTTCAACACCCTCATAAATTAGTTGGCATCAGCGGGTGATAACATCAAAGATGAGGAGCAGTGTATTTTTCTGTTGTGCAGTCTTCCCGATTCATGGGATAATCTGATTATTGCAATCAGTGGGAGCACAAAAATACCTGACCTTAAGATGGACAATATTGTGGGGCAGCTCTTGCAAGAAGAGTTGAGAAGGAAGACTGTTGAACCCACAAAGAATGTTGAAGCATTGTCTGTGAGAGGGAGGAGTAGAGAACGCAAAAGCAATGAGAAGCCACATGGCAAAGGCCATAGGTCAAAATCGAGGAAAGGCTGGAAGCAAGAAGTTGAGTGCTGGAAATGTCATAAAAAAGGACACATAAAAAGGGAGTGCAAAGAAGAATCTCGAAAAGAGAATGAGGGCATCTCTACCGCTATTGCTGTTGAAGGAGTGGTAGGTCTTGCTATAGGCTTGATTGTTGATGTTCAAGATGAGTCATGGTTGATTGACTCAGGTGCTTCGTTTCATATGACATCTCACCGAGATTGGTTTGAGACCTATCATGAGGGTCATTATGAGAAGGTATTTCTTGGAGATAGTTATCACTATGATGTGATAGGCAAAGGCACAGTGAGATTCAAGACAAAGGATGGTAGATTGTTGACCATCACTAATGTTAGTCATATTCCTGGACTAACACGCAATCTACTCTCAATAAGCCAATTTTCAGACGATGGGTTTCATACTGTTTTTAATAGAAATAGCTGCAAGGTGATGAATGGTGAGATGGTGCTGATTCAAGGGATCAGAAAAGAGTCTCTCTATGATTTGGATGTAGAACCAATGAGTTTTGCAGGTGCAGCAACAAGTAAAAACTCTTCAGAAATGATGCTATGGCATAAGAGATTGGCACATGTAGGTGAGCGGATCCTAAAGGAGATGTGCTCCAAACAGCTGGTGTGTGGTTTGGAAGGTATGAAACTTGATTCATTAGATTTCTGTGAGTCATGTGTGATGGGCAAACAAAAGAAAGTGTCTTTTTCATCAAGTACATATAGGAGTGAAGATGTTTTAGAATTGGTACACTCAGATATTTGGAGACCAATGGAAGTGCCTTCTTTAATAGGGTCCACATATTTTATTACTTTCATTGATGATATCTCTCGAAATTCATGGGTGTTTTTTAGGAAAAAGAAAGATGAAGCCCTGGAGAAGTTTAAGACCTTTGTTGCTGAAGTAGAGAGACAAAGCAGTAAAAAGGTCAAGGCACTGAGAACAGACAATGGAGGCGAGTATTGCTTAGGTGAATTTGATGCTTTCTGCAGGATGCATGGAATTGCAAGGCAAAAGACCACACCATATACGCCTCAACAGAACGGTGTGGCTGAGAGGTTGAATAGGACTCTCATGGAGAAAGCACGAAGTATGCTGAAAGATGCATCTCTGAACAAACGTTTTTGGGCTGAGGCAGTTCATACTGCCAATTATGTGAACAATTTGTCTTCAAGTTCAGTTTTGGGAGGAGTGACTCCACAGGAAAAGTGGAGCGGTAAGAAACCCATTGTTGAGCATCTACAGGTGTTCGGTTGCGAAGCCTATATGCATGTGCCTAAAGAAAAACGACAGAAGCTGGATAACAAATTAGTTAAGTGTATTTTCGTGGGTTACAAGGAAGGGATGAAAGGTTACAGACTGTTCATTCCGTCAGAAAATCGCCACACAATCAGCTGCGATGTAATTTTCATGCAAAATGTAGCAGGAGACATTAAGGATGGCGTGTTGGACTCTAGAGCATACTTTAGAGTATCTTCCCTAAAGTATATAGGTTCTAAATATTTAGCATTCATTTAAATGTAGTTCTTATGATTATTAATCTAATGAGTCTATTTTCTCATTTTGGTATCAGAGCCAGGTTTGCTCAAACGGATCAAAACCTATGGAGAGTGGCGTGAAGAGATCTAAAGCACGCACTTTGTCAAAGAAACTCAAGTGGCCAACACTCAACAGAGTTGCAAGGAAGAGCTCGATTAAATCATTCATATCTCACGCATCCTGAGGTATTTTCTGATGAAATTTTGAGGGTTTTTAGATAATTGCATCAAGAGGACGCAATCAAAATTTCAGGTAATTTGGAGCTCATTTGCTGATTTTATTAGCATTTTGAGTTTTGCAATAAAATGGTTGTATAAGGTGGAAGACAGGGTATTTGCTTCTAAAATTTTGGGAGAAATATTATTTAGATAAAATCATCATTCAGACAAAATTTCAGGTCGTTTGGATCTGTATTGATCGATTTGTGTGAATATTGATTTTTTCTTCAAAAAATCCTAGATCCAGAATTGTGATAAAAAGGGAAAAAGTAAATGATCACATATTTTTCACCTTTGCGAATTTTCTTCTAAAATTTAGAGGGTTTTCATATTATTGTCTCAGGAATACAGAGTTTAATTTTTAGAAATTTTGGAGCTGTATGGATTGATTTATGTGAAAAACATTGAGGTTGTCTCAAAAAACACTCTAAGATCTAGAAAGGGCAAAAGTAAATTGATCACATATTTCTCATTTGTGTGAATTTGCTTCTGAAATTTAGTGGATTTTCAGATACGTATATCAGAAGTCTACAATAAAAATTTCAGTTTGTTTCAATCAGTATTGGTCGATTTATGATAAATTTGGTGCTTGAGATTTTGGTAAATAAAAAAGAAGCATGTATTTTTGCAATCAGAGGTTAATTATGAGAGATTGACTTAATAGGTTGAGTCAATTGAGTAAAATAAGATCTGCTTCTGCTCTTTATTGCAAAAATATTGTATTAGAAGCTATCTACATTATTCCAAAGTTTTGTTGATTAGCATCAATGGCTGCCAATAACAATCTTCCCATTCCTGAATTTAATGGGTTAGATTATGAGTATTGGTCTATCAAGATGAAGACCTTACTCATAGGCAAGGGGTTATGGGATATTGTAGAAGAAGGCTACAATGAACCTGCAGATTGGACCACCTTGAGTGCAGCTGATAGAACCAATAAAAAGGATGCCCAAAAGAAAAACTCATTTGCTCTCTACCATCTCCAAGCAGCTTTGGAGAAAAGCATCTTTCCAAGGATTGCTTCTTGTTCAACAGCCCTAGAAGCATGGACAGCCTTGAGAGATAGCTATCAAGGGAGAAATCAAGTGAAGCAAGTGAGGCTTCAAACCTTGAAGAGATATTTTGAGAATCTCAAGATGCAAGATGATGAAAGAGTGGGAGATTATTGTGTGAGAGTGAAAGCAATTGTAAACAAAATGGAGACACTTGGTGAAGACATAAAAACTGAAGTAGTTGTGAAGAAAGTGTTGAGAACACTCCTTCATAAATGGAACCATATTGCTATCATTATTGAAGAGTCTAAAGATTTGTCTACTCTAACTTTTGATGCTCTAATTGGTTCTTTGATGTCTCATGAAGAGAGATTACAGGGTTCTACTTCATCAAGCTTTGGAGGTGATGACAAAGCATTCTCATCCAAGGAAGGTGAGGCTTATGGAAGAGGACAAGGAAGAGGCCAAGGAAGAGGACAAGGAAGAGGAAGAGCAAGAGGAAGAGGTAGATCAAGAGGTGGCAACCAAGGAAGAGGAAGAGGAGGTGACAAATCAAAGAAATCTTGTTACAATTGTGGCAAGGTTGGTCACTTTGCTAGAGATTGTTGGTCCAAGCCTTCTCAAGAAGGGCAAGGTAATAACTATGGAAACTATGGAGAAGAGGAAGGAACTTCTTCAAATTTGTTCCTCACATATGGAAAATCAGATCAAAATCTTAATGAAACTTGGATTTTGGATACTGGTTGCTCAAATCATATGAGTGGCAAAGAAGAGTTATTTGCTACAATGGATTCCACCTACAAATCAAAGATCAAATTAGGAGATGACAAGGCACTACAAGTTGAAGGCATGGGAGCCATGGAGGTTCCAACCAAAGAAGGCACAAAGAAGGTAAACAACATCTATTACACCCCCAAACTCCAACATAATTTGCTTAGTGTTGGACAAATCATGGAAAAGAACTATAGGCTTGTTTTTGAAGATGGAAAATGTGTAATTTTTGACAAAAACAATTGTAATAGAGTTGTTACACAAGTACCTATGACAAAGAATAGGTTGTTTCCTCTTAAATTTGGGGAACAAGGAGGTGCTCAACTTGCTAGTGTAGCCATTGAAAAACCAAGTGTGCTTTGGCACTTGAGATATGGTCATCTTAACTTTGCAAGCTTGAAGTTGTTGACTTCACAAGCTATGGTATGTGGATTGCCAAAAGTTGAAGAGAACAAGGAGGTGTGTGAAGGATGTGTTTTGGGAAAGCACTCAAGAACAAAGTTTCCAAGAGGTCAAGCATGGAGAGCAAGCCATCCACTACAACTGGTACATTCGGACATTTGTGGTCCAATGCATACCAAAAGTTTGGGTAACAATTCTTACTTTCTCACTTTCATTGATGATTTCTCTAGAATGTGTTGGATTTATTTTTTGAAAACTAAGGATGAAGCTTTTGAATGTTTCAAGGATTTCAAAAATAATGTAGAGAATCAAAGTGAGTATGTTGTAAAGAGATTAAGGACTGATAGAGGAGGGGAGTTTTGTTCAAATGCATTTCTAAAATATTGTAAAGATTGTGGGATCAAAAGGCAATTCACCACTGCCTACACCCCACAACAAAATGGTGTGGCTGAAAGAAAGAACCGCACTATTGTAGAAATGGCAAGATCAATGCTTCAAACAAAGAAGCTCAGTAACATGTATTGGGCTGATGCTGTTAGAACAAGTGTTTACATTTTGAATAGGAGTCCTACATCTAGTTTAGATGGAATAACTCCATATGAAGGATGGTATGGCAAAAATCCAAATGTAAAACACTTCAAAGTTTTTGGTTGTCTTGCATATGCTCACATTCCTGATGAGATAAGAAAGAAACTTGATCCCAAAATTCAAGCATGTATTTTCATTGGGTATTGTGAAACTTCAAAGGCATATAGGCTCTACAATCCAAAAACACACAAAATTATAATCTCCAGAGATGTAATTTTTGATGAAGGGGGAGAATGGGGTCATCAAAAACTTTTTGTTGATGATGGATCTCAAGATGCAAGTTCCTCTCAAGTGCAGCAAGTGCAGCCCAAAAACAGCAAAGGAAGTCCTCCTCCAAGCCCAAGCATGAGTACTACTTCAAGTACAACAGATGCTACTCCAAGTCCTTCTCCACAAAGATCAGCAAGTTCTTCTCCAATGGATGTAGATTCACCATCAAGAGGTAAGAGAACACTTCAGCACCATCCTTCTTTTCAAATGTTGGATAAGAATTTCCAAAAAAGGTACACTAGAAGCCAAGCTAGTGAGATGAATGCAGTTTTGAAAAGACTTGAAAATTTGCACATGTATGGTGATGATGACTCCCAAGAGCCTAAGGGAGATGTTGTAAACTATGCTTTAATGACTAGTGTAGAGCTAGAGCCATCTAGTTATGAAAAAGCATGTGCTCATGATGTATGGCAACAAGCCATGAAAGAGGAAATGACCTCTATAAAAAAGAATGATACTTGGGAGCTAGTGGAGCTTCCTAAAGGCAAGAAATGTGTTGGATGTAAATGGGTCTACAAGACCAAGTTCAATGCTGATGGGAGCATTGAAAGACACAAGGCAAGGCTAGTAGCAAAAGGGTTTACTCAGAAGTATGGAATTGACTATGAGGAGACCTTTGCTCCTGTTGCTAGACAGGAGACCATCAGATTAGTACTTTCTTTGGCTGCCCACAAAGGGTGGAAAATTCAACACATGGATGTTAAGAGTGCCTTTCTCAATGGGTACTTGAATGAAGAGGTTTTTGTGCAACAACCTCAAGGATTTGAAGAACAAGGTAAGGAGCACCTTGTCTACAAATTGAAGAAAGCATTGTATGGCCTCAAGCAAGCACCAAGGGCATGGTACTCATGCATTGATGGCTACTTTCAAAAGTATGGATTCACTAGGAGCAAAAGTGAACCTACTCTCTACTACATGAAACAAGGTAAAGACATTCTCATTGTATGTTTATATGTGGATGATCTAATATTCATGGGTAGTAGTGCTAAGATGAATAAGGAGTTCAAACACTCCATGATGAAAGAATTTGAAATGAAAGATCTAGGCTTGATGCATTACTTCCTAGGCATGGAAGTACATCAAACAGGTAAAGGGATCTTCATATGTCAACACAAATATGCTCAAGATATGATAAAGAAATTTTCTATGGAGCAATGCAAGTCTGTTGCAACTCCAACGGGTCATGGGATCCAATTAAGCAAAGAAGATGGAGCACCAAAAGTTGACATGACCACTTACAGGAGCATGGTTGGAAGTCTAATGTTCCTCACCAACACAAGGCCGGATATTCAATATGCAGTTTCTCTTGTTTCAAGATATATGGCTGATCCATCTGAACTTCATCTACAAGCAACTAAAAGAATTTTGAGATATGTAAAGGGTACATTGGATTTTGGGATCCATTACCACAAATGTAATTCTGTAAAATTAGTTGGCTTTAGTGATAGTGATTGGGGCAGCAATATAGATGATAGAAAATCTACTTCAGGAAATTGTTTTAGTCTTGGGTCTGGACTAATTACATGGAGTTCCAAAAAGCAGATTGTTGTAGCATTATCATCTACTGAAGCTGAGTACATAGCAATCACAAATGCTAGTACCCAAGCTTTATGGTTGAGAAAAGTTCTTGAAGAAATAGGAGAAAGACAAAGTGGTCCTACCAGATTGTACTGTGACAATATGAGTGCCATCCAATTGGCACATAATCCTATCCACCACAGCAGGTCAAAGCACTTTGACATGAAGTATCACTTCATTCGAGACATGGTGGAGAAACAGGTGATTGAGCTACGACATTGCAGCACTTTGGACAACATAGCGGACATCTTCACCAAAGGAGTTGCGAAAGCTCAGTATATAAAGCTGAGAGACTGTCTAGTCAGTCCTCTCAACTTTAAGGGGGAGAATGTTGGACTCTAGAGCATACTTTAGAGTATCTTCCCTAAAGTATATAGGTTCTAAATATTTAGCATTCATTTAAATATAGTTGCACCAACTTTACTATTTGAGAGGAAATCAATTTTGTTGTGAGAGCATATAGGGAATTGTTTAGAGTGTTTCTAAACATAGTAGGAGCAAGTAAGATCTCCATAATAGTAGAGATTTCAAACTGATTGGAGTGCTATAAAAGCATTGTAGTTCTTATGATTATTAATCTAATGAGTCTATTTTCTCATGGCGGCGAATTGTCTACTGACCATGAACCTTTACTCGGTCATATTCTGCCTTACAATGCTACGCAGGACAGCCAACGAAAGTCTATACAACAGCAGTCTACGCCCCAATCTGGCAGTCATAGAACCGCACAGTCACACATTCAGCCTAATCCATTGTCCTCAAACCACGATGAAGGTCAACAGCAAGGTGTCGCAAATGATGAAGAAGTTCTAAGCCCACGTGGTCAACAGGGAGTCGAAGACCAAGAAGCAGGGTCGCGTGAGGTAGCAGGGTCGCATGATCCTCAAGAAATTACGAGTGAAATAATAGGCCCGAGCGCCCAGGGAATAGTGCATGATATTGAAGAAATTTTTCATGAAGATGTGCAAGGCAATGAAGTCGATCAATAGCCAAGGAAAAGTCAGTGCCAAAGGCGAGTTCCTGACAGATTCGGGTATAATCCAAAGACTTCAAGTACTCAGCACTGACAGCTCTGTGTGATGAACCTGTTAGTGTGAATGAGGCTTTGAGCGGTAGTGAGGCTAAGGAATGGAGGATGGCAATGCAAGAGGAGATAGAGTCCCTCAAGTGTAATCAGACATGGGATTTGCATCCTACACCAAAAGGGAGAAATTTGGTTGGGTGTAAATGGATTTTTAAGAAAAAATATAATCCAGATGGCACAGTGGAGCGGTACAAGGCAAGATTAGTTGCCAAGGGATATACACAGACTGAAGGAGTTGATTACACATAAACGTTCTCACCAGTAGCAAAAATAGCTTCAATTAGGGTCGTTGTTGGCAACAGACAGCAACAAACGATTGGGAAGTGGAACAAATGGACGTGAAGACTCGCATTTCTTCATGGTGAGTTAAAGGAGGAAATCTTCATGGAGCAGCCGAGAGGGGTTTGAAATCGGTGGGAGTGATCTGGTTTGCAAACTCAAGAAGTCCATCTATGGACTGAAACAATCACCGAGAGAATGGTACAAGAAGTTTGATCAATATGTGATTAGACTTGGATTTGTAAGAAGTAATGTTGACCATTGCATTTATTATTCGAAGGATTCAGATAGATTTGTCTTTTTTTTTTTTTTTGGTTACATAGGAGAGTTGGCTACAACCACTATTTTTAGTAACTGACACCGCCGCGAGGGTTCAAACCACAGGGACTGCAACCACCAAACCTATCCGTCTCGTTAATTGTTGACCCGACGTGAGATGGGGACCGTCGGTCGCTCGGGGTTCGTACCGTCGTCGTCGGTCTGGCGCACACTCAGAGGATTCAGAGCAGACTACTCCCTTTGCAAACTGGCACCACCAAGGTTTGAACCCAGGTCTCTTCTCAACAAATGCCCATCCAGACTAGCACTTGCCAATCCACCTAGCCCTTAAGGCTTCAGATAGATTTGTCATTCTTGCACTATATGTTGATAATATACTTCTTCTTAGCAATTCTCAACAAACGGTTCAAAAGGTGAAGGCTAAGTTGTCAAAGGAGTTCAGCATGAAGGACTTGGGACCACTTCACTACTTTCTTGGCATTGAGGTCAAGAGAGACCGAGCACAGAGAAAATTGTGGATCAGTCAAAAGATAAATGTGGCTGATGTATTGAAACAGTTTGGGATGGAGAAGTGTAAACCAGTGAGCACTCCATTTGCATTGGGTACAACATTGTCAATGGATCAATGCCCAAAGACAACAAAAGGAGAAAATGGCAAAAGTGCCATATGCAAGTGTAGTTGGCAAGTTGATGTACGCTATGGTGTGTACACAGTTGGACTTGGCTCATGCAGTAGGAATGGTAAGCCGGTTCATGTCAAATCCAGGATGGCAGCATTGGACAGTTGTGAAGAGAATTTTACGATAACTTCAATCAACAAAGGATGTTGGGATATGTTATGGGGCTGCAGGTGATAGTCAGTTAACAGGTTATGTTGATACGGATTTTGCAGGAGATGTGGATGGTGGAAAGTCCACAGTTGCGTATGTGTTTGAACTTGCTAGGGGAGATGTTAGTTGGAGAAGCAAGAAACAAGATATTGTTGCTCAATCAACAACGGAAGCTGAATATATTGCAGCAGCAGAGGCTTGCAAGGAAGTAGTATGGCTCAAACAATTGTGTTCAGATGTTGGTGTGCAACAGGATTCAATTTCATTGTGGTGTGACAACAAGAGTGCAATTGATCTTGCTGTCAATACCAAATTCCACAACAAGACCAAGCACATCAGGGTACGATTTCACTTTATCAGAGAAATGATTGAGGAAGGTGAAATAAAACTGAAGAAGGTGAAGACTGAGCTGAACACAGCTGATGCTTTGACAAAAGCAGTGAGTTCCCAGAAGTTCAAATGGTGTCAAGAACACAGTGGCATAAGTACTATGCCACTGTAGTTGCCAAGTGGGAGATTGTTGGAAATGACAACAACAGTGGACGGTTACGGTGGATGACGTGGATAGTTATCCACAGCTGTATTTGTGCCTTTTATTAAATATAACGTTGTAAATATTGGTTGCTTTCGGTTGCATTATGTATTATTTAATACTTGTAATAAGTTGTGTAATAATACAAGGAAAACGTTGTTCTCCCGCATTCGGTGTGTGTTCTGGCTTTGTTCTTTCTGGTTTTATTTCTCTTTGAATACCGTGCTCTGAATTTGTTCTGTTTTCTCTTGATCTGCAAATAGTCTTCAGTTTGTGTGTCTCTGTGACTGGCTAGAGTTAACAAAACCAAATTTTTGTTCCCTATGAAACGCCTCATCACACTGAGAATTTGTTGATGATCATAAATGAAATTTGTTCTTGATTTTGCTTCCTCCACAACTGATTTCACAAACTCCAATTTGCTAGTGTGTCATGCATGGCCACCAAAAAAGAGTAGAATATTTCTCCATCAAAATTTTCCCTGCAGACACATAGCTGGCTGCAATCTCCATAATGCATTGTCCATGATTACTTGGACAACATTCTCCATGCCAATTTCCACAATAAACTCCAACAAAGAAGCTAGTAGTAAACCATCTTTGACATGGACTGATGCATCAATGGATTTTGAAAATATTGTCTCCCCACGACAAGAAACCAAAAAATAAATTATTGCCCTCCCCTTCCCATCTATCCACCCATCTGACATGACGGAACATCCAGTCTTGCCCCAAGACTTCCTCATCTGCTCTAATATATCAAAAATTTCTTTCTTTTACTCTTGAAATAGGCCACCTCGAAGCTCAAAGCTCAAAGGTAGGGTTCTTATATCCTGCACCAACAATAGCTACTACATCAAACATGGGCTGATAAATTGGGTAGTCTTTTGCAATGTTGAAAGTCATGTCACTCCATAAGAAGAATTGCGATGCTCACAAGTCTATTTGCTTCAGCTTTTTCTTTTTCTTTTTCTTTTTTTCTTCTCCATCCATTTAATTCCTAGTTGCGAGCATGATTGTCTCTGAGGAACATGATAAGACAATATGTATGTGCTTGGTCTGTTGGATGTGCAGTTGCTGGAACTGGGATTAGGATTGTAATGACTTCACCCCTCTGACATGTATGGCATTGGAACACTATGCCGCATCTGACCCAATCCTTTAGGATTAGTTAGCAGCCACTGCAAGACACTAGTTGCTGCTTGCTCAAGACATGATGCCAACCCTGCTCTAATAGCATCCCTTTCCTTTTTTTCTCTTTTGCAGATCTAAGGCTATCTTTCCTTGCTCCCTAATTTTAGGCCTTACATTTGGGCATGGCTCCACCTCCCTTCCAAAGATGCCTGCCAAATGTATTTCAAACCAATAAATAGCACCACAAACATTTTTGGGTCATAGACCACATTCGATTTTATTGATCTCCCCTTGCATTAGAGTCCCATATTGCCAAAATGGGTCTTGCTGCCTTGACAATTTGGCAACACAAGAAGGCTTGAAGTTGAGAAGAAACACCCTGAGAAAAGTAAATAAATAAAAATTTAACAATGCATATTTTTTTTAAATCTAAAGTACCTAAAAACCTCCTGCTTGTTGCCAATCAATTACTAATCTGAATTTCTTAGAGAAACTCGAACCCTAAATACGTAAACAAATAAATCTAAAATAATTAGAAGAGACCAAAAAAAACTTAATTTATATTTAAATTATTTTTAATATATTTATAATTTCTGATTATTTTAGGGTGGATAAGGAATAGCTGTGGACACATAAGTGTCCTTTATCCTTTAGGTTTCATAAAGTAAAAATAAAATACATTAAAACTAATCTATAATTGTAAAAAACTTCGATTGAAGAAAAACAAAATTGTGCATTATAATATAAAATAAAACTTGAGTCTCATAACCATGGGATTCAAGGCAAATGGTGACGAGCTATGAGTTTCATGCCATAAAACCAAGGTTTCAATTCAATGGGTGAGCCTTAATATTTCAAATACAACATAAGTGGGCCTAAGGGCGAAGACTTAGATACTCCAAATAGGAGATCCAAGGTTCGAATCCAAAAGAGGGTAAACTTGTACACCAATTTAAATAGACATGAAACCAATGGGACCTATGTGATTTCTACCACATATAACTAATCTAAATTTTAAAAAATTTCGACTAAAGAAAAACAAAATTGTAGTCTGACAAGGATAGCGTAGTGGTTAGGGCTTTGGCCTTGTTGTCACATTTTGCACGGGGTGCAATGTCTTCAATGTTGTTTTGTAACAGTGTTGCTCTTCTTTTCCTCCTTCCGTTTTTCTCCCTTCTCTCCCTTTCCTTTTCTTTCCCATTCTCTTTCTCTCCCCCCTTTTTCCTTGGAGTTCCCCAGTTGATTTTCCGGCTTTCCGGCGAGGTCTATCCGAAATTGGCTAAGTCTGGGTGCGAAGTTCGCACTTCGCCCAGTTTTGGTGCGAAGTGCGCACTTCGCCCAGTTTTGGTGCGAAGTGCGCACTTCGCCCAGTTTGGGTGCGAAGTTCGCACTTCGCCCAGTTTTGGTGCGAAGTGCGTACTTCGCCCCACCTCCTGGGCGCACCTTGCACTGGCAGACTGGCAGGTCAATGCAGAAAAAAGGTAAAATGCCGGAGCAGGTCCATATGGCGGCAGACACCAGTGTTCGCCTGTGCGCAGTTCGACTTCTCAACGGAGCGGGAATGCGCCCTTGACAGGTGTACAGTAGGGGAACAAACCCGGAATTTGACCAAGGCTTGAAGGCCTTCCCCGACTGCACTGATTTCTGCACGCATCCCAAGGAGCCCCGATCCCAAGCAAAGATGGATAGATTGCCCTCTAAGGCGGGCATGTGTCACATGACATAACCCATCATCGGACAAGTGTCCGGCTTCGGGATTTGAACCAAGGCTGCCGACCAAAAGGGATAAGCATGGGCTGCTCGCACCGCCTGCGTTAATAGCCTCATTCAAAGCTGATCTGAGGTTTCACCTGCTCCAACTACTAGCAAGCCTGCCGACTTGAAGAATTACCCAGCACTCCGCCACGTAGCCGTCCAGCTTCCAGGAAGACCATGCTGCGGGTACAGCCATGTCCGACAAAAGGTCAGCATTTGCAGCTCTTTCGCCGCTTCTGTCAGCTCATGTTTGGTCGGGACTCTGTGCCCATTAATGTAACGGGTGGGACTCGGGCTATAAAAGCCCATCTGAAATTCATTGTAAGAGGTGGAAGGGGAATGTTTGTTAGGGAACTACTGTGCTTACTGTAACTGTGCTTCTGCTTATGAATACAATCTGTATGCACGGTTACATTCTCCTGTCTTTATTCTTTTATCTTTGTCTTTCATTATATGCCTTAGGCCCACCTGTGTCGTTGCTCGTTAATTCACTTTGGCATTTGGCGATCGGGTTCCTCTAGCATTGCTTGCTTAAAGCACCTTCCGTACTTCATTATTTAAAGCATTCATTATAAATTTGGTAGCAGTTCCATCGGTTGTGTGTGACGTTGCTTGGCCCGTATCACGGTGATTGATGCGATCCCCTGTTCGTTAGTTCCTTGTAGGGAATGTTTGCTAGGGAGCCATTGAAGGCTTGTGCGGTTAAACTCTCTACCTAACACATATACACGGCTCCGACATCTCTAGGTTTACTTTCTACCCCCGTCGGTGTACGTGTCTCGGTGATTGATACGATCCCTGCTTGTTAGTTCCTTGTAGGGAATGTTTGCTAGGGAGCTATTGAAGGCGTGCATACGGCTGCTTGGTGTATCGGAAGTACGCCTAGGTTTTGCGGTTCCTTGTCATGCTCTGTGTTTGTATGCAGTAAGTAGCGGTGATTGGTGTGTTCCCGTACTCTGTTAGTTCCCCCCCACCAACCTTTGGACATATTTGTATCTCTTTCTGTACATTTGTCTCTTTCCGTTCCTTTATTTCTTTCCTGTTCCCTTTAGCTTAAATCAAGCCCCCTAAAAGGAGCCGGCCTTCTCCGGAGATTGGCTCGGAAGGCATCTCTTCCTTCCGGCCTTTCATGTTTGATGGGCGAATGCGGGCGCATTAACCAAAAATCCTTTCCTCATGGCAGATTCGTAACCAACAGTTTCTACGGCACGCCCGGTGGGACGCTTGTCCCACGATTTAAAGAAAGAGTACCCATCTAGTTTCCACCTAGCGCAACAGTTCTTCTGACCCGCTCGGCGGAACACGGGTCCTACATCTGACGAGAGATTTTCTGATCAGTCTCCACCTGGCGCTGACAGTTCCTGAGCTCTTGGTGAGACAAGGAAGTTTCTCACCCCCGACAGAATCGAAGCACCGGTGTTCGCTTCATTGCTGTTCCAAATCTGAACACCTGGCGACTCTGCACGAACAAATCCTCTGAGTCTAGAAGACCGGTCCGGTCACCTTCATGCGCACGAGAAGGTGGCGAACAAGAAATCCGAGAAGCCCGCCTGAGTTCTACGAACTAGACATCCACGCTCGAGGCGAGATACCCAAGTTGGCTGATCCGCGAGCTCGTTTCGACGAAGCCGAGGCTGAGATCCAAGAAGAGGCCGAAGCTGAGGTCGGAAGAGCCGAGTACGAAGTAGAAGAGGCCGAGGAAGAGGAAAATCCTGTATCCTCGGAAAGTACCGATACCGAGTACACAACCGACGGCGGAGAAGAAGAAGAAATGGCTGATCAACAGCCGAATGACGATGATCTCTTCCCGGCGGTGGACTCTACAGGGCCTTTGGCCCTGATCGGTCAGCAAGCTGTGCCCCCTGCTGCTTTAAAGTCTATTCCCACATACGACGGCTACGGTAAGACGGCGTACGAGCACATCCGGGACATCCTTGCCCCGGCCTGCACCGCATACCATCACCGGTGAAAGTGTGAAGACCCGTCTGCTGGCCCTTTCCCCGAGGGGAAAGCTTCTCTCTTGGTGGAGATCGGCGCCGGAGGGATCCATCACTTGGGTGGCCCGGCTTGCCGGGGAGGCTCGTAAAAGGATGCAACGAGTCCGCTGATCCTACCTCTCTCTTGCATCGGTTCCAAGCAATCCGAGAGGCATCCTCAAGAGGAGGTGTCTGATTTTAACATTAGGTTTGCGAGATCCTGGAAACGGGTACCTCGCGAACTTCGGCCTTCAGCCGGCATGGCTGCTCACTACTATCTGAGGTCTTTCAACTCAGACATATGCCTGTTGCTGAAGATCGCCCGAATTGACGAGTTCCCCTGCCTCTGTACGAAGCTGCCCGACAAGCTGAAGGCGACATTATCTCCATCGGCGGGGCTTCCGTCCGAGTGCGGGAGCCGATTCATCCCGACTTTCCAAGATCGCGAGTATCCTTCACGCTTCGGTGGTGTGTCGTCTACTTCAGGGCAGCGGCCCCAGCCGCAGTGGAATCCGGCGCCGGTCGTAACTCAATACGGCCCGCCTCAGTTGCATTACCCTCATCCGCCTCCTCCCGCTCCGCATTTTCCGGCGCTTCCTGCTCCCCCGCAGTATGCGTCTTATTCTAACCCTCCTCCATTGGCCGCTTTGCCTCCACCGGCACAGTTGCCGCCTCCCGACAGCAGCATCCAGAACACGATTCTACAAGAAGTGCGGGCTTTGGCCTCCGGATATCATGCCATGTCCAATGACATGACAGACTATGAAAAAGAAGCGAGGCCCAAATGGACTTTGCTCCTAGAAGGCCGTATGCGCCGCCGGCGCTGACAAAAGATAAAGCCCCAGAAAACCAACCGCAGAGGCGTCCGCCTCCGAGAAATCTTGCTATAGATGACCCACCTGGTCCTCCCGACCGGGTCAAGCTGAGTGCACTACGTGCAATGACCCGCATTCGGAGGAAGATTGCACTTTGCACCGGCACTACATCCGGACCTTGGCCGGCGGCACTATAGAAGATGATGAGGTCGTACATGATCTTGGACGGCGAGGCCAATTTTGCCACTGCCGAAGAGAACCCGGTGACGCCCGCCAAGGAAGAAAAGAAAGGCTGCGGACGCGGCTAAACCTTTGCGGGTATATGCGAGAAGAGAGAGACCGCGACCCAATGGGCTGCCACCGTACAAGCGGCTGTGGCCTTACACAGCCCAGGAGAAGGCATCCAAAGATAAAGCTCCCGCTAAACCTTCTCTAGCAAAGACCGCTGCTGTTCCAGCTAAGCCTCCAGCAAAGGCCCCAACTCCCGCTAAGCTTCCTGTACTTCAGCCCCCAGCCGAAACCAAAGAACAAGCCCAGGAGAAGCTGAAGTACCCGTCTCTGACCAAGAGACAGCGAGTTGAGGCCACCCAACGATGCCGGACCAAGTATGAACCGGCTAAACCAGCGGAAGGAGCTAGTACCTCGGGCTACGGCATTGTAGACGAGTTAAAGAAGACTCTGCGCGAGAATCGGCATGTACGATGCCCTTACGCTTCCGAGGCCGGGTAGATCTGCTTGCAAGAATCAGCGAAAAACATGAAGAACGGCAAGCGGATGCGACTGCTGTCCTGGTTCAACCTTTGACGATCTCACGCCATTGGGAAGAACAGGACCGCCACCCTTTTATCCGTCTTTGCGGATGCAAGGGCACATAGTTCTCAGCTTGCATGGTGGATTCCGGTGCTTCCTCGGCTTGTGATGCCGAAGGCCGTCTGCGATGAGATCGGGATGGAATACACACGGAGCAGCCAAGGTGTCTTGCAATTAGACGGCACCCCTGTCAAGACAGTTGGTGTCATAAAGGACATCCCTATCCGGCTGCACAAAGCTCTCGACATTGTGGTCATCCAAGAGGTCGTGATTGTTGACATGGAGCCTTACTTCGGCATGTGTCTCTCTCGGGAGTTCACTGCGAAGTTGGGCGGGTAACTGTCTCTAGACTACTCGCACATGGAAGTGCCCTTCAAAGGAAGGAGGCTGAAAATTTTCAATGAGAAGCCTTCCCCTTTTCTAGTAGACAAGATACCCGGCGGAGAGATGGGCTGCATGGTCCGATTGTCGAAGAAGAAGCGGTGACGGTGAACCGGCCGAGCAAGCTCTCGAAGTGCTACAGCTAGAAGACGAGTTCTCGTTGCGGGATTTTAATGCCGTAATCGGGACAGAAAGCGGCTGTTATTCCATTAAGCAGCCCGAGGAGCTTGACGTGTCCGTTGCGAAGGAAGTAGGACCTGCACCCGAAGAGCCGTGGAAGCTTTTCTTTGACGGCGCCCGTTGCAAGAATGGCGCCGGTGCAGGGGTCCTCCTGGTTTCTCCAACCGGAGTCCAGAGGGACTATGCCTACAGGCTGGCCTGGAGCTGCACTAACAATTCGGCGGAATACGAAGCCCTGTGCTTGGGTCTGCGAAAGGCGGAAAGGCTAGGAATCAAGCATCTCCAAATTTTCGGAGATTCAGAGTTAGTGTGTCATCAAGTTACGAATAAATGCGCGTCTAAGCATCACTATCTTAGAGCGTACCGCAATCGGGTCTGGGACTTGATGGAATCGTTTGACTCATTGAACGTTAAGGCAATATCGCGTGAGAGAAACAAGCACGCGGATATTACGGCGTCCGTTGGAGCCAGTACGTTCCGTGTGAAGACGTCGTCCGAAACTGAGCCGGTCCGCACCATTTACGGGCCTTATGTGCACGATAGGGATACCTCTCAGCGGGTATTCAGGTGTGACGAGGAGATCGTCACATTCCCGGTTAACGAAGTGTGTGTAATCGAAGGTAGAGACCACGATGACGAGCAATATGAGGGGTTGATACGATTACTGGAATAATCACGTCCCAAAAGGACTGATTACATTAGAAAGTCTCTTTGATCGAAATGACGAGCAATATCCCACGGGATCAAAGTAGACCCGAGAGCGGTATGCTTGACACGGAGCTCGAACACGGTAAAACCATCAAGGTCGGAACAGGTCGCACGTCGGAGGAGCCGGTGCAGATTAGATCAACGTGCCGGGGAGTTCCCCGACATCGTGGCATCGGTGCTACGAAGATTTGAGGGGTATGACGGATCTGTCATCCAGCATACCATCGAGCTAGAGGATGGCGCCAAGCCGTTCCGACAAAAGCAAAGGGCCGTAAATCCAAAGGTTGAGGCCATGATGAAGACCGAGCTCTTGAAGATTCTGGAGGCCAAGATCATCTACCCCATCAAACATTCATCCTGGGTCGCGAATCTGGTGCCGTGAGGAAAAAGAATGGCGACATACGTCTACGTGTCGACTTCGAAACCTAAATCGAGGCTTCCCTCCCGGGACCACTATCCGCTTCCCCAAATCGACCAAATTTTGCATATCGTTGCTGGAGCCCAGAGATTTTCACTTTTAGATGGATTTTTCGGCTACAACCAGATTTGGGTCAAAGACGAAGACCAGCATAAGACGGCGTTTACCACGAAGTGGGGGACGTTCGCCTATCAGCGCATGCCGTTTGGCTTATCCAATGCTGGTGCCACGTTCCAAAGGGCCATGGACCTGGCCTTCAGAGAGCTGCTCAACAAGATTATTGTCATCTATCTTGATGACATGACTGTTTTCTCTCACCGACGAGAAGATCATGTTTCGCACCTGCGGCAGATATTTGAAAGTTGTCGAGAATTCGGCATCTCCATAAACCCGAAGAAGTACGTCTTCGCGGTAAAGGAAGGAAAGCTGCTTGGGACATGTCATCTCCGAGGAAGGCCTCGCCATTGACCCCGACGGAGCGAGAAGCCCTCGTTCGCTTGCCGCCCCCACCGATAAAAAGGTCTGCAGTCCTTCTTCGGTCGGATTAACTTCGTGCGGAAGTTCATTCCGGATTTCGCACGAGTGATCAAGCCTATGGCCGAACCGTTGAAGAAAGATACACCTTACGAATGGGTGATGAGAGAGAGCAAGCTTTCGAGGAAATCAAGGCTCGAAGTGCGCAAGCTCCGGTGTTGACAAACCCGGACTACTCCAAGGACTTCATCCCGTATGCGGTGGGAGAACCCGAAGTTACTGCTGCGGTCCCGACTCGAGAAGGAGGCGACGGTGAGGAGCGCCCCATTGCGTTCCTAAGCCAAGTGATTACGCCACACGAAGAGAAGTACAATTTTATAGAGCGGCAAGTCCATGCGGTCATGAAGTCCCTTCGAAAGCTCAGGCACTTTGTCTCCCAGAGTAAGACCTCTGTCTTTGTGATTCACCCCGATGTTCGCAGTTTCATCTTGCAAGGGGAACCGGGTCACAAGAGAGCGGGATGGATTGCCAAGATCCGGGAGTTTGACATCGAAGTACGGCCCACCAAGCTTATCAGAGGCCGGGCCTTGTGCCAGGAATTGGCCCGAAGCGCTGTAGCCGGCATCTCCGCCTGTAAGTGGGAGGACACAGCGACACGCGTCTACCTAGCCAACTCCTTATCGGAGGGGAGTGATTGGACGGATGAGCGGTGAGATACTTCTGCACCGGAAGATGTCCCGATCACCTGAACGCCTCACAACGAAGGAGATTTCGGTTAGGTGCATTAAGGTACACTCTTCGCCCCGAGGGGCTTTACTTCAAAAATATTGACGGCATCTTGTTGCGGTGCGTCATAAAATCTGACCAGCCTAGGATCCTCGGAGATTTTCATTCCGGGATGCCCAGGGGTCACCATTCTTCAAGGCCAACGGCCTTAAAAATAATAAGGGCTGGATACTATTGGCCCACTCTGTTCGCAGACGCGTATGCGGTTTGCGCCAAGTGTGATCAATGCCAGAGGTATGCTGGCCGAAACAAAAAAGCACCCCTGCCCCTTCAATCGATTCAAGCCGAAGCTCCGTTCCAGCAATGGAGTCTGGACTTCATTGGGGTGATTTCTCCTAACTCCTCCGCCGGCCACAAGTTTATTCTCACAGCTACCGACTATTTCACACGGTGGACGGAGGCGATCCCGACCAAGAACGCCGACCAAGAAACGGTCATCGAGGTTCATTGAGAGCCCGATTACCCGCTCGGGGTTCCGAGTCGATTGTGACGGACAACGGTCCGGGATTTGTAGGCGCCGTACTCACGGAGTACACCAGCGGCCTTGGCATCTATCACAAAATGTCTTCTAATTACTACCCGCAAGGGAATGGCCTTGTCGAGTCTACTAACAAGAACCTCTTGAAAATTCTCCGGAGGACCATTGAAAAAAATAAGCGGACTTGGCACTTGCTCCTGAACCGGGCGCTATGGGCGGACAGAGTTGCGTTCAAGAAATCCCTCAAGACGTCCCCCTATGCGCTCGTCTATGGCAAGCAAGCTGTTATGCCATCACACATTGAAATCCCCGCCCTGTGGATGATTGACGAAGACAGGAGCAGCGGAGACCCGGTAGACGACAGGTTGTGCCAACTCCTGCAGTTGGAAGAAGACAGAGAAAGTGCATACCAGGCCTTCGCCGATCACATTGCAGCCACTAAAGGCTGGTTTGCCAAAGGCACCATTGCCCGAGTTTTCGAAGTCGGGGACACAGTGCTGAAGTGGGACTCATACAAGGCAAAACCGGGTAATCACGGAAAATTTGACGCTCTGCGGGAGGGCCCTTATCGGATTGCCGGGTGAATCGGTTCAATGCCTACATACTTTCGGATATGGAGGGTCGGCTCCTCCCCATCCCGCGTCAACGGGTTCCACTTGAAGCTTTATCGCTGTTGAAGGTGCCTGAGGGGCCCTTCCCTGTAAAAATTTTGCCTTGTGTTTTTATTTTTCCCCGCATGTATAGTTTCCAGTTTTAGCATTCAGTTTATTTTTCCTTCTTTGAGCTTAAATGCGGCATGGGAGAGAAAGACAGACTTCGCAGCGAAGTCTGTCGTTGCCCGCAGGAGGGGCGAAGTTCGGCTATGCAGAGAAAGAAAGGAGAAAAAAGAGCAAAAATCGACTAAGTGTTGACCGAAGTCCGACTTCGCAGCGAAGCCTGACTTCGGCCCAGCCGAATTGCGAAGTTTGTCCGAGAAAAGCTGAAGCAGACTAAAGTCCGCACTGCGCGCAAAGTTTGTGCGAAGTGCGAACTTCGCACCGAAGTCCGACTTCGGCCAGCGCCCGTGCGAAGTCCGCGCTGCGCTCAACGCTTGGGCGAAGTGCGAAGTTCGCACTTCGCATCAAGCTTCGGCCGAAGTCCGAACAAAGCGGCCAGCGCCCGTGCGAAGTCCATCTAAAGATGAAAGGCGGCAAAAACCCAGATCGCGCCCAAACCTTGGGCGCAGCTAAAAACAGAGGTAGAACAGTTCAAGCACGCGCTTCGCGCGAAGTGCGTACTTCGCCCAGTTTTGGTGCGAAGTTCGTACTTCGCCCGAAATTCGGGCGAAGTCCGACTTCGCCGGCGAGGTCGGGCCGTGCCCAACTTTGGGCGAAGCCCGGCTGCGCCTAGTTTTCCGGGCCAGTATTGGGACGCGGTTTAAAGAATAATAAAAAAAAAAATTCAAAAACCCCAAGCTTGGGCCCAAGGCGCGTTTGCACTTGTTTTAATGTGGGTTTCCGCACCGAAGGTTTTGTCTTGATCAGTGTGCCCAAGTGGTGGCAGCAACGTCAGCCATGGTGCAGTCCCCAACGCTGAGTTAATGATTGCGCGTTTTTCAAGCGAAAACGCAACTAAAAAAGCAAGGCACGAGCGCCGGGCGCGTCTTTTCCTAAACGTTCTTCTGCGCGGCCACCAAGGGTTTTAACTCAGCCGACCTACCCCTCTGCGTTGCATTAATGGCGCTGTTTTTATCTAGAAAAGGGGGTCGGAATCATGCCAACATTCCAGATTGCGGAGATTATTCCTCGGACGGTGCTAATTATTCCTCCGATAGCGAAATTTGTTGCGAGACGACTGAACTTGTCATTATTGTCGACTCGGAGAGATGGACAAGGGAAAAATGCTCGTGTCGGCGCGAGTCCGGTGGAAGCGATGAACCGGGGGGATTTGCCGCGGCCGGGGAGTTTTCAAAGGCGATCCTCCGCCAGAGAAAAAGTCAAAGGCCCGGACGAAGAAGGTACGGCGTGGGCAATCCCCACCACCTCCGGTGAATTACCAGGCAGGATATGTGGACGGCTCGTTTTCCATGAGCCTAACTCAGTTGAGAGCGAATGTGGAGAGCTGGGCTGACAAGGTTTCGCCCTCCCATCATTTTGGAGCGGCGTACAAATCAAACCTCTTCAGATTCATGTGCCCTCCTGTCCACCAATGCCCGGAGCTGATAGACTTAATTGTCAGACACTATAAACCAGCTTCCCGGCAAATCTGCAGTTCCAGCGGCAAACCCTTGTTCGCACTGCGCAGGGAGACTGTGCAGCCAGCTTTCGCCCCAGGGTTGGAGTATGACTCCGGCACCATCCTCAGAAAAATCAGTTTGGGCGAACAAGCGGGACGTTTCACGCACACCAAGCGAATGAGGGATTTCCTCAATTCAGAGCTGAGCGCCCCGCTTCCAGCCGGACAATGGCCGACTGGCCCCATGCCTTTGGTAAAATTTCAGAGCAAGTATCTATATACCATCTTGGCATGGATCCTCGACTGCGACTCCGATGAGCTGGTGCACCCGTACCAGCTGGCGCTGGCAGAATGCCTCCTGTGTGGAGAATCTTACGAACCAGCGGCGCAGCGGAGCGGAAAACGCCCCATCTCTTTCGGTCAGGCGGGCCGGCTGGCTTACGCCATTCATTCCAGTCTGCTGAAAATCCAGAAGCGCCAGTCAACCAATTTTCGTTTCAGTTCCGTTCTGGTCTGGCTTTGTTTGTACCATCTGCACCCCCAAATGCCGATCCTGAACCTGAAGAAGGTTAACGAGAAGGGAGAACCCCAGCCCGTCTATAACTGGACGGATGACTTATACCGGAAAGGGTCCTACTACAAGTTCAACTTCAACTTTCCGGGATTCGTCATGTCAGTCTTCACCGAAAGTGAAATCCCCCGTCCCCCGAGAGAAATGACGAGTGCTTTGATAAATCGGAAGCTCGGGGACGTTTTCGGTTGACGCGAGGGGATTGTGATCGGAATCTACGGATTCAAGGGCAAACCCTATTTGCTGCCCTATTGGTGCTCAGAGCATCTGTTCGGGATGGAGGTTGCCCGACAGATGGACTATGTGGAAGAAGAGTTTGGCCTAGGGAAGAAAAGAGGACAGATTTTTCAATACCCTCTTTCCTGGGCCAATGTTGAGATTATCGAGGTAGGACAACATGTCTACCTAGAGCAAGCGCTGTCCCGGATTGGCCTGGTTTTGTTGCCGCAGCGCTGGAAGTATGACCCTCATGGGATAAGGGGAAAGTTTGCACATCTGTGCCCCGGGACATAACCGAAGATAGATGCGACGTGGTCCATGTGGACCTTGGCTGGGAGATTGAATTAATGGAAGCTTCTCCCCCTTGGCGGGGATTTCTCTTGCGAGGAGGTGACATATGACCCCAAGAGAAACCGGGACCATCACTTCTCATCTCCAGGGTTCAAAAAATTTCTGTCCAAGATTGCAGGCCTTAACTGGTCTAAAGAAAAGATTATTGAATGCTGGAAAATGAGATGCCGCACGCAGCACGACAAATCCACAAGGAGAAACCTGGCCGTAGATGACGACTTCTCGGTTCTCTATGACCAGCATCATGACAGCTGGCGGCCGTTCGCATATCAAGGTTACGTTCCCCGAGGCCCCTTTGAGGATTATAAAAGTGGGTCTCCTCCCAAACAGTTGTACACTTCGGCAACCTGCGCGGCGCCGGCCCGACAAGTACCCGGGCCGATCCAATGCGGTTCGTGGCTCCTAAGGCGGCGCACGAAAGGCGAAAAAAGTTAGCCGAGGCGGCGCCGAGGCACTTCCTCGAGCAAGAAAAGCGCCGGCACCGCCGAAAGCGGACCGGTTGCGGCGGACCTTCCGCAAGTCAAACCCCGGTACAAGTTTACCGTGGGAGCATCGGCGCTGCTTGCACTCCGCTTCGTCTCCTTCCCCCGATCCGACGGTTGTTCCCGGAAGAAAAGAAGCGGAGGAGAGTTGAGAAAATCGGGCGACCTAGCACGATAGTGCAGCGACCGGTCGCAGAGCCGCAGCCGCGTCCTGCCGCCGCAGAGGCAATTCCTTTGGGCAGTCCCAAGCCAGCCGCCGAGACAATAAGCGAAGACATTCACCCGGCATCGGCTCAGGCGGAGCCCGCGAGTACGTTTGCTGTCCCTGTCTCTCTAGTCTCACCCGGTTCTACTTCCACTCAGTCCCCCGCTCAATCTGGGCGAGCCATGACCACATCCTCCTCCCCGTCTCCGCGTCCTTCTAGCGGCCCCCACTCTTTCGACCAGTTTGCTCAGAACCCTAACGTCTCTCTTTCTCTGAGCACAACTCCAAACCCTTCGCCCGAGGGTTAGTGCTGAGGCTGTCCGTTCACCATCACATCCTCCGCCTCAGCCGCTTCAAACCCTCACAGTGTCAGCCTCTCCCATTTCCATTTCCCGGTCGCCCCCACAAGCGACCGATTCTTCCAAGGCCTGTCCGGTTCCTCCTGATCCCATTCCCGCAGGAGAGACGTCTCAGCAGATCCCTAGGCTGGGGGAACCAGATTTTATGGACGACCTCCAGAACTCAGATGACTTGCCCCTAGCAACAAGAGCCGTAGAGTATTCTGTCTCTTTCCGCCAAGACCTGAAGCGGAGGAGACATGAAGAGATAGCCGCCCCGGCAAAACGCGCAAAGTATGATTTCGGAAGGAGAGTGATTACAACGGAGAAAATAATCCCAATAGTGAAGAAGCCTCTCCGAGAAATGACTAAGGCGGACTACGTGCTCCAGACAAAGGAGAAAAGCTTTGACGACATTGATAAACAATATGAGATTCGAGACGATCATGCGCAAAGGCGACAATCTCTTTGTCAAGAGTCCGGAGGAGCGGGGAAGAACTTTCGCGTTGCGGGGACAAAGTAAGGCAACTTGAAGAGGACCTATCTAGGTCCACTGAGCGGCTGGAAGCGGCGCGGCGAGAAGCGAGATGAATTCAAAGCCCGGCTAGCCGCTTCTCGAGCAACGAGCCGCAACCGAAAAGAAAGCGGCCTCGGAGCGGATTTCTCGGCTCCGGGAGTCTTTGAAGCGAGGCACGATCGCGACTTGCGGAAAAAACATCTCAAGCGGTCTGTCTTTTCAAAGACAAAAGTTAAGGAAATGAGGGCTGGTTTGTTGAGGGAATGCAAGCCCCATACCTTTAAGGCGATGGCGGTCCTGGACTTCGCATCCGAGGATTCAAGAAGTTTACGCCCGGGAAAGCCTGTGGTAGAGGAGGCCGAGCGCCAGGCAAAGCAATGGCTGGACACGGCGATAAACCTTCAGGAGCGCGAGCGCGACGGCGTCCTTTTTTCCCCCGTGTCCTCATTCGCTGCAGAATGGGCAGGTGCAAGGGTGACCTTGCACAAATATTTTAGAAAAGTTGAAGAGGTGAGAGTGGCCAGACGAATGCTTGACGCATTCGGACATGAAAAAGATATCTGTATCGGCCCCCTTTCACGCTCTTTCGAGAACTTGGGTGTCCGGGTTTTGTTGAGAATGGCGAGCTCCTCACCCTAGATCGGGTAAAGAAGAATTGGCAGTCCTTTGAAGCGGATACTGACTGAAATTGATAGGCTGGGTGAGCCAATTCAAGACAGTCGAGTCACTCGGATGGTGTCCGGATATTCCGAGGATCCGCTCCTATTTTCAGGAGTTAGAGAAAAGATACCTCACCATCGACCTGCACGCGGTCGCTGCTTTTCACGGAGCATTAGAAGACATAGCTGACCGCAAGCCATTCGAAGCGGAAGCCTGGCGTTCTGCCCAAGAGGCATACACTCGCATGTGCGAGGCAGAAGCAGGAAATGGAGACCTTTCGGAAAGGAGATGCGATGAGGCGGCCGACAAAGATGAATACGAAGAACGGTTGCCGCAAGGAGAACGAGTTAGAGCGACAAAAGGCAGGGGAGGCAAGTTCCTCTGCACCCAAAGGATGAAGGCATGGATTCTTTGCGCCGAGGCGAGCTCGACACCCCGCGAGCCGCCAGAAATGTTGTCACATTTTGCACGGGGTGCAATGTCTTCAATGTTGTTTTGTAACAGTCTTTGCTCTTCTTTTCCTCCTTCCGTTTTTCTCCCTTCTCTCCCTTTCCTTTTCTTTCCCATTCTCTTTCTCTCCCCCCTTTTTCCTTGGAGTTCCCCGGTTGATTTTCCGGCTTTCCGGCGGAGTCTATCCGAAATTGGCTAAGTCCGGGTGCGAAGTTCGCACTTCGCCCGATTTTGGTGCGAAGTGCGCACTTCGCCCAGTTTTGGTGCGAAGTGCGCACTTCGCCCGTTTTGGGTGCGAAGTTCGCACTTCGCCCAGTTTTGGTGCGAAGTGCGTACTTCGCCCCACCTCCTGGGCGCACCTTGCAGCCGGTGACGGCGGGTCAATGCGAGAAAAAAGGTAAAATGCCGGAGCGAGGTCCATATGGCGGCGGACACCGGTGTTCGCTCGTGCGCGATTCGACTTCTCAACGGAGCGGGAATGCGCCCTTGACGGGTGTACGGTAGGGGAACAAACCCGGAATTTGACCAAGGCTTGAAGGCCTTCCCCGGCTGCCTCGATTTTTGCACGCATCCCAAGGAGCCCCGATCCCAAGCAAAGATGGATAGACTGCCCTCTAAGGCAGGCATGTGTCACACGACATAACCCATCATCAGACAAGTGTCCAACTTCGGGATTTGAACCAAGACTGCCGACCAAAAGGGATAAGCATGGGCTGCCGCACCGCTGCGTTAATAGCCTCATTCAAAGCTGATCCGAGGTTTCACTGCTCCGGCTACTAGCAAGCTCTGCCGACTTGAAGAATTACCCGAGCCTCCGCCACGTAGCCGTCCGGCTTCCGGGAAGACCATCTTGCGGGTACAGCCCGATCCGACAAAAGGTCGGCATTTGCGGCTCTTTCGCCGCTTCAGTCGGCTCATGTTTGGTCGGGACTACGTGCCCATTAATGTAACGGGTGGGACTCGGGCTATAAAAGCCCATCCGAAATTCATTGTAAGAGGTGGAAGGGGAATGTTTGTTAGGGAACTACGTGCTTCATTGTAACCGTGCTTACGCTTATGAATACAATCTGTATGCACGGTTACATTCTCCTGTCTTTATTCTTTTATCTTTGTCTTTCATTATATGCCTTAGGCCCACCTGTGTCTCTGCTCGTTAATTCACTTTGGCATTTGGCGATCAGGTTCCTCTAGCATTGCTTGCTTAAAGCACCTTCTGTACTTCATTATTTAAAGCATTCATTATAAATTTGGTAGCAGTTCCATCAGTTGTGTGTGACGTTGCTGGCCCGTATCACGGTGATTGATGCGATCCCTATCGTTAGTTCCTTGTAGGGAATGTTTGCTAGGGAGCCATTGAAGCCGTGCGGTTAAACTCTCTACCTAACACATACACGGCTCGACATCTCTAGGTTTACTTTCTACCCCCGTCGGTGTACGTATCCGGTGATTGATACGATCCTCGCTTGTTAGTTCCTTGTAGGGAATGTTTGCTAGGGAGCTATTGAAGGCTGTGCATACGCTGCTGGTGTATCGGAAGTACGCCTAGGTTTTGCAATTCCTTGTCATGCTCTGTGTTTGTATGCGGTAAGTAGCGGTGATTGGTGTGTTCCCGTCTTCGTTAGTTCCCCCCCACCAACCTTTGGACATATTTGTATCTCTTTCTGTACATTTGTCTCTTTCCGTTCCTTTATTTCTTTCCTGTTCCCTTTAGCTTAAATCAAGCCCCCTAAAAGGAGCCGGCCTTCTCCGGAGATTGGCTCGGAAGGCATCTCTTCCTTCCGGCCTTTCATGCTGGTGGGCGAATCTGGGCGCATTAACCAAAAATCCTTTCCTCATGGCAGATTCGTAACCAACAGGCCTCTCTTTGGGGATGTCCAAGGTTCAAACCACAACGTACCCAGACAGGGATAGGCTGGATGGTAGTGGCCAAGTGTTTGCCAGTTAGCTACCCTAGTTCGATGCCCCCGAGAGTCGAGGGTCCTGTTGACTTCCTTTAACCCAACGGGCTAGGGTTTATAGTGGCAACACCCAATGGTTTTACCGACTCCCCTATGTGATGGCAAAAATACAGAAAAACGGCATCAATTTTTTTTTCCTAAATTGGCCTCATTTTTGCTGTTTCCACTTGCAGAGAGAGCAGAGAGAAGGTGAAATCAGACCCAAAAAAAACACTCATTTGCATCCTAAACCCAAATTTTTCCTAGTTTTCAAGAATCTAACAGCCACCCAGCAGTTACATTTGAGGTAAAAAAACAAGAACCAAAAGGAAGGCTAATGCCACAAGGCCCACCTGATTACAAAGGACCAAAGACGAAAGGAAAAGAAAAATTAGTCAGCAGAGTACAGGGATAAGGTCAAAGAAGATCAACAATGGAAGTTGAGACCAAAAGGGTAGACAACATTAAGAGGAATCTAAACCAATCTTGTATGGAGTTCCATGGCAATATGTCCCACCCCATGCAAAGTGTAACACCTTCAATAATCAAGAGCAAAATTTCTTTGCACTTCCCTGTAATATACATTCTCTAGAACATTCATCTAACCACTGGGCCTAGGAACAAACAAATGCTTCCGAAATCCTAACCAACACAGGAAACATTCACCATGTTTGAGGCAACTCAAAGGCGTCAAGAATTAGACACGAAAGATTGGAACAGTACAGTGCTTGGGCCCTCTCACAATCCCAGTGAGATTTATAAGATGCACATAAAATAGCAAGAGGCCATTTGAAGAAGCACAAAATGTCCTTGAGGTTTCTTTCTAAGGAAGACAAGTTGACTAATAATTGTGATATGTAGTTATACCCTTTGAAGGATAATATACTATCCATACTCTGCCAGAGAATAGCATCAACCATATTCAGTGTTGGTTTGAGCATTGCACCTGTGTATGGCCACAAAACCAGAATGGGAGATAACATGACTTGAAGGATTTTCTAACAGTAGCCACTAGCCCATATATAACCATTCGTCTATGGGAGGCATCCCCTAGTACAGCCACAATCTGAGAACCATGGAAATTAGAAGGGATATGTACCAGCCTTATGTACTCTCTCTGGACTCTGACTCAATATGAAATATTAGCAAACACTACATATTCATCAGGAGGAAATAATTACAAATAAACAGCACGTTAAATGACAACAAAAGGACTTGTAGATGCTCCAAGACTGAATCTAACAACCACCCAGCAGTTACATTGATGTGTGTTTTGTCACTTTCATGTGTAGTTTAAGGTTGTATCGCTTACAGTATTAATTTTGGATTTGTATAATGTTAATTAATTGTGATATGCATGAAAAAAAACTTTTTTCCAATGAAAATTTGCATTTTCTTCGGTTTTTTTTGCCAAGTTTTTCTGAGTTTTTTTGCTGAGTCCAAGTCCGAGTCAAAAATTGGCCTTGCCGAGTCCGTGCCGAGTCCGAGTTTCTCTACTATGATATAAAATACAATATAAATTCGAATTTATAATAAAATTATTTTAAAAACTTTGATAAAAACAATTATTAAAAAAATATCAAATGTCATGAGCTCAACCAGTTAAATACCTCAACTCTCAAGGTGAAGACCCAGGTTCGAATCTTCCCAAGCAATATATGCATAATGTCAAGTTGTTGGAGTACCACTATGGTCATGTTATAGTACAGGTGAGGCCCATTTCAATCCCGTATTAAAAATAATTAAAAAATAATAATAAACTAAAAAATAATAGTAATTAGAAAACTTTGACAAAAAACATAAAAAAAAAGGCGAAATCATCAAATGGCATCAACACGTGGTTATATGCACCGACTTTTAAGGTGAAGACCCGCGTTCAAATCTTGCCAGGTAATATATGCATAATTGCCGAAATGTTGATGTAATAACATTGTGGTTTGTTGAACTATTGTGGTAACACAAGTCATAATGTAATATGGGTGGGGCCTATTTCAATCACATATAACCAATTAAAAGTATGACTTGGTTATCTCTAATTATCAAAGGGGATTGACGTTTAACTTGTAGCAGCGTGGACAACATAGGTGGAAATGATTCTTTGATGCAACTACCCAAACCTCAGTCCTCTTGGGGATGAAAATCTGAAAACCACGGTGATTTAGTCTGAAGGTCATTGTGCCCACTAATCTTTGTCTCATGACTGTCACTAGGATGAGGTTGCATTCACAACAATGTGGAGGGTTTCCGTATGCAAAGTTGAAGAGAAGAATCAACAATCTAATTGGGGCTGAATGTTCCAAAATCCAACAAAAAACTGCTTAGGCTTTCAAGAATCTAGCACCAAATCTATTTTGCATCCATTGCCACTGTTAATGCATGCTTCCTTTTGCATTTAATAGCAGAAGAGCTCATTTCACTTGTTTCATTAAGGTTTGTTCAAGGGCTGAAAATCCTTTTCCTTGCCCAGCTATGAAGAGACGAACAAATGGAGAGGAAAGACCTTGAAATCTATTTTAATTGTGTGCCTTTCCGTAAGCAATTAGTTTGATATTTTGGTGATTTGTTTTAATCTTTAAAAAAAAAAATTAAATAATCAAATGCTTGAAATTTGCAATTTATGCAATTTTTTCTATATTAATTGGCTTGGCTGAAATAATCACAATTATGATGATCTTTTCCACACTGCTCTATATGTGTGTTTGTGACGCCAAATTGGATCCTCATCAACCACCACGTCAACCTCCATCACCACTTTAGACTACCAATTAAGAACAAACATGACCGATGAGAATTGAACCCATGCCTCATTGACTACAACTGTCAAAGGCTAGCTAAGCCAGTCCTAGGCCCACTCAGTTGTTTAGAGACCAAAAAGGAGTCTTCGCTAGATGAACGAGACGGCTTCCTTTGGTTAAAACAAAAAAGTGGCAACCCAAAATGGAGGGTACGTGATTGAATTTGTGACCCTTACAAACACGTTTGCTACACAAAAGTTCAGCACCAAGTTACCTCATATGGAGTGCTCATCTCTTCTTGAAGACAATGAACACCTCCTCACTCTGAAATGATCACAATGCTGAAGAAAGAATCAAAAGGGGTGCAATATTTGAACTCGTGACCCCTCCTACCATAATGCCAACACCTCCTCTTGCTAGCCATCGTGGAGGACCATGCTGACAGCATGGAGTAACACCTTGCTCCTTGGAGACAAGGTCGGTTCCCCATGCCTTGCACAAAGGGAAATATTGATGAAGGCGCATCCAACGCATTCAAATGGGAGCATGAGGAAACTTGAACTTGCAATCCACAACAATCAAATGCCTTATTGCCACTAAACACGCTAAGATGCCATAGCCCCAAGGTGGCAAGCAAACATCTAGTGCTCCTTGGAGACATTGCCACGTCCTCTCCCCCTACACTAGAAAAAAAAATCCACTAGTGGTGGAGTTTGAACCCACATTTTATGCATTGTAGAAGACCCATGTGCATGAGAAAATGCCAATACGCCATGATAGGCGGGCATGAATGGCTTGTCCTTAGCTAAGGCCCTTGATGAGCCTCATGGCTCCAATCAAATAACACCCCATGCCTTCAAACCAGCAATCAAGAGTCCCTTGTAGTAGACCAGGTGGGAAAAGATATTGATATTTTGAATTTTTCCGTCCATAATTTGCAGAATTTGGTCTTGATGTCCATTGAGATAAAATGTTCTTCCTTTGCTCCTTATGCCACAACTGACTCATGAAGCTCTGAAAGATATTTTGCCCTTGCAATCAGACGATGGAATAGAGTCTCCTAATAAATACTCCGCATCGCCAAGTGATGCTGCTCCATATTCACTCTAATACCATGATTGAATTCACAATGATTTGCTGGAACAAACAGAAGCAAACATAACTCAAATCTTATAGTAAGAGGAACAGAGAGCGAAAGGAAAGAGTAACAACACACGAAGATGGAAGGAAGACCTTATGCATCCAACACTAGATGATAATCATAAAATCTTACACCAATGCAATGGAGTTGAGGAAATGTATAAATACCTCAATAAATTACATTTAATTACATAACCCTTAACCGACATAACATTAGGGTTAGGGTGTGATGAGGTTAATCTTATAAGGTTAAACCATGGGCCCGTAGACTAGTATATTAAACATCACAAAATACCATAGAAAATTATCCCATAGGCATACACAAGAGATTATATAAATCAAAAAGTCAGCCTTGGCTAATAAGGACAGATTACAAATCTCAACCCCCTCCCCCCCTTAATATCTGAAATCACAATAACCGAGACCAAAAGCAAAATTGACTTTAGCAAACCCACATTTAACAAGGGAAAAAAGTGGTCTCTTGAAGCGAAATGTAAGTCATCAATTTGGGAGGAAAAAAGAAACTGGAGATAATACAGGCCATGTGTTTGTAATGAAACCAACTAAAGGAATCCCAAAAAACAGAAAAAAATAAACAAGATAACAAAGAGCCTCAAATTTTCCTAAAGATAACATACTGGATAGCGTGCATGCAAAGGCAGGTCAACTTTCAATTCCAATTCAATATTGCCAGACAAAATGCAAGAATCAATGTTTATGGCTGCATGAACTTCCACAATTGATAGATGTGAATGTTGTGATGGCAACTCCAAGTTTGCATCTCCATATACATAAGCGGCCTTCAGCACTGCCATATAAATGTATGTTAATTAGACTTAGACTATTCAGAGTATGCCATAGCAAGTACAAATAAGCTGTTTAGATAAAGTACATAATAATGCTTACAAAACATTTGATGCATTACAATATTTAGAACAAGCCACAAACCAATAAAAATGTGTTCATTATATCTAAATAAAGTAAGCAGACTACAATTTTCATGCAAATAACTTCATTGCAGACAGACTATCAAAACGTCAGTTCTATTAAGAGACCAAGACCTAATCCTGGCTTTTAACATGGACTGTGTTGGAACTTGTCTTCAGAATATGTTAATCACAATGTATTCCCGACCAACAGTAGAGCAACCATAGAAATAAATCACTGATGACTGCCAATTTCAAGAAAAATGCTAGAGATGTTGAGGATTAAAGGGTAAACTTAAACTTCAATATTATAACATAATTGAAAAATTATTGGAATAAGAACTAACCAACTGTTTCTGAGTGACAACATCATGTTTGTGCAAATAACTTCATAGCAGAGAGACTATCAAACTGATAGTTCTGTTAGGAGACAATAGCCTAATTCTGGGTTCCAACATGGATTGCATTGGAACCTATCTTCAGAATATGTCATCACTGAATTAACGAACTTCATAGAAAATGACTCAAAAATACCATAACCACAATGCACTCCCAACAAATGGAAGAGTAACAATAGCAATAAACCACGAACAACTCCAATTTCAGGTAAAATGCTAGGGACGTTGGCAGTTGAATCATAAACTTAAAACTTCAATATTAGAAAGCAGTTGAATATTATTAGAAAACTTAATGTATAAGAGACTTAGTAATTTGGGTTCCTAGCGACACCGTACCAAAACTATCCATTGCCAATGTTTAAAGGCAGAGTACCAGACCCATAATGAAAGGCTGTTGTGTTTACAAGGATAAAGTGGGGTTCCCTTGTTACAAATAAAGAACTCAAATGCAAATCCCGCAAGCATTAATGTAAATATTATGAAGTTTCAAAATGATACAATCATTTTTACTGCTTGCTAATATATACTAGATCAGCAGTTTCCAACATTTACTGAGTTTAAGTCCATCTTCACAATTCAGATTGTTATAGTGTTTCTCAATTTCTACTGCCTCCCATACTCTACTTTTAAGATAGTGGTCTTCTTTGGCAGTGATTTTTGCATCTTCAAAACAAACATGATGTTTGTTTTATAGCAATATTTTACTATGGGGGACTTTGTAATTCTATTATGCTGGATATCTACTCTTTGTTCCTTGAGCCTAGTGGTTATTTACCTACCAATTTCACCTATGTAAAGCTTTCCACAAGAACAAGGATCATATAGACACCTTTGTATCTAGCTTTGGATCTGCTGTTACTCTGGTTTATAATTTTTTGGCGAAGAACATCGCCAAAGCATATGGTGGAGAGTATTTCATCATAACATCTGGGTCTTAGAGTCACCCCTTTGTAGTGTATCTTGAGTGCATCATGGATTTGAGGTAAGATGGGCACATTGACTAACAATTGCTTCTTTATATCTTCTTCCAAAGATGAGTTTTTTATAGCTTTTATGACATCCTCTATTGTCGTAGGCATAGGATCTCCTACGACTACTATTATAACTACCACTATGGTGAAGGTGGATGTTCATCTTTGCTTCACACTCATATCTATCTAGAATAATTATTGTGTTACCCTTATCCTTCAGCTCTTTCACCCTTTTCAATTTTTCTTTGGAAATATTTCTCCTTTTTGAAGATCTTGCTTTCTTCAATATTTTCACACATTCACTCCTTATTTCTTCTCCATCCTCCTCTAGAAAGTCTGTAATGCTGGTTTCTTTATCTATGTGAGGGCATCGACATCTAGCACAAGGCCAACACTAGCATCAAAGACCAATGTTGGGACATGGCATCAAGGTTGGCACTAGATTGGGATTTGGCACCGACGGGAAGTACTAGCTCTACATGGACCTAGGAGATGGCTTAATCAATAAGGATTAGCAATCTTTAACATTCTGTTGAAAGCTTGAAGCATATCATGGGACAACTACTATCCATGTGAAAGGATTAGCAAATCACTTGGTGCTCTTAAAAATCCACAATGTTAAATGTTACCCATACCTAACAAGGAATGCTTTAAGCAGATGGACTAAATATAAGGACCACATACTACTTCGAGGATTCTAGGAATTAACATCGCAAGATGTTCTTCCAATCGTAATTGAAATTTTGCATGGAATGTCATATATTTTACACCAATAAGCTTAAACCAACAATTCTTAAGAATCCAAAATTTTCATGATTGAAAAGAACCTATTTGGTACGTAGATAAGTTAATACTAAAATTTTTACAAACCATTGTAGGCACTAGTTCTGGACCTCACAAGAAGAAAAAGTAGTGAACATCTTAGGAATAAGTGCAAAATGCACTAAGTGTAAATAAATTGTAATGCAATACAAATGAGTCAAATGCATATGTAAATGTACATGAAATATCAATGTGATGCAATTTAACCATGAGTTTGATAAATTGCAATAGACTATAGTTGCATTAAGGGTGCTATGTGAACGTCCAAATGGGGAGACGGTTGGGTGATGCGCTGTCCTAGAAGCCGTTGTTGGCAACGGCTAGGACACAAGCATAAATAGACTCCCCTCCTTCATTTGAGACTATCAATCACCCATGTAGAGACTAGAGTTGTGCATTGGCAAACCATATGTATGTGCAGAGTCCAGACAATGCAGCATGTATGCAGATGTGTGTAAAGCATGTGAGATTGTGTATGCATTGTACGAGATCGAGTAGTGCCATACTATTGAGTAATGCAAATGACTCATCTTCTAAACATGATGTATGTAATCTGTGTACAGTATGATTGCCATTGATAGTTGGTAGTTGTGTGTTGGATTATGTGTGCGGGTATTATTGTTGCAGTCAAAACATGGAACAAGGGAGTTTTGTCTAGAATATCGTACAAGTGGAATTACTGAGGTTGTCGTTCCAGTGGTGTTGAGCATGTTGTTCTAGTAGATTGACTATGGCCTTTCCACTGCAATTGGCCATTCAAGCACTTGTCGTTCTAGTAGAGTTAAGCCTATTGTTCTAGCAAGTGTCGTTCCAACACTTGCCATTCCAACACAATGTTGTTCTAGTGCAAGTGTCATTAGTGCTTGTCGTTCAAGTCATATTGTCGTACGAGTCGAGTGTTGATGTCGTTCCAGAGCAGAACGTTGAGCAAAACTGCATTGACTGCAATCTTGTTTGGCCTCTAATTTGTCATCTTGTCCTCCATTCTTAGAATACTTACCACTGTGCTAGATTTGGCGTCGTTGCCATTATCGTATCGGAATTGGGTCTAGTTGAAGGACATCAGCACACGTGAAGTGGGAAGAGGTGAGTGACACGTTCACTACCATGAGGATGTGGAAGACGAGGTCACAGAGACAGTCAGATTCCTGTGAGGAGTACAAGGATTGCTCGGCAAAGGGGTGTTGAGCAAAATATTGCTAACCAAGTATTGTAGCCTTAGGAAACTGAACTTGAGAATCCAGTAGTTGGACGTGTGTGGAGTCCTCAGGAGGAGGAAAATCCAAGTGAGACACAAAAGAGGTGGAAAACATTGTTGTTAACAACAAAGGAAGTTACCCACGTGTTGTAGGTGAGTTGGAGAGGGTAGGGCAATCCTCCAAGGGAAGTCTTTGGTTCGAATATCCACCCTACCAAACACACATTGGGTACCCAAAATCCAATTGATAATGTTGGTGCGGTCAGGGCCGGGCGCGATTCCCAGGTGATTTTGACGGTGTAGAACCCCCTGGTCGTGGTTTCTCAGACCAAGGCGGCCCTGCAAGGGGTTTTTCACTAAATTCAAAAAAACAACAGAGGAAGTTCAAGGTAGTACACAAGCAAACAAAGCAGAAACCGCAAAGAACGTTTGTGCAAGTGGAAGCTCTAAGGTGGAGACAATGTTGATTGGCTAGTAACGTCGGCACAAGAGTCAGGCACAAGGACAACTGTAGGAGAGTCCTTGGGCGAGTAGACCAAAACTAACACTCGTGTATTCCCGAAGGAGGTCACAAAGTGCTAATATCGATCGAAGATTGTTTGCTGGTGATAGTGTGTGAGGTGAGTGAGCATCAAGTGGAGAAGAACGACGTGAAGAACAACCACCACCTATGGCAAGTATGGCACAAGTCGTAGCATCTACAGGCAAGGAAAATCCAAAACATATTGGAACATATGTAACCATATGGAGAGCGAATGGACTCGAAGAGGAGCAATCAGGGCTAAGGTTATTTCCAGCAACATTGCATGGAATCATAATGGACTGGCATCTAAAGAAGACGAAAGACCCTTTGCAACATGGGAAGCATTAACAAAAGCATTCATCCAAGAATTTAGAAGACTCCAAGTTGACATCGAGATCATCGTAGAAATCTATGCCACGAAACAAAAGGACGAGGATATCAAATCCTTTAACAGAAGACTAAAGGATCTCATCAACAAGATGGATGTTGTGCTAGCAAATGGATTGCAAAGATGATGGTTCTTAGACGGATTGCTATGGAAATACAAGAAGAAGATTAAGGTAATCCCACCAACTACCTATGAAGAGGTGTATAACAGAGCAATCACATTAGAGATTGAGGTGAAGCAAATGTCAACAGGGCTGGGTCACTACAAGGAATCTAATTCGGATAGTGACTGTGACGACCTACATGTGGCAATCCAGGCCATGAGGAAGGACTTGGAAAGGATGGCTCAAGATGCAAAGGAGGAAAAGAAGGAAAGACAAGATATTTGGTGTTCAGATTGTAAGACAGAGGGACACACAAATATTACTTGTCTGAAGAATGCTTACTGCAACATTCGCAAAGTGAAAGGACACACAGTTGGAGACTATCCATTCAATATAAGGAATTCGAGACACCAATAAATTGTCGGTGCAACAAGAAGCAACGGATGAAAAGCCGAGTATATCAAAAAATACAAAAAGCAGCAACAAGAACAATCGCCGAGGTGGGAGACAACCACAACACAAAGTCGATTGCAATATGATGCAGATGGCATACCAATTATTCAATGTCGAAGATGCCAAGAGTGGAGACACTTCGCACGTAATTGCCAAAACTAGACAGTCGGAAACAACTCTAGAAATAATAATACCTTGACGTGTCATTAGTGTGGTCTAGGTAGTCATAAGGAGGCATACTACCTAAAGAAGGCGAGCTCGAGTAACTCGCAAAATGTCAATTTTATTGACATTGAGGAGCCTCCAATGAACCAACAACAAAAGGAGAACAATGTGCTTGTAGTTACAAGGGGTCAAGAAAAGAAAGCAGACTAGTAACCCTAACTTGCCGTGGAGGAGAGATAGCAGGAAGCATATGATGTGATTGAAGAAGAAATGAGGAAGGCCAGGCAAGAGCACTCCTTGAAGAAAAGAAGTTGAAGAAGCCAGAAGAAAAGTCGTCAACCCAAGAGCTGGCAGTGCAAGTACTCAATACGATAGTGGAGGTCAAAGTGTCAAGCTTACTTAGCGCCTTACCGGAGCCGTAGGAGACAGTAGGCGAAATAATGCAGCCAAGGAGAGTGATGGAGCTGAAAAAAGAAGGGATCAAATCATTGATCCAACTGTAGTAATGATTGATGTTTCCAGGAAGACAACATTATTTCATATTGAGTTGCTAGATCATAAGTTGATGTAGGTAATCATCGATGTGGGGTCGAGTGTCAATGTTTTGCCCATGAAGACATGGAGGAAGATTGGAGCACCATATCTGTGGTCTCCAAATTTTAAGTTGTATGGTGTTGATCAGTACAAGATCAAGCTGAAAGGAATTTTAACGGCTCAAAAGATGAAAATCATTGATCAAGAGTTTATCATGGATTTTGTTGTGATAACCATGCAGAAACTAGCATATGATGCATTGTTGGGGAGAGGATGGATGCACATGGCGAAGGTTAATCACAACTGGGATAAGGATCGACTCACTTTTAAAAAAGGGCAGCACAAGTATATGATTAACTTGAAGAATCGGTCTATAAGCAAATATATTGCAACATCCGATGAGTCGGGCAATTCATCTTCAGATGAAGACAACATGAACCGAACAAAGGAGTGTTGCATCTAGAAGAGTGTATGGAAGATGAAGGGTGACCGGATAGTGGAATTCTCCGTTAGCAAATGGAGGACTATGAAATGTTTTTCCCAACTTATCTCTTCATCCAGGCGGAGGCGAATGAAGATAACCATGACGAACAAGCAAAAGAAGCAAGAGAAGGGAGTGATCTAGGATCAACTGGGAGAAGGATTGACCTTATAAGAAAGGATAGCATAAGTATATGATTAACTTGAAGAATCAGTTCGTAAGCAAAGATATTGCAACATTCGATGAGTCGGGCAATTCATCTTCAGATGAAGACAACGAATATGAACTGAACAAAGGAGTGTTGCATCTGGATGGAAGATGAGGGGAGATCGGATAATGGACTTCTCCATTGGCAAATGGAGGACTATGAGATGTTTCTGCCAACTTGTCTCTTCATTCAAGCAGAGGTGAATGAAGATAACCATGATGTACACGCAGAAGAAGAAAGAGAAGGGAATGATCTAGGATTGAGGCACCTATTTGGGAATGGAGAGCAACCCATAGTAAAGCAAGAGGAGTTCGAACCTCTTTCTACAGAGATATTACGTGTATGAGTGCATGTACAATTCCCAAAAACGGAAGAGGAAGGGCAACTTAGATCACTTACAGATGTTGATGTACACTGAATGGAATTCATGTAGAGAAGAACCAAAACATGAACCGCAGAGTGATGACAATGAGCATGAGGACATGATCCCGCTAGCACAAGTTGGTTTTCAATAGCAAAGGACACTCTTGGAAACACAAATGTTTCAAGAAGAGTATGAAGCATGGTTATGGCGTAATGCACAGATGAGGGCACAAATTGCTTAGGAGATTGGAAGGACCATCCAAAATCTTGACATAATAGAAGCAAGGAGGTAGGAAGTGTTGAATGAAATGGAGCAACAAAGGTGGGCTAGAGAGGAAACAACTCAAATATTGTGGAGGGATGTTTTTGAAGCACCAACATCTCAAGAAGGAGATGGAAGGCATTGGCGGACGGATACCACCAGTATGTCCTCCACAAGCTCCAATGATTTGAGTAGTAGCTCACATGCAATCAATTTCAACACAAGTAGTGGTAGTTCGAGTTCACCACTTACAAGGTGACCCAGAAGAAATGCATCAAGACCACAACTAGTTCCTAAGCCTGAAAAAATTAATCGGCAAATTCACTCCGAGGAAGGAAGGTGAAGACGAGTAGATGATCATCAATATTGGTCGTTGAAAAAGTAGAAGGTCCTAGTAGTTTGTGAGGACCGTTAGATATCATACCATAAACAGACAATGTAGGCAATTTGGGAAGGTCGTCAGGTCATCTTAGTTGTCTACGATTGTTGAGTGAAGGGAGGAGTTTGGTTGGTCTTCCTCCTGGTAGTTTGTGGGAGAGGATCTTCCCTTTCGCTACCCCTAGGCCACATGATCAACAGGAAGTCCTGCAAGGACCTTCCTCTGGTCGTGTACAAAACAACCAGATACGACATAACCAGTAGGTTGGCCCATCAAGACTACCTCTTGGTTCACGTCCAAACCAAAGACGTAATAGATGGTCAAGGAATCAAAGGAGAGCGCAGATAGACCTCAAACAACTTGGAGGGAGGAATAGGCAATCCCAAGTCAAGGAGGCCTGCAAGAGGGGAGAAATGAAGAATGGAACATGCTTGAAATTGGATCGCCGCAGAGGAGGAGAAGGCGACGACAAGGGCAAAGGCAAGAACAAGAAAATGAAGTAACTGATTGGATGCTACAGGTACTAAGATGATCATGCAATGCTAAAGGAAGTGATAGGATGACTGACCGTACAAGGTAGGAAGAGGCTTGTACGACACATTGTCGTACAAGTCCCAATTGTACAAGTCTCGTCCGTACTAGTGCACAAGTAAGCCATACAAATGAGGTTGGTACGACACAATGTTGTACAATTCCAAGCCGTACTAGTGAGTGGCATACAACTGACGCAAGTTGTTCAAATGAGGAATGTAACAGTGGTCAAACAAATGAAGGTGTTAGTATGGCAGAGGGCCAAGATCATTGTACAAATGCAACAAGGCAAATGGAAGATCGGACAAAAGGTCACTGACGGCAGTAAGAGACAAATCCGTTGGCAAACTGCGTAATCGAAGTGGTAGTTGCAGTTGTCCTACGAATGGTATGATGCACTCAAACTTAAACGGCACATTTTCAATTTTGAAAAAAAAAGTGAAAAATAGAAAAAGACAAAAAGAGGCAGTTGCATACAAGGTGGCAAGGTGGCGACTAGAGAGCAGTTATGCATGGGCGGCAACCACCCTGCCAATCTTATAAATAGGGGCAACCGAGAAGGTCTAAGGATCTCATTTGTAATCAACACTAGATAGAGAGGGAGGACGAAGGTTGCACCAAGGAGCAGCAATTGGGCAAATATAGTTTGGAGGAGTGCGCACAGCATTGCCAAAGGAGTCGTGCTGACAAAGAAGTTGTTGGTAGACGAAGGAAAAAAACTACCGCTGACGACGGGTTGAAGAGGAAAGACAGTACCTAAGGAGAAATTTTGCACAAATGGAGAAAGCACAAAAGGGTTTTTCTTTTTCTTTTTTTGGGAAGAGTAACTGTAGGAGTACAAACAATCGTATAATCGTAAAGGCAAGACTTGTTCAGTTGTAGGCGTGGGAAGGTTGAAAAGTTTCAGACGGTGTGGAAGTAGAATGGTAAAAGTGACGCAAACTGCACAAAAGACGTGTAAGGGAGGTTGTCGTACGAGTCGTCTGTGGGAGTTATCGGGTGAGTTGTGTTGTACAAACCCCGTTCTAGAGTCGTGTCGTACGAGTCAGCAACAAAATACTGAAGTACAAGTGGACGCAATAGACGACTGTCATACAAGTGGAAGCAATAAATGGCTTCCATACAAGTGCAAGCCTGCAAGGTGTCATTCAAGTGAAAGGAAGTAGATGGCTGCCATACAAATCAAGTTTATTTGTTGTATGAGTGCTGGAAGGAGACAAGAGGTGTTGTACGAGCAACAGTTGATCGTCGACAAGAGCAATTGAAGGTGAAAGAAAAATGCAGAGGAGGACGAGTATCCGCGAAAGGATGGACCAAGCAGAACAAGAGTAGAGAAGGAATCCACTTGGCTCAGGGATGCGGCCAAAACCTCGAAGTCATGAAGAAGGCATCAAAAGCAATGCGAGAAGTCTCACTGAGTGAATCCAAGAAAGAGAGAAGGAACATAGTTCTGATGCAAAACGTGATAGAAGTAGCGTAGCAGACACTTGTGGGAACAACATCAAGCCAACACTCCTGAGGAGTAGAGAGTAGAGGCTTTGCCTCAGAAAGGGAAGGAAAGGATGTCGATACCGTTGAAGGACATTACAAGGCAACAACCTACAAGAGTGTTTTGCTGCAACAGGTGGAATGCAAGCGCAATAGATCACCCGCTGAGAGTTGTGTTCAAGAATGCAAGCGTAAGTTGCATATTTCAGATCCCAAACTTCGAGAAGGTAATCTTCAAGAGCTATTTGCTATAGATGTTGCAAACGTACAGTCCACACCAAAATGCCCGCAAGGTGAGGATTGGTGATAAGTGGGTGCAAGTGGCATTTCCACCGAGCAATTTTTGAAGAACGTTTGGATTACCAAGTCATTGATTGTCAGTTCTAGTGGAACTACCATTCCCGTGTATGTCGTTCTAGTGGAACTACTGTTCTAGTGCAAGTGTCATTCTAGTGAAAATACTATTCCACTGTATGTCGTTCTAGTGGAACTACCGTTCTAGTGCAAGTGTCATTCCAATGCTTGTCGTTCAAGTCATATTGTGGTATGAGTCAAATGTTGATGTCATTCCAGAGCAAAATGTTGAGCAGAATTGCAATGACTACAATCTTGTTTGGCCTCTAATTTGTTGTCTTCTCCTCCATTCTTGGAATATTTACCATCGTGCTACAACCATTTTTCTTCAAGAGACACAACAATAAATCAATTATAACAATAGATAGAAAGGAAAGTTGAGTGAAGGTCATCAAATGGCGTTACTTCAACTAGTTAAATTCCTCAATTTTCAAGGAGGAGACCAATGTTCAAATCTTGCTAAGCAATACATGCATAATTGCCAAGATGATGTAATACCACTATGAGGTAATAATCTAATATGGGCGGGGCTTGTTTCAATCCTATATAACCCATTAAAAAAATTGATGCGTAAAGGTCAGACAAAATGTTGTTATTTCTCTACCACTATTATCTATATACCAAATACTTAGGTAAGTAAAGCTCAAGCTAATGAATTATCCCCCGACTATGTGAGGGACGACATTACAAGTTCTTCAATATTAGTTTCGTTTGCATAACGGAAAGAATTAAAGCCCACAACTTCGAAGCTAGACAAATAATGTAGAATCCCTTCCATACTCTTAGTGGTCCTAATTTAGTCATGTATTTCCTATAACATAGCAATACTCTATGTCCAATGGGTTTGGGGCAAATGGTAGAGAGCAAAGAGTTTCATACCTTAAGCCAAGGTTCCATTCCCACATGTAGGCACATTGTAGAGACATGAGGACACATTGAGGTAAGGGTTGAAATTATGGCAATGCATGGACCTATAACTGAGTATACCCTATATTAATGATCCAAACCTATCCTCATTTTCTCTATGAGCTCTTCCCAATGTTGATCTTAACATTTAGCCCAATTGTTTTGGGGCAAGCGTTGAGGGATGAGGAGCTTTACATCATAAGCAAAGATTCCAATCCCATGGGTGAACCTTAGTATTTGTTCTAGGGACAGCCATATTACAGATCCAAGCCTAACCTCATGTTCTCTACAAGCTCTTCCCCAATTTTAAACTTAGCACTATTGGAATTCACAATATTTTTTAGAAACATTCCAAAATATACTTTCAACACAATCATATGCAAAATAATATAAGAGCAAATTAAAGACAGCAAATAGACAAAATAGAGATAGAAAGATGAAAGACCATGATCTCACATATCACAAATTGATTCAACGGATCAGTGATTGGGAGGTATTTATAGTGACCTAATCTCCAATTAAATGCTAGTCTGTACTCCAATCCCACGAGAAAGCAATTGAATCATCAAGCAATAGGCAGGTCTTTGAATAATCAAAATCAATGATTAGAAAGGGACACATTGGAACAAGGCATACCTTGTGCTAACCATCCAAAATCTACTCCCCTTGCAGCCAAATGATTACGAACCGCCATGCCAAAAAGCCTGTTGGAATTAGAGAGTACACCATGTCTTAGACAGGGGAAAGAGGCACACTGTGAGAGAAGTGTGCAAAATAATAAACACAGGGAATTTAACCTCTCCAATTTAATACAGTGAACCAACCGTTACACTAACGAACTCGGTTGGAAGATAGATGTTTGGTGCTCCTTGAAGACAACAAACCTTGACTACTATGATAAAAGAAATGTGAGGAAATGAGTTTTCAACCTATGACCTGATAAAGAAGACTTTTATGTTATCCAAGGTAGCAAAGTGCCAAATGAGTAAGAATGCCAAGACAGTCTATTGTTCCTTTACGCTGACTAAATAATCCTTGCATCAAGAAGTGATGCATGGAAAAATGAACCCTGATCCTTTGACAGAGAAAGCAAACTACCAACCATTACACCGTAGCCACTATTGGAATCCATATTCCCAGAGCGCCATGAAGACGTCAAGAGTGTGCTCTATAAAAAAAGAAAAAAAAAAATACAAGGAGGGATTCAATTGCACAACCTTCTTTATGAGGGAGAGTTTTCAAAAACTTACACTGGTCGAGCTAGCAAGGAAAGTTGTAGGGTCTATTATGCATGATCAGTCTAAAGATCCTAAAAGTGACACAAAAAGAAGAATCCAACCAAATTCAACCTTGCTGCCTATACAGATTTGAACCATATATTTGTTGGATGCAAGAGAGCTTACCAACCGCCACACCAATGGGCCCGTTCGAGTAAATGTCGCACTAGGATAAAGAGGAGAATGCCAACTGGACCCATTTTGCAAACAAAAGAGCCACAAAACTGTAGCAGGTCCTTGAGTTGATATCATCAATGTATAGGGCTTGAAAAACTATGTTACCTGAAAAAGGGCCCAAAACGCTTCTGTAAGCAGAAGTTATGGCCTCAGAAGTTTGGGCATGTCAGCATTGAAAAATTTAAAAAAAAAAAAATTCCGACCTTAGGAAAAATTCACTAATTGGAGACTGTCATGTATCACGTCCTAGAAATGCCCCCTATACTGTGCTACCATCATCATTGTAACAGAATTGCCAATTGTGTTGGGAGGGCGAGTGAGGTTGGTGCTTGGCATATGCTGATTGGTTGAACTTAAAAACTTGTGCAGCCATGTCAGCCACTACGTCATCAAAGATGGAAGGCCTGAGATTTAAATTTCAGATAAAACCTCCAAAGGCCTAAGCCTCCTCCACCAAACAAAGGGGCACCAAGAGAGGCCAATGAAAAACAAAGCATCTGCACACCAATTGAAAAAACAATGTGATGTATGCGGGCAAAATTGATATGTTTGCGTAGTTAGTGAATAAGTTTTGTCGTTTTGTGTTATTTTGTAGTTCGTACGCAAAGTGTTTGACGAAATGTGCATACGTATAATGAATAATATTATAAAGTGGCAATGTAATAATGTAATATTTCATGTAATAATGTATAATGTTAAGTATGTCATTTACGGAAGAGCCATAAGCTAGTTTGTCTTGTAGTGGGAAATGAAATGTAAATGTAAGTCAAATGCAAGTCAAATGTAATTTAGAAAAATGATGAGGTGTCGGGTAGTTGGAGGTTGCAAGTATTTTTTAGTTGTATAATGAGACCCTTCCCTCATTCATTTGTGTCATATGGTTGTGAAGTTGGCCGATGTGTGTGCTAAGAGGTTGTGGGTAAAGTTGGCCAAAAGTGTGGCCATTGGCATTGAAGGAAATTCTGCACAGGGTTGCAGATTGTATATGTAATGTCAGTACTGTATAGGCTATTGTTAATACAAAATCTACTATTATTCATTTATCATCTGCTTTTGCTATTGTATGTTTTCCTATATGTGTTGTCATTGCTAATTGTTGCAGGTAGATCTATAGGTTTAAGTAGAAATGGAATTGTGTTTATGTTAAATTTCATTTCTACATTTTGGCGCCATTGCCTATAAAAAAAGATTAGGTTGGTTCCTCCAACATCATATTAAGAGGCATTCGAGCAAGCCTTGAATTTGAAAAGTGAGGCAATGACATCACTAAAGTGTTGAGGCCATGTTAATGCAGATGATATGATGTTGAGAATGACTCTAACAGTGAGAGTGATGATTTTGGGCATGAGAGTAGTTCATCATTCAAGTGTTGGGGTCGAGAAGTCAGGGAAGGAAGTGACTCCAAAGAGAAGAATGATGACTCCGAGGATGAGTGTGACTTGGAGAGTGCAAGATCATCGCTACAGGAATATGCAGCACCAAGGGAGATAGTACCAAGGAGGGATGCCACTAGTAATGTGGTCTGTGTCAACCGCCAGAGAACTAGAAGACACAGAATTAAGTATGATATTGACGGCAGACCCATTTTACAATATCAACGATGCCATTTGTGGGGGCATTTCACACATGAATGTCAAAGTGCTACAAGTTGAGATGAAGTTGAACTAGTGATGCGTACAAAGTTCAAAGCACCGGAGAAGAGTTACTGCCCTCGCCAAGAAGCAAAGGAGAACCTGATTGCAACAGAAAAGGTGAACTTTATGAACCTAATTGCAATTGAGGAGATGAACTTGATTTCAATTGAAGAGGCAAAAATCCAAAAACTAGTTGAAGTGGCATAGGAAGAAGTTACAAAAGTGATTGATGCAAACAAGGAAGTAAGTGATGCAATTTACAAGTTTTGTATTGTTCCTTTCAAGTTTTAGATACAGGGTGAAAGTCACAGACCACTTGTTGCAGTTCAAGTGAAAAGTCCTGGCCGATTATTAAATCTATCATTCAAATTGTTGGTCCAAGAGTTGGAATACAAACCGCTGTTCTACATTTGGCCCTCAACCTTGCCCTATATCGCAACAAGATATGCACAAAGGGTGCTACCCCTCAACCCCACAAGTGGCACTGCCCCTTGACGCCTAACACAAGTAGCGACGGACATTGCCCATTATGTTTGTCTTGCTCGTCATGTTAGTCATGTTTGTCATGTTCGTCATGTTAATCATGTTGGTCAAGTTGATGATGCGGCTAATTGTAGAAAGTGAAGTGAGCAATTGGAGAACAAGTTACTATGGGCAGGAGTTTGAAGTGTTGTCAGTTCCAGATGTATGGAATAGGAGAAAGCGAAAGGAGCGCGACAAGAAATTCCAATACGTTGTTTAGTGCTTCTAAACCCAATGTTCAGCTCATGTGTCGTCGAGGACGCTGAGAAGTTTAGAGGAGGGGGTAGATGTAGGCAAGCAAATTGATGTCTGCATAATTAGTGAACACGATTTGTCGTTTTGTGTTATTTTGTAGTTCATACACAAAGTGTTTGACAAAATGTGCATACGTATAATTAATAATGTTATAAAGTGGCAATGTAATAATGTAATATTTCATGTGATAATGTGTAATGTTAAGTATTAGTCATGTACGGAAGAGTCATAAGCTAGTTTGTCTTGTAGTGGGAAATGAAATGTAAATGTAAGTCAAATGCATGTCAAATGTAATTTAGGAAAATGATGAGGTGTCGGGTAGTTGGAGGATGCAACTAATTTTTAGTTGTATAAATAAAACCCTTCCCTCATTCATTCATGTCATATGGTTGTGGAGTTGGCCGATGTGTGTGGTAAGAGGTTGTGGGTATTGTTGGCCAAAGTGTGGTCATTGGCATGAAGGAGATTCTACACAAGGTTGCAGATTGTGTATGTAATGCAAGTACCATACAAGCTATTGTTAATACAAAATCTGTTCATATTCATTTATCATCTGCTATTGCTATTGTATGTTTCCTATATGTATTGTCATTGTTAATTGCTGCAGAAGGTAGATCTATAGGTTTATTTAAGTAGAAATGGAATTGTGTTTATGTTAAATTTCATTTCTACATGTGACTCCATGTATCACTTAAAAGAGACCTGCCAGCTAGACTCAAACACAGGACCTCCCACTCACTCTCCACATGTGCTACCACCACATTGTTCTGGTTTGTTGAAAGACATTTGCCCTTGTAACTTATATGCTAAGTCGAAGACACAAAAGGGAATATTTCAAAACTGAAAAAAACGATAGCCATTGCTATTTGAACTTGCAATCTCAAGGATGTAAGCCCAACATCTTACCACTGGCCATAGTGTCTCACCAAACACAATCACAAAACTGCCTCTATTCTTCATATTTGAAGTCGAAGGCACCAATTGTGAGTGCACATGCACCAAACGTCACATTCCACCATTTCTAATAAAAAGCAAATATTTGATAGAATATTTTCCTAAATTTTCAAAATTTGGAGGGAAAATATGAAACACTTCAAGTACAAAAAGAGACATCAAAACATTGAAATAACCAAAAGTGCTAACTTGGGAAACCCTAAAATTTTGCAAGGAATCCAACAGAACTTACGATTTGTCCATATATGGCATGATTTACCCTATATAGCATTTTGTATGACTGAACGAAGTTGCTTTGTATTCGCTTAGATACCATGTTGGAATTCACAATATTTTCCATTACATTCACCACAATCATATGCATAGTAACATAAGAGTGAAATAAATATAGCAAACATAGGATAAAGACAGAAAGATAAACAAAAAAAATAAGGGGTGGATGCCCGTAGGCACCCCATAATTTCAGATATCACAAACTGATTCAATGGATCAATCACTGTGGGGCATTTATAGTGATAATTAATCCCCTATTAAATGCTAACCATAATCCATTCAAAAATGGATCTCCTTCCGAGAGATGAACCAGCAACAAGACAAGTTAACTTCAGACAAGCAAAATCAAAATTGGAACACAGCAAAATAATGTAGCCAAGGAAAATCAAGTTAATGAAGAAGAAGAAAAGGATCAAGAAGAAGAAGAACATGTGTTTATTGCACAAGCACAACTGAGAGAGCACAATAATGTTTGGTATGACTCCAAACAAATGACAAGTCAAGAAAATTGGTTCCATTCAAATGCAACCAGGGACATCAAGAGCCAAGTTGAGCAAGAAAACAAAATTCAAGCACCTAAGAGTGAAGATATACATTCCAAAAGTGATTCTTCACCATCCATAGAAGAATTTGAAGTGACAACAAAAGAAAAATGAGGAATCAATGCAATAGGCATTCAAGACTCAACCATCAATAGCACACCAAACGGAGCGTGAATACATTGCACTTCACAAACAGCTTCTAGAAATGAACAATGCCAAAACAAAGAAGAAGCAGAAAATGATTGATCTTACTACAACAAGTAACGATCAAAACATGAAATGGAAACTGGTCCGCACAAAGGATACGATGACACACAAAAATTATTGGCAACCAGTCAATTCAATAATCGATACAGGATGCATGGGAGCACATCACACCGAAGATCAAAGGAAACAGGAATACATCATGTATCACAAACAAAGGCTTAATCAAATGCATGAAGACATAATGAAGAATAAAAGACGAGGCGATTGACCCCATTCATTTTGTGAGAACACATTTAGTACATTGGATACGTGAGGGTAGACCAGTGTAGACAGAGACGAGTCCATAGTGTGAGAGCATCTGTGTGTAATCTGTGTATTGCAAAGTGCAGACATTCTGTAATGCCATTGTCGTACAAGCAGATATAATGCAATGACATTCCATTCCAATTCCAATTTGTGTATGTGTATGTCTGTGTGATGCCATTATTGCAGTAGTTTGTTAGGTTGTATTGTCAAGTTCTGTGTGTGCAGGGTTGTAGATAGAGTTGCAGTCCAAAAACTGTGTGAGTTGTCGTACAAGTAGTGTGTGGTCGTCACAAAGTGCTGTACGAGGAAGGTTGTCGTACAAGGGGTGTTGACAAAGGTGCTGCCATACAAGTCATTACCAACAAGAGTGGGAGTTGTGAGATCACTGTTCAAGCTACATTGTGACTGTGTCGTTCAAGTGTTGTCATACAAACACTAGGCGTACAAGTGACTGACAAGTTTGTCGTACAAGCGTTTTCCATACAAATGCATATGTTAAATATGTTTGGACCAATAATGACTATTGTATTGGTTGGCTCCTAAAATCTATCATTCCAGTTGTTCCTCCAATTGTTTGAATACTCACCTTCATGCTACAGCGCCAAGTCAGAACTGGCTCCTATAGACACTTCTGGCATAAGTCAGTAATAATTCCTAACATTGTGATAGCCCTCCTATGGTAAATTGGTAATACGTATGGGACCTGTTTCAACGCCATAACCAAGAGTAATGAGCCAGAGTCTGATGAAGGATTGAGAATTCTAATGCACAAAAAGAACCCGATATTGATAAAGTTGCAAAACTACTACACGTTAGCAATTTCCTACATGGACTCAAAATTGCTCCAAAAAGTATATATGTAGAATTATAGCCCCATTGTTGAAAGGCATTCTTCTCCCACTAAACAAATTCCTGATGCTTAAGAAAAGAGCATTGTAACTTCAAATCCCATACATAAAATAAAAATTATTCAAAAGCATAGCACACTAGCATATTGAAAAAACAAAACAAAAGAAAATAAAAGTCAACAATGGTTAAGGGCTAGCTTGTCCCTAAACAGTGAAGACAATTTTTGAGCATTTCAAATTCAAATTACTCTTTTAAGACATTGACGTGCTAGAAACTACAAACTTTAGAACTTGATACTCACCACCACGATGAACAAGATGCTGTAATTCAAAAGGATCTACAAATATACCAGATTGAATCCTCTCCATCATTACTATTTCACACAAATCCTGGCATACTTCACTGGAGCGATTCCCATGGTACCTAAATCTCATGAATGAACTTAGATGGCGATGGGCACCTTTTCCATTAAGCCTTCGCTGGAGAACAATCATTTCCAGTTCTGCATGGGCATTGATATCACAGTCCTCTGGTATCTCAGATGGAGAGTTGCACTTGCCTGATTCCGGCATATATGCATTTTCTGGATGTGATTTCGGGGAGCCTAACTCACAGTATGAAATGAAGAGACCTTCCTTTTCCTTGTGATTCAACAATAAGCTAAACTGCTTGGTCTGTGCACACATTAAGAATACATGTCAGGATTATATCTAAAGACTCGTGCAATAAAAGGAAAACAGCTTATATAAAAGTATGGTAAGAAATAGAAAAGGCAAGATCAGGGAAATATAAACAAATTGAAACTAGCAAAGTTCCAAAGAAACAGAAATCAACAGACCTAAACTATAAGAATGTATGCCCTAAAAACTTCAGCACATTCTCCAAGTATCACAAATTGCATGTTGCTAGACCCTCCCACACGACATGTTTGCAGAAAAAGATAGGAATATACATGCCCTTTAGCATTCAACCAAAAGCAACAATTGGATCCAGCTGTATACCAATATACAGAACATATGGACAGAGAAGGACAATGTGAACGCTTCTGAAGGGTTCCAACTTAAAACTATTATACAGATTAAACAGGTATGAAATACCTCCTAATCATTTTATCCTTATACTTCACCACTGAATTGTAGGTGACAAATGAATTTTGTTGTCTGGATCACAAGCTAACAATTCTCATTCCTTTAATTTATTAAAAAAAAAAATCAAGTTCATCATGAAGTAAAGCCTGAGATTGTAAAAACTCCCCTAAAAGGAGAAAAACTATAGCATACAACTTCAATTTAGAATTTGTATAAATAATCTACATTATAGAAAATAACATATGGGGGAACATTGAAGAGAGAGAATAGAGTATTTTCCATTACATTTTCAAAGTGAATTATACACATACTTGTCCCCATTGCGAACACACCCACAGCCCACCGTTGGTTGAGATCATGACTCTTAGTTACTCGTACTATCATTTATGTAAAGTAAACATGATGAAATAAACATATTTAAGCACTCACTTGGTGCTTATTTTCTGAACAATGTTTCCTAATTGAATTCTGTGTTTTTCAAAATCATCCCTGCTGAACACTCTAGTGAAAAAATGTGCACCTCCATATTGTATGCTGAAATAAAACAATTCAATCTGCTTGTTTTGCACCTCTTCCTGGATGTAATATTGATGCACATCAACATGTTTTCTCAGCGAGGAAAAACAAAACTGGATTTTTTGTCAGCTTGATTATACTCTGATTGCCAAAGAGCATCATATCATCCAAAATCAACAATAATGCTGCCTTGTATTTTACTTCCATCAACAATAATGCCACTACATTTCCTTTTACCTAGGAGTAACACAACTAGCTGTTCTTCAATAATGCATTATATTATACCTTACTAGCATCTTTTGAACTTGCTTTCTATTAGCTTCATCAAATGTAACTTGATCACGCAAATCAGTTACTCCTCCATTCACTAAAGCAAGAACCAAACATGTCAATCAAATTCTACCATCTCTGTATGATTCACGTAGATTTGTATCTTCCAGCATTTGATAAATATTAAAACCACTTGCACCTGTCTATGACACTTTCTTCTTCTTGGTCCATCTGATCCAATTCCACCTTTTATCTGTCTTCATCACTCTCTCTGCCTACTCTAGTATGCAAGAAGTTTCTTTTTATTTTTTTGACTGGTGTTTTAATAATGATATCATCAATCTGCAACTCTAAGGAAAATGGTTGAAATTCCATTGAAGATGTATCAATTCAAAATATATGCTTTGTTATGGCAATGGTAGATTATGATCTTCGTTAATATTACACACATTCATTATCACAAATCAATAGAGATTGACCAAACTCTTTATATGTGAAGATCAACAAGAAGTCTTTGCAACCAAATACTTCAGAAATTGTACAGACTGTTGTTTATCCATTTTGGATAGCCCTCAAGTCTGTAATTTGATGCCATATTGTTAGTGTTATCCATTTTGGGTAACCCTCGAGACTGTAATTTCATGCCATATAGTTGTTCCACTTCAGCGCAGTTTACATTAGATTCTTTACTCTACTTTAGCTTATTTTTGTAGTACTTTTTTGCTACTACAGTGCATTGTAACAGCTCGTTTAAATGAGTGCCCTTGGCCTAATTTGGCCTTCATCAATATGTGTCATTGATCGCCTCACATGAGTACTACAGATATATGTGGTATCAGATCAAGAGGGCCTACCCTGTTAGAATACTATTACCTTATTTGGTAATATGTAGTTTCCCTTGGGTAGTTAGTATATTTACTTTCCTAGGTTAGATATTTCCTTACCGAAATTCTTTATGGTCGGCAAATATTTGTTTATTAGCATCTATTTGTTATTAGTTAGCGTATTGTTAGTTCGCTATCTTAACGATAGCAAATTGTTAGGCTATCTTAAGCCTATAGACTTGTATTTATTCATGAGTTGAGGAATAATATTTCATTGCTTTCCCTACTCTAATATGGTATCAGAGCCATTATGTCGATGCTCTGGTAGCTCGACACTCTGATTGGCCAACTCAGGCTCAATTCTCGAGGGAACTGGCTCGTGGATTACAGTCAGTGGATCGTGGTCAAATCTGGGACCAGATAGTTTGGACCTGCTGGTAGACCTAACTTCTAGGTGATATTGCTGGACTTGACTAATCTGGCGTCATGGAAGCAGGTCTCAAATCGATCAGATGTAACTGGACCCTGAAGGGGCAGATCTGCTGCGTAGTCGTGGACCCTCGCAGTTGCGCCAGACATTCTGATAATCGTGAACTGGATGTGACCTAATTCGATCCTACGTGGACGTGTTGACCCCCGGGAACTGGCTGTGTACCCTCGGACGCTACGGCTGAGGTCAACCTCAACGAGGCGAAACCAGGCAAGGACGAGTGTCATGTCAGGGAGCTAATTGGCATGATCGTGGATCGTTGACAAGGGTGGAAGGACAAGTGTCGCACGTGACTGTTGCTTGGACGGAGACTGACAAGGATCAGCAAGACACGTGGAGCTCACTAAGCTTGCTGACTGGTGTGATCGTGGATCGTTGACAAGGGCAGAAGGACGAGTGTCACACGTGACTGTTGCCTGGACGGAGAGACTGACAAGGATCAGCAAGACACGTGGAGCTGACTAAGCTTGCGGACGTGTGACTGGACATGTGTGGACCTGCCTAAACGGACTCCTCTACCTGACTAGGGTCGAAGACTACCACTACGCGGACGCTGACAAGAAGGCAGGACTACACTACAACAACCGCGCACTAAAATGACTTGCCTTTAGGTCAAACGGCCAAAGCTTGCAGGGGATGGCCTAGCACTTGCCCAGATGGCCCTGTATGGGCAAAGTACGATGACCAAAATATAAAAGAAAACGGTTTGCAAATTATTACTGCAATAACAATCAATATAAACACATGCAAACAATACACAAAACAATGGTTGAATGATGAATTGATATTAACAATATATTGCATTACACATGAGCCTATATGTATACACTGCGTACAACTTATCCCATCCATATACTATCTTTAGCATATACAATATATTTCCTCTATGCAGAAGCTATTATGTGCGTAATGTACACAATGTACTCTCCTGGCATGTACAATATCTCCAATGTGCACAATGTACTGTGTACCCCCTCAAATGAATGAGAGGGTCTATTAAAACTAGGGATAAGGTAGTTATTAGGAACTACCAACCCCGACACCTCACCAATCTCACATTACATTTGTCTTGCATTTCATTTCATTTCATCTCCTAACTACAAGACAAACTACATGACAACTACTACTTATAACTTATCCGCACATGACTACCACTTAACTCATCATTACATTATTGCATGAACTATTACAACATTATCAAATTTATCCAAACTATGCCAAAACTTCAACATGTGCACAATTGACTTCTACGCACTCCTTTGACTTCTTTTGCTAAGATGGCAAATCAAAACTAACGCATAAATGTGCCTTCCCCTCTAGAGTGGCCGCCATCCTCATCGATGACTATTGCTGCTCCTAGGGACTTTGACTATGTTGAGGATGAGGAGATGGATTAGGTACTCCTCCAAGCTCCTGTATTTGCAACTTCAAGGTTTCATTATCTACCTTGATTCTCTTTGCATAGGCCTAGTAACGAGCCCACTAGAAGTCACACTGATGTGACTTCTGCCTAACTTTTGCCAGTCTGGACTGGAATTCAGCCTCCCTCTTCCCTGCTTCGGCTTCCTTCCTTGCAGCTACTACCAGTTGCTCATCACATTCAGCAAACTATTGATCTTTGTGAGCAAGCTCCATCTTTGCTTCTAAAGTTTGCTCCCTCACCACACATTCTGACTTCAGCTATCCTATCAGCTGATCTTGTTGTTCCTATGTCTGCCTCATATTGTCCATCTCTTTCCTCAACTTTGCTAGTTTTGCTTCGGCATCTTGTTGTACTAATTGAAGTTGTCCTTCCATCATCTGCAATTGGTTAGCTTGCTCTTCCTCCTTTAGCTTCGGGATACTAACCATCTATTGAAACGTCTCTAACCCTCCTACTAACCGCTGAATCAAGTATGCTAAGAAATTCATTCTTGCATACAATTTCACCAACTCAAGTGCCAACTTCACATTATTGACACCTAGAAATTTAGGATAAGGAGCCAAACTTGCTTTATCGACATATATCCATGGTCGGTGTCAATACAAGATAGGAGATCCTTCTAGTAGACTCATGACTCCTAGTATAAATGGATACTGCCACTGCCAACTCCTAGTTCCCATGGCTGCATCTGATAGATCTCTACAAACTTTTTCATGCACTCGTCAACCCGAGCCCAATTCACTAGCTTGCTCAACTTTGCTCCATCCTCTGTCAAGCCAACTATCACTTATGGGTCAATGGTTTGGGGTCCTAGTCTTGGGCCAACTGAGTGGTCATGGGTTGAACGAGTCCAAAAACTCTTTCTTCGACGATTCATTCATTGCAACGGCACAGTCCCCCGCTCTATTATTCTGGCAAAGTTTGGGGCTTCTCCTCTCCAACTTGAGATTATCTTCCATATTATAGGTTATCTTCACAGGATCCATTCTTTCGGAGATACCCCTGAGGGTTGTAGGTGATACCCTTACTTCGCCCTTCGCTCCTCGATGGACCTCTCTCCAAGTTCTCGAGGAGGTCGGAGGAGTTGGTATTTTCAAATTTCTACCCTCCTGGCCAGCATTTAGATACAGATAGACAGGCTCCCCCCTTATTCTTTGGATGTTCTCCCCCCCTATCGGCTTAGTAAGGAGAGGATGCTCCACTAGATCCAGAAGGATGTTAGTCTCGAGGACACCAGATGCACTTGGATCTCTCCTATTGCCCCTCTTTCGCCCGAGCTATCTTTCTACGATGAGCACTTCTTACGGATACAGGAGGGCAGAATAGTTCCTCCACAATACCTTCAGCAGCACACAATGCATAGTCTTCAGATCACTATTGGGCAACTCAGGGTGTATTCTCACCAACTCCGAATTGAGTCAGATCACCATCTTTCGATGAAGGAGCGGATTTGCTTGTTTTGCCCCTTGGGTGAAGTTGAAACCCTTCATCACTTTATTTTTTGTTGTCCCATTTATTATGAGATCCGAGGTAGATTCCATTGCCTTTTCAAGGACAACTCTCGATCTGTTTCTACCTTCTTCAGATACCCGGACCAGCGGTGTCTCGCACTCTTTCTTAGGGAGATAACTCAGCTTTGACAACATAAAATTTCTCCTCCAGATGGATCTCATCCTCCTCAACATCGGCTCATCACAACATACTTCACTAGCTCCGACGGACCAGGTGTTTTCGATCGGAAACGCCCCACATCATCCATTTCAGATGGAAGCAGGGTCACTAGACAACGCACCCTTAGTTTGTCAGGGTTCCAAACTAACGCTGGTCAGAGACATATCATGGACAATTTCAGCTCCAGTACTTCGGCCTCGACTGTTAGGAGAGAATAGTTTTTGGGGGGTTCTTAGAGCTTGCCCCTCCTGGGCTGCTCCCTCCCCCCTCCGCTCTCTTCATTCTTCTTGGCGTGCACTCCTCTCTCCTGGACTGCAGCCCTCTCCCCCTCTGCTCTCCCTTTTCTTTTCCCTTTCTCTTTGGCCCAATTTTTGGGTGTCGTCTTGTATTTATCTTAGTTCTTTTCTTTGTTGGGCTTTTTAGCCTGCTAACTGGCAGTTATTATTGTCCTTCTTGTAGTCCCTTGGGTCTTATTTTGGCCCACCGCGGACATTAATAATATTTCATTTCATTTCATTTCTATTGCCACAATCACCTGTTGTAGGCGACAAAAATGCTTCTCAAAAAAAGAAAAAATAAAAAGTTGTACAAAGTTTTGTTTGCAAATTTTGAGATAAAGAAATTTGAATGAAATGAACATGAAATGATGTTAACTGAAATTAAAGTGAAATGCACATGAAATGAAATGTTAATAAAGTGGCAGTTTAGACCCTAGGAAAAGTTAATAAATCCATGCAAACGTTGGATACAGGGTGGCAATTGTAATGGTGCGTTGTTTCGGGAACCACTTGAAATGGCTTGGGTAGGCATTAAAAATGCCCCCTTCATTTTGCAACATGGATAATCTAGTATGTGTGGAAAGAGTCAATTGCTACGGCATATGGAGAAAAGTGTCGTGCATGAATGCAAATTGTGTATAGACTACTTATTGATATTGCTACTATAGATTGCTCAGCCTTTGTATTGCCATTTTACTACTTGTTACAGAAGCCATTGAATAATATATGATACAACCCAAGTTATTGTTTGGATATAGGAATGCTAATGTTTGCATTGCCATACTTGTTAGCAATTTGCAGGTTGTAAAGAAGACTACGAAGGATTGGGGAAGTTACAGCAGTTGCAGACCATACGACTAGCAGTTCGTACGAAAGCAAATCGTACGAAGGTAAACACATAGGGTGTTGCCTTGGAGGAACCACTATTGCTTGGGAAGGATTGTGAATATGTACATGTGATTACAGTACAAATCACCACCATATGCTAGGATTGTCTTGTATTGTGTCATACGATAGACTGGATCATACGACCGTACAAAGGGGATTGGATTGTACGACAAACTATGATGTATAATCATTGTTGTATGATTGGTGTCGTGCAGTTGAGACCGTACAGTCTCACAAAATATCGTACGATGGTGTCAACAGTCTCATGCCTTCAATACCGTTCAATTCTTGAATCTCTCGCCATCTCATTACTGGTACTACCACCACTTGTGCGACAATTGGTGTCATTGTTGTTGTCGGAACAAGGAGGGTCAAGTAAGGACTAGTACGTGTGATGAGGAAGGTGGATGACAGATACATATCCGCAAGGACGTAGAAGATGAGATCATTGAGAGGATCAAATGCCCGTCAGGAGAAGCATGAGGATCACTCAAAGAAGGGAATTAACCAATCAAGTACTGCAGTTGAGAGAAACAGAGGAACCAATACTCAAACAAGTTTGGAGTCCTAAAGAGGAGGATAACGAAAGGTGGCATATGTTGATGTTAACAACGGAGGATGAAGTACCTCAAATAGTTCAAGGAGACGTTCACGTAAGTGAAGATGCCAACATGGAAAGTGCACAAAGAGACGAAACGTGGATGGTAACACCTGAGCAAGAGGGAGGATTTTGCTAAGGAGTGCAGAGGACGGGAGTCAAGCACCAAAGCAACCCCACGTGAGTGTTTTGGCTAGTAGACCAAACACACAATTCATATATTCGCAAAGGTCGCAAAGTGGAAGAGCACTAGAATTTGGAAGGAGACTATTTGAAGCAAACACGGAGGGTTAAGAGGCACCACGAGTGGACGAGGTGCTTAGAACCAAAGTACAGAAAATAGAACAGCCAATAGAGCCATCAAGGATGGAGGAACATTGGACTGAAATACCGTTAGAGCCATCATCCAGTGACGAGGAAGTAGGAGAAGATAACCACTTATTGATGGCGCATGTTGCAAATAGAGCAAGTAGAAAAAATGCCCACCCTTCACAAGAGAGGGGAAGCAAAATCCTACAAGGCATATAGGCACTACACAACCATTTGGAAAGCAAATGGAGTTAGACAACAGGAAGAGTGGTTACAGTTATTTTTTGCCACATTGCAAGGAAATGCAATTGATTGGTACTTAAAAAGAGAAAGCACAAAACCCTTTACCTCCTGGAATACATTAGTAGATGAATTCAAAACAAAATTCAAACCTTTAAGGGATGACACCGAAATAATAACTGAATTTATTCAACCAAACAGAAAAAGGATGAAGATAGGAAGACTTCTAATAGAAGATCGAAGCAACTCATAGACAAGATGGAGTTGCCGCTAGCCGATGGTATTGTCAAAAGATGGTTTATTGATGGATTGTTACCTTGATATAAAAATAAGATCGTACCAAGTTCGACGTATGCCAAAGCCTATGAGAAGGCAAGGAACTTTGAGAGTGAGGATAAGCAAATATCGGTTGGAATTGGAGGACATATCAGAAGTGATGATTCTAATAGTGAAAATGAGGAATTTCATAATGTCATTCAATCCATGAAGGAGATTGATAGAATGATTAGAGAGGTTAAGGGTGAAGTGAGAAAAGAGAAAAAGGATATATGGTGCTCAGATTGTAAGTTTGAAGGCCATACAAATGCGAACTATCCGAAAAGCACATATTGTAATATATGTGAGGTATTAGGACATGCAACCAGCGAATGTCCATTCAATTTAAAAGGCCCAAGGCACCAAACGATGGTGGTGTTGGGCAAAGAAGAGGAAAAACCAAATACCTCTAGGAGTGAACAAGGCACGACCAACGATGGTTATAGGAATAACTGTCGAGGTAAGCAGTACCAACAAGGCAATCGACAAGGAGGCCAAAGTCGATTGCGGTGTGATTCAAACGGAAGACGAATAATTCAATTTCGAAGTTGTTAAGAATGGGAACATTTTGCAAAGATTGTCCCACTCCTTAGACAGGAGGGCAACCAGAAATAATGTACCACAAATGTATTGTTGGTGCGGACCGGTCATTGGCGTGGACCAGGCAATCATAATGAGTTGAATTGTCTGAAGAAGGCAAGTACAAGCAACTCGCAAAATGTCAATTTTCTTGACATTGGGGAACCTCCTAAGGAGAAGAAACAAGAGAAGGAGGATGTACTTGTGGTCACCAAGGGACAAGTAAAAAAGGATTAGTACCCCAATCCTACCATAGAAAAAGGAAGATGGCAGGAAGCGCAGAAAGGAATAGAAGATGAGATAGAGAAGGCCAAGCAAGAAAGGCTAGCCGAAGAAAAGAAGCTAAAGAATCCATTGATCTCAGAGGGAAAGTCGTCAACTCATGAACTAGCAGCAGAAGTTCTGAATACAACAGTAGAAGTGAAGGTGACAAGTTTGTTTAGCATCATATCGACACTACATATAGTTATAGGAGAAGAACTGCAGCCACAAAGGGTGATGGAACTACAAAGCCAGCCAAAAGAAGTCAAGAGGAAGGATCAGTTTATTGATCCAATTGTGTTAATGATTGATGTTGGGAAAAAGCCAGCATTAATTCATATTGAAATATTGGATCACAAGTTGACGTAGATCATTATAGACCAAGGGTTCAAGTGTGAACATGCTCCCAAAGACATGGAAGGAGCTTGGGGCTCAGCTAGCTCATTAGATGACTTGTTGTCAACTGACTCACTCCCTCCAACAATGTTGAAAGCTTTATTATGTTGACTTCTTCAATCACTTTTTCAAATTCAATGTCCAATTCTCTCCCATTTGGAGTACTTACGCTTCTGGTTCGTGATCGTCTTCGTGAATAGACTTGTGTAAGCTCCGAACGACTCCCATAATTCCACCCTCCTATAGACACTATCTTTGCAATGATTGTCTTTGCTCTAACTCTCATCGCGTGTGCCTCTAGACTCTCTCTCCCACTCTTCTTGTGTTTGCACTAGTGTCTCTTGTCACCAAGCTACTTCGTTGTCTTCACAAACTTCGCCAGCTTCACAACCTTCATCAACACCTCTTGTAAACACAATCTTTGTCCTTGACTCTTTCGTCAGCACCTTCGTTGTGACTACAGGATTTTCTCTGTCTTTAGTACTATTGTCAGCAGCACTCCCTCTGTCTACATGACCTCTCCCAATTGCACAATCTTTTGTTGCAAGACCACCATCGTCTTCTCAAATCATTAGCAACAATGCCTAAAACAATTCTTCACTTCCCTCCGCCCAAGGGGGCCACACATGTTGAATCTCCAAAGTTTCAACTCCTGTCACCCATGGAATCTCCAAGCGTCTTTGTTCAAAGACAAGCTTTGCAAAAATTCTATATTCTACATTTCCACACTTCCTTCTTGCAAAAGGGGCTCTCGATAAATCTATGCCTCTCCATGTCTTAAGTCTACACACCTTCCATCTTCAGTATATGCAATAGGCTCAAACCTTCGTGTTGGTTCCTGTCCTCCTTGTGTGCGTCTTCCACATCCTTTGCGTCTACGTGCACATCCCGGTGCCTCACTTATTCACCTTGTTGCATTGTGTTCGCTCTTTTTCTCTTGCATCCTCATCGATCCAAGGTCACTACAGCAATAGCACCAAATGTAGTATAGATTTATTCCCAACAATAGAGCAAACAAGTTCAAAGGGAAAAAGCGACAAGAAATATACAAAAGAAACAATTCAACAATAGATCCATTTCATTATGTGCAATCTGATACATACATTTACTTATAGCAGAACATCTCTCATACGCAACAACATCACACAATGATGATTTCAATAACAGTAATATATAAAATTTGAAATGGAGATGGACAGTTACAAGCCAACCATTACCCTCTCATACCAAACTATCAAACTAATGTAGACAAATTACAATTCATGTGCACGATTCCATGACGTGTACAAAATCACAATCCTTTGATCAACTCTCGTTATAAGACATTGATCAACATACTTATGACAAAATTGTTTATATACAAAATGAAAACACTCATTGAGGTGCAGCTGATCTGTTTGACTGCCTACATTTATCACTTTGCTTTTTAACCAGACTTTTGAAATGAACAAAACGTTCAAAAACAATTCAATCTATTCTTCAGGAAATTAACTCACACTTTTCAAGAAAACACTTCCTTCAACAAAAGAAAATACCTGGCCTCTACTACTGAGGGCTATTTTATTGGTTTGAAAAGAGCAGCATGGAGAAAATCCAAGACTCTTTTATTAGTTCATGCATTCCTAGTATTGAATGGTTGTCTATGTTGTTTCCTAGCCATGCATGTTGCACATATTTCCTACTTCTCAGTGGAAGGCACCTTGTGAACCATATTTTTTAAATAACAGCAGAAAGATATCCAAAATAAAAATGGCCATACCTTTCGTGTCAAAGTGCATTGGTTTGTCTAGCATTGTCACTTCATATAAACTCTCTTCACCACAACCGACAAGTTTATTCAGTTATTTTTCTCAAATGCCTATGCCAATCACTTTGTGAATATGTCAAGACTTGACATTGAAATGATTTCTTTGAAATGTCAGTCATATCAGGATTCTTGGTGACATCATCAATAGACAAAAGATTTCCATACAAACTATAGTGCTCAGACTCTCCCCGCGTTTGTGAGTGCTAGCAAGTCAACAGGCCAAGTGACCCTATCCAAGGTCATTTTGAACCTTGCCAATTCTCTTTTTGCAAAATCTTCTATTTTTTATTTTTTTCCCCATCTCCCAAGTCATTACTTCCTAGGTTTTGCCCTGAGCCTTAGTCCAGGTCAAAAAACAGGCTTGACGAGTCCGATACGAGCACAAGTTTAGACATTGTGATACAAACATACAAGACATTTTAAGGTATATTCCATACCGTTATTCATAGTAACCTCTACATCACCAAACCCTCCTACAATTTGAGACCAACCATATCCAACTACAGATGTTTCTGATTTATTCAGATTTTCTAAAAATATGGCAAACCAATCCCTTCTAAATGTAAAATGCTTGGAATCATCAAAATTAAGATACCATGCAGAAGGTAAAGAATTTCCAAACTATGATGTCACAAAAGCAAACTCTTCTCCCAAGTTTGGTCCCTGTTTATCAACCTTATCCCCATTTGTCTGTTTTAAGACCTTATTTTGTAAGAATTCATATTCTCTTTTCCAACAATCTCTCTTGAGATGTCCAAATTTATGTAAGTAATAACACCTAAATCTAGGTTTGCTGTTACAGTTAGAATCATTTGTTTTGAAGGGACTTGTTGGTCAGAGATCTGCCTTAGGTATGAAATGGTCTATTCATGCGCCCTAGACCCGGCCAACATTGAAAGACCGAGAGGAAGAAATGCCTCTCGTGCCAATCTCCAAAGATGGGCTGGTTCCCTTGCTATTCTAACTGGGGGGATTTGAGGATAAAGAACAGGAAAGAGATTAAATGACTGAAAGGAATGCAAATGGCCACAGGCCAAATATAACAAGGGTGATGAACTAACAACACGATAACTTAACTATACGTCGAATCAAATAGCACTCAATACAGAAAACTAACAAAAATTAAAACTAGGCACCTAACATGCGTAATCTCTAGGGCTATTCCAGGGTTCACGATTTATCAGAAGCTAAATCCAGATATTAGAATTCAAGCCTACAAATAAAACAGAGAATTTAATAGAAAATAAGCAATAGAAGACATACACACAAATAGAAGTCCAGAGTTAGAGCCAGACATTCTCTGTATTGATAGCAGAATTCGGGTTACATCAAGCTTCTAGCAAACGTCTATTGTTTTACAATAAAAGAGCAGGCTTATATACAGAAACATGGCGGTGGCAAAGAAGATAGGATTTGCAAGGAGAAACAGTTATGGAATAGTAACCAGGCATGGGCTGAAACTGATGACTCCTCCAAAATGTAGCTGCATCTCTTCAATGCTCTAACAGGTTCAGTTGGTGGCGCCGTCTCCTTGATTGTTGGAACCGCCCTGGCGAAAGATAGGATTTTGCATCCCCGGAAAGTCAAGTCCGGAAGCTTCCTATACCGACTGAGTTTAGATGGACAAGGATGCACCTGGTCCGAAAGATTAGAAGTGCCTCTGCAGAATTCGGGCTAAGGCAAGGGGGCTAGACAGGAACCAGGTGCCAGGTGCAGTCCATCTGAAAGGCTTTGGCACTTCTCAGCCCGGATTGGGCTGGATGCTCGAAAAACTGCAACCAAACCACTTGCAGCCTCGAAATCAATGCAAACGTCCAAAAGTCAAAGCGCAAAGCACTGCTCCTCTAAGCCGAAATTGCTTTGCGCTTGGAGAACTGAGCGAAATGTCCTGCTGCTTCGGATGAGGCGCAAGGGTTGAATAGTCAAAGGATGAAGCGCAGCTAACTTGCCCCGAACCTGCCTGGCACTTGAAAATGGTGCGCAAGCGCTTGGCGTCTTGAAGACAGCGATGGCGTAGAAAAGTCAACGGCCAAAGCGCATCAGAGTGGAGCGCAAATGCTTTGCGCTTGAAAGGGAGCGCGCAGCTGCTTGGGGCCTTGGGATGAGTGCTGGCATTAAAATGTCAACAGCCGAAGCACACCAATTTGTTCTGCATTTGCCTTGTCCACAAGAAAAGGAGCGGAACACCTTGGTGCCTCGAGAGCAGTGCTGGGGTTTGACAAGTCAAATGAAACTGCGCCCTACTTAGGTGCGAAATTGCTCTGGGCTTGGAGAACTGAACGCAACGTCTTGTGCTGGGGAGATGTGCCAGGTTTGAACAGTCAAAGGACAAAGCGCAATCTCCCGGTGCGAAATGGCCTTGCGCCCAAAAAGTGAAGCACAACAAGCCTGGCAAGACTTAGCATATTTTTCATTAAAACTAGCACTGCGTTTTGAAACGTCAACGAGCCCTGCGCTCTTTATCAGCTGCGAATATATCTTGCGCTCCGAGATGGGAGCGAAAAGGCTTTGCGCTCCTCAGGCAGAGCGCAAAGGCATTGCGCTTGGGAATTACCGCTTTCTGGCCTTAGCTAGGGTTTACTGTTGCTACGGTTCGAAATGGGCTCGCGCTCTTCTAAAACCGCATGATGAGTAAATAGAAACAACCGCACAGTGCTTTAGGCGTAGTCAAGAGAACCTTGATAGTAAAACGTAGGAAAGAGAAAAGCATCTTGAACAAGAAGGACAGAGTTTCTGGGAAGCAGAAATTACTGGACAGCAAAATATACACAATGTTGCAGAAATGCCAACATCTCTGGCGGCTCGTGGGGATATTGAGCTCACCTCAATGTTGAAATCCCAGGCCTTATCTGTTGGGCTCAGAGTCATCATCGCTATCGCTTTCTAAATGCTCGTTGGTAGCAACAGACTCTTCCTCCAACTTCTCTCTTTCTGTTTCTTCTTCCTCCTGGTGCGCACTGTGTTACTCCTCCTCGCGCCCGGGTACTTCGTCTTGGCGCTCATCAACTTCATCTCGAAGCTCTTGGCCTGCGCCTTCCTGGTGCTCGTGGCTTTCACCTTGGTCTCCTTCCTGAGCCTGATATTCCTCCTGCATCTGAATTTCTTCTTGTGCCTGGACTTCTCCATACTATTGAGGAGGTTCGGGTGGTGCGAGATGTGCCTGAATTCGGTCATAAGTTGCCTAGACCAGGGCCCAGTCGTCTTCATTGATCGCGTCGCGCCTTTGGAGCTCCCTAATCAGGTATTCGAAGGTTTCCAGCTGGCGAACGTCAGCATAATTAAACCTCTCGCTAAGGTCCACTAGACAAGCTTCCATCCGCGCGAACCCGACCGCATACTGCATCACCTAAAGCTCAGTAAGAGGCTCTTCCCAGCTATCAATCTCTGAGGTATCATTTTCAAAGGTGTCCCAAACTGATTGCAGCTCTTCTTTTGCCAAAATACGGTCTCCCCCGTCAGTGAAGCCAAGGAAACCAATCTATGCCAGAGTCTCGAAGTACATCAGAGAAAGCTTCCTTTCTCTCTCAAACATGTCTATTAGAGCTCGGGCCTTTCAGGTTGCTTTCGCCTTTTTAAAGAAAGATTTCAGCGTTATACTCGTAATAACCCACGACCAAGCAAGCTCGCACATCGGAGCAAGCTCGATGCCTATTTTGTCTAGGGTTTGTGCCCTCATGGCAAGCTCTAGCCATTGGTCAGTGTCCCTCTCAGCATCCTCTACAATGGAAGCGTCATGGGATACTAACTGCTTGGCCTCCCAGATGAACGTCAAGAGTGTTGCCGCCTTGCGCACTCTAATTCTAAAGTTGGTCAGGAAGCGACGGCGCACCTCCTTAACACGATCCTTAGACAAGACCTCTGCTTGCTCCGCTTTTGCTATCAACCGGGCCTGTAGCTCCTGAAACTAAGCATCCAAAACTTGCAACTGGCTTTGTGCTTCCTCCTGAACCTTGAGGCGCTCTTCAGATTCTTTCTTGTAGTTCTCCACCTCTTGTTCCAGAACAATTACCCGCTGCTACAATTGCTCCGCTTTGGACTGCGCTTCTTCAAGCTACGCCCTGGTGAGCACCAGGGTCTTTTCAAATTGTATATTTTTGGCCTCAACCTTGTAGCAGCGTGCTTTGAGGTGCTCTATGTGGAAGTAAAGGGATTTTGCCTCAACATGGATGTTTTCGACCTTCTCCGCGGGATCGAGCGTCCTCATATCTTCCACTGTATGACGGTAGGAGTAGTCTGTTGCCGTCATCTCCCCCAATGGCTTCTGGACCTTGGGCACTTTTTCCATCCTGTGGAGCTGCATATTTTGAGGATCAAACATGGCCCTTTTTTCCACTTGGGTTGGCGCCTGTGCATTTTTTCTCTTCTTGCCCTTAAGCTAGGTTGAGGAGTTCTGATGTGCTCGGCATATACTATCTGCAATCAGGCCCTCTTCGCAAAACTCCAGCTCCGTCTCCATTGACTCCTGCATTCTGTAGAGCGGTGCAAAGGGGAACAGAGCCCGCTGAGGGGTGGATTCAAGAGATGCGTCTGGAGTGGCTGAGGCAGCTACTGTAGCGACCTTAGGAGACGCCGGGGTTTGCACGGCCGCGACTGGGATGTTAGGATCAGGGGGCAGAATTTCCATGGAGGATGTTGCTGCAGCTATGGGCGGAAGACAAGCCAGGAGTTACTGTAGCATCGGACGTTGCAACTGAATGAACTAAACCTTAAGGAGCAGGGATAGATGTCACTAAGAAAATGATGCGTTGGATACCTGTTGCCACATTTGGCACAGGGTGCCATGTTTTCAGTTTTGTAAGTAATCTGCTCTTTCCCATTCTTCCTCTCTTCCCCTTTTCTTCACTTCTCTCTTTCTCCCTCTTCTTTGCAGTCGTATTCCTCCCTCTTCCCCTTAAACTTCCTCCAACAAATTTTCCAGCAAGCGTTCCCTGAAAATGGCTAAGTTTCAGGGCGCACCCCGACTTCGCAGCGAAGTCGGAGTGCGCCCTCCAAACGGAGCGCGGTAGGGACAATGCGAAGTGTGACAAAACAGGAAAACAAGCGAAAATTGACTAACGAAGTCGGGGTGCGCCCTCCAGACGGAGCGCAGTAGGGACAGTGCGAAGTGTGACAAAACAGGAAAACAAGCGAAAATTGACTAAGTGTGGGGCGCAACCCGACTTCGCAGCGAAGTCGGGGTGCGCCCTTCTTCCTGGGCGCACTAGGGAAGCAGTGCAGCAGAAAAATGACTAAGTGTTGGGGCGCAACCCGACTTCGCAGCGAAGTCGGAGTGCGCCCGCCTCTTAGTGCGCAGTCCGAACAGCAAAGAAGACAGCAAGTGCCGGTGCGCAACCCGACTTTGCAGCGAAGTCGGGGTGCGCCCTCTGACCAGTGCACAGTTGGGGAAGCAAGACCAGAAAATGACTAAGGCAAGATGACCCTCCCTACTGCGTTGATTTCTACCTGCGCAACCCGACAGTGATTAGATCCTGGGCGAAGTTGGATAAACTGCCTTTCAAGGCAGACACGTGTCATTCATCAGCATCCGACAAGTTTCCAACTTCGGGAATCGAGCCAAGACATGACCGGGATAAGGACAAAGCATGGGTTGCACTATCTGCGCCAACTACCACCATTTAAGTTGATGTAAAGTGCCATCTGCCGCACCTACCCGCATTCCTGCTGACCAAAGGTTTGACCCGACATACCGCCACGTAGCTGTACAGCCTTCAAGGATACCATGCCGCAAGTACAGTCCTGCCCGACAGAAGTCAGCATCAGCAGCTCCTCAGCCGCTTGTGTCAGCTAATGTTTAGTCTGGGACTTTGTGCCCGAGAATGTAATCGGGGGGGGGAACCTGAGGCTATAAATAGCCATGGAATTCATTGTAAAATGGGGTGGAAGGGGAATATATTGCTAGGGAATTATTGAAGCTGTGCGTTTGCCTCTAATACAAGCATATACTTGGCTCTGCTTACTGTCTTTTATCTTGTATGCTGCCTCTCCTTGTCATTTCTGCCTCATGTTTCTTGTATCATTGCTTATCGTTGTACTCGAACTCCGGACCCCGGTATTTGATGATCAAGTATTCCTGGAATGCATAGATAGAGGATACATAGGATTAATGATAGTTGTAGTTTCAATGTGTGCTTTGTAAAGGAATGTTGTTAGTAGCGGTGATTGATTCGTTGTCGTGCTGCTTATTCCCCCCACCCAACTCCAATCACATTTGGATTCTCTTTCCGCACTTTTATCTCTTTCCCTGCACTCTTATCTTAACACTAAAAACCCCACAGAAGCCGGCCTTCTCCGGAGATTGGCACGGAAGGCATCCCTTCCTTCCGGCCTTTCAATCTGGTGGGCGAATCTGGGCGCAATAACAACAAATCCTTTCCTCATGGCAGATTCGTAACCAACAGTTTCTCTGGCACGCCCGGTGGGACATGGTAGTTTCCCACCCCCAAACAGAATCGAAGCACGAGTGCTCGCTTCATTGCTGTTAAAAATCAGAGCACCTGGCGACTCTGCAAATATCTGAACACTCTCTGAGTCCGTGAAGACCGGTCCTAACGCCTTCATGCAAACAAAAAGGTGGCGAGCAAAAGGAATCCGGGAAACCCGCCTGACTTTTACGAAATTGACATTGACGCTCCAGGCGAGCGCGTCAGGCTGGCTGATTACCAAGCTCGCGTAGAAGAAATTCAAGAGGCCGAGGCTGAAATTGAAGAAGTTGAGGCCGAAGAAGAATCTACATCTTCGGACAGTTCCGACACCGAGTACACTACCGGGTCAGAAGAAGACATGGCTGCCCAGCAGGATGATGATGACCTCTTCCCGGCGGTGGACTCTACGGGGCCCTTGGCCCTAGTCAGACAGCAAGCTGTGCCCCCTCCCGCTTTAAAGTCTATCCCTACGTATGACGGCTACGGCAAGACGGCATATGAACACATCCAGGACATTCTGGCCCTAGCTGCGCTACATTCCATCACTAACGAAGGTGTGAAGACCCGTCTGCTGTCCCTTTCCCTAAGGGGAAAGCTTCTCTACTGGTGGAGATCACTGCCAGAGGGATCTATCACAGGGTGGCGACAGTTAGCCGGCAGGCTCGTGAAAGGATGCAACGAGTCTGCTGATCCCTCTTCTTTGCTGCATCAATTCCAAAGTATACAGAGACACCCCCAAGAGGAGGTGTCAGACTTCAACATCAGGTTTGCGAGGTCTTGGAAACGAGTACCTCGCGAACTCCAACCGTCAGCAGGTCAAGCCGCCTACTACTACCTTAGATCCTTCAACTCAGACATTTGCCTGCTGCTGAAGGTAGCTAGAATCGACTCGTTCCCTGCTCTGTACGAGGCTGCCCAACAAGCTGAAATGGATATCATTTCCATCGGCAGACTTCCGCACAGGGTACAGCCGCCCATCTACCCTGACTTCCCCCGATCTCAGTATCCATCAGCTTCTGATCCAGAGTCGTCCACTTCAGGACAACAACCCCAACAGCAATGGAATCCGGCGCCGGTCGTGAATCCTTACGGCCCGCCACAAATTCATTATCCGCCTCCTCCTCCTCCCCATTTTTCCAGCACTTCCTGCTCCCCCGCAGTATGCACAATATTCAACACCTCCTCCATTGGCTGCGTTACCTCCCCCAGCTCAATTGCCGCCTCCTGACAATGATATTCAGAACAAAATCCTCCAGGAGGTACGGGCTCTGGCCTCTGGGTATCACACCATGTCCAACGACATGACCATCCTGAAGAAGAAACAGGCCCAGATGGACCTTGTTCCAAGGAGGCCATATCCGCCCCCGACATTGACGAAAGACCGAACCCCCGAGCAACAACTGCAAAGGCGGCCCCCTCCGAGGAATGCTGCCATTGAGGACCAACCTGGCACTTCTGACCAGGTCAACTGGTGCACCACGTGCAATGACCCGCATGCCGAGGATGACTGCACTCTGCATCAACACTACCTCCAGACCTTGGCCGGCAGCGCCATAGAGGACGAAGAACTCTACATGATCCTGGGCGATGAAAGTAACTTCGCCGTCCCAGAGGAAGATCCGTTGCCGCCTCCTGCCAAGGAAAACAGAAAGTCTGCTGAAGCCGCTGTAAAACCCTTAAAAGTGTACGCCAGAAGAGATAAGGCCCAACCTGCTGGGCTACCACCTGACAAGAGGCTGTGGCCCTACACAGCCAAAGAGAAGACTCCTCCGGCAAAGACTCCCGCAGTCAAGCCTCCCATAGCCAAAGCTCCCCCGGCTAAAGCTCCCGCTGCTCAGCCTCCAACTGAAACCAAAGAACAAGCTCAAGAGAAGCTGAGATATCCATCTCTGACCAAGAGACAGAGAGTTGAGGCCACTCAGCAGTAACGGACGAAGTATGAGCCGGCAAAAGAAGCGGAAGGAGCTAGCACCTCGGGCTACAGCATAGTAGACGAATTGAAGAGGACCCCCGCAAGAATCAACATGTATGATGCTCTTCAACTCCCAGGCCAGGTTGATCTGCTGCAGGAATCTCTGAAGATCATGAAGAATGGCAAGCAGATACAGCCCGCTGTTCTGGTGCAACCTCTGACGGTCTCAGCCACTGGGAAGAACAGACCACCTCCCTTCTATCTGTCACTACGGATGCAAGGGTACATAGTGCACAACTGTATGGTGGACTCTGGTGCTTCCACGACTGTTATGCCGAGAGCCGTCTACGACGAGATCGGGATGGAGTACACAAGGAGCAGCCAAGGCGTGCTGCAACTAGACAGCACCCCTGTCAAGACAATCGATGTCATTAAGGACATCCCTATTCGGCTGCACAAAGCTCTCGACATTGTGGTCATCCAAGAGGTCGTGGTTGTCGACTTGGAACCCTACTTCGGCATGTGTCTCTCCAGGGAGTTCACTGCGAAGTTGGGAGGGTATCTGTCTCTGGACTATTCACACATGGAAGTGCCCTTCAAGGGAAGGAGACTGAAAATTTACAATGAAAAGCCTTCCACTTTCTTAGTAGAGAAGATACCCGGAGAAGAGTCGCAGGACTGCATGGTTCAGCTGACGGAGGAAGAACTGGTGATAGTGGACATGACAGAGCAAGCTCTCGAGCTGCTGCAAGTAGAAGATGAATTCTCCTTGCGGGACTTCAACGCCGTGATTGAAACACTGTTGTTCAGCCTGAGAGGCTTGACAAGTCGGCCAAAAGAGAAGTGGGACCTGCACCTGAAAAGCTATGGAAGCTTTTCTTTGACGGCGCACGATACAAGAATGGCGCCGATGCTGGAGTACTTTTGGTTTCCCCAACCGGGATCCAAAAGGACTACACCTACAGGCTGGCCTGGAGCTGTACCAACAACGCGACGGAGTACGAAGCCTTGTGCTTGGGTTTGCGAAAAGCGGAGAGGCTAGGGATTAAGCATCTGCAGATCTTCGGCGACTCAGAGTTGGTGTGCCACCAGATTACGAATAAGTGCGCCTCCAAAAAGCACTATCTCAAGGCGTACCGTAATCGGGTCTGGGATCTGATGGAGTCTTTTGACTCGTTGAATGTCAAGGCTATATCACGCGAGAAAAACAAGCATGCTGACATTCTGGCGTCTGTTGGAGCCAGGTACATTCCGGCTGATAACACTGTCCAAAATCCGAATCCGGTCCGTACCATTTACAGGCCTTCGTGCTCGATAAGGACACCCACCGGCAGGTGTTCGATTGTGACGAGGAGATCGTCACATTTTTGGTTAACGAAGCGTGTTCAATCGAAGGTAGAGACCCTGATGACGAGCAATATGAGGGGTTGATACAGCTGAAAAATAATCATGTCCCAAAAGGACTGATTACACTTGAGAGTCTATTTGATCAAAATGACAGAGCAATATCACACCGGATCAAAGTAGACCCGAAGCAGTACGCCGACCTGGAGCTGGAACCTGGAAAAACAATCAAGGTCGGGACAGACTGCACCACAGAGGAACTCGAGCAAATAAGAACACTGTGTCAAGAGTTCCCTGACATCGTAGCCTGGTGCTACCAGGACTTGAAGGGGTATGACAGAAATATTATCCAGCATACCATTGAGCTAGAAGATGGCGCCAAGCCATTCCGGCAGAAGCAGAGGGCCGTAAATCCGAAGATCGAGGCCATGATGAAAGCCGAGCTCCTGAAGATGCTGGAAGCCAAGATCATCTACCCCATCAAGCATTCATCTTGGGTTGCGAACTTGGTTCCCGTGAGGAAGAAGAACGGAGACATCCGTCTCTGTGTGGACTTCAGAAATCTGAATCAAGCCTCCCTCAAGGACCATTATCCGCTTCCCCAAATCGATCAGATCCTCCATATAGTTGCTGGAGCCCAGAGATTTTCCCTCTTAGATGGCTTTTCTGGGTACAACCAGATATGGGTCAAGGATGAGGACCAGCATAAGACGGCGTTCACCACAAAATGGGGAACGTTCGCCTATCAGCGCATGCCTTTCGGCTTATCCAATGCTGGCGCCACATTCCAGAGAGCCATGGACCTGGCCTTCCGAGAGCTGCTCAACAAAGTTATTGTCATCTACTTGGATGACATGACTGTATTCTCTCACAGGAGAGAGGACCATGTTCCCCACCTGCGGCAAATATTTGAAAGGTGTCGTGAATTCGGCATCTCCATAAACCCGAAGAAATCTGTCTTCGCGGTAAAAGAGGGTAAGTTGCTGGGGCATGTCATCTCCGAGAAAGGCCTAGCCGTGGACCCTGATAGAGCAGAAGCCCTCCTCCGCTTGCCCGCTCCAATTGACAAGAAGGGGCTGCAGTCCTTCTTCGGCCAGATCAACTTCGTGCGGAAGTTCATACCGGACTTCGCACAGGTAATCAAGCCCATGGCCGAACTGTTGAAAAAGGATGCAAAATTCTTATGGACTGATGAGAGAGGGCAGGCCTTCGAGGAAATCAAGGCTTGAATTGCACAAGCTCCGGTGTTGATAAACCCGGACTACTCCAAGGATTTCATCCTGTACGCGGTGGGAGAACCCGAGAGTTACGCCGCAGTCCTGACCCAAAAGGGAGACGATGGCGAGGAGCATCCCATAGCGTTCCTGAGCCAAGTGATTCAGCCGCATGAAGAAAAGTACAACTTTATAGAGCGGCAGGTTCACGCAGTTATGAAATCCCTCCGAAAGTTCAGGCACTTTGTCTCCCAGAGCCGAACCACTGTCTTTGTGATACACCCGGACGTCCGAAGTTTCATCATACAAGGAGAGCCGGGTCACAAGAGAGCAGGATGGATTGCTAAAATCCAGGAGTTCGACATCGAAGTGCGGCCAACCAAGCTTATCAGAGGCCGAGCCTTGTGCCAGGAGCTGGCCCGAAGCGCAGCAGCCCAGATATCCGCCTGTAAGTGGGAGGATCCAGCAACAAACACCAACCTAGCCAACTCCTTACCCGAGGAGTGCGACTGGACAGATGACCTGGTGAAATATTTCTGCACCGGAAGATGTCCAGACCACCTGAATGCCTCACAAAGGAGGTTTCGGCTAGGTGCACTGAAATACACTCTTCGCCCCGAGGGGCTGTACTTTAAGAACATTGACGGCATCCTGTTGCGGTGCGTCAGAAAAACAGACCAACCCAGGATCCTCGGAGAATTTCACTCCGGGATGCCTGGGGGTCACCATTCTGCAAGGCCTACGGCCTTGAAAATAATCAGAGTTGGGTACTACTGGCCCACTCTATTTACAGACGCGCATGCGGTCTGTACGAAATGTGATCAATGCCAGAGATTTGCTGGCAGAAATAGAAAAGCACCCTTGCCCCTTCAACCGATCCAAGCCGAGACTCCGTTTCAGCAATGGGGTCTGGACTTTATCGGGGTGATTACGCCGAACTCTGCAGCGGGGCACAAGTTTATCCTTACCGCCACCGACTACTTCACACGGTGGGCAGAGGCGATCCTCACAAAGAACGCCGACCAGGAGACGGTCATCAGGTTCCTTGAGAGCCTCATTACTCGTTTCGGGGTCCCTGAGTCAATAGTAACGGATAATGGTCCGGGGTTCGCAGGCGCTGTACTCACGGAGTACACTAGCAAATACGGCATTTATCACAAAATGTCTTCCAATTACTACCCGCAGGGGAACGGTCTTGCCGAGTCCACCAATAAGAATTTGTTGAAAATCATCAGAACAGTAGAGAAAAACAAGAGGACTTGGCACCTACTGCTGGATCGGGCGCTGTGGGCGGATAGGATATCCTTCAAGAAGTCCATTAAAACGTCCCCTTATGCGCTCGTATACGGCAAAGAAGCAGTCTTGCCAACCCACATCGAAATTCCTGCTCTCTGGATGCTTGATGAAGAAAGAGGCAGCGGGGACCCGGTAGATGACAGACTTTGCCAACTGCTACAGTTAGAGGAAGACAAAGAAAAAGCTTACCAGGCCTTCACCAAGCACGCTGAAGCGACCCAAGGTTGGTTTGCAAAAGGTACCACTGCCCGAGTTTTCAAAACCGGGGACCTGGTGCTAAAGTGGGATTCACTGAAGGCGAAGCCGGGCAACCACGGCAAGTTTGATGCCCTATGGGAGGGCCCCTATCAGATTGCCCGGGTAAATCAGTTCAACGCGTTTGTGCTCCGGGACATGGAGGGACATCTTCTTCCTATTCCCGTCAACGGGTTCCACCTCAAAATTTACCGCCACTGAAGGCGCCCGAATGGGTCCTTGTACAAATTTCCCTTTTGCATTTTCAGTTTTCAGAATGTAAATATTTCAGTTTTTTAGTTTTTAATTTTTCAAATAGCCCAAGTAAAATCTAAGGCAAAACCCCGACTTCGCGACGAAGTCGGGTAGTGCTCCTTGAACGGTGCGAAGTTCGAAAGAAGGCAGCTGAAAAGAGGAGCTAAAATGACTAAGTATGGGTGCGCAACCCGACTTCGCAGCGAAGTCGGGCTGCGCCCCTCCAAAGGGCGCAGTTGGGTAACAGACGGCAAGAAAATGCCAAGTGTCAAACTGCGCAGGCAAACCCGGGCGAAGTCGGAGTGCGCCCATCTTCCGGGTGAAGTCGGAGTGCGCCCATCTTCCGGGTGAAGTCGGAGTGCGCCCGAATTTCGGGCGAAGTCCGAATAACCCACCATGGAGAACACAAAAAATTCTAAGTGTGGGCCCAGGGCAAAGTTGGGTCATGGGCTAGAAATTCTTCCTAGTAAAGTGTGCCCAGACGGCGGCGATGACGTCAGCAATGGCCCAACGTCCAAGGAGGTTTAAATGATTGCATAGCTTTCAAGAATGATGCATTAAAAAAGTAAGGTGCGTTTGGACCAACGGCTAATGGGGTAAGCTTTTCGAAAATAAGCCCATACGCAGCCGCCAAAAATCATAACACCTCCACCAACCCCAAGTTAACCGCCCTAACTCCCTCCCTCGCGCCATTAATGTTGCAGTCATTGTCTACAAAAAGGACCCTGGTGCAACCCGAGTTTTCAAAACCAAGGACCTAGTGCTAAAGTGGGATTCACTGAAGGCGAAGCCGGGAAACCACGGCAAGTTTGATGCCCTATGGGAGGGCCCCTATCAGATTGCCCGGGTAAATCAGTTCAACGCGTTTGTGCTCCGGGACATGGAGGGACATCTTCTTCCTATTCCCGTCAACGGGTTCCACCTCAAAATTTACCGCCACTGAAGGCGCCCGAATGGGTCCTTGTACAGATTTCCCTTCTGCATTTTCAGTTTTCAGAATGTAAATATTTCAGTTTTTTAGTTTTTAATTTTTCAAAGAGCCCAAGTAAAATCTAAGGCAAAACCCCGACTTCGCAGCGAAGTCGGGTAGCGCTCCTTGAACGGTGCGAAGTTCGAAAGAAGGCAGCTGAAAAGAGGAGCTAAAATGACTAAGTATGGGTGCGCAACCCGACTTCGCAGCGAAGTCGGGCTGCGCCCCCTCCAAAGGGCGCAGTTGGGTAACAGACAGCAAGAAAATGCCAAGTGTCAGACTGCGCAGGCAAACCCGGGCGAAGTCGGAGTGCGCCCATCTTCCGGGTGAAGTCGGAGTGCGCCCATCTTCCGGGCGAAGTCCAAGTGCGCCCTGAATTTCGGGCGAAGTCCGAACCCACCATGGAGAACACAAAAAATTCTAAGTGTGGGCCCAGGGCAAAGTTGGGTCATGGGCCAGAAATTCTTCCTAGTAAAGTGTGCCCAGACGGCGACGATGACGTCAGCAATGGCCCAACGTCCAAGGAGGTTTAAATGATTGCACAGCTTTCAAGAATGATGCATTAAAAAAGTAAGGTGCGTTTGGACCAACGGCTAATGGGGTACGCTTTTCGAAAATAAGCCCATACGCAGCCGCCAAAAATCATAACACCTCCACCAACCCCAAGTTAACCGCCCTAACTCCCTCCCTCGCGCCATTAATGTTGCAGTCATTGTCTACAAAAAGGACCCTGGTGCAACCAGAAAATTCAAATTGTTCAAGCTGACTCCCTGACTGCAAGGAATAAAGCTGACAAACTCAGAAGCCGTAATTCCTGCCTCTGTTGTTTCGAAAAGGATGGACAAGGGGAAAGCGCCCATACAGGCGCAATCTAGTGAAGAACGGCGCGAAGCTGAGGAATCACCAGAGTCGAGCGCTCATGAGAGCGAAGCGCCGCAGAAGGACCAGAAAAGAAAATCCCGAACAAAGAGGCGCGTAGTTGGCCAGACTCCGCCGCCACCAGTTAATCGCTTGTCCGGGTACAAGGACGGCTCTTTCTCCATCAGTCTCTCCAAGCTGCGGCTGAACATTGCAAAGTGGGTAGACAAGGTTTCGCCCTCCCACCACCTCGGAGCTGCGTATAAATCGAACTTGTACTGGTTCTTGTGCCCTCCGACTCACTGGTGCCCGGAGCTGGTTGAAGCAATTGTAGAACATTACAAACCAGCTGCCCGGCAGGTCTGCGACAACAAAGGAAAGGTGTTGTTCACCCTCTTCCGGGAGAGCGTCCAGCCAGCGTTCGCCCCAGGGCTCCAGTACGAGCCCGGCGCAATTGTCAGAAGGGTGAACCTAGATGAGCAGACCGGCAGATTTACACAGACGAAGCGGATGAGAGAGTTTCTAGATTCAGAGCTGAAGACTCCGCTGGCGGCTGGACAGTAGCCAACTGGCCCCATACCGCTGGACAGATTTGAAAACAAGTATATCTACATCATCCTGGCGTGGGTCCCCGGCTGCGACTTTGACAAAGTGGTACGGCCTTACCAGCTGGCAATGGCAGAATGTATCCTGCATGGAGAGTTCTACGACTCCACGGCGCAAAAAAGTGGAAAGCGCCCTATCTTCTTCGACTGGGCGGACTGGCTGGCGTATGCAATACATTCAAGCCTAGTTAAACTGCAGCAGAAGCAGTCAACGGATTTCCGGTTTTGTTCCTTCCTCGCATGGCTGTGCCTATATCATATGCATTACCGGATGAACGTCCCAGACTTAAAGAAGGTGAATGAAAAAGGAGAGCCGCTCCCCGTGTACGAATGGACAGAGATTCTGTACAGAAAGGGCTCATTCTATGAGTTTAATATCAAATTTCTGTGCCAGGTCATGGGGCTGTTCAACCGGAGTGCGTGTCGCCCACCGGAAGCCCTGACAAAGTACCTGTGGAAGAATGAGTACGGGGACACCTTCCGGCTGACTCAGGGCATCATAGTTAGAATCTACGGGTTCAAGGGGAAGCCGTTCTTGCTCCCCTACTTCTGCACTGACCATCAGTTCGGGATGGAAATTGCGCGGCAGATGGACTACATTGAAGAGGAATTTGGCCAGGGCAAAAAGAAAGGTCACATATTTCAGTATCCTATGACCTGGGCAAATACCCAAGTTTTCGAAATCGGGCAGCACGTCTACCTTGAGCGAGAACTCATCGATATGGGTCTGATAATGCTGCCGCAGCGCTGGAAGTACGACCCAATTGGGGTCAGGGGAAAATTCACGCACATCTGTCCCAGAGCTGAGATCATGCAGGAAAGAAGGAACAGGACAGGTGCAGACCTCCACTGGCGCATTGACTTGATGCAATCATGGCCACCATGGCATGATTTTTATTGTGAAGAGGTGATGTACGATCCAGATCGAAACCCGGACCACCGGATGGAGTCGGCGGGCTTCAAAAAATTCCTCGCTAAGGTGGCGCCCCTCAACTGGCATAAAGACAAAATCATTGAATGTTGGAAGATGAGGTGTCGCACACAGCATGATAAATCCAACCGGAGGAACCTGGCTGTTGACGATGAATTTTCGACACTATATGACCAGCACGTCGACACGTGGCGGCCCTTCGAATTTCGCGATTGCGTTCCCCGAGGCGCAAAGATAAGGTTTAAAAGGGGACCCAACTCACAGCCATCGTCAACCCCTACGACTTCCAGCGCAACTCCAACAAGCAACCAAGTGGGCCCGATGCAGCCTGTGGCTACTGAGGCAGTGCTCGAAAGGGCGCAAAGTTCAGAGCAGTCAACCCCTGAGGTAGCCCCTCCAGCGGAAAAAGCATCCGCGCTGCCAACTAGCAGACCAAGTGCGGCAGGCATCCTTCCAGCCAGACCCAGGTACAAGTTTACCGTGGGAACGTCAGCACCTGCCGCCCCGACATTATCTCTTTCCTCTGGACCAGCCACGGCACCAGAAGAGAAGAAGAAGAAGAAGGTTGAAAGGGCCAAGCGGCCTAAAGAGCCTGTACAGCAATCAGCCGCAGAGCAGTCGGGAGCAGCAGCGCCGGAGGTTGTCTCTTTGGACAGCCCTAAACTAGAAACAGGCACCCAGGCTGCAAGCGTCCCTCCAACGGCGGCTCAGGCGGAGCCCGCAGGTACGTCCACTGTTTCTCTTCCCCAAGTCCAAGTCAGCCCTGCAAAAGCCCCATCTCCCACCTCATCAGGGCAAGCCATAGCCGCGTCCCCCTCTTCCCAAGCTACCCAGCCATCTAGCGGCCTACATTCCTTCGACCAGTTTGCTCAGGATCCCAACGCCTTCCAATCACTGAGTCAAACCCTAGAGCCCTCACCCGCAGCCAGTGCTGAAGCCGCGCCTTCCTAGCCGCGCTCCTCGCCCCAGCCGTCCGAAGCCCTGTCGGCGCCATCCACTCAGACTCCTGTTTCCCCTAGGACCCGTTCGCCCTTAAAGACTGCCACCCCCTCTGGAATCCCTCCTACTTCGTTGTTCGCAGGGAAAATGCCGTAGCAAGACCAGACGTTGGAGGACCTCGACTTCATGAATATCACAGAGGACCAGCCTCTGGCAGTAAGAGCCGCGGGGGGTTCTGCCTCCTTTCTCCAGGGCGTGAAGCGCAAAAGGGCCGAAGAGATAGCCGCTCCGGTAAAACGCACAAAGTTTGACCTAGACAGGAGAGTGCTCATGACAGAAAAGTTGATCCCAAAGGTGAAGAAGCCTCTCCGGGAGATGACCGAGGCGGACTACGAGCATCAGACGAAGGAGAAAAGCTTTGACGACATCAACGAGGAATATGAAATTCGTGGTATTCGTCGTAGGACAGACAATCTCCTTGTCAAACATCTCGAGACCCAGGAGGCGCTTTTCCAGCTGCAAAATAACACAAGGCAGCTCGAGGAGGACCTGGCTAGGGCCACTACACGCAGCTAGGATCCGCGCAACAGGAAATAGAAGAGCTTAAGGCTCAGCTGGCCGCCTCTCAGCAGGAGGCCGCAGCACAGAAACAGACAGCCGAGCAGCTGTCAGAAGAGAGAAGAGCGGCGCTGGAGCAAGTTTCACAGCTTCAAGATTCGCTGAAACAGGCGCAGTCGCAGCTTACAGAGAAAGCATCACAAGCGGCGGCCTTTTCAAAGAGCAAAGCTAAGGAGATGCGGGCTAGTCTGCTACAAGGTTGCAAGCCCAACCTTGTCAAGTCCTTATCAGTTCTGGACTTCGCGTCTAGGATTGAAGAAGTATCTGCCCAGGGAAAGCCTATGGTAGAGGAAGCCGAACACCAGGCGAGGCAATGGCTGGACCTGGCTATAAAACTTGAGGAGTTTGAGCGCAAAGGCTTCCAAATTGCCCCTATGTCCCAACTTGCCTCAGAGTGGGCAGATGCAAGGGTAACCTTGCATACTTATTTTGACAAGACAGAGAGGATTAGAACTGCCAGGAAGGCGCTGGACGCCCTAGAACATGAAAGGAACATTCTCCTGGCCCCCTTTCACACTCTGTCCGAACACGGGTGCCCGAGCTACGTCAAAGATGGCGAGTTTCTGACCCTTGAGCAGGTTAAGAAGAATTGGCTGTCCTTCGAGACAGATATAGTAGAAATTGATAGCTGGGTAGAGCCAATTCAAGAAGCTCAGGTCACCCAGATGGTGTCGAAATACTGTAAAATCAACTCCTCCCTAAAGGAGTTGGGAAGAAGATATAACACCATCGACCTGCACGCGGTCGCTGCATTCCACGCAGCACTAAGAGAGATCAGCGACCTCGCACCTTTCCAAGCAGCAGTCTAGGACCAAGCCAAGGCTGCATACCAACGCATCAGCGAGTGGGAGGCTGACAGTGGAGAACATTCAGATTCAGAAGGTGAAACTGAGGAGGCAACTGGTGAAAGCGAATCTGAAGAAGAACAGTTGCCTGGAAGGAAGAGATCAGAGCAGCAGAAGGCAGGGAAAGGAAGTTCCTCTGCACCCAATGGATGAAGGCATGGTTCTTTGCGTCGAGGCGAGCTCGACACCCCGCGAGCCGCCAGGAATGTTGCCACATTTGGCACGGGGTGCCATGTTTTCAGTTTTGTAAGTAATCTGCTCTTTCCCTTCCTTCCTCTCTTCCCCTTTTCTTCACTTCTCTCTTTCTCCCTCTTCTTTGCAGTCTTATTCCTCCCTCTTCCCCTTAAACTTCCTCCAACAAAGTTTCCAGCAAGCGTTCCCTGAAAATGGCTAAGTGTCAGGGCGCACCCCAACTTCACAGCGAAGTCGGAGTGTGCCCTCCAGACGGAGCGCAGTAGGGCAGCGAAGTCGGAGTGCGCCCTCCAGACGGAGCGCAGTAGGGACAGTGCGAAGTGTGACAAAACAGGAAAACGAGCGAAAATTGACTAAGTGTTGGGCGCAACCCGACTTCGCAGCGAAGTCGGGGTGCGCCCTTCTTCTGGGCGCACTAGGGAAGCAGTGCAGCAGAAAAATGACTAAGTTTTGGGGCGCAACCCGACTTCGCAGCGAAGTCGGAGTGCGCCCGCCTCTTAGTGCGCAGTCCGAACAGCAAAGAAGACAGCAAGTGCCGGTGCGCAACCCGACTTCGCAGCGAAGTCGGGGTGCGCCCTCTGACCGGTGCGCAGTTGGGGAAGCAAGACCAGAAAATGACTAAGGCAAGATGACCCTCCCTACTGCGCTGTTTTCTACCTGCGCAACCCGACAGCGCTCAGATCCTGGGCGAAGTTGGATAAACTGCCTTTCAAGGCAGACACGTGTCATTCATCAGCATCCGACAAGTGTCCAACTTCGGGAATCGAGCCAAGACATGACCGGGATAAGGACAAAGCATGGGCTGCACTATCTGCGCCAACTGCCACCATTTAAGTTGATGTAAAGTGCCATCTGCCGCACCTACCCGCATTCCTGCTGACCAAAGGTTTGACCCGACATACCGCCACGTAGCTGTACAGCCTTCAGGGATACCATGCCGCAAGTACGATCCTGCCCGACAGAAGTCAGCATCAGTAGCTCCTCAGCCCGCTTGTGTCAGCTAATGTTTAGTCTGGGACTTTGTGCCCGAGAATGTAATCGGGGGGAACCTGAGGCTATAAATAGCCATGTAATTCATTGTAAAAGGGGGTGGAAGGGGAATATATTGCTAGGGAACTATTGTAGTTGTGTGTTTGCCTCTAATACAAGCATATACTTGGCTCTGCTTACTGTCTTTTATCTTGTATGTTGCCTCTCCTTGTCATTTCTGCCTCATGTTTCTTGTATCATTGCTTACTGTTGTACTGAACTCTGGACTCTGGTATTTGATGATCAAGTATTCCTGGAATGCATAGATAGAGGATACATAGGATTAATGATAGCTGTAGTTTCAATGTGTGCTTTGTAAAGGAATGTTGTTAGTAGCGGTGATTGATTCGTTGTCGTGCTGCTTATTCCCCCCACCCAACTCCAATCACATTTGGATTCTCTTTCCGCACTTTTATCTCTTTCCCCGCACTCTTATCTTAACACTAAAAACCCCACAGGAAGCCGGCCTTCTCCGGAGATTGGCACGGAAGGCATTCCTTCCTTCCGGCCTTTCAATCTGGTGGGCGAATCTGGGTGCAATAACAACAAATCCTTTCCTCATGGCAGATTCGTAACCAACAATACCAACGCGAAAGCGTCAAATAACTGAGAAACTAGTGGCAAGGAAGAAAGGGGCTACGACTGAAACAGAGGGTTAGGGATGACTGCAACAGGGACGCCGAATGCGATTTGGGTAGACAATAGGGTTTCGGCGCCTGGAGGGGGAGTTGCCAGAGGGGCGAAAGTGAAAGAAAGGGATAGAGGACAAACATGCAGGCTCGAAAGCTGCTAGAGCTTAAGTGGTGAACTCTTGCGTTATTGGTCTTGCTCCTCCTTTATCTTACGCCTCTTTATCCAGATCAATGACCGGGACTTTGGGTTGCGCCTGTTGTGCCTGCTGGACATGCTGCGCCTGCTGGACCTGAGCAGGAATTTCTGAAGCGCCACCTCCCATGGCTGCCGATGTTGTCGGAGGGTTTGTACCAAAGGGGCGGGTCGAACCAATCTGAGACCTCTTCGCAACGTTTTGGGACACAGGTGCAGCAGGAGCGCTCCTCTTCTTTGGAGTGGCCTCCTTTTCTAGGAGCGGCTGCTTGCCCCTACCCTTGACAAGTGGCACCTGACTAGCATGAAATTCCAATACCGCCGCCACATCTTCAACCCTGTTGGGGCTTTGGGTACTCCTAGGCACAATGTTGGCAAAGAATACGGGCCGATGGGTTTTATAATACCTGTCAAACGCCTCGGAGAAGTTTTGATCCATTACAAGCATTGGGTCGAATGCTCCCTTCCCATTGTGGACCCTCATGATCCACCAGTTCGTGATTTTCTCATCTGACCACTCCGCCACTTTGCTTTTTATCGCCTTGAACACTTCGTCGTCAGGGTCATGCACCGGGTTCTGTGCAGGGTTGTACTCGGCCTCCATTGTGTAGAACTCATTCCACGGGGAGGACACCATCCTTTCCACGTGACATTCTAGGTCAAGCCCGGAGGGGTTATTGCGTTGCGCTTGGATGTCCGAGCGCGGACAGCAGTGAAAGCTTTGTCCCAATCTTATCTCTGAAAACGTTTAGCGGGTAGTACCTCCACCACTGAGGAAGGTCAATCAGACCAAACTCGTACAACCTTACAGCTAGAAAGGTGTTCTGCCCATTGACCGATACTTTGATGTCGTCAAGCTCGAAAGGCCAAGGGCAAGTCTCATCTGACCACTCCGCCACTTTGCTTTTTATCGCCTTGAACACTTCGTCGTCAGGGTCGTGCATCGGGTTCTATGCAGGGTTGTACTCGGCCTCCATTGTGTAGAACTCATGCCATGGGGGAAGGACACCATCCTTTCCACGTGCCATTCTAGGTCAAGCCCGGAGGGGTTATTGCGTTGCGCCTCGATGTCCGAGCACGGACAGCAGTGAAAGCTCTTTGCTATGATCTTGTCTCTGAAAACATTTAGCGGGTCGTACCTCCACCGCTGAGGAAGGTCGATCAGACCAAACTCGTACAACGTTACTGCCAGAAAGGCGTTCTGCCCATTGACCGATACTTTGATGTCGTCGAGCTCGAAAGGCCAAGGGCAGGTAAGCTGTCTTTCTTCGTCCTTTGTCGTACGTATCATCGACGAAGTCACACTGATGGGCGACTTCGAGGGCGAATAGGTATTCAGTTGTGTAGTACGGCAACAAGAAGGGTTTGCCAGTAAACCCGAAGATTCGCACAACAAGGCCTTGCGTTAGCTGAAAAACGTCACCGAGCAGCCCTTGTACCACATAGTCTCTCATCCCCCTTGGAACTCGCTCGCAGACACCATATATGATTTCCAAGGCCGGGCCGAGGAATTCTCTGTTGAAGTTATAGTACGACTCGCGTCTTGATAGACTTTGAGTCCATTGGTAAACGGGGAGCGCTTTGCCTTCCTTGTTGGTGCGGTTCTTAGCGATGAAGGCGAAACGACTGTGCATGTGGTAGAAGAAGTACCACGCCATGAACGAGCAGCTTTGGAACGCCATGCTCTGCCCGGTTTGCACTCCGCACAGCTGGATATGCAGCTGCCGCGACACCCAGTCTGCCCAGTCGAAAAATACAGGCTTCACTCCCTACGCCACGACATCGGGAGAATAGAATTCTCCATGAGATATACACTCGACAATCGATACCTACTAGTTATACACTTGGGCGTCCGTGGAGAGCCCGGTGATCCATGCCAGCATGGAGTAGAGGTCGGGATTTTTGAACTTCCTCAGGGATTTGGGGAGTTCTGGCAAAGTTTTGGGCGTTGGCTTCTCCGTCAGCTGAGCTTCCATAAACTGCCTCATTTGCACTGTGTTGGTGTATCTCTCATTTTGCTCAGTGTTGTTAATTTTTCTGATAGTAAAATCATCAGGAGGCCCTTGTCCACAGGCGAAAGCCTCGCGAACTTTCTTGGCAGAGATGGAGAACAACCTTTTCTCTTTTGCATTTCGGACTGACCTAGTCTTGGGGTCGTAAAATTTGGCGATTGCACAAATTAGCTCCGGGCAAGGGTGCACAGGTGTGCACAGGTACCAATACAGGTAGGAGTGGTAGGCGACTGTCCGATTGTGTCCGGAAGACACCTTAGTCATCATAAGTTCGACGTTCACGCGCAATTTCTCAATACTTGTCCTGGTGAGGACACAGTCCCGGATTTTAGCCAACCGGTCTTCAGGCGGAGGTGGCAGTGACTTTTCCTTCTTTTCTTTTTTCTGCTTCTGTTCGCCCCCCGCCGATTGTGGAACCTTCTCCTTTTTTTGCTCGGCGCTCTTCTTACCCATCTTCACTGACCAATCGTCCAAGCGCTTGCTCAGAAAATCACAGCGCCTTGCTGAGAAAATAGCCGCACCTTGAACACTTCGCAAACCGCTCCGCCTCTCACCAACAACAATCACTCTCTGAACTCCGGCAATGATAAATAGCGCAACCACTTAAGGATTTCTCTAGGTCTGCTTGAGGCGTAGTGATGGCCTTCTTATAGGGCTGCATCTTACCCACCGTATTAATGGCGCTGGTGCGGGATTAATGCTTGGAGTGATTTAGGAGCCAGGGTGGAAGATCTTCTGCACGGTGACCAATGGCGGAGCGCACATCCCAATGCCAACTAACAGTGCGGCCGTAATCCTCCTTGAAAGACGAGACGCACCGCTTTCCTGAAAACTTGTTTCATGATCCAACGGACCTCGGGATTGCCAAGCCTTACCTTGAGCTGCTTCTTGAGCATCGGAGAAAGCGCCCTGCGCTTTGGAAAGCGCGCAAGCCCTTCGCCTTAATGACGCCTTCATTATTCCTTAGGGGCTAAAAATGGCTCTCGCCCCAAAGGGAGAGCGCGAAGCCCATTCGCTCTTGAAAAACCCGAAACGGAGATGCGCCCTCAAGCTAGGCAGTAATTGAACAAGTCGGGCGGGGCTTGGGAGGAGCGCCAGTGTTGACAAGTCAACGAGCAATGCGCTGTTTTTCCTTCGCAACTGCCTTGCGCTCTTAAATCTGAGCGAAACGCCTTTGGGGTGTGCTTAACCTTTTTCCTCGAAGTTGGCGCTGCGCGTTGAAAAGTCAACGGGCGAAGCGCACCTTCTAGCCCCGAATTGGCCCTGCGTGCCCAAACTGCAGTGAAAATGCTCGGCATAGGGAGACGTGCTGGCGTTGAAGGGTCAAACGCCGAAGCGCTCCTTTTTTCTATGATTTGGCCTTGCGCTCCAAAATTTGAGTGAACCACCTTTGATGCTTGGGGAGGCGCGTTGGTGTTGAAAATTCAAATGCTAGAGCGCTACCAACTTGAAGCGAATTGGCCTTGCGTTGGGAAACAAAGCGAAACACTTTTAGCTACACTTAGCCATTTTTTTATTGAAACTTAGTATCGTGCTTTGACCAGTCAACGTGCGTTGCGCTCTCGAGGAAGGGCGCGAAGGAGTTGCATCCCGCTGGCAGCGTGCAAAGGGATTGCGTTGCTTGGCAACGTGCAAATACATTGCGCTCACTCTTAGGAGCGAAATACCCAAGGCGCGCTTGATGTTTTCTTTTCCTTAGGCGGGGCTTTCTGGTGATTGGCCATAAATGGGACCGCTCTTTTACCTTTGCTCCCTAGAGCTCTGAGACGCAGCTTTGATCTTATGAGGGAGGGAAACCCCCTCCTTCCGAACTGCAGGGCGCTTTGAAACTGCGGCATTATTCTTGCCTGGGAATGATGAAACGAGGGACCTGATGCCCTTGCAAACTTGCTATTTTTTCTTCTTTCTATCCTTGGCTCAACAAAAGGACACAAACAAAACTGAAATAAAACAACTGGACTCCTCGGAACCCCCTTGCCAGCTAGGATTCTGGCCCAAAAACTGCGCTACTGATAGCGCGAAAGGGGGCGAAGAGACTTATACTCCGGGAAAAGCAAATATGCATAAGCAAATAAGGAAAATAAAAATATATATAGCCTGATAAAACCTTTCATACTACCTCTCACTGGTAGTACGCCTTCAGATGAAGGCCATTAACCGATAACGGAAGAGTAAACCCGTTCAGATCTTGCAGGGTAAAGGAGTTCACCGGATGGACCTGAGAAACCCGAAACGGACCCTCCTAGAATGCGTCAAATTTGTCGTGATTTCCGGGCTTGGACTTTTTCTCATTCCATTTTAGCACCAAATCGCCAACCTGGAAGGTCCGATCGGAGGTCTTTTTGCCGAACCAATTTTTTGTGGTGACGGCATGCTTCATGAAAGCCTCATAGGCTTTCTCTCTTTCCTCCTCCAACTGCAACAGTTGGGCAATCCTGATGCTGATAGGATCAAACTCTTCGTCTCCACCGTCCAACGATCGGAGAGACTGCAACGCGGGCAACTCAATATGCGCAGGGAGCACTGCTTCTTTCCCGTACACCAGGGAATATGGGGACGTCTTGATGGATTTCTTAATGGAAATTCGGTCAGCCCATAACGCAAAGTCCAGAAGCAGATGCCAGCTCCGCTTATTGTCTTCCAATGTCCTCTTCAGGATCCTAAGCAAGTTTTTATTTGTAGACTCCGCCAAACCATTGCCCTGCGGGTAATAATTAGACGAAGTTTTCAGGTAGATAGCATACTTACTTGCGAATGCGCACATTTTGGCACCAGTGAAATGAGAGCCATTGTCTATTACTATCGCATCCGGGATCCCAAAACGAGTTATCAGCCCTTCCAAGAAGGCGATGACAACATCCTGGTTAGCCTGCTTGGTGGGCACTGCTTCTGTCCACCGGGTAAAATAGTCTGTGGCCGTCAAGATATACTTGTGCCCTGCGGAAGAATTGGGCTCTATTATCCCAATGAAGTCTAAGCCCCATTGCTGAAATGGAGCCTCGACCTGAATCGGGTGCAGAGGCAGAGAAGCATTCCTGGTGCGGCCGACATACCTTTGACATTTGTCGCACTTCTGGCTAACACTGAAGGAATCAACAAAAATGGTAGGCCAATAATAGCCCGCTTTTATTATTTTCAAGGCCATAGGCCTTCCCGAAAAATGGCCCCCGGACATTCCAGAATGGAATTCGTCCAGGATTTTCTCTTTTTCTGTCCCCCTGACACATCTCAGGAGGACACCGTCAATGTTTCGATGAAACAATCCATTGGGTAACAATACGTATCTGCAGGCTTGAAGCCTGAACCTCCTCCTCTGCGAAGAGTTGAGGCTAGAAGGGCACCGCCCGTGCTGAAGTACTCCACCAGGTCCTCTGTCCAATCTCTGTCGGACGCAGGGCGATTTGCAAGATTGCTCTCTTGCGCTGGATCATCCCATTGGCAAGTTGTCACCTCGGATGCGGCACTCCTGGCTAACTCTTGGCATAAGGCTCGGCCGCGGACCAGTTTAGTGGGCCGGACCTCTATGTCAAACTCTTGGATCTTGGAGATCCAACCTGCCCTCTTATTGCCGAGTTCGCCTTGGATGATGAAGTTTCTAACGTCCGGGTGTATCACGTACACTATCGTCTTACTCTGAGAGACGAAATGACGAAACTTCTTCAGCGACCGCATCACCGCATGGACTTGTCTTTCAATGAAATTGAACTTTTCCTCATGCGGGAGGATAACTTGACTCAGGAACGCAATTGGCCGCTCGTCCCCGTCCTCGTTTTTCTGGGTAAGGACAGTTGCGTAGCTCTCCGGCTCTCCGACAACGTAGAGGATAAAATCCTTGGAGTAGTCGGGGTTCACCAGAACGGGGGCCTGGGTGATTCTCTCTTTTATCTCTTTGAATGCCCGCCTTCTCTCCTCGGTCCATTGGAACTCAACATCCTTCTTGAGGAGTTCCGTCATCGGCTTGACTACCTGGGCGAAGTCGGAAATGAATTTCCGAACAAAATTAATCTGCCCGAAGAAGGATTGGAGGCCCTTCTTGCTTGCTGGCAGAGGTAGCTTGAGGAGGGCTTCCGCCCTGGCAGGATCTATAGCTAGTCCTCTTTTCGAGATGACATGGCCCAGGAGCTTACCTTCCTTAACCGCGAAAATTGACTTCTTCGGGTTTATCGAGATCCCGAATTCTCGGCATTTCTCAAACACCTGTCGTAAATGTAGATCGTGTTCTTCCCTTTTGTGGGAAAAAATAGTCATGTCATCAAGATAAATAACAATGATGCGATTGAGCAACTCACCAAAGGCTAAGTCCATTGCTCTCTGGAAAGTTGCGCCAGCGTTTGAGAGGCCGAACGACATGCGCTGGTATGCGAAGGTGCCCCACTTGGTGGTGAAGGCAGTCTTGAACTGGTCTTCATCTTTGACCCAGATCTGATTATACCCTGAAAAGCCATCCAGCAGAGAGAATCTCTGCGCTCCTGCCACTACATGAAGTATTTGGTCAATTTGGGGCAGTGGATAATGATCCTTCAACGAAGCCTGATTAAGGTTCCGGAAGTCTACGCAGAGGCGGATGTCTCCATTCTTCTTCCGAACTGGGACAAGATTCGCCACCCAAGAAGAGTGCTTGATGGGATATATAATTTTTGCCTCGAGCATCTTCAGGAGCTCGACCTTCATCAACATCTCTATCTTTGGATTGACAGGCCTTTGCTTTTGCCTGACAGGTTTGACTCCTTCCTGGAGCTCGATTGTATGCTGGAAGACATCCTTGTCATACCCCTTCAGGTCGCGGTAGCTCCAGGCGACAATGTCCGGATATTCTTTACAGAGGGTTCTGATTTGCTCTATTTCCAATGGTGTGCAATCAGTTCCCACTTTAATCGACTTCCCGGACTCCAGTTCAAGCTCTTCATACTCTCTCGCATCCACCTTAATCTTGTGGGGGAGAGACCTGTCGTCTTGGTCGAACAAACTTTCAAGGGTGATCAAGCCCTTAGGGAGGTGGTTGTTCTTCAGCTGAATTAGGCCCTCATATTCTTCTTCGTCGAGGGCTCTTTCTTCGATATTTCCTGCTTCATCAATCAAAAAATTGACGATCTGCTCATCACTGTCAAAAACCTGCCAATGAATGTTTTTGTCAGGCATCGAGGGCCTATAGATCACCCTCACTGCCTTTGGCTTTTGCATTATATTCTCGGCAGGGGAGCACCTGGCTCCAATAGATGCTAAAACATCGGCATGCTTATTCCGCTCCCGCGAAATAGACTGAATGTTGAGAGCCGAGAAGGACTCAAGCAGATCCCATACCTTATTACGGTATGCTTTTAAATAGTGTTGCTTGGCAACACACTTATTCGTCACTTGGTTACAGATCAGCTCTGAATCGTCGAAGATCTGCAACTGCTTTATTCCGAGTTTCTCCGCCTTTCGTAACCCCAAACACAGGGCTTCATACTCAACGACATTATTTGTACAGCTCCATGCGAGCCTGTACGAGTAAGTCTTCTGATTTCCGGATGGAGAGATGAGGACAACTCCTGCTCCAACGTCGTTCTTGCATCGGGCACCGTCGAAGAAGAGCTTCCATAATTGATCGTCCATGGGGTCTTCGTCACTCGGTACCTTAGCCTTTTCAGGCTTGGTAATCGAGTAACACCCGATGTCCGATTCTATCATAGCGTTAAAATCGCGCATAGAGAACTCATCCTCTATGCGGAGCTCGTCAAGAGCTTCCTCCATCAGCTCTACCTTTTCTTCTACTTCCTCTACTTCGTCAACGATGTTGACTGAGTCCATGGGTTTTTCCGCATCCTGGATCCTTTCAATGTGAAAGGTAGAGGGCTTTTCATTAAAAATTTTGATCCTCCTTCCTCTGAAGGGGATCTCCAGGTGCGAATAATCGAGAGACAGATAGCCTCCAAGCTTGGCAGTGAATTCCCTTGATAAGCACATGCTAAAATAGGGCTCCAAGTCTACTACCACAACTTCTTGAATTACTGTGATCTGCGACATCTTGTGCAGCACGATCGGGATGTCCTTGATGACCCCCACTGTCTTAACTGGAGTTCCGTCCAGTTGAAGCACTCTAGGACTGCTCCTGGTGTACTCCATGCCCATGATTTCACATACTGCTTTGGGCATTACAGTGGTGGCAGCGCCAGAATCAACCATGCAATTATGCACGACCCACCCCTCCATCCTGAGGGATAGATAAAATGGCGATGGCCTGTTCTTCCCGGTGGCGGAGGTAGTCAGCGGTTGTGTCAAGACGGTCTGAGTTGGCCTCCCCTTGCCCTTAACGGACTTGAGGGATTCCTGCAATAGGTCTACCTGACCAGGCAGCTGAAGCGCGTCAAAGAGGCTTACCTTAGCTGGAGTCTTCCTTAATTCTTCGACGATGTTGTATGCTCCGACACCAGACTCGCCTCCCTCCTTAGCGGTTTCGTACCGGGTCCGGTACTGCTGCGTTGCTTCCACTCTCTGGCGCTTGGTCAGCGAGGGGTATCTTAGCTTTTCTCTCGCCTGATCCCTTGCTTCGGTTTGGGGTTGAGAGGTTGAAGCTTGCGGTTGAGGGGTCCTCCCTTTTGCCCTTGGAGGTAGGTAGTCCTTTAGTCGGGCAGTGTCCGCCGGCTCTGATACTTGAACTGGCTCCTTTTCTGGTGGCGGGGTGCCTTCTCACTTGGCAGTTTGGGATTGGCAGGCACCTTGAATGGTTCCATCTGAACCGGATCGACCTCAATTGGCTTCTTGCCCGTCCTCATCAGAACGGAGACCTGCTCGATAGGGGGAATCATGAAATTACGGTCAGTTTCCCTTATCATATTTACCTGTCCGCCAGGTGCGCTGTCTGCAAGTGTCTGCACATAGTTCAGATGAACCATGCAAGTCTCTTCGCCATGCGGGTCATTGCAGGTGGAGCACCAGTAAGCTCTACCGGATGAACCAGCTTCTTCGCTTTCCAACATCGCGGAGTTTCTCTCATGAGCTCTACCGGTGGGAGCAGCTTGCTCCCTAGTGATCGGAGGAGGAAATCTCCTTGGCTGATAGCTTTGATCATTCTGCCTCCTCATGACGGTCATCTCGTTCGCAATCGTTTTCACATATGCACGCAAATCCTGCAACTCTTTGACCTGATCCGTATTTAAGGCTGCCTGAGGTGCGGCGCGGGTAATGGCAATGGCGCCAACGGTGGAGGCAATGTCGGATATTGAGGAGGAGCTGGAAGCTGAGGAGCGGGTACCTGAAATTGCGGAGTGGGTACCGCTTGATTTTGTGGATTGGGGTTCCACGGTTGATTGGGGTACATCGGAGATGTAGGTGGAGCAGATGCACTGGGATACATGTTCTGCGGGAAATCCGGGTAAATCGGCATGGTCGTCTTTGGAGGCAACTTGTCGATAGCTACTAAGTCAGCTTCAGCCTTCTGGGCCTGCTCGTATAAAGCAGGGAAAGTGTTGATATTAGCATGTCGGATGCTCATGCTTATATCCGAATGAAAAGCTCTTAAGTAGTAGAAGGCCGCTTGCTCCAGGGTAGGCCGAAGGCCGGGAGTGACTCTCTGCCAGGTTCGAGCGAACCTGACATTGAAGTCAGCTATCTCCTCTTGAGGGTGCCTCTGGATTGTTGTGAACTGATGCAACAATGAGAATGGGTCTGCTACTTCATTGAACCCTTTAATCAGTTGCTCTGCTAACTGGTCCCAGGAATTGATGGTGTCGACCGAAGCGATCGGTACCAGTAGAGGAGCTTACCTCTAAGTGAGAGCACTAGCAGCTTCACCATGACGTCTTTCTTCATGATTTGGTGGATGGTCGCCAGCGCAACGACGTCTTGGACGTGCTCGTAGGCGGTCTTTCCTGTGTCGTCGAATGTGGGTAGAGCTTTCAACGCTGCAGGCGGCACTTGATTCTGAGCCTGTAGGGCAAGCGGTCCCGAATGATTCCAGGCCGGAAACTGCCTGGGCGGAGCTTGCGCCATTGGAACGTTAGGCTGAACAGGTTGTTGGACCGGAAGTTGGTTGAATCGACGGATTCGGTTGAACGGGCTGGATAGGATCGGAACACTTGGTTGAACGTTCGGTTGAACCGGAGGATTCTGATGATCCGGAGAATTCGGAGGATTCGGGGGCAAGCTAGTTGTCGTGCTATCGGGAGTTGGGGTCCGTGAAGCAACAATAGCCTCTTGCGAAGATGTCTCGTCTAACGGGATATTCGGCCTGACCACTCTAGGATGTTCTCCCAGAGCGTCGATGTCAAGCTCGAAGAACTCGATTTGTTCTTCTGTATTTCTAGCTCTCCATCTCGTGTGCATGAAGGCGGGCTTTTAAACTGGTCTTCGAGATTCGGAGGTGTCTGAGTTCAGCTGAGTCGCCAGATGTTCGGATTCGACAGCAATAAGATGAACATCAACTTCTTAATACTGCTTTTGAAGTGGAACGTTTGGGTCCCACCGGGCGTGCCAAAAACTGTTGGTCAGAGATCTGCCTTAGGTATGAAATGGTCTATTCATGCGCCCTAGACCCGGCCAACATTGAAAGGCCGAGAGGAAGAAATGCCTCCCGTGCCAATCTCCAGAGATGGGCTGGTTCCCTTGCTATTCTAACTGGGGGGATTTGAGGATAGAGAACAGGAAAGAGATTAAATGACTGAAAGGAATGGGAAATATGGCCACAGGCCAGATAGAACAGGGGTGATGAACTAACAACACGATAACTTAACTGTACGTCGAATCAAATAGCACTCAATACAGAAAACTAACAAAAATTAAAACTAGGCATCTAACATGCGTAATCTCCAGGGCTATTCCAGGGTTCACGATTTATCAGAAGCTAAATCCAGATATTAGAATTCAAGCCTACAGATAAAACAAAGAATTTAATAGAAAATAAGCAATAGAAGACATACACACAAATAGAAGTCCAGAGTTAGAGCCAAACATTCTCTGTATTGATAGCAGAATTCAAGTTACAACAAGCTTCTAGCAAACGTCCATCGTTTTACAATAAAATAGCAAGCTTATATAGAGAATTCTGCCGCTTGAAACATTAAATGCACACCCACAAAACATCGTGGTGGCAAAGAAGATAAGATTTGCAAGGAGAAACACTCATGAAATAGTAACCAGGCATGGGCCAAAACTGATGACTCCTCCAAAATGCAGCTGCACCCCTTCAATGCTCTGACAGGTTCAGCTGGTGGCGCCGTCTCCTTGCTCGTTGGAACCGCCCTGGTGAAAGATAGGATTCTGCATCCCCCGAAAGTCAAGTCCGGAAGCTTCCTAGACCGACTGCGTTTAGATGGATAAGGATGCACCTGGTCCGGAAGATGAGAAGTGCCTCTGCAGAATTTGAGCTGAGGCAAGGGGGCTAGACAGGAACTAGGCGCCAGATGCAGTCCATTTGAAAGGCTTTGGCACTTCTCGGCCCGGAATGGGCTAGATGTTCGAAAAACTGCAGCCAAACCACTTGCCGCCTCGAAACCAATGCAAACGTCCAAAAGTCAAAGCGCAAAGCGCTGCTCCTCTAAGCCGAAATTGCTCTGCGCTTGGAGAACTGAGCGAAATGTCCTGCTGCATCGGATGGGGCGCCAGGGTTGAATAGTCAAAGGATGAAGCGCAACTAACTTGCCCCGAACCTGCCCGGCGCTCGAAAATGGAGCGCAAGCGCTTGGCATCTTGAAGACAGCGCTGGCGTTGAAAAGTCAACGGCCAAAGCGCATCGGAGTGGAGCGCAAATGCCTTGCGCTTGAAAGGGAGCGCGCAGCTGCCTGGGGCCTTGGGATGAGCGCTGGCGTTGAAAAGTCAACAACCAAAGCGCACCAACTTGTTTCGCATTTGCCTTGCGCTCAAAAAATGGAGCGCAACACCTTGGTGCCTCGGAAGCAGTGCTGAGGTTTGACAAGTCAAATGGAATTGCGCTCTACTCAGGTGCGAAATTGCTCTGCGCTTGGAGAACTGAGCGCAACGTCCTTTACTGGGGAGATGTGCCAAGTTTGAACGGTCAAAGGACAAAGCACAGTCTCCCGATGCGAAATGGCCTTGCGCCCAAAAAGTGAAGCGCAACAAGCCTAGCAAGACTTAGCATATTTTTCATTAAAACTAGCACTGCGCTTTGAAAAGTCAACGGGCCCTACGCTCTTTATCAGCTGCAAATCTGTCTTGCGCTCCGAGATGGGAGCGAAAAGGCTTTGCGCTCCTCAGGCAGAGCGCAAAGGCATTGCGCTTGGAAATTACCGCTTTCTGGCCTTAGTTGGGGTTTACTGCTTTCTGGCCCGAAATGGGTCTGCGCTCTTCTAAAACTGCATGATGAGTAAACAGAAACAACTGCACACCGCTTTAGGCGTAGTCAAGAGGACATTGACAGTAAAATGTAGGAAAGAGAAAAGCATCTTAAACAAGAAGGACAGAGTTTCTGGGAAGCAGAAATTACTAGACAGCAAAATATACACAATGTTGCAGAAATGCCAACAGGACTCTGAGTTTTTCTACCAAAGTTTATCGTAACTTCATGTTTTGTGCAAAGGCACTCTCTGTTCCTCCAGAACTACTCTCCCAACTGCATCAACCTGCATTTATTTTGCAACATATAAGACAATACATTCTTAAAATCCAAAGTTTGAATTTCCACCAACAAATTCAAGGATCCTAACATCAAATCCAATCCAACCATATCCTCTTCTATTCTATTCTCTATGGAAACAAACTGATTAGCGAGATCCTTCAGTTTCAAGGGGCAGTCTGTCAAGGAACTTCCGTACAGCCATGTTGGTAGAAAACAATATTGTTTTCAAATACAGCACCCTTTCCTGTTCTGAGGTCTAGAACTTATCCTGCAAGATCTTCCACAGAGAAGCCGTAGAAATGGCATTCCTCACTTGAGAGATCAGTCCGTTTGATACATATAGCTTGGGAACAAGCAATGCCTATGTTGCTTGTCAGTGTGAGAAGGATCTATGATCAGTAGATTGCTTTTTTTCAGGACCATTCAGTCACATTTCTAATACTGATAGATCATATCTCGTGAGACATTGAAGTTCTACGCTCTTGAGATTTGGCCAAAACCAAGCTCCAAATAAGGGCTATGATTCTCAGAGCAGTAACGGAGAAACACAAGACAGCAAGATGAAATTTACAGCAACTACAAAGCCCACAACTATTTCTCACATACAGTTTTACATTACCACCCAGCTTCGATTTTACACCATAACTGATTTGGATATTTACGGTAGCACAAACCCTCATACAGGTTTTGGTTGCTCTTGTCAATAAATTTCTTGCCGTCAGAGCTCAGTAAAGACAATTTTATATGTTTACATGTTAAAATCATACAGTGCTATCCTTGCAGATAGATTTCAGATTACACTGATGCTTCGTTAACTTGCAAAGGCAATAGTACCAAAGAATGTCGAAGACCAAGATTCGTAAATTAGATACCCCTGAATCTATTGCTCTATGTCCACAAACATTCACACCTATTGTTAAAGGTAACCAAAATTACTCCTATGAAGAAGTGAGTTTCTCCAGACAGCTACTCTTTATTCTCCTTCTAAAGACTGTGGCTCTCTGGACTGCTACATTTCTTTGTAGTGGACAAAGGGTATAGGCTTCCTTGCCTTCTTGTCATGCAGTCACTAGACTGCCTACTTCTTCATTCCAGTCCTTGTACAGATTCTTGAAATTTATTTAAGGCTTACATTAAAGCTAAAGCCAGTTATTCTTTCAAAATGACAAATTCGGGACCTCTTGAGAGGGACTTTAATCTTCAAAAAGATAAAAATCAACTTATGGTCCAATGTATCAAATGGCATGAGTTCAATCAGTTAAATTCCTTGACTTTTAATAAAGAGACCCAAGTTCGAATTTTGCCAAGTGATACATGCATAATTGTCAAGCTATTGTAATACCAATATATGGTCATGACTGATGATGTATTACAGATGAGGCTGTTTCAATCCCATATAACCAAATTTATTAAAAAAAAAAAATTAATCTTATGGCCCAATGCATCTATGCAAGACAGCTTTTGTTTAATCTGGTGAATTATCTTACTGGCAGGAGATGGTTCAGAAGATTAGTAAATAATCCAAGGCTAAACGAACTTCCATAATTGGAAGATCTAAACCATCTCTTTCTCAGAGAAAGGAAATAAGGAATGCAAGCATTGTTATTGATTTAGGTTTCATGGATAATTTCAAGGGTGCCCATAATTTTTAATGGATGTAGAGACGCAAGGAAGAGGCCACTAATCAATGTAACTGCAATGTTCCCAAAAGAGGCAATGTTTTTGAAGGTTTTTCATTGAAAAGGGGAAGAGAAAATGGCATATTGCAAACATTATTATCAAAGCATTAGAAATCAAAAATGTGACACTAAGTAGCTTTTTCCAATTCATCACATGTGATGCAAAGGTTTCAGGGAAGTCTAATAATGAAGGCCATTTATGTTCATATTTTTTTGACAACTTGTCCTGTACATACACAGAGACTTCTGCTTAGCAATATGGGAAAAAAAAGGTCAAGATAATTTATGATAAGACCCTTTGGGTAGTGCATTGAATCTTCAAAAGGATACAAACCAGCTTATGGATACATCTATGCAAGAGAGCTTTTGTTTAAATTGATGAATTCTCTTACTTGTAGGAATCGTTCAAGAGATTAGATCACCAAACGATAAAAGAACTTCATTTATTGGAAGATCTAAACCATTTACAAGCATTGGAGTTGATTTAGATTTCATGGATAATTTCAAAGGTGTCGATAATTTCTAATGGATGTACAGATGCAAGGAACAGCAAACTAATGTAAGGTTAGGTGCAATGTACCCAAAAGAGAAGATGCTTTTTAAGGATGTTTACCACAAAAGGGAAGACAAAACGCCCAATTGCCTACATCATTATTGAAGCAATCAAATATGAAACACAGTAATTTTTCCAAGTCATTAAATATGATGCAAAAGTTTCAGTTAAGATAAGATAATTTCATTAATGTCCATGGATGACCAAAGTAGCCCAATGAGACTCATCCTAACGAGCTGTTACAAAAGATCGTAGTAACCAAAAAAGTACTAGGAAAATAAGCTTAACTGAGTATAGAAACTAGCATAAACTACACTGAAGTGGAACAGCTGTATCGTATTAAATTACAGACTCAAGGGTTGGACCCAAAATGAGTAAACCATAACATGCTAAAAGTAGGGATCAAGAGACAGCCAGCAGAGAAAGTCTAATCATGAAGGCCATATATGTTCAAATTCTTTGGACAACTTGTGTTGCACATTCTCTGAGCCTTATGCTTAGCAAGATGGGAAAAAAATCAAATTGATCAAGGCAGTTTATGATGAGGCAAGAGAAATCCAAGTGTTCATCACAAAATATCATATATTCCAAGACATTATCAAAATTGCCACTTTGGGTCTGCTGAAGGTACTGTCTTTTCATCTATGTTCCATGGGGCCGCATCCTAGAATTCGGGGGCCATATCCCAAAAAGTTGTTTCATCATCTCAGAAACACATCCCGCCATCGCAAAAAGCTGCCCCGCTGTTCTTGTCCCAGAAACTTCGCGGAACACAACTTTTTCATTTATAGCAACATGATCAGCAGTTTATTGACAAGGCCCAGAAAAAATCAGGTCGGCACTTAATCAAAAATTAATCAAGGTAAAAAAGAGCAAAAAGATATATATATATATAAGAAAGTAGCAATAATAATAATCAAATGGCATGAACTCAACCAATTACATACCTTACATTTCAAGGAGACCAATGTTTGACTCATGTCAAGCACTACATGCATAATTGTCAAGAATCTTATGGTAATACCACTATGAATCGTGTTGTAGTACCACTATGTGATCACAATGTAATAGGGGCAGGGCCCATTTCAATCTCATATAACCAATTAAAACTAAAAATAACAATAATAATAATTTGCCTCACAAAGATCCCACCAAGGTTCAATTTGCATGTGCTGTGACAATACAGTTTGTTCATGTTGTAATACCACTATGTGGTTTGTTGAAATACCACGGTAGCGCAATCATGATTCAATATGAGTGGGGCCATCTCAATTCCATATAACAAATTTAAAAATTATACTAATAAATAAAAATTTGAAAATAACATCAATTTTTTTTGTGTTTTGCAAATTAAATTTTTTTCCCCAATAATTTTTTTCTTTTTTTTTTCTCCATTTTTGTAGAATACTCCAGATTTTTTTTTAAATATTTTTTTAAAAAATTACTCACAAAAAAATCAAGGGGCAGGAAAAACTCACAATATACGCAATAATTACAATTTTAAAAAAATATTCCAACACTGATTTTTAGTGCTAATAACAATTATCGTACATATTTCAGTCTTTTATAATCTTATATTAATTATTTCTTCCTATATTAAATATCAAGGTCTATGCACCAACTCATCCTCACCCTGGAGAACTGACACCAAAGGCTGACATCTGAGCTCATGAAGAAGCCCGAGGCGCAGGGCCAGAAAGTGAATATATCACTTCAAGGTCATCCCTGAGGATTGAGGCTAGAAGAATTATATGTCGAGTCGCGGGTGAAGCCCACCAATGATTGAGAATGACATTATAGCTTAAATCTGAAATCAAAAAGAACGGTATTTATACAGGATACTTATATGGCAAGTTGGTAGGCGTACCAAATTATTAAACCTATGACCTAATGGCAGGATGCCTATGAACTTTAAAGGAAGTCTGTCTACAAATGGGTTTAACTTGGTGTTAGTTGTACTCCATACTAGTCCTGTTAGGATTATTTATCTTAAGCAATATTTACAAACAAATATTAATCTGGTACTTAAATATTAGGTGAAAATATCAAAGGGTGAATGATCCATAACAATCAACTTCTCTGACACGGATAGACCTAGCTTGCAACAGGCCCATGATGGACTAGACAGCAATAGAGAGATTTGGGATATTTTATGGCAAGGAAGCCAGATCTGACAGAAACATCTGATGAGGATATAAATGGCGTAGTGACCAGACGATGAACCAAATGACAGTTCGCTTGGCCGTTTTGACTTTCAAAGAGGCTGAATCATGAGTATCACAATGAAAATACCCTCCTATGGCTGGAAAACAAACTCCAACTAAAGACAGGAAAATAGTTGCACTCTATAACCAATACTTCTTAAATAATAAATTTTCCAACTCCAAAACTTGGAGCGGAGCTTTCTAGTGATCTTTCAGCCTTCATATAATTAGTAAGACTATATGCACACATGGATGCCATGAAAATTAAGACAACCATGGAATTAATTGAATATGGAAACTATCAAATTGGATCTCCAAACTTTGGCAACCACGCTTTGATCACAGTTTCCTAGATTAGCAGCTGCTAGAGGAAGGAAGCTTCAATTAATTAGAACATTCAGGGAAGAAAAATGGATTAGGAGCCAATAAGGCCAAGGATGCATATGAAAAATCCAGACTCCAACTCTTGTCACATTAACAGCCAAAAGAAAATAAGGATTCGACCTAGCTATGGATTTTGAAGTAGAGATGCCTCACTTGCACATGTCTCTAAACAGCATGCTACACCCAATTTGACTAACGAAGATGTTCTTATGTTAATTGATTTGAGTGAAGCATTTGTATCTGGATCCAATTAACCCACTTCCAATATCCTTAAAACTCTAAGAGTGCATAAAAAATGCAGAACTTCAATATTGAAATGATGTTAATGACATATTTAACGATGTATGTTTGTATTTTTCACTGACCATTTATAACCTGGGTGATGAAACAGTATTTTTTTACATAATATGTCCCTATAGTAATTGAAACTCTCTCTTTCTGTTTTATTTAGATTTCCATATGAATGAATGGTCTTTGAATTTTAATCATCTGCAAGCTTACTGCAGTGGTAAGGGCTTTGGCCTCTTTTTGAGAGGTCCAAGGTTCAAAACCCACTCAGTATGAGGGGACCGGGACCCCTCATAAAAACCTGTGTAAACTCATTGAAAAAATGGTATTTTGAATTTTAAATGTTTTACGGCTCTCTCTACATGAATATGTCTGTAATATCCCAGATGTATTAGGCACCACAAATCCCAATCATAGCACAGCAATTGTAAACAGGAATGCAAGAGAGTTCAGATGACGGTAGAAACGGTACTGCTCAGCAATAACATCAGAAAAACATCAAGAAGATACAAGGAAGAAGAAATTATGTTGTTAAGATAAAGACCCATTGGCATGGGCAACCTAAACAAAGAGGATACAAAGATCCTAGGAAAACTTTTATCTATTCTCCACTGAACCAAGGTCCTTAAATCTAATTCCAACAAAGCAATTTAACCTGCAAGCTAGTCACATGTTTGATCAAATATTTGTACAAAATTGAAGTGTGAGACTTAGGCCTTGCACTCAGCTGCAATGGCTCAGGGTTTCATGGTTCTTAATCTAGCTCTGGGTTTTAAATGGTTAAATCTCGACAGGTATCCAGTGTATCTCTAGGCATAATATATTGTTTTAGTGACAAAGTTGGATTGGTTGACATTTGGGCTCTAAGGTCTGCCCTGAAATATTTTGTTGTACATAACTTATTTTCTAGTTTTCAAAAAAAGACATATAAGAAAGAATGAGATGTATAATATCTAACCAAATTAGTGGAAAATCAAAGTTTAAGCATAATGCATGCTTATTCTCATAAACCTAACTTCCATGCATCAGAAGAACTCGGACTATTTACTTATAAAATTAGATAAACATAACCTGCATAACAGCAGTAGAGAGAAATACACTACAGGTTTACGGTCAATGAAACAATAATTTGGGCATGTATAGGAAGTCCATCAAAGACACACATACATATGCACTCGGATGAAGAGAGAGAGAGAGAGAGAGAGAGAGAGGACCAGCCATTGAGTTGCAGAATGTTTATGCCAATGATGTGATGTTTTAGAGAGTATCAATGGCAAAACATAAGTTCTATCACATAGGTGGTTTGTGTCTTCAGCATCTGATGAAACCAAATGTGAATATTTGCAAAATTGTGACTCTTCAAGACCATTAAAAATAAGCTGCTCGTGCCAGAATCCCACTAAATTGCCAGGTTGAGCCCAGATAGCAGAACCCATGAAACTATCAAATAAAGGTCTTGAAAGCAACTGAAGCAAAGCACCATTTCTTCTCGGACTGGCCAAAACTGTGTCCAACATAAGAGTTCTGATTTTTCTTGGAGAGAGTGTACTTTTATTGTTGTTATCACAATCAACTTCAAAAGATCCAAAAATTTCTTTTAGAAGCATCATGACAACATAAGTGTTGGCCAATTGTTCTTCCACCGTTTCATGTTCACCTCCTCTAGCAACATACTTGCTACTAACTCCAAAAGTTAGTTGAATTCCTAAAGGTCCAACACTATCTCCCTGCCATCGCACAACTTAAGAATGTCAGCATCTAATAATATTTGAAGGATCTAATCATGCAATAAGACTAAATTTGACACATGCAACTCTCTTTTTGTATAAGCTAAAAAATAAACCAAGTGCCATTCAAAATTCTTCAGGCACATATCCAATGGTAATAGCTCAAACAGTTATATTCCTCAACTTTCAAGAAGACCTAGGTTCAAATCTTGCCAAGTGATACATGTATAATTGCCAAGCTCTTGTAATACCACTATGTGGTCATAACCCGTTTTAATCCCATATAACCAATTAAAAGGGGGAAAAAAAATCTTCAGGCACATAAAACCACATTGTTGATTAACAATTTGAATTATAGAGCATCAGAGTCTAGACCCAAATTTAATGCTTTGAAAATAAAATTCTTAAATATGAAGACGTAAGTTGAAGCTTACAGGAATCACTGAATTGACTACATCCAGTTTTAGCCAGTTAAAGTCCTTCGCAAAGTGGTCAAAGGGTCCTCCTCCACATGTATTAGGCTCCAATTTTAGCTCCATACAATAGCGGAAATAAGAGTTTTTAATTTCAGAATCCCGCCTTAGCAAGCAAAGCTCCTCCTTTCTCATGCTTATTTCATCCGTGCTGATACCTTTGGTTACTCTCTCTAATTTAGGAAGCACTTCTGTGTTAGTTGTCGCTATCTGCAGAGTTGATTAGAAAAAGAAAAGCCATGACTTCATCTATCGATGAGCAAGAGATAATAAGCAACCTTCATATTGTACATTGATTCATAAAGCTCCCATCTAATCCAAAGCAGCATAAGAATGAAGGGAAGATGCAAAGAGCAAAGAAAAAAATACTTGACATATTCCAACTTGTTGAAGCATGACATAAACCATGTAATATGCATGCAATCAAATAAATGGTAATTTGAAAATTATGAAATCTTTCTTCTCCTACACTCTGCCTGTACATTTCAAATTTTTGCTTGGACTCTGCAATATTTTATCTGGGTCTTGCACATTGACAAAATTAAGGCTCCACATATTCACATCAATTCAACTCCAACTTGAATAAACTCAAAGGCAATGACAATGATTTTGATTGAGTGCATCCATACATGTCAAATAATTACAACTGGAAATCTCAATAGGAATAATGCTTACTTGACATGGAAATAAATAAGATAATTTCTAATGCTAGTGAAACTATGGACTAAAGAAACACAAATTAGGGTTTATCATACAAAACCTAGTGCAATGGCATCAAAATCCATGACTGAAACTGACAAAATCAATCATTGTATCCTAGAAAGAAATTGACAACTAAATCCAATACATGTAATACTAAATCTGGATAAGAAAAAGTGTGGACAGACTTTCTTGATGAAGTCACAAGTTTCAATTGGGAGACAAAGGGGGAAAAGCAAGGTAAAAGAAAAAGGGGGGTATAAATCAACGAAAAAAGTATACAAGACTATGCTAAAAAAATTTGCACAAAAAGTATGGAAAAGATTACACTACATGATAGATAGTTCAACTAATGAGACTGAGGCTATGCTTCTGGTGTTAAAAAATACTGAAAAGATTTTTAAACAACAGAAAATTTCAAAGGAAGATGTAATTCTTAATTCTGATTCTTTTTCGAAGAAAAATATGTGTCAATTCCCAAAGAATCCCAATCAATAACCAAATGGAATCCTGAAAGCTTACCATTCTATTGAATATAAATAAGTCTACATTTACCTCGAGCAAGGGTAGTCAAAGTTGTGATTCGAGGCATTGTGAAGTATGGTGAATGGGTTGCCCTCATAAGCACACAAGCCAGTTTCAAATCCCCACAGTGTGATAAGGCAGCCCACACTTATGGCCATTCCCATGAAAAGGAAGCCTATTTCAACCCCTAATATACCCATCAAAATTTATTTAAAAAAAGAACTTAACTCTAGGTTAAAGCATGTACAATGTTACCAAGCCCATTGTTCTCATTGATGACTTGAGGTTATGTTTGAAGAAGGTATCTTGAGAATATGGGTTAAAGAGCTACATTTTTGGCGCCAACCTCTTAATATCAAGTTCCGACTTGGAAGGGTAAAGTTCCATTTAATGAATCAGCATTCCCTTAATATACTGCTATAGAGAGAGTTCATCCAGTGCAAACCAAATCTCCTTAATGGGAGCATATCCAGCAATCAGAATCCAGGGAAGATTCATCTGGGACTCGCAACAAACAAGAAGAGGAAAACAGTGGCTGATGCTTTTCAGTCAATTCCTCAAGAAATTGCAGCATCAAGGCAGGCTTATGTCAAGGAATCGTAGAGGAATATAACAGAACTAAGAAAACAGCGTGCAAACCAAATAAGTGTAGAAATAGAATAGGGCACACTCTGTTTCCTATGGTGGAGCACTTAGACAAGATGAACAGAATTTTTTGTTAGATGATTGAAAGAATGGATTTTTCAAGTTAGAGAGTTCATAAGCTTACCTTTTCTTTTCCAATGAAGCTAAAAACAATGCAATGCAAAGAGCTAGAAACTAAAAGGCCAAACTCACTACAGAGTTCAACTGGACAGTCAGTACAGAAGCAACTAGCATTGGCACTATGAGTGCAAATTGTTTACTAGAAGGAAAGAACACGATGAATACATTTAATTTTTGAAAGAGGTTAAGATTAGTAAATTTAGGTAAGATGCCCTTAAGGTGATGCTCACTAAAGTCAAACATATCAAGAAATTTATAAAAAATGAGAATGAGGTTTTCTTCTACATGCTCAAACCACATGAGACACGTGAAGAAAAGACGAAGAAAGCAGCTACAAAATAAGAAAGTACATCAACCTTCACAACATGTATACTCAATTTCGTAAGTCACTTGACAAGGAAAAGAAATTAAAGTGAATAGACAAAACTGTATAAATGTTCAATACATCTCTTAATAATATGTGGCATAATTGTTTGTGACATTGAGTGTTCATCTAAGTTACAATTGCGTTGGTCTTTTGCTTAACAACCTATACACTATCGAAGTAAAACAAAAAATGCTTTAAGCAGATAAACATGTGAATGAATAAATAGATAAGGATTAAAATCTTGAAATAGATATCTCTATCACCATGTTCCACAGGGATGCACCCTGCCCCCAGGGGCCTCATACTGAATCCCAAGACTTTTGAGGACTTTGGGATGGGGATGAAATGCCCCCTGCCATCCTCCGAATTTTCAAAAGTGAAGGGCAACATCCCAAATGGTGGATGCCTTTCCCCAAAACAGAGTGTACATGTGACATCGTCTCGAGGATGTTGTGGGACAACAAAACACCCCCATGAAATCCCAAAGATGATGTCATGGTGGTGCCAAAACCCCCCTTGACAGTCCAAGAGACAGCCACTGGGCATGTTGAACAGTCAACTTCTGTTTGAGTATAAACAAAAAGAATAACAACTTTAGAAAAGGGATGCGGGCCTCAACAAGGGACATTGACTACATTATATGATTCTTATAGACTTTTATATTTCATTTTGATTTTGGAGTCTTTGGAAATTTGGAGTTTGGCTAAAATTTAAACTTTAGTCTTAACTGCTATTCTTACAGTTTTTAAAGTTTTACACTAGTCTTAACTCTTGGTATTATGGTACCCACGTGTTGTAGGTGAGTTGGAGAGGGTAGGGCAATCCTCCAAGGGAGGTCCCTAGTTCGAATCTCCACCCTACCAAACACACATTGGGTACCCAAAATCCAGTTGATAATGTTGGTGCGGTCAGGGCCGGGCGTGACTCCCGGGTGATTTTGACGGTGTAGAACCCCCTGGTCGTGGTTTCTCAGACCAAGGTGGCCCCGCAAGGGGTTTTTCGCTAAATTCAAAAAAAACTCTTGGTATTAAGGTTTTTAAAGTATTAGACCATAAGTGTAAACATTAATGATTTTTTCTTGTTTGTTTGTGAAAAACACCCCAATTGGGATGCCACTTTCGGGTAAGTCCCAAGGAGGCAGGGGTATCTATTCCACCAAAAACATCCAGGGCTCGCACTTGGCCTGCCCCCTTCGACACACTCAAAGAGCATGCCTAAAACAACAAAAACACAAACAAACAAACACAAAAAACACAACAACAACAAAAAAAAAAAAACAATAAAAATAAAAAACACAAAAACAACAAAAGACAACAAAACAAACACAAAAGCAACAAAAAAACGCAAAAAACAAAAAACAACAACAAAACACACACAGAAAAAACCACAAAAACAACTAAACAACACACAACTGTAAACATTAATGATTGCCTAAGGTTAATGGTTTTAAATTTTGTAGATGTATGTCAATTATATTCATCATAGCACTTAGGAAATTTGAAGCTGTGATGTATTTTTAGCTTCAAGATTATTGTTACACATTCATGCTTTAAAAAAAAGCGTAGTGTCTCTAACTTGGTTTTAGATATATATGATTATATACGTCATCCCATCATCATCCCAAAAAAATGGGCCAGATCCTAGCTGTCCCAAAAACTTGTCCCATCATCCCATGCCATTCTGGAGACTTCCTACCTCTAGAGTTGTTTGCACAAGTTCATAACAGCATATGAATCTTGAGGCAGATGACATGGAGCTCCCTTGCTAGACACAAAAATGTTGGAAAGTGGGTTTTAACGTCCATGAGACCATAGGCCATATGGTACAATGCCTTTCAGAGCGGACACACTGTCACCACCAGGTTGAATTTTTGCCATATATTAGCAAAGCATGGTGCACAACCCTACCCCCCACTCAGGTTCTACAACCCACAAGAAAAAGGGCTACGTACAACCCCTAAAAGAATAGGGCGAGGTGGAACTGGCACTATTAATATCTATAATCCCTAAAAATTGCCCATGTAGGGCTACATCCCAAAGCCTCAGCAACACTGCAACCTCTTCATACTTAAAAATTGTTGAAACTTGAAACATATGGTGTTAAGGTTCATTTGAGGCCACAGCCATCCTCTATATTGTATTCATTTGTATACATTACACAGGTTGGTTTATTGTAATATTAATAATAAACCTTAAGGTCAGTTTTTTAACCTTGACCTAAGGTCACTTGTAATTTGGGTATTTATACCCGTTAAGACCAACCATTTCTTTATCTGTTGGAAAGTTTGTTCTTTCATTAGTAAAATTATTTAGTGTCTAAGGGCACCCTTCATATGGTTTCGTGCTTATCTTGAACTTATCTTTTCTTTGCTGGAAAATGTGTTGATTCCATTTGTTCTTGAATATATTGATAAGTCAACACATAAATTTTAAAAAAAATAATAATTTTTAAAAATCCTTGCAAGGCATTACATTCCACATGCACTAAAGAAAACATGTGCAAATAACATATCAGATAACTCTAAATTTGCACAATGTGGTTTATGACAAGAAAAATAAGCCAGAGTTTTAGGTTAAAAAAAACTGTAGGGAAAGTATAGAAGCAATGAAAACTTTTTGTCAAATTATTACAGAGCAACAAAAAAGTTTAAGAAAGCTATAGGCTATACCTGGCAGATGGTTCTAGACAACAAAAAGACGAGCCACCAGCCTTCCATGGACAAAAACAGCCACAAGTAAAAAGTCTCATAAGCAGCAAATTCTGACCACAAATGTGATGTCCCATGGTGTAACCACATACGAATTGTGTCTTTGCCTCAAAGGATAGGATATTTTTATAACCCTATCAACAGTGGCCCTTTTTTTAATTTGTGGCAGTATGGCACATGACGATTCAGTGTTTTGTGCCTGAACCTTATCGGTCAGTGTAGTATCCCACTACTACCATCACGCTCCAAACGGAGATCTGTCGCACAAGCTGAGGCAAATGATAGAGTAGTGAATAACTCAAAGAAAACACCACACTTCAAGCTAAGAGTGCTCCGCCCCTATCTAGTGTGCCTTCTTCTGGCCAAGTGTGCCCTACATGCACCCCAATCCCGTCTAGTGCACCTCGTTCAAGCTAAGTGCGTCCCACTCCTGCCCATTGCACCCCACTCCTGTCTAGTGTGCCTCGTTCCAACTTAGTGTGCCCTGCTCCTATCAAACGTGTCTCACTCCCCTCTATGCGCCCCATTCATGTTTTGTGTGGTCTCCCATTTCTTGGCACCCTGTTTCATGCGCGGCTCATTTCTGTTTGTCAAAGTGGATTAAAGATGACGATGTCACCTTATCACCTTGTAATCATCTCGATTTTAAACTGCATGTTAATTTTAACTACAGTTAGAAGTAGAGTCGGTTAGATTTTCAAGTATAAATAAGAGTTTCATACTAATTGATAGGTTCTTTTGGCTATCTACTTCTAGCATAATAGAGCTATTCTCTGGAATCAAATTGTACTTGATCATTTTGGACAGCAATAAATGAAAGATTTTGCATGGCTTTTTGAATCAACTATGTCTCCAACCTCTTTATTCATGAATGTGTGGAAACAGTGGCTCTGCCCTCCTTCCCCTTATTAGTCCTTTCTCTCGTTCTATTGCAGGTTATTTTGAGGACTTGATACACTGAAGTTATTCAGTCACTACTGGTTATTCCAATTGTACCAACGCTGATCTTGCTACAGCTTCGGCTGTATTTACTTCTCCGTGTTTCCTTATTTTCTTGCATCCTTCTGCTCAACAATAGTAGATCAGATTTATTTTATGAACTTAGCTTAGATTTTACATTGTTTCAATTAGATTAGAGGGGAACCGACCCGAATCCGAAGGTTGGGAAGAGTAAACTCCTTCCCATCCCATTGTTGAATTGCGACTACAGGTACAAATCTCACTTGACAATTTCCATGTTCAACAATTAGAAACAGCACAACATATCCTACACTTCTTTTATTTTTTATATTTTACACTGCCAGTCATGGCAGCAAGTAGGCCATACTATTGAGAATGCCAATCATAGCAACAAGCGAGCCTTTGTAAAGAACAAGTCATGTTTATTTTAAGCTACAAATGACTGCAGCAAGCACGCCTTTGTGAAGGTTTCCAGGTGAATACATCATGTTATCAGATATTAAATAGACCTTCAAGAAGAACATGATGACCGGGCTTAAGGTTTTCTGGTGAATATGTCAAGTTTTCTGACAAATGAGAATGAGACAAAAACATAGAGAGAAATGTTTATTGATTAATAAAAATGAATGTAAATTCCTTTGATTCTATGTTCCATGGAAAGCTGTTCCAGGCTTTGGCGGCCATCTCAGAGACACATCCCAACCTCCTGAAAATCAATCCCGACATCCTAGAACTGCATTCCAATGTCCTGAAAAATCATCCTGACATCTCCTGCCATCCCTGTCCCAGAAACCTTCTGGAACATAGCTTCAGGTAGTTCTGAAAATTAGTAATGACAGAAAATATTCTGAAGGTTCAGGCCATTCTTAAATGACTAGGAATAAACCACTAAAAGAATAGAAAATATTTATTTATTAAACCAAAAAAACAGTTACAGTTAGTGTTAGTGTTAATTTTAATGCTAGTGACATAACATTCAACACAATAAATTAGAAATAAAGTGGTTATTCCAACTGCATAGAATTATTAACTAAAAGGATGTAACATATATTGCAGCATTAGGTCCGAGGTGTAGACCAATTGATTCGACCAAACCCCGTAAGGGGCGGAGGTCCAAGGTTCAAATCTCGGGCCTCGCCGGACTGAACGCTTGTCCCTTTCCTGGTGCTTTCAGCGGCGTAAAAGGTTTAAAATGATTGTGGCATGGTGGTTATAGGAGCGGACTGCGTGAAGAACTGTGTGGCGGCTTCCCGGGGCAGACAGTGCAAAATACTGTGGGGACCATAAAAGCCGGACAGCCTGCCCGGATTCGTGGCGGCTACCGATTCCACCATGTAAATTCAAAAAAAAAACATATATTGCAGAATTGCACTTAATAATGGAAATACAATTCTTTTTCATTATTTTGAATAATTAACTTATACGGTATTTCAGCATTAATTTGATACCTCTTGTAAAAAGCTAGTTTATGCTAGTTTCTATACTCAGTTAAGCTTATTTTCCTAGTACTTTTTTGGTTACTACGATCTTTTGTAACAGCTCGTTAGGATGAGTCTCATTGGGCTACTTTGGTCATCCATGGACATTAATGAAATTATCTTATCTTAACTGAAACTTTTGCATCATATTTAATGACTTGGAAAAATTACTGTGTTTCATATTTGATTGCTTCAATAATGATGTAGGCAATTGGGCGTTTTGTCTTCCCTTTTGTGGTAAACATCCTTAAAAAGCATCTTCTCTTTTGGGTACATTGCACCTAACCTTACATTAGTTTGCTGTTCCTTGCATCTGTACATCCATTAGAAATTATCGACACCTTTGAAATTATCCATGAAATCTGAATCAACTCCAATGCTTGCAAATGGTTTAGATCTTCCAATAAATGAAGTTTTTTTATCGTTTGGTGATCTAATCTCTTGAACCATTCCTACAAGTAAGAGAATTCATCAATTTAAACAAAATCTCTCTTGCATAGATGTATCCATAAGCTGGTTTGTATCCTTTTGAAGATTCAATGCACTACCCAAAGGGTCTTATCATAATTTTTTTTTTTTTTTTTTTTTAAGCGAAAAACCCCTTGCGGAGCCTCCTTGGTCTGAGAGACCACGAACAGGGGGTTCTACACCGTCAAAGTCACTCAGGAGTCGCACCCGACCCTGCCCGCACCAACATTATCAATTGGATTTTGGATACCCAATTCCGCTTTTTGGTAGGGTGGATATTTGAACCTGGGACCTCCCTTGGAGGATTGCCCTCTCCTCTCCAACTCACCTACAACACCTGGGTTATCATAAATTATCTTGATCTTTTTTTTCCCATATTGCTAAGCATAAGTCTCTGTGTATGTACAGGACAAGTTGTCAAAAAAATACGAACATAAATGGCCTTCATTATTAGACTTCCCTGAAACCTTTGCATCACATGTGATGAATGGAAAAAGCTACTTAGTGTCACGTGTTTGATTTCTAATGCTTTGATAATAATGTTTGCAATATGCCATTTTCTCTTCCCCTATTCAATGAAAAACCTTCAAAAACATTGCCTCTTTTGGGAACATTGCAGTTACATTGATTAGTGGCCTCTTCCTTGCGTCTCTACATCCATTAAAAATTATGGGCACCCTTCAAATTATCCATGAAACCTAAATCAATAACAATGCTTGCATTCCTTATTTCCTTTCTCTGAGAAAGAGATGGTTTAGATCTTCCAATTATGGAAGTTCGTTTAGCCTTGGATTATTTACTAATCTTCTGAACCATCTCCTGCCAGTAAGATAATTCACCAGATTAAACAAAAGCTGTCTTGCATAGATGCATTGGGCCATAAGATTAATTCTTTTTTAATAAATTTGGTTATATGGGATTGAAACAGCCTTATCTGTAATACATCATCAGTCATGACCATATATTGGTATTACAATAGCTTGACAATTATGCATGTATCACTTGGCAAAATTCGAACTTGGGTCTCTTTATTAAAAGTCAAGGAATTTAACTGATTGAACTCATGCCATTTGATACATTGGACCATAAGTTGATTTTTATCTTTTTGAAGATTAAAGTCCCTCTCAAGAGGTCCCGAATTTGTCATTTTGAAAGAATAACTGGCTTTAGCTTTAATGTAAGCCTTAAATAAATTTCAAGAATCTGTACAAGGACTGGAATGATGAAGTAGGAGTCTAGTGACTGCATGACAAGAAGGCAAGGAAGCCTATACCCTTTGTCCACTACAAAGAAATGTAGCAGTCCAGAGAGCCCCAGTCGTTAGAAGGAGAATAAAGAGTAGCTGTCTGGAGAAACTCACTTCTTCATAAGAGTAATTTTGGTTACCTTTAACAATAGGTGTGAATGTTTGTGGACATAGAGCAATAGATTCAGGGGTATCTAATTTACAAATCTTGGTCTTCGACATTCTTTGGTACTATTGCCTATGCAAGTTAACGAAGCATCAGTGTAATCTGAAATCTATCTGCAAGGATAGCACTGTATGATTTTAACATGTAGACATATAAAATTGTCTTTACTGAGCTCTGACGGCAAGAAATTTGTTGACAAGAGCAACCAAAACCTGTATGAGGGTTTGTGCTACCGTAAATATCCAAATCAGTTATGGTGTAAAATCGAAGCTGGGTGGTAATGTAAAACTGTATGTGAGAAATAGTTGTGGGCTTTGTAGTTGCTGTAAATTTCATCTTGCTGTCTTGTGTTTCTCCATTACAGCTGTGAGAATCATAGCCCTTATTTGGAGCTGGGTTTTGGCCAAATCTCAAGAGCGTAGAACTTCAATGTCTCACGAGATATGATCTATGAGAATTAGAAATGTGACTGACTGGTCCTGAAAAAAAGCAATCTACTGATCATAGATCCTTCTCACTTTGACAAGCAACATAGGCATTGCTTGTTCCCAAGCTATATGTATCAAACGGACTGATCTCTCAAGTGAGGAATGCCATTTCTACGGCTTCTCTGTGGAAGATCTTGCAGGATAAGTTCTAGACCTCAGAACAGGAAAGGGTGCTGTATTTGAAAACAATATTGTTTTCTACCAACATGGCTGTACGGAAGTTCCTTGACAGACTGCCCCTTGAAACTGAAGGATCTCGCTAATCAGTTTGTTTCCATAGAGAATAGAATAGAAGAGGATATGGTTGGATTGGATTTGATGTTAGGATCCTTGAATTTGTTGGTGGAAATTCAAACTTTGGATTTTATGAATGTATTGTCTTATATGTTGCAAAATAAATGCAGGTTGATGCAGTTGGGAGAGTAGTTCTGGAGGAACAGAGAGTGCCTTTGCCACAAAACATGAAGTTACGATAAACTTTGGTAGAAAAACTCAGAGTCCTGTTGGCATTTCTGCAACATTGTGTATATTTTGCTGTCCAGTAATTTCTGCTTCCCAGAAACTCTGTCCTTCTTGTTCAAGATGCTTTTCTCTTTCCTACATTTTACTATCAAGGTCCTCTTGACTACACCTAAAGCGGTGTGCAGTTGTTTCTGTTTACTCATCATGCAGTTTTAGAAGAGCGCAGGCCCATTTCGGGCCAGAAAGCAGTAAACCCCAACTAAGGCCAGAAAGTGGTAATTCCCAAGCACAATGCCTTTGCGCTCTGCCTGAGGAGCGCAAAGCCTTTCGCTCCCATCTTGGAGCGCAAGACAGATTCGCAGCTGATAAAGAGCATAGGGCTCAATGACGTTTCAAAGCGCAGTGCTAGTTTTAATGAAAAATATGCTTAGTCTTGCCAGGCTTGTTGCGCTTCACTTTTTGGGCGCAAGGCCATTTTGCACCGGGAGACTGCGCTTTGTCCTTTGACCGTTCAAACCTGGCACATCTCCCCAGCACAAGACAGCGTTCACCACCAAATGGGGAACGTTCGCCTATCAACGGATGCCCTTTGGCCTGTCCAATGCAGGGGCTACGTTCCAGAGAGCCATGGATATTGCATTCCGGGAACTGCTGAACAAAATAATTGTAATATATCTGGATGACATGACAGTGTTCTCTCACAAGAGGGAAGAGCACAACTCTCACCTAGAACAAGTATTTGAAAGGTGTCGAGAGTTCGGCATATCTATTAATCCGAAGAAGTCAGTCTTCGCAGTGAGAGAAGGGAAGTTGCTGGGTCATGTCATCTCCGAGAAAGGCTTAGCAGTTGATCCCGACAGGGCAGAGGCTCTGATGAAGCTCTCCATCCCAGTGAACAAGAAGGGTCTTCAATCCTTCTTCGGCCAGATCAACTTCGTGAGGAAGTTTGTGCCAGACTTCGCTCAAGTGATAAAGCCAATGTCCGAGCTGTTAAAAAAAGATGCCGAGTTCTTATGGACTGAGGAGAGAAAAAAGGCTTTTGAAGAGATAAAAGCCAGGATTGCTCGAGGCCCCGTGCTGGTTAACCCAGACTACTCCAAGGATTTCATCCTATACGCGGTCGGAGAGCCAGAGAGTTATGCCGCGGTTTTGACCCAGAAAGGAGATGACGGCGAAGAACGGCCTATTGCCTTCTTGAGCCAAGTAATCCAGCCGCATGAAGAGCGGTATAATTTTATCGAGCGGCAAGTGCATGCAATCATGAGGTCTCTGAAGAAATTCAAGCATTTTGTCTCCCAGAGCCGGATTACCGTGTTTGTCATCCACCCCGATGTCAGAAATTTCATCATTCAAGGGGAACCGGGTCATAAAAGAGTTGGTTGGATCGCCAAGATTCAAGAGTTCGACATAGAGGTTCGGCCCACCAAGCTTATCAGAGGTCGGGCCCTTTGTCAGGAACTGGCCAGGAGTGCCGCCGCAGAGGTGACCGCTTGTCAGTGGGAAGATCCTGTGATGGAGGCCGATTTTGCCAACTCCTCAGAAGAAGCCAGAGACTGGACCGATGACCTAGTGTGGTACTTCAATACTGGGCAATACCCTAGTAATCTTGATGCCTCACAAAGAAGGAGGTTCAGACTCAAGGCTCTGAAGTTTGTACTACGCCCCGAGGGGCTGTTTTATGCAAATATTGACGGTGTTCTCTTGCGATGCATCAAGGGAACAAAAAAAGAGAAGGTCCTCGAGGAATTCCACTTTGGAATGTCGGGAGGACATCTTTCAAGAAGGCCTACGGCCTTAAAAATCATCAAAGCGGGCTATTATTGGCCCACCCTTTTCGCCGATACACACGCAGTCTCTCAGAAATGTGAGAAATGCCAGAGGTTTGCCGGCCGCAACAAGAATGCTCCAATGCCCCTCCAGCCAATTCAGGTTGAAGCTCCATTTCAGCAGTGGGGCCTCGATTTCATTGGGACTATAACCCCAAATTCTTCGGTGGGCCATAAGTATATTCTGACGGCCACTGACTATTTCACCAGGTGGGCAGAAGCAATACCCACCAAGCATGCTGACCAGGGGACGGTTATCGCCTTCTTGGAAAGTCCGATCACCCGCTTCGGAATCCCAGAAGCTATAGTGACAAATAATGGTCCAGGATTCATAGGAGCAGAGCTCACGGAGTTCGCTTGCAAGCACAGGATTTATCAGAAGATGTCTTCTAACTATTACCCTCGGGGGAACGGCCTGGTTGAGTCCACCAACAAGAACCTCATGAAGATCATAAGGAAGACGGTGGAGAGAAACAAGAGGATCTTGGCACCTACTCCTAGACAGAGCGCTATGGGCGGACCGTTTTTGGGTTAAGAAATCCATCGGGACATCTCCATATGCCCTCGTATACGGGAAAGAAGCGGTCCTGCCCACTCACATTGAGATGCCGACACTATGGATGCTGGCTGATGATAAAGGCAACCTAGACCCTCTGGATGCCAGACTTGCTCAGCTGATACAGCTTGAAGAAGAAAGGGAAAAAGCCTATGAGGCTTTTATGAAGCATGCAAGCTCTACCAGAAAATGGTTCTCAAGAGGGTCCACAGCAAGGGTTTTCAAGGTCGGAGACCTAGTGCTCAAATGGGACGTCTGGAAAACCAAGCCCGGCAACCATGACAAATTCGATTCCTTTTGGGAAGGCCCGTTCGAGATTGCCTGGGCGAATCAGTTTAATGCCTTCGTGTTGAAGGATATGGAGGGTCACATCCTCCCGATTCCGGTCAACGGCTTTCATCTGAAAGCCTACCACCATTGAAGAAAGAAGTACCGAGAGGTTCTGTCTGTACATATTTTATTTTTTCTGTCATTTCAATTCATTTGATTTCTGAATGTAAATATGTTTTTTTTAAGTTTTTTAAATTTTAGGTTGTTGAGCCAAGTGAGGTCTGACTCTCCTCCGAGTTTGAAAAGGGTTTGAGCAAAGAGAAAAGTCTCTAAGTGCTGAAAAATTCCCTCCGTCGCTCGCCTTCAAGGTAAAAGCCTCAAATCGCCGGTGTTTTTCAGCGATCTCGGGCAAAGAAAAGAAAAGGTAAATTCTCAGCCAAAGCGGTGAAATTTCCAAGTGTCAAAACTCTTGCCCTCCATCGCCCCAGATTGCGCGAGAATGTGTCAAATCGCCATGGGGTTGAGCGATTTGCGACAAACAAAAGGAAAGAGAGCGGCGGATGTTTCAAAATTTTCAAAGTATTTTCGGCCCTCCGGCGCTCGCCGAAGGCTTCCTCGCCCCAAAGCGCCCCACTCTTACAGCGATATAGGGCAAATAGGCTAGCACCGCCAAGCAAAGACAGGAAAGAGAGTTTTCAGAAAAATTCCTAAGTGTCGAAGTTTCCCTGAAGCGCCCGTCCAAAGCAAAAAAGCCCTGAAGCGCCCTTCTCTTCGGCGATCTGGGGCAAGATTTGGTGAGACAAGGCTTGGCGCCAAAGTCGACAAAATTTTTCTAAGTGTCAATATGCCCTCTAGCGCTCGCCCGAGGCAGAAAATGCCCCAAAGCGCTCCATACGAGGGCGATCCAGGGCTGGGTCCAAAGAAAAGGTTTTCTTTAAAAAAAAATGTTTAAATCCCCAAGGGCCCGGCCGGCTCGCGCCCCTATGCGCCCCATATCGCTCTCCACGGCAAAAAAGACCCGGGAGCGCTCATTTGTCGAGCGCTCTAGGGGAGAAAATTGTGTTAAAAGGGAAAAAGGGGAGGCGCCCCCTTTCTTGCTGGCCGACCTAGGGAACCGCGCAGGGCACATCCTTCAAGAAACGTGCATTAAATGAATACGGCTGCACAGGATTCAAGGCGGGTTTATGTTTAAAAAGGGGAAAAGTACATTCTGCAGGGATTTTAAAGTCCCATCCCACAGATTTTATGCATGGCCACCCTGTGAAAATAGATCAACGTCCACCAACTTCGTGCACTGGGTAATTAAAGCCGGACACTCGCCATTAAGATACGCCCATGCCGAGCTTGCCACTATAAAATCAGCTTCTGCAGAAGGTTTACCAGACGAAATTCAAAGTGCTTCAAGCTCCGGTAAAAAGTGAATTCGAATTTTACACGGTACAGAGCTGCAGCTTGAGTTCTAATTTGCGCCATGGAAAAGAAGGGAGCTGGCGAGCGAAGTGCCGCAGCTGGACAGACAGCTAGAAGAGCACCCGAAAGCGCACAAGAAATTCAGAGAAAGGACAAGGGTAAGGCGCAGGCGTCTGAAGCAAATACGAGGAGGAGGGCTCAGCTAGAGCAAACTAAGCAACCTGCCCCGCCGCCCCTCGACAAATGGAATAGGCTCAGAGATGGACCCTATTCCCAGAACATAAATGATTTGCGGAGTACCATCAGAGCATGCAAGAACAGAGTTCCCAAGTCACACCCGCTCGCCGCAGCCTATCAGTCGCGCCTGTACTGGTTTCTATGCAGTCAGGTGCACCATTGCCCTGAGTTGGTAGCAGCAGTGGCAGAATATTACAACCCAGACACCCGGCAGGTCTGCGACTACAGGGGCACGCCCCTATTTTCCATTGACACGGAGACCATTGATACAGCTTTCGCACCAAGCCGTGCGCTAGACGAAAAATGCGTAGTCAGGAGGGTTAACCTTAAGCAACAGACAAGCAGATTTGCGGACACACAATTAATGCGGCAGTTTCTAGAGTCCGAGCTGCATAGGCCACCTCCGCCCCGGCAATGGTCGCAAGACCCGCTACCCTTAGCAGCTTTCAAGAGCCCCCATGTTTACACCATGCTGGCCTGGGTTCTGGGTTGTGGGTCGGACTCATTGGTTCACCCTTACCAAATTGCCATCGTCGAGTGCCTCCAGCATGAGGAGCTTTTCGACTGGGCTGATTACTTGGCCCGTGCAATACATCTCGCCCTCTACAACTTTAAGGAGAAACAGTCAGGCATTTTCAGGTTTTGTTCATTCTTGGCCTGGCTGTTCCTGTTTCACTTCTATGAGAAGATGAGGTCAATTCCCGTTCAGCGCGGGGATGAAAATGGTGCGCCGCGCCCGGTTTACGAATGGACCCGGGTGCTATACAGGGAAGAATCCTATTACCGGTTCAACAAGTATTTTCTGAGCCGTGCCCTAAGCATCGTCCAGGGGGGTTGCTCGCGTGTCCCGCGCAGCATGAGTGATCACTTCATATCCGGGGAGGTGCCCTTCGGGGACGCTTTCCGGCTGACGCAAGGTTTAGTGATCAGAGTCTTCGGATTCACGGGCAAACCCTTCTCGCTGCCCTATTACGCCTCGGAGTACCAGTTTGCGCTCGAGGCATCGCGCCAGATGGACTACACTGACGAAAAATATGGCCAGGGCAAGAAGAAAGGGCATATGTTCAAATACCCGATCACATGGGGAGAAGTGGAAGTTGGCGTCAATGGGCAGCATCGGTTTTTAACCGCCATACTTTTGAGTTTTGGGCTAATTGAGCTACCGCAGCGGTGGAAATACGACCCTCTGGACATTGTCAAAAGATTCAAGAATGTCCAGGAGTTCCATGTATGCCCTAGAGAAGACATAGTGGCCGGGCGCAATAACCCAGAGGGGCGAGACCTGGAGTGGCACATAGAGGATATGCAATCATTCCCGCCGTGGCACGACTTTTATGAAATAGAGGCGGAGTATGATCCCGACAATAATAAGCACCATAGGGCAGAGGCTGATAATTTCAAAAGGTGGCAAAAGAAGCTAAAAAAGAAGGGGTGGACAGCTGGCAAGATATCAGAATGGTGGGTAATGCGCTGTCGGACAAGGAGAGAAAAATCCAGCAAAAGCCTAGATAATGACGAACGGTTCTCCACGCTTTACGATGCACACCATGCCACGTGGCGGCCTACCGTTTTCCGGGACATCGTGCCCAAAAGCATTCAACGCCTATATAAGGGCCAGGACCCGCCTCAACGACCACTTGCATTAGGAGAAGGGTCAAGGAGTGGCGTGGAGAGAAGTCAAGAAAAAGAGAAAAGTCAATCTACAGCGCCAATGGTACAACCAACTCCTGAAAAGCTACCACTTGAGAAGACTCCACCAAAGAAAGGTCCATCCAAAAGTGCAGCCGCTGCCGCTGTTGTACAAACTCCTCCAGAACCCCCAAGGAAGAAGCCAAAGATATCTTTCATTCAGAAGGGGGCTCCTTCAAATGTAACTGCTAGTCCTGCACCCCGCCATCTAGAGGAGGAAGTCCCTCTCAAGAGAAAAAAGAGAACGGAGAAATCCAAGGAGACAAGGGCTACGCCTGTGAGGGAGGCCACACAACAAGGGGTTGTACCCTCCGAAATCATCAGCTTGCAAGAGAGCACCCCCTCGCACGGCGAGGACGTAGAGCAGTGGGCGACCCAGTGCATTTCCTCTCCGGCCCCCTCGGGGCTCGCAGGTACGCATTCTACTATCTTTGAAACTGCTAAGTCCCGAGCTGCAGCACCCTCATCTTCTGCTGCTGGACCCGTCCCCGCGGTCACTTCTTTGGCTAGCGGAACAGCAGCTGCCCCTTCCATTGTCGCTGCAGCACCCCTCATAGAAGTCCAACCCTCCGCCGAAATCCAGTCGAGCCACCCAGCCTTTGTACATTCCTCTGAAACCCTAGCCCAGGACCAGCCAGGTGCCGCCGCACCAGAACCCTCGCAGTCCCCACGGCCCTCATCTGCAGCCGCCAACCCAGCTGAAACCCTAGTCCGAAACCCTATAGTCGAAACGCCCCTAGAGGAGCCCAAGCCCCAACGACTCATTTCTCCTAGCCTGTTTGCCGAGGGGTATACATCCCGGGGTTACAGCGGCATGGACCTGATTAGAATCATGGATGAGCAACCCCTGATGACTCAGGGTGGTCGCAGCTCCAACAAATGGATGAAGAATGTGAGAAAGAGGAAGGGTGAGGAGCTCGCTCCGGTTGAAAAGTGCTCCCTGGTTGACCCAGAAAGGATGGTAGTCCTTAAGGAGAAGCGAGTCCCGAAGGTGCAAAAGCCAAGGAAGGACATGACTGAAGATGACTATGAGTACATCCCTAAGGAGAAGGACATCAGCAATCTTAACTGGGAGAACACAACAGTTGGAATTCAGGATAGAACCGACTCAATGCTTGCGAATCATTACCAACTGCAGGGGCAATATTACGAGCTGGAAAATGAAAAATTCAAACTGGAGGAGGACATGGCCAAGTTGCGGGCCAAGGTGAACGAAACTGAAAAACCAGTGCCAGCTATTGCAGCAGCGGCTGGAAGCAGCAGAAAAAGAAAAAGAAGAAGCACAGGCCCAAAACGTCAAGCTTCAGGGCCTGTTGCAGTGGACGCAGCAGCAGTTGGAGGAGCAGGCCACCAAGGTAAAAACGTTCACCAAGGAAGGGGTGAAGGAAATGCGGGTCCGGCTGTTGAAGAACTTTAAGCCCCGGGCTTCTAAGTCCCTGTTCGTCCTTGCTTTTGTGGCGAAGATTCAAGAAGTATCTGCCCTGGGAAAGCCAGTGGTAGAGGAGGCCGAACGCCAGACAGAGGACTGGCTCGATTTAGCGCTCAAGGCTGGGAACCTTGAGCGTCGCGGTCTCCAAGTTTCCCCAACAGATCCTGTTGCCGATGATTGGGCAGCCGCAAGGGCAACCTTGCACTTTTATTTTGAAAAAATAGAAAAGATTCGTAAGGCCAGGTCTATCCTGGATAAATTGGAAAAAGAGGACTTTTGCCTGGCTTCCTTCAAAACCCTAGCGTCCCATGGGTTCCCTAGCTTCTCTGACGCTAACGGAAACGTCCTCTCCGAGGAAGAGCTGCAACCGAAATGGGATGCCTTTGAGGCTAACACCGCAGACATTGACGCATTGACTGATCCAATCCAGGAGTCTCAGGTGACACAGCTCTCAGCCAGGTTTTGTCAGATTCGCTCCTGCTTTGTCACTTTGGACCTGAAGGTGGAGCAAATTGATACGCTCCAAGTTGAGTTTTTCAGGCGCCTGGTGGAGGACATCAGCACTTTCAAGCAGATTCCAGATGAGGCCTGGACTCAGGTTCAATCCGCGTTCGATGAGATACAAGAACGCCTCGTCCCGGCTGAGCAGGAGCAGGTTGGAGAAGAAGTCCAAGGAGATCAGTCCGAAGGAGAAGAAGAAAAGGAAGGAGGTACAGAAGAAGAGCGCGCTGATGAAGAAGTCCTGCCAGGGCAAGGCCAGCAGCGAGTTCAAGCAGGGACCGGGGGTGACTCCGTGGCCCAATGAATGAAGGCCTGGGTCCTGGCATCGAGGCGAGCTCGATACCCCGCGAGCCACCAAGAATGTTGCCACATTTGCAAGGGGTGTAAAATTTGAAAAATTTCTGAAAATTCTGCTATCTTCCAGATTCGGCCCTAAATCGCAGCAGCTAGGCAGCGATTTGAAGCAAACCTTCCGGTTTAGGGCGCTGTAGAGCAAATCTGGAAGGGTTTTAAAAATTGATGTTTGTTTGTTTGTTTTTTTGTCTAAGTGTAAAATCCTCCCCAAAGCGCTGCAGTTTGGAGCGCTTTGGGGTAATTTTGCCGGCCTAGAGCGCTATGGAGCATTTCCGGGCAGTCGGGAGAAAGAAGGAGAAAAGCAGCCCCAAAATTTCCTAAGTGTAAAGTTGCCCCAGAGCGCTGCAGTTTGGAGCGCTCCAGGGCAGATTCTCCTTTCCCGAGCGCTATGGAGCACTTTTCGGCCGAGTTGTGAAAAATATATAAGAAGTGCTATTTTTGACTAAGTCTGAAATTTTGCCCCAAATCGCTGCAGCTCCGAGCGCTTCCGGGCATTTTTTTGTTCCTCCGAGGCGCTCTAGGGCAATTTTGGTGTCGCCAAGAAGAAAACAAAGGAGCGCAAAGTTTCCTAAGTGTAAAAGTGCCCCAGATCGCTGCAGTCTTGAGCGCTCCAGGGCAAATTTGTTGAGGATGAGCGCTCCAGGGTCATTTTTCGGCACTTAGTGGAAAAATTGGGAAAGGGTCAATTTTGGCTAAGGGACAAAATGCGCCCTAAAGCGCTGTCATTTGGCAGCGCTAGAGGGCAAGTCTCTCCTTCTGGAGCGCTTCAGGGCAACTTTTCCTTGTTCAAGATTGAAGCAGCCAGCCAGCTCCAGGGTAGTAAGCAGCGTTTCTTTTCGAGCATTTTGAGGTGGTTTCCCGCCCAAATTTTGCCAGCTAAGCAGCTATTTTCCCCCGAGGTAAAAAGTCAAGATTTTTCGGGATCGAGGCTCGTTTCAAGTACAGCCAAGGCCATACTCAAGTATCACGGTGGGTGACCATTGAAGACAAACAATAGCGGGCATTTGAGGCAAAGTACCGCTACATCCACCACATTAATGGGCCATCCCCTCCCAGCTACCGAATCTGTCAAAGGCCATACCAGAATCAAGGAGAACCATGCGTCAAGTACAGCTACGGCCAATAAAGATCAAATATGGCCGCTTTTTACGGCTTTTGCAGGTTTGGGTATTTGTGCCCACGTTGTAATCTGGGGGGAAGTTCTGCTATAAATAGCAGCTCATTCTATTGTAATAGGGGGGGAACATATTGCTAAAGAAAGCTGCTGTAACTAAGACTGTTTGCTTCAAATACAATCCATACTTTGGCTCCAATTGTGTCTCTTTCTTTTATGCTGCCTTATTCGTGTCATTTCTGCATTTACTCATTTATTTTTCTGATTGCTGTCATTCTGAACTCTGGATCGCAGCATTGGCAATTATCTGAGCCTGGAATGCATGTTTAAGGATACATAGGGAAGAATCTCATAGCTGGTTTCTGTTACATGTATTGTTTTGATTGTTGTTGGTTTAGTTGCTAGTTAGTGACTGTGTTGCTTGTTCTTTCCCAAAGCTGAATACCACCGTTTCTATCCCTTATCTCTTTTATTTCTTTCCAGTTCTCTTATCTTGAAACCGAAAAGTTACATAGGAAGCCGGCCTCCTCCGGAGATTGGCACGGAAGGCATCCCTTCCTTCCGGCCTTTCAAGCTGTTGGGCGAATCGAGGGCGCAATGACACCAAATCCTTTCCTCATGGCAGATTTGTAACCAACAAGACTAGATTTTATATTGCTTTGATAGCAATGACAAAGACAATAGGGCATTGATGAATGTATGACACTGAGAAGCAGCAGTCATTAAACATAATTAGACATCACTGACTGACAACGTTGAACGTTCATTTGAGGCCACAACAGAATGCTCAAGCAGCCATTCAATGAAAGCATGAAAACAACCACTAAAAGCCTTTCTAATTTTATGAACATTCATTGCCATTTAAGGCATTTAGAACTCTTAGAAATCCAGAGAGATTGTGAAAGCTGAAGCCCTCAAAATGCATTGAACTTGTCTAAAGTTCATAAAATAATTATAGAGTAGCCCATATAAAAGTCATTACTAGCTATCAAATGGCATTACCTCAAAGGGTTATATTCCTCAACTTTCAAGGAGGAGACCCAGTTCGAATCTGGCCAAGCGATACATACATAATTGCCAAACTGTTGTAATACCACTATGTGGTCATGATGTAATACGAATAGGGCCTGTTTCAATCCCATATAACCAATTAAAAAGAAAAATTCATTACTAGCTATCAAACCCTAGGTGTCGTGACATATAGAGGTGATGGTAAGAAGAAAAAAGCGATATGCAAACAAATAAAGCCAAATATTTTTAAAGAAAGAAAGAATAAAAATTGTTGTAGTGTCCACGGGTGATCAAAGTAGGTCACGTAGGTGGACAAGTTGATCTGCATGAGTGTCCATATGAGTTGTATGAGTTGTAAATAGTTGTGTCCTATGTTATGTTTTCTCATGGTTAGTTGATATCATAGTTGAGAAAATCGGAATTGGCAAAGAATCGGCATTTTTAAAAACCGACAAAAATCGGGAATCGGCATTAAATTGGGGAAAGAATCAGTAAAAAAAAACAAAGAAAACAAAAATTTTCATTGAAAAAAAAAAAATCATGCATATTACAATGAATTAAGTTATTAACATTATGCAAATCAAATATTGCAATAAAAGCGGGAGAGGGAAGAAAGTAGAGAGGGGAGGGCTCTGGTCCCTCCCCTGCTCCCCCTCCCATGGCTCCTGGTTCCTGCCCAGTCCCTGGCTCAACCCAGGTCATCCCTCTCGGGGAGTGGTTGTTTGCAGATGATCTCCTGGGGGGAGATCCTTCTCCACTATCTGCGCCCCTCCCGGCCGGCTAGGGTTTCCTTGGTTGTTTTTTCGGATCGGTGCTTCCCAGGGATCCCTGTTTGGTTGGGGATCCCTTCCCTTTTCCCTCAGGCTTCCCCCTGGGGTTTTTTGCAGGTTATTCGCGTGGATTTGGTCCCCTGCGTTTCTCGGTGCGGTGGAGGTGACGATTTAGGGTTTGGCCAGCTTCCCCCTTTTTCTTGTGAATCCTCGGCGGGCTCTGTGCTTGGACGGGATTCTTGGTCCCTCGGCGGGCTCTGTGCTTGGACGGGATTCTTAGTCCCTGCTGCTGGGATCCTCTTTTGTTTTCCCGAGGCGGGTTGTTTGTGGTGCAACTCTCTGGTCACTTCTTGATGGGCTGGATCCTCTCTGTGCTGGCTGTCGGCTTCCTGCAGGATGGCTCTCGCTGAACTGAATGTTTTACCGGTGGGCGGGATGGTTTCTCCACAGGGCGGGATCCACCAAATCCGTCGGTTTTCCTGCGAGGCGGGATCCTTTCTTTTCTACTGGTTTCCCGGATGGCGGGATTTCCCTGTTGCTTCCCGCTAGGCGGGACTGTTTGTGGTGGTTTTGACTGCTTCCCGCGAGGCGGGATTTTATTGTAACGGTTTTTCTGTGCTTCCTGCTGGGCGGGATCTTCTCGATGGTGGTTCTTGGCTACTCCCCGCTGGGCGGGATCTCCAAAACTACTTTCTTTCTTATTTGTTTGTTTCCCGCTAAGAGGGATTGTTTCATGCTTATTGTTACCGTTGGGCGGGATTTCTGTTTTGGTGTTCAGTTTCAAGGGATTGATGCCCTAGGCCCATTGCTTATGTAATCAGGTTTTGGGATCCTTGTTAAAACCCGCCATAAATACAAACACTTATAACTATCAAAAAAAAAATATTGCAATAAAAGCAATAATTCATGTGAAGACATCATCAAGGCTCAAGCTTTAAGTACACATGAAATTGACAAAACACATCTTGTATTGCTTATCATATGAAAAGGTACAAAGTTACATGTAACAAGAAGGAAAAAAAGGTTTCATTTTTTATATGCCTCCACATGGAAACAAGTAACAACAAAGTTACAATCACTTGAAAAAAAGAAAAAAAAACATAAACCTTAAACCAAAAGGCTAGGGTTTAGGATTTAAAATTGAAACATTGACAGCTGAAAAATGGGCTTGCATACATAGTTATCAGGCAGCAATATTTACTTAAAAAGAGGAGGAAAAAAAACCCAAAACCCTAGGGCCTAGACTAGGGTTTAGGGTTTAAACTTCAAGTTCAAAGTTCAAAGTTTCAAATTCAAACATTAACAGCTGAAAAATGGGCTTGCATACATAGTTACCAGGCAGCAATATTTACTTAAAAAGAGGAAAAAAAACAAAACCCAAAACCCTAGGGCCTAGCCTAGGGTTTAGGGTTTAAACTTCAAAGTTCAAAGTTTCAAACATTAACAGCTGAAAAATGGGCTTACATACATAGTTATCAGGCAGCAATATTTACTTAAAAAGAGGAGGAAAAAAAAAACGAAACCCTAGACTAGGGTTTCGGGTTTAGGGTTTAGGGTTTAAACTTTAAACTTTGAAGTTCAAACATTAACAGCTGAAAAATGGGCTTGCATAAAAAACCCTAAATCAGCCACAACCTAAAGAAAAAAGAAAAAAAAATTATTAAAAAAAAAATCAGATTTTTTCAAAAAATTGGCAAAAAAATCTTCAATCAATCTTTGCATCACCGAGAGTTGGCCGATTGCATCGGCATTTTAAAAAATCGGCAAAAAATCGGGGTTTTGTAGATTTCCTCAACTATGGACTAATTCCTCTTCCATATAATCCATGTGTCCCTAGATCAAACCTCCATGGTCTCTCGAACTCCAATGATGGTGAAGTGTACATTGCCTCCACTGTAATCTGCACCTCTTTGTCATCATCTACTGCTATGGGTGTTGCCTGCACCATTTCTTGTGCAATTTCTTCTCTTCTTATCTGTTGCATCGTCTCCACTCATCTCACTTCTTGCAAAGTTGCTACCGATGACTAGTTGCCTCCTTGTACAGTCTAGCCTCTCGAATGCGCCAAACTATCCCATTGCATTGCAACATACATCATTCCCTTTAACTAATAGTGTTGGCCTTCGACAAGTCCTTAAGCACTTCCTCCAATTGTACCCACCACTACAACAATCTATGGCGGTCCCTTAGGTGGTATTATCTTCACCACCTGTATTACTGGCTAAAACTAAGGCTGATGCTACTAAGATTAAGGTTGATGTTACAGCTACTACCACAATTGCTCCAATTGTTGATGCTTCTACCTCTTCTCTCTCACCAATTTTTCTACAATAGCCAACCCCTCCTCGATCCCATCGAGATCCCACTCCTCGGCCATCGCATTAGTGTCATCTCCTTCGTCTTCTTCCTACAACGACTAGACTAACTACACCCTCGGTGCCTTTCTCTTTGTCATCGTGGCATTCTTTCTGGCCATTGGCCATGTTCTAGTTGGTGAGGACAAGGAAGAAGACATTCCTTGATTAGCTTTGACAAGGACTTCTCAAGTATTACCTTTTGCAAGTAGCCCTAACACTCTCCTAAAATTGTTTGGTGAGGACATTCGACTGTTTGGTGAGGACATTCGTACTTGTCACCCAACAAAACCTTGCTCCTCTTCTTCTCTGTATCATACTTCTCCAACATTTGCAAAAGGTAATACTTGAGAAGTCCTTGTCAAAGCTAGGGACCTACAATATATGGTGGACTCCCACACTATGAAAAGCGGATCTTAATGGATGGTCTTGTGGAGTATTTTACCACTATAGCCTACAAAACTCTCCTAGAGGTATAGTCCATATTATTTCAAGGAGATTTGCATCCTCTCCTTCCCCTCTATCTTTTGTTGTCATGTAGTTGTCAATTCTTTCCCCTTGGCCAGTCAATCTTCATCTAGAGTTATGATCCACGACCACGACCTCAAGTCACCTCCACCCTCTTTGTGTTGTCGCGCTCACCCCCATTCGGCTTCCATTTTGCACACCTCCCACACCAAGTGGTGTGTGCGCTCGGTTTTGAACTCCAACGACAATTACTTCCAACAACCCCAACTGTCTTCCAACCAATGTGACCTCTTTTTGTAGCTCCACGTGGCACATTTCTTGTCCTTTATGTCTCTCACTTCCTCAGTGTGCCTTTGCATTTTTGCTCCTTATCGTACGTTCAGACGGCATTTTGCATGCCTTGGACGGCTTGGCTCTAAGTCCAAATGGCCCAACTCCAAATGGCCCTGCTACGGACGACCCAACCTCGATCAACCTTGCTCTGAACGACCATGACAACTCTACCCCAAATGGCCTACTTCGAGACAGCCCTACTCCGAACAACTTGCCCCGTCAACCAGATAATCCGTACTTGTCTTTTTGCACAAACGGCTTGTACCCTCATTCGTACATCTTCCTCCTTTCCCTAAACAATACTCAAGACAGCCTGTACAACAATTTTTCTTGCTCAAACGACCTCCTTTCTACATTGAAATTCGAATTGCTTCACTCCTTTGCTCTTCACCTTCCTCCGGACGACATTGCATACAATTTGTACGCCATTGCGCAATGCTTAGACAACCCTCTTGACAATTCGTACAATGCTACACAAGGTTGGGACAACACTCCTGACGACCCTCTTTCTTCTTCCTTTCTCTTAGCACAAGTTGTTCTCTGCCAAGACACCTCTTTTGTCCATCGCTTCCTACACTAAAAATCCTTCCAACCGCAATGTTTTGTGCTGCATGCTCCTTACCTTACCAAAAATTTCATATTTCTAGTCGTCATGCCAGGATTTCCAACAAAACCCTTGCTTTTGCTACTGTTTTGGTGTGCCCTAGCTTCACCTTTTCAATGTAGTTTTCTCCTCTATGAATAGTTTTCTCTTTTCCTTGTTCTCCTTAGAATTCTACATGGTGGGATGTCTTAGTTTTGCTCCTAGGCATTCTGATGCATTCCCTAAGCCATGCCCTAGATCATGCCCTAGCTAGTGCAACCTTGGCTAACTAGTGCGCTCTCCTTGTGCTCCTCCTGGTTGCTCCTCGGCTTTGCCTACAAAAATGATCTAATTAGAGGTCCTCAAACCTTTTTATAAGCTAAGGGAGGGGGACACTTGGCTTTCATGTGACAACTCTCCTTCCACTCAACTACCACTTCAACTCCCATAACTGAACTCTATACAACAACTCGTTCAATGTGCCAATATCATCTTTTTTGTGCTCAACTCCTTACTCCTTGCGAGTGACAGGCCTCTTGGGAAGGCATGTACACCTCGCCCCAGACTCCCATACCATCTCGGCTCGGATAGCCCAGGTGGCCAAACAACCTACCTAAACATCAGACAACCTGATCAATCAGCCCTAATGGCCTAGAAGGCCAAACGACCTACCTAGCCATCTAGACAACCTTGCTTCCACTTGGCGTAGACAGACCAAGACTCTAAATGACCTACCTGGCTATCCTGACAGCCCTCCTTGTTCTGCATCATCTTCAGACAGCATCCTTGAACAGCCTTGGGAAGATCTTAAGGGCCCAAGGACCATCCAGGGACCTATTGTCCCTGTCAAATGGCCAAGGGTTGGCCCAAATGACCAAGAAAGAGGCTAGATAGCCTCCTCCTTTAGTTGAGATGTCTCAAACAACTTGGGGGACCTGACAGCCCACTCGAACGACTTAAGCAACAGCGTTCATCACAAGCAAACCTTGGACATTCCAATAGACCTAACAACCTGCTCAAACTACCCAAGGATTCATTCAAGATTAGCAAATGACTACAGCCAGTACTTGTCCCATCCTCATCAATTTGGGACTTAGTCAAATATCGGCCTGTTCTTCTCTGTCTTAGGCCTGGACTCCCAACTAAGTTTGGCTGCCCTAGTTCACCTTTGTCTATTCATTTGCCATGTTGCCATAGCGTCCTCGTCTTCCAAAGTGATTTCAAACTCTCCTTCGCACTCTTCTTACAAGGCATCACTTAGCAACGAATTAACATTATCTAATGGATGTACAACTCTTGGTATCCTCCTCAACGTTCCCCATTTGGTTCAGTTCTTCTCTCAAAATCAAAGCTAGAACTGGCACTGCTGCAATCTTCCTCTTCACTACTTGGACTTGTCAGGGATACAATGCTACTTGATTCTTCCCTCAAGTTGCCATCATTTGCTCATCCATTCATAATATCTATTCTAGTGCATTGGTGTTGTGGACAAGTTCACGCGACACTTCATGCACGTCTCACCATTCGACCTCTACCAATCTCCTTCCTAGCAAGGTTTTGGTTGCCAAACTTGTGCTCCTAGCAATTCTTTTCTAGAATTTCAACTTCCAACTCACAATTATCGACATTTCCCAACATGTATTCGTTTGTCGAGCTCCTATAGGAATCTCTTCCAAACCCGTCCCTTCTCCCGAGAAACTCCTGTCAGTTACACATCATGTCGCAACCGCATCAACCCTTGCACATGTTGTCTTTGCAATTTATCCATCCGAACATTCAATTGTTCAATCCTCTCACGCAATTGCTACGTTCCAACACGGATATGTCCAATGGCTTCCAACAGAGTCATTCCTTCATATTCACTTCCATCACTTCAAGACTCCTGTTTTTGTGGTTCTTCTCATCCAACATGCATTGTCGCCATTCACTGCATGTTCCCATCATCCAATGAGCTTTGTTCATCGAGCAACCTCTATTCTTCCTCAATGTCAAAGAATCTGACATGCATGTGCAACCTCCTGCATTCAATGGGTCCAAGAACCAACTCTTCCTGCTCCATTGTTGTTTGCCTATCATCCTCTTGGTTACTTGCGCCCAAAGTTGAGAAAATTGGAATCGGCAAAGAATTGGCATTTTTAAAAATCGGCAAAAATTGGGAATTGGCAAAAAATTGGGGAAAGAATCAGCAAAAAAAAAATCGAAGAAAATGAAAATTTTCATTGAAAAAATGTTTTTTTCATGCATATTACAATGAATTAACATTATGCAAATCAAATATTGCAATAAAAGCAATAATTCATGTCAACACATCATACAAGGCTCAAGCTTTGAGTACACATGAAAGTGACAAAACACATCTTGTATAGCTTATAATATGAAAAGGTACAAAGTTACAAGTAACAACAAGGAAAAAAAGGTTTCATTTTTTATATGCCTGCACATGGAAACAAGGAACAACAAAGTTACAATCACAAAGGAAAAAAAAACTAAACCCTAAACAAAAAGCTAGGGTTTAGGGTTTAAAATTGAAACATTGACAGCTGAAAAATGGGCTTTGCATACATAGTTTTTAGGCAGCAATATTTACTTAAAAAGAGGAGGAAAAAAAAACTTTAAACCCAAAACCCTAGGGCCTAGACTAGGGTTTAGGGTTTGAACTTCAAGTTCAAAGTTCAAAGTTTCAAATTCAAACACTAACAGCTGAAAAATGGGCTTGCATACATAGTTACTAAGCAGCAATATCTACTTAAAAAGAGGAGGAAAAAAAAAACAAACCTAAACCCAAACCTTAGGGTCTAGCCTACGGTTTAGGGTTTAAACTTCGAAGTTTCAAACATTAACAGCTGAAAAATGGGCTTGCATACATAGTTATCAGGCAGCAATATTTACTTAAAAAGAGGGAAAAAAAAACCCGAAACCCTAGACTAGGGTTTCGGATTTAGGGTTTAAACTTTAAACTTCAAAGTTCAAACATTAACAGCTGAAAAATGGGCTTGCATAAAAAAAAACCTTAATTGGCCACAGCCTAAAAAAAATATTATAAAAAATTAAAAATTGCAGATTTTTTGCCCATTTTTTGAAAAAATCAGCAAAAAACTGACAAAAAATCGGCAAATAATCGAGACATCGCCAATTCCTTGCCAATTGCATCGCCATTTCAAAAAATCGGGATTCCACCTATTTTTTGCTGATTTTCTCAACTAGTCTTGCGCCTTCTTGCTCGTACAACCATGCCAACTCCTCGCCAAGTTCGCTTTCTCTAAAGTCGTTTATATCTTCCACACCATCTTTCCTTCGTACAACTACCTTCTCCTACTTCACGTATCAAGATTCCTTCAAAGGATCCCAAAGACTGGCTTGGTGCAACCATTAGCCTTCCTACAGTTCACTCTCCATCACTTGGTTTGTGGTTGACAAAGTTTACATATGCCTTGTCCTTGTATAATTTCAACTTCGAACCATTGACTGTCTCAAGATATTACGTTCCTTCCAGTCCAGTCTCTTCAATCTTTCTACGTCTTTTTTCAACATTTCATCCACTTGGAAGGGTCCAAGCCACAGGTGCTTCAACTTCCCTACCTTAATCTCATGCTTGTCATTGAACTTTATCACTAAGTTACCTACCTTCAACATCAACTTTCTCATATGCTTGTCTAAAGATGATGCATCTCCATGGCTATCTGAAGATGATGCAGAACACTAGACAACCTCCATAGCACACTATGCTATCACACTCTTCTCATTTAGCGTGATGAGTGTTGTTAGCCTCTCCTCCAAGCTCACATGGTCACCAAAACTATTTTGCACCACCACTCTCAAACTTGGCACCATAAACTTGAATAACACAACTGCCTCTTGACCATACACCAAATGGAATGGCATGTGACTCGTCATCCTACACAACCACAGGATCGTTGACAATTTTTCCTCCCAGTCGACATCCTCAATTTCGCATCTCTTGTACATTATGGATACCAGAACATTGTTCGTTGCCTCTACCTGCCCATTTCGCCTAAAGTAATACATACTTGACGATGAATGCAAAATTTTGGACTTTGATATCAGCTTCTAAGTAATCTCGTTAACAGAGTGTCCACCCCCACCACTTGCCAACTAAAGAGGCACTCTAAACCTTGTCATGATTTGTTCGTACAAGAATCACAGAGTGCTCTTCGTAGAGTTATTTGGCAACGCCCTTGCCTCTACCCACTTTGTCAAATACTCAGTTTCCACCACAATGTACCTGTAGCTCCTTTGGCTTGTCTTCAATGGTCCGACAAAATTGAGACCCTATCGTTTGAACAACTCCTATAGCTGATATGGATACAATGCCAATAAATCCATTTGCAACGGCTTCCCGATTGTTGACACGTATCTCAAGTAGCCACAAACTCCTTAAAGATGATTCTCACATCCAACATCTTTTCAATTCTTCATTGACTAAGGCCGCATATTTCAAGTTCATCCTATACATCCTTTTCTCACAAGTTGAGTGCCTAGAATCAACAAAATCCGATGCATGCACAACACAGGTGGAATCCCTTGCAGATCCTTGTATGTCAATGCAAAGACCTCCTTGTACTACATAAAAATTTTAAAAGTTGTCGCTTTTAAAACTGTATCCCACTTGTCCCTACAATGGATCATCTTCTCTTCCTTGCTTCCGCCAAGGTTCATCTACACCATCTTTGGTCCTTACTTTATGGTGTCAGGTTCTTTTGCCACTCTCACCACATCAAAGGAATGTGTCGGCTTTTCAACAATTTGGTAGGAAAGACCACTTCTCTTCCTCTTCGACTTTTATGGTTGGTTTCGCACTTTAACTACTCTCGCCAACTTTGTGTACACTACAAAGTCCATCATCTTGGTTTTCATCCTCCGTTGCTTATGCACATGCAACTTGGCTAGAAAACGTCAATCTTCCATATGCGAGTGCAGTAGTCCACTATCCGAGTGCCCTTAATCTTCCATGCACTCTTCCAACTCCAACACGCCTTTTTCATTTGGTCCTCATCCACCCGTCTAATATTCTTCATCTGACAATGAATTGCCAAATTCATCAAACGTCACCAACTCCACACAAATGGACTAGTTCTTCAAAATGATCACATACTTGTGTTGCCTCTTTTTAAACGTCAAGCGGTCCATCTCCCAGTTTGGTTTACCATTGCCATGCTTAACCAACCACATCCTAATAGTGCGTCGTAGGTTGGTTTTTGCATGGCAATGACTACAAAATCCAAGATGACCATTTGAACAACAATTTTCACTTTCTGCATAGTCAAGACACCTTTCATCTCGATGCCATATTGATCAGCGCCATACAGTCGAAAATTGGGCTACCACAAAAATGTTGCCCCCAAGTCTTTCAATGTCTTCTTAGGCAACATGTTCACACTTGAACCCACATCCACGATCACTTGTGCCAGCTTGCGATTGAGCAAATCAATGGTGGTTTCTTCAAGGCATCAATCACTAGTACCATCGGGTCAATGTATTGATCCTTTACAATCTTCCTTCCTTTCGATTGGTGATGTGTCTCCATTGTCTTCCTCTTCCACATCACTTATTTGAACATCACATAGAGCTCCGATACTACACAAAGTAAACTAGATATCTTGACTGCAACATTCGTGTCCATTACTTATACTGCCAACTATTTAGCAGACATCTTCTCTTCTTCAATGACAATGGATTCCTTCATTTTCTTCTCGTTGCTAGTCTTTCACATTTCTTTCTCCAATTGCACATGTGCTTCCTACCATTTCTCCTTCTTGGTAGGGTTCGAATACTGCTCCATCTTAGCACATATTTCTCCTTATCAGTTTACTAGTCAAAACTAAGGCTCTCTGATATCAATAAAATTAACATTCTACGAGATAGTGGTATTTTCCTTCTTCACCCACCAGTGTGTTTGTGCAATTCCATGCAAAGTGTCCCCACTCCTAACATCTTCGGCACTGGATGATTGGCCTTCCATCAAAGTCATTTGGAACCTTCCTTCACTACCGCCTTTACTGGACCGGTTTCCCGATCACGGTTGTCTTTGGCCCTGGCGACTGTTCTAGTATCCACCACTAGTCACTCCTTGTCAGCTCTTAAAAGTGCTCCATTTCTCCTCTTTTTCCTCTTGCACCGTCAATGTCTGGTGCCTCGCACTTAGTTAAATGGGCATTCCATAATCGCATGTCTTGCAACTTCTTGCAATAAACCTTCTTTGAGCAATTTACATGTGTGTCCTTCAGAATTACAATCCAAACACCAAATGTCTTCTTCTTTTTTGACTTCACGTCGATCATTCACTCCAAGTCCTTCCATATCGCCTGGCGCTAAGGTCGTCTTAGTCACTATTAGATTCATCACCCCAATCATGACTCATTTCATCGCCTCCTGTCGTTGTCTTCATTTCACTTTCCAAGTTCAATGCATGGTCAAATGCTTCCTAATATATGGTTGGCGAGACCACTTCCATTTTCTTCTTATATCTCAACAGCAACTCATCTAGGAAACATCGCTTTTGCAACCCATCAATAGGTTTCACTTCCATCTTGTCAATCAGCTCCTTGAGACAGCAGCTGTATGACTTGATATTCTTTCTTTTGTTTCGTAGAGTAGATTTCGCTAATTACCTTTGTGTCATCACAAAGCAATCAAAACTCCTTGTTAAATTCTTGTTTCAACTCAACCCAATCCATGAAGGGTTTTTCTCGCTTCAAGTGCCATTCAATTACCACAACGTGCAATGTTGCTAGGAATTGTGGCAGCCATGTGGCTTCATCCGTTACTCCATCCGCCTTCCATGTCATTTCGCACATACCGACATGGTGTTTGGGATCCTGCCTCCCCTCTCCTATAAACTTTGGGCACTTTTGCTTGCCCATTGTTCCTATAGCCATGTTTATCGTCGATGACGGTTGTTCGTGGATTTCCTCTCAGTTTCTAATGAACCTTTTTTTAAAGAACTTTTTTTCTTAAGTTTTGCAGAAAACCGATTCATGTATTGAACAAAAGTTCCCAATAAAACATTTTAGTTTTGAAATAAGTTGTTCTATTGGACAATGCTATTGTAAAGACTTGTAAATTTGTTACTATCTCCCAAATTTTAACATATCTTTCAACTAACATATATTATTTCAGATTGCTATTTTATTCTCTTCCCAATTCTCCATTAATTTGTTAATGGCATGTTATCTTCTCCCTCGAACTTATAGAAATCTGACAATGGATTATATTTGATTCTTCCCTAGGTATTTTGTAAGCCACTAGGGTACATAATGTGTTCTTCTAGATTGTTGTATGCCTCAACAAAACATATGTTGTAATGTACGATGAGCTATTTTCCCATAAAGCTCAAAGTAAATTATGGTATCAGGTTCATTTTCCCTAATCAATTTGATAACTTGTAGAGGAAGCAATGTTGAAGAAACTCCTAGTTACTAGTTGTCGGTAAAAACCACCTTTCTTGTAATGCCATAGGTACAATAGCACCATGGTTTTGGGATATATTCAGCTATATATAGGGAATCCATACCCCATTTTGTAACCAAACTATTGTCCACATTAAGACCACATGTGTTTGAACTTTGAACACATATCTTGAAGGACGAGTTGTTTCACTCATCTAGGACTTGTAGGTGTAAGTGCAGTCCAATTTCTTGAGATGTAAGTGCCCCCCTTTTCTTCCTTTTCACTTTCTTTTTGTGTAGTTGTGCCTCTGTATGGTTGTGAACACTCTACAAGTGGTAAAGCTTCCATTTGGTCCTCAAGCTTTGGAGATAGCTTTCCAAGAGGAGGGCATGTTGTGTGCCTCAACACAACATATTTTGTAATGTAATGTAAGATGAGCAATTTTGATATAAAGTTCATAAGTAAATTACGGTACTAGGTCCTTTGCATAGTGTCTAGTCTTAGACTCAACCAGCTTGTTTTTATGACCCAAACTTGGGCACAAGTAAAACTTGGGAAATAAGAAAAAAACTAAGTAAAATATACTCAACAAAATGAGAATTGACAAGGATCAAAATGACTCAACAGGAGTCATTCAGCTCGCAAATTCACAGAATCGAGGAGAGTCAATTAAATAACTTGTAAAGGAAGCAATGTCCTAGGATCTCCTAGTTAGTGGTGGTACAATAGTGCCATAGTTTTGGGCTATATTTAGTTATATATGGGGGATCAATCCCCCATTTTGTAATCAAGCTATTTTCCATAGCAATATAATTTTGTTTTTGAACATATCTCCTAAAGGACAAGTTGTTTTTCTCGCCCAAAGGTTGCAGGTATAAGTGCAATTAAATTGTGCAAGTGCCCCCCTTTCTTCCCTTTCCTTTTTTTTCTTTTTTTTTTTAATATATAATTTTTATTGTAGTTGTGTGTCCCTGTGGTTGCAAGCATACTACAATGTAGAAACCCATCCATGGGATATTATTATGTTCTCATATGAGTAAAAAGCAACCCGTCAATAGGATACTATCCTACTTAAGATATGTAGTAGTCTCTTATTGGGATATTATCTCATATGAAGGGTACTCAAACATTACAAGTTGTTTAAAGCCCCAATCTAGAAAGCCTAACTCCTAACAGAAAAATGACTAAGAGCTCGAAGGAAATCTATATGTGCATAACTTTGGTTGTTGGTTATGATCAATATTATTCCTTCGAAGGTCTAGAGGGGGACCCAATAATCTACCTATTGATACAGGCTCTAAGGATGACTCTATAATACTGCAGTGTAGATCTAGAGGAAGATCCTAAAAACACCTCCAAAATCGACATATATGCCTGTGATTGTTGTCTCCCTTATTTGTGTTTGCAAGTACTATGAAACAGGTTGTAATATTGAATCCCATTCCCAATGCACACATCAAAAGTGTATATGAACAAATGAAGGCCAACACTTGTAGCTTCAAGAAGCTGTAACAGCAAATTAGTTTGATTGTGTGGTTTCAACCTCAAGCCTAACGAAGAATTTCTAAATTAATCAACATATAATTGACATGGATATAACAAAGATGGTCATGGAAGAAAAAGAAAAGAAATGCAAGGATGGTTAAACCGAAGCCAACTAATTACTTGCTCTAGTTCCTTGTAGACATCCATGTCTTTTGGCACTCTTTACATTTCCATTGAGGCTTGGTTGTTTCTGAGTTGCACTTTATATATCGATAGTTCTATGGAATAAGTGCCAAGTTGTTACAAGCTACACTTAAACTATTGTGTTAAAACGTAAGTCTTCTAAACTTAGCTAGCCATCTTATAGGAGTATCAAGCTTTTGTAAATTGAAGTGTATGTTAGTATAAAAAAGTTCTCCTACATATGAGAAGAGAGGATGAGTATAAAGGAAACAACATGTCTGAAAAATTAAAAGAGCACAAAGTGGTAGCGCTGTTTATCAAGATTGCCAGTTAGAGATAGATAACTAAAGTTAACATTTAGAATCTACAAAGCAATGAGGAACTAGATCCTATTTTGGTCTAATGAGTATCAACTAAAAATGGCTAAAAACACAAATAAAAATGAGTAAAAAGATGCCACAAATATGTATTATTCCTTAAGAATAAAATGTATTTAGTAATTAAGCATAAAGACCAAGGACACTCCTTCCATGGGATGGTAAGTGGCACTGAAGCCAAGGATACCTCAATGATGGAAAGTTGTCAAGACTAGGCAAATGATAAGGGAGAGTCCAGGAAAAGTCCCTTCAGTGTTCCCTTGACACAATAAACAACCACGTTATTCTAACTATAAACGTAACCTATCTAGAAATACATTAAATAATGCTCAATACCTATTGTTTGTTTTACCTTAAGAAAAGCATGCACGTAACTTTAAGAAGATGAAATCAACATTTCAGTCCCACTATCATCAAAATTTGACAAGGCAAGATTAGCATTACTTCATAGCTGCGATGTTACTGGTTTTGCAACTTATCACATAAGACTTTTGTCTCTCCATCATAACCTTAGAGTTTATGCATTAAGATCGTTCCCCATATAAGCAACATTGCAAGGTTAGTCCTATCAATCCTCAACATGCCTCACCCAAACACTAGATACCGACCAATAGGAGCTAATGCAAAACAATTTCAAGGAAGTCAAATCCTTCCAATACATGTTGAATTTACACACCAAGTCAATGTTAGATACTTACAGCCCTTTCTGTCATGGCCAATGTACCCCATGCCTATGTATATTTAGACGTAAGACCAACTCCCCTTATATTGACCTTTAAATTATCAATCATTGACTAAGTTGTATGAATGAATATTGGTCTTGTATTGAAGCAATATCTCACAGAAGTTTTATTTAATTATACAAAAGCTGATGATATTCCTATCTAGCAAAGCACTTACTAATCATCATTGTCAGCAAGGAAATCAAGAAGTCAATCACCAATCTTCTAAAAATCAACAGCATCTCCCACCATGGTAGGGTACCTAGGAATAGATATTTGGGGATATATTATTATATTGTATAAGGGTTGGCATGGGCCACACATAACCCAAGGTTGATTGTATTATAATATTATATTATATTATATTATAATATAATATAATATTAGTAGTAGGCTCTCCAAAGTAGAATAAGAATATGGATATATAAAGAAGAGATATTTGTCATTGTAATCATTCATATCATTGAAGAAGAATCTTATGTAATCGTCGTGCCCACGAAGTGGCCTCTCATCTTGGGAGATCTTGTGGAGTTATTCCTTCCTTAAGGATTATTATTGGTGTTGCCCTACCTTAAGGGTATTATCTATCTCTCTCTCATTTGTGGATTGTTATTGTGGATAATATATTGTGGATGAATGATTTGATATTTCTGCATATTGGTGAATGGTTCATGTTTAATAATAATAGTTATGCAACAAGTGGTATCAGAGCAACGATTTTGGCAAAGTGGGGATTTTTGTGTGAAACCCTAGAATTAGGGCAATTTTTTTTTGGAAAAACATCTCATCTTTCAGGAGCCATATCTCTGCGCAAGTTTATCCGATTCAGGTGATTCTTGGATCAGATTGTGCAGAATTTGAAGAGCTTTAAAATGAGTGGTCATATGATGGAATCTGAGTAGTATTGAGGGAGATACGACCTTTTGAAGTTAGTCATCCGAAACAAGGATAGTGACGAATTTCGCAGATTTTTTTTGGAAAAACGCCTCATCTTTCAGCAGCCATATCTTTGCGATAGTTAATCCGATTGAGGCGATTCTTGGATCAGATTGTGCAGAATTTGAAGAGCTTTAAAATGAGTGGTCATATGAAGGAATCCGAGTAGTATTGAGGGAGATACGACCTTTTGAAGTCAGCCATCTGGAACAAGGAAAGTGACGAATTTTCAAGTCGCGAATTTTTCAAAAGACAATTTGTTTAGTTCGGGTAAGCAAATCAGTTGCACTTTATTTTGTTTGGAAGAAAAAATTGCAGATCTAGTTGTCTATGTGGAATTTTAGCTTCAAATCAGTGGAAAGATATTTATTTTCATAAAACCCTAGTTTGCATTAGGGCATGATATATATTTTCATGAAACCCTAGATTTGCATTATCTGGAGGTGAACTTATGGAGCTAGAAATATTTTCTGGAGAAGATGATATTGATGTTAGGGAATGGTGGAATACGTTTAGGTCTCCATATCATGATATTTCTTTTGAGAAATCCTTCCTGGATATATGTTTTAAAGGGAAAGCTTTGTCTTGGTGGATAAAATTTTGTAAAGAAAGGAATATTGAATATACTTGGGATGAAATAGAGCATGAATTCTTGCGTATATGGGATCCATATTATATAGATTACCTAATGGATATCATCGAAGATGATGAAAAGAAACTACAGGAAACTCAAAATGAGCGGAATGCAATAAAAGGAGAATGTGAAGTTTTAAAGAAACAGAATGAAGACTATGAAAAAGAAATAAAATTACTCAAGAAGAAAGAGGAAAAGGTCAGGGAAGATAAAAAAGATGTCAGTATGCAGACAGAGGAAACCATACCTTTGGTAGAAGATAAATTAGAAAATGGACAAAGGAATTTGTTTGAATCTAAAAAGTCTATTATGCAGGTTCATGGAAGCATTCAAAAGGAACAGGTTATTATTTCCATTGACCCTGGTAGTAGATATAATTTTATTAATATTGCTTTGGCTAAGAAGTTGCAAGTTCAAGCAACAAAAATCAAGGACATACAGCTAGAGGGTGAGAATGTTCAGATTTTTGAAGATTTAAAGATCACCATGGATAAATATGTTTTACATTCAGATTTCTATGCTATTGAGATGGATGATAAGGATATTGTTCTTGGTTATCCTTGGTTAGATTCTTTGGGTACTGTTAACATTAATGTGCAAAAGAAGTTTATGAAGTTATGGTACAGGAAAAAGAAGATAACATTACAGGATATTTCTCAGCTTAAGGAGCAGGGATCCAAGGAAAATCAAGAAGCGGTTGTAGAGAAACAAATTGAAGAACCTGAAACAAAATCCAAGAAGGTCGTAGCAGCAAAAGAGTCCATGGAAGAAGTAGCAGAAACTGATTCAGTGGAAATAATAGTAACAGAGTCCAAGGAAGCTTTGATAGAAGAGCACAAGGACACACCAAACAAAGAGAACATGAAAGAACAATGTGTAGAGGAATTTAAAATAATGGAGCCAAATGTTGAGAAGTCAAAGAAGGTAGAACATCAAGTAAAGGTTGCACCATATCGCCATCCACACCACCATGAGCGAAAACAATATTGGAGACATGGTTCAAGGCAACAATATTATGGTTCTACATGTAATCAGAAGGGCACCAACTATGGCAGTGTTTGGCAAAGAAAGCATAGTGATCATGGTTTTCAGCATGGTTCATCAGCATCAAGGAACAAGTGGACCCATCATTCAAGTTATCAAAATACAGCAGTAGAAGCGTGGAGCCAACGAAGCAGATTTGGATACTCAAGTAACAAAATGGCATACCAACATCATCGGGTTTCACTTGGATGGATGGATGATCGAGATTGGTACCAATTGCTAACATTGCTTAGCAAATCATACTATCAGATTTCTTCATATGTTTCGAGGACGAAACATTTGTAAGGAGGGTGGCATGGTAGGGTACCTAGGAATAGATATTTGGGGATATATTATTATATTGTATAAGGGTTGGCATGGGCCACACATAACCCAAGGTTGATTGTATTATAATATTATATTATATTATATTATAATATAATATAATATTAGTAGTAGGCTCTCCAAAGTAGAATAAGAATATGGATATATAAAGAAGAGATATTTGTCATTGTAATCATTCATATCATTGAAGAAGAATCTTATGTAATCGTCGTGCCCACGAAGTGGCCTCTCATCTTGGGAGATCTTGTGGAGTTATTCCTTCCTTAAGGATTATTATTGGTGTTGCCCTACCTTAAGGGTATTATCTATCTCTCTCTCATTTGTGGATTGTTATTGTGGATAATATATTGTGGATGAATGATTTGATATTTCTGCATATTGGTGAATGGTTCATGTTTAATAATAAAAGTTATGCAACACACCATTTGATTGGAACTTTAAACGTAACATACACACCTTGGAGGATTTATGTTGCATGGAAAGCAAACATCAAACTTTTCTACACTGCATTTTTTCCCTTCATAAGCCACTTTCTCGTTATAAGTATTCCATGTTTACAAACTGAATCATATACTGTGATACTAAGATAGCAACATGATTTTGTTACATGGAACATGAATCTCAGAACTAATACATTAAGCATGAATATTTTATGTTGCAAACTACCAATGACTGTGTCAATCATCATGGTGAAAGAAGGCAATAAAGATGCATATAGCTTGATGTTTGTAGCTTAATCACCTCTAAAAAATAGATGATCAATGCTAATGAAGGCAATAAGTATTAGAAAATCCTGAATCAACGACCATTAAAATTCTATACAGGACCAACTTTCAACAACCCTAGGGCTAATAGATTTCTAATGTCCACCATTCATTCCCAAATTAAGGTATTCAATTCAAGTCCAATGACAGGCGAGTAATAAAGCAGAACTCGTTCTTCATTCAGCAAGTCCTAACCTCCAATGCATATGCCTAAACCCCGTGTTTGGTTATAATCCATAAAGGCTTTTATTCAATGAAGTTTTAGTTGTACGCACTCTGAAATAGCAAGTACAATGGTCAAAAACATAGTTTGAAAACTAGCTGAGAAATTGCTAGTTCTCACAAGAATTTATGTCCAGCAAGTTTTTTTTAATTTTCTTGATGCCGAGAAACTTGCCACTTAAGCCATTTTCTCACCGATTTCTTGTGAGAAACTCAGCCATGGGCAAAAAGAAACAGAAAAAAGGAAAAACAAAGGGTCTGTTTTTAAAAGCCCATTTCTGGACATTTGCTCATTTTTTACTTCTCTCCAGCACTGTGAAATTTTTTCTAAGAGGTCAAAAGACTAATCATTAACCACTTTTCCAGATCACATCAAAGTTTGGACCTACCAAGAAGCACAACAGGTGTGTCCAATTGGTCTCTATTTGAGGCCGTACACACCAAGAAGCAGAACAGGTTGAGCCAGATGCGCCTCAATGACTTTGTGTTTGTGCAATACAGTCTTAGGCTTCACACAAGACAAGTAGAGGCTAGTGAATCCTATGAGGCAATTCAATTGGATTAATCATTAACCACTTTTCCAGATCACATCAAAGATTGGACACGCCAAGAAGCACAATAGGTGTGTCCTATTGGTCTGAGGCCGTACACACCAAGAAGCGGAACAGATTGAGCCAGAAGCTCCTCAATGACTTTGTGTTTGTGCAATACAATCTTAGGCTTCGCACAAGACAAGTAGAGGCTAGTGAATCTTATGAGGCTATGAGGCAATTCAATTGGATGAGCTAAATCGATTATATGATTGGATTGCAAAGAGTTCCATGGATGTTGAGTTTACTGCAGAGCACATTGAGGCACTTAAGGATGAAGCAGATCATTTAAGAAAATTGGAGGAGATATTTCATTATGATTCGACCACCAGTTCAGAGCCAAGGCCAATAATCAAGTGCAAGGGAAAGAAAGGGAAAACAAAAAGTAGTTTAAAAACTCCTTTACATTTTGAATTGTTGCATTTTTTATGTTGTATGTGGGTTTGTTTGGTGATTCATAAACTGTAATTGCACTCTTACTAATAAATATATAATATAAAATCAACTTTGGCTCTCTCCAATTGTTGCTTAAAATGTTTTTTTCTGTTTATTGAAAAGATTTCTTCGTAAATTTTTTTCCCGAGTTTTTGCTGGGTTGCCCATAGAATCTCCTAAATTGGGATGCCGAGTTTATCCCGAGTTGCGATATTTCGAACTATGGTCAAATATACTGCGGAGTGAACCTATTCTTTTACAACACTTCTACAAACTATCCACTGTCTCGAATCTAAATCAATACAGCACCGACAAAAGACACGAACAGACTGAATGCCTAAGTAGCTGTAAAACCTTCACGGGAGAACAATGCCAGCCCCAAGTTCTCTTGCGCACATTGAAACAATAAATTTAGCCTCAACAACCATTCCACAATAGAGATTAACCTCCATTAATATTATTAGGGCAGTGTGAGTCAGCAAAGGGAATTGTAAGAAGGGGTAAAGAAGGCTTCACACTCCATGAACATGTTCGAGCTAACGAAACAGAACGTACCTAAAAGATATTGTGAATTCAATAATAAACATCAGGACCTGAAAACATTGCTGAATCCAATAATTCGAGCATTTTAGAGAAGGGTGCTCACAGGTTTAAGATGAAAGTGACAATCTCCTTCAACTTGACTTAGCGGAAGCAGCAGCACCACCACCAAAAAACCCATCCTAGTAGAACTCGAACAGTGCAAGACCTTTTGCATATTTCCTGTAAATCTTGTGGGTAATGTGATTTGCGTAAGCGATATGAATATTCAAATAGCCATCGGTGTCATGGACTTCCTAAATGTGCTTGATGGCTCTCAATATCAAGACAAGTATCAATCTTAACTTATTTTTAAATAGTAAAAGCTACGACAAGTAGAGGAAGCAGTCCGTGGGCAGGTACCAGTAGTTGTGGTATCAGTTGCCTTTCAAGTGTATCTTAAACAATGTGAATATATCTCGGAGTTAGTTATATCCACATTATTTAGTAGTAATAGTTAAAGTCTAGGTTTAAATCATAAGGGTTGCTTGTAACAACCCTATGTTATCTGGCTAATAGTTAAAGTGTAGGTTTAAATCACAAGGGTTGCTTGTAACAACCCTATGTTATCTGGCTATTGTTGATTTGGTGTGAAGGGGACCGTCTAGGGATTTTTATCATGGATTCAAATCAAAGGATAACTTCCAATAAGCTTATGTCACCTCATTATTGTTGACTTGATGTGAGAGGGACAATTGGTTGTTTTGGATTTGTGTCGTTGAGTTCAAATCATAGGAGTTGCTTCAAGCAAGCTTATACCACCTTGTTATTGCTAACATAGTGTGAGGGGACTGTCGGTCGCTTTACCAAAGTGTAGGTTTCAAACCATAGGGGTTGCTCCCAACAAGCCTATACTACCTCGCTATGCTAAAGTGTAGGGTTCAAACCATAGGGGTTGCTCCCAACAAGCGTATGCTACCTCGCTATTGTTGACCTAGCGTGAAGGGGACCACTGGTTTGCTAGGGATTCGTATAGTGGGTTCAAATCACAAGGGTTGCTTCCAATAAGCTTATGTCAATTATTGTTGACTTGGCGAGAGGGACCACCGGTTGTTCGGGATTCATGTCGTTGGGTTCAAACCATAGGGGCTGCGCCCAACAAGCCTATACCACCTCGTCATTGTTGACCTAGTGTGAGGGGGACCATCCTTCGCTGGAGATTCAAACTGCTAGGATTCATACCGTTGCCAAGCCTAACGCGTACTCAAAGACCATCCTTCGCTGGAGATTCACACTGCCAAGATTCATACCGTTGCCAAGTCTAACGCGTACTACTCAAAGAATTCAAAACAAACTAGTACCTTTGCAACAAGCATGCCCCTAAGGTTTGAACCTAAGTCTCTTCTTGGTTAAGTGGTTGGCCAATAAACAATCACCTATCCACCTAACCTAGCCCTTGGCATTTGATATGTTATTATACAAAATATATTTTTAAATAAAAATGTGGAAGCATTAAAGATATAATTATAAGAAAGGTTTTTTTTCAAGGATAGCATAATGGTATGTCTTTGGGTTTTCATGGAGAGACCCAAATTCAAACCAATGTATAAAGGTTTGAAACCTTTAAAAAAAATGTTTTATTTTAAATATATTTTTTAAAATACTAATGTTATATAGATAATAATATGTGGATAACAAGAATTTTTTGTTAACCTTTAAATTTACGAATTACGATAGATCGGTGGTTCCCCTTACACCGATCAACAACAAAGAGGTGGAATAGGTTTGGTGAATGCAACCCATGTGGTTGAACCATATGCTTACTAAAAATAGTTGTAACCAACTCTCCTGGAAAAAAAAACCTTTAAATTGTAAGAATATGAGAGGTATGAAAGTGAAGATAGTGAAGCACATATTAAAAATATTTACACATTATTAAAACATGTTTAAGATTTTTTTTTTAACTTCTTATGTGCAAGTGGCATCCTTGCCTGTAAACCATATGCACATTGATAAGACATTTTATGTTTTGTCTTAAGGAATTAGTATATTTTTTTCATTGGCTTTCATTTCGAAACTCAAGTTTAAAAGGTGACTTCTAAAGTGCCCCAACCCTTTCCAAAAAAAACTTTATTTATCTTAATAAAAAATAAAGATGTTCATATTTCATGGGTACATTTTCAAATGTTTTATGGTAAGTTATGCATTAACAAGCACCCATATAATACACATATACAATATTATTTTTATGTATAAATAAATAAAAAATTAAAGTTAATATAAAAATGTTTTTAACCAATTTAGCTGCAAGCTTAATGGGATGGTAAGGGCTTTGACCTCTCTTTGAGAAGTCCAAGGTTCAAACCCCGTTCAAAATGAAGGGACTAAAACCCTTCATAAAAACCTTTGTAAACTCATTGAAAAAAAATATATATTTAGCCAATTTGGTGAAGAAAAAATATATATAACATTAAATGACAAATATACTTCTTAAAAATCTTCAAATTGTGAAGAGACATCATATGCTCTTAATAAATTTGTAAGCATAAGATACACATTAAGATCCTTTCTTAAAAGGATCAAGAATTTCTTAATTATAAGAAACTTATTTTTCAATCTTAAAGTAAAACCGGTTCTTTTAAAAAAAAAATCACCTTCAATATATTATTCAGCCCTATGTATGGGTCATAGGGGTTTATGACACTACCTGAATAAAAAACAATCACTTCAATATGCATACATTTCCTTAATTTTTTCTTTTTAATATGGTGGAGGAGTACGGCCTCTTTAATAAGTAGGTGGTCCAACAAGTGCAAGTGGTGAAGAAACAAGCAGGTGGCCCAGCAAGCGCAGGTGGTTAAGAAACACCCGTTGCTTGAAATAAAGTTGTGCCTTTCAGATTTGAACGTAGGACTTACCAAGCGATCTTCCAATCTTCATGAAAGGGGTGTAAGCCTTAGGTGCAATCAAGTGATGTAACAAAGTGATAAATTTGGCTACAATCTTCGTGAAAAGGATGCAAACCCTAGGTGCAATCAAGCATTGAAGGAAGAGGGTTGTTGGCAGACCATCTCTTTAGTCTGCGAGAAAGTCTCTTTAGTCAAAATAAAATATCTCTAAGGGATCTTTGGGTTCATGGGTGGATGAACCTCTACCCTCTATTAGGATTTTAGAGGATGAATTTGGGTTGGATCTAATTGATTATGAAGCCCAAACAATTATCTACAAACTCAAGGGCAAAATACCAGGCTTAGAGGAGCTCAAATAATACATTAAATATTGATAGACCAATACAGAATTCCAAGTAACTCTCTTACCAGAAAAAATAATGTTTCCCTTTCTAATTTAGCGAGAGATGAGGTAATAGATTATAGATATAATTAGTTTTTCAAACAAAGGGGTGTCTATATAAGACCTTGGACTCCTAGTTTCTACATGAATCTTTATGCTCTCCCTGTGGAGTTTTGAGGAGAGAATATATTCACCAAAATCGGTAATGTCATCGATGCATTCTAGTATATGGATATATGGATGCCCAACCAGAGGAAAATTTGTTTAGTAAAATTAATATGAGCAAAGCAATATTGGCTTGTTGGATGGATGTTTTAGTTCTTGGGTCTCAATCCATTACTATCTCTTCAAGCAAAGTCGAATAGATCCAAAATATTATGGTTGTCAACAATATGGCCACCTAAAGAAGAGATGTCCAATCATCTGATCATGTTCTGATTCCTCTTTGGTGGAGAAGAAGGCTCTACATGCGAATGATTCGAAACCTTCAAATGTCAATTCAAAAAAAAGAAACTCATCCTCCAAATGCACAAATTGTCCAATAGAAATCATGGAGCAATAGGAGACTCAATCCCAAAAGAAGAATTTGAATTAGATATTGATAAATTCCAAATGGTTACTAAAGACCGTCTAGACGGATCCATGCAAAAATTAGCACCTCACATGGTATTCTTGAAGCTAATTATGAAACAATTGGTGACAATCAATTTTCGAAAAAATAAAATCTTACAAAATGTGTTACAACTAGATATTACCTCAAGAGCTTGAAGTGCAAAAATGCATTCTTAGATCTTGACACTCTAATGAAGGAAGAACCTCTGCTATAGAAGAAAAATAATCGAATTGATTTTCTCTCTGATGGATGATTGTTATGTTTGTTTTCCTATTATCTATTGGAGTTATGTGTCAAGGTTGTTCTTGTTGTTAGTTCTTTAAAAAAATAAAAGAAGTTGATTATGGAAACTTAGCTTTAAGGAAGATGGAGAATATCTTTGATAGAAAGACAAAGATTGGGTATGCTTTAATTAACTTGTTAGAAATGTAACGAGAGCAATGTAATGTTTTGTTTTTGTAATGTTTTAAGTGTTAATCTTTTCTTATCAATTCAAAATAAATCATATTATTTTTAATTCTTAGTTTTTAAAATAGTTCAAGCATAAAATCTATGATTAGAGAAGCATAAAGTCTATGACTAGAGTGTGAGCTAACTCATATATTATAATAAAAAAAAAATTCTATTTTTGTTGTTTATAATGTATAAAAGATATGTATTATCTTCTTTCAGTATTGAGGGAGATACAACCCTATCAAGTTAGTATTCCAGCACAAGGATAGTGAGAGTATTTTTAATCGCAAAGAATAAAATTATATGTATCTCTATTTGTTACGGTAAGCAAAAAAAAAAAATTATTTATTTTTAAGAAAATCTACATAATTATTTGTTGATAGAAAGGATAGAGGAGATTTGAAAAAAAAAATCCTAGTTTATTTTTCCAAAACCCTAGTTGCCTTAAGAAATTTTTTTGGCTTAAGATTATGGGATTACCAATTTTCACTACAAAGGATGACAGTGATGCTCAAGAATGGTAGATGAATTTTAGATCTCTATATTTTAGTGACCATTTTTTGATATGTCCCTTATTAAAGTTTTAAAAGAAGAAGCTTATAATTGGTGGACAAGTTTTTTTTTTTTTTTTTGGTAGGTAAAAAATATTTTATTGCTTTACGGGTTGAAGGGTCCCGTCCCTATTACATCAGTAGCAAAATGAGACACCTGAAGCCTCCACTGGCAACAACCAAAAACCAGCTTACCAAATACAATTCCACCACATACAACATATCTTATATTCGAAAGACAACCCTTAAGATAAGGGACACAAAACAAAAAGATACAGCTAAAGGACATACACTAGACAGTCCACCTGTCTATCCGACATCCTCTCAAGTTACTGGGATTTCTTGTTCTTTTTCTGTCGAGCAGCGTCATCCTGATTAACAGAGAGTCAGCTTTCCACATCCTGATTCGCTTGGGAGATAACTTCTTGAGGGAAATCTTCTTCCCAGATGATCAAGTTTGACTGATTAACAACTTTGTTAGCGAGAATGTCAACCACTTTGTTGGCTTCCCTAAGAACATGGTTGATCTGACTTTGGGGGTTGTTGTTGAGGAGTAATTGGCACTCCTAAATTATATTCTGAATGTTCTTCCCCCCTGAGTTGTTGTTGGTAATGTGGCCAATAATCACAGATGAGTCGCCTTCAAAGATGATTGGCTTGGGAAAGGTTCTACTTTCCATGATGCTCCTCCATAGGGCTCTAGCTTCTACATAATTATTGGTTTGGGTCCCCAAATTTTTTGAGAATGCTTTGATTATGCTTCCTGTGTGGTCTCTGATGACACCTCCTGCCCCAACTCTCCCTGGATTTCCCTTTGAAGCACCATCAAAGTTGACTTTGAGCCATCCCTGCGAGGGAGGGGTCCATTTAGCCAGGGTTTGGGAGTTACCAGTCTTCTGGATTCTGCTACAATCTGTGGGAATCTTAAGGGAAGCAAAAAGAAGGGATTCCAACCCATAGTTGGGAACCTCTTCGCACGAAATCAGACTACTATTTTCGATAGCTAGGGATAGTGCTCTGTTGACAACATCTTCTAGATTCTTGGTATCCTCTTTGAATATGCGGTTATTACGTTCCAACCAAATTTTCCAGACCGCATGGTGAAGCATGGAACTCCATAGGAATCGAAGTCTAGAGTTTTTGAAAATTCTTGGCCATTGAATGAACATTTCAGCAACAGTCTTGGGCCGGGTCCAGCAGACCTGGAATTTGTTGATCAAAATGGATAACACATTATCGGCAAAGGGGCAGTCCAGGAGGAGATGTTGTGTGGATTCCCAAGCTTTAGTACAGAGGTAGCACCTATTGGGGACTATAATTCCTCTACGAATCAAGTTGTCAGTGGTCAGAATTTTGTTATGAGCAACAAGCCAGCAAAAATGTGCCACTTTTGGGATCAACAACTTGAGCCACACACTCTTGGCTAGAGTCTGGCTGTCATCTTTCTTGGTGCCAATAAAAGTGTTTTCTAACATCTGGGCAGCAGTTTTGACCATGAATTCCCCATCACTCGACCCCTTCCAACAACGTTCATCCTCCTTCAGGGTCTGGGGTATGAAGTTAGCTTTGAAGATGTCCATGAGAGTGGCGAGGCCTTTGTTAATCACATCATTCTTAATTCTAAACTGAACCTTTTTCCAACCACGGGATCCTTGGTCAGAAGTGATGAAATCGGCAACATGAGCTCCATACTTCCTATCGATGAGGTGCTTAATGGGGGCTAAGTTGGGATCACTGATGAGTGGTTCTTTTCTGGCCCACGCATCTTCCCAGAAATTGATGGTCTTACCATCTCCTAGTTGCCACCAAGATCCCTGTTGAACCAGCTGCTTAGTGTGGCTGATGGATTTCCAAAAGTGGGACCCATAGCAAGGGGTCTCTGTTTCAAGGAATGAGTGTTGTTGCAGGTATTTCCTTTTGACAATGGTCACCCACTCTGTTTTAGCATTTGTAACCACCTTCCAAGCCTGCTTAGCCAGGAGGGCTTGATTTGTGATGGTTATACGTCGCAATCCCATACCTCCCATGTCTTTAGGAGAGCAGACTTTGTTCCAGGCTACTAAGTGAAACTTCTTGTGATTAGCATTACCCGACCACAGGAACTATTTTTGGAGTTTTTCAATAGCTTCTCCTACCGCAGCAGGGATTTTGAACACTGACAAAAAGTAGGTGGGGATGCTCTGTAGGACCGACTTGACCAAAGTCGCTTTGCTCTGCACTGGAGAGTAGGGCCCCCTTCCATCCTGCCAACTTCTTATGAATCTTGTCAATGACATTGTTCCACATTTTTTGTTGAGGCCTCCCCTTGAACATGGGTAGGCCCAGATAAGATGTTGGAAAATCAGCAATGGAGCACCCCAATATGCTCGCAATCTTGGCCTGTCGTCTAGCAGGGGTGCCGATGAAATGAAGCTTACTTTTGGTGTAGTTGATCTTTTTCCCAAGCCTGCTTCCTCATACAGATTGAGAATACCCTTGATGTTTTTGGCTTCAGAGACTGAAGCTTTAGTTGTCAGCAAGGTGTCATCCACAAATTGTTGGTGGGTGATGGGATTTAAACCTGAGGCTGCCTTGATACCAGAAATCAAGTTTCTGTGACAAGCATTCTTAATGGTTATGCTGAGACTCTCCGCCAAGATGATAAAGAGGATGGGGGAAAGAGGGTCCCCCTGTCTTAGCCCCTTGGTGCTAGGAAAATATCCGGCAATGGACCCATTCACCAGGATCGAGAACCAAGAAGAAGAGACACAATTAGAAATCAGATTTACCCAAGATTCATGGAAACCAAATTTGAGGAGGATTTTGAACAAAAATTCTCGATTCACTCGGTCAAAGGCCTTATTCATATCAAGTTTCAAAAAGAAGGAAGTAGAGTTAGCATTGTAGGCAGAGTGGATCAGCTCGTGGATGGTGATAACCCCGTCCAAGATGTTTCTGCCTTTGACAGTACTTCCCTGGCAATGGTCAATGATGGTAGGAAGGATCCCAATGAATCTATTGGCCAGGGCTTTGGACAGAACTTTGTAGATTACATTGCAGAGACTGATGGGCCGATAATCAGATAGAGACTGGGAATTGGACCCCTTGGGGATGAGGACCAGGAAAGTGGAATTAATGTCTCTGGGAATGGATCTGGAATTTTGCATGTCAGAGATGGCTAGGCATAGGTCAGGTCCCACAATGTCCCAGAAGGTTTGGAAGAACCTTGGGGAAAAGCCATCGGGTCCGGGAGCTTTGTCAGGCTGCATTGAGAAGAGGGCTTGGTGGATTTCTTTGTGGGATAGGGGGCTGAGGAGGAACTCATTGGTTTCATCGGGAATGGTATTGGAAATGTTCTCAAGCAGGGAATCCATGGCCACGGGGGAGGAAGTGGGGGGGAGGCAAGGAGGTCTTTAAAGTGGCTGACGACTTCATCCCTGATGTGGTGGATATTAGAGATAAGGGTCCCATCCTGCTTAGTAAGGCTTTTAATCCTGTTATAGCCCCTGTGCCTTAGAGTGGATATGTGAAAAAACTTGGAGTTGGAGTCTCCTTCCCTGAGCCAGAGTTGTCTCGACTTTTGGTGCCAAAAGGTTTCTTCCTTACTCAGGGTGTTGTGGTATTCAGAGAGCAGTATCCTCTCTTCACTTCTAAGACTGTCATCACCCTGGCCTCTTTGAAAACTATCCTCAATTTGCCCTAATCTGGTTTTGATGTTCTGCTTGGTTTCAAAGATGTTTTGGAAGGTTTCTCTATTCCATACTTTGAGATTCTCTTTGACCCATCTGAGTTTCTGCATAAACCGGTTAGAGGTTGTCCCTGGAAAGCTTACCTGCCACCATTCTGCTATTCGATTTCTGAGATCCGGGTGGTGAGTCCACATGGATTCAAACCAAAAAGGGGTCTTGAACTGAGGCTTGCTACCAGTCTCGAAGAGGAGTGGGCTATGATCAGACCCAATCTTTGAGAGAGCCTACAGACTGGCATCACCGAAGAGGGGGAGGGCTTCTTGGGAGAGCAACACCCGATCAAGGTGCTCTTGGATAAGATTGTTTCCCATCCGTCTGTTACTCCAAGTGAACCCGAGGCCTTGAATCGGAACATCCATAAGGGCATTACTGTCAACAAACTATCTCAAGTCCTTTATATCCCTGTTAGTAACTCGCATTTCCTCCCTTCTTGTCATAGAATTGAAGAGGGGAGTTAAAATCCCCTGCTAGAACCCATGGAATATTGGCAAAGGCCTGTCTCATCTGGGTGAGGGTGTTCCACAACATCGTTCTTCCCGGAGCAGTATTGGGAGCATAGATGTTGGACATAATCCAAGAAGTCTGGGAGTTGAGGTCGTGAAACAGGATATTAGACAACCTGTCATGACCAAAAATAAATCTACCCTCGACTACGGATGGGTTCCAAAGGCACAAGAGCCCACCTGTAGTGCCAGAAGTTGGGGAGTAGACAAAATCACAATTTTTCCAGATGATTTTGGCTATCCTAGGCGAAATTTGATTGTCCAATTTAGTTTCTTGAATGAGAAAAATTGTGGGGTTGTAATCTCTCCGCATGGTTGCAACCAATCTCTGCTTGGCTGCCCCATTCAGTCCTCTCGCATTCCAGGAGAGGACTTTCATTTGGAACTTTTGGAGGTTTTCTTGCCCCCTTTGCCTTGTTGTGCAGGGGGTTTGGGTCTTTGGTTTTCATCCTTGATAGAACTGACATTTTCTTGGAACAGGGTTCTCTACGTACCATTTGCTATATCCTCGGCTGTGTCCCGATTTCGGCGTTCAGCATCGAAAGGCCTACCTTTCTTTCTGTCTGCTCCCACATCCATTTGGGACCTTCTGAAGCTACGAGTTTGTTTGGGACTTCGATGGTCAGGGGATTCTGGGGCGGCCTGATCGCTATCAAAATTGACATCGATAGAGGAGGATAGGGAAGTCGGAAAGCCAGACTCTTCAAGGGGTTGGTACAGGGGTTGTGGATAACGGCGACCGAAGGGGTTTTTGTGATGGGCTCTGGGGGACATTGTTGGACTTGGGGATCTGCTCCTGAAGGGGGGAACATGGAATATTCTGAATGGGCATGGGGTCAGGGGGCCCCGAGGGGAATTGATATGTTTTGGGGATGGAGGGACAAGAATTTCACCTTGTTCAAAGACCTCATTGGTTCCAGAATCTTTAAGTAAATCAAATTTATTAGCAGTGGTGAAAGAGGAACTTACCTTTTGGAGAGCTTGAGCTTGATCTTGAAGCGGTTGGTTCTGCTACGCATTCCTCCTGGCTTGCCATTGACTGCTAGTTTCCTTCTGACTGGTTCTTAGCTGCGGACGCCCACTTGGTTGGGAATCTTCATTAGGGTTTTTGCGCTTAGGGCATTGAGAAGGGAGGTGCCCTTACGATTGACAATATGGACAAAAAGTAGGTTTGTTTTCGAAGATCAACGGTTGCCTTCGCCTGAAATCCTCGTATATAAGATTGAGGTGATCTGGAAGTTGCGATTCCAGATTCACATTTACACAGATGCGGGCCTAGGTTAGGCACGTTCTGGCATGGGTAGCTAGGTCAATAGCTACCAAATCTCCAAAAGCCCTAGCCAGACCTCGGAGAGCATCCTCATAGAAAAAATGTGCAGGGAGGTTGGGGAGGCGGACCCAAATGGGAGCGAAATTGATGTTTTGAGAGTCGGGGTCAAAATTTGGTTCCCATTTTTTGAGGAACAGGCTTCGTCTTCCGAAGAACCAAGGACCTCCAGAAAGAATATGCTCTGCATCCTCCCGGGTATTCAACTGAATCATAAAAAAACCTCTGGTCATTGCCGAAAGACCCAAATTTCCCATAACTTTCCATTTCGAAGTAGCCCATCGTCGAATCGCATCCATGTCTGGGTGCCCTCCTACGAACTTTCCCACTAATGAGAAGGAATCGCGAGATGCATAATCTTCCATGAGGTGTTTAGGGCACAACACATCGCTGCCTTGCAGAATGAAATCCATCGATCCGCTAGGGGGCAGTCTAGGATTTTGTTGCAAACATTCTACGTAAGATTTTTTCAGTCCGCCCAATTTATCGAGAGGTTTTTTCCCCCGTTCAATGTCGTTGTGGGAGGCTCCATTTTTAGCTGCACTCCAGTCAAACCCTATCGTTGTCGTGGCGTTGCGGGCTTCTTCCTCCTGCGAAACCTGCTTCTTAGGGTTTCGGTCTTCGATCGTCGAAACCATCGCTCGCTCCTCACAATCACTGATTGGTGGACAAATTTTGAAAATGAAGGAATTATATATTTATTTATTTATTTATATTTTTTGTTATATAAGGGAATCAACAATGTTGTCATTATCGAAAAGCTACCACTATACCCTCACCCCACCTTGGTAAACTTTTACTCCAAATGAGGGGGACCCCGGAGGGGCTCAAGATTGGAACCATCAACCTCAATTTGGCAAACACTCAACGAAAATCGATTAATCTACTACCTCTACCTAGAAATTATATTTGCTCTTGGGATGAAATGGTGCATGCATTCTTGAGTCAATGGAACCCATATAAAAATATAGCTAGTTTAAAGGTCACCATTAGAGGATATGAATAATAAATAAAAAGGCTTTAAAGGGATCTTTAAAAAATGAATCAAGAGGATACAATAGAAGAAAAATTTGCAAATAATAATATGCAAGTTCATGGTTGCATTCATAAGGAAAAGCTTAAGAAGCAAGGATCCAAAGCAAAGATAAAAGTAGTTATGGTAGGATAACAAGTTGAAGAACCAATAGAAGACTCAAAATTTAAATTTACAATAGCAACAACAAAAGAGTCCATGGAAGAAGCAGCAACAAAAGTCCAAGGAAGTCCTATCAAAAGTGCACCAGGGCACACCAAAAGAAAGGAATAAGAGAGAAGATTTTGAAGAAGAATTTAAAATAAAGAAACAAATTGTTGAAGAATTAAAGAAAATAGAATGTCATGTTAAGGCTATAGCATATCGACACCCACACCATCCTGAGTGATAACAATCTTGGAGGCATGGCTTAAGGCATCAATATTATAGATCTACATGGAGTTAGAAAGGCATCAAATATGACAATGTTTGGAAAAAAGTGTAGTGATTTTGGACTTCAAAAGGGTGTACTAGCATCAAGGAACAACGAGACCAACCATTCAAAATATCACAGCAGAGCAACAAAAGCATGGACCCAATAGAGCAATTATGGATATTCAAGTGGCACAATGGTAGCTTGGCATCATCAAAGACCATCACTAATCAAGATTTCACTTGGATGGATGGATGAACAAGATTAGAAAATATCAAGAAGAAGGATGTTGAATATTTGTATTTACAAAGAAAAATGAAGAAGACCTAGAAAATGAATATCAAGAATTTAGACTTTTTATAAAAAAAAATGTAGGTATCTAGCTATAGCATTTGAATTGAAATAAGAATTTAATATGTTTGTAAAACCTCCAATGCTAAAGGAGAAATTTGGGATTTATCAAGGGTGGGGGACCTGAGTACAACCCCTTTTTCTCAACGAAAAAAAAATGTATTCTCTTCTTTCATTTCCTTTTTGGCCTCTTGATTTACATGGCTTGCATTTAAGTTTATGTGAATTAGTGCTCAAGTAAGCCACTAGCATATTTACTCTTAATTTGATGTTTTATTCTATATATGCATTTTGATGATGTTCATATGTGAATTGAACTCATCGAAGTTATGTTCTTTCTTTCTTGATAGAACCGTTGTCCACATAAGCACCATCATTTTCTCCTAACATAGACCTTTGTAATCGTCATTATATAAACATTTAGTTAATTTAATATCTCACTATTTATTCATTTTTTCTCTTGTTTCATCCATGTATCGTTTCCCCTATTCACATTTTCTTTTATTATAACCTATATTGCATCCAACATTTCAATTTCTTAAATAGATTTGAAAAAAAATCATAGGAGAAGTAATTTTTTTTTGCTAAAAGTATTTCATAAGCAATTAAAGCTTCTATTTTAAATTTGAGTATAATCAAATGGTTAAAATTATTTAGATTATCTCCATTTTAATTTTGATGTGCTCCTAAGTTGTAAGCTTACTGCAGTAGTATGGTCTTTGGCTTCTCTTTGAGAGGTTCAAGGTTCAAACCCCACTCAGTATGAGGGGACCAGGACCCCTCATAAAAACCTTTGTAAGCTCATTGAAAAAAAAATTCAATCCCTTCAAAATTGACACCCAACATGACTAAAATTATGGTAGAAATATTTCTCATAGGTAGATATGAGGAGGATGAATTAGCTTGGGGATATGGGAGCCTTGGAGTCTACACAATGAAGTATGGATATGATAAGATCCTTCCAGAACCTCCTCCTCATGCATATTAGGTTGAGGATTAGAGAAAGATTTGGCAGTCCAAGGGTTGGCCAAAAGTAAACTTCTTTGCCTGACAGTTCATGCACAATGGAATTCTTACTTTTGATAATCCGAGATGTAGGAGAATTATTGGTCCATCTCAATGTGTTTTATGCAACAAGAGCGAGGAAACATATGATCACTTGATGTTTGGCTACCCATACACACGTAGATCTGGAAGCGATTGTTTTCATCTTATAAAATTCAATCCAATGGTAATTTGAATTGAATTGATATTTGTAAAATATGGAGGAGGGGTAGATTTAAATCTAAAGCTCTTTGTATCGGTTGGAATATTGGATTAAACTTCATTTGGTGGCAAGTGTGGTTGGAGAGAAATGACATAATTTTTAGAGAAACCTTTTCATCCTTAGATGGCGTTTGGCAAGTCATTTGGAGCAAAGTTACAAAAATTATGGCAATGTATGCTAAAGAGGAAACTCGAGCTGATATAGGGACAATGAAGAAGAAATTCTAAGTGCAAGAGGGGTAGGAGAGAGCTAGTTGGAAACCACCCCCACAAGGTTGAATTAAAATTAATACTGATGGAGCTACAAAAGGTAATTTGAGTAGAGTTGGAATTGGAGTGGTTTGTAGGAATCATGTTGGGACATGCTCTATTGGGAGCTACAAGGCTTGGACAGGACCACAAACAATGAAGTAGAAGCCTTAGCTATCAAATCTACTTATATCTGGGCAGTAAGACAAGGTTACAAGAGGATAATCCTAGAATTAGATTCTCAAATAGTGGTAGGAGCTCTAGATTACATGAGGAACTTTGCTTTGAAGACATGGAGATTGAGGATTCTTGTCACTCAAAGTAAAGAATTATGAAAGGAATTAGATGATGTGATTCTAATTTATGTGGGTAGAGATCTAAATAAAGTGGAAGACTTCCTGGCTAAGAAGGATATTGAGAAGGAGGTAGGGGTTAAGTGGTATAGTGGCATGGCTATTGAGGATGAGAGGATTAGGCAGGTTGGTGAGCAAATACAATGTTTAGCTAACCATTGTATAAATATGGTTTAGGATATTTGGCTCCAATGCAAATATTATTTACTATTGTAAACAGATGTTCTTGTCGGCTAAGATTGGGAGGAGTCTCATCCCAACTTGTAAATGATCTTTGTTTTAATATAAGTTTTTCATTTTTTTTTATGTGCTCATCATCCATACTTCACAACAAAGTAGTACTATTGACACCATTAATAACCTAAATAAGATCCATAGAATATTTCAATCCAATATTTATTTTTTTGTTGAAGTAAATCAAAGTACAACAAGTGGCACAACCGAGGGCCACACTCCTTGGGGGTACAATGAGGGCCTCTCTCCTTATGATTCAAACTTGGGTAGCCTAGATAACAATCCAATGACATACCACTAGGGTGTCCCAATAGGGATTCAATCCGATAATTTCACTTCTCTATGCTTATTTTGTAATGTAGAAAGTGCTTTTCATCATCCTAAAATTCTCTTCACTCTACACTATTCCTATTTGAGCTTGTTATTGAAGTATATCGTAATATATTTTTATTTTTTTACTTTTACTAAGATTTCCCTCTCAAAATAAAGTCTAACTATTTATTTTATTTTGGGTGGATATAACCAGGATATTCGTCTTGTTAGTATCTACTTGTATGTCTTCTTTCTTACAAAAATATTCTAAGGTATTTATATGTTGTCTTAACCAATGTGTTCTCCTTGCAATAAAAATAATATCATTTTACCAAATATATGCCAAGTTGGACACCATCACCACCTTTTAAACTCAACCATATTTCTAATTTGATGATATTTTAACCAAATAAAGTTAGGGATAATAGACAACTTTGTTTCCTATGTCACTTTTGAAGTATTTAAAAAAAATTATATGTTCTACTTTTGGATAAAATGTGTTTTCTAAATGACTTTATACCCAATGGTTATTTTTTAAATGAATTTTTAATTTTCTCTCATTTAGTAATTAGAACAGTTCATGGGTATCTTGTCCAAAATACTATGAAACAATGGTAGATGAAACTAATCATATGGAACAATAGTGGATGAAATTTAATGATTATGACTTGAATTTCAAATCCTCACATTGTAATAGACACTCTTCTGATAAGGGAAACTCAACCCTAGTAGTTCTCCCACCTTAGTGCTTGCTTAAAATAGTAGGCATGAAGGCGAGAGTCCTCAAGTTGATGCTAACAAACTAGGTATTTGATGAAGGGGTGATCTAGTCCTTGGGTTAATGCTAATCAAAGTAAGCATTGGGTTGAGATTCCTCTTAGATGATGTGTTAGCATCTTTTCTAAAAATACTTGTGTGTTTTATTGGTCCCCATAACTTATAATCACTATTAAGTTAGATGATATTTAAAGGGTCATTTGAGAAACAACTAATGTTAATTCAAAAAAATATCATAGGATCCCCTTTCTCTTACCATGATAAGACTTTGTTTTCTTGTTTCTCTAGTCTTCTTTGTTGTCGATATGATATTTCAAAGCTAGCATGCCTCCTCTATGAATCCAAGCATGGGTTAACAATAATCAAGATGTTATTTTATCTATAAATTATGCAATTGGGCTCTGGATGACTAAGCTAAATCATGCTTGGCATGACAATCTCAATGTAGTGCATGAGATCTATACTATCCTTGTCCTCCCTAGGATTTCTACATTCATAGATTGTGCTCATAGTCAAATGGTAGTATCTATTACCTAGCTTGTATTTCCTTTTCTAGTCACACCTTCCTTAGTAATTGCATGAGAGACATCACTTTCATTTGATCTAATCACATGTACATGACTCTAAAGCAACTATTTTTTGGATATTATTTGATAACATCCTTTTTTGGGAACAAGAGTGACATGCTAACCCTTTCTCAAATGTAGGCTCTATGTTATATGATCCCTTAAAAATAAATCTTTTCAACTCTTTCCATTTCTCTAACTTTGGTGCTTAGATTCTACATGTTTGTTGGCTCCAAAGGTTGTCAGCCACCACTTCCATAGAGTTGTTTGACTAGAACATGTCAACGATCATGCATTTCATCTGGAGCATTTTTATTTTGATTTCTTCCATGTCAACCAACCTATGGCATTTCTTCCTTGCATAATCACTGGATCCATCCTTCGAAATCATTTCCTCTATGACCATATGATGTCAATTTGGTGGCTAATGTCATCCGTGTGGTGATGGTGGTTAGGATTGTTTTTTTAGGTGAAATTTGTTGCCTCTTTTATACATTCCCATTTCTTGATGATATTTCCCATGTTGATGGATGCCTTCACTCTTCTACATACAAAATTGGACAATATTCTAGATGATAAGATTCAAATGCTTCAATTCTATCAAGTGGCGTAATGTCCACATCTCTTCACTGCTCCATTTTCTAGCATCCTTTTGTTGGTATGACAAAGCATTGGTCACCTCTAAGCCTACAAATATGTGTCACATGGTGGGTAGTTATATTGGGACTTTACAATTTGGTCCATATTTAAGGATAAGTAGGGTTTTAATTCAAATAGGTAGCATTTAGTCTTTTCTTTTTTCTTTTGCTTAACTTGAAAAGGGGATTTTAATCAATCCTCATTGCACAATTATGCATGTAATTACAATAATATTTTATGCATAAGTTACTTTGAAGTTGACAAAATTTGTGGCAATAGTGCTTGTAATAGTACATACTTTAGCCACAATTTACCTTTATAACAACTCATCCCTTTTATATGGTTTGGTCATCCAGAGATACTACAAGCCCCCTGACACTAACTCAAAAAGGAACAGTTGCCAATTTGCTAGAGTAAGCCACTATAGTTAGTGCCTTAATAGATGAAGTAAATGAAATACATGTCCAACCTAATGTCAAAATCACTCTTGATACTCGCTCTCAAGCCAAATGCGAGATTAAAATCTATGATGGTTATAGGAATCCAAAAGTCCTAAATAGTTGTATCCTAGAAATGGAAATATGGTTTTATTATAGTCAAATACCTGATGATGATAAAGTCCCCTTTGCCAAGTTAAAACTTTTTGGAGGGACTGAGCTCCTAATTACTAAGCGATAAAATGCGCAAAATCCCATCAACATTTGGGATCAACTAGTTGCAGCCTTGAAGGCTATATTTTATCCTCCTGATTATGATTATAAATTATTTGTCAAATGGCCTCACTTGACACAAGGAATCCATATGTACGTACAAGATTATATCTATCAATTCAACATGTTACACATCTTACTCCATGTACCAAATCCAACACCCTCTCTCATCATAAATTTCAAGAGCAGACTTTAAGAACACTTCTTTAGGGAGTTAAAATACACTTTCTTTGTGACACTTTATGTAAATTTTAATAAAGCACAACTTGTAGAGGAGAATATTTACACAATCAAGGGGGTCACAAAAATCTAGCTCACCAGGAGATTTCAAAACTTCTAGGGTTCATGACAGTCTAGCTCACCAAGAGTTTTCAAGACTTATAGCCAACAACAACAAGCATCAAAGATGAAAAGATATACTTCTTTCTCTCCCTCTTATTCCTCTTCATCTTCTTCTTCTTCTCCTTCACATTCTTCTTCTTCTAATAACAATAAATCTCAAAAGTTTTGTAATTATTGTAAGAGGAATGGTCATGAAAAGTCGTATTGCTTTTAGTTAAAGAAAAATTTAATTATATAGTCTCCTAATAAGAAACCACATAATGTTGCCATCGAGACTTGTGAAAAATATAACCTATAATGAATTAAAATATAGAATCAATAACATCACCTTACTCAATTATAACTCTTATGTAGGGGAACATGACACTTTATTCATCACACATGCTCACCTTAATCATGACTTTTCTGTAGATTGTATCTTCAATAAAGGATCATAACAAAACTTGATTGTGAGGTCCATTGTTGAAAAAATATAGTTTTTGATAGACCCACATTCTCATCTATATTCACTTATATGGAAGGTTAATAACATCACCTTGAAGGTCACACACCTACACATTCTCTTTTGCTTTTGGCCCAAATTTTATGGATAAAGTCACATGTGATCTAACCCCTATGGATTGTTGTGGATTATTACTTGGTAAACCCTATTAATATTATAGGAAAGCTCAATATGGCACATATAAAAACACATGAACTTTGCAACATGAGCACAAAATATTTTTGATCAGATGCACCAAGAACACCACACATTTTCTTCATACAAATCTCCATCAGACACAAAAGATTGCCTTAGTAGGTCATATTATGAGAACTCTAATGAAAAATTACCCATGTATATATAGCATGTTGCACCTCTTCCTCAGAAGCATAACACCAATAACACACCTATTATACATGATTCAAGTTGCCTTCTTATAGCCCCTATCACCATTTCTTAGCCTACTCATGACCCATATATCAAACAAGTTTACTAACATCTTTAGCATTTTACCGCTTCCAATTTGTAGGATTTCCAAATAGAGTAGGCATACTTTCCATTTTATGGTGATCATTTTAGCAAGCATCCTATGCTTCCTCCTTTGCAAAAAAAATTATTTGTCAGGATTCTTTAGAATACTCCATAGTTGCATATACAACTGTAATGGCCCATCCTAGTAGGACTTTTTCTTTATTCTTGATTTATGTATTGATGTTTGGATATCAAAAGCGTAATATAATTTTATCAAGATGTGTTGATAGTTGCACTTTATGATTTTAAAGTTGGATTATATTACTTTTGTAATATGATTCTTTTGATGAAATTTGTGGTTGTAGGACTAGGGACTCTCATGAGTGGATTGGTATGGAACAACCGCTAAAGTTGAGAGAAAAGAGAAATGGTGGATGACATTTATTATTGACAACTCAAGAGTAAAAAAGAAACCCTTCATATAGGTGCATTACATATATGTATGTTTAATTGAATGCACCATTGGGCAATGAGGTTTTTATTTAAGCAAAAGAGCCATCTTTAGTAGGTAGGTGTCATAGTTATCATAAAACATTCTACTTATGGAAAAATTTTGTTGTGCATATTGTTGATTGCATCCTAGTGGAGCAAGGACGACTTAACAAGAGCCCTTGTATTATTATATATGGCATTGTTTGATATTGATACTAATGGTTAATATTAGCATTCGATAGTAATTAAATTAATTAGTAATTAATTTAATTAATAATGTTGGTGGCATTAAAAAGAAAAGGATTGATGTGAGGAATAAAGAATTTAATTAATTAAAGCTAGTATAAGGAGCACTAGTAAGAAATATACACCATTTTTTTTAATAAATTATATGGGATTGAAACGAGCCCCACTTGTATTATATCATCACCACATAGTGGTATTACAACAAAGCTTGGATATTATCCATATATCACTTGGAAATATTTGAACCTTGGTCTCCTCCTTAAATGTTGAGGAATCTAATTGGTTGAGCTAATGTCACTTGATAAGAAATATACATATGTTATTAAGCCATATTTTATTATGGACGTTGGAATTATTGGTAGTTGGAAGCTTTTATAATGTTGAATATTGAATACATTACGTTAAAGACGTAATAGACATACTTGAGGAAGTTCTTCAAAACCATGATCTTATTTGAAGAATACAAGCTTATACTGAGAGGGGGGGTGAACAGTATAAGACCACTTTTTAATTTTCTTTCCCAAACAGTATTAATCAATATAATTAATGGCAATATCAATAGCAATAACCAAAGCAATGCACAAATCATCACACACAATAGAGACACCAATTTAACGTGGTTCACCCAATGTGGGTTACATCCACAGAGAAAATATTTCTCAAATAATATCTTGGGAATCTTTCCCAATTACAATGTTTATGGACCTCTGTTCAAAAGAGATGTTAATCCCCTAACTCTAGTTTTGTGGATCTCTATCCACAGGAGAACTTCTTCTCCTCTGCTCTAGATGGTGATATTCTAGAAGACTACTGCCTCCAATGCACTGTCTTGTGGATCTCTCTCCACTGAAGACTCTTATCCGCACTCATAAGACCTATCCTTACTGCCCTGGTTGATGGATCTATATCCACTGGAGACTATTTTCCTCTCTGCTATGTCACCTCCAAAGCTCTATCTCAATTTTGTACTAAACACAGTTCATTCGGTCTAGCACAAATTTGCTAAAATCTTGTACTAAACACAGTGCAGTCGGTCTAGCACAAGTCCACTCAAATTTTCACTAAACATAGTCCACTCGATCTAGCACAAATCTGCTCAATAGGTCCACTTAGAACCTGCTCAAATCTTCTCAATAGATTCACTCATAACCTGCTCAAATCTGCTCAATAGGTTCACTCAAAACCTGCTCAAATATGCTCAATAGGTTCACTCAGAACCTGCTCAAATCTGCTCAACAGGTCCACTCGAAACCTGTCCAAATATTCTCAACAGGTCCACTCAGAACCTGTCCAAATTTGCTCAATAGGTCCACTTAGAATCTGTCCAAATTTGCTGAACATGTCCACTCAAAACCTGTCCAAATCTGCTCAATATCTATCTTTGGTTTGGCATAAACCTGCCCTCAAATCTGCACCAAAATTTTCTCTCAAATATGCCTTGTAAGCTTCCATAAAATCTCACACCAATTTGTCCATAAGTCCTCTCTAAAACTTTCTCAAATCTGCTCTACAAGTCCTCTCTAGAACTTGTTCAGATCTGCTCTACAAGTCCTCTCTAGAACTTGTTCAAATCTACTCTACAAGTCCTCTCTAGAACTTGTTCAAATTTGCTCTACAAGTCCTCTCTAGAACTTGTTCAAATCTGCTCAATAAGTCCTCTCTAGGACTCAACCAAATTTGTATTGTAATCTTCCACAAAAGCTCACACAAAATCGGTCCACAAGTCTTCTCAAAGACTTACCTCAAATATGCTTAACAAGTCCACATAGAACTTGTCCAATATCATAGAAGCATACAGAGAATTGTTAGAGACTCGATATGTTCTACACTCAAAGATCAATCACTTTCTCAACTCAAATCAGTCGCATAGAAGCATAAAGAGAATTTTTAGAGACTCAATATGTTCTATACTCAAAACTTAATCACTTTCTCAACTCCATATCATAGAAGTATAACGAGAATTGTTAGAGACTCAATATGTTCTATTCTCACAACTTAATCTCTTTCACAACTCAAATCAGAATATAGAATAGTTTGTTTTATGGAACTTGAACAATCACTTCATACATGCACTTGACTAGGCTCAATCAACTTACTCAACCAATCACTCAAGAAACAACTCTTGCTCACAAACACTAGTCCAAGCATGTATCATCCAACCCAAAATATTTCCAACAATGCTCAACAACAAATCTCACATAACAATGATATTCATGATATTTTTAAACCCTAGTTCAAGTTCTTTGCATAACAACTTACTTCAACAACCATGCTCATCAAACAATGTTTTAATCACAACTCTCTATTTCAGAAAACCTTGAAGCATTAACTCAAACACTCCACTCAACCAATGATCTTAACAAAAATGCTAACAAAACAAGGTCTTAATCTCAACTCTCAAATCAGAAAACCTTGAAGCAATAACTCAACCATTTTTGAAAATGAAACCCTAATCAAGTCCTTTTCACTCCAAACTTAATTTTTCAATAAAGCTAATCAACCAAGTCAACCAAAGAAGAATTTTCCCATACCTTTTGAATGTCAAGTAGTTGACCTCACAAATCTGCCACACTCACAATTACTTCTTTGCCAATCTCAATAAGGGTTAGAGGATAATTTTCTTCAATAAAACATATCACAAAAATAATATCAAAATTACACCTTATCACTCCAACTTAAATAATAATCAATATCCTCACAATAGTCACAAAAACCCTTAATTCAAAATAACATACTACCCACAAAGTCTTAACCGTTAAATATTCCTCAATAGCAATTTTAAGACTTTAAATATAAAATAGAATTCTCCTTATAACTCCTAAAGATAATTCTCAACTACCACAATCTTATTGCAAAGCAACCTTTCCAAATTTCAACCAGTAAACAACCTTATACCTCAAAATTAGGCATTTAATTAATATTAAAATCAAAATATTACCTTTGCCTTTGGAGAGTTTCGAACTCTCAATGCAGCCCACTCTAACGTCTCAACCACGACATCAACAACCACATGAGCTACACACTCGTTGGAGATAGGTGAAGCACCACATGCTTCAAAAAATTTATCCCCTCCTTGTTTCACAAAACGTGCGCCTCACGATTAGCGCTTTCAACACACTTGCCAAGCGCTTCCGTTGAGACTCGAACGCTGACCTTCTTGCACACAAAATGAAAGCCACAACCCTCTTGCCACTAGGCCAAAGTGCCTAGTTGGCTTCCAACTATTTGAAATTGTCCCTTTTGTTTCTTCTTTTGGCAATTCAAACTTAAAATCCAACCCAGGTGTTGTAAGTGAGTTGGAGAGGAGAGGGCAATCCTCCAAGGGAGGTCCCAGGTTCAAATCTCCACCCTACCAAAAAGTTGAATTGGGTATCCAAAATCCAATTGATAATGTTGGTGCGGGCAGGTTCTGGTGCAAACCACGGGTGACTTTGACGATGTAGAACCCCCTGTTCATGGTCTCTCAGACCAAGGCGGCTCCACAACGGGTTTTTCGCTTAAAAAAAACTTAAAATCCGCACATCTGTTTCACGAGCTCTGCATTAATTAATTCGTATGCTATCTTTTCAATCGAGCAAGGATAATCTTAATGCCCTTTGGGCATATGTTTAAATATTAATCTTCCTCCTTTTCTTTAGAACGTCGATGCTTCAAAATGCAATTAACCCACATGACGTTGGCGAGGATAAACCTTTGTAACATGCTTCAAATATTTAAATTCCAACACCCATCTTTGGGTGTAGTAAAATATTATTATTAATATTTTACTTTGGGCTCTTATTCACCACCTCACTTAATATTATAATAACTCATATTATAATATTATATCCTTTGATAAAGTACCTTTAATATTTATTTATAAAATTTAAATTCACATTGAATTTAAATAATTTATAAAATAAATATTATAACTCCTTTTTAACTTCTGTCTTTTGCATTGTTTCACTTGATCTTTGGCCTTCTTCCTAGATATCAAATAACCATTTTTATCCCCTTTATTTCCTGCTGAAATATTTGGTATTAATAATGACTTCATCTGGTGACATCAATGACAACTTTAACTTAGGGACTCAAAATGTCCAACATTCTTTCCTTTGAGGTTTAATAATTCTTTGGTTTTGGAGAAGAGGAGGAATGTTTTTTGGAAGAAGGATGAAGATCAAAGCTAAGGAAGTTGGAGGCGAAAGATCATTTTGAGTAGTTTTTGTGGAGGTGCTCCTCTTTTTAGATTTGTTTTCTTGTTTTGAATGCTTCCAACTTCATCTCATATTATCTTGTTGTGTGATAGGTTTTTGTGTATGTGGCTTTGGTAAACTTATTTTTAGTTTTATGATTCATAGTAGCCTATATGCTTTTAGTATGTCATTTTGATGCTTCGCTTAGTTGGTAGGCTTGTGCATCCAAATGTAATTGGAATGAATTGGACCTTGTTGTTGGGTCCATTTATTTGTTATGTTGGTTGGAGCAATGTTCCTTGGGAAGCATTTTGTTTTGTTTGGGTGTTAATTATTTGGAATCATGATAATTACATAAGATTTGGGTTAAATATTTTAGGTGTTGTAGTGCTTTTGGCACTTTTGGATTTATCTTGTAGAATTTTCTCAACTCTGAAATAGTTGCACCATTGTAATGCAAACTTGTGAATTGTCACAATGGTATTTCGGTTGATAGCAATTAGGTTTTTGTTTAGTTTGGGTACCTTTGATGGTTGGGTTAGCAGCTTCCATTTTCTTTTTAGTGTGTCATTCTAAGTGTAACCTATTTTGTTTGTTGGCCTATATGTGTATATATAGTCGTGTTCTTTTAGCTTCCAGTGCATAAAGCCTTAGTTTTTCTTGGTTCAAATGTTGCTTGCATCGGGTGCTATAATGTTGCTTTATTCTTTTTTGTTCGACATCTTTGGAGTGAGTGAAATGAGGGTAGGTTGACTTTATTTTAAAATATTTAGGCGTTGATAAAAATTTTAATGCACTTGAGAACTTATAAGTATATATTTTATGTATTGATTATCTCTTTTTAATTAATCTAAATTAGTGCTTGTTATAAGTTATGTGTTTCTTTATCAAGTAGATAACTTTTAAAAGTTTTATTTGAGGAAGACTAATTATTATAAAAGGATAATATTCTGCATTCAATTAATAGTTTAGGGCAAAACTATTATTTAATATGGAAATTATAGGAATGATTAATCTAAGAGTTGTTTTAATTATTATTAATTATTTGGAAATATGAATTATACTTGGGTGTTGTAAACTTGCCAATGAGTTCTAAAATAAGAATTGAGAAGTTATTATCTAGTTAAATAATGAAGATGGATGAGGCTTATTGTTAGAGTATATTACATCATTTGGGTCATGTAAATGTACCACCCTTGGTACATAACTAGAGTAGTAGATTACTTTAGGGGGTAGTTAGATAGTTACTTCAAGTAATATAATAAATGCACAAGTGTTTATGTGCAAGTTGTAAATGTGCAAGGTGTCCCCTTGTACAACTAGGTAGAGTGTTGGCCAAGCAATCCATATTTCTATATAAAGGGCCTCATAATGAGTGATTATATATCGTTGTAGGTAGTAGTAGGTATACTGTATGGATCACCATTTAGATTGGTGATGGAGTACAATGTAGTTCTTTAGTATCAATTTTGGAGTGTTTATTTCCTCCATATTGCATTGTATAATTTTCATTACTTTCCATAAATAACATATTTCAGCATCTTATATTTCTGCATATTTCATATCATGTGATTGTATTCTCCCTTGGCATACACCATCAAAAGCTAACACTTATATAGCTAAGGAATCCATAATTGAGGGAAGTATGGTATTCTCTCAATGTTTTACATGTTTGGATATGGCTTGTATAGAAATAGATCCATATTGTGAGAGAAGTATGGGATTCTCTTGTTATTCATGCATGGTAATTACTTGTATGATCTTGCTTGGTTGTATGTGGTTTCTTGCATAATACATGTTAGACTGGCATATGCATACAAGACTTGTCTTGATCCCTAACTTATTTCTAAAGTACGTGGGAAAGACACATCAAGAGGAAGACCTTGAAAAGATGTTGAGGTAGAGTACTATTTATTTTGATTTGAAATAATGTTATTGAGGATGAGGAATTCCTTGGAAAGTACTTGTATTGAAATTGTGTGAAGCTTTTGATGAAGAAAGGGATGTTTTATAAATACACTTATTATAGTTTCAAGACTTGTTCAAAAAAGAAAGATAGAATGTTGTTATTTTTTTATATAAGTTCTTGGAATATTTCATTATGTGCAAAATGGAAAGAATATGTCTAATTCATGGGTTATGATTATAATTCTTTGAATGTTGTATTATTTTTTCATTAGATGTAAAGGAAATACTAAATGCTAGTATTATGTTTTGAAAATATTTTAAATTCCAAGTCTTTAGCATTGTGTTATGTTGCATTGTGTTATGATTTAACATAGCACTTTATTCCTTATCGGAAAGATGTTATTGATTTTTGCTAATGTTTAAAATCTTCGGTTGGTATGGGGTTTTTTGGGTATGATTTAGAGCCATATTAGAAAACCCTTAAGTCGAGATGTACCTAATCCTGGGAGGAGTTGTGATGATGCAATAACCAGGTATTTGTGAATCTGGGAGGACTTGTGATGATGCATAATAACCAAGTATTTATGAATTTGGGAGGATTTGTGGTGATGCAATAACTAGGTTTTTGTGAATGATATACCTTGAATGGTGAGGCTCGAGTTATTCCAAAGCAATGAGGATTTTGGGTAGTCCTATGTAGTGAGACTTGGATGTATGTCTAGCGGTGAGGTCTAGGAATCTAAATTATGGATTGATCTATCGAATCATTCACAAGGTAGTACAGTGGTGGCACCTTGAATGGTGAGGCTAAAGTGACCATGCTCATTATTAGGTTAATGGTAATAGCCTTAGTTAGCCTACAAAGGTGTAGATAACTAAGCACTAAGGCATCACACCATAATAATCCTACATATACAAACTTTTGCAGGGTTAGGGAAAATGTGCCCCCCTTTAAGTGTTATAAGCCTTAAAGTATAATCCCTATACCATGGTCAAGTGGTCCTACATCTATGGGGGTATGATAAAAGTGGGGGGACCACTAATGACATATTTTCTAAATGGTAAGGTTAAGAAAAATGAATCCCATAAGTATGGGGTGTTGGCCACTCCTGCCCACTTGAGTGTCGTCTGCAGTGACAATGAACTCAAAATGTGGTTATGAATTATAATGCTGAAAAATATTAGGACTTTTTTGTGAGTTTTCCTTGTGAAAATAAAAATGTATATCTCTCCCTTGGGTCATGTTGGTGATTTGTTACAACAACTCTTATATCATCATCGTGTTCTCATCATTTTTAGATTGGAGACAATGGTAAAAGTGGTTTTTTAGAAAAAATACAATAAAATAAAACCACATAACTATTGTCCTTACACTAACCTTCAACAAGTATCAATAAATACCTTTTGCCTTTATATTTTAACACATATTGGCTTCTATGATGTTATCAAGGTTGATCTTCTCAAGTCATACCATGACTCTACATTAGAGATAGAACCTATCATCAGTCATCCTATCAATGTGGTACTTGATTTTTAGCTTTCATTGGACTCTGATCGAGTGTTTCACATGAAGAATCATAAGACCTACCAAGGTTTTTTCTCTTCCTACTTTGTTGCCAGATAAGATTATATTTTGCAACAGGCATGTTGGATTTCTCACCACCAAATATCTTGTGATTTCCTTTCTCTTGAAATAATTAGAGGTCAATGCTTTTATTGTGGGGAATAATGATGATAAAATCAAATGAAATCAAATAATGTAGAATAATATAACATCCTTCTAAAATTGGAATAGACGTATCCTTAAGAAAATAATATAATAACATTCTAGAATTATAGTAGACATACCCTTAAATGCTCATTACCACTTCTAGAAGGTGTTTGTTGGCCATACATGGTTTTTTTCATTGGTTTTAGCCTATAGGTATTGCACATTTAATATATTCTTATCTTATAAAGGCAATAAAATGCCTATATAAGCATTTCTTGGCATTACAAAAAGTCAACCTTTTCTATCCCATATCAGTGTCCCTCCTAGCATGGTCAATATTGATAACCATAATGTTGCACTTGGGAGGTGGATGGAAAGATGTCTATATCTTGAGCATAATGTGAGACTTTAAAGAGTCTAGAGAAAACTAATAAAATTTTGAAAAAGAAGTTGGATTATCTCCAACAAAAATTCAAAGATGCCTATCACATTATTGAGAAGTTGTTGGAATGTAGGCAACTTGCAAGGATATATAACCTATTTTGAGGGAGCAATATTTAATATGACAAGTCATGAGACTAAACTTAGGATTGACCTATTGTAACAACCCAAAAATACCAACCCAAAAGAGAGAGAGTTTTTCTTTTTAAATACAAACAAGACTCTCAAGAGTCCCAATATTTTTCTTGTCAATATTCTCAAGGCATAACCACATTTGAGTTCAATGTTGTCGTAAACTACACTCAGTGGATAGGAGTAGACAACATCTTGTATTTTTGGTGGTCCACCTTATTAAAACTCATCATTTATAAGGATGCCAATGTGGTCTCCCCAACTTTCCCATACCCTCCTCGGCATAGGATAATGCGACCATAGTGTAGGGATTATCCTTGAAGGCCCATAACACTTAAAGGGGAATGCCTATTCCCTAACCTTATCCTAAGTCCATCTAGGTAGGTTATTAAAATATAAAGCCTTGGTGCTTAGTTACCACACCTCTATAGGTTAACTAAGGTCATTACCACTCTACTAGCAATAAACATGATCACTTTAACCTACACATTCAAAGGATCACCATTGTTGTCTTGTGAATGATCCAAGACTTTCTAGATGTGGTACACTTAATCCTCAACATTCAAGGTGCTTTGATTCATAAGGATCTGGCTATTGCATCAATGCAACTCCTTCCATATTCATGATTTCCTAGATATTACATCCTCGCAACTCCTTCTAGAACTCATATGTACCTGGTTATTGCATCTTTACAATTCCTCCCAGGATTGGGCTATTCCTTTGACTCAGGTCCTAAAAGTAGTTCTAGATCTATCCCCAAGAACTTTATAAAACCAAGATAGCATTCAATTAATATAAATCCACTCTCTCTATAATCAAATGATTCACTTGAAAATAGCATGCTTAAAGCTATAGCACAACATTGAACATGGAAAGTAAAAGGATGATATATCATAACTCAAAATAACATAAGCTATAAACAATGTTACCTCTAGCAACATTTCATCCATTTTTAAGCCATTATTTATTTGATCCAAGTGCTATCATAAATCTATGTAAGAAGCATTACTTTAGAAATAAAATGATAAATTACAATGCCATCTACTCCATTTAAAGATAATCACATCACATCAAAATAATATAACATTTAACTCTTTCAACAATAAGAATGCTAGGCAATTTATATCAATCTATGATATGTACAATGATCAAACTCTTATTGTCTTACAAAACTTGACTAGTTTGAGAGTTTCATCTAAATAAATCTTAAACAATTCCAGGCCACAATTAAAGCCTTATGCCTAAGAGATATCCATGTCGCCTTCTACCATGTTATTCTAAATGAAAGGGATTACCTGTGAGTTTGAGAATTACTTAGGGATCAAGATAGATCTAAATAAAATGCATTCAATCATGCACTAGTATAATGCAAGAAACCATGCATAATACATTAACAAACAAACAAAAAGAAAATATCATACTTCTCTCTATAATGGTTTCCTTGCCTACTCATGTCTCAAGGAGCCATTTCCAAGCCAAAGTTCTTCCAACAAGCAAATATGAAGATAACAATACAACACTCAAGGAGAGAATCCCATAATTCTCTCTATAATGGTTCCCTTACCTACTCAAGTCTCAAGAAACCATTATAATTATTCCAAGACAAAGTTCTTCCAAGAAGAAAATATGAAGATAACAATATCGTACTCAAGGAGATAATCCCATACTTCTCTCTATAATGGTTCTCTTACCTACTCAAGTATAAAGAAACCATTATAATTATTCCAAGCCAAAGTTATTCCAATAACCAGCTATGAAGATAACAATACAACAAGAAGAGAATCCCATACTTCTCTCTATAATGGTTCCCTTACCTACTCAAGTCTTGGGAAACCATTATACACACTACTCAAATAAAACCCATCTCTTTTATTATAAAAGTAAAACTCATCTCAAGCCATAATATTTTCAAAACATCTAGTTTTCTTTAATTAACAATCATACCAAAATATTAAACTCTTAAAGAAAGGATTATTCTATTGAATTAATCTTTAACCATTAAGTAAAGGGAAAACACCACCTATCATTTTAGTTGAAAATGCCTATAAAAAGATGATTGTCCTTTAATAACAAAAGGCATTCTCAAAAATGATTCTTTACTTATTCAAACCTTATAAGCTAAATTTTCTATCTCCAAAACAAAAAGAAGCAATATACCAATATTTATACAATTGAAAAGGTCTCTTTTAGGTAACCAACACTATTATCTTCTTCCAATAAATATACAATAATCGGGCTCCTTTACTTTACAATTGTTTTTTATTTACTTAGTGAAATAGATAGCCACCATGTTTTTCTGTGCAGTCTGCCCCTATAACCACTAAGTTGCATTCACTAACCTTTTATGCTGCTGGGAACATATTGGAATACAGACAAGCACCCAGTTCGGTGAGGCCTAAGATTTAAACCTTGGATGTCCATCCCCCTTAGGGGGTTTCACTCAACTAGTTGGTCTACACCTCATACCTCCTTTCCTTTGTAATTAATAAAGCAAATTACTAGCTTTTATTTCTCTTATGATTAATGAGCATAATAAATATATGCAACATGAAAATTTCCACCTCTACAAAACCAAGCAAAGGAGCTTAACATAAGAGATTAATATGTCCAAGCAAACCCTTACAAGGCTGATATACATACCCACAATGAACAAAAGTCACGATAGAGCACATAGCCAATTACTATCGATGTTAAGGAACAAGGTTTTCTACTTAACACAACCACCTAAAAGTAAATAAAAAAGATATAAAAATAAATAAGGTGCATCAAAAAATATGTAGACCAAGCAAGGACACTTATCTCATTTTACAAAAATATTCAACAAGTAGTCAAAGCATAGATAGGAGCACAGTCAACTTCACCAAGAATGTGGAATGGAAAGAACACAAACAAGCTTGATAAATATTGCTAAAGAACTGTCATAACCCAATCAAAAATAAACTTTTACACAGTCAACATTAGAAATTAGAGGATCAACATGCTCAAAAGAAAAACATAGACAAACTACTTCGACTCAAAAATATTCAAAACAAGAAGCATAAGGATTAAGCTTCAAACAACCATAAAATCAAGTGACAAGAAACAAAAGAAAGCTATGAGAAACATGAGCATCAAACAGTGGTTCAAGAGGGACTCTCCATCATTAAAGGAAAACAATTACTAACATGAAACCACTAGAATATAGTCTTTATCGTAGCACTGCCAGTTCACCTTAGCTTCTCTAAGCTTCACTTGACCCACTACTCAAACGTCTTGCATGAATCCTTCCAGCAACAAATCCTTTCACTCTCAAAGAAATAGAGTGCTTCTCAAGAACATTGGTCTCTCTAATATTTACATGTAACGTAGATAATTCTATGTTATGAGCTTCCTTACATTGCCTCTCATGAAATGTTCCAATAAATAGCCCTCACTTGGCTCTAAGTTTAGTTAAACTATTATCCTAAGATAATATTTAATTAAGCAATCATCTACATAAATATTCAAAGCATCATGATACTTACTACAATACCACTTTCAAATCAATCATTTAAATGATAAAGCTAATTAATCCTTTCATAATGAAACTTTGCTAGACAAAGGAGAATATAAGTAATTAATCTAAATTCATTCACAAAATTATTACCTTTATCCATAGGTAAGTTAGATTAATTACTTTTCAATTAATACCAAACTTTAATATTAGTTATTAGTATTGATATTAATAGTGTAAGTATTAATATCACTAGCCATATTAATACTTAATTGGATAATTAGTTGAGTCTATGCTTATTTCAAAACTCAAGCAAAACAAGGACTTTTCAAGTAATAATACATCTTGTTGCTTTATCCCTAAGTACGTGGATTTTTAAGATAACCACACTGTTATCCCCACTCTTACTAGGGATGAATCCTTTGTCTAAGCAATCTCATGTCCCAATAGTGTATTTCAAACACAACCATACATGTAGTGCACCTGAATAAAGGGTATTTTGTTACCCTGAGTTATCAATGAATGAATCATCACCATCATTTCCTAAAATTTTCTCTCAACTCATGTGGTTATCCATATTAATCCATCGATGAGAGCACTGGGTCCTACAACCACAAATAAATTAGAATTACCATATTGCAAGAGTATAACCAAAGCATATAGTGTGATTACTTATTGATAGCATAAAAGAAAACTATGCATTAAACATCCATACATCAATACATAGTTTATTATCAAGAATAATTCCTTCCAAAGAGGGTTGTTACATACTCCTCCCCTTGCACTAAATATAGTACTTTGTGTTTCCTGCAAGTGAGTAAACAAATGTTTCATTAAAATAAGTATGGAAATTGTTTTCTCATTTCTTCAACATCTTCCCATGTTGCACAATTCTCAAAATATTGGTCCCATTGGAACTTACATTGATCTAGGGTTTATTTCCTCAACATATTAGAAAAAAATCCTAAAATTTTTACCAGTTTCACTTCAATGACTAATGGATCAACCATCTGTAATTTAGAAACATTCCAAATGTGAGTAGGATCAACAACATATTTCCTATGCAAGGATATGTGGAAAGTATTATGGATTTTTAACAGGTTGGATGGAAAAGCGAGCCTATAGGCTACTATAATAATATTATTAATGATCTCAAAGGACCCAAAATAGTGAGGATCCAATGTAGTTGACTTTATAGCACTTTTCATGGGTCTTACTTGTAATAAAACTCTATCCCCATAGAGAATTTTCTTGGTGATATTTTCAAATCAGCATAGCTCTTATGGCGATCATCTACTTCCTTGAGCCTAAGCCAAATTGCTCTTAGTTGTTCCTCCATCTCCTAAATAGTATCCAATCTGATCACCACCCAATATTCCTGATTATCTCATGATATAATTTTGCATCTTCTTCCATACAATTCTTCAAAGAGGACCATACCCAAAGATGCATGGTACCCATTATTATATGAAAATTCAATGAGATGCAAGAAGTCTTCCCACTTAGACTTTTAGTCTATGCAATACATACAAAGCATGTCTTCTAAAACTTGGTCCACCCTCTCCATTTGACCATTTGTTTCTAGATGAGATGCAAAACTGATATTCAGCTAATGCCCACTACACGGTGTAGAGTCTGCCAAAACTCTGATGTGAACCTAGAATCCATGTTTGATATGATCACCTCAAGAAACTCATGTACCCTAAAATTTTCTTTGAAAAAATTATTTGCCATCATCGATGTATCATCCTTGATGTTCCTTGGTATGAAGTGTGCAACCTTGGTCAAATTATCAACCACTACCAGGATTGCATCATGTTGGTACCTAGTCTTAGGTAAATCCATGATAGAATCCATATATTACCTACCATTTCTACATAGGTATATCATGTGGGTATAATTTTATTGTTGGGTGTCGATGTTCTGCCTTGAATTTTGGGCATTCTAAACATCTTGCAATAAAACTAGTGATATCCTACTTCATTCCTTCCTAGTAGGTATTTTTCATGTTTTTCCTCATTTTTGACCCTCTTGGATGAGCAAAATAGGGAGAATTATGTGCCTCTTGCATAATAAATCTCCTTAGATCACTAGTTTTGGGTATAACCACCCTATCCTTGAAGCATAAAAGTCCATATTTTATGTTGAAATCCTTACTCTCTTTAGGATTTCTCTTGGTTTTATCCTAGATTTTAATGCAATAAGGGTCATGTAGTTGCATTTCTCTAACTTTATCCATCAAGTCCATATGACTTTGGGTTAGCATCGCTATGTACCTTCTCCTAATCAAGGCATTAGCAACATTATTTCTTTCCCTTTGATATACTCAATACCAAAGTCGTACTCTACTAAGAACACTATCCATCTTCTATATATTGCATTTAGCATAAGCTGGCTAAAAAATATACCTTATACTTTGATGGTCTATCGTTAACTCAAAATGTTTGCCTAACAAATAGTGTCGCTAGACCTTTAATGCATGAATAATTGTTGTTAATTCTAAGTCATGTGGAGCATAGCTAACCTCATGCTTCTTGAGATTGCTAGACTCATATGCTATTGTAGCCTCTTCCTGGGATAATACCCCAACTAATAGTTATAGGGCAGCATTTATACACACTGTAAAATTCCCTAGAGGATCCGGTATCCTAAGAATCGATGTCGTAGTTACCTTAGTTTTTAGAGCCTTAAAGCTAGCCTCATACTTATCTATCCATTTGAAGTCCTTTCCATTTTTTTGAAGGTTGGTGATAAAATAAGCAATCTTTTAATAATCCTTCAAAAAATGCCTATAATACCCAATGAGTCCCATGAAGCTTCTGACTTCAAACACATTTGTTAGTGCCGACAAAATCAATATAGCCTCAATCTTCTTTAGATCCATGGCAATTCCTTCTGTCAAGATGATGTATCCCAAATATTATACCTATGAGGTATAAAACTCACACTTGGACAACTTTTTATATAACTAGTTTTTCCTCAACACCTCTAATTCCAACCTCAAATTATGATCATGCTCTTCTTTGGTGCAAGAATATATCAAGATATCAACTAAAAATACCAAGACAAACCAATCTAGATATTTTTTCATAAGATTCATAAAAATTGTTGATGCATTTGTTAGCCCAAATGGCAATACTTGAACTTATTGTGCCCATATCTAGTCTTAAAGGTTGTCTTATGAGTATCATATTCTCGAATTCTTAACTGATGATACCTCGATCTTAGATCTATTTTTGAAAATATAGTAACATTCTCTAGCTTATCAAAGAGGTCGTCAATCCTTGGTAAAGGATACTTATTTTTAATGGTTACTATTGGTCACAAATCTACCACAGGAAAGGATTTTCATATGTCTAAGCACCCTAGACCTGGGCCAACATTGAAAGGTCGAAGGGAAGAGATGCTCCCCGTGCCAATCTCTAGAGAAGGCCAACTCCTATACTAAACTACTAGGGTTTTAATATAAGAGTGTAGGAAAGAGACTAGGAAAAAGCTAAGGGAACTGGAAAGAGATTGAAAAGCTAAGGGAACTGGAAAGAAATTGAAATATTACATAAAGAAATGTAAATAACTAATTTAAAGGGGAAGAACCAGCAGCACGATCACTAAATAATACCTTGAAGTAGCAAAAATAAGTACAAATAATAAAACATAAATGAACACCACGCTAGATTCCCTATGTATCGTCTGGAAGAGCTCCAGGATCCACCTATCTTCCTATGCTTAAATCCATATTTTAGAATTACAGTAGTTGGGAAAATACATGAATGTAGCAGAAACACTAACCACATGCAACATACAAGGAAACTAACAAACCGTTTTCTCCCTTATGTATCCTCTAGAAGAATTCTAGGGTTCTGTCCCCAATCACACACCTAAATCTAAGATGCAAAATTACAGTATAAAAATGAAGAAACAAAATAGCAAAAATAATCATAGAAGACATCATACAAGAGAGAAATGGAGCCCAAAGTTCTTAATATCAATTGAAAAAATCAAGATACAGTAGTTTTCAAGCAAATGTTCCCCCTCATTTTTATTACAATGCATGGGTTTTTATAGAGGACCCTCCCCTCTGTGTTATTAATAAACCAGATTTACAAGGACGTTAGGGTGGACGTTAGGGTGGATCCGGTAATGATGCTCACCTCCTTTTACAATTGAAACCTCCTATCATATTACCATAACTAGATACCGGGTCTTTTGGGGCAAAAAACTGCATTTATGTGCCACACAAATGCCTTGGATAAATACTCGACCTTGGAATGTGTGCCCCTTGAAGACAACACCATTTTAAAAAAAAGTTCCAGAGAGCTTCGTTGAGAAATTGGTCCAAACTAGCAGTTCACTGGATTTTTGGCCGACTTGGCTAATGTGAGTTTTTGGCCAACATAGGTATTTTGGCCGACGTTGGAATTCTGGTCGATGTTGGGATTCTAGCTAATGTTGGAATTTTGGATGACGTTGGAATTTTGGCCGATGTTGGGATTCTGGCCGACATTGGAATTCTGGCCGACTTTGGAATTCTGTCCGATGTTGGGATTCGCAGCTGACATGAACCTCGAGGGAGACATGGAGCTTTAGGGGCGATGAACCTTTTGGCCGACGTTTAACTTTTTAGCTGACATTACTTCACTGGCCAAATTGAGCTTCGAGGTCGGCGTGAGCTTCGTAGCTGACTTTGCATTTTTTGCCGACTTGAGCTTTGCGACCAAATTTGAACTTCAGCGCCGAAGTTAAGCTTCATGGCCGACTTAGGCATTTTGGTCGACTTTGAGGTTCGCGGTCGACATGAGATTCGCTGGCTGAATTTGGACTTCGGGGCTGAAGTTGAACTTTTTTGGTCGACATGAACTTCAGGGTCGACTTGAACTTCACTGAGGATAGGGCCCGAAGTGGCAACTTCGACAACATTCTGGGCGAAGCGCCCCATTTACCTTAGAGCCTTCTTCATCATGCGGCTGGAGGTTCACCAGAATAGGGACTGAAGTGGAGGTTCGGCCTTCCTAATGCCCGAAGTGGATGCTTCACTAGGCTCAAGCCTGAACTGACACTTTTCTAGAGGCGGTTCGCTGAAAGCATTGGCCGAAGTGGAACTTCAGCAATTTTTTAGGTGAAGTGACCTGGCTACCTTAAATTTTTTTCACCATAAGTACGGGGAGGTTCGTTGAATTTGGAGCCGAAGTGGAGGTTCAACTTCCAAAGAGCCCTAAGTGGCAACTTCGACAACATTATGGGCAAAGTGCCCCTCATGCCTTAGAATTTTTTTCAATCCCAAAGTGGACTTTTGCTGGCTTTGCTTCTAGGACCATAACTTTTGATCCGTTGACCCAATCACCTATTGTAATATATCACCGAAAATATTAAGAAAATATATGCAATAATGAGACATAAAAAATATCAATTCATCCACTTTATCATCCCCATTTAGGGCCCACAAAAATGCCAACACCTCTACATGTTCTTTACCGCTTTGAAGCTCCATACTTAGATAAAATTTTGTAAAAAAATTTAATGTGGCAAAAATGCCAATAGTTACCTTATTCAACATCCTATAGTCTATGCATAACCTCAAGGAACCATCCTTTTTCATAAATAATTTTGGATCACCCCAAGGTGACACACTAGGTTTGATCAGACATTTTTTCCAACAAATGTTGAACTTGCACCTTTAGTTTTTGCAACTCAATTGGGATCATTCTATAAGGTGTCCTTGCAATAGGTTCAATCCTTGCAATTAATAGTGAAGTCAAATTCTCATCGACGTGGTAGACATGCGAGATATTTTGTAAATACAACCCTAAATTTGTGCAAAATTAGATGTTTCTTAAACACTTCCTCATCCCCCCTTTCTCTAGTCTTTCTATTAATCTTGACTACATACAACATACCACATATTTTAATGGTTTTCTTTAATTGTATAATCAATAATAAGTGAGGTTGAAAGTGCCCCATGCTTACTTTGAACCCTTCTATTATCCTTATCGGTGTAATCCATCCACCTTTATTGGAAATTGATTAAGGATCCATGAGCCTTTAACCAGTCTATACCTAGGATAATATCAAAAGCATGGAGTGGTGCTACATATAAGTTTCAAGTTGTAGATACATTGGGTAAGGTTATCTCAACTATAGGTAAACATTGATCCACTAAGTAGGTCTGTCCAGACCCATACTCGACTTTCCACCCTTGTGCTAAAGATTCAAGTCTTTCTAGCATATCTCCCTCAAAACTAGTGGAAATAAAGCTATATGTAGCTCCACTATCTAGTAAAACTTTAACATCCTTATCAAACAACTTACCATTTAGTAACATTTATGTTGCTTTTCCATCCAAGTTCTGATTCCCAGTAGCGACATGTATTGGCTCTTCTGTTTTATTGGTCAACTAAAATCATTGGGGACACTTTTTTAGCACAATGGAGGGCCCCACATGAAGCACCATGTCCTCAATGGTTGAGTCCTTACTTTACTCTTATTACTAATATTAGGTCCTAAAATTTTGCATTTATGTTTGACAATCCTCTTTAGCATCACGTGCTAATGTTCCATTAGGTCCCGTAGTGACCCAACTAAGGAAGTGAGTTGTCTTATTTCCTTTTGTAGTAACCCAAGTGAAGAGGTAACATTCATCATAATTCTATTAGGATCCTCTGGTATCCCAACTTCTTTTCTAGAGTCTACTAATTTTCCAATTTTCCTACCAGGGTCCATTGTTCTCCTAGTTTCCTACTTTTTGTCAAAATTCCTTGTCCTTCTGAATTTCCTTGGAGAATGCACTGTCACTTCCTTGGTAACTTTGGTCCCATCCTCTTGGATGATGTCAACATAGGTGCCATCTCCTAGCCATGCAAATGAGTTGGATAAGTTACAAATTATCCTCAATTATATTTATAGTTAGTTTCATTCTTCCCATGAACTAACTTAGGTCATTATTTATCACTAGATAATAACCAAGGTCACGCTTGCCTCGTTGCAAGGTGACCATTCCAAATAAGAGACTATACCTTCTAGGATTTTTACTCCTTTGTTTGACTAGTCCCAACAATGTACATTACTCATCCTATTTGAAATCATGTTAAGGTACCTAGAAGAGAAAGTATCCCCAAAGTAGCACATAAAGTCAAGGCTCATCCTAGGCACACTCCATGGAAGCTTCTAGCCCTACAACGTAGATATCTGATACATATTGTAACAACCCAAAAGAGATATATTTTTTTTTAAATACAAACAAGGTTCTCAAGAGTTCCAATATTTTTCTTTTCAACATTCTCAAGGCTTCACCAAATTTGAGTTAAATATCATTGCAAATGACACTCAGTGGATAGGAGTGGTAAACATTCCATTTTTTGGGGGTTTCATATTACTAAGCCTCATTGTTTATAAGGATGCCAAAGTGGTCTCCCCAAATTTTCCATACCCTCCTCAACACAGGACAATACGACCACAATGTAAGGATTATTATTTTAAGGCCCATAACACTTAAAGGGGAATGCCTATTCTTTAACCTTATCCTAAATTCATGTAGGTAGGTTATTTAGTCGTAAACCCTTGGTTCTTAGTTACCACACATTTTTGGGTTAACTATTATCATTACCACTCCATTTACAATGGACATGATCACTTGAACCTACATATTCTAAGGCTCACCATTATTATCATTTGAACGATCCCATACTTCTTGGATGTGGTACACCCAATCCTCAACATTCAAGATACTTTTATTCATAAGGAATAAGCTATTGCATCAATACAAATCCTTCTAAATTCATGATTTCCTAGCTATTGCATCCTTGCAACTCCTTCTAGGACTCATATCTACCTGATTATTGCATATTCACAACTTCACTCAGGACTGGGCTATTTCTTTGCCTCAGGCTCTTAGTTCTAGATCCATCCCCAAGAACTTTATAAACCCAAGATAGCATTCAAGTAATATAAATCCACTCTCTCTATAATAAAATGCTTCACTTGAAAATAACATGCTTAAAGCTATAACACAACATTGAGCATGGAAAGTAAAAGGATGATATATCATAACTCAAAATAACATAAGCTACAAACAATATTATCACTAGCAACATTTCATCCATTTTTAAGCCATGATTTATTTGATCCAAGTGCTATCATAAGCTATGTAAGAAGCATTACTTTAGAAATAAAATTATAAATTACAATGCCATCTACTCCATTTAAATATAATAACATCACATCAAAAGAAGATAATATTTAATTTTTTTAATAATAAGAGTGCTAGGCAATTTAAATCAATCTATGATATGTACAATGATCAAGCTCTTATTAACTCTTAAACAATTCCAAGTCACAAATAAAGCCTTTCGCCTAAGATATCTTCATGTCCCCTTCTACCACATTCTTATTCATGAAAGGGATTACCCATGAGTTTGAGAATTACTTAGGGATCAGGACAACTCTAAATGCAATGCATTCAATCATGCATTAGTATAATATAAGCAACCATGCATAATACATTGATAAACAAACAAAGAGAGAATCTCATACTTCTCTCTATAATGGTTTCCTTACCTACTCAAGTCTCTTGAAACCATTATAATTATTCCAAGATAAAGTTCTTCCATCAAGAAAATATGAAGATAACAATACAATACTTAAGGAGAAAAATCCCGTACTTCTCTCTAGAATGGTTCCTTTACCTACTCAAGTCTCAAGAAACCACTATAATTATTCCAAGCCAAAGTTCTTCCAACAATCAAATATGAAGAGAAAAATATCGTACTTCTCTCTAGAATGGCTCCCTTACCTACTCAAGTCTCAAGAAACCACTATAATTATTCCAAGCCAAAGTTCTTCCAACAATCAAATATGAAGATAACAATACAACACTCAAGGAGATAATCCCATACTTCTTTCTACAATGGTTCCCTTAACTACTCTAGTCTTAGGAAACCATTATAATTGTTCCAAGCCAAAGTTCTTGCAACAACCAAATATGAAGATAACTATACAACACTCAAGGAGAGAATCCCACACTTCTCTCTATAATGGTTCCCTTACCTACTCAAGTCTTATGAAACCATTATACGCATTACTCAAATAAAACCCATCTCTTTTCTTATAAATATAAAACTTGTCTCAAGCCATAATCTTTTCAAAACATCTACCTTTCTTTAATTAACATTTTAACACACCAAAATATTAAACTCTTAAATAAAGGATTATTCTATTGAATAAATCTTTAACCATTAAGGAAAGGGAAAACACCACCTATCATTTTATTTGAAAATACCTACAAAAATATTATTGTCCTTTAATAACAAAAGGTATTCTAGAAAATGATTCTTTACTTATTTAAACCTTATAAGCTAAAATTTTTATGTCCAAAATAAAAATAAGCAATATACCAATATTTCCATTCTTGAAAATCTCTCTTCTATGTAACCGACACTATTATCTTCTTCCAATAAACATAAAATAATTGGGCTCCTTTCCTTTACAATTAATAAAGCAAAGTACTAGCTTTTATTTCTCTTATGATTAATGAGCATAATGAAGATGTGCAACATGAAAGTTTCCACCTCTATTAAACCAAGCAAAGGATCTTAGCATAAGAGATTAATATGTCCAAGCAAACCATTACAAGGTTGGCGTATACACCCACAACGAACAAAAGGTACGATAGAGAGCATAGCCAGTTACTATTGATGCTAAGGAATAAGGTTTTCTACTTAACACAACCACTCAAGAGTAGGTCAAAAATATTTAAAAAATAGTAAGACACATCATACAACATGTAAACCAAGCAAGGGCACCTATCTCGATTTACAAAAATAATCAACAGGTAGTCAAAGCACAAACAAAAGCACAATCAACTTTTCCAGGCATGGGAAGTGGAAATAACACACACAATATTCACAAATATTACCAAAGAACCACCATAACCCAACCGAAACAACCTTTACATGGTCAAGATTGAATGTTAGAGGGTCAAAATGCTCAAAGGAAAGACATGGAGAGAATACTTCCACTCAAAAATATTCAAAATAGGAAGCATAAGGATTAAGCTTCAAACACCCATCAACTTAGGTGACAAGCAACAAAAGAAAGCTACGAGAAACATGAACATCAAGTAGTGATTCAAAAGGGACTTTCCATAATTAAATGAAAACAATTACTAACAAGAAACCACTATAACCTAACATCTATCATAGCACTGCTAGTCCAACTTGGCTTCTCAAATCTTCGCTTGACCTGTTTCTTGGATGTCTTATTTCAAATCCTTCCAAAAACCCCAAATCCTTTCACTCTCAAAGAAATAGAGCTCTTCCCAAGAATTTTGGGCTCTCTAATATTTGCATGTAATGTAGATTCTTCTATGTTACGAGCTTCCTTACATTGTATCTTGTACAACATTCCAATAAATAGCCCTCATTGGGCTCTAAGTTTAATTAAACGTTTATCCTAAGATAATATTTAATTAAGCAATCATCTAAAGATATACTCAAAGCATCATGATGCTTACTACATTGCCACTTTCAATCAATCATTTAAATGATAAAGTTAATTAATCCTTTCATAATGAAACTTTGTTGAACAAAGGAGAATATGCATAATTAATATAAATTCATCCACAAAATTATTATCTTTATCCATTACCACTTAGATTAATTACTTTTTGATTAATACCAAATGTTAATATTAGTTATTAACATTGATATTAATAGTGTAAGTATTAATATCACTAGCCATATTAATACTTAATTGGATCATTAGGGGAAGAAAATGTGAGGTTTGAAAATTTATATTCTTCGAGGGACATTTTTCATAGGATTGCCCAAAATGTCAAACTTTTTTTGGCCATATTTCACTCATTCGGACTCATATTGAGCTAAACGTTTGAGGGTAGATGCTTGAAAAACCCTAGAATGTCTCCACAAATTTTTAGATCATTTGGAGCAACACAGATCCTAGCACATCCCTATGTGTGAACAATATTTTTGGCAAGTGACTATATGAGGGTTTCATCCAGGTTAAGTTGAAGCACCTCCAGAGGTTGGTTTTTGGGGCCTTCAAGCCCTAGCAACAAATATTTTTGTGGTTTTTGCTCAAGATTTTAGTAGGAAATGTTGTAGGGGATCCAATATGGGTTAGAAATCTATGTTTCAATAGATATTCATGCTATGAACTTGAGTGACGACTTCCAATTTGCTACACAAAATAAAAGTGAAAATCATACCTTTCCACGACATCTAGGGCATGGATTAAAGATATCATGAAACAAGTTTCAAGCAGTTGATCAAAAAATGGCTTAGATATCAAGTGAATTTGGTGCTAAGGTGCACCCACAAAATAAATCTACTATGGAAACCCTTGTCAAGGGTAAGAATTTTGAAGAATCAACCCCAAAAATAAATTTTAGGGATGCCCTCCGTGGTGGATAACCTTAGCCTAATGTTAATATTAATCTTAGGGCTTCCCGTAAACCTCTAAGAATGCCTAAGATTGATCCCAGGAAAATGGAGTCAGGATGTCTTAAATCAGTTGATGGAACTCCTATTGTTAAGCTTGATATGGGCAACATTCAGACTGGCATTGAAGTTTTGGAAAAAAGAGGACTAATTTTTTGGTTCATGGGTTTTCGTCCGAGCCTATCTGCTTTCAAAGTATGGCCTACAAAAAGCTGGAAAACTAAAGGTGAGTTACAAATCTCTATTTATCCAAATGGTTATTTTCTTGTTTTATTTGCTAATAATGAAGATAGAGAGAAAAATTTTCAAGGGGGTCCTTGGTTCTTTGGAAGGGCAGGGCTTTTCATGAAGTCCTGGCATACTAAATTTAAAGCCGAAGAAGAGATGCCTTGTATAACTGTCGTGTGGGTTAGACTCTTTGGCCTCCCTATTTATTTTTGGAATCCTACTATTTTTTCTTTAATTGGAAACTCTTTAGGAACTTTTATGATGATTGTTGATTGTACTCAAAATTTTGAATATATTATTTATGCTCGGATATGTGTTTTAATGGATTTTGACAAACCCTTACCTAAAAATATCACTTTACAATTTGGGGAAGACACTTGGGAGCAAGTAGTGGACTATGATAACATTCCTTTTTATTGTAGAATTTGCCATGAATATGGCCATTTGGCTAGTGCTTGCCTAAATAAAATTCCTGATCAAAATAAAGAAGATATAAACTCAGCAAGTTTCCAAATGCCTAAGAAGAAGAACACTAAGAAAAAACCAGTTATGAAGGATCAATCAAAGTCATGCTAATATGTTTGAAATCCTTTCCACTAATGATGTCCCAAGTGAATAAGAGGAAATAATGGAAACAAAAATCTTAGAAACGCAATTTAAGGATGAAGGGAAGAACTCAAGGACAAACCAACAAATCAAAGGGTTTCAATAGAAAAAAATGGAGAAAATTTACACAAGAAAAACAATATTTTAAATGTCAAAACTTCAAATAATATAGGTCCCAATATAGACTCTGTTGAACCCTCTAGTAAAATTTGGGCTGTGTATGAGCATTCTTGAAGGTTAGAAGCCATCTCAGATTCAATTAGAGTAAGTCCAGAAACATGGAAAAAAAACTAAACATGGATTTTAATTAAAAGGTAGGTCACAAGACCAATCAATATCATATGGTAAAAGAAGGTGAAAAGCTTGTAGAGGAAGGTAATATTAATGCCCTTCCCAACTTTTTTAGCCCTGGTATTAATGAAGATCATCACTTGGAATATTAAAGGACTCAAAGGAAGTATTTCAAAACAAAATGAAATTAGGAGAATGATTTTGATAAGTCATCCACATATTGTTTTCCTTAAAGAAAAAAATATGTCAATATAGGATATGGACTCAATTGCTAGTAAAATTTGGCCAGCTAGAAAAGTGATTTCCCTCAATTCCCAGGAGACTTGTGGTGGTATTGCTTGTCTTTGGGACCCAAAAGAGGTAGTTATTCACCATATGGTTGGCATTTGGGGTCTTTTAGCTATAGTTATTCAAAGTAGACATTCCAACCAAATTATGCTCTGCATTATTGTTTATGCTCCGACTACTTTGGAGGAAAAAAGAAGACAGTGGAAGGATATAACTTATATTATCTCTCATTTTCATGAAGCTTGGATCTTGATCGGAGGAGATTTCAATACCATCCTCTAGATGAGAAAATTAAGGGAAATAGAAATTTGGACAAAAGCACTGACCTCATGAGCGTATATATTGCAAACCTCCATCTTGTGGACATCTAAGCAGATAATGGCCTTATGATTTGGTCTAACAGAAGGCAAGGCTTAGCTTGTATAATGGAGAGATTGGATAGGTTTTTTCTCTCTAAAAATTTCTTAATCCATGGTCACATTCCTAAAGTGAAGACTCTTAACAATGTTGGTTCGGATCACTAGCCAATCATGGTGGAAATATGGAAAACCAATGTGAGTTTCTCTCCTTTTCATTTTCAATTGATGTGGCTCAGAGACAGTTCCTTTAGTGCAATAATGGTGGAAAGAAGGTAAGCCTAGGTATGGGACTAAGATTTTCTATTTTGCTAAAAGACTGCAATACATTAAATCCAAAATCAAGACTTGGAACTGGAAGGAGTTTGGGGATGTTCATAAAAAAACATGAAGTTATTGCTCAACTTGAAAATTTGAATAAGAAAATATGTTTAGATGGCGTCATAAAGAGTAGAAGTGCAAATGAAATTAAACTCACAACTTAGTTAGAGGAATGGGAAAAAAGAGAACTCTTATGGAAGCAAAAATATAGAATTCAATGGCTCAAATAAGGAGATCGAAACACAAATTTCTTCCACAATTCTCTTCTAGCTCGAAAATCTCACAATTTTATTTCTCCCCTTAAATCAGATTCTTGAGATGTTGTTTACACTTGGTATGGCATGAACTCTATTGTTGTAAATTACTTTCCCAATCTTTTTGTTGCTACTCCTCTTGACTCAACTTCTCAACAAAAGTTTCTTCAAGCAATCCCTTCTCTTATCACTTATGAGGAGAACTCTATTTTGACTACTCTTATTACTATCAATGAGCTTCAACAGGTAGTTTTTAAAATACAAAAATGGAAAACCCTAGGTCCTGATGGTTTTCCCATTGAGTTCTACCAAGAGTTCTGGGATATATTTCATGTTGATTTATTAGAGGTGGTGGAAGAAGCTAGGAAAGCCAAAGAAATTTTGAAGGTTATCAATAAAACTTATATTACTCTTATTCCAAAATCTCAAGAGGTTGATCATATCTCAACTTTTAGACCTATTTGTCACATTCCACCTTGGAGGACTATTTTTAAGATGTTATTTGTGTAGTGATAGCTAGTTTTAATGCTTAATATATTTGTATTGTATTTGTCAAAAGAAAATGATGTTGTGTTGCTTGATTGCAGAAACATTTATTCTCATAGGTGGAAGACTGACCACCAAGAGATGAGAAAGGAAATGATGACTATGACAACCCAACAGGTAAAGCTCATAGTACTATCATCACTAGTTACCTCCATGATGGCGGTGTTACTTTAGTATTACTCTAAAAATCCCACACAATCAAAGGAAAAACGGTGATGGGGGATACTAAGCACATGCATTGAGTGCTTGTATGCCATTTGTGTGTGATTTATATTTTATTTCATGATTAATTTGCATGAGATTAGTTTAATTGAATTTTACTTTAAAAATGCACATTAAATAATATTTTGCATTTTACAAATTACTCTAAACAAAAAATATATATATTGAAAAGAATATCATGCAATTTATTATGATTTTGTGAAATCTTAATTTGAGCAATTTCTAAAGAAGAAAAAAAGATTTAGTTGTTGAGCATGCTTATTTGATCTAGTTGATCCTATTTTAGAAGGAAATTAGGTAGTTTGTTTTTTTATGAACTTGCTCAATTTGTGATTGGATTAAAACATGAAAAAAACTACCTTGTAGATTTAAATAATCAATTTTTCCTACACATGCATGGCTACTTTGGGAAGGTTGAAATGGTGGATAAGATTCTGCTCTTATCTCTATGGATTCCCTTTCCATTAAAATATATATATTAAAGGAAGCTTTAACTTGGGGTGAGAAAAAGAAGATAAAAAAATAAATAAAAAATATATATATTTAGAAGCATCTTTTCTGAAAGAAAGAAAGCAAAAAAAAAAAATATATATATATATATATATATATATATATAGAAGCATATTTCTTGTCAAAAAGAAAGAGAGCTATAAATTACCATTAAGATGAGAAAAATGGGGGCTATGATATGTTGGTTGGAGAAGGAAGAGGAGGCTAGAAGGAGAAGGAAAAGATCCTCAATAATTTGGATTCGTAGCTTTGCGAAAGTTCCAGGTGTGAGGAATTATTCTTATACTTCATGAATATAGTTATGTTGTTCTTCTGAATATAATGTTATAAATACCATGTATGTCAATGTGAAAATATTTTTGTTTGAATTCTAGTGTTGAAATCGTGGTTACCTTCGGTGTCAAAATAAAGGTTTTGTATTTATTTTAATAACTTCCCTCTATACAAAAGGAATACTATTCATAAACCTAGCCGAAGACTAATTTAAATCGTAAGATATTATATTCATTTATATTTTGTCTTACATGAAATATTTCCATTTATCAAGATTCCTTCCTTCTAGTCAGTAGCCAATCATAAGTCTACATCATCTGAATGATATGCTCTTAGCTAGTTGTCAGCTATGCTTGCACTTTCAGACTAGACTACATTCTGAACCATGTTATCATGTTAGACTCAGGTCGTTGGTATGGCATAATCGTATTGTAAATATTAAGTTGGTTTGGAAAAATTTGATCAGTTCGTTCCTCCCTCGTACCAAATCATTTGGGTGATACCGAGTTTCTTGACCATCTTTTGGAAATCAAAGAGTCTAGGGCATTCCGGTCACTAATTGAAACACTGCACATTAATCCAACCTCTTCGTTTTATAGACAAGGCAAAGCTATAGACTGTTTCTACCGTCAACAATAATTCCTTTGCTTTCTGTGTGCTTATAAAAGTTAGTTTGAAACCGGTATTATCACCTATGCTATAACATGAGACTTATGTTAAATTTGGTAGTTCCCTCTTGAGTATTGTGCACTGGCTATGGGAGTAACGATAGCTACATTTAGAGTGTTCATCTATCGCAACTGATAACAAACTTTATCCAAATCCTCGATGGTCTGATTTATAATTACGTAAATCATTTTGACAAATCTAGTGGATGCGAGCAGGAACAAATAGATAATGTCCTATGGCAGATATAATTGATTGTCTAAAAACTAATAGTTCATCTCGATTGAAGTAAATCCTTCCAAGTGAGGAATACAGTAGAAGATATCACACCCTTAGTCTATCAATGTCACCAACGCATGGCTATAAACAACAGATAGGCCTGCATACCTAGCTGAACCTCTATTCAGTATAAAATTGGTTTAATATCCTAAGGGTATATTATCTGATCTAGGTGCCTCTGCCACCTATCCATTCTCAACACAGTGATGTTGTTGGCCTCCAAGGATTAAATAGTCTACCTGGTATGCATGCTTTGTTTTGCAGAATAAGGAGGCTATCAGCCACTTGAGGGCTATGAATAGGAGATTGTGCACATCATTGACCAAGCACCTCTTATGTTCATCAATAATCTCTATGTTGAAATTTTGTTCCACTTTAATCCTTCTTCTCCCACCTTCTGTGATATGCAAATGTTGTCCAGAATAGAATAAGACGCTATGTCGTCTAGAGCCTCTCATAGAATATTTATACCGAATTTCAGAGAGCACAAAGTTCAAACAAACCCATACTGTGGAAAACAATAGTGATATTGAGTATAGAATTTATAAATACGTTTTAAATAGTATATTCCTTTAAATGAAGATTGGTTTAGATACATCTCTGTTGTATTTATTGGGTGCTTATACATAAGAATGACCCTCTGCGTGATATATATATATACCTTTATGAAGTCCAAATTTTAATGAAAACATCCTTTACATTTTAAAATGTATATGTTTACTTGTTTAGAGTTTAACTTTAATGAACTTCTGTTATCTGTAGTAAAATGTATGCCCTTTGGGTAAACCCAAGGAATTTTGTCGGGCAAATACGATCGGTTTTTGGGTTTTTTGAGCTCTGGCGATTTGGCGGGAATCCTTCTGCACTGCCGACGGCCGTGGCTCTAGGGTTTCAGTTCGAAAACCTCCTCCTGCGTGTTTGGGGTTTGTTGCAGGCTTCTGGTCTAGGATCTTTCGGTGTCTCGGGAGGGCCCAATGGGGTCTCTTCCTGGTTCTCGTGAGGGAAAAAAGACCTCTTATGCGGAGATTCTTCGAGAAAATCCTGCGTCTTCCTCTGCTGATGCTCAATGCAGTGCCTTCCATCTGCTAGCCAAGAATGCGGGCAAGGGCTCTCCTGGGCACAGAATCAATGGATGTCTCCCGCAATCTGCATCAAGACCGAAAATAGTCATCGAACCAGAGCTGGTTGAAGACACGATAAACTACCGGGCCACTCATGATCCGATTTGCAAGTTCATGGGCATTCGACCCACCCTGCACTTTTTGCATTCCTGGGTGAGACAAAATTGGGAGCCAATCGGTGAGTACTCCTTATGGCCCATTAGCAATGGGTATTTCATTATTAGTTTTTCTTCCCTAATGGATAGAAACAGAGAATTTGAATCAGAGAAGAGGAGCCATGGCCCGGCAGGTTTATTTGTCCAACCGTGGAGAGCGGGTTTCGACCCTCGCATTGAACCCACGGCTGTCCCGGTTTGGATCCGGCTGTATGCTCTCCCGATGGAGTTTTGGGGTGAGCGGATTCTTGAATTGATAGGCAACTCTCTAGGTAGATTTTTGGGAGTTTCTAAGGATACCATTGAAGGGAATATTGCCGTTTATGCAAGAATCTGTGTAGAATTGGACATTAGTCAACCGCTACCAGCTGAGATGGAATTGGAGCTAGCAGGACAATCTTGGGTACAACAGTTAGACTATGAAGCCCTACCTTTCCGTTGTAGAGTATGTCATTTGCATGGCCATTTGGCAAGGTTCTGTCCAAATATCTTGAGCACCAATGCGGATGCTACACAGGGAATGTCAAATCGCTCCCGAGGAGGTAAGTCCACTTCGGCCAAGGAACCACCTGTCATTCCCACTGGGTCTGAGGGCCAGAATGTTGGCTTTGAACAACAGAAGAGGAGAAGAAACAAAAAGAGAAATGGTAAGGAGCAAGCTCTTCCCAAGCCAACAAATCGGTATGAAATCTTCAAATCTCTTGTGGATCAAGAAGACCAACCTATGGAAGGAGCAGATGGGATCCTTGAGGATAATATCATCCTTACTCATGCTCCTCCTTCCTCAACCCCTGTCCTTGAACAGACGATTGACTCCTCTGAGACTTTGCATCATGAAAACCCCGGGACTCTGGTAATCCACTCCCCAGCCCAGCCCGTTATTAAAGATGTTCCCATGGGAATTGCAGAAAAGCTCAGAGAAAGACCAGCTCTTGGAATTTCCCAGGTGGAGAAGAGGTCGAAAAACAGTAATTCCCAAGGGGTGGGCAGGAAATCCAATAAGGAACTAATTGCAGTGCAATGGGATAAGCTAATCAATGGAGGATTGGCAAGAACAATTGATTCGTATTGCTCCCAAGGTTTCCAATGATTATAAAATCTTGGAATGTGAGGGGTTTAAACAGTAGAACCCATCAATCTTCTCAAAGACTTTTAGAAAGAAGTAAAACAGACTTTCTGCTCATTCAGGAAACAAAAATGTCATTAGACCTCATGAGTAAAACTGTCGACCGAATCTGGAGGGGTGCTGGCCATATGGCAGTGGCTGCTCTTGGTGCCTCGGGAGGGATTGCTACTCTTTGGAATCCTTTGGCGTGGATAGCAATAGATCATATAGCCTAGAGAGGGGTCCTAACATCTCTTTTCAAGAATAGAGTTACAGCTGAACAAGTCTTAATTACAAATTTCTATGGGGCTCAGAATACCGAAGGTCAGCGATTTCAATGGAAAGTTGTTCAAAACATGAGGTCCTCCCGAGAAGATCTTGATTGGATTTTAGCTGGGGACTTCAATGCTAAATTATCCGCTAGAGATCAGGAAGGTGGCATCCCTGTTCTGGATACAGGGGATCGACTGTTTATTGCCCACGTCCAGGCCTTTAACCTTGTTGACATCAAAGGCCCTGGTACAAACTTTACCTGGACTAATAAGAGAAGAGAGCCATACAGTAGGAGGGTTAAGCTTGACAGGTTTTTGGTCTCGGAGGAAGCTTATGTTAGATGGAATATCAAATTCCAGATCTTGGAGGGCCCAATTTCTGATCACTCTCCCATTTTGCTGGAGGGAGGGACTATGTCAGGAAAGTATTACAAACCTTTTAAATTTGAAAATTTTTGGTTGCAAAAAGAGGACCTACGAAGGAAAATTCCACAGTGGTGGGAAGAAGGCCGTCCCCCTTTTGGAACAACTATGTTCAAATTTCATAAACAACTTCTCTATGTTAAGAGTAAACTGAAACAGTGGAAGCAAACAAACAAATCTGATTTCTAGCTCCAACGGGCTCCCTTGCTGGACAGATGGAATGAGGTGCAAAAACAATTCAGAGAAGGAATTATTTCCGAGCATCTTAAATTTGAGGATGACGCTTTACGCAAAGCAGTTGAGGACATTGATAATCAAGAAGAGATCTACTGGAGATAGAGAGCTAGAAATACTTGGCTATTAGAAGGAGACAGAAATACTAAATTTTTCCATCGCTCTGCCTGTGCTAGAAGGCAATTGAATAACATGGAGTTCCTTCAAGATGAGTTTGGAAACTCTTTTGACACTCTTCCTGATATGCATTCCCTTTCTATGGAGTACTTCTCAAACCTCTTCAAGGAAAGTATGCAGCATGATGTGGAAGCTCAAAATGAAGTCATTGAGGGAATTCCCTCTATTATTTCTCATGAAGAGAATCAGTCCCTTCTTAAGCCCATTGATCGTGATGAACTCAAGAAGGTGGTCTTTGGGATGTGCACAGGAAAGTCGCCTGGTCCGGACGGTTTCCCTATTGAGTTCTTTCAGGCCTTCTGGGATATCTTGGAGGAGGACGTGTTGGCTGTCATTGAGGAATCCCGAATTAACAAAAGAATGCTCAAGGCTCTAAATCACACCTTTATCACTTTAATTCCTAAAGGAGATGGAGGGGCTCATATTTCTGATTTCAGACCTATTGCTTTATGTAATGTGATCTACAAAATTATCACTAAACTTATGGCTGAAAGACTAAAACCCCTTCTTCAAAATTTAATTTCCTCGGAGCAAGGGGGTTTTGTTGAAGGAAGACAGATCTTGGATGGAGTGATCTTGGCTCAGGAGGCTATCCATTCTATGCATAATTCAGGTAACAAGGGAATGTTCATCAAATTGGATATGTCTAAGGCTTATGACAGAGTAGAGTGGGGTTTCTTGGTCAAGATGTTAGCAACCTTTGGTTTTTCTCAGACTTGGATTGCTCGGGTCATGAGCTGTATATCTACGCCTTCATACTCTGTTTTAATTAAGGGGCTTCCCTCACCACCTTTTGGAGCCTCTCGGGGTCTCCGTCAAGGAGATCCCTGCTCTCCATATCTCTTTCTTATCTTGGCTGAAGGTTTAGGCAGACTCCTCCTGAGAAGAAGACGTCAAGGACAGATTACAGGAATTAAAATCGGAGCCAAAGTTTTGACTCATTTACAGTTTGTGGATGATACGGGCTTGGTGGGTGTTGCCAGCCTCAGAGAAGCAAGAGGAATCAAAGATACTCTTAACATCTACCTTCGGGCTTCTAATCAAGTCATCAATGATTCAAAATCAAAAGTGGTCTTCTTCAACCTTGATCAAAGGTCGCAAGAGAGAGTTATGGAGATTCTGGGTTTCACTCGGACCTCCCTTCCTGTTGTTTATTTGGGGGTTCCTCTGCATTACAAAAAATTGACAGCTGATTTCTGGAAGGACCTGCTAGATGGCATCAAAGAGAGAATGAATCACTGGTCTCATAGATGGTTAAGCTATGGGGGCCGACTAACTTTTCTGAAGTCTGTTATTCAGGCCATGCCTATTTACAAATTCTCAATTCCGCCGCCCCTCCCTCAATCTGGAAAGAGTTGGACAAAGCGGCTAGAAGTTTTCTCTGGGAAGGTGCCAATGGAGAGAGGAAATGGGCCTTGGTTGGTTGGGATAAGGTCACCCAGCCCAAGGAAAAAGGTGGGCTGGGCTTAAGAAGTTCCAAGTTTAACAATCGGGCCCTGGCTGGGAAACTGTATTGGAGGTGGATTTCCCAGCCTTCGTCCCTTTGCAGCAGAATCCTTTCCAGCAAATACTTGGGTCTTGTTCCTCCCAATGACTTGGGCCGCTATCCTCTGGAAGGTAATGGTTCTCTTGTGTGGCAGGCGCTCAAGCTTGGATCTTGCATTATCAAAGATCAACTGTTCTGGAAAGTTGGGAGAGGGGAGAAGGCCCGGTTTTGGACTGACTCTTGGGATCAGCATCCTCCTATCCTTGCTGTGTTTCCTGATTTGCTTCCATTAAAAATAGCTCTTGAAGATAAATGTTGGATTAATATTCAGAGCTACTTCTCTACCAGCCAATTGGGGGAGTATAAGGTTAAAAAATTTAAGCGGCTGGGTGAATGGCCTATTCCAATCCCTCCGGAGCAGGCCCCAACTCTGGAAAAACTTTTGGCAGAAAGGTTTCTATCTAGGAGAGATGAAGAGGATGAGCTTGCTTGGGGCTTTGGGAACCTTGGGGTTTATTCTGTGAAGGAGGGCTATGCTTCGATCCTTCCTGAGCCCCCCCACACTCTTTTCCTGTTCATGAATGGAGGAAGATATGGCATCCCAAGGGCTGGTCGAAAGTGAACTTCTTTGCTTGGCAACTGATGCATAATGGTATCTTGACCTTTGACAACCTCAGAATTAGAGGCATCATTGGCCCTTCCCAGTGTGTTTTATGTTATAGGAATGAGGAAACTGTGGATCATCTTCTGTTTGATTGCTCTTTCACACAGCAGATTTGGCACCGTTGGTTCTCCCACTTTAAACTTCAGGTGCTTGGAGATTTGTCCCGGACCAATTTATGGGAAAGCTGGAAGAGAGGTAGATTTATATCTAAAGCTCTTCGTACTGGCTGGGAGCTCGGTTTCCTTTTTATTTGGTGGCAGGTTTGGTTGGAAAGAAATGCTCGTATTTTTCGTGAAACCTTCTCTTCGGTGGATGGGATTTGGCAGGTCATCTGGAGCAAAGTTGTGGAAACCGTTGCCATCTATGCTGAGAAGGAAAACCAGTCAGCTTCTAAGCCTTTGAGTGGGAGAGGTGCTGATCTTGAGAGACAGGTAGCGGTTGTTGGAAACCTCCCCGGAAGGTCGGGTCAAAATCAATACTGATGGAGCTGCTAAAGGTAATTCGGGCAATGCTGGTAGTGGTGTTATCTGTCGTGATCATGCTGGGACTGTGCTATATTGGGAATTGCAAGGTCTGGGATATGCCACAAACAATGAAGTTGAGGCCTTTGCTATTAAATCTGCCTCCATCTGGGCCGTCAAACATGGTCACAGAAAGATAATCATTGAGTCTGATTCCCAAATCTTGGTTGGTGCTCTTGATTGCCTGAGGAACTTTGCCTTAAAAGCTTGGAGGCTCCGGATTTTGGTTTCCCAAATTTTAGAGCTTTGGAAGGAAATTGAGGATGTGATTCCTGTTTATGCTAGTAGATCTCTCAATAAAGCGGCTGATTTCCTTGCTAAGTTGGGTGCTGAGAGAGAGGTTGGGATTCATCTGCATAGCAATTTGTCTGTGGAGAATGCCGAGATCAGACAAGGCCTTGAACAATTTCTGAAATAATGTGCAAAGTTTTTTTGCTAAGGGTCCTTTTTGTCGCGATATCGCGACATGTTGTCCTGTCGCGGCCGTTGGCTGGTTACTGTCGCGATATCGCGACAGGTTGAGCCTCTGCAGTCTTCGGCTGGTTTTTGTCGCGATATCGCGACATGTCGCGTTATCGCGGGTCGCGATTCCACGACATGTTGCGATATCGACATGTCGTATTTTCGCGACTCGCGATTCCGCGACATGTTGCAATATCACGACAGGTCCCTCTTTCTAGGTTCGATTGGTGTTTTTACCGCGCTCTCATTCCCTTCTTGAAGTTGAATTGCAATGAAAATATTTCGTCGCGTTTTCATGACAAGTTTGAGTTTTGGAAGCTGCATGGTTCTTCTGTCGCGATTTCGCGACATTTTTGGCACTTAGGCGGCTGGGTGGATAATTGTCGCGATATCGCGACCTGTAGCGATGATGCGACAACGAGCTGGTTTTTGTCACGATTTCACGACAGGTTGTGCCTTCCTGACCTCTGGCGTATTTCTTGCACAATTTCGCGACATGTTTGGCTCCTTTGTGACTGGGTGGTTTTCCGTCGCGATATCGCGACCTTCATGAGGCTTGACTACTATTTTCTGTTTCTGTCGCGCTTTCGCGACGCTTTCTGCGGGTGGCTGTCAAGGGCCCTTCCTGTCGCGATTTCGCGACATGTCGCGTTATCGCGTCTGTTGGTGCCGAAGTGGCCGTGACGAGTTTTCCTGTTGCGTTTTCGCGACATGTCGCGTTTTCGCGACATGTCACGTTTTCGCGACATGTCGCTGTTTCGTGTCGTCCGTTCTCTGTGCCTTGTGGAACCTAGCGTTACCTTTGTGCGCTTTCCTTGTTGTTTTGCTAGTGGCTCTGGCTTGGGATGTGTTCTCTCCCGCTTGTATCTGGTTCTTGTATTAATACAAGTTTTCATTTTTTCAAAAAAAAAAAAAAAAAAAATGTATGCCCTTAATCCAAATACAGATATCATCTATTCGTATTCCAAAACAAATAATGGAAAAATACTACCTTAGGTTTGTTTGTATTAACCTAAGATATCTACGTTTATCAAAAGAAAGAGAGGAATATGTTGCTAGTAAAGGAATTCTAATCTGAAAATCAAATAGTTAATGGTCTTTTGGATTATATGATTTATAAAGCAAACTCTATGGTTGTCTTATAACGAAATGTGCTATATAGTATATGCATGTTATTTTTTTGGGCTTTATAGGATGCTCTAAATTTTAATATGAATAACTTCCTTCCTACTTATAAGTAGCATATTTGTCTTATAGAAGCAAAATTGTATGATTTTGTATGATATAGGAGATAAACATCATGGTTTATGTTGATTAGAAACTGTATAGCAATTTTATAGTATGTTTGGGAATCATATGTTATTAAAATTTGAATGGATTTAAAATTAAAGCAATTTCCTTCATTTTGGAATGATTGGAAAAGCAGATTGAAATCAATTATATTTGTAAATATTGGTTTTGTTTTATTAAAATTTGAATGGATTAAAAAATTGATAAAAAAACAACTATGATTTGAGGTCTATTAGATAGACAAGTAGAATGAACAAGTGAAATCATAGTTTTTGTATAATTCTAGGAAACAAATAGTAAACTATTATGCGTTTGAGGAATTTTTTGGTAATTATTATAGTAGATTAACAAAGGGTTTTTATAGAGGATCCCAAAACCTTATGAACAAAATCAGCCTTGCATCATGCCTCCTGGCTTTATGTATAAGCCTATTATAGAAATCGTAACCCCTAAACTAATTGCTTGAAGGCAACAGAAAAGGCATTTATGCCTGGTTAACCAAGAAACAAACCGAAATTTAAATAGGATAACAAAAAGTAACAGCCGAAGAAAATGAAACATAACCCCTAAAATAATTGCCTGGAGGCTACAGAAAAGGCATTTATGCCTGATTAACCAGGAAACAAAATGAAATTTAAACAGGATAACAAAAAGTAACAACCAAAGAAAATGAACCATTGGAGAGTAGAAGCAAAACTAGCTAAACACCAGACGAGGAAAACAGTAATTTCGGATCCACCTGATCCTCCGAGTTTAGACATATCACAGCTAGTCCAAATCCTCCAGATCCTCCGAGTTTTGACGCTCCTGGGTCTGCTTCAGATTCATCTGGATAGTTTGAGGTTCTTCTTGCCTCCCTTTCCTTGTTGGAAGGGAGGTTTAGGCACATGCGCATCGCCCGTCTGAGTATTAGAGTCATCTAAAAATAGCAGACATTGGGTGCCATTCGTGACATCTACCGTCGTCTCTTTGTCTCTTCTATCTTTGTTGGGAGTTTGGCCTTGCTTCCTCACACTTCCATAATCCACATTTTTCTTTCGGCTCCTAGTAATTCAAGGGCTCATATGTTCGATCTGGTTGACGACCCTCCTTCCTAGGAGGTAATCTTCTAGCAAGGTTTGGGACTGGCTGAAATCGAAAGGGCCCAGGTCCTGGAGCCTGGGTGGACCTGACTGAGAGGTGTTTTGGGGGGGCCACCACCCCTTCCTAGTAGGTAATCTTCCAGCACAATTTGGGACTCGAAAGGGTTTTGGTATTGAAGTATGGGTAAATATTCCTGTGAGGTGTGTTGGGGGGGGACTGAACCTTCACCACCTGAGGTCCTAGAAGGGTGCTAGCAACACACAGCTGAGAGTCCGGTTGGAGGGAGATTCCTTCTTCTGGGTGGGAGGATTCGTGAAGGTCCCTGGATGGGCCTGGAGACTTATGGTCTTTCGTAACAGGGGGCTTCACCTGACCAGCACCATGTTCCAAGGGGTTACAGGAATCTCGCTTCTTCTTCCTCGGCTTTTGAAGAGGACAATTGTGCTGGAGGTGCCCTTGAGAACTGCACTAGGGGCAAAAAGCTGGTCTGTTCTCATATGCAATGGCTTGCTTGTGGAGAATGGAACCTCTAGACCGAAGAGTGATGGAGGAGGGAAGGACTGCCTCCAAGTCTGCCAAGACACAAAAATAGGCTTGGACAAATCTTGTTCGAGCTCTAGTGGGAGGGTCAATGGTGACCAACTCCCCAATGGAGCGGGCAATTCCTCGAATTACATTTTCATGCCAATAAAAAAGAGGGAGACTCAGGAGCCTGACCCATATTGGAGTAATGTTGATGTTCTGGGTATCAAGGTTGAAGTCCATACCCCACTTCCTTAGAAAGAGACTCCTACGGCCCAGGAACCAAGGACCTCCAGCTAGGATTTTTTAGTAGTCCTCCTTGTTGTTTAGTCTAATCGTGAAAAAACCTCGGGTTAAGGCTGCCAACTCCATGAGACCAGAGGTTATCCATTTGCCTGACGCCCATTTGCGAATGGTCTCCATATCTGGTCGACCACCAATAAACTTACCAATGAGGGTAAATTTTTCAAATTCCACGAAGCTTGAGAGAATTTCCGTCGGGATGTCCAACTCGTCCCCAATCAAAAATAGCTCCTCGATGAAGATGCCACTTAGGGTTTCTAAAGCCATTGCCTGAGCATACGAATTTCGAGGTCCACCTCCCCATTTGTCTGGTGGATCCTTTCCATGGCTAACACCATCTTCGGATGGCAAGGACTCCTTAGTGCCCCCAGAATCTGGTTGCTCTCCTTTCACCTTGATGTGCCCATGGTTCGATCTGCTGGCGCTCCCGTGCTTTCCTGTAGAAGCCTTCCCGCCCATCGTCATCTCAAAACCCTAATCACCATCGATTGAAGGAACTTACTAGTAAGGTACCTAGTATGAATTCATGTTTGAGGAATTTTATAAACTGAAGTATTTTCTAATTTTGAGAAATATGGATTAATGTCCATTCCTTGGGGAAGAGGTATAGGACTCTTCCTTTTGTTTGGTGTTAATCCAAACGAATGATGAATGGGATTAATAAATAATCCTTGCAATGAAAATATTAATGATGAATGAATTGTTTATTCATGCTTGGTGATTTCTTGAGATATGTTATACATTTGGCAATTACTTGATGCATGATTGCATTTAAATTGGATAAGCATGGTTTGCTTGTAATGCATTTGGCATAAATTGCATTCGAGTTGTCCTGATCCCTTCACTATCATCTCTTCCAACCATGAAGAACTCAAGACATTTCAGAGAAGGACTGAACAACACATTTTGAAGACTATTGCAATGTTCATCATGTAAAGCTTGTATTGATATAGTTCTAATGTAATTATGCAGGGCTGATGTAATATATGTAAAATCAGCTATGATTTGTAATGATTTATGTATTTGATCACAAGCTTTGTAAGTTAGATATAAAGCTTTCATATTGTAGTATTCACCTCTAATAAATGTTAGGTGATATATGTTTTGGAATATGAGCAAGTAATGGAATTACTTTGAGATTACACATTGTCAAATGTATGGCATTGAGTTTTATGTTGCTCTAGTAGATTATATGGATGTATTTAAATTCTCTCTCATGAAATATAATAGTGTAGAAGGAAATTCATGGACAACCTTCACAATAATATGAGATAAAACAATATCCACACCATCCACCTAAGATATCTAGAAGCAAACCAATCACTTCATGCAATCGGATAATTCAGATAATCACCAACACCATCACACCTAGTAAATGAGTAAATTCTATAATGGTGCTTAAGACAATATCCCAAGTCATGTGTAAGTTTTCATGAGAAATAATAATATTAATGACTCTCTCCTTAATACTAGTCTTCATGGATAGTATGGAGAGGAGGTAATGATTCCCTTTGGGTAAAACTCCCAATTAATGGTAAAACCATTGAGATATCCTCATGAAGGACTTAGCCATTGTATTATCCTCACATAAAATGGTGATGGTATGGAGGAATTAAAGGAGATGGTACTCCTATTTATGAATGGTTGTGAATGAATTTAAATGTGACTTTGGATTAATATTTTACAACTCGGATCACTTACTGAGCATTTGGGATATCCTTGCCTTAGATCATTATTATACTCTTGACTCATTGAAAGGTGAACACGATTATTATATGGGTTCAAAAAAAAATTAGTGGATGAGAAGTAACAACTGGGGTTGTTACACTATTGCTTTATGTAATGTTCTTCTCAAAATCATTACTAAGATCATGGCAGAAAGGTTGAAGCCTCTTTTGCATAAGATTATTTCCCTTGAACAAGGGGGTTATTAGGAAGGACATCAAATAGTAGATGAGATAGTTATTACTCAGGAAGCCATCCATTCCATGGATATGCAAAAATTGCCTTCCATGTTCATTCGGTTAGACTTATCCAAATCTTATGATAGAGTGGATTGGCACATCCTTATCAAAGTTTTGAGGCATTTTGGTTTCTCTCAGGATTGGATTATGGGATGTATCTCTTCAATTTTCTATTTAGTTCTTATCAATGGCAAGCCTTCTCAATTGTTCCCAGCTTCTAGAGTTATTAGGCAAGGTGACCTGCTATCCCCTTATTTATTCATCATTCTTGTTGAATGCTTGGGTAGGACTCTAACAAAGAAGAGAGAAAACAAAACCCTTCAGGGAGTTACCATTGCTCATGGAGCTAGACCTATCTCTCATATTCAATTTTTTGATGACTCTACTCTTTTAGGTAAAGCTACAGTTAAGGAAGCTTTTAATATTAAGTAAATCATTAGCTATTTTTCTAAGGCTACTGGGAAATTGATCAATGAAGATAAATCTAAAGTCATTTTCTTTCACTGCTCTACTAGATAGGAATCCATGGTCTTGGATAAATTAAGATATAAGAAGACCTCCCTTTCGATCACTTATTTAGGTATTCCAATCAATATTCAAAGGTAGAAAAAAAAATATTGGAATTGGTTGTTGGACAAAGTCAAGAAGAAAATTGGAAAGTGGACCAACAGGTGGCTTTCTTCTTGGGGTAGAATCACCTTGGTAAAATCAATCCTTCAAGCTATTCCTATTTATGTTTCTTTCGTGTTGAATATCCCAAAGGTTTTTCTTCGTGAATTGGATCAAATTAGTCATTGGTTCATCGGGAGTGGTACTAAGGAGAAAAGAAAATGGGCCTTGGTGAAATGGGACACTTTATGTCTTCCTAAGAATGAAGGGGGGTTAGGAATATGATCTTCTATTAATAACAACAAAGCTTTAGCTGCTAAATTATATTAGAGGATGTTGCATAACCCCAATGCTCTTTGTACCAATAATCTTTGTGCTAAATATGTTGAGAACAAAAGTCCTAAAGACCTTGTTTGCTATCAACTACCTACCAAAGATTCTCCTATTTTAGCAGTTCTTGAGACTGGTGAGGATTTGATAAAGATAATTTTATTTTGGATCATTCATAATGGTTAACAAGCAAATTTTTGGACTAATTCATGGGATGGTCACAAGCCTTTGATAACTCAGTTTTTCGATTGGAGGCCTTGGATGGAGGAGCTTCACCGACCTAATTGGATAAATGTGGCCAATTACTGTCGATACCATACTGGTAATTCAAAGGTTGGTAGATATTGGATTCCTATTGAGGACTAGCCTATTAAAATCCCAGAAAGGCAAAGACAAGCTATCCAAGGCATCCTTCATATGAGACCTCTCTTGGTCCCATGAAAAAGTTTGTTTTGGATGGAAAAACACTACTAAGGGTGAGTATTCAGTTGCTCAAGGTTATTCGACTTTATTCCATAATAATCCCAACCAATCATCTTACATATTTTCTCAGTTGTGGGCTCAAAAGCTCTGGCTTAAGGTGAGGTTATTTACTTGGATTTTATTGCATCGTAGGGTGCTTACTGGTGAGCAACTTATGAAGCATGATTTTCATGGCCCTTTTAGATGTGAAATGTATGGAGAGAATGTAGAAACTCTCAGCCATATTTTTATTGAGTGTACTTTAGCCTTTGAGCTATGGAGGAGAATGACCACTTTACTTGGCTTATAGTGGTCCAATTTTTTTACTTTTGAACAACTTTGGATGGATTGGCCTAAACAAGAGGGCGTTGATCATTTTATTAGGCAGTTAGTTTGGATGGATTCTACCATTCTACTTTGGAATATATGGAATGAAAGGAACAACCGAATTTTCAATCAAGATAGGAAGGATATTCACTATATTTGGTAAAAGACCATTGCCAACTTAGTTGAATCAGTCCAACAACTCCGTAATCACCCCCAAAACTCACACCAAAGATGGGATCAAGTGATGTAAAGATTGAAGATTAAATCTTCTAAGGGCAATCAATTTAAAGAGAATGTGAATAATTGTAAGATGGATAGGACAATAAATTGGAAACCTCCTCCTAAGGATTTTGGAAAATTCAATACTGATGGAGCCTCTAGAGGGAACCCTAGAAAATCTAGTACGAGAGGAATGGTTTGACTTTTAGATGGCTCCCTGGTTTTTAATTTTGCTGAGAAATTTGGTATTCTTTCCAATAACCTTGTTGAGGGGTATGGTATCCTTAGATGCCTTTAAGAGGCTACTAAGGTTAGATGGGAAAAGGTGCTAGTTGAGTCTGATTCTCAACTCATGATTAATATTTTGAAGACTCCTAATAATCATAAGGTTGATTGGAGAATAACAAAAATTATTGAGAAGATTCAATTAATCCAGATGGGATTTTTGAAAGTTGATTACAATCATGCGGTCAGAGATCAAAACAAGAGTGTTGATGCTTTAGCTAATTGGGATTTGGACAAAGGTGGTCTTACTTGCTATGGCCACCCTCCTAGATGGTGGGCTTCACAAATAAGGGAAGCTTTTCTTTCTATCATTTCTTTAGATGGCTTTAGTTCTGGAGGTACCTAGTTTCTTCTTGCTTTATTTTTGCTTCTCTTTGGTTTGGTTAGGGTATTTTAGTTCCCTAGCTCAAACTAATCTTTCTTTTGTTTCCTCTATTGATTCTTGCCTTAAAAGTCTTTTGGTCTAGAAATGTCATTGTTGTGTTCAATTTTTTTCTTTTTCGTTTTTTGTTTTTTGGTTTAGTTTTTTGAGGTGTGTGTTTTTTTGTTTTATTTTGTTTGTGTTTTTTGTGTTGTTTTTTTGTTCTTGTGTTTTTGTTGTTTTGTGTTTTTTTTGTGTTTTTTGTTATTGTCCTTGTGTTTTTGTTGTTCTTGTTCTTGTATTTCTGTATGTTTGTGTTAATTCATGTTTTTGTGTGTGAGTGTTTTCTATGTTTTTTGTTTTTTTTGTTGTGTGTTGTTGGTTGTTTTTTATTTTCATTTTTTTATTTTTTAGGTTTTGGTTTTTTTTGTTTTTGTTGGTTATGTATTTGTAGCGTTCTGTTGTTTTTGTCTTGTTTGTGTTTTGTTATGTTGTTATTGTGGTTTTTCTATGTGGTTTGTGTTGTGTATTTTTTTTATCTTATTGTGTGTGTGTTTGATTGTGCTTTATCTTTTCGACACACTCAAGGAGCATGTTTTTTATTATATTTTATTTTATTATTTTTATTTATTTATTTATTTTTTTAATTCTTATTGTGTGTTTGTTTTCTCTTTGAGTATGTCAAATGTGGTAGACCAGGTGCGAGCCCTGGGCAATTTTGGTGGAATAGATACCCCTGCCTCCTTGGGTCTTACCCGAAAGTGGCATCTCTTCTTGGATGTTTTCCACAAAAAAAATGGATCATCATTTGAGTCTATGTTTATTCCAAAACTCAAGCAAAAAAATGACTTTTTGAGTAATAATACATCTTGTTTCTTTATCCCTAAGTAGGTGGATTTTTAAGATAACCACAATGTTATCCCCACTCTTACTAGGGATGACTCTTTTGCCCAAGAAATCTCATAGCCCAATAGTGTATTTCAAACACAACCATACATGCAATGCACCTGAATGAAGGGTATTTTGTTACCCTAATTTGTCTATGAACAAATCACCATCATTTCCCAAAACTTTCTCTCAACTCAAGTGGTTATCCATATTAATCTATTGATGAGAGCACCTGGTCCTAAAACTACAAATACATTAGCAATACCGTATTGCAAGAGCAAAATCAAAGCAAATAGTATGATTACTTATTGATAGCATGAAATAAAACTATGCATTAAACATCCCCATATCAATACACAATTTATTGTCAAGAATAAATCCTTCCAAGGAATGTTGTTAAACATATGAATTATCCATAGTTGATAAATTCTTCGGAGCCCCATGGAACAAAAAAAAACTTTAGGTGAATTTTATGTGCACAAATATGCATTGCCTAAGGAGATGATATTCCACCCTAATATTTATGTTGTTGATGTTTAGTTGAGAGATTTTATATTCACCATTCAACACCAAGTCCACTGAGAAGACAAGTTGGCAGAGTACAAGGCAAGAGATATGATCATATTGCTACTTCATGTTGAGGAATATTACATTATTTGGTACATGTTAATGTACCCCCATGGCACCTTCATGGTATAATTGTAAATATGTAATAGATTAGGGTTGATTCTATAGTTTAGGTGTGTGATTTATATTTCTCCTTTTATGTAAGTGTCAATGTGCAGGAAATGCACAAGTGTCATATAAGTTAGAGTGCAAGAGTAGATTGAGAAAATGTGCACAAGTGGTATATAGGTAAGTATGCATATATGTAATGTGAGGATGTGCACAAGTATCTTATATTAGGAGTGCATGTATAAGTGTAAGAGTCATGTAGATGTGTGCAAGTGTCTTAGGGTCAAGTGTCCATGTAAAAGAAAGTGAAGAGTCTAGTATGCAAGTGGCAAGATGATAAACCAAAGGTCATAGTATTTTTCATATGGAGAACAATAGTCAAGTACTTGAAGAGTCACATTACTATGGCTATATTATGGAGATAATACTCCATAATAAGGTAATCCAAATATTATATTACAAAGTTGTAATAATAAGGAAAGGAATAAAGCTTGTATACATATTTTTGAGCAATTAATATTGTAAGTTTTCTTCATGCATAGTTCATGAATGACTTAGGCCATTTACATTTATATTTGAGTATATAAATTAATGTTATTTGATTTATTATATACACCTTGATATACATATTAGTTTGCTCATATATTTTTCTAATCATAATATTATTATTTAACCTTTCATAGAATGGCTATTTTATATTGGGACATGTGATATTTTATGGTAGTAAGGCTTAAAAATCCAATAGTGGTATTAGAGCTTTATGGTAGTAAGGCTTAAAAATCCAATAGTGGTGTTAGAGCTACCACCTGACTCTATCCATTTTTTATAGATTTCATTAAGCCACCATTATTAATTAACTTTGTCCACTTTTGATAAAATTAATTTAGAGTTTGCCCACTTTTGATAAAAATAATTTAGAGTCTATCCACTTTGAAGGTAGTGCAAAATTGGACTCTATTTTTAAAGGTATTATTGAGTAGAATATTGAGGGGACAAGGATTCAGTCACCCTAATTTATAGGCTAGGGTCTTTCCACTTGGTTGAAGAAAAACTAGTAAATACTAGGACTCAACTAGATTGATATAGAGGGCCAACTTAGAATAAAAGTTGGAAATTGATAGAGGAAGTCAACTTAGAATAAAAATTGGATATTGAAGATTGAATATTGAGGAAAAAACAACTCAAGAGAAATTTGGTCATTCAGGGACATTTAGAACCACCCTGACATTGATATTGGGTTCTATAGTAAGAAGGAGAATCAGATTGGGTTATTAGGTGTGATCTAATATATTGAAGATTTTAGATTGACAACAGAGAAGTATAGCTACAGAGGTTGAGAAGATTCCTACTGAGATAGAGAATATTTTCAGCTTCTAAGTATAGCTTAAGCAAAGAAAGTGGAAAGAATAGATAGAAAGAAGAAGAACATAGAGAAGTAAGCAATAACACAGAAAGAGAACAAAGAGAATAGAAGAAGAAAAAAATAAAAATAGTTAAAGTTGCAATGGATTGAGAAGCGTTCAAAGCTTTCTAAGTGGGTTTTTTTGGAAAAGAGCAGAAAGCAGAGAAAGAAGAACGGAGAATAGAAGCATAAAGTAGAATATTACATAGCAGAGAAGAGCAAAGTATCTTCCTAGGATACATTGAAGAACTATGGTGATTGAATATATCTATATATCATTTTAGTCTAGGTTGTGTATCACTTTTTGAAGTAGGTTCTTCAAGGTATATACTTTTTGTAATAGAGAAGAAAGAGGTCCAAGAGGTAAATATAGAAGAAAGAGGCCCAAGAGGCCAATATAGAAGAGAGAGGTCCAAAAGGTCAATATAGACAAAAGCAACCCAAGAAGCTAATATGGAGAAAAGAGGCCCAAGATAATATTGGAGAAGGATAGGCCCATTCATCCAACATAAGAAGACAACATAGAAGGAGAGGCCCATTCAACCAACATAAGAATTCAATATAGCAGAAAGAAAGAGTCACATTCAACCAACATAGGTAGACAGAGTAGTCAATACAAAAGGTTATGATCAATTGGTCAACATTGAATACAAAGCCAACATAGTAAAGAAGGCAAGGCCTAATTGACCAATATAGAGAAAAGAAGAAGTAGACAATATAGTATGCGTAGCCTACACAATGAACCATAGGAAAGCAAACTAGTTTTCTAAATAAACTACATAGAACATAATCTAGTAAAATATAATGAACCATATGAAAACTAACTAGTTCTCTAAAGAAGATACATGGACTAGAATACAAAAAGGTATAATGAACCAAAGGAAAGTGAATTGGTGAAGCTAAGTGGATCATAATCTAGAGGAAAATAGGTGAACCAGAATCCAACGAGATGATTTAGAATCTAGCAAAGCATTGGGTCACCATAGAAGCAAGGTGACTAGAAGGTGATATAGCACTTATTTTCACAAACCAGAAACACTTGAAGATGAAGCAAATTTGTCTAAGAACTATCAAACTAGAGGAACCAAAAGCACTTGAAGGTGAAACAAAGTCACCTAAGAACTATCTAGCTGAAGAAACCATATGAACGAACATGCCAAGAGATGTCCATGCAGTATGGGCATGAGCACAGACTGAGATGAATGAAATGAACAAATGAGCCAAGAGACGTTCATGCAGCTTGAGCATTGGAGAAGGAATGTTAATCATATTAGGCATTACAAGAGGAGTTGGCTATTTTATCATCGTCATGTCCTTAGGTAACAATTGCTATATGTAGTGCATAATACTTTTGGAGGCAGTAATTTAGCGTATATATTATAAAAATTGGAGATATAAGGTTTAAGTTAAGGTTTTTTTTGCTTGATAATAAGGGGTTGTACTCGGGTCCCCCACCCTTGACAAATTACATCTCTCTTCTTTAGAGCTTGAGAGTTTACAAATAGATACACTTCTCATCTCAATTGAGATGCTATAGCTAGAAACCTACATCATTTTACATAAAATGTCTGAATTCTTGATTTTCATTTTTTGGATCTTTTCAAATCTCTGTATGAATACAATTACTCTAGAATTTAGCATCTTTCTTGACATTTTCCTATAGCAGCCTTCACAATGCCAAAACTTCACCTCTACTATCTATGCCTTGCATCTTAGTAGAGTAATATTTCCAAAACATCGCACTATCATAGTCCACTTTACCAAATCTGGATTGCTAGTTTCCTTCCTGAAACACAAGTGCAACCACAAAAATTATAATAAATAGTCTAAATGAAAACACATTATTGTTACAAAATAAAATAGATATTACCAATGGAAAACATTAAAGTAAATCTTAATCATTAATTGATTTAGGCAATCAACATTTTTTGTCAGCTTCAACTAAACTTTCTACTTCCTCTAACCATGGAAAGGAGAATTTAACTTCACGATCCTCAATCAAAACCCCTCTATTGGCTAGCTTATCTGCACATTTGTTTCCTTCCCTTAATATATGTGTAAACCTGATTTCTTCAAACTCTTTAGCAAGATCTTGAATTTCCACAATTATCTCTTGTATGTTCCATGGAGCCTTTGCTTTCCTCAAAATTGCATTTATTACTATGAGAGAATCACCTTCCATCCATACTCTATTCCATTTCATTTGTTTACATATTTTTAACCCTTCTAAAGTTGCCCAAGCTTCAACTTCATTATTTGTCTTAAATCCACTATTGAAAGCATAATGAGACAAAATCTCTCCTCTATTATTTCTAATTATTCCTCCTCCTCCTCCTGGTCCTGGATTTCCTTTAGATGCTCCATCAAAATTCAATTTAACCCACTCCACATCTGGTGGTTTCCACTTTATATTCTTTACCTTATTTTTGCTTCTCTTGTACCCAACATCATAATTCCATTTAATGACTTGACTCCATCTATCAAGACTCTCTGCTTCCAAATTAGGGATTGGGTGAGTTGATAGGGTTGGTTTAGACTCCTCTATGGCTAAACATATCTTCTTTTTCATTACCTCTAAACTGCTTTCCTTTCCTTTAAATATTCTTCTATTCCTTTCTAGCCATATAGTCCAAAGTATTGTATCTTTTGATATATCCCATATTGTCTGTAAAGCCTCACTTTTATAAGTGCTCTGCCATTGCTTTAACCAATCTTCAATTCTGCTATTCATCACCATGCATTTACCAAACATATTAAGAATCCATTGCCATAGATTCCAGACTATTGAGCAATGTCCCAAGAGATGGTCAATACTCTCCTCCTCCTTATTACAGAAAACACATTGAGAGGGGCCATGAAAACCCCTTTTCATAAGGTTATCCCAGGATAAAATTCTTCTATGACCTACTAGCCAAACAAACATTTTGACTTTAGGAATGCTTGGGCTATCCCAAATATCTCTCCATATTCTAGTGACATTATTATTATGTTGGTGTTGAACATTATATCCACTTCTTGTTGTGTATTCTCCTGAGCTATTCAACTCCCAAATCAATTTATCCTTGGCACCCCTCGAAATAATCATAGTTGTTATCTTTCTACTCAATTGCCTCCTAGCATCAATGTCTTGTATACTTGTAAAAAAATCTTCTTTCCATTTGTATCTTCCTTCTCGATCCTTGTACAAAATGTTTGAAACCCTATCACCGTATTTGTCTTGAAGCAATCTCATCCAAGGTTTCAAAACTAGATCTAAATTGAGTGGTTTTTTATCACACCAAGTATCCATCCAAATAGAATTTTTTCTCCAGTTCCCACCACCCATCTTAAACCTTTAATCATAAGATCAATAGATTTTTTAAACCATTCCAAAGAGCAGAACCATTTGGAAGAGAGAATGCAGTAAATATTAAACTTGGGTCATTGGGATCAACATACTTAGAAGAATTCTTGCCCATTGTCTTTGACTCTCTTTGTACAATCTCCAGATAACTTTTCCCCTAAGAGCTAAGTTTGCATCTGTAAGAGCTCTTAAACCAAGACCTCCCCTAGTTTTATCATCACACAACTTGCTCCATTTCACCAAAGGAAATTTCCTTTTATCATGTAAACCTGACCATAAAAAGGATCACATAATATAGATTAAACTTTTTTCAACTGATTTTGGCATAGAATACAATGACATATAATATGTTGGAATGGCTTGTAAGACTGACTTAATTAACTGCACTCTTCTTGCTAATGATAACCATCTACCTTTCCAAGCTGAAAGTTTATTTTAAACTTTACTAATAACTGGATTCCATAAATCTATCCTCATTCTCCCCTCAAATAAAGGCATCCCTAGATAAGTTGTTGGTAAATTTGCCTCCTCCATTTGAAGCAACCTATAAATTCTTGCTTTGATATTAGCAGGAGTGTTAAGGAAGTAAATTTTGGATTTAGTCCTATTAATTTTTTCCCTTGAAGCTCTTTCGTACTCTTTTAAAAAGTTATTCAAATCTCTAGCCTCATTTATCCTTGCCCTTCCAAAAAGGGTTGTATCATCTACAAACTATTGATGGGTGATGTTATCGATGTTATTACTAACCTTAAGTCCACTTATAAGCCCATATTTGTAAGCCTTCTTTAAGTTCCTACTCAAAAATTCTGCCATAATAATGAACAAATAAGGAGATAGAGGATCTCCTTGTCTAAGGCCTCTCTTGGCTTTAAAATATTTTGTCACTAACCCATTGACCAACATTGAATAAGAAATTGTAGAGACACAAGCTTTAATCCATCTAACCCATTTCTTCCCAAAACCAAACTTATCTAAAACTACAAAAAGAAAATCCCATTTAACCCTATCATAGGCTTTACTCATATCAAGTTTTAAGATCATAGCTTTCTCTTTTCTTGAAGCTGCTGAATGTATAACTTCATGAGCTACTATGATCCCATCCAAAATTTGTCTCCCTTTCACAAATCCTCCTTGCTCTTCTGAAATAATTTTGTCTAACAATGGCCTTAATCTATTCGCCATCACTTTGGAAATAATATTATATGCCATATTACATAGGCTTATGGGTCTAAAAGAATCAAACAATTCAACATCCTTCTTTTTTAGAATTAGGGTAAGATAAGTTGCATTTATTTTATAAGGAATGTATTGTTTTACCCTAGACTGTTCCACTACCACCAATAAATAATCCTTCACTATATCCCAATTATGTTGGTAAAAAGCTGCAGAGAGCCCATCTGGACCAGGGGATTTATCCTTATTAAAAGAGAAAAGAGCTAAATGAACTTCTTCTAGAGTAATAGGCTCCATCAGTTTCCTATTGTCTTCATTTGTTATAACTGAAGGAACATCTTGAAGAAGTTTATCATTAAGAACTTTGGTCTCCTCTGAACCTAGAATATTTTGATAAAATGACTTTACCTCTTTTCTAATTTCACTCTGATCTTCAATCCAAACCCCTTCTATTGATTTAATTCTACTAATTCTAGAAGATGATCTCTGTACTATAGCCATCCTATGAAAAAACTTTGTATTTTTATCTCCTTCTTTTAACCAAGTCTGTCTTGATTTTAATCTCCAAAATTTCTCTTCCTTACTCAAAATATTATGATATTCACTAAGCAACTCCCTTTCCTCTGAGCTTGGATTATTTTCATCACCTTTTTTGAATTTTGAAAGTTTATCTTTTAGTTCTTCTTTCTTCTCAAAAATATTTCCAAAGGTGTTCTTGTTCCATTTTTTTAATCTAGATGTCATAGCTTTAATTTGGTTTGGAAGAGCATACAACCCACCATTACCTAAAGAATTCCATGTTTGAGCTATCATATCAACAAATTGAGGATGGTCTTCCCACATCTGCTCATATTTAAAATATGATCTTTTTTTAAATTCACTTACCACCATTTTAACTCTTATTGGCTAGTGATCTGAACCAATCCTTGTTAAGGTATTAATTTTAGCACAAGTTCCTTCATCTAGCCAATGATATGAGAGAATGCATCTATCTAATTTTTTTGCTATTAGGTTATGGCCTCTCCTATTGTTGGTCCAAGTATAGTTGTCTTCTTCAAACTCAACTTCCCATAGATTGTTGTTTTGAATAAAAGCTGAGAAATCTTTCATACTTTGGGTCAATTTCCTAATTCCTCCAAATTTTTCATCCAACTTGGTTATGGAATTAAAATATCCAATGATCATGAACCAATTTTCTTGGTCTTTACTTCTTATAAAGGCTTCAATCCCACTCCAAAATTAATTTTAGAAGAGCAAGGAGGATTTGTGAAAGGGAGACAAATTCTGGATGGGATCATAGTAGCTCATGAAGTTATACATTCAACAACTTCAAGAAAAGAGAAAGCAATGATCTTAAAACTTGATATGAGTAAAGCCTATGATAGGGTTAAATGGGATTTTCTTTTTGCAATTTTAGAAAAGTTTAGTTTTGGGAAGAAATGGGTTAGATGGATTAAAGCTTGTGTCTCTACAGTTTCTTATTTAGTGTTGGTCAATGGGTTAGTGACATAATATTTTAAAGCCAAGAGAGGCCTTAGACAAGGAGATCCTCTATCTCCTTATTTGTTCATTATTATGGCAGAAGTTTTGAGTAGGAACTTAAATAAGGCTTACAAATATGGGCTTATAAGTGGACTTAAGGTTAGTAATAACATCGATAACATCACCCATCAATAGTTTGTAGATGATACAACCCTTTTGGGAAGGGCAAGGATAAATGAGGCCAGAGCTTTGAATAAATTTTTAAAGAGAGTATGAAAGAGCTTCAAGGAAAAAATTTAATAGGACTAAATCCAAAATTTACTTCCTTAACACTCCTACTAATATCAAAGCAATAATTTGTAGGTTGCTTCAAATGGAGGAGGTAAATTTACCAACAACTTATCTAGGGATGCCTTTATTTGAGGGGAGAATGAGGATAGATTTATGGAATCTAGTTATTAGTAAAGTTTAAAATAAACTTCCACTTGGAAAGGTAGATGGTTATCATTAGCAGGAAGAGTGCAATTAATTAAGTCAGTCTTACAAGCCATTCCAACATATTATATGTCATTGTATTCTATGCCAAAATCAGTTGAAAAGTTTTTTTGAAACATTAAAGCCATTTTTTATTGATAGCATGAAAGGATTGAAGAAGATTTAAGATAAATGCTTAAGGACGTTTTTCGCAGGACTGCCCAAACTTTCGAACGTCTCCACTAATTTTTAGATCATTTGGAGCAACACATATCCTAGCGCATCCCTATGTGTGAATGAGATTTTTGGCAAGCGATTATGTGAGGGTTTCATCTGGGTTGAGTGCAAGCAGCTCCAGAGGTTGGTTTTTGGGGCCTTCGGGCCCTAGCGGCCAATATTTTTGTGGTTTATGCTCAATATTTTAGTAGGAAATGTTGCAGGGGATCCAAGATGGGTTAGAAATTTATCTTTCAATAGATCTTCATGCTGTGAACTTGAGTGACAACGACTTCCAATTTGCTGCACAAAAGAAAAGTGAAAATCATACCTTTCCACGACGTCTAGGGCATGGATTAAAGAGATCACGAAACAAGTTTCAAGTAGTTGATCAAAAAATGGCTCAGATCTCAAGTGAATCTGGTGCTAAGGTGCACCCACAAAATAAATCTACTATGGAAACCCCTGTCAAGGGTAAGAATTTCGAAGACTCAGCCCCAAAAATGAATTTTAGGGATGCCCTCCATGGTGGACAGCCTCAGCCTAATGCTAATATTAATCTTAGGGCTTCCCATAAACCTCTAAGAATGCCTAAGATTGATCCCAGGAAAATGGAGTCAGGATGTCTTAAAGCAACTGATGGAACTCCTATTGTTAAGCTTGATATGGGTAACATTCAGATTGGCATTGAAGATTTGGAAAAAAGAGGACTAATTTGTCGTTTCGTGGGTTTTCATCCGAGCCTATCTGCTTTCAAATTGGTAGGCTTTAAAAATGCTAGAAGGTGAGTTACAAATCTCTATTTATCCAAATGGTTATTTTCTTGTTTTATTTGCTAATAATGAAGATAGAGAGAAAATTTTTCAAGGGGGTCCTTGGTTCTTTGGAAGGGTAGGGCTTTTCATGAAGCCCTGACATACTAAATTTAAAGCCGAAGAAGAGATGCCTTCTACAGGTCCCGTGTGGGTTAGACTCTTTGGCCTCCTAATTGAATTTTGGAATCCTACTATTTTTTCTTCAATTGGAAACTCTTTAGGAACTTTTATGATGATTGTTGATTGTACTCAAAATTTTGAACATATTATTTATGCTCGAATTTGTGTTTTAATGGATTTTGACAAACCCCTACCTAAAAAGATCACTTTACAATTTGGGGAGGACACTTGGGAGCAAGTAGTGGACTATGAGAACATTCCTTTTCATTGTAGAATTTGCCATGAATATGGTCATTTGGCTAGTGCTTGCCCAAATAAAATTCCTGATCAAAAGAAAGAAGATATAAACTCAACAGGTTTCCAAATGCCTAAGAAGAAGAACACTTAGAAAAAACCAGTTATGAAGGATCAATCAAAGTCATCTGCTAATATGTTTGAAATCCTTTCCACAAATGATGTCCCAAGTGAGGAAGAGGAAATAATGGAAATATAAATCTTAGAAACACAATTTAAATATGAAGGGAAGAACTCGGAGACAAACCAACAAATCAAAGGTTTTCAACAGAAAAAAAGGAGAAAATTTACACAAGAAAAACAATATTTTAAATGTCAAAACTTCAAATAATACAGGTCCCAATATAGACTCTGTTGAACCCTCTAGTAACATTTTGGTTGTGTACAAGCATTCTTCAAGGTTAGAAGCCATCTCAGATTCAATTGGAGTAAGTCAAGAAATAGGGAAAAAAAATTGAAGATGGATTCTAATCAAAAGGTAGGTCGCAAGACCAATCAATATCATATGGTAAAAGAAGGTGAAAAGCTTGTAGAGGAAGGTAAGATTAATGCCCTTCCCAAATTTTTTAGCCCTGGTATTAATGAAGATCATCACTTGGAATATTAGAGGACTCAAAGGGAGTCTTTCAAAACAAAATGAAATTAGAAGAATGATTCAGATAAATCATCCACATCTTGTTTTCCTTCAAGAAACGAAGATGTCAATGGAGGATATGGACTCAATTGCTAGTAAAATTTGGCCAGCTGGAAAAGTGGTTTCCCTCAGTTCCCAGGGGACTTCTGGTGGCATTGCTTGCCTTTGGGACCCAAAAGAGGTAGTTATTCACCATATGGTTGGCGGTTGGGGTCTTTTGGCTATAGCTATTCAAAGTAGACATTCCAACCAAATTATGCTCTGCATTACTATTTATGCTCCGACTACTTTGGAGGAAAAAAGAAGACAGTGGAAGGATATTACTCATATTATCTCTCATTTTCCTAAAGCTTGGATCTTGATCGGAGGAGATTTCAATACCATCCTCTCTCTGGATGAGAAAATGGGGGGAAATAGAAATTTGGACAGAAGCACCGACCTCATGAGCGAATATATTGCAAACCTCCATCTTGTGGACATCCAACCGAGATAATGGCCTTATGACTTGGTCTAACAGAAGGCAAGGCTTAGCTTGTATAATGGAGAGATTGGATAGGTTTTTGCTCTCTGAAAATTTCTTAATCCATGGTCACATTCCTAAAGTGAAGACTCTTAACAATGTTGGTTCGGATCACTGGCCAGTCATGGTGGAAATGTGGAAAACCAATGTGAGTTTCTCTCCTTTTCATTTTCAATTAATGTGGCTTAGAGACATTTCCTTTAGACCTCGTGTGCAACAATGGTGGAAGGAAGGTAAACCTAGGTATGGGACTAAGATGTTCTGTTTTGCCAAAATATTGCAATACATTAAATCCAAAATCAAGACTTGGAACTGGAAGGAGTTTGGGGATGTTCATAAAAAAAAATGAAGTTATTGCTCAGCTTGAAAATTTGAATAAGAAAATCCGTTTAGATGGCCTCACAGAGAGTAGAAGTGCAGATGAAATTAAACTCACAACTCAGTTAGAGGAATGGGAAAAAGAGAAGAACTCTTATGGAAGCAAAAATCTAGAATTCAATGGCTCAAAGAAGGAGATCGAAACACAAATTTCTTCCACAAATCTCTTCTAGCTCGAAGATCTCACAACTTTATTTCTTCCTTGAAATCAGATTTTGGAGATGTTGTCTACACTTGGGATGGCATGAACTCTATTGTTGTTGATTACTTTTCCAATATTTTTTCTGCTACTCCTCTTGACTCAGCTTCTCAACAAAATGTTCTTCAAGCAATCCCTTCTCTTATCACTTCTGAGGAGAACTCTATTTTGACTGCTCCTGTTACTATCAATGAGCTTCAACAAGTAGTTTTTAAAATGCAAAAAGGGAAAACCCCAGGTCCCGATGGTTTTCCCATTGAGTTCTACCAAGAGTTCTGGGATATCCTTCATGTTGATTTATTAGAGGTGGTGGAAGAAGCCAGGAAAGCCAAAGAAATTTTGAAGGTTATCAATAAAACTTATATTACTCTTGTTCCAAAAGCTCAAGAGGTTGATCATATCTCAGCTTTTAGACCTATTGCTTTATGTAATGTTCTTCTCAAAATCATTACTAAGATCATGGCAGAAAGGTTGAAGCCTCTTTTGCATAAGATTATTTCCCCTGAACAAGGGGGTTATGTGGAAGGGCGTCAAATAGTAGATGAGATAGTTCTTGCTCAGGAAGCCATCCATTCCATGGATATGCAAAAATCTCCTTCCATGTTCATTCGGTTAGACTTATCCAAAGCTTATGACAGAGTGGATTGGCACTTCCTTATCAAAGTTTTGAGGCAATTTGGTTTCTCTCAGGATTGGATGGATTGGATTATGGGATGTATCTCTTTAGTTTCCTACTTAGTTCTTATCAATGGCAGGCCTTCTCAGTTGTTCCCAGCTTCCAGAGGTATTAGGCAAGGTGACCCCCTATCCCCTTATTTATTCATCATTCTTGTTGAATGCTTGGGTAGGACTATAACCAAAAAGAGAGAAAACAAAACCCTTGAGGGAGTTACCATTGCTCATGGAGCTAGACCTATCTCTCATCTTCAATTTGTTGATGACTCTACTCTTTTAGGTAAAGCTACAGTTAAGGAAGCTTCTAATATTAAGCAAATCATTAGCTATTTTTCTAAGGCTACTAGGCAATTGATCAATGAAGACAAATCTAAAGTCATTTTCTTTCACTGCTCTGCTAGAAAGGAATCCATGGTCTTGGATAAATTAAGATATAAGAAGACCTCCCTTCCAATCACTTATTTAGGTATTCCCATCAATATTCAAAGGCAAAAATAAATATTGGAATTGGTTGTTGGACAAAGTCAAGAAGAAAATTGGAAAGTGGACCAACAGGTGGCTTTCTTCTGGGGGTAGAATCACCTTGGTAAAATCAGTCCTTCAAGCTATTCCTATTTATGTTTCTATCGTGTTGAATATCCCAAAGGTTGTTCTTCGAGAACTGGATCAAATCAGTCATCGGTTCCTCTGGAGTGGTACTAAGGAGAAAAGAAAATGGGCCTTGGTGAAATGGGACACTTTATGTCTTCCTAAGAGTGAAGGGGGGTTAGGATTCCGGTCTTCTATTAATAACAACAAAGCTTTAGCTGCTAAATTATATTGGAGGATGTTGCATAACCCCAATGCTCTTTGGGCCAATAATCTCTCATGCTAAATATGCTGAGAACAAAAGTCCTGAAGACCTTGTTCGCTATCAATTGCCTACCAAAGGTTCTCCCATTTTAGCAGTTCTTAAGACTGGTGAGGATTTGATAAAGAAAAAATTATTTTGGATCATTCATAATGGTCAACAGGCAAATTTTTGGACAGATTCTTGGGATGGTCACAAGCCTTTGATAACTCAATTTCCCCCGATTGGAGGCCTTGGATGGAGGAGCTTCACCGAGCTAATTGGATAAAGGTGGCTAATTACTGTCGGTACCATACTGGTAATTCAAAGGTTGGTAGATATTGGATCCCTATTGAGGACTGGCCTATTCAAATCCCAGAAAGGCAAAGACAAGATATCCAAGGCATCCTTCATATGAGATCTCTCTCTTGGTCCCATGAAAAAGATTGTTTTGGATGGAACAACACTACTAAGGGTGAGTATTCAGTTGCTCAAGGTTATTTGACCTTATGCCATAATAATCCCAACCATTCTTCTGACATATTTTCTCGATTGTGGGCTCAAAAGCTCTGGCCTAAGGTGAGGTTCTTTACTTGGCTTTTATTGCATCGTAGGGTGCTTACTGGTGAGCAACTTATGAAGCGTGGTTTTCATGGCCCTTTTAGATGTGAAATGTGTGGAGAGAATGTAGAAACTCTCAACCATATTTTTATTGAGTGTACTTTAGCCTCTGAGCTATGGAGGAGAATGGCCACTTTACTTGGCTTACAGTGGTCCAATTTTTTTACTTTTGAACAACTTTGGAGGGATTGGCCTAAACAAGAGGGTGTTGATCATTTTATTAGGCAGTTAGTTTGGATGGGTTCTACCATTCTTCTTTGGAATATTTGGAATGAAAGGAACAACCAAATTTTTAATCAAGATAGGAAGGATATTCACTATATTTGGCAAAAGACCATAGCCAACTTAGTTGAATCAGTCCATCAACTCCTTAATCACCCCCAAAACTCCCACCAAATATGGGATCAAGTGATGCAAATATTGAAGATTAAATCTTCTAAGGGCAACCAACTTAAAGGGAATGTGAGTAATAGTAAGATGGATAGGACAAGAAATTGGCAACCTCCTCCTAAGGATTTTGGAAAAGTCAATACTGATGGAGCCTCTAGAGGGAACCCTGGAAAAGCTAGTGTGGGAGGAATTGGTAGACTTTCAGATGGCTCCCTGGTTTTTACTTTTGCTGAGAATTTGGGTATTCTTTCCAATAACCTTGTTGAGGGGTATGGTATCCTCAGAGGCCTTCAAGAGGCTACTAAGGTTGGATGGGAAAAGGTGCTAGTTGAGTCCGACTCTCAACTCATGATTAATCTTTTGAAGACTCCTTCTAAGAATCATAAGGTTGATTGGAGAATAAAAAGAATTATTGAGAAGATTCAATTAATCCAGATGGGATTTTTGAAAGTTGATTACAATCATGTGGTCAGAGATCAAAACAAGAGTGTTGATGCTTTAGCTAATTGGGCTTTGGACAAAGGTGATCTTACTTGCTATGGCCACCCTCCTAGATGGTGGGCTTCACAAATAAGGGAAGCTCTTCTTTCTATCATTTCTTTGGATGGCTCCAGTTCTGAAGGTACCTAGTTTCTTCTTGCTTTATTTTTGCTTCTCTTTGGTTCGTTCAGGGTATTTTAGTTCCCTAGCTCAAACTATTCTTTCTTTTGTTTCCTCTGTTGATTCTTGCCTTAATAGTCTTTTGGTCTAGAAAGGTCATTGTTGTGTTCAATTTTTTTCTTTTTCTTTTCTTTTTGTGTTTTTTGTGTTATTTTTTTTTGTGTTTTTTGTTTTGTTTTTTGTGTTGTTTTTTGTGTTGTTTTTGTTGTTCTTGTGTTTTTGTTGTTTTGTGTTTTTTTTTGTTTGTGTTTTTTTGTTCTTGTTCTTGTGTTTCTGTATGTTTGTGTTAATTGGTGTTTTTGTGTTTTGTGTGTGAGTGTTTTCTATGTTTTTTGTTTTTGTTTATTGTCTGTTGTTGGTTGTTTTTTATTTTATTTTATTTTTTATTTTTTAGGTTTTGGTTGTTTTTATTTTTCATGTTTTTGTTGGTTATGTCTTTGTAGTGTTATTGTTGTTTTGTCATGTTTGTGTTTTGTTATGTTGTTCTTGTGTTTTTTTTATGTGGTTCGTGTTGTGGTTTTTTTATCTTATTGTGTGTGTGTTTTGGTTGTGCTTTATGTTTTTGACACACTCAAGGAGCATGTTTTTTTATTTTTATTTTTTAATTTTTTGTGTGTTTTTGTTTATTTTTTTTGTTTTTTGTTGTTTGTTTGCTCCTTGAGTATGTCAAAGGTGGTAGGCTAGGTGCGAGTCCTGGGTGATTTTGGTGGAATAGATACCCCTGCCTCCTTGGGTCTTACTCGAAAGTGGCATCCCTTTTGGGATGTTTTCCACAAAAAAAAAAAAAATAGGGGAGGTCTTGGTTTAAGAGTTCTTATAGATGCAAACTTAGATTTAGGGGAAAAGTTATTTGGATATTGTACAAAGAGAGTCAAAGATAATGGGCAAGAATTCTTCTAAGTATGTTGATCCCAATGACCCAAGTTTAATATTTACTACATTCTCTCTTCCAAATGGTTCTGCTCTTTGGAATGGTTTAAAAAAATCTATTGATCTTATGATTAAAGGTTTAAGATGGGTGGTGGGAACTGGAGAAAAAATTCTATTTGGATGGATACTTGGTGTGATAAAAAACCACTCAATTTAGATCCAATTTTGAAACCTTGGATGAGATTGCTTCAAGACAAATATGGTGATAGGGTTTCAAACATTTTGTACAAGGATCGAGAAGGAAGATACAAATGGAAAGAAGATTTTTTTACAAGTATACAAGACATTGATGCTAGGAGGCAATTGAGTAGAAAGATAACAACTGTGATTATTTCGAGGGGAGCCAAGGATAAATTGATTTGGGAGTTGAATAGCTCAGGAGAATACACAACAAGAAGTGGATATAATGTTCAACACCAACATAATAATAATGTCACTAGAATATGGAGAGATATTTGGGATAGCCCAAGCATTCCTAAAGTCAAAATGTTTGTTTGGCTAGTAGGTCATAGAAGAATTTTATCCTGGGATAACCTTATGAAAAGGGGTTTTCATGGCCCCTCTCAATGTGTTTTTTGTAATAAGGAGGAGGAGAGTATAGACCATCTCTTGGGACATTGCTCAATAGTCTGGAATCTATGGCAATGGATTCTTAATATGTTTGGTAAATGCATGGTGATGAATAGCAGAATTGAAGATTGGTTAAAGCAATGGCAGAGCACTTATAAAAGTGAGGCTTTACTAGACAATATGGGATATATCAAAAGATACAATACTTTGGACTATATGGCTAGAAAGGAATAGAAGAATATTTAAAGGAAAGGAAAGCAGTTTAGAGGTAATGAAAAAGAAGATATGTTTAGCCATAGAGGAGTCTAAACCAACCCTATCAACTCACCCAATCCCTAATTTGGAAGCAGAGAGCCTTGATAGATGGAGTCAAGTCATTAAATGGAATTATGATGTTGGGTACAAGAGAAGCAAAAATAAGGCAAAGAATATAAAGTGGAAACCACCAGATGTGGAGTGGGTTAAATTGAATTTTGATGGAGCATCTAAAGGAAATCCAGGACCAACAGGAGGAGGAGGAATAATTAGAAATAATAGAGGAGAGATTTTGTCTCATTATGCTTTCAATAGTGGATTTAAGACAAATAATGAAGTTGAAGCTTGGGCAGCTTTAGAAGGGTTAAAAATATGTAAACAAATGAAATGGAATAGAGTATGGATGGAAGGTGATTCTCTCATAGTAATAAATGCAATTTTGAGGAAAGCAAAGGCTCCATGGAACATACAAGAGATAATTATGGAAATTCAAGATCTTGCTAAAGAGTTTGAAGAAATCAGGTTTACACATATATTAAGGGAAGGAAACAAATGTGCAGATAAGCTAGCCAATAGAGGGGTTTTGATTGAGGATCGTGAAGTTAAATTCTCCTTTCCATGGTTAGAGGAAGTAGAAAGTTTAGTTGAAGCTGACAAAAAATGTTGATTGCCTAAATCAATTAATGATTAAGATTTACTTTAATGTTTTCCATTGGTAATATCTACTTTATTTTGTAACAATAATGTGTTTTCATTTAGACTATTTATTATAATTTTTGTGGTTGCACTTGTGTTTCAGGAAGGAAACTAGCAATCCAAATTTGGTAAAGCGGACTATGATAGTGCGATGTTTTGGAAATATTACTCTACTAAGATGCAAGGCATAGATAGTAGAGGTGAAGTTTTGGCATTGTGAAGGCTGCTATAGGAAAATGTCAAGAAAGATGCTAAATTCTGGAGTAATTGTATTCATACAAAAATTTGAAAAGATCTAGAAAATGAAAATCAAGAATTCAGACATTTTATGTAAAATGATGTAGGTTTCTAGCTATAGCATCTCAATTGAGATGAGAAGTGTATCTATTTGTAAACTCTCAAGCTCTAAAGAAGAGAGATGTAATTTGTCAAGGGTGGGGGACCCGAGTACAACCCCTTATTATCCAGCCAAAAAAATTAGATTCTATCACAAAATCTATAACTACTCAAAATGTCATAGATTATCAAATCTTGCAACTTATTTATAAGGAAAATAAAGGAAGAACAACCTCAATAGTACATCAATGGCTATGTTATTTTTTCAAGAAGAGAGAAGAACTTGAAGTACTCACAAGAAATCATAAATCAAAGAAAGGACATTGCATTCAATTAAAGTGTAATTATTGCAATAGAATTGGACATAAAGAAGCAAGTTGTTGGAATCTCTATCCATGTAAATTCTATGGAAGAAAATCTCATTCTCCAACATTTTGTTGGTACAAAGGAAAATATTGTGGAAGATTTGAAAGGATGTTATTATTCATATTAGATAACCTTTTTCAAAAACTTATTTTTGAAGCAATTCCTAACAATAGAGCAAAGTGTTCTATTTCTAAAATACAGGACAAATTGTATGTAAAATATTTTTATGATAAAATGTTTGGAAAACAAGGAAAAATAAAATGGATCAAATATGATCTAAATTTATCTTACATAGTAATCAATAATGATCCATATATATCAAAGGACAAATACAAAGATACTCATGCACATGAACCTGAAGCCAAAGAAGAAGAAGCTCAAGAAGTTTGTGATCTAGATCATGAAGATCCAAAGCCTGAAGAATAAAAAAATGAAGATGAAAAAGAACTCCGATTTGAACTCAAAGAAGCCAAAGACAAATCTCAAACATAGGTTCATGAACAATGCAAGATCACATAAAGATTGAAAATAAAGATAAAGACCAATATTGAAGATTAAAGTCTTCAATAACCAAATAATGTAATATAGGGGGTGTTGAGGAATATTACATTATTTGGTACATGCTAATGTACCCTATGGTACCTTCATGGTACAATTGTAAATATGTAATAGATTAGGGTTGAGTCTATAGTTTAGGTGTGTGATTTATATTTCCCCTTTAATGTAAGTGTCAATGTGTAGGAAATGCACAAGTGTCATGTAAGTTAGAGTGCAAGAGTAGATTAAGATAATGTGCACAAGTGTCATGTATGTATGTAAGCAAATATATAATGTTAGGATGTGCACAATTATCTTAGATTAGGAGTGCATGTAGAAGTGTAAGAGTCATGTATATGTGTGCAAGTGTCTTAGGGTCAAGTGTCCATGTAAGTGAAGAGTCTAGTATGCAAGTGACAAGATTATAAGCTAAAGGTCATAGTACTTGTCATATGGAGAGCAATAGTTAAGTATTTTAAGAGTCACATTACTATGGCTATATTATGGAGATAATACTCCATAATAAGGTAATCCAAACATTAGATTACAGAGTCGTAATAGGAAGGAAACGAATAAATCTTGTATACATATTTTTGAGCAATTAATATTGTAAGTTTTTTCATGCATAGTTCATGAATGACTTAGGCCATTTACATTCATATTTGAGTATATAAATTAATGTTATTTACTTTACTATACAGGCCTTAATATAAATAATAATTTGCTTATATATTATTCTACTCATGATATCATTATTTTGACCTTTAATGATTTTATATTGGTACCTATGATAATTTGTGGTAGTAAGGCTTAAAAAGCCAACACTTCAATGTGTGCATCTAAGACCAATAATGCTCACTTACATTCATTACATTATTTTCAATCAAGAACACATTAGAAGATAGTTTGAGGCTCATTTAACCTACTATATGCAATATTTTAGGATAATCTATGACAAATACTTGAAGGAAGCCAAAATAGCCTATAGAAAAGGTGCATGAAATTGATTTATAATCCAAGGAAGAGAGAACCCATCTCTCAAAAATCTAAATTAGTCCCACAAAAGGGAAAATGGAATCATAAATATCATTGAGTCCCTCAAACATGTGTGGATAGGGCTAAAATTTAGACTAGCCAATATTATATGCCATGTTCCTCATTTTGGTACTAAAGGGCCACCTCATGAGGCAACATTAAGATACTAGTTGGTAGAAATAAAGGAGAAAATGGCTACCATCCAACTTAACAAAATTTAAATACTATTAGGAAATGGATCTAAGTGACTAGATAGATGAAAGAGATGCATGAGGACATGCATCAAATCAAGTTATGGGGAGTGATGAGACCCTAAAAGACCTCATTTTGAGTAGAAAGGTAACACCTTTTAACCCCTTTATTGTGTTGGCAAAGAATGATTAATTGTGGAATAAGATGTAATTTGTTCTAATATTTTGCCTAGTCATAGTCAGCAAATAAAATACACCACTGAGTTGTAAAAGATATGCTTTATGTGACTTTAGGATTAGTTTCACATTAAGATAAGTGTTGTTGGGTTTAGATTACTTTTCTATGGCATGGTTATAGTGTTGTAATAGGAAGAAGAGCATGTCAGTAGATTAATGGATTAGTTCTAGAGCCATCGTGACATTCTTGTGCCACTACATGAGAACCACATAAGAGTGTCAAAACCTTTGAGTAGTTCTAGAGCTAATAATTAAACAATATCAAGTGCCAAAACCTCTAGTCGAGTGTTGAAACTATACCAAGCTTAAAAACCTTTAGTTGAGTGCCAAAATTATACAAAATGCCAAAATCTATGGAGTTGAGAATCGAAAGCCACAAGAATGGATCCAAAATATGAGTGACACATGTTAAAATAGTAACCAAATATTGAATAATATAGAGAACTATAGAACACCAAGGATCACCACAAATAATTAATTTAGTTACATCATAGACATTGGACACTTGTATGAGTTCCTTGTTTCATAGGAAGATAGTGTTGATAGATAGAATCAATAAGGCATGTTCAGAGATTGTTTGGCAGGATGAAAAATAGCAAAGACTTAATTATAACATTATGTAGCCACCATCCAAAAGAACAAAATTTGCATACCATCTTAGTATTGGAATGGAACTATACTAGCAACATTAATTCTATGTTCCCCATTTCCCACATCAATGTTAGTTGAATATTTATTGTATGCTAGATTTGGGCCCTAGGATTTGCAACAAATAATAACAGTAAAGGGTGGTTATAACAATTTTATATTTACCTCCATATTTCATAGGTTAAATTTAGTGAGGGATTTTGTCTCTGCTGCTCCAGCTCTTTATGCCAAGTTTAGTGCTTTCAGAATCACTCCAATCCTTTCACTTTTTTGTTATGTGGATGGGCAAGGGAAGGAGTGAATAGCATCGGGGAAATTGATTTTAGCAAAGTGGCTACGTCAAACAAGAGGGAAACAAATAATATTAGTTGAATATTTATTGTATGCTAGATTTGGGCCCTAGGATTTGCAACAAATAATAGCAGTCAAGCAAGGTTATAACAAATCTATATTTACCTCCATATTTCATAGGTTAAATTTAGTGAGGGATTTTGTCTCTGTTGATCCATCTCTTTACGCCAAGTTTAGCGCTTTCAGAATTGCTCCAATCCTTTCACTTTTTCGTTATATGGATGGGCAAGGGAAGGAGTGAATAGCATCGAGGAAATTGATTTTAGCAAAGTGGCTACATCAAATACTCTTGCATCTTGGAGAGATTCATAGATTCATTAGGGTTTATGTGGGAATTTAGGGTTTCCTACAACTTCATTTGTTGGATTTCAGGATGGAGGGTTTCAAAAAAGATGCATGCATTGAGCCAAAAATAAATTTTAAAGAAGCTATCCACGGAGGACCACCTCAAACAGGAGGGAAACACAATCAACGATTTCCAAGGAAACCACTGAGGATGCCAAAGGTCGATTCAAGGAAAATAGATATGGGTTGCATGAAAGAAACTAATGGATCCCCATTAGTGAAGTTGAAAATAATGGATCTCTAGGAAGGAATAGCTGAAATGGAGAGGAGAGCGCTAATTTGTTGATTCATGGGATTTCGACCGACTCTTGCTACCTTCAAGCAATGGGCTGCCAAAAATTGGAGCACTAAAGGTGAGTTCCAAATTAATACTTACCCTAATGGCTACTTCTATATTTTATTTGCTAATGAAGAAGATAGGGAGGACATTTTTCAAGGGGGCCTTGGTTTTTTGGTAGGGCAGGGCTCTTCATGAAGCCCTGGCATACCAAGTTCAAAGCTGAGGAAGAAATGCCATCAACTGCCCCTGTTTGGGTCCATTTATTTGGTCTTTCAATAGAATACTGGAATCCAAAGATATTTGCAATAATTGGAAATTCTTTAGGAGTTTTCATGATGACTTTTGATAGCACTCTACACTTAGAGCATATGATTTATGCAAGGATCTGTGTTTTGATTGATTTTGACAAACCACTTCTAGAGAAGATTACTTTACAATATGGGGAAGAAATATGGGAGCAAGTAGTAGATTATGAAAATATTCCATTTAGATGCAGAATATGTCATGAATATGGCCATCTAGCCAAGGATTATCCACATAAGGTCCCTAACAAAGAGAAATATGATGGGGACTTGGTAGGGTTTCAAATCCCTAAACAAAAAAACACAAAGAAAAAAATAGCAACAAAAGAGAAAACAATAATTTCACCTAACACCTTTGAAATTCTCTCCACGGATGAGCAAGCAAATGATGAGGATGGTCAAATGGAAACAATAATTATGGAAACATAGTTTGATGAAGAGAGGGAACAGGAAGGATTGCATGATGAGAAAACACTAAAAGAGCTTGCCCTGATGCTGAGAAATAACAATCAAAGAGAGCCATCTCAACCAGATTTAAACTATAAAAAAAAGAACAATGTAGAAAATCAACCCAAGTGCAAAACCAAAGGGTAGATTCAAACTACAAACAAAATGGATCCTCAAAAATACCATACAAATTCCAATAGTAGTGTCATGGTTCTAAGTAACCATCCTATAGTCCTAGCTGGAATGAAGCAAGATACAAATAAAAGGATGAGGATGCCTTAATCCTAAGGGTTTATAGGATGGGTGTTATCCTACAGTCTCTTGATGGCAATGTCGGAAGCTATGGCTAATTTGCTAAGCAATTTCTAATATTTCTAGTAATTTTTTAAGCTATGGTTTAGTTTTAGTGTTATCTTACATGGTCTGATTTGTCAATAGCTCCATTGGCTTAGTTTTTGTTGTTGTTTTTTTCATGTTTTTGTCTGTGGTGTATTTGTATCATTTTATTGTTTCTATTTTGGTTGTGTTTTGTTATGTTGTTTTTGTGGTTTTATCTGTGTGGTTCGTGTTTTGTTGTTTTTGTTTTTATGTTTTGGTTGTAGTGTAATTGTTTCATTTGGTTGTTTTTGTTATGGCAATGTTGTGTTATGTTGTTTTTGTGGTTTTTTTTGTTTGAGGGGGGTTGTGTTTGTTTATGTCTGTGTGTGCTTGTTTTTGTGTTTTAGGCATGCTCCTTGAGTGTGTCGAAGGTGGTGTTTTTTTTGTGTGTGTTTTTTGTGTTTATTTTTTGTGTTTGTTTTTGTTTGTGTGTGCTTGTTTTTGTGTTTTAGGTGTGCTCCTTGAGTGTGTCGAAGGTGGTAGGCTAGGTGCGAGCCTTGGGAATTTTTGGTGGAAGAGATACCCTTGCCTCCTTGGGTCTTACCCGAAAGTGGAAGGTGGTGTTTTTTTTGTGTGTTTTTTGTGTTTATTTTTTGTGTTTGTTTTTGTTTGTGTGTGCTTGTTTTTGTGTTTTAGGTGTGCTCCTTGAGTGTGTCGAAGGTGGTAGGCTAGGTGCGAGCCTTGGGAATTTTTGGTGGAAGAGATACCCTTGCCTCCTTGGGTCTTACCCGAAAGTGGCATCCCTTTTGTGATGTTTTCCACAAACAAAAAAATAGCGAGGAAGTTGGAACAAAAACTAAAAAAACATCAACATTCTAAGTCATCACATCGAGGTTCACAATGGATAGATCCAATATGGTAGGAGGAATCATCTATTTGCATATGAACAACAATTAGTTAGGAGTTGTTTTTATTCCAATATAAGTTGAGATTTGATCTCCCTAATTTTAGGTTTATAAAAGAATATTTTCTAGGTGCTCTCACCTATAAAAGCAAACATTATAATATTTGACAAGATGAATGTATAGATATATGAAATGTGTGGGAGAGTATAGAAAATATTTAGTGCTTATCAATAAAATACATCTTCATTTTTAGCCCCAATTTATGTTATTTTAATTAAAGCAATAGTATTAAGTTAGTTTTCACTTCCCACCAGGTTAAGGAGCAAGGGCCCACTCTGACAATGTGGTGGTGAGTTTTTACATAATTGTTTTCTTAGGTACCAAGTATGCCTTTAGCTAGTTTATGTTATTAAATTACTTTTTCTTATTACATATGTTGTTGTTTATCTTAACATTCATTTTCTTGGGATAGTCTAATGTAGTCTTTAAGCTAGATTTCCTTTCATGCAAGTGTATTATTTTTCATTTACATAAGTGTGTTACTTTTCTATTTTTGCAAAGTGTGTTACTTTCAATTTTTGTAAGTGTGTTATTTTTTATTAATACAAGCGTTTTATTTTCAGTTTATGCAAGTGTATTGCTTATTATTTTAATAATTTCCTCTCATAAAAACCCCTAGAAACCTTGATACCTTAAACACAAAATTGCTCTTTAGCATATATAGCCATAGGATGCCAACCCAAGATTGACAATTTAAAATGCGAGAATTAACAATCTTCGTTAATTTTCCTTGATATTTGAATAATCTCCAACCAAGTCTTTCCTCTAATGCCAAAATCATAAATCAATATTTTTTTAAGAAACCTATCTCACTAATGTTCTTTCCTCTATAAACACTAACTCACTCTAAATTTATCCTCACAATCTTTCCAAATTAAATCTCTTTTAATTTATCCCCTAATAATGGGAAGGATGACAAATGGATACAAATTAGCCTTACATGTTGACATCACTACTAGTGATAGTGAAATTAAATTTGATGGGGGTACCTATGGGAAACCTGGATTAATATGTGCAAGAGATATTTTTAGAGATAGGAATGGTCAGTTGTTTTATGCATATGTTGTTTGGATTCCATCCACTTTGTATTGGGTAAAGTAAGTTAGTCTAATTAAAAGCCTAAAAGCAACCATCGAGCAAGTTTATGAGGAGTTAAATATTGATGGGGTTTTAAAATCATGATTGAAGCCTTCCCAAAAAAATATTGTTAGTTATAGATATAAGACTCTCATAAAAGAGTATCTAAGCCTCTTTTTTTTCTGGATAATAAGGGGTTGTATTCGGGTCCCCCACCCTTGACAAATTACATCTCTCTTCTTTAGAGCTTAAGAGTTTACAAATAGATACACTTATCATATCAATTGAGATGTTATAGCTAGAAACCTACATCATTTTACATAAAATGTCTGAATTATTGATTTTCATTTTCTGGATCTTTTCAAAAAAAATTGTATGAGTATAATTAATCCAACATTTAGCAACTTTCCAGACATTTTTCTATAGCAGCCTTCACAATGCCAAAACTTCACCTCTACTATCTATGCCTTGCATATTATTAGAGTAATATTTCCAAAACATTGCACTATCATAGTCCGCTTTACCAGATCTAGATTGCTAGTTTCCTTCCTAAAACACAAGTGCAACCACAAAATTTTTAATAAATAGTCTACAAGAAAAAACATTATTGTTACAAAATAAAGCAGAAAATACCAATGGAAAACATTAAATTAAATCTTAATCATAAATTGATTCAGAAATCAACATTTTTTTGTCAGCTTCAACTAAACTTTCTACTTCCTCTAACCATGGAAAGGAAAATTTAACTTCATGATCTTCAATCAAAACCCCTCTATTGGCTAGCTTATCTGCACATTTGTTTCCTTGCCTTAATATATATGTAAACCTGATTTCTTCAAACTCTTTAGCAAGATCTTGAATTTCCACAATTATCTCTTGTATGTTCCATGGAGCCTTTGCTTTCCTCAAAATTGCATTAATTACTATGAGAGAATCACCTTCCATCCATACTCTATTCCATTTCATTTGTTTACATATTTTTAACCCTTCTAAAGTTTCCCAAGCTTCAACTTCATTATTTGTCTTAAATCCACTATTGAAAGCATAATGAGACAAAATATCTCCTCTATTGTTTCTAATTATTCCTCCTCCTCCTGTTAGTACTGGATTTCCTTTAGATGATCCATAAAATTTCAATTTAACCCACTCCACATTTGGTGGTTTCCAATTTATATTCTTTGCCTTATTTTTGCTTCTCTTGTACCCAACATCATAATTCTATTTAATGACTTGACTCCATCTATTAAGGCTATCTACTTCCAAATTAGGGATTGGGTGAGTTTATAGGGTTGGTTTAGACTCCTCTATGGCTAAACATATCTTCTTTTTCATTACCTCTAAATTGCTTTTCTTTCCTTTAAATATTCTTATATTCCTTTCTAACCATATAGTTCAAATTATTGTATCTTTTGATATATCCCATATTGTATGTAAACCCTCATTTTTATAAGTGCTCTATCATTGCTTTAATCAATCTTCAATTAAGCTATTCATCACCATGCATTTACCAAACATATTAATAATCCATTGCCATAGATTCCAGACTATTGAGCAATGTGCCAAAATATGGTCTATACTCTCCTCCTTATTACAAAAATGTTAGTTTTTGAAGCTTTAAACTTAAAGGAAATCCAAACACAAGTCATGAGATAAGCTTCCAATATTATAACTATGTTAAGGAAGTCTAATAAGAAAGTAAATAACATAAGAAACTTCAGAAATGACTCATGAAATAGCTATTACAATAAACTCATGAAAATTGAAACTTGATACAATATGTGGAACTCATTCTCCTACTCTACTAGTGCATGCTAATGCATGCTTCACCTTCTATTACAATGCTTAGTCACATATATATACTAGTATGCGACTCTTCAATATCCTATTCTAAAGACACATATACATTCTACATGATAGACACTTGTAAACATGCACAACTAACTAATGACACTTGTAACTCCTATTCTAAAGACTCATGCAAGACTCATGAACATACTACATGCACATTTACATTATTGCACATTCTAACACTTGTGTATTTATTGCTTCTTCCCCAAGTAACTACTTAGCCTAAGATAAACTCCTATTCTAATGAACCAAGTAATGTAATATATATTTTCTAATACCCCCCTGTATTACATTATTTGGTTTACCTTTCTCTTGATCTGCATAGATGATCTCTGAAGACCTAGAATTTGTTTGTGCCCAATGCCTTTGTAAATATATCTGTTAGTTGTTCCTTTGTAGGTACATATTTTAATTTGATATGATGATTCTAAAAATGATCTCGAATAAAATGACATTGTGCTTCAATATACTTGGTTCGTTCGTGTATAATTGGATTTTTTATTAGATTGATAGCTCCTTGATTGTCCCAATGTATAAGAGTCAACTCTCATTTGACTCTCATGTCAGATAATATGTACTATAGCCATAATGCTTCACATGTTGTATATCTAGTTGCATGGTATTATGCTTTAGTGGAATATTGAACAATTGTATGTTATTTATTATAATGCCATGATATTGGACTTGATCCAAGATAGAAGATATATCTTAACGTAGATTTCCTATCATCAATAGAACTTGCATAGTAAGAATCTAAATAACCCTTTAGACAAAAATCCTTAACATCCTTCATATAGGTTAGTCCATAATTTGTAGTCTTCTTAACATATTGTAATATTCTTTTTGCAACTTTCCAATGACTCTCTCTTGGCTCTTGCATAAATTTTAAAAGATAATTTACAGCAAATACTAGATCTAGTCGAGTATTTGTTAAATATAGAAGACTTCCAATCAATTTTCGATACCCAGTTGCTAAAACTAAAGGTGATACATCATTTTTAGATAGCTGAATTCCTTGCTCCATGGGTGTGTCCTTGGGTTTACACTCATTCATTTTATATTTCTCAAGTAGAGCATTTGCATATTTTGATTGTGTAATAGTAATTTTGTCTTCACCTTGTTGAATCTCTAGACCAAGATAATAATTCATTAGACCTAGATCTGTCATCTCAAATGCCTTCTCTAGATCTCTTTTTATCTCATCTATTAGTTTTTTTGAGCTACCAGTGATCACTATATCATCAATATATACTATAAGGATAAGTATGTTACTTCCAATTTTCTTTGTATATAGGCTTGGATCTGTTGCACTTCTTTTGAAATTGAGCTATAATAGATGATTATTGATTTTTATGTTCCATGCCCTAGGAGCTTGCTTCATACCTGTAGATTAAATATACAACGCCAAACAGAAATAAAGAAATCACAATAAAGGAATGCAGAACAGTTGTACAAAATGAATGATTTTTATTAATCAATGGAGTTTAGAAACTCCTTTTAAGTACAACGGGGCCTGTAACCCTTTTCGTGATACAAAGTTACAATTTGTGCTAGGGTTCTCCGAAACCCTAGCCGGCACAATGTGGTGGCGTCTCCGAAGAATGTATCCTTAACCTCAACAGAATGAGTGGGCTTCGTTGTATCCTTTGGCTCGGACCACTCCGGCTTAAGCAGTTGCTATCAACAAATCAGATCTACCACTAGAATCCTGCACACATTAAAATTATCAAAGAGTTAGAAACTAATAAGAGGGCTCCCTTGTGTGAGCCCTCGGAAACGATCTAAAACCCTAGATTTATGAAATAAAAATAAACGAGAATGCGAGAATTCAACAGCGATTAATACATAAAGAAAGATTACTTGCTTTAGACGAATCTATACCTTTTCCTGTTAACGCGACGAGACTGGGCAGCGGCGATGGATGCGACAAAAGGGTTTAGTTCAGACTTAGGGCCGTAGAAGACTCAGAAGACTCTGGATTAACAGCAATAGCCAACTCCGGACTTAGATAGGGAAGATAAGTAGGTTTAGCCGAAGAGATAGATAGGGTTTGAGCCATCAAGGTGACTCAATTTATAATCTACTCTTAGGGCACACTTTAGGGTTTTAACGACACTTTGAACGTGTGGCTAAGATTAAAGTGGATCCAAGGGTAGAGAATAAATCTAGGTTGTGAAACGGATTAAGATGGATGGACGGATGAGATTAAATGAAGGATGGACGGCTCGGATTAAATCACTTAAACTTTATTTATATATATATTAAAATATATTAAAATATTAAAATATATATATAAATATTAATTTAAATAAATTTGGGGATGAAAAATGGCGGGAAAAGTGAAATTGGGCCAAATAATGGTGGGAAAGTGTGGATTTGGGCCAAATAATGGCGGGAAGGATGGATGACTGACACGTGGCTGGCGAGGAAGGTATAGATGACTTACAAGTGGCTGGATTTTGGTGTCTCTGAGATGCCCCTTTTTGTGCTGCTTTGTGTGAAGACACAATGTAGCACAAAAACTTAAGACACTGAAAAGCTGGATCAGACGCAACTCTCTCTCAAGACTAAAGCACAACTTTGAAGACCAAAGAATAAAAGAATATTTAAAATTTTTCAGCTTACCCCCTCAATTGGCGAGCGAGAATGGTTCTCACAAGCCAATTGGAAGAAATTCGGAAGATAATGAACCGTTTTTGCCCCAACGGTGAAAAAAAGGGTTGGTGCATGCACCATCTGTTTATGTCCCAACGAGAAAAGGGGTTGGTGTACAAACCGAGAAAAGAATATGATTGAAGACGATATGAGTGATGTGAAAGATGGACCGTTTACTGCCCCAACGGTTATAAAGGGATTTTTGCCAAGCTGTAAATTCCATGATCATGTAAGATGAATTCCACTATAGGAAAATTAGAAATTGATAACGGATGCCCCAACTCCTGTGTGTGAATCCATACTGTTGATGAAATTGCCTTGTTGGCACCATTGATATGGAGAGATGAAAGATGCATGAAAGAGTCCAGAACTCAGAGATGCTCCTAGTGATTGTATGGATAATTCCTCGGGTCGGAACCAATCAACCTAGGTAGCCACAATCTCTAGCAAGACTTAAAATAATGACGATATGAAAGATTGTCCATGTTTAAGGCCCCATGAACTAGGCCATCAATGACAAGCTGTTGAGCAAATTAATCTTGGTATGAGGTCACTTGAAAAGTAGAATACCCAAAATTGATTTCCAATTTTCAAACAGTGAAATAATTGATGATGATAAATGGTAAGTGTCCTTATGGTGGTTTAATCCTCTTACCGAATTGCATGGATTCAAATCGTTGCAATCGCCAAGGTGATAGAATATACCACTAGATACGAGGTTTACTTTAATTTGATTTGGCAAAAATATGCATGATGAAAGAAGAATGAATGAAATTGACGATAGATCAGAAGAATTGATGAATGTGGTTAATTTTGTGAAGGTTTTGAATATTTTTAACCCAATTTGTAAAACAATGATGAATGATGCGCTTTTTGAGAGAAATGACAAAATTTGTGTCTAAAGCTGTTGTAACCTTCACAAAATGTTTTATTATGATAAGAAGAATGGATGAATGCAATTTGATGAAATTTGGAGGAGGTAAGCTTCAATTTTGTAAGTTTTGTTCCTTTATTCAATACTGACACCAAACGTCGGTCTGCGTTTGTGGTTGGCAAAGACGCCCGTCGGTGTTTAGGCGCTCTGCGAGACACAGGACTGCGTCTGAATCCGCCATGAAACGCCCTACTGCGTTTCAGGGCGCCAAAATCAGCTATTTAAACAGTTTCAGCGAGAATTTCGCTCATTTGTGCGTTCGAGCTTAAGAGAAGTGCGTACGAGGGAGTGGAGTGAAGTGGAGTGAAAGGTTGTGTGGGAGAGTGAAGCACGCGGGAGCTATGGCGGAGATGGGAGCGGACGCGCCAGTGCAGCCAGCTGAGGTATTTGTTCATTTAAGCAAGTACTTATTATGTGTTTTTTTTTTTTCGGAAAAATTTGTAACAAATTTTTGTTTTGTTGTTTTGCAGCTTAGGGTGTTAGAGGCACGACACCGATTCTCCCCTATCATTCCGGGGATGAGGAGGTCGTTGTCCCGAGCGGATCGGGAGATATTGGAGGCGGTGGGGCTAGCGGAGGCGGCCCGGTTGGAGGTAGTTCGGGCGGATGAGGGGGCTACTAGGTCTCGGGGTCCTCTTTTGATGGTTAGCTTAGTGCTTAGATGCACTCTTTATGAGCCTTGGTGCTCTATTGTATATTGTAGCCTTTTGGCATTCATTGTAGAGTTTGACCTTTATACATATATATATACATGGCTTTTATTTATTTGGTGTTTTACTCTCTTTTGTGTGAATGCCTATGTTTTTGTGATGCATTTTTTTATATGTTTTAATGTTTTTGATGCATAATGTGATGGAATGGAATGCAAACTTATAGATGATTAATGCGAGACTAAGTAAATGAAATATGCACTAAGAAGCACTCATACTTTTAGATAGTTAGATTTAGCGAACTGTTATCATAATTGTTTAATCGGGGGCACCGAACTTGGTGGCTTGTGAATGGATGACGTATGGAATGACATGAATATGGAAGAAGATATGGAGGGTGATATGGAGGTTGATATGGAAGAGCTGTTTTACAAAGACTCAAACATGCTAGTGGTATCAAACAAACTTACTAACACTTGCCTAATTCAACTAGGACCAAATGTGTGTGCATGCGAGTTCATTAACCAAATCCGAAGCATGGTAGTGACTCTAGGCAATCAAAAACCTGTGTGTGTGCAAGTGTGTTCATTAACCTCATCTTGCATAAATTAGGTAACTCTGTTATGGAGAAGACCCCGAAGCTAGTTTGTCCGTATGAGCATTCGGAGGTCTCTTTTTGAGGAGAGACATGTCGCCACGCAATGAGTATACTCCACTTTGCCCGAGTCAAGCGTCTATAGCCCCGGTGAAGGTTAACTCCATAGTCCATGTTGTTTTTGACCTTTGTAAGCCTTTGGGATGACTACCTATCCGTACTGATTGGACAAGTAGTACGATCCTTACAACTTATTTGGGATCGGTGGTGTGTGAAAAATGTTCATTTCCTTAGAGCTTTGGGGAATCGGATTCTCAACCGAAGTATGATGAGAATTTTACCCTATCCTTACTACTCTGTTTATATTTATATTTTGTGATTGCTTGTGATAGTGGTAAGAACCACTGTTTTATGGACTATGTTTGCATGATAGGACAAACGAGGATTACCCTTTTCACTTCAAGGCACAACCCAAGGATGGTGTTATCTCTCTTTGACACAAGATGTTTTTAAGATGTGAAAATGTGATAGGTTCAAGACCGCTTTTGAAATCATTTCCCAATACTCAAGATTTTATTTAGTGTAATTTGTGATATGGCCCTAGAGAACTTTGACATGCATTTCGAAGTTTGCTTAAAACACTAGGAATGGGTGAGTGATTGAAAACATTTTGGCAATGTAAATATGTGCAAATGGAAAATGGGTGTACGAATGACAATTCGGTTTGATGGATTTTATGAAGGTGCCCCTGATTAAGGCAACATGACTTTTGCTTGACCAAATTTTATATCCAAAAGATAGAATGGTCTCTAACATGATATGCAACTATGGCTGAAAATGAAATGTTATGGTTTTCAATGAGATGTATGCACATGAAATGCAATGTTTTTGAATGAGATGTATGCAACTAGCAATGAAATGCAAATTCTTTTTATTTTATTTGTTTTTTTTTTTTTTTTTTGTTGTACAAGCCATGTATATATGTACATATAAAATTCAAACTATGCGTAGAATGCCCTCAAGTGTATAACATTAAGTGGTTCGGGTTCTTCCTCTCCCTCTAAATTGGCAAGTCTATAAGTTCCATTACCCACTCTTTCGGTGACCATATATGGACCTAACCAATTAGCCACGAATTTATCTCGAAGATGCGGCAATGCATTGGTGTTTTGTTGATTCTCTTTAAGGACAAGATCCCCTACTTGAAATTCTCTTAGATGAACTTTGGCATTGTAAGCACGTTTCAATCGGTCTTGATAAACTCGCAAATGCTCTAAAGCATTGATTCGTTTTTCATCTATGAGTGTGAGTTGATCAAGACGTGCTTGTCTAGCGAGTATCATCATCGATAAATTCCTGCAAAGAAATTCGCAAGGAAGGGATCTCGAGCTCAAGAGGCATGATTGCTTCAGCTCCATAGACCAAAGAAAATGGCGTTGCCCCAATGGGAGTTCGATGCTTGTTACTGTAAGCCCATAATGCTAAGGGGATTTGTGTATGCCAATCTTTATGATTTTCTTTAACAAGTTTCTTAAGAATAGCAATTATGGTCTTATTGGAAGCTTCGGCTTGTCCATTGGCTTGTGGGTAGTAAGGAGTTGAGAAACTATGTTGGATATTATACTTTTCGCAAAGAGCTCGAACATCCTTATTCTTAAAAGACTTGTCGTTATCAGAAATAATTTTAGAGGGAATACCAAAACGACAAATGATATGGTGAAGTATAAACTCCACAATTCTAGGACCTGTCGTCTTGGTTAGAGGAATAGCTTCAACCCACTTTGTGAAGTATTCGGTGGTTGTAATGATGAAAGTATGCTTTGTCTGAAGAGGCGGGTGAAATCTTGCCAATTAAATCGAGACCCCATTGTGAGAAGGGCCAAAGGCTTTGGATGGGGCTGTAAAACTTGTGATGGTATATGGGTTAAATTAGCGTGTTCTTGACACTTTTTACATTGTTTAACATATTTGCAACAATCTTGTTCCATAGTGGGCCAATAATACCCCATACGTAAAATACGCTTCGCAATGGCCATTCCACTAAAATGACCACCACAAGTACCATCATGGGCTTCAGCAATAGCTCTATGTGTTTCACCTGCTTCTAGGCAACGGAGGAGTACTCCATCATATCCACGTTTATACAACACATCCCCCAAAAGAACAAAACGAGCTGCCTTTTGCTTAAAACAGCGACGGGCAGTTCGAGACAAATCAGATGGGAGTGTTCCAAACTTGAGGAAGGCTACTATCTCACTAGACCAAGGCTCATATGGATCCGAATGGATAAAGCAAACATCTTTTTCATCCTTAGACTCGGCACGGACAATTGCAGACTTAGAGATTGTGGAAATGATTAGGGGCTGTACCTCTCCAAGGGAGTCCTTTGGAATCAATGATCCAAGAGAGGCCATGGCATCCGCAAATCTATTAGTCGAACGAGGCAAACTAGTGATCTCATACCAATCAAACTTAGAGAGCAACTTCATTGCTACATCATGATAAAGCTTAATGGTAGGTTCTTTGGCTTGGTATTCTCCTGTAATTTGTTTAACCACGAGTTGAGAATCCCCAAATATCCGAATACGCTTAATGCTCATAGCTATGGCTGATTGAAGACCTAAAATTAAGGCTTCATACTCTGTTGTATTATTGGTGCATTGGAAGTCTAGTTTGAATGATAAAGGGATGGGAATCCCTTGAGGTGTATGAAACACAACTCCAGTGCCTTGACCTTTCGCGCACTTAGAGCCATCAAAAAATAGCGTGATGTCAACATCTTCCTCCGGAATGATGTCCTCTTCTTGTTCAGTGATAGCAAATACCGAATCATCTGGGAGCTCAATAATCAAAGGATGATCACTAGGTAGTGGAGCTTCCGCAAGTTGATCGGCTATAACTTGACCTTTAACAGATTTTTGGCTAATGAATTCAAGATCGAATTCGGTAAGCAACATTATCCATTTAGCGGTACGAGTGTTATTATAAGTGCGAGACATCATATAACGCGAGAGGGTTTTCTCTAGCTATGACATATGTTGTATGGCTAAGCATATAATGACGAAGTTTCTTAGTGGCAAAAACCACTTGCTAAGCACAACTTTTCCACATAAGCATATCGGGTTTCATAGCTTACCAATGTTCGACTAATATAATAGACAGACTTGCTCACGATTTTGTTCATTCTTTTGTGCAAGCATTGTCCCTAAGGCAAAGTCCGTTCTTTGAGATATAAAGATTGAAAGGGACCCCTGGACGAGGCGGAGCTAAGGCGGCGGAGACGCTAAGTGCTTGCTTGATGTCATCAAAGGCTTTCCGACACTCATCTGTCCATGAAAATTGTACCCCCTTTTGTAGTAGGTGGCAAAATGGCCTACATTTATGAGAAAGTTGTGCAATAAAGCGACGGATTGAATTAATCTTTCCTTGCAAACTACGCAACTCCTTCAAATTAGTTGGGGGACACATTTCCATAATGGCTTTGACCTTGTTTGGGTCCACCTCAATACCTCGTTTAGAGATAATAAAACCTAGGAGTTTGCATGAGGTAACACCAAAGACACATTTCTTAGGGTTCAACCTTACTTTATGCTCTAGAAGTCTATCAAAAACTTTTTCCAATACATCAAAATGCTCTTGTCGAGTTTTAGATTTTGCCAATAAATCATCCACATAATCTTCGATAATCTTATGCATATAATCATGGAAAATATAAGTCATGGCTCGTTGATAGGTTGCAACTGCGTTCTTAAGGCCAAAGGGCATCACCCTGTAACAAAAAGTTCCCCAAGGTGTGGTAAATGCTTTGTTTTGTGTTGATCTTCGGGGTTTATTCGAATGCTGGTTGTATCCTGAAAATCCATCCATGAACGAAAGCATTTCATGACCAGCGCAGGTATCGACAAGAGTATCAATGTTTGGAAGAGGAAAGTCATCCTTAGGACACGCTTTATTTAGATCTCGAAAATCGGTGCAAACACGTATTCCCCCGTTAGGCTTGCGAACGGGTACCATGTTAGAAAGCCACTCAGGATAATCAATCGGGACGACAAATTTAACATCCAGAAGTTTTTGAATCTCCGATTTAACTATGAGGGCCACGGTAGGATGCATTTTCCTAAGTTTTTGTTTGACAAGTTTAGCATCTTTTTGTAAGGTGAGGTTATGGACAACCAAATTAGGGTCTAGGCCTGGCATGTCTTTGTAAGACCATGCAAATATCTCCTTCTTCCGCTTAAGTAGAGCAATCATTTGCTCTTGTTCCTCTGATGATAGACTTTTAGCCAGTTTCACAATTTGGGTGCCATCTTGGTATGGACTAAGGTCTACATCGATAGTTTCTTCAATAGACATGTGGGAACCTTCCTCAAGATGATGGGGAGTAGGGATCAGATTTATGTCATCTAAAATGTCATCAGGCTCCTGCGCCTTGCTCTCGTCTATGTCTGCCTGGAAGACCTCTGGCTTAGAAGATGAAGGTGAATGTGGAGGTGAAGGAGGAATGTAGTTGGCGGAAGCCCTTAACAATTCCTCGGAAAGGATGAACTCTGAAATAGATGGAGGAGATGAAATCCGATCCATGTCAATCAGGTTTGGGTTGATCGGGATTGGCTTATCCGGATCATATGGATTATGGAGCGGGGTGAATAAGTCTTCAAAATTCATTGTCGACTTATGAAAGAAAGGATGGGCGGAATGGAAGGGAATACCGGTGAAGACCTCGGAAGACCTGAAATGCAAAACAACATAGTTTTTGAGTTTTTTTTTTTTTTTTTTTTTTGTAGTGGTGAAAACCACTATTACACACATACATAAAGCAATAAAGTATTTTTATATATTTTGATTTTTTTTTTTTTTTTTTTTTGGGAATTTTCTGATTTTTTTTTTTTGGTAGTGGTGAAAACCACTATTTTAGTATATACATATAATACAAGTTTGGATTATGGCTTATGGATGTGGCGGAGGGGGTGGTTCACCTCGTTCTTGTGGAAGAAACAAGCGAAAGATGGCTTCTTGGAGAGGGAACAATTGGAGATAAAACTCGTCTTGTTCAGTGAGGGTAACAATGGGCGTCGACTCTTCTTCAGATTCATCACCATTTGACATGACGTCAAATTCTTCATAGGCTTCATCTTCGGATTCGTCGGGGTGGAGGATTTCTTCTTCTGAATTAAGATTAATGCTTTGAAAAGCTTGTTCAAAAGAAGAAAGGGATGGAAGTGGTTGGTAGCCCGGACCAAAACGCTCAGTGGGTCTCTGGTATGGCATATCGATGCGTTCGGTTACCCCTTGCTCGTATCGACCTAGGCCAAATTGTTGCCAATTATGTCCGTGGAAATAGCGAGAGGGAAAACCCTCCATCCTTTCGATATTAGCGAGGACTCGGATGCTTGGGTTCTAGTATGGTGGTAGGACTAGAAGATGACTCTATTCCCCCATATACAAAATTAATGGAATTTGGCATAGAACCCATGTTATAAACCGATCCAATGGATAAATGTTGGTCATGTGGACGACCAAAATCTTTAACTGTTTGCAAATGTTTCTTCATAGTCAATTCCCTCTACCTAAGTATACCCTTTTGCTACTAATCTAGCTTTGTACTTGTCAAGTGTCCCATCTACTTTGTATTTGGTTTTGTATATCCATTTGCAACCTACAACTTTCTTACCTGGTGGTAATTCTACTAACTTCCATGTGTTGTTCTTTTGTAGAGCTGAATATTCTGATTCCATGGCTGCCTTCCAGTGAGATTGACTTAGGGCTTGAGTTGTTGTTGGCTCTTTTGATGTACTTAGTAAGCCTCTATTCATTCTAGTTTGACTTTGAGTTTGAGGTCTTGTGGTAGTGAGATCTGGCATTTGTTCTAAGTTAGTTGCTCTTATTGTATCTCTATACCATATGGGATATTTCTTTTGAGAAATGGTGGTTGGTTCTATCTGTTCACTTTCTTCATTATTGTATTTTGATTTTGTATCTATATTTTTTTATTCTTCTTCTTGAAAGGGTAGTATGATTTTTGTGTTTTTTTTTGTTCTTCATCATTGACCTTGAGATTTTCATCAAAGATCACATCTCTGCTAATGTATACCTTCTTTGTGTTTGGATCCATTATTTTGTATCCTGTGGATTCATCATCATACCCAAAAAATGTTCTAACCATAGGTTTATCATCTAATTTTGTTCCTTTTTATTTTGGGATATGCATATAAGCTTTACATCCAAATATATTTAAATTTCCAATGTTTGGTTTTCGTCCTGACCATGCTTCTTCTGGTGTAATATGTTTGAGTATTCTAGTAGGTAGTCTATTTTGTATATATACTATTATTTTGACTGCTTCTGCCTAATATTGACAATCAAGATTTGCTTCTTTTAACATGCATCTTACCATTTCCATTATGGATATATTCCTTCTTTCTGCAATTCCATTTTTATAAGGTGAGTATGTTGTAGTGAGTTGTCTTTTGATTCCATTTTCTTCTAGAAATAGATTGAATTATTTTGATACAAATTCTCCTCCTCTATCTGAACAAAGGTTTTTGATAGTTCTTCAAAAAAAAATCTACTTGAAGTTTAAACTGTTTAAAGTGTTTGAATGCCTCTTATTTGTATTTCATGAAGTATACCCACATTTTTATGGTGTGATCATCAAAAAATAATTGAAAATACTTGTGTCCTCCAATAATATCAACATTCATTGGGCCACATAGATTTGTATAAATTAATTCTAGTGGTTGTTGAGTTCTTTGTTGACGAAGTTCAAAGGGTTTTCTATGTTGTTTTCCTGCTATGCATTCTGGACAAATAGTAGACTCCAAGGATAGGTTTGGTATTCCATCTACCATTTTATATTTGCACATTTCATTTATGGATGATATACCAGTATGACCCAACTTTTTGTGCCATATATCTAAAATTTGGACTGAGAGTGTTGAATGTGTTGCAGTATCCAAAACAAATAGACCAATTTTATAAGACCTTGTGGCAATGTTTTTTCCTTATATGATAATATGGCACTATTTTCTACCATTAACCACTTTGAATTCTACTATCAAGTTTTGATCCATAAGTTGTGAAACTAAAATAAGATTGGTGGTAATTCCAGGGACATACAAAACGTCTTTAATTATCCTTTTTCCATCCTTTAAATTGATCAAAATATTTCCAATTCCTTTTACTTCATATGTTTTGCTATTTGCAATGGTAACTGGTTTCTCATTCTTTTCTTGTAGTGAGTTAAACCAAGTTTTGTTTCCATTCATATGTTTTCTTGCAAATGAATCAATATACCAATAATCCATTTTCTTCAATTCAAATGCTATATGTAAGGATGAGAAAAAAAAGTTTTCCAATGTAAGATTGAATCTCCTAAGTTTTATGTAAGATTGAATCTCCTAAGTTTTGATTTTGAAGAATGTCGAATATACATTTTTATGACTCTAATTTGGTATAGAAAGTCTTACGTATCCTTAGTTAGAAATTTAGAAAGACTTATAACTCTTTGGTTTAAAAATTTACAAGTATTTGAAGAAATGATAAAGGTTTAGATGCTTCTAATTTCAAATTTCTCTCAAAATAATATTTCTAGAGATTAACACCTTATTACTCCTACCAATCCAATATCTCTAGATTACAAAGAGTATACTCACAATATAGCTCTTACCTTATATGTGTTTAATTCTATCTTGTTGGCTTCCTGCAATCAACTCGATGATTTGCAATTTAAGGAGAGTTGATGACTCCTTGTTATCACTAGTTTTGAGTTCTTCACCTACGTTAATATCGATAATTTCTTTGGTGCTCACTTCCAATTAGTTTTGTCTTTCCTAATTTATTCGCAGTTTCTTTCCTCTGATGACTTGAATAATGAATAGTTTTGCCTGCTATTGCTACTCTTCTCGACCAACTTTGCAGTGCTTGGGTGACCTTTGTTTTTTACTTGATTTTGATAGCTAGATCCTTTGCACTTCTACCAGAGCTCTACCACTGTCCCACATGGGTTCCCTTAGGAAAACGTCTCCTTTCGTTCTTCAAAGTAAGTATTTTTTTGTGCAACAAGTGTAACGATTATGCTAGTGGATGGGCTTCTCATTGATAGTTCTTTTGGATGTTACATCAGGAGCTTCTTTGATTGTTGGATATTGATGGCTTGAATGATTCCTTTGACTCATGCTATTAGATGTTTTAAACAATGATGCTCTCCCTTTAGATAATATGGTAAAAATAAGATTTGACCTTCTATTTTCTTGGCATGCAACCCAATGTAAAAATTAATGCCTGAATATCTTGTTTCTACTAGATAACATCTAATGATTTCTTTCACTTTGTAATGGCTATCCTCGATGTGTTATACCTACAGAAGCAAAATGACGATTATCTCCTCATAACGGTTAGTGATTTCCAACAAGCGTTGTGTCCCTTGGTGAATCTTCTTAAATATTTTGATATCTCTCAATATGTGTGCATGACCTTGATGTGTATGGACTTTGATGTTGAATCAACGTGCTTCGATCTTCGCTTCACTACTTGTGCATCTTTATCTTCAACTATTAGATAGAGTAAACTCTTATGATGATATCAACCCCTGTGAGCATATTCTTGCAGGCTTTCCAAATAGTGATTTGTTTGTTCGCTCTAATACTACACGACTCCAAGGAGTAAAGAAACTGTGAATAAAGTTTGACCTCCTAAAAATGCTCTTTTTTAGTGTTCTTCATGACAATAATTAGGACACTTTTTTGCTGGTGTTTACATAGGATTCCAACTCCTCACATCTCCCAAGATAACCTGTGAGTGAATTTATCTTGTACTATAGTATGACTACTTGATGCTTTAGAATAATGTCTTGTTTCCCTTTAAATGATCCTTTGAATTTCACTATAAAAATCAGCAAGCTCCTACTTCCAAAACAACCTTCAATAAGGCTTTCCTAGCCTTCTCCTTGAGCCTTCAATCAAGTAATATCGAGGTGATGACGTTTGCATGCAACGATGCACAAAGGCAGGTTTGGTTCACAAATCAATTTATCCTTGGCTCTCATTGGAATAATCACAAATGTTATCTTTCTACTCAATTTCCTCCTAGCATCAATGTCTTGTATACTTGTAAATAATCTTCTTTCCATTTGTATCTTCCTTCTCGATCCTTGTACAGAATGTTTGAAACCCTATCACCATATTTGTCTTGAAGCAATCCCATCCAAGGTTTCAAAATTAGATCTAAATTGAGTGGTTTTTTATCACACCAAGTATCCATCCAAATAGATTTGTTTTCTCCATTTTCCACAACCCATATTAAACCTTTAATCTTAAGATCTATAGATTTTTTTAAACCATTCCAAAGAGCAGAACCATATGGTAGAGAAAATTCAGTAAATATTAAACTTGGGTTATTGGGATAAACATACTTAGAAGAATTCTTCCCCATTGTATTTGACTCTCTTTGTATAATCTCCAGATTTATTTTCCCCTAAGTACTAAGTTTGCATCTGTAAGAGCTCTTAAACCAAGACCTCACCTAGTTTTATCATCATACAACTTGCTCCATTTCACCAAATAAAATTTATTTTTATCAAGCACACCTGACCATAAAAAGGATCGCATGATATAGATTAAACTTTTCTCAACTGATTTTGGCATAGAATACAATGACATATAATATGTTGGAATGGCTTGTAAGACTAACTTAATTAACTACACTCTTCCTGCTAACGATAACCATCTACCTTTCCAAGCTGGAAGTTTATTCTAAACTTTACTAATAACTGGATTTCATAAATCTATCCTCATTCTCCCCTCAAATAAAGGCATCCCTAGATAAGTTGTTGGTAAATATACCTCCTCCATTTGAAGCAACCTACAAATTCTTACTTTGATATTAGCAAGAGTGTTAAGAAAGTAATTTTGGATTTAGTCCTATTAACTTTTTTTCTTGAAGCTCTTTTGTACTCTTTTAAAAAGTTATTCAAAGCTCTGGCCTCATTTATCCTTACCCTTTTGAAAAGGGTTGTATCATCTATAAATTGTTGATGGGTGATGTTATTAATGTTATTACTAACCTTAAGTCCACTTATAAACCCATATTTGTAAGCCTTATTTAAGTTCCTACTCAAAAATTCTACCATAATAATGAATAAATAAGGAGATAGAGGATCTCCTTGTCTAAGGGTTATTTTGGCTTTAAAATATTATGTTACTAACCCATTGACCAACATTGAATAAAAAATTGTAGAGACATAAGCTTTAATCCATCTAACCCATTTTTCCCAAAACCAAACTTTTCTAAAAATGCAAAAAGAAAATCCCATTTAACCCTATCATAGGCTTTACTCATATCAAGTTTTAATATCATTGCTTTCTCTTTTCTTGAAGTCGTTGAATGTATAACTTCATGAGCTACTATGATCCCATCCAAAGTTTGTCTCCCTTTCACAAATCATCCTTTCTCTTCTGAAATGATTTTGTCTAACAATGGCCTTAATCTATTCATCATCATTTTGAAAATAATCTTATATCCCATATTACATAGGCTTATGGGTCTAAAAGAATCAAACAAATCAACATCCTTCTTTTTTGGAATTAGGGTAAGATATGTTGCATTTATTTTATAAGGTATGAATTGTTTTACCTTATACTGATCCACTACCACCAATAAAGAATCTTTCACTATATCCCAATTATGTTGGTAAAAAGTTGCAAAGAGCCCATATGGACCTGGGGATTTATCCTTATTAAAAGAGAAAAGAGCTAAATGAACTTCTTCTAGAGTAATAGGCTCCATTAGTTTCCTATTGTCTTCATTCGTTATAATTGAAGGAACATCTTGAAGAAGCTTATCATTACAAACTATGGTCTCCTCTGAACCTAGAATATTTTGATAAAATTACTTTACCTCTTTTCTAATTTCACTCTGATATTCAATCCAAACCCCTTCAATTGATTTAATTCTACTAATTCTAGAAGTTGATCTTTGTACTATAGCCATCCTATGAAAAAAAAATTGTATTTTTATCACCTTATTTTAACCAAGTTTGTCTTGATTTTAATCTCCAAAAATTTTGTTTCTTACTCAAAATATTATGATATTCACTAAGCAACTCCCTTTTCTCTTAGCTTGGATTATTATCATAACATTTTTAGAATTTTTAAAGTTTATCTTTTAGTTCCTTTTTCTCAAAAATGTTTCCAAAGGTGTTCTTGCTCCATTCTTTTAATCTATATGTCATAGATTTAATTTGGTTTGGAAGAGCATACAACCCACCATTACCTAAAGAATTCCATGCTTGAGCTATCATATCAACAAATTGAAGATGGTCTTCCCACATCTGCACGTATTTAAAATATGATCTTTTTTTAAATTCACTTACCACCATTTTAACTCTTATTGTCTAATGATCTAAACGAATCCTTGTTAAGGTATTAATTTTAGCACAAGTTCCTTCATCTAGCTAATGATCTAAGAGAATGCATCCATATAATTTTTTCTGCTATTAGGTTTTGGCCTCTTTTGTTGTTGGTCTATGTATAATTGTCTTCTTCAAACTCATCTTCCCATAGATTATTGTTTTGAACAAAAGCTGAGAAATATTTCATAATTTGGGTCAATTTCCTAACTCCCCCAAAATTTTCATCCAACTTGGTTATGGTATTAACATCTCCAATGATCATGAATCGGGTTTCTTGGTCTTTACTTCTCATAAAGTATTCAATCCTACTCCAAACTTATAATCTACCTAACTGAGTTGTAGGTCCATAGACATTGATAAGGATGAAATGAATATCTGCAAAGTAATAGGTGACTAAAGAAGCTATCCAATGCCTAATTTTATGAATGGTTACACAAGACGTTCTAGAAGGATTCCAACAAGTTAGATTTCCCCATGCTACTCCTTCAGAATCCATAGCATCCCATTCACATCTTACCCATATTGCTTTCATAGTTTTTGAAACTTCTTCTTTTGTCATTTTAATTTCCTGGATGTAGATAATATTAGGTTTATTACTTAAACATAGGTCCCTAATACACCTCCGCTTTGAGGGGGCATTAGCACCCCTTATATTCCATGAGATGATAATCATGTCTCATTAAAAGTTTGTGGCCCCTCTTGTGTATTACCAATATCATTTTGTTGTTTGGTGAGGAGAAGTTCAACCAACTTAATTTGTGTTCCTTTCTCTATGTTTGCTCTTGCTTCCATGGATCTTGCTTGATAATTTGAGGGTTTTCCTCTTTTTGCCTTGCCTATATCAGGAGTAGGTCTTATTATTCTATTCCTTAATATTCTTTCACAATTTTGTTTTTCATAATATTTATCCTCTCCTAGCTCTATTATAGAAGCTTTTAACTTGTCCTGCTCATATTATGGTATTTCCTTATTAATGGTAGAGGTATTAACTTCTAAAACTGTATTTTATTTATCAATAATTTTCTCTTGAATGGTATATAGTACTTCAAGAGAGTCTTCAAAATCTAATGAGACACATTCTTTAGGCTCATCGAGAATGTTCTTCCTTAAATTAGAATCATTCTAAATAGATGGTTCCTTGTTAATAGTTGAATTTGTTGTATTGTGTCCTCTAAGTTTTGATCTACTTTTTCTTCATAGGCTAAAGCCTCAAAATAGTTGGTGTTTCTTCCAATATTCTTCCTTATTGGTCTCCACTATTTATTTTCTATTATTTTCTAGATCTATTTTTTGGAAGTTGAAAACCATATTCATCCATAACCATTTGTAAGTTTCTCTTACGATTTTCTATAAATGATTCTGTTGGGCTCTTCTTAGGGCATGATCTCTCAATATGTCCCACCTCATGACATCTTCTACATTGAATTTTTTTTTTCATAATCTATAGTTTGGATCCACATCTTATCCCCATACTTAAGAAATATTGATTTTGGTAAAGCTTTACTTATATCAATCATGACCAATATTCGAGCATAAATAGCCAAAAATATATCTTTTGTCGTACCTAAAATCTCAAGGAATTTTCCTAGAGTATTGTCTATTGCCTTGAAGGTATCTATTTCCCAAAATTCAATGGGCAACCCAAACATCCTAACCCATACTGGTATGAAGGATAGATTTATATTTTCAAGTAAAAAGCCTTCATATCAACGGGTAAGAAAGAGTCATGCTATTCCCATAAACCAAGGACCCTCTTTTAGGATTCATTCTCTTTTACCTAGAAAAAAATATGGCTAGGAAGAAACCTTTAGGAAGAAATGATAGAATCACTCCTCGATACTTCCAACTCCTATCAGTCCATTTTCTCAAGGCTGAAGCCCTTGTCCAATACCCATTAAATTTACCAAAAATTACCCTATCTTGGAGCAACGAGGATCTCTCTGAGGTGCGCTCACTAACCTCTACCACTAGAGATGATTCTAAGAATTTAACTATAAATCGGTCCATGGAAAGGAAACTAAAACTCAAAATCTATTGAAATTTATCTAAATGTCCTATAGAAAATAAATAAATCTATTAAATAAATCTATTGAAATGTGCAATCTAGGCTTGTGAGGCGATGGAGGCAATCGAAGGTTCTACTATTCCCAATGATGGTCGATGGTTGGCGTCAGTAGTGGATCTACCGTATCGTCCATCGATTGATTGTAATAGGCTGAGCAGCGATCGAAAGGACATGAAGGAAGGGGATAGGGGAGGTGAGGAGGGAAGGGGAGGAGAAATAAGGGGTTTAGGAATAAGGGGCAATGGTTGACCACACATTTATCAATTGATAGGGAGGTCGGTCGATGGCGTGGTCGATTGGCAAACTGGTTGGTTGGTTCAAGGAGGGAATATATGGGTAGAAATGATGGATAGCAGAATAATGGAGATTTTATTCTGATGTAGCCTTGATGAAACCCTTTGAATCCTCTTAGAATCATATAAATATCTCCACGAACTCGAGTAATCCTCCTTTATGGAAATCCTAGTGCTCTCTCGATAAAAAGTGCCAATGTCCTCCTCTTAGCCAACAATTGGCTTCAAATTTATGGAACTCACCCTCAAATATGCCTTGATTTCTTCAATCTTCAAAGCAGACCAAAAAAAAATCTTGCCTTTCTCAAGGTAAGTTTGGTTACCCTTTGATCTTATCAGGGGTATTCTACCCTTCGCCACCTATGGAGTCTCACAAAATTGATTTTGTAGATGGTCTCAAGCCAATTTCATGCAAGCACCTACCTAGGATATGATGCACTAGCTGCAAAACCCAACTAGACACCTAGCAATGAAGTGGCAACTTGCCCTCCTTGCAAAAATTATCCTTCGACTCTGATACCACTAATATGGAAATACCAAATGTGAAGTTGGTTTATTCATTAGTGCAATAGAATATATAGAGCTACAATGAATTCACATGGTTACAGTGGTTGTAACAATTTGCCAAACAAGGCCAACCACTTGTAACTAACAAATAACAATTTGCTAAACATGGATGCCAACTAACTGCTAGAAGATAAAAGACATCTCTAACAGTCTAACTAAACATCCTAACAAATAACAAATATATTTCCAACATGGGCATACTATGCCTCATGTATTACAATGCAAGAAATATAAAATATCTAATGTGGGCATACTATGCCACACATAATACAATGCAATATAACTTAGGCTTATAAATAAACCTAAGGTAATATAATATCCTCAACACTCCTCCCAACCATAGAAGCATTGGACCCCAATGCTCTCAACAAATGTGGAAATTCATGGGCCATATGATGGTGAGGAATCCAGCAAGCCATATGTGGAAAGTGACCATGGCGGATGACAAGGTAAGAAGTGGAAGAACCCTATCAAGTGTGATGAGTCTTCATCTCAAAAACTCTATCTGTAATGAGCGGATGCTGAGGGTCAAGTTCTACTACTGTTGTAGGGTTGATGATAAGTTTAGGCATCAAAGGAGGATCCAGATATGGTGTCTCTAGAAAGAATTGCTTATCCAAAGGAAGTCAAACTTTGTCGCCAACTTGAGATGAGTGAGGACTGCGATGCTTGGTCATCGCTCTCTGTTGCTCCTATTGAGTCTTTTGCAAGTCCTATGTTATCTTGCCCTGATGGCTTTGTTGCTACTGAATGAAGGAAGTGACCTTAGCTTGCTCCTCCGTATGTGCAATGGTGGAAGAGGGCAAAGCAAAAGACAACTTTTGTGGAGCAAGTGGTTGTGTGTTCATAGGTGCACCCAAAATAATGCCAATAGAATGGTTGGTATCTATCTCATGAGAGTGATGGGTTCCTTAACCACCAGCTCTTATGATTGTTCAATTTGTGGAAGTGAATCTTCTTCTTTATCATGAGTCTTTGATGGTGCTTGTTCTTTATCTTGTGTGGGACTTATGCAAGTAGGAGCCAAAACAAGTGCTTGACTTAATGGCTTACGAGCTTACCTATAACTTAGCATCAAATTTGATGTGGGTGTAATGATTTGTATTAAATATGTTTTATCATGCAAATCCAAGGTGTATGTGTTATTTTTAGCATGATACACTGCATTCCTATCAAATTGATAGGTTTTACCAATCAATAGTCCACAACAATCTATCTTTGTGACATCACATCTTACTTTGTCCACAAACTTATCACCAAAAGTAAAATACAAGGTGCAAGTGTATGTGATGTTAGATGTGGAGTCTACATCCTTCCACCCAAGTGCATAGGGTTGAGGATGTGGCTTTTTGGGAAGTTTCAACTTCTCGACAACGGTCCTAACGATGAGATTCTTATATGAGCTGTTATCTATGATACAATCCACATAAAAATTATGAGTAATGTGGGCTCTAGTGACAAACAAATGGTCACAACCCCCTTGTGCAAAAACATTCGACATGAGGGTAACTTTGTTTAGTTTACCCTTCAAAGCTGGATATTCTTCTTCTGTCCCTGTAGTCACAATGGGACCATCATGTGGTTCCTCATTTGTAAACTGTACAATTAGGGACTTCTTCTTCATTCTTTCAAAAGTAAAGCATTTAGACTTTGTATGACCTTACTTTTTACAAAAATCACAATACATTGTTGAAGAAGAAGGATCTTTAGAGTGAGAAGAAAAAGAATGTGCTTTAGGAGAAGTGGGAGGAGATTTTTTTTTCAAATTTTGAATAGAGATCTAGATCTTGCTTTGATAATGTGATAACTCTCTTGAAGCAAATGGAAGTTGCCCTTCGACATTTGGAAGATACCTTTTCTCTAGACTCAATAAATTTTTATTGCATAGAGAATTTGATCCTAAGTGCCACCCTGAGCCAATTTATAAAAATTGGCCCTCTAAGGGGTTTCCCAAAAGGGAGGGGTGAGGTGGCTTGTTTGGTGGCTAATTAGGTTGTTGATAAGACTGACTAGTTGATAGGATTATTTGCAATCAACTACCCCTTGATTGGGGTTGATTTGGGCAAGTGGAGGAAGGTCGAAGAAAGTTAGCCACCTTCCTCCCTTCCTATTGATCACCTACGATGGTAAAGGGGTAGGTAGGAGTGATTTGTACCCTAACTAGTTGTTACAGTTGAGATTAAAGTTTTTGCATTATGGATGCGAATATGTCACTTGTACAAATATGTTGCTAACATATTTACTAACTTGAAATATTCATAAATTAGATCATTACAAGTCAAATCTGATAAAGAGCTAGAGAATTTGGATTGGTTGTGAATACGTTGGCTGGAAAGCGTATTTGTTTTTTGGTGAATTTTCTCTAAGGTAGACACTTTGCTACTTTTGGATTTTGACTGCAAACTTTGAGGTTGAGTCGGTTGTTATGGTTGAGTTGATCTTTTTGTGGGTTTATATTAAGAATTGGTGTAAGTTAGATGGCCTAAGTTTAGGTATCTATAATCAATAAAGTTGTTGCATTTTCATTTTATATTGCATTATTTCAATTTTTATTTCCATTAATTTTGTTATTTATTGCAATATTTGTGTGGATGTGCTTATTTTAATTGGAAGGTCCCTAATAAGATATAATGTACCATTGCACCAAAAGGTTGACCTAGTAGTGTTGGCCCTCGTCTAAGATCATATCACTCCATCACACTTTCATAACCTAAGATTTAATTCGACAAACCCCTAGTAGACCTCGACAGACCCTCTTGGCCTTGATAGACCCCTAGCAAACCTCCTTCTCAAGCCCCTAGTAGGTCTCCTTGTTAACCCCCTCGTGACTCAAACATGGGTGGTTGCTCTAATGCTAATGTAACATACCATTGCACCAAAAGGTCGACCTAGTAGTGTCAGCCCTTGTTCAGGATCATAACATAAAAGAATATCAATTTTGATGTAGTAGAGCAATGGATGGACCAGTTGCACCATTATTTCTTAATGAATAAGTTATTCAATTAATAGAAGCTTATGATTAGCTTGATGAAGATAGTGATACATATGAGAGCAAGGTGGGAGGCATATGTTAATCATAGGAAAGTAGATAAACCAAATGTAGAACCTAATTAAGAATATTTTTCTATAGTGATCAAAAAGCAATCCCATCTAGTGTATGCAAATGATCAACAATATATGCAATGATAACAACTATTAAGGAATTAACAAATTTATCCAATAATATATTGATATATTTCATAATTTACCTACAAAACTATGTATTCAAGTTAATTAAAAAAAATTATTCTTAAGTATTGAGGTGGTCTGTAATGGCAAATCTAAGAGGAATTAGATTTACACAAATCTAAGACCCTAATGAAGCTTGTAAGACTCAATAAAGTTTGAGTAAAATAAAAACAATACAAAAAAGAGGTTGGCCAAGCAACAAAAGTCATACTAAGAAATATAAGAAGAATGAAAACAACAGATAAAAATAGAATGAAGTTCAAAGACAAAGGTGCACGAGAAAATTGAACATATGTAGAGCTAGATTTGGGGTTGGAGATAAAATTCAAATTGAATATGGAAGAAAGAATTTCAAGAGAAAATTTCTCAAAAGTCCCATGCATGGTGCATCTATTACCAAATTAGCTAACATAGTAAAGATGATTGTTTAGCTTAACAATCCTTGGTAACCACATGCTAGCTCTCCACCATGCTCTAGGAGCCAAACCTATAGTGGATAAAGAGAAGTAGATCATAGAGGTTGACCTGAATGGAGTAGTTGCAACTGCTCAAGCTTCATCATTGACACAACTTAAAGATTCCTAAGAGGAGAAGCAATTGTTTCACTCATCGGTGTGGATGCAGGGTAAGCCTTTACATTTAGTTTATATAGTGGTAGGTAAAATTTTTGATCTATATTGATGTTTTCAACAAGATGAATTTGGCTATAATGCTTCACTGACATTATGTTGGAAGTATTACATTATTTAGTACCTTGCAAGAATATTTCAAGTACCATGTAAATATTTTAGTTTAGAGTCATATAAATATTTGTGTCTAAAGTTTGTAACTAGTTTGTAAATATATCGTGTGAAAAGAGCCTTGTAAATGTTTGGATTTTATTGTGTGTAATCATTGGAGGTTTGTTTTTATGTGGTGTCAATAAAATATATTTCTCTTATGAGAAATATGAAGAGTCATATCTTCCGAGTGTTTGAAGAGATGAATAGTTTGTTGAAAGTAGAAAGGTCAAGAGTCTTGTGAATGTGAAGAGTCTCATATCCAATGTGTATATATTGAAGATAAGCATTGTAATGTTGTATCGAAGAAGCTCTACAATACATTGTATTTGCATTGCTTAAATAGATATATTTATTAGTAATATTTTTAGTGAGTTTGTTATTATCATGGATTGAATGTATGTTATTGTGTGAAGATTTAAACTTGATATATTGTGAGATCCTGTGAGGAAATTGTTGATTTGCTAACACATTCATATGGTGTTAGATGGCTTAGACTTGAAAAGGACATGCATGTCACTCAACAATGTCTTCTTGTTTATGTTATTAATCACTTTAAAGATGAGGTTTTGTACGATGTTGTACTTCTTTATATTGATTATGCGTTACTTAGGCAACCTTAGATGTGGTGAAGACATAATGTCTATGGTGTAAGACCATGCAGTATTGTGGTCACTATTAGGGAGCAATAATGCAGAATACAAAATAGATAATTGCTCTTATCTCTATATATGTGATCAATGCTGAGTAGTGAAGGAAGTTGAATGGAAAAGTTTATTTTCTTAATGATTAGACCTAACTTTTGAAAGAAAATTGTTGTCATTGTTACAATTAAAAAGTAGACAAACTATTGATCCTCAATACAAATAAAATGTCTTCTCAAACCCTTATATTGCTATAGTCTTTTGTTCTTGATGCATGAATTTGATATAATCCTTGAAAGTTGATTCTTCTCTATAAAAAAATATTTCCCTTAACCATTTAAACTCAACTCAACAAATACACATCTCTATCCTATATATTTTTATATGGTAAAAATATATTTTAATAATATTATATAAAAATATATTATTTTTTTTTTATTATTATTATTTTTTTTTGGAGTAATACTTCTTATACACATCCACCATAAAAATTGAACACAAGTCACATCACCGATAATATCTTATTTTAAAAATTATTCAATAAAAAAATTCAAACTAATTTTCTTGATATGCATGGTCTAATATTTTGGAAAAAAAAACTCTAGGACAGCCTACGCAAAGGCTAACTGATTCCGAGACCAAATATTTTCACATTATGTTTATGCATTGTATATCGTTGAAGTTTCCGTTCAAATTTTATCACGTGCTTATGAATTTTACCTTCTCTCCGAGACCAAATATTTTCACAATATGTTTATGCATTGTATACGGTTGAAGTTTCCGTTCAAATTTTATCACGTGCTTATGAATTTTACCTTCTCTCCTCTTTAGAAGAGGAAAAAATAAAATTTAAAAGTGTGAGGGAAGGTTTTAGTTTTTAAAACGTTAAGAGGTTGTGAACCAATACATACTCTAGCTGCCTTACAAAGAACCTTAATCAGAACCGATAGAGGTGGTATTTCTTCTGGCGTGTTCGGTGGCAACCGTTTCAGAATAGCAGAACTGAAGCAGAGCACGGGGATACTGAAGCAGAACCGATAGAACGAAGAATATTTGAACTGTACACTCTAGACAAGAAATATCAGCACAAAAAAATTAAAGGGTTTGCGGGTTTTTACAGAGCAAGGAGGGTTTGCGGCGAAGTGGTATTTCTTCTGGCACGTTCGGTGGCAGGTACAGAAAACATTCCAAAACATTGAAACAAGAGAAAATGAGCTACGAAATGAATTAGCAAAGACAAAGACATGGTCTCAAGTAGTAAAAGAACCAGCCAATCAACAAAAAGAGTTGATAGAGAAGCATGTAAAAATTCAAATAACGAGAGAGAAAGAAAGACATGAGAAGTTAACAAATATAATCATCAAAGGGTTGAAAGATTATGGGGACAGGGAAGACACAAATCGTTTAACCAGGAACTTCTTGTCAGATCGATTACAATGGAAGGGTCAAATAAAAAAAGTAAGCAGAATTGGCAGGTTGAGAGAAGGAGGCAGAGATAGACATATTCGGGTCACATTGATGAGCTACGAGGATAAAATAAGGTTACTTAAAAACAGAGGCATGCTGAGAGGGTCACAATTTTATTTAGATGATGACCTAACATTTTTACAGCAGGAAGAAAGAAATAAGGAATGGGAAAAGGTGAGGGCAGCAAGGAATGAAGGGAAACAGGCATATTTAAGAAATGGAAAGGCATACATCACATCTAAACAAATCCAAAATAAATAGGGAGTATGGCCCGCCCGGGAACATCTTACAATGGTAAGTTGGAACTGTAGAGGTTTCCCTTGGAGAAGAGGACCCGGGTTAGGGCCCATTGCTAGAGACAAAGATATAATCATATTGACATAAACACATGAACACGATGGATGTAGGACTCCGTAATTTGTGGGATACAAAAAAATAGCAATATGGAATAAAGCAAGAGAAAATGGCAAAGGGCATGGGGGTATTATGGTTTTAATAAAAGAGGAATGGGATAGGGTCATTAAAATTGAAAAACAAGATGAAAACAAACAATACATTTGGATAAAGATCCTAGAAAATAAGTCAGTTATTAGCATAGCAAAGTGTTATTTTGCTCCCAAGAATTCTAAATTCTATAAGAAACATGACCTTAACAGAGAAGACCCATACTCCTCCCTAAAAAGAGACATTTCAATATACAGTAAGTTGGGGGATATTATATTAATTGGAGATTTCAATGCAAGGACAACAAATAAGCAAGCTAACATTCTAGAAGGTAACGAATATATTGAGATTAATCCTCTTTGGATGCCGAAGAGGAAAATCAACAAGTGGACCAGGACTTCATAAGATGAGCATGGGGCTATCACGCAATATGGAGAAGAGTTGTTAGGTCTTTGCAAAGATATACAATTTGATTATTTGCAATGGGATGAACAAATGGAAAAATTCAGGAAAGTATACATGCAAAACATATAAGGGACAAAGTGTAATAGACTATGTAATATGCTCACGTAATTACATACCAAAAATAAAGGAGCTAAAAGTGGAAGATTCTCCAATGGAACTTATGTCGATCACAACCCAATTGTTATGAAACTTCGAATGCATGGAGACAAACCAAGGGAAAAACACTTGCAAGGCAATCAAAATAAATATCCTCACAAGGGAAACATTCTCTTAACAGATGAAAATCGGCAAAATTTTAGAGCAATATTAAATAATAAGTTACAGGAAAGGGAAGAACTACATCACAAGAGTAGAGATTACAATAAGAGTGAATGGTTAATGCAAGTTATTCAAGAAGCTCTAAACAAATGCAAGAGAGCTAAACCTAAAAAGAAAGAAAGGAATAGCTTCCCAACCAACCCATGGTTCGATGAAGATTGCAAAAAAATGCGAAGATTACTAAAGGAACCAACGGGTAAAACAAGAGCAAACAAAAAGCATATGAGAAACTGGTAAGGGCAAAAAAAGAAGAATACACTAAAACAAGGAGGGAAGAATTGATTTATTTAGGGAAGCATGAACCAAAGAAATTTTGGAAGGAACTAAGCGTGAAAAGGATGCAAACCGAAAATAACATAACAGCTTAATCGCTGGTTGGAGTATTCAAAACAACTGTATCAGCGTAGTAACCAACAGGAGACACCCCCTACTATCATTGTCAAGAAAGAACTTTTCACAATTGAAGACATTATTCAAGGGATAAAAAAGTTAGCAACCGGAAAAGCCCGTGACATAGACAATCTTCAAGCAGAGCATATAAAATGGGGGGTAGATATCTTGGCACCGCAAATCAAAGAAATTTTCAATGAGGTCATACAAAATGGCTTCCCTACCGAGTGGACAACTAGCTTGACCATTCCTTTGTTTAAAAGTGGAGATGTAAATAATCCCTCAAACTATCGAACTATCATGATCAACCCTCTCTTTGCAAAGTTGTTTGGGAGTATGATAGAGCGTAGGATCAAGGATATGGGCGTAAGAAAAGGGAAAGAGAGCAAAGGGGCAAGCAGTGTTTTAGGCCCAAACACTCAACTATTGATCATTGTATCACGCTCGTACACATAGTGGAAAAAATATGGGACAAAAAAGAGGAGGCTTTTTGCTGTTTTGTAGACTTCAAAAAGGCATTTGACACAGTGCCTAGGAAAAAATTATGGAGCAGAATGGAAGAGCTAGAGGTTCCAATTCACTACAGTGGCAGCAGTTCACGTACTATATGAGCATGTAAAAGCTAGAATCGTAACACAGAAGGGTTATCTCGAATGTTTTGGTAGTGACATGGGTGTCAAACAAGGTTGCCCTCTATCTCCAACCTTATTTGGGTCTGTACATTGACAAGTTAGAAGAATGGATAAACAAATTTGGGGGAGAGGGTGTGCATTTAGCCAAATATGTGGTAAAACTCCTCATGTATGCAGATGATGTAATTCTTGTTGCCAAAACAGCCAAAGATCTAGAAGATCACCTTCAAGCTCTAGAACTCTTTTGTAAAGAAGTTGGGATGCAGGTGAACACGAGCAAAACAAAAATTATGATTTTTTCAACAAAAAAGAAGAAGCAACAACTCAAATTTCAGTTTGCAGGAGAACCGCTTGATGTAGTAGTAGAATACAAATACCTGGGCATAGACTTTCATGACAAACTTAATTGGAATACATGTAGGATGAAAAGAACTCAAAGTGGCTGGAGAGCACTATATGCACTTCAAAACAGGTGTAGGAATGCCGAGTTGTGGGACCGGAAGACCACCAAGGTCTTATTTGGCCTACTTGTTACACCGGTTCTCGTTGTATGGTTGCGAGGTGTGGGCTAGTGGCACAACAAATGCAAAATGGAGGCAAATAGAAAGGATTCAAAAATATCTAATCACAAACTTTCTCAAAATTAAGGCCACAACCCCTTATGAAATTATTCTAGCCGAAACTGGAATGTTCCCTTTAGAAGCAATTGCTATGACCAAGCTGTTATGTTACTTGAAAAAAACAGAAAACATGACAAATGATAGATGGCCTAGAGCAAGCTTAGGGGACGAAGAGTTACATAGGCGAAAGAATACGTGGATGAAACAAAATCAGAAATGGATGAAACGTTGGGAAATCAACATAAATGAATGCCCAAATGTCAACAAAGACATTAAAAATTATGTGAATGAAAAGTTCATAAGTGGAATGTGGAAAAATGCAAGCAGGAAAAGACAATATTATATTGCAAATTTTAACCCAACGTATGACCACAAGGAAAAAGCGTATATAGGCGCTCGAAATCAAGTGGAAGGAAAAAATACTCATTGCTCGGATAAGGACTAGCTCTCATAGGCTTAGATGTGAAACAGGGAGATGGACAACGCCCAAAGAACAATGGGAAGAAAGGATATGTACTCTATGCAAAGACAAGGGAGTAGAGACAGAGGAACACTTCATCTATAAATGCCCGAGTTTTTCGGATATCCGTGACAAATACAAAGAAACACTTGGGAACGAGTTTATTACAGATTTATTTGAAGACAGGAAAATAAAAAAAGTTGGAGAATTGCTAACACAAATCAGCAGGAGAAGGAACAACCTTCTCAAAGATATTAAAGATCATATGATATGATTTGAGTAATTGTACTTCCATATTTGAGGTCCCATAGACCATATTTGGGTCTCACGGACGTAATTAAAATCTTTCATTCATTCATTCAAGCTTGGATTGAAAATTTGAGTTATAGAGAGCCATTAGGCATTTCACCGAGGGCTACCAGGAATCCGTTGGCATGTGTTCCTTTTCTTTCCTCAGTTCGTTTCCTGATTCTCCCACCAAAGCTCGTGGAACTTTAAAGTAAATTTAATTTTGTTGTCTTTCTTGTTAGAAGGTGCTCTTAGAAGCAACATTTGGGCAACCAGTAGGGAGAAATGCCGCCTCGTGCAAAGACGAAAAAGAGCCAACAAGAGAACAAATCAAACAAAGGTGGTTCCTCCTTGAAGGAAAAAGCTGCTTCTGCTGACGCCAATTCCTTTCCAGCTTGCATTCGGCTGGTGACTCCCTCGTCAGTCGCCATATCTGTCCATGCCAAGCCCGGATCCAAGCTCTCCGCAATTACAGGTACTTCCTATTCCAGCTTCAACTTCTCGTTTTCTTAGCGTTGTCAGGTTATTTTGTTATAGGAGATTCATAATTTCTTGGAAATTTGTCTTAATATGAGCCCAATTTGTTTTTTTTTTCTAAGAAAAACAACCATTTTAGTGAAGGCTTGATTGGGTTTGAGTTACCCGGAGGTCAGAGGTGCAAGGTTCGCAAAGAAAGTATATTGGTGTTTTTTAATGAATCTATGAATAGATATTGGTGTTGTGGGTATTGATGCCTCCCTAATATATGGTGTTTGCTTTGGTACACAATATTAGAATTTCAAATTCACACGCCTCCGTATAAACATATGTTTGTTTGCATAAGCACGTCTTCAAACATATGAAAATTTATGATGTGTGGGGATATGCCAGTGAAATTGAGTATACTGCAATCTTTCTGTGGCTTTTGTTGATTATATTGATGTTGGGGAGCAACAGATATTGGTGAGGAGGCAGTCGGAGTGCAGATAGATGCCCCTGCAAGAGATGGAGAAGCAAATGCAGCGCTGCTTGAGTATATGAGCTCGGTAAGAGTTCTCTGTGTCTTAGTTTACAACTGGAAATATTTAATATTATTATTTTTATGTCATAGGTTATAGGTTGTAAGGTGTACGATGCATTGCACGTATAATACCACCCTATACTCCTGAGTCCACTATGCATGTGTAAGACAAACCCCGAGTCCACTGTGTGGGGCATACATACCCCATGCCCTACCCCCTTAAAGTCGAACCATTGCAAAAGCTTCATGCTAGTAGAATAATTTGGCTGTAGCAACCCAAGCTTACTAGCCATTTAATTCTTTATTCTCAGGGTGTGGACGTGTGGGCTTGCAGACTTTGTTTTCAAGTAATGGCTCCAATTAGATTGATATTCCTATTAGTGTCTACCAAGTGTTACTCTTGAAGAGTACCGGAATAAAATTTTGTCCTGTGATTCAGTTCATGTTGTATGCTATCAAGCCAACTATATCTCTTTTTTAAATAAATTAAATAGCCGTGTGGTCTCTGTTTTTCTTCAATTAACTACAGATATCCAAATCTGGCTGTTAAGTAAAGTATCCCGAGGACAAGGCTTGGTTGCCCTGCGTCTGCTAAATTGGGAAACAAGCTTAGCTTTCAGCGTGTAGGATCCTGTTGTGAGGACATCCCTGTGATTCAGTTCATGTTGTGTGCTATCAAGTCAACCATACCTCTTTTTTAAATAAATTAAATAGCCGTCTCTGTTTTTCTTCAATTAACTACAGATATCCAAATCTGGCTGTTAAGTAAAGTATCCCGAGGACAAGGCTTGGTTACCCTGCGTCTGCTAACTTGGGAAAAAAGCTTAGCTTTCAGTGTGTAGGATCCTGTTGTCAGGACATCCCTGTGATTCAGTTCATGTTGTATGCTAACAAGCCAACCATATCTCTTTTTTAAATAAATTAAATAGCCTGTGGTCTCTGTTTTTCTTCAATTAACTACAGATATCCAAATCTGGCTGTTAAGTAAAGTATCCCAAGGACAAGGCTTGGTTGCCCTGCGTCTGCTAAATTGGGAAACAAGCTTAGCTTTCAGCGTGTAGGATCCTGTTGTGAGGACATCCCTGTGATTCAGTTCATGTTGTGTGCTATCAAGCCAACCATACCTCTTTTTTAAATAAATTAAATAGCCGTGTGGTCTCTGTTTTTCTTCAATTAACTACAGATATTTTTATCAAGAAAACAAAATTTCTGTCAGAGTTGATCTTTATTGAGAAAGTCTACTCAAATCCGTCTTTTTACAAAATTGAGAGCAACTATTTCTCTGATATTGATGGACAAAAGCATGTAGAAGTCCAAAGGGCATACTAGTTTAAGTATTCTTATGATGGATGATATTTTTTGAAGGGAATGGTGCCAGCTGAAAAAAAATTCGTTTGAGAACAAAAATCACTCCATTAAGTCAAACATATATAGGGACTGCAAATTTTGTCCAACCATTATTCTTTTAGCAATTGTGCAGGCACAAAGTTTCTGTTACTTTAATCTATTCTTGAGTTTGACCATTGATTCTCGTTTTGCATTTCTTTAATAATGGTGGTGGATTTGTTCTTGTGGAGCCTTCTCACATAAAAGCAATATGAGTAACTACTACTTCAATGTTGTATTTATATTGGAATGTGGATATGGGATATCCATAGCTGAGAACTTGGTTTCTTAACTCTTATCATTTTTGTTGTTGTGTTGTTTAATTCATGCTCATAATTGATTTCATTGACTTGTTCACATTTTTAATAATCTATCTCTGTGTCTAATGTTGTGTAATTTTTTGAACAGGTTCTAGGATTGAAAAAAAGACAAGTATCATTAGGTTCTGGATCAAAATCAAGGGAGAAGATTGTGCTCGTGGAAGACTCTTCATTACAGCATGTGTATGATGCTCTGAAGAAAGCTTGTAGTTGAAGAGTACTTTTGCCAGTGAGCAGCTTTTGAAAGATGTAGAAAACTTTAGATTATTTATAAAAACATCTACTGTTGTACAGGTGCATTAACCATACCCCCTTTCTCTGTTTATGAATGGTGGGATAAATGTATAGCTGGCTGAATAGGAATGCAACCTAATCTTTTCTTACAATTGTATTTTCGTTGTATGTGAAGTAAGTCTGATGAACGTGAAAACACCTTTTGTTTCATTCTTATGCTGGCTCTTTTAGTGTTACTTGTCACCGAAAATGATGAATCCTTTGATTTGATAATTTTCCTGTTTTTCATGATACAACAAACAACACAAGATAAGGGGCACCATGTCTTACAAATACAAAATTAGGATATCTGTGTCTGGCTGATGCGTTTGAACTTTCTAGTAGGTCTCAATATCAATATTTTCATTTATAACATTAGTATCAACATAAACATGGCCGTCATCTTATAGTAGATAATTTCACATCATGGAGCTTGAGCTCTTTGACATACAGAAGGCTCTGGATATACCTAGACATCTGATTTATATCCAATCATTCCAAGCACTGTATTCTAGCTGTTTCTTTATCTAATCTCATTACTTCGGCTTTACTTTTTTTATATGATTTACAGTTTTCGTTAAGGGTTGTTACTCATCAGCCTCCATTATGGGTTACTAGAGCACAAGGCATATGTTTGCCTTCTTCTCCATAGTTTCTTCCCTTGGCATTGGTTTCTTGTTGATTTGCGATTAGTTTCTGCATTTGTCACTATTTGATAGATAGCATTTACCAGATTTCTGAGTGTGACCTTCTCTTATGTCATGTTTTGGCATCTTGATCTGTATAGCTGTCCATTATGTTTTCCCAACTTGTTTCTGGATTAGTGCAGGAGGTCTGCAATGTCTAACATTACAGCTTGATGATCCTTCTATCTGCTTAGCTCTGTGGCTTGCTCCTGTAGAGTTCTCTCTTAAACAACTTAATGTTGACTTTTTATGCCGTTATCTTTATCCTGGCAAATTATTCCAAAGATTTTGTTGAAGGTTCACATAAATGTAGCTTTCTTCTGTTAGGCAGTCAAAAACATACAAAAGAAATAAATTACTTATAGCTTCTCCGTATAGATTCAATGCTAGTTTGAAAAGGATGACTTACATTCTCTTTTATGGGGACGCGTCCCCTCGTCCCCTGCATCCCTGATACTGGGGGACGGCATTGGGGATGTTTCCCGGGGCGGCGGGGAGTCGTCCCCAAGACACCAGAGGCCTGTAGCTGGCCTTCCTCTAGACGTCCCCTAGGAGGAGACATCTTCAAGGATGGCTGGGTGTCTTTGGGGATGCTTGGGCCATCCCCGGGGACAACTGGCCATCCTTGGGGACGGCTCGAGCGTCCCCAAAGACACCTAGCCATCCTCGGGGACGACCCAAACATCCCCAAAGACACCCAACTGTCCCCCACGGTTGGGCGTCTCAAGCAAAAGTAAAACATAAAAAAAAGTTAGCATATTAAATTTTAAAAAAATCCATGAAAGTTTCAGCCCCCCAAACCCTAATAACTAAAAGAAACTAACTCTATAAAGTAAAAAGAAAAACTTAAAAAGTTAAAAGTTAAAACAAACACACTCATTTAGGCTTTCAGCAGTGAGGAAGAAGAAGAGCAGTGATAGCAACAGGAGGCAGCAACAACAACAGCAAGAGCAGGCAGCAATACGACAGCAGGCAACAACAGCAGGGACAACAACAACAAGCAACAAAAATCCAAGTTTGTTTTGAAATTTTCCAATTTTCATTACCTCATCCAAGTCTCTTTTGAAATTTTCATATTTTTCTTTCAACATTCAACATGAGCAACAGTGAATCAGATTCATTTAATATTCATATGGAGGGGCAAAACCAAAGTAAAAACCAAAACCAAAATATTCATGTTGCTACGGATTCTGCCTCTACCATCCAACCTCAAACTTTCAAAGGGGACAACACTACTTCTAGGACTAGTTTTGATTGTCCATCACCATTATTAAAATAATATGCCTGTAATATCCCCTTTTTGAGATATTCATATGTGGGGTCCACTCTACCCAGCTGCGGCAGAAAAGAGTGGAATAGAAGGTAAACTAATAAGGCAGATTTGCCAGTTGGCAGCAGCTCAGATAAAACAGAGGAATAAATCTTAAAATAGCAAGTGGTTAATAAGGCAGATTTGCCAGCTGGTGCCAGTTAGTGATGGAGTTGCAATTAGTTGGAATAAATCTTAAATAGAAAGTTGTTAAGGTAGATTTGACAGCTGGTGACAATTAGGATAAGGAGAGGAAAGTTATAAAAAGGGGCTGCTAGGGAAGGGAGGATTCATTCTCATCATGTCAAGTCATTGAGCCCTTTTCCAAGGCATTTGTGGACGGAAACCCCAAGTGTTGAGTGCAGGCCATTGAGGACGGAAACCCTCATCTGGCTGGAATTTGTATGAACATTCTGTGTTCTTTGCAATTTTGAAATTTGTAATCTTTATTATTTCTAGTTATTTCTGTGTTTTCTTTCCTAAATATAAAATACAAAAAAATCAGTTTGTTGCAGTCTACTTTTTGTGTGTTTTTTATTCTGCATATTAGACAGGTTCATTACAGTGGTATCAGAGCTTAGATCTGGCCAGCCTAGGGGAGATATAAGAGGAAAAGCTATTGCATGCCAGACAGCATTAGAACACAAAGACTGAGGCAGAGGGAACAAAAGAAGCTACAGTGGTACCAAAAGGAACAAGAAAAGTTACAGAAAATGTCCAACAGAGAGAAAGAGTTTTCTAGCACACTGAAATCCTTGCAGGATGGACAGCAGCAGTTAATCAATCTCTTCACTCAGCTAGTACAGTCTTCAAACCCTGTCGCTATTCCTTCAAGACATGGTGAACGAGGGGAAACCTCAGCTTCCGGGGCAAACCACAACACACCACTGAAATCAGCAACTAGTTCTGGGTTACCGAGAGTCACTTCTTTGCAGAGAAAAGCCATGCAACAAGGAGAGGATGAGGTGGACCAGCAAGAGGATGACTTGGACACCCTCCATGCTGAATATGCTGCAAAGAGTGCAGAGTTCCAAGGGGACATCTCCTTCATGGACTTCTGCAACTTGAAGTCAAAACCAAAGGCTCGAAATGGACAAAGAGCCACCCATAACCAGCCTCATAGGGATCTACAACACAGATTGGGGAAGCTCGCTGTCCCTTCATTTGATGGGTCCAACGAAATTTCAGCTCGAGCATGGATCCAAAAACTGAATACATATTTCTCATTGAGCCCTATGTACGAGGAAGAAGCCATAAAATTTGCAACCCTTCACTTGGAAGGAGTGGCACATGAGTGGTGGTATCACAGGCTAGTCACTCAAGGGCATAGTCTTATCACCACCTATGAAGAGTTTTGTAGAAGGCTGATTGACAGATTTGAGAGGCAAGATCCAGAGGAACACTTTAGAAAGTTAGCACAGCTGCAACACCATGGCTCAGTTGATACATATGTGGCTGATTTTCAAAGGCCTGATGTTGAACCACTGGTCAAGGCTTCTTCAATCAAAAATACAGATAAAGATGGCATACGACAGTCTTCATCATTGCCTATTGCAGACAACAATCGCTTTGCTGATTTTGGGGTAGATTTATATGCCGATTCCGAGAAAGATATTCCTGAAAATTACACGGATGAAAGTGACAATGTTGCTGGAATGGTTAACAAAACAGATAAGCACTCAGAGAGGCAGAGGCAGGAATCATGTTTTGGGCATCAAATGCTTGAAAATAATCGGCCATTCACTGCAGTGAAATCTAATGAGATGGCTTTTGCAAAAAAAGCAGATGCAATCCATTCTACAATTCCAAATGCCGAGGTTCCATCTGAATTGAAGTATTCACTATGCCAAGCAATATTTAAAGCTGTAATGATACCATGTTGTCAGTTCAGCTTCTGCCGTGGGTGTATAAGGCAAATACTGATTGAAAAAGGTAGATGCCCTCAATGTAATTCTACAAAATTCAAGATTGATGAGCTACTTCCCAATATTGCTCTTCGTCAAGCAATTGAACATTTTCTTGAGTCTCAAGTGACAATCAGCAATGCAGAGAATTGTGCAGCCAAAAATGTGCCAGATGGGGAATCTGCAATTCAAGCAAAAGCAGTCTCACAAGCATTATCAAACATCCAGGGTAAACTGCAAAGATCACAATCACCATCTGCAACTGCTGGACTGACAGAAAAGAAGTTAAATCAAATTATTCCTGAATCTGCAGGTCTGTCTGAAGGCAAGAAATCTGTTGTTGATAATGGAGAGAGTGGCAAGATCTCCAAGTTGCTTCAATCTCTCTCACAGAAGGATGATTGTATAACTATGGAGTCCCAGGCTAGCAAAGGTAAGAAAAGGAAGAAAACTTTTCGTCCATCTGCTACAGATGGAACTGCAAATTATGTGGCTTCTGGAAGATCCAAAAAAGGGGATCATTGTTGTTATGTCTATGGTTCTCCGGATCATTTCGCAAGAGATTGTCCAGATAATTCTACTTCTTTTCCTCAGCATGGGATGTTTCAAGGAGGTGGACCTATGTATCCAGGTTGTGTTTCTGCATATGGTCCAGATGCGTATTGGCATGGGACATCAGTGCCTCATGTTAGGCCTTTCCCTAACATGTATGGTCCAGCTCCTCCAGCTATGCCATTTGAAGCTTCGATGGTGCCAGTTGCACCATATGGGCTTCCTCCATACATGCCATCGATGTATGCAGGTGTCCCTATTCATAGTGGTTTCATGAGAATGGGAAGCATCGGACCTGCTCTTGTTACACCATCTGGAAGGCCTTTAAGCAGAGAGGAATTTATGGAGCTTCAGGAACGTGAAAGGTGGCGCAGGCTTATGCAAGAACAGGAGAGGGAACGGATTCAAGAAAAGGCCAATTCAGTGGAAGACTCCAGAAGATGGTCTGACCAGTGGCAGGTATCTGAGGATGATCATTGCAGTTCATATATGAAGCATGATGTCGACCGAGTTTCTGTTGGAAACTATTCAAACGAAAGTAATTATCAGAAGAGCAGAAGTGGTAAGCATATATGCAAGTATTCTCGGGAAAAATATCCTGAGAGCAATGCATTTCACAGACAAGACTCTATTTCAGATGAAAGTGATTATCAGACGAGGAGGAGCAGAAGGCATATGCAAAGGCATTCTAGAGAAAAATATATTAACAGCAATGTGTATCAAGGAACAAATTCGTTTTCAGATGAAAGTGATTACGAGAAAAGCAAAAGTGGGAGGCATGCAAGAAAACAGTCTCATGAAAAATATGCTGATTATAATGGATGTCAAAGGGAAGATTCTATGTCCAAGGATGAAGTGGATTTATCATTTAATAACAGAAATGTGAGGAAATTTCAATCAGAAAAGCAACATGGATATTCAAAATCATCAAAGTACAATTCTAGAAAGCATGGTAGGCATTACCTTGAGGATAGCATGGACAGGTCTATCTCTGAGCTAGAGGAATATGGCCTGGAACCTGTGGAAACTTGTAACAAGAGGCACAAGGATTCAGGACATTTAAAGGTTTCTAAACATGGTGTTTCAAAAAAAAGTGGGAAAAATATCATGCTCAGGGAATCTGGAAGTCCCAGTGGCAGTTATGCAAGTCATCATAAGAGCAGAAAAGATGCTTCTGAAGACCTAAAACATGTATCCTTTCATAAAAAGGATGCCAAGAAATATGCAAGTCCAGATTATACTGAAGAGGATGATAGGGTTGTCTCACTGTACGAGTACCCTTCTCCCAAGGAAGAGAAATTAGAGAGAAGCATTCAGGATGGAAGGTCAAGAAGCATTCATCAAAAGAAACAAAGTTATTCAACAAGTGAATATGACCGTTGTTTGTCCAGTGAACGTTCCAAAAGAAGAAAGAAACACAAGAACGACCCAAGAAATAGCCTAGATAGAACTAGAGACACTGGGAGCCATGTTGTAGATGATTCTGAAGTGCATGCATCTAGACATAATAAACATAAGTCCAAGTGTCACTCTCAGCCGACAGGGTCTAGTTTGGACCCTATAGAGGAAAGTAGATGGCAAATGAATACAGGTTTTGATAGTGAGAACGATGACATGTACGATATATATAATACAAGGGATAAGCAAGAACATTTTGCACAAAAAGAAAGAAAACTAGTACTTATTCCGGAACAGATCCTTAGCACAAGGGAGAAACAACTGTGAAACTGTGTATGGACAGAGTTTTTGGTACAATGGAAAGGGCTGCCACAGGAGGATGCCACTTGGGAGTCGGCTGAGATACTTGATCACCCAGCTTTGTCTTGCTTGAGGACAAGCAAATTTGGGGAGGGAGGATTTGTAATATCCCCTTTTTGAGATATTCATATGTGGGGTCCACTCTACCCAGCTGCGGCAGAAAAGAGTGGAATAGAAGGTAAACTAATAAGGCAGATTTGCCAGTTGGCAGCAGCTCAGATAAAACAGAGGAATAAATCTTAAAATAGCAAGTGGTTAATAAGGCAGATTTGCCAGCTGGTGCCAGTTAGTGATGGAGTTGCAATTAGTTGGAATAAATCTTAAATAGAAAGTTGTTAAGGTAGATTTGACAGCTGGTGACAATTAGGATAAGGAGAGGAAAGTTATAAAAAGGGGCTGCTAGGGAAGGGAGGATTCATTCTCATCATGTCAAGTCATTGAGCCCTTTTCCAAGGCATTTGTGGACGGAAACCCCAAGTGTTGAGTGCAGGCCATTGAGGACGGAAACCCTCATCTGGCTGGAATTTGTATGAACATTCTGTGTTCTTTGCAATTTTGAAATTTGTAATCTTTATTATTTCTAGTTATTTCTGTGTTTTCTTTCCTAAATATAAAATACAAAAAAATCAGTTTGTTGCAGTCTACTTTTTGTGTGTTTTTTATTATGCATATTAGACAGGTTCGTTACAATGCCAAGGGTCCATTCAATATTAAAAAACCTGTGCTGCGATTTGTAACCAATTGTGACCAAGGGAAAAAAATTTCTGGGGGCTCAAGAACATGGCTGTGTAATTTTTGTAAAAATGAGTTTAAGGAAAGCTATACTAGGTTGAATCTCATCTCACTGATAAAATAAGAATAGGGGTTAGGGCTTGCAAAAAAATGACCCGGTTACAAGTGTCTGAAGCCAATAAGCTTGTGCAAGAGTCCAAAATTTTTGGTATAGGCATGCCTTTCCCTAAAGCTGGCAATCATCTAGAGATGACTTTGGAGCCTCCTCAAAACGGCCACAAGAATCAACCCAAACCTCTAGTATGCCACCGCTGCCCTCAAAGAAAAAGGGAACTGTAAGTGAGATGTTTAATGTGCAAGCAAGAGAGGAAGCAGATGATGCTGTAGCACAATTATTTTTTGTACATGGGCTTCCTTTCCATATTGCATGTTCTGCCTATTTCGAGGAAGCATTAAAAAAAATAGCCAAGGCAGGGACTTCATATCCAATGCTTGGAGAAACTAAGCTTTGTACCTCTCTCTTGGACAAACAATATTCCAAATGCAGTTTGGTTATGGAGCAAATGAGGAACACATGGTTGACGAATGGATGTTCTATCATCATGGATGGGTGGATTGACATTTGTCAACGTCCACTCATTAATGTCATTGTCACATGTTTAGCAGGCCTCTATTTTCTTTGAGCCATTGACTGCACAGGGAAAATAATGGATGTAGAGTTTCAGTACCTCTTGTTGAAGGAGGCTATTGAGGAGGTTGGACCCTCCAATGTTGTATAGGTAATCAATTTGACAATTTCCGTTTTTCTTATGAAAATCCAACTATATGGTTGTTTAAATGAGACCATTTTTGTTGTGTAAATTATTTTAATTTTTTTTGTTGTACACTACAGGTAGTTACAGATGCAGCCCCTGTTTGCCAGCATGCAGGGCAAGTGATAGACCATTCATATAGACATATTTTTTGGACCTCGTGTTGTGTTCATGCATTCAACAATGCATTGAAGGACATTTGGAGGATAGATTGGGTGAGGGCTATGGTTGCAGAAGCCAGAGACTTGTAAATGTTCATTTGCAACCATCACACTTCCTTAGCCCTCTTTCGGTCCTTATCAAAGGAGTTCATCAAACCAGGATATACTAGATACTCCACCTACTTCATTTTATTGGAGAGGATGATTGAGGTACAAGATGCTTTACAGTCCATGGTAGTATGTATGAAGTGGAAGATGTGGACGAAATCAAGGACAAAGGAGGGAAAGAAAATCAGAGACAAAATATTGGAAGATAGTTGGTGGACTCCAGCCAAGTAAGAAATGTTGAAGTTAAGATTTGGTTTATATTTTTTTTTTTTGTTTATGATTCATTGATTTTTCATTTATGATTTATGATTTTTAGTTTCAAATTGGATTTGCTCATATAGTTTAAGATTTTTAATTTCTTGTAGGTACATTGTGTCTTTTGTTGCCCCAATTGTTGCAGTCATCAGATATATTGATACAGATGCTCCTAATCTAAGAGAGATATATGAGACTTTTGACAGCATGTTAGGGGAGATAAAATAAGTCATTTTTGCTAGAGATCCATCATTATTATTCTATGGGGCCAACATTAGACCTATTATACAGAGCAGGTGAGATAGGATGAACACCCCCTTCATATGGAAGCTTATCTAGTAAACCCAAAGTGGTATGAGCCTAGGCCTGGGAGAGTGGCTCCCTATAAAGATCCAGAGGTGAGACAAGGGTTTTTGAGTTCCCTTAAAAAGATAAATACGAAGGAGGGCTCAAAACTTAGAGATGAGTGGCTCCAATTTGTGGATTTTACGGGCCCTTGCTTCAGCCAACCAGAGTGTATAGAGATAGGGCTACCATTGCCCAAAAGAATCCCATTGGATAGTGGCAACTATGTGGGGATGACACACCTAACTTGCAACCTTTTGCATATAGGTTTCTTTCATAGGTTGCTAGTTCCTCTGCTGTTGAGAGGAATTGGTCCACATACAACTTTATCTACAATGTGAGGAGGAATAGGCTTACCTCTCATGGAGCGGAGAAGCTAGTTGTAGTGCATAGCTCTCTTTGCCTTCGTGAGAGAGTTAAGCCAGAGTACAAACAATCTCCAACTACACGATGGGATGTTGATCTAGAGGATGCGGGACAAATTGATGAGGATGAGGGTCAGGAGGGGTTGGTTGGAGTTTATTTGGAGGCTCTTCACTCAGATGATGAGGGCAGCTCATTAGATACAGATTTTGATAGTGATAGCCCAACAAAAGTTCCATAGGAATGAGACTATTTAGTATTTTTGTTGTAAACTCTTTTGTTGTAAATGAGCATTGAGACTATTTACTATTAGTACTTCTGATTTCACTATTTTGTTGTAATTTTGTTCTCTTTGTATTTCACTCTTTTTGTTGTAACTTGTAAATGAGCTTTGAGACTATTAGTATTTTTGCAACTATTTTTCATTTTGACATTTGTTGTAAAATTTAATTTTTAAATTATTCTAAGAATCTAATGGCTTCTAAGTTCTAAATATTTTTGTTGTAAACTATTAGTATTTAGTATTTTTCATTTTTGTTGTGTGTAGAATCTGTAGATTATTCTAAATTTCTAAAAAATTTCATACTATTATACTAGTCATCCCCCAACCGTCCCCCAACCGTCTCTAAAATCGGCTTGCCGTTCCCCGCTGTCCTTGAAACCCGTCCCCTCGTCGCCCAGGCTCATGGAACCTTGCTTGGTGATGTCATCACTTGAAAATCCTGGGTTCATGTTTTTCCTAGGCCCGAACTTTTTGAAACCTTCGAGTGATGTCAATGCTTGCAAAGTCCAAGATCGCTTGATTCTAAGCTGTAGCTTTACCAGAGCTTTTTCAAATTTAGTCATTTTTCCAACCCGGCTAGGTGCATTTGTCATTATGGCGTGTTCTACAATCTCGACCATTTTGAAATTACTTGGCCACTATGAAATTTGGCCTTGGACTAATGTGTTTGAACTTTGGATCTCCTGTAGCTTATACTTGCAGAAATTATAAGTCTGGCCCTGTATTTGGATTCTTGCCTTAGCAAAATTTTAGCAAAATTGCATTGACCCACATTTCGCACATTGTCCTTTTCTTGTACTTGTGCGCCATTCGTCTTTTGGCAAATTTCAGCTCTCGAGGTCTCGGCAATTGCAGTTTTCGTAGTTTCACCTTGTTCTTCTTGTGTTTGCTATGTCCCTACTGATTCTTCTCCTTGTTCATCTCCACTGGTTCTTTGATTAGCCAAGGCACTCTCTTTTAACCGCAATACTTGACAGGCTGTCTTCTAGGCCTCCAGAGTTGGATGCCTAATCATTTTAACTTTGTTGTTGCTTTCAATTGATAAACCTTTTTGTATGAGGGATCTTTATACCTCGTAGCCAACTCTTGAATTTTCGCCTGTATTGTGGCTAACCTATTCAAAAATTCAAAAACCTGGGCTTCTTCAATAGGTTCCGACCATAGATCAAATTCTTCTTGGTTATTGCTAATTAGCTCGATCTGGGCTTGGAGCTACTCAATGGTGGAAACGATCTTGTTCATCCCAAAAAATTGGGAACCCAAGACCCTCAATTTCTTTTATTGGAACCATCATCTTTTTGGCCTTTCTTCTTAGTTCTCCAATCAACTCCCATTCCTTTTGCAGCAATTGGTTGCCTTATATTAGCTCTTGGGCTATGTACATTGCCTCATCTAGTCTTTGTTTTTAAATTTTGCCAATTGTAGATTGGATCTTTTGCAAGTCTTACAATAGATTTTGCCTGCTCTATTTTGTCAACAATCTTAGCTTGAGTTTCTATGAGATTTGCACGTGTGGCTTTAACGACTTGCAGGCTGAAAATCAAATAGTTCATGACGAAATTGCAATTATCCACATGTACAAGTCCTTGCAAATCATGCCAGACTGCAATTTTGCTAAGGCAAGAATCTAGATATAGGGCCGGATTTATAATTTTTGCAAGCTACTGGAGATCCAAACACATTAGTCTAGTACCAAATTTTAAATGGCCAAGTCTTTTCAGAATGGTCGGGATTGTAGAAGAAGCCATAATGACAAATGCACCTAGTTGGGTTGGAAAAATGACTAAGTCTTAAAAAGCTTCAGTAAAGCTAGACCTTGGAATCAAGCAATCTCGGACTTTTCAAGTGTTGACGTCACCTGAACCCTCAAAAAAATCCAAGAATTTCAAAGGCCAAAACCACGCGATCCTAGGATTTTCAAGTACTGATGGCACCCAAAGGTTTCAAGAAGTCTGGGCCTGAGAAAAACATGAACTCGGGATTTTCAAGTGATGATGTCACCAAGAGTCTCCAAAAGTTTGGCGTGGGAAAGCAAGAGTTCGGAAGCTAAAAGGGAAGCCCCGAGAAGCACGACCTAGGAAGACTTGAGCCCAAGATTTCTAAGCAATAACATAAGCTAAACTCTCTAAAAATACCGACCTCGCCTCTGAAACGCTTGTTGCAGCCAAACAAGGAGTGGAGAGCTCCCGGAGCTGTCCTTTTCCATAGAGATCGTGCCTGTCAGAAGCTTTAACCTCCCAGTCACTCCTTAACCACTCAAAGCAAAACTATTAAGCTGAAGATGACATCTCTGACAAGTCATTGCAATGACTAGGTATGGTTGTAGAAAATGACAACCAAAGATCCATGGATCTATTGAGGACACATGAACATAATTTTGAAGAAGAGATTTGGACTGGCCACATTACCACAATAGAATCGGAGCAGTTGAGCTGCGTTGATTGATACAGAGCAAGAAAATGACATCCACTCCCCACAAGTGTGCTGCCTAGGATGTCCTTGTCAGGTCTGTAACAAACTTACATTGCAATGCTTGGGCTGACAGATATATTGTAAAGTCATAAATAACTCAAGCCACCTCAATATGAGGGTCAGCTCTTTAGCAATTTGCCTGTTATATGCTGTATATTTTGCTCTACAATCAATATAAGCAAGAAGTTGTTTGGCCTCCATTGAAGATAACGTTTTAGGTTTTTATATGAATGTGAATTGTGTAGCTTTATACATTTTTGCTAATGCTTTATGGTTGATTAATTCTGTTAAGCAAATTCTGCTATAATTTGAATTGTTGTTTGGATTATCTTCCTTAGAGTTCTTGGAATGTTAAAGATGCATAATTTGAGCTTAATGAATTCTGTAATGCTCTATTTAATGGTTGGTCTATTAAGCTTTGTCTTAGTTTGACTGTAGGACATTTGTCTAATGTATTTCATTGTTGTTAAGCTATATCCTGACCATCTTTCAATTAATTTCTAACCCTATCTCCTTCCAACCCTTGCATCTTTGTCTTTAGTCTTAAACCCTTTCTTTATTTTCTTTAGCATTTCAAGGAATCGACCTTCTCCAAAGGTTGACTTAGAAGAAATTCTAGTCATCCAATCTTGATGCGGTCTAAGAATGCATTTTCCACATTAGGCAGATTGACGTCCAAGAGTTCCAATGTATAAATAGTTAAGCCTCAATTGGAACATCATGTAATTACACAACGGACATTATATTTCTTCTTGAATTGGAGTTATTAATGTCTCAGTGTCTTGGAAAGCACATCCTAAAATGGCAAGGAGTTTGGTGCAGATCATGGGAGAACGATTGACGTCCAATGTTTCAATGTATAAATAGTTAAGCCTCAATTGGAGCATCATGTAATTACACAACATACATTATATTTCTTCTTGAATTGGAGTTACTAATGTATGGGTGTCTTGAAGAACGCATCCTAAAATGGCAAGGAGTTTGGTGCAGATCATGGGAGAACTATTTGTGACCATAATTAGGCATATGCCTTGGAACATATCCATGTTTGTGGAAGATTTGGGGCATAAAAAGGACTTAAGAGAATGATCTGCACATTAAGAGGGTTGCTAAAGATAAATTGCTCCACAATATTCATTGGGAAGGAGGGGTTTCTTGATGATTTGTTTGTATGGTCAAAGCAACTTATGTTTGCACATGACTAGGCTGTGGAGAACCTTTAAACTTTTGGTAAATGGAATTCCTTATTCTGAGGTCCACCTGTTCTTGATGTTGCTACAGTGTAACAAGTCCAGGAACAACTTGTTGTGAATAACATGGAAAGTGGGTAGCTTTCCATGACCCCTGGTTTGGGCTTTTGGTTAAAGACCCCATATCCACAAGTACAAGGTTATGAGTAAAAGCCAGACCAGAAAGAATTTGGGGCATTCTAGTGAGGAGATTGTAAAGATCATCTTCTTGAAGCGATCATCTGTGTTCCAAATCCTAAGATAGGGATGCAGAATGATATTCTGCTGATTGGGTGGCAAAAGATAGTTTTCTTAATGTCGTAGTGCATCACCTATATATATATATACCTTTGAACTATTATTTAGTATTTGATTATTCTAATCCTTATGTTAGGGGAGAAATGAGGTCATTATTCGTACAGGTATTCTAATCTTGTTATCAAAACATGCACTGTAAATATTTTCTGTATTAACATACATAACAGAATATTTGCGTCTAATATTCTTCCTCTTATTTTCATTTCTATGATAGTGTCTTGTATCTGGAAACAATCACTGTTTTTATTTTTTTTCAATGAGTTTACACGGGTTTTTATGAGGGGTCCCTGTCCCCTCATACTGAGTGGGGTTTGAACCTTGGACCTCTCAAAGAGAAGCCAAAGCCCTTACCACTGCAGTAAGCTTTCAGCTTGGAAACAATATCACTGTTACTGCAGCAATAATCAATCCTTCACTGTTTGCTTTTTGCAGTGGATTCCTTAACTTTCATATTTCTGATAAACTCAACCTTTTATCCAACAATATAGAACAAACAGGTTGTAAACATTCAACTTTCAGTTGGTTTTTGAAATCTCTCCTTCATATTAAACCGATAATGGCGTGTGGGCAATCTGGTGCATGCCTCATCAACTAGGCCCACATTGCAAGTCTTCATGTATTAGTATTATATTTGACATGTTTGCATTTAGGCCAAAGTCTATTGATGGTCATTGTTATTTCCGTCGACTGGGTGAAGCTTGAAAATGCTTCTATTGCTGAGTTGGAAGCTAGAACAATTGATTTTTCCATAAGGTTAGACTCCAGTGTTTTTATTAATGATGACTGATTTTAATTTGGTAATTGCTCGCTTGGAGGTCTCCATATGGCTGGAGATTAAGGGGTCTTTTCCATGATTGGCCTCATGCATTCAATTTAACCTTTTTCTCTGTTTATTTTATTTTATTTGTCTTGAATAAACCTGATTCTGATCTCCACACAATAATTTCTACATTATGTTTCATTATCAACACTAAAGGTGGAGAAGATAGGAATCCTTTCTTTCAGTTCAACTTTCATTCGAGTTCACATGTTCTTGTTTGTAGAATCCTGTACATATGCAGGTCATGTTTTTGGAAAGCATTGGCATATAATTTTTAAATGAATCAAAACGAGGGTTGTATCAAACTGTGACATGTCCTTGTCCTATATTTTTAGAGGAACAGTAATGTTAATGAGAGGGATACAAAAAAATATAATTTGATAGCGTGAACTTGCTCCTTTTAAATTCTTGGTAGTTGACATGGTAGACTTGGATTTGGCTGGCCCTCATGTTCTCTATTTTTGGGATGTCTGGTCAAAGACGGCTCATTTTGCTTTGTCAAAATATTTTGATCTTGACCTTGATTCAATCGTTGCATCACCAACATACCAATTCACATGCCTGACCATTATGCTCACTTTCTTTTTTGATGGAATTTCTTTTCACATTAATACCTCTTCTGAATGCCTTGTGATGTTGGGTCATTTTCTAAAAAATTGAAAATATGCACTAAAATTGTAGACACTACATGTATTTTGAGGGTTAGCCAAGATTTGAACCCACATGATGAGAAACATGTAACTTTGTATGATTTTTACTCTTTATTTTTTATTTTCTCAAATACTTGTCTATATTCCAATAGTCACTATTTTGATGGTATCAACTTTACCTTATTGATATGTGACTATCAAATTGATATGGTCCTACCTACTATCTTTCAACATAAAATATTGAGTTGCAGGGTTTAATTTCCTCTTATTGTCTTTTCGATCATTGTGTTTTCTAGCATATAATGGTTAACGTTAATTTGATTTGACTATTTGTTTTTAGTTAGATATTGAATTTGGTTTCATTAACACAAACCACAACCAATATAAACCCTTCAGAGATTATTTTAATGCAAGGGAATTATTTGGAAATTTTTTATGGGATTTTCATTTTTATTTGGAATTATTTTTCATGGAGCCCATGGAAAATAGTTTAAATAATTTCTTTGCATGAAAAATTTCATATTAAAGCATACATTAAAGGGTTGATAGATGGAATTCCTTATTCTGAGGTCCAGCTGTTCTTGACATTGCTACAGCGTAAGAAGTCCATGAAAAAGCTGTTGTGAATAACATGGAAAGTGGGTAGCTTGCCATGACCCCTGGTTTGGAATTTTGGTTAAAGACCCCATATCCACAAGTACAATGTTATGGGTAAAAGCCAGACTAGAAAGAATTTGGGGCATTCTAGTGAAGATTTTAAGGATCATCTTCTTGAAGCAATCATCTGTGTTCCAAACCAATCATTCTAAGGGGCATTCTAGTGAAGATTTTAAGGATCATCTTCTTGAAGCAATCATCTGTGTTTCAAACCCTAAGATAGGGATGCAGAGTAATATTCTACTGATTGGGTGACAAAAGATAGTGTTCTTAATGTCATAGTGCATCCCCTCTATATATTAACTTGTGATCTTTGAACTATTATTTAGTATTTGATTATTCTAATTTTTATGTTAGGGAAGAAATGAGGTCATTATTCATACAAATATTCTAATCTATTTTTATCAAAACATGCACTGTAAATATTTTCTGTGTTAACATACATAACAGAATATTTGCATCTAATATTCTTCCTCTTATTTTCATTTCTATGACAACGTCTTTTATCTGGAAAAAATATCACTGTTACTAGAGCAATAATCAATCCTGTACTGTTTGCTCTTGGTAGTGGATTCCTTAACTCTCGCATTTCTGAGAAACTCATCCTTTTATCCAACAATATAGAACAAACAGGTTGTAAACATTCAATATTCAGTTGGTTTTTTAAATCCCTACCCTCCATATTAAACCAATAATGGCTTGTGGGCAATCTGGCGCATGCCTTATCAACTAGGCCTACATTGTAAGTCTTCATGTATGAGTATTACTATTTGAAATGCTTGCATTTAGGCCAAAGTCTACTGATGGTCATTGTTATTTTCATCGACTGGGTGAAGCTTGAAAATGCTTCTATTGCTGATATGGAAGTTGGAAAAAATTGATTTTTTATTAAGGTTAGACTCCAGTTGGTTTTTGAAATCCCTCCCCTTCATATTAAACCAATAATGGCTTGTGGGCTATCTGGTGTATGCCTCATCAACTAGGTCCACATTGCAAGTCTTCATGTATTAGTATTATATTTGAAATGTTTGCATTTAGGCCAAAGTCTATTGATGGTCATTGTTATTTTCGTCGACTGGGTGAAGCTTGAAAATGCTTCTATTGCTGAGTTGGAAGTTAGAACAATTGATTTTTCCTTAAGGTCAGACTCAAGTGTTTTTATTAATGATGACTAATTTTAATTTGGTAATTGCTCGCTTGGAGGTCTCCATATGGCTGGAGATTAAGGGTTCATTTCCATGATTGGCCTCATGCATTCAATTTAACCTTTTTCTCTCTATTTTATTTGTCTTAAATAAACCTGATTCTGATCTCCACACAATAGTTTCTACATTATGTTTCATTATGGACATGAAAGATGGAGAAGATAGGAATCCTTTCTTTCAGTTGAACTTTCATTGGAGTTCACATGTTCTTGTTTGTAGAATCCTGAACATTGGCATATAATTTTTAAAGGAATCAAAACAAGGGGTTATATCATACTGTGACATGTCCTTGTCCTATATTTTTAGAGGAACAGTGATATTAATGAGAGGGATACAACAAAATATTATTTGATAATGTGAACTCGCTCCTTTTAGATTCTTGGTAGTCGACATGGTAGGCTTGGATTTGGCTGGCCCTCAGGTTCTCTATTTTTGGGATGCCTGGTCAAAGAAGGCTCCTTTTACTTTGTCAAAATGTTTTCATCTCCACCTTGATTCAATCCTTGCATCACTAACATACCAATTGCCTGACCAGTATGCTTACTTTCATTTTTTGAGAGAATTTCATTTTACATTAATACCTCTTCTGAATGCATTTTGATGTGGTGTGATTTTCTAAAAAAATGAAAATGTGCGCTAAAATTGTATACACCACATGCATTTTGAGGGTTAGCCAAGATTTGAACCCACATGATGAAGAGCATGTAACTCTGTATGATTTTTACTTTTTATTTTTAATTTCTCAAATACTTGTCTATATTCCAATAGTCACTATTTTGATGCTATTGACTCTACCTAATCAATATTTGACTATCAAATTGATATGGTCATACATATTATCTTTCCACATAAAATATTAAGATGCAGGGTTTAATTTCCTATAATTGTCTTTTGGACCATTGTGTTTTCTAGCATATAATGGTTAATGTTAATTTGATTTGACTATTTGTTTTTAGTTAGATGTTGAATTTGGTTTCATAAACAGAAACCACAATCAATATAAACCCTTCAGAGATTATTTTAATGCAAGGGAATTATTTGGAATATTTTTTATGGGATTTTCATTTTTATTTGGATTTATTTTTCATGGAGCCCATGAAAAATAGTTTAAATAATTTCTTTGCGTGAAAAATCTCATATTAAAGCATACATAAATGGGTTGTCTTGCATTGTAATAATTATCAAATATAGCAGTTGATCCAATTGTAGTAGGGGTTGCTCGAGATCACTAAAGGTGTCAAGATCCAACAGAAGCTAATATAAAAATGTCTTTTTAGTCAAGTGCCTCCTTGTAATTCCACGCTATAGCCTGGCACCGTGTAGTGTCAATATCTTTCTTCAACTCCTGACACTAGACGCTAATCTAGCACCAACTCAATGCTTGTGCTAAGATAGTGTCAAGCATAAACACTTAGTGCTAGCTTCAAATGCAACAAAATATAATTGAGTTGTCAGCATCTAGTGCTAGAAGATTTGCACTATTTGTCAGCGCACATTATCAACCCTCTCTTCTACCTTGCACCTCAAAAAGACACAAAAGCCTGTAGTGTGATTATTATAATTTTCTTCTTGTAACTAGAGGAAGTTGTATTGTCTCCATTTTCTAAGGAATCTTGTAATTGTATTTTACACATAAATAGTTAGGTGTTAGTATAGATGACTCTTCTTACACACTCTTCCATTCAGCTAAAGAATATAATTATGATTTTGTTGTTAAGACTAGGAAAGTAAAGGAGAAATCAAAGTTTCATGATATTCAATGTCAATAAATGACCATTGCAACTCAATGCCAACAACCTATAATCTAAGTTTTGTTATAGTGACCAACTTGACCACATAAGTGCATTGTATTTTGCAGTTCATTCATATTTGCACTATCTATAAATGAAGTTGTCCATTCATTTACATAGTTTTCGGTTTTCTGGCATTTTCTAATCAACATCCCTTCTTTATTGTTTTTCTTTTCTATCTAATGCCCTGTGGTATGAAGAAGAGCTTATTTTACCCCCCCTTTGTTGCACAATTTTAAAGCATAACTCACTAGGCTTCGCAAAGACTAGGGGAGTTATCCTATGCAACATGTCTTTAATCCCTTGTGATGTGGATCATTTTTAGAAGTGTTGAGTTTCAAGATTTTGTGTTTTGTCAACAACTCCTATTTTTGCAATTTGGCAAATCCTTTGCTTAAGTACCAACCTTTTAGTAAGCTCCATTGTTAAATGTCCACTCATACATGCTCATGGTACAAGGATGAATGCATGTCACCAGGTTTCGTGTATGGGCATCGAGAATAACTTCATTTGCATGCAAAGACGGTTGAATTTGCAAAGTCATCTTTTAGTTGAAGACCCCATATATGCATAAGCCCATCAAGGATACATTGGATGAAAATATATTAACTTTGTTTGGGCAAATTCGTAACGTCATGACTTAGATGGGTTCAACTACCTCTATCCTTGCCTCTTTCCAAAACCATAGTTCTTTGAGAGTGCAAATGAATATCAACAAGTTAGTCTTCTAAGCCAAGATTAACACCAAGAAGTTGGGTACTTGGATCTAGTCATTATTGTCATGTTCTTTTTCTAATAGACTCATTGATGTCTATAAGATCTCTTTTGGAGTATAGATGTCCAAAACTGTTTTGTGATGATGAAAACCAACAATGCACAAAATGACACAAGTCTTGATTTGGTTGACACCTAGAAGAAATCCCTTGACATTGTGTGCACTCTTTCTACCCCTTGAACCACTATGAAGACAAATACATGCATTTCTAGCAGTTGCACCTGGAAATGTAAGAAAGGATTCCAATGATCAATTCCATTACTATAAAGTTTATTTTAAGCAAGGTGAAAATATAATTTGATTTGTTAACAGTTCAAAAACTTCTTTTACAAGTTATAATCTTATAGTAATCGAGATAGACTTAATACAAAACAAAACATCCCTCCCATCACATCAAAGTCCCCAGAGTGCAAGAAAGAGAATCTTTGGATGCCCCAAACTTTACATATGCAAGTGACTAGGAGAAAACATTTGCACACTAATCTTGACTAGGGCAAAATTGGAGTTGGGTATCGTGTTGTTGAACATGTTCATGAATGAAGTGGCATTGAACCTTAATGTGTTTCTTGCACCTGTGGAATATTGGATTATGAACAATTATTAGAACACCTTAATTTTTAGGTACAAAATTGTTGGTTGCTTTTGTTGTACTCCCATTCAAGCCAATAAGCGACATACTCATATCACTTCATAGGCAACTCCACGACAATTCTTGTTGCTTGATAATCTACCTTAGAAAGGAACAAGCAACGATACGGTGTTTCTTACATCCTTGAGAAATTGGAATAGATCCCAAAAAACAAACAGATACATATTTAGATCTCCTATCATTGATGGATCATGCATAGTTTGTATTTGTGTAATTAATCAATAAGAAGTGATTGTTCTTCTTGTATTCTAGACCATACTCTACCATACCATGAACATACCTCAACACTCATTTTTTCGGCTTCCAATGACACATATTTGGTTCCCATGTGAATCATGAAAGATGATTGATAACATGGTTGATATTTGGTTTGGTGTAAGTTAGATAAATAAGACCCTAGATTAACTATCAATAGAGAGTTGCATTCACTTGAGGTAGTGAGTTTTCACGAGACAATTGTAGTCTTATCCCCATGGATGTCAACATGGGCTTACAATTTGTCATTAGAAACCTCTTGAGCAAAGTCTTGGCATATTTCATTCACATGATGAAGATTTGATTCTGTTTAACACATTTCCAAACCAAGGGTCATGGCAAATGACTTTTTAAGGACATTTTTGTTGCATCAATCAAATTTTTCGAATTGCTCACGAGATCAAGTTGTCAACATATATAATAACAATCACAACCTTCCCCTAGTTTTTTTAGGTAAAGATAAAGCATATGGATTAAAATAGAACTTAGTGTCACACAAGATATTCATCTATCTTGGTATACAAACTCTATGAGCTCATTTGAGACCGTAGGGAGGTTTGATGAGTCTACATACCTTCTTTTCCTGAGTAGATATAACCAAGATCTTCAATTGGATTGCATAGACATCCTTCTTCAAGTTTCCATCGAGGAGAGCATCCTTTATGTCCATCCAGTGGAGCTTCCATCTAAACTAAGCAACCATAATAGAGACCATTCAAATAGTTTTTGTCTTAGTTGTGGGAAAAAAATCTCATTATAGTCGATGCCTTCCTCTTGTGCAAAGCCCTTTGCCACAAGTGTTGCCTTGTATTTATCTATGTTTCTTTTTAAGCGAAATAAGTATGTATTATAGGTGGGACACAATTACAAAATATGCATACACATTCACATTAGATAGGATCAAGGGTTGGGTAACCAATTATCCCAAATCATGCTTTTCTTGACTTTGATAGGGTCTTCTTCCTTCTTTTCCTATAGTTCCTCCTTTTGTATGTTCTGCTTGATCCACACTTATTGTATGCGTTGATTGTTCTAGTTGTATTGCGTGTGGCTTTACATGTTTTATTAGTGTTGCATGTTTGGATGTCATTGCGAGTCCGACGACACTGCATAATCCACTATCACTTAGTATTTGACTATCGCTACATGTTTCTCAGGTGCTGCATGTTCCGATGGTGCTACTCGTTCATCCAACACTACATATTCCACTGCGGCTACATATTCTCTTGTTGTTGCATATTCACTTGACATTGCAAATTTAGTTAGCACAACCTATACTATTGATGTTGTAAATTTAGTTAGTGTTGTCCGTCGTACTGGTATTGCATGCTTTTCTATCGTGGTAAGTTCGATTAGTGTTGGATGTTCAACTGATGCTATAGATCGTTTGGTTGACATATCTTTAGTACTCATTCCCTTAATCGGGTTCCTTTATTGGCCAATTGATTTGCTCTTTTATTTAGATTCCTAGGGATGTGTTCAAATTGAATATGGTCAAAATTAAGGTTGATTTCCTTCACTTCTTGATACACTCTTTAAAGCCAAATAGATTTTGGCTTAACTTTGTTGTTAAAGTTGTTAATAACTAATTGAGAGGCCCCCTACACTTTAAGTTGTTTGATTTCCTTTTCTACTGCCAACTCCATTCCTGTCTTGAGGGCATGAAAATTTTCAAAATTGTTAGTGTTAGAGCTAATCAATTGAAAGTAAAACCATACCTCCTTGCCATATTCATTGATGATTGTTCCCCTTGTGCTAGAAAAGTTGAGGTTGCCTTTGGAAGCCTCGTCAAAATTCAAAAGGTATTTGGTGCTTATCTTTTCTTTAGGAAGTGGTTTTGAGGTTCTTTTTTAATATTGCATGGATAGGCTTTGATAGTATCCCTAACTAGACATTGGATTTTGACCATGGTTCTATATATTGGGAGCTTCTTATTTCAAAATTTTCTTGTTCCTACTATTCTATATTCCCCCAGAGAAAATATATGGGGATGATTTTCCAAGTTTGGAGCATGGATTTATCATTTTTAATTTCTATAGATAGGAAGGGATTTCTAAAAGATATGAACTCAGGTATTGAAGAGAGTATGGGGTCTTCACTCCAACCAAGAAGGCCTTCATGAAGCTTGGTCCATACTACTCTAGAGAAGGGGCATGACAACACTAAATGAGCTTTACTTTCTTCTTGATTATAACATAAGAAACAAATACATGGACTCGAAAATCCTAATTTTTTTAGGTCATCCTAAGTAAGTTGACGATTATGGCAAGCAATCCAGAGAAAGAAGTTGATCTTTGAGATCGAGCATGGAGTCCAAATCAGATTCCAAGTAATGTTTTTTGCAAAACTGGGATTGATTATGGAATTATATCCCTTGTTTACAATAAGATCTCCATATGATTAAATGTGTTTTTAGCATAAGATGACAGTCTTTCAATTAATTGAGATTTAACCATCTACTAATTAGGTTATAAATTTGCAAGAAGGCCAAGTTCTTCATTTTTCAAGTTCTCATTGTGCATGATGAAATTAAGAGTTTTGAAATTATTGTCATTTAGATACTCCTATAGTGAAGGCTCTATTTGCAGTCTTAAATTTCCTATAATCTTATGAGAGAGAAAGACTTATTTACCAGAGATAGAATTCCATGATAATTGTTGGCTTTTTAAGCCATACTACCACAAAACATCACAGGTCCCAATATAAAATAGCCACAATATTAAAGGTCAAAATAATCTTATAATAAGTAGAATAATATATGAGCAAATTAATATGTATATCAAGGATTATATAATAAATCAAATAACATTCATTTATATACTGAAATTTGAATTTAAATAGCCTGAATCATTCATGAACTATGCATCTCAAAATTTTGTATACAAGCTTTACCCTGTAATCTCACTTGGATTATCCTTTGATTGTAAATTGGCTTATATATTTCTCATGGAGTATTGTCTCCATAATATAGCCACAATAATGTGACTCTTCAAGTACTTGACTATTGCTCTCCATATGCCAAGTCTCATGACTCTTGGCTTATCATCTTGCCACTTGCATACTAGATGAACACTTGACTCTACAACACTTGCACACATCTACATGCGCTCCTAATCTAGGATGTGCACATCTTCACATTACATATTTTCACTCTTACATACAAGACACTTGTGCACATTCTCTCTTACATAACACTTGTGAAGAACACAAGCTTATACTAAGAGGGGGGTGAACAATATAAGAGCACTTTACTTTTCTTTACAAATCAATATTATGCAATGTATAGATAGTAATATCAACAATAGTAATCAAAGCAATGCACAAATCATCACACACAATAGAGACACCAATTTAACGTGGTTCACCCAAAGATGGCTACCTCCACGGAGAAAATATTTCTTCTAAATATTTATCAAATAATCTCTTTGGGAATCCTTCCCAATTACAATGTTTATGGACCTCTGTCCAAAGGAGATGTTGATCCCCTAAATCTACTTTGTGGATCTCTATCCATAGGAGAACTCCTCCTCTGCTCTGGCTGGTGATCGTCTAGAAGACTACTGCCTCAACTCCATTGGCTTGTGGATCTCTCTCCACTGATGACTCTTGTCCTCACTCAGAAGACCTCTCCTCACTGCCCTGGCTGATGGATCTCTATCCATTGGAGACTACTGTCCTCTCCGCTCTGTCACCTCCAAAGTTCTGTCTCAAATATGTCCTAAACACAGTCCAGTCGGTCTAGCACAAATATGCTCAACAAGTCCACTCAAATCTGCACTAAACATAGTCTAGTCGGTCTAGCACAAATCTGCTCAACAAGTCCACTCAAATTTGCACTAAACACAGTCCAGTCGGTCTAGCACAAATCTGCTCAACAAGTCCACTCAAATCTGCACTAAACACAGTCCAGTCGGTCTAGCACAAATATGCTCAACAGGTCCACTTAGAACCTGCTCAAATATGCTCAACAGGTCCACTCAAAACCTACTAATATCTGCTCAACAGGTCCACTCAGAATATGCTCAAATTTGCTCAATAGGTCCACTCAGAACCTGCTCAAATCTGTTCAACAGGTCCACTGAGAACCTATCCAAATATGCTCAACAGGTCCATTTAGAACCTGCTCAAATCTGCTCAACAGGTCGACTTAGAACCTGCTCAAATCTGCTCAATAAGTCCTCTCTAGAACTTAACCAAATATGTATTGTAAGCTTCTACAAAAGCTCACACAAAATCAGTCCACGAGTCTTCTCAAAGACTTGCCTCAAATTTGCTTCACAAGTCCACACATAGAACTTGTCCAATCTCATAGAAGCATAAAGAGAATTGTTAGAGACTCAATATGTTCTACTCTCAATGCTCAATTACTTTCTCAACTTACTCAATCTCATAGAAGCATAAAGAGAATTGTTAGAGACCCAATAAGTTCTATACTCAATGCTCAATCACTTTCTCAACTCACTCAATCTCATAGAAGCATAAAGAGAATTGTTACAGACTCAATATGTTCTATACTCAATGCTCAATCACTTTCTCAACTCACTCAATCTCATAGAAGCATAAAGAGAATTGTTAGAGACTCAATATGTTCTATACTCAATGCTCAATCACTTTCACAACTCAAATCATAATGTAGAATAGTTTGTTTTATGGAACTTGAACAATCATTTCATACAACCACTTGACTAGGCTCAACCAACTCAACTCAATCAATTGCTTAATGAAACTCCCATTTCTCACAAACCCTAGTCCAAGCATATATCAACCAACTCAAAATGTTTCCAACAATGCTCAACAACAAATCTCACATAACAATGATACTCATGTTCTTTTCAAAAACCCTAGTTCAAGTTCTTTGCACAATAAATCATTTCAACAACAATGCTTATAAATCAACCCTTGGTTGAGTTGATTGATTGAGGAATAATAACAATGATACCTTTGGGTTTATGAAATATAATTAAACTTTATAAAACCCACTTTTATTTATAAAATATTATAATGAAAATTATAAATATTTTATTTGGGGTTTTCACCATATCACTTTAATATTATAATAAAAATTATTATATCTTTTTGATGCCTTGGATAAATTGCTTCCTTGGGAGAATTAAACCATCTTTTGACCCATTCTCTTGGATGTAAAATATAGATATTTTAACCCATCATGAATTTCATTAAACTCCCACTTGCACTTGGGCTGAGCTATCACCTGGCACCTTGACATCAATGACAACTAATTTTGGACATCAATGACAATTGCTCAAAATGTCCAACAATCTCCCCCTTTGTCATTGATGGCAACCCAAAAACGTTTTACCAAAAACTTGACTTCTTATGTGCTGATCCCCCTGGCTCAATGCTCTCTCAAATATCAAATTTCTCCCCTATACTCAAATCTCTCTCCCCCTTTGACATCAATGGCAAACGGTCACCTTTGGGGCTCGGGACTAATATTGAGCCTCTTAGCTTAGCCTCTCCCCCACCTTCTGTTAAGGTGGTTAATTATGGGGTGGGAGTATTTCTACTCCCAGAAAGCACTGTTCTTTACATTTATTCTCTTCTTTTATTTTCTAAATTTTTTGAATCCTCTGATTGTTTCAATTCGTGTCTATGTTGATGTCCATGTCATCATTCCTGTTCCTGTTCACATCAATGTTCCTGTTCCTGTTCCTGTTCACATCAATGTTCTTGTTCCTGTTCCTGTTTATGTTCAAGATCCTGTTCATACCTGTCTCTGGAATGTCTACTCTACACCACTTTGCTGTATGACCATCATAATTGCACTTAAAACACTTAATGTTATTATTCTTTGGAGGTGCAAATGTCTTAGGATTTCTCCTAGTGAAGCCATATCTTCTTCTGTCATGAACGTTGCAATTCAATGCCTTGTGACCAAACTGATTACATGAGTAACAATACCCAATGAAAAAGCTGTCTGTTACCATATTCCTATTTTTCATGTGTCTTGCATTATGAAGCCATGTGCCCAAACCTGTGACATGAAAAGCATCTTCCATTGAAGCTAACTTGCCTTGACCTCATTGGTATCCTATTCTGGTTGCTGTCCCATTTGTATCTTCTTTGTGCACTATTCCTGTTTTTGTTGAATTCTCTATTGTCCAACCCATCCTCTGATGTCTCACTTTCTTTTACACTGTCTTCTTTTGAAGTATCTTCATCTGAGTTTTTTTCTCCTTCAAAACTTGAAGTTGACTCTCCTTCTTGTTTTTTTTGAACCTGTTCAAATCCAAGACCTATTTTGCTTGATGTAGTCTTTTGAGTCTTGATGAACTTATCCAAGTTCTTTGAGCTGTTTTTAAACCCTTTCATCTTGATCTTGGAGTACTTTAGGTCTTATCTTAGTAGTGCCACTTCTTGTGCTAACTTCTCACATTCCAAGATCTTTGCTTCTAACTTATCTTTGAACCTTTTTGCCTTAGCCTTTGATTTCTCTAAATCCTCTATAAGCAATATTATTTGTTCATCACATTACTGAAATCGAATTTCAAGTTTAGAGTGTTGCTTCCTTACCTTATTTACAGTGTTGAGGGCTTAGATAAGTTCTCCCTTGAGATCATAACCATTCTCTTCTGAATAATCCTCTATTTGTTTACCTTTGTCCACATCTTTACTCTCTTTTGGCTTATCTTCTATAGGATCACGTACTTCTTCTAATGCCATTAGAAGATTTTCATCTAGTCCTTCAAGTGCATTCTCATACTCAATCACTAAAGTTATAACCATCCCTTGTACAATCATCTTCAAGATGTCCAAAGTTACCACATCTAAAACACTTGAGAATAACTGAAGTTTTCTTAACTGGTTATTTTTCTTCAATCATAAACAAAACTTCATCTCTATCATTGTCTCAAACACTAGCATCACTATCACTTGAGTACTTACTTACATTATCCGCATAGTAGCTCCTCTTTTGTCTTTGAATTTTTTTTTTTCCTTTTATGCTTTGTCCATCCTTGCCTTTCTTCTGATGCTTATCTTGCCTATATATTTATGATTCCTTGTATTTGTGATCCTGTTTTTCTTCACCATTTTTGTTCTTTGGTTCTCGAAAATCTGTTGCAAAATGTCCATACTTTCCACAATTGAAACACTTAACAGATCTTAGATCTATGGATCTTCTGCAACCTTTATTTCTTCTACCATAATTAGCTTCTTCATCACTGGATGAATCACTTCTTGATTCTGACTTCTTACCCTTTGTCTTAATGGTTGTTTTGAATGATGCTTCCTTCTAGGACATAAGATCTTTTGTTCTTATCTCAAATGCTGTGAGCATACCAAGCAACTTATCTCTTGTCAAAGTGTCACCATATATTGATACTTCTATAGCAGAAACTTGTTCACTGAATATTTTTGGAAGAGATCTTAAGACTTTATCACAAAAATCAGATTCATCAATCTTCATACCAAGTCCTTGCATATCATTAACAACCTCATAAATTCGAATTAGGTAAGCATTAGTATTTTCTTCTTCGTTCATTCTTAATTCTTCAAGTTGTCTTTTGAGATTTTGACTCTTTGCTTTCTTGACACTTTATCTCCTTCATAAATGTTTTGCAATTTATCCCATATTTCTTTTGCAGTGTTACAATGCATAACTTTCATAGAATCTATTCTACGCAAACCTATCACAAGTGCATTCATTGCTTTTGAATTATAGTGCTGTAGAAGCTTACCTTCCTTATATGTAGGAGGATTGATTAAGGGATTGTATCCAAATTCCACTGATTTTCAAATTTTATTGCCAAGAACCATTAGGTAGATCTTCATCATCATACTCCAATACATATAGTCACTTCCATCGAATACTGGTGCTGAATTATTTGAGGACACTTCCGTAGGATCCATTGTGTTCTTGTTAGCTTTTCATTCAAGCTGTTAAACTCTTATGAAGGCATCCGCTATGATAGCAATTGAAGAACACAATATTATACTAAGAGGGGGGGTGAACAATATAAGAGCACTTTTTACTTTTCTTTCCAAATCAATATTATGCAATGTATATATAGCAATATCAACAACAGTAATCAAAGCAATGCATAAATCATCACACACAATAGAGACACCAATTTAATGTGGTTCACTCAAATATGGCTACCTCCACGGAGAAAATATTTCTTCTAAATATTTCTCAAATAATCTCTTTGAGAATATTTTCCAATTACAATGCTTATGGACCTCTGTCCAAAGGAGATGCTAATCCCCTAAATTTGGTTTGTGGATCTCTATCCACAGGAGAACTCATCCTCCGCTCTAGCTGGTGATCCTCTAGAAGAATACTGCCTCAATTGCATTGGCTTGTGGATCTCTCTCCACTAAAGACTCTTGTCCTCACTTAGAAGACCTGTATTCACTACCCTGGCTGATGGATCTCTATCCACTGGAGACTATTGTCCTCTCTGCTCTATCACCTCTAAAGCTCTGTCTCAAATCTGTAATAAACACAGTCCAGTTTGTCTAGCACAAATCTGCTCAACAAGTCCTCTCAAATTTGCACTAAACATAGTCTAGTCAGTCTAACACAAATCTGATCAACAAGTCCACTCAAATTTGCACTAAACACAGTCTAGTCGGTCTAGCACGAATCTGCTCAACAAGTTCACTCAGAACTTGCTCAAATCTGCTCAACAGGTCCACTCAAAACCTGCTCAAATATGCTCAATAGGTCCACTTAGAACCTACTCAAATATGCTCAACAGGTCCACTCAGAACCTGCTCAAATTTGCTCAACAAGTCCACTCAGAACCTGCTCAAATCTGCTTAACATGTCCACTCAGAACCTGTCCAAATCTGCTCAACATTTACAAGCTTATACAAGATTTACCTGTAATCTCACTTGGATTATCCTTTGATTGTAAATTGGATTATATATTTCTCATGGAGTATTGTCTCCATAATATAGCCATAATAATGTGACTCTTCATGTACTTGACTATTGCTCTCCATATGCCAAGTCTCATGACTCTTGGCTTATCATCTTGCCACTTGCATACTCGATAAACACTTGACTCTACAACACTTGCACGCATCTACGTGCGCACCTAATCTAGGACACTTGTGCACTTCTAAACATTACATATTTTTACTCTTACATACAAGACACTCGTGCACATTCTCTCTTACATGACACTTGTGAAGAACACAAGCTTATACTGAGAGGGGGTTTGAATAGTATAAGAGCATTTTTTACTTTTCTTTCCAAATAAATATTATGCAATGTATAGATAACAATATCAACAACAGTAATCAAAGCAATGCACAAATCATCACACACAATAGAGACACCAATTTAACGTGGTTCACCCAAATATGGCTACCTCCACGGAGAAAATATTTCTTCTAAATATTTATCAAATAATCTCTTTGGGAATCCTTCCCAATTACAATGTTTATGGATCTCTGTCCAAAAGAGATGCTGATCCCCTAAATCTGGTTTGTGGATCTCTATCCACGGGAGAACTCCTCCTCTGCTCTGGCTGGTGATCCTCTAGAAGACTATTGCCTCAACTACATTGGCTTGTGGATCTCTCCCCACTGAAGACTCTTGTCCCCACTCAGAAGACCTCTCATCACTACCCTGGCTTATGGATCTCTATCCACTGGAGACTACTGTTCTCTCTGCTCTGTCACCTCCAAAGCTTTGTCTCAAATTTATACTAAACACAGTCTAGTTGGTCTAGCACAAATTTGCTCAACAAGTCCACTCAAATCTGCACTAAACATAGTCTAGTCGGTCTAGCACAAATCTGCTCAACAAGTCCACTCAAATATGCACAAAACATAGTCCAATCGGTCTAGCACAAATTGGCTCAACAAGTTCACTCAGAACTTGCTCAAATCTGCTCAACAGGTCCACTCATAACCTGCTCAAATATGCTCAACAGGTCCACTCAAAAATTTCTCAAATCTGGTCAACATGTCCACTCATAACCTGCTCAAATATTCTCAATAGGTCCACTCAGAACCTGTCCAAATCTGCTCAACAGGTCCACTCAGAACCTTTCCAAATCTGCTCAACAGGTCCACTCAAAACCTGCTCAAATTTGCTCAACAAGTTCACTCAAAACCTGCTCAAATTTGCTCAACAAGTTCACTCAGAACTTGCTCAAATCTTCTCAATAAGTCCTCTCTAGAACTTAACCAAATTTGTATTGTAAGCTTCTACAAAAGTTCACACAAACTTAACCAAATTTGTATTGTAAGCTTCTACAAAAGTTCACACAAAATCAGTCCACAAGTCTTCTTAAAGACTTGCCTCAAATATACTTAACAAGTCCACACATAGAACTTGTCCAATCTCATAGAAGCATAAAGAGAATTGTTAGAGACTCAATATGTTCTACTCTCAATGCTCAATTACTTTCTCAACTTACTCAATCTCATAGAAGCATAAAGAGAATTGTTAGAGACTCAATATGTTCTATACTCAATGCTCAATCACTTTCTCAACTCACTCAATCTCATAGAAGCATAAAGAGAATTGTTAGAGACTCAATATGTTCTATACTCAATGCTCAATCACTTTCTCAACTCACTCAATATCATATAATTATAAAGAGAATTGTTAGAGACTCAATATGTTCTATACTCAATGCTCAATCACTTTCACAACTCAAATCATAATGTAGAATAGTTTGTTTTATGAAACTTGAACAATCACTTCATACAACCACTTGACTAGGCTCAACCAACCCAACTCAATCAATTGCTTAATGAAACTCCTTTTTCTCACAAACTCTAGTCTAAGCATATATCAACCAACTCAAAATGTTTCCAACAATTCTCAACAACAAATCTCACACCTTCCAAAGACTCTCCTTCCACTTGAGGTTTCTTCTCCTTTAAAACTTGAAGTTGACTCTCCTTCCTATTTCTTTTGAACCTGTTCAAATCCAAGACCTGTTTTGCTTGATGTAGTCTTTTGAGTTTTGATGAACTTATCCATGTTCTTTGAGCTGTTTTTAAATCCTTTCATCTTGATCTTGGAGTCCTCTAAGTCTTCTTTTAGTAGTGCCACTTCTTGTGCTAACTTCTCACATTCCAAGATATTTGCTTCTAACTTATCTTTGAACCTTTTTGCCTTAGCCTTTGATTTTTCTAAATCCTCTATAAGCAATATTATTTCTTCATCACATTCTTGAAATCGAATTTCAAGTTTAGAGTGTAGCTTCTTTACCTTCTTTATGGTGTCAAGGGCATAGATGAGTTCTCCCTTGAGATCATAATAATTCTCTTCTGAATAATCCTCTATTTGTTTGCCTTTGTCCACATATTTACTTTCTTTTGACTTATCTTCTATAGGATCACTTACTTCTTCTTCTAATGCCACTAGAAGATTTTCATCTAGTCCTTCAAGTGCATTCTCATACTTATCATCACTAAATATATAACCATCCCTTGTACAATCATCTTCAAGATGTCCAAAGTTACCACATCTAAAACACTTGAGAATAACTGGAGTTTTCGTAATTGGTTCTTTTTTTTCAATCATAAACATAACTTCATCTCTATCATTGTATGAAACACTAGCATCACTATCACTTGAGTACTTAATTGCATAATCCGCATAGTAGCTCCTCTTTTGTCTTTGAAATAACTTATTTCCTTGTCTGCTTTGTCTATCCTTACCTTTCTTATGATGCTTATTCTGCCTATATCTTTTTGATTCCCTGTATTTGTGATCCTGTTTTTCTTCACCATTGTTGTTCTTTGGTTCTCGACAATATGTTGCAAAATGTCCATACTTTCCACAATTGAAACACTTAACAGATCTTAGATCTATGGATCTTCTGCAACCTTTATTTCTTCTACCATAATTAGCTTCTTCATCACTAGATGACTCACTGCTTGATTTTGACTTCTTACCCTTTGTCTTATTGGTTGTTTTGAATGCTGCTTCTTTCTGGGACAGGATCTTTTATTCTTATCTCAAATGCTGTGAGCATACCAAGCAACTTATCTCTTGTCAAAGTGTCACCATCTATTGATACTTCTATAGCAGAAACCTATTCACTGAATCTTTTTGAAAGAGATCTTAAGACTTTATCACAAACATCAGATTCATAAATCTTCATACCAATTCCTTGCATATCATTAACAACCTCATAAATTCAAATTAGGTAAGCACTAATATTTTTCTCTTCGTTCATTCTTAATTCTTCAAGTTGTCTTTTGAGATTTCGACTCTTTGCTTTCTTGACACTTTTATCTCCTTCATATATGTTTTGCAATTTATCCCACATTTCTTTTGCAGTGTTACAATGCATAACTTTCATAGACTTTGTTCTACGCAAACCTCTCACAAGTGCATTCATTGATTTTGAATTATATTGCTGTAGAAGCTTACCTTCCTTATCTGTAAGAGGATTGATTAAGGGATTGTATCCAAATTCCATTGATTCCTAAATTTCATTGCCAAGGTCCATCGAGTAGATCTTCATCATCATACTCCAATACATATAGTCACTTCCATTGAATACTGGTGCTGAATTATTTGAAGACACTTCCTTAGGATCCATTGTGTTTTTGTTAGCTTTTCCTTCAAGATGTTAAACTCTTATGAAGGCACCCACTATGATACCAATTGAAGAACACAAGCTTATACTGAGAGGGGGGTGAACAATATAAGATCACTTTTTACTTTTCTTTCAAAATAAATATTATGCAATGTATAGATAGCAATATCAACAACAATAATAAAATGAATGCATAAATCATCATACACAATAGAGACACCAATTTAACGTGGTTCATCCAAATATGGCTCCCTCCACGGAGAAAATATTTCTTCTAAATATTTCTCAAATAATCTCTTTGGGAATCCTTTTCAATTGCAATGTTTATGGACCTCTGTCAAAATGAGATGTTGATCCTTTAAATCTGTTTTGTGGATCTCTATTCACACGAGAACTCCTTCTCTGCTCTGGTTGTTGATCCTCTAGAAGACTACTGCCTCAACTGCACTGGCTTATGGATCTCTCTCCACTTAAGACTCTTGTCCTCACTCAGAAGGCTTGTCCTCACTGCCCTGGCTGATGGATCTCTATCCATTGGAGACTGCTGTCCTCTCTGCTTTGTCACCTCCAAAGCTCTGTCTCAAATCTGTACTAAACACAGTCTAATCGGTATAGCACAAATATGCTCAACAAGTCCACTCAAATCTGCATTAAACATAGTCTAGTCGGTCTAGCACAAATTTGCTCAATAAGTCCACTCAAATCTGCACTAAATACAGTCCAATCGGTCTAGCACAAATCTGCTCAACAAGTTCACTCAAATCTGCACTAAACACAATTCAGTCGGTCTAGCATAAATATTCTCAACAGGTCCACTCAGATGCTTAAATATGCTCAACAGGTCCACTCAGAACCTGCTCAAATATGCTCAACAAGTCCACTCAAAACCTACTCAAATCTTCTCAACAGGTCCACTCAGAACCTGTCCAAATATGCTCAACAGTTCCACTCAGAACCTATCCAAATATGCTCAACAGGTCCACTCAGAACCTGTCCAAATCTGCTTAACAAGTCCACTCAAAACCTACTCAAATCTGCTCAACAGGTCCACTCAGAACTTGCTCAAATCTGCTCAATAAGTCATCTCTATAACTTAACCAAATCTGTATTGTAAGCTTCTACAAAAGCTCACACAAAATCAGTCCACAAGTCTTCTCAAAGACTTGCCTCAAATCTTCTTAACAAGTCCACACATAGAACTTGTCAAATCTCATAGAAGCATAAAGAGAATTATTAGAGACTCAATATGTTTTACTCTCAATGCTCAATTACTTTCTCAACTTACTCAAACTCATAGAAGCATAAAGAGAATTGTTAGAGACTCAATACGTTTTATACTCAATGCTCAATCACTTTCTCAACTCACTCAATCTCATAGAAGCATAAAGAGAATTGTTAGAGACTCAATACGTTCTATACTCAATGCTCAATAACTTTCTCAACTCACTCAATCTCATAGAAGCATAAAGAGAATTTTTAGTGACTCAATATATTCTATACTCAATGCTCAATCACTTTCACAACTCAAATCAGAATGTAGAATAGTTTGTTTTATGGAACTTGAACAATCACTTCATACAACCACTTAACTAGGCTCAATCAACTCAACTCAATCAATTCCTTAATGAAACTCCCCTTTCTCACAAACCCTAGTTCAAGCATATATCAACCAACTCGAAATGTTTCCAACAATGCTCAACAACAAATCTCACATAACAATGATACTCATATTCTTTTCAAAAACCCTAGTTCAAGTTCTTTGCACAATAACTTGTTGAGCAAGGTGCAGCGACAGTATTGTCATTGTTGTCAACACAGTCAGATAGATCGGTTGATGCAGTGGACTGGAGTTCGGGAGGTTATTCGGAGTATGTACGGTGATGTTAAATGCTTATGAGGATGTTTTTGATGTTTGGGTGAAGTTGTTATGGGTTGTTTGTGCAAAGTTGAAAAAATCGTCATGTTGTGGCTGCTCCACAACGTACCCCAAAATTGGGGACCCACCTTTTTGCATATTTTCCAAGAAGACCGAAGTGGCCCATATGCTAAAGATCAAAGAAAAAGCAAAACACCGCAAAGAAAAAAAGTGTCGCGATATCGCGACATGTTGCATTTTCGCGGCCAAAGAAAGAGAAAAAGCAAGAAGAAAAAGTGTCGCGATATCGCGACATGTTGCATTTTTGTGGCCAAAAGAGAAGAGAAAGAACAAGAAAGAAAAAGTGTCGCGATATCGTGACATGTTGCATTTTCGTGGCCAAAAGAGAAGAGAAAGAACAAGAAAGAAAAAGTGTCGCGATATCGTGACATGTTGCATTTTTGGTCCAAAGCAAAGAGAAAGAACAAGAAAGAAAAAGTGTCGCGATATCGCGACATGTTGCATTTTTGGTCCAAAGCAAAGAGAAAGAGCAAGAAGAAAAAAGTGTCGCGATATCGTGACATGTTGCATTTCGTGGTTCAAAAAGAGAAAGAGAGAGAAGAAAAAGTGTCGTGATATCGTGACATGTAGCATTTGTGACTCAAAAGAGGAGAGAGAGAAACAAAAGTGTCGTGATATCGTGACATGTTGCATTTGTGACTCAAAAGGGAGGAGAGAGAAACAAAATTGTCACGATATTGCGACATGATGCATTTTTGCCAAAGAAACAGAGTAGTTGACAGTGCATATAATATTAGTGATGAACACCAGGATAGTGAGCTGAAGGCTCATAGTGACGTGGACCTATAAGGAATAAATCGAAGATTGAATAAGGTAATTTGTCACATAAGGACAAAATTCAATGAATAAGACAAAATGTTACATAAGGAATCTTTAATGATTTGAAATCATCTAAGATGGTCGTTACACATGGAAAGAAGCGGACGCATGCCCATGTGGAGAAAAGGAAATGAAGGGCCACAAAATAGAAATGAAAAGCCTTTTTGGAAACCAAAACACATGCATGCACAAGGGAAGGAGAAAATGAATAGTCATGGAAGGAGAAACAAATTTTTTAGAGGTTTTAAATACGCCATTCAAAGAGGCCATAATAGTTGGTGCTCCTTTCTGTTGGTGGGATAAATTAGGGGTTGGTGCTCCTTTCGTTGGTGCAGATAAATCGGGGGTTGGTGCTCCTTCCGGTGGGTGTTGGTAAATTGATTGTAAAGTTGGTGCTTTGCAAAGGCTGGATTTGGATGGGAGTCCAAACGGTCATTTTGAGGATGTAGCCAAATCGGTGAACCTCGGTACATCTTGTGTTGTGTGATGTTCTCTTGTTATACTTGCTTTATTTGGTTTCAAGTTTTCATTGTTTCGGCTTTAAGAGTTGAAGATTTAAGTTTTAAAAGAGCTACATTGATTCACCCCCCCTCTCAGTGTCATTGTGAGACTAACAATTGGTATCAGAGCGAGGTTCCTGAACAAGCTTAACCGGCTAGGGTGATCTTGGAAGTGACACAATGGCAGGTGGTGAAGGCTTCTCATCAAACAAAGCACCATTGTTTGATGGAACTAATTACGCATTTTGGAGACTCGGGATGCAGACATATCTTTGTGCTTTGGGATACGACATTTGGGATTCAGTAGATAGTGGATACACAATACCCACCACTTCTCCAACCGATGCTGTCGGTAAGAAACTGTTTGAGAATGACTCAAAAGCAAAGAATGCTATCATGTGCGGATTAGTGGACGATGAGCTGGTAAAGATTATGAGTTGTAAAATGGCAAAAGAAATATGGGACAAAGCGAGGAGCATTCATGAAGGAGACGTTAAGATCAAGGAGGCCAAGTTACAAACACATCGAGCTCAGTTCGAAGTATTAAAGATGAATGACGATGAGAACATAGAGGCATATATGCTAAGAGTTAATGAAGTCATTAATGCGATTAGAGGACTCGGCGAGGAAATCAAAGATTCTGTCATCGTGAAAAAGGTATTAAGATCTCTTCCCCAAAGATTTGATTCTAAAGTTTCAGCTATAGAAGAAGCTAAAGATCTAAATTCTTTTAGTATGGATGAGATGCATGGTTCTTTGACTGCATATGAGATGAGAATAGGAAAATCTAAACCCACAGACAGAGAAGCTGCTTTTAAAGCCCATAAAAATATGAAAGCAAAACAAGAATCCGAGGAAGAAGAGACATCGAGATGAAATGGAAGCAAACTTTGTTTGAAAACTAATAATGGGAAAAGGAAAATACGAGAGGAAAGTTACCGTTTAAATGTTTCAATTGTGGAGGCGTTGGGCATTTTGCAGCTAAATGTCCACTTAATGAGAAGAACAAAAGTGATGAAGGATCGCACCAAGAAAGAAGTGACTGGAAGAAAAAAACAAATTTCAGAAAAGGCAACTTCAAGAAGAAAAGTTTCATCTCCAAGAATGTCGGTTCATCAGAAGACAGCTGCGGTGAGGATTACGAAAAGGAAACAGGTGAAGCTCTTTTCATGGCACTCAAAGAAGAAAAAATAGAAAAAGAACAGGAATGTGATGAAGAAGAAATTGATGCCGAAGTAAATTTGGAAGAGGAACTAATTGCGGCTCTCGGATGAATTGAAGATAGAAAGAAAAAAGAATAAGAAAATTTCAAGAAAGCTTGAGGATGCAAATGAAATCATAACCAGTTTGAAAGTACGAGATAGAAGAATCCAAGAAAATATCCGAAGATCTCGAAGTGCAAATAACCATGAAAATAGATTATTGCAGCAAGCTAGAAGAAGAGACTGTTGGTTTAAGGATGCAGATAGAAGAGATGAATCGTAAAATTAGTTGTTATCACAAACGTGAAGAAAGTTCTATGAAGCTGGATAAGATCATAAATAACCAAAAGACTACAGGCATCAAATTTGGTTTGGGCTTTGACGAAGGAGAATCATCAAATGGATCAAAGGCCATAAATGAAGAATCCATAAAGAATGAAGATAAGAAACAGGTTGATCAAGAAAAATTGACTCATGCAAAAGAAAGCAATAATGCAAGGCACGAAAGGAGAATTGACAATGATGGATTCACCAATGTCACACATCAAAGAAGAAGAAGATTTATGGCTCCTACGACAACATGGCAAAGACCATCACCCAGGTTCAATCATCTCTTTTATGGTTACTATTTTAAATGCAATGGTTATGGACATAAGATTTCAGATTGCAAGTATAATGTAGGACCAAGGAATTTTACCAGTAGAAATGTTTTTTCACCTTTGATGGATTATGCGGTAGAATGTTATAAGATTGTCATAATTTTGGGCACATTGCAAGAAATTGTCGAAGTACATTTGCATCAAATCAATTTCAGGGAAGAAAATTTCAACCAAATGGAATGAGACAAAATAGAAAATTTCTCGAAAAACATGCACAAGCTACTGAAAAAGAAAAGTCAAAACAAGAGCCCAAAGCTGTAATCAAACCAGAGTGGAAAGAAAAAGAGCGATATAAGGAAGAAAAGGAATCCCTGATCGTACAAACAACATTTAAAGCACAGAATAAATCTGCACCATGGATACTTGATAGTGGATGCTCCGAGTCATATGACAGGTGACAAACAAAAATTTGAGAAGTTACGACAATATGAAGGTGGTTCGGTAAAATTTGGAAATAATGATGGAGCTAAGATAGTTGGCAAAGGTTCGAGTTAAGATCGGTGATGGAAAAAATCAAGTCAAAAGAAGTCTTGTTTGTGGTTGGTCTGAAGCATAACTTGTTGAGCGTAAGTCAGATTTGTGATAGAGGTCATGAAGTGATTTTTAAGAAGCGGGGTTGTGAAGTCAGAAAAGCAAATAGTGGAAAGTTGATAGCAACTGGATCGAGGACATCTGGCAACTTGTACACTCTCTCAGAGACTTCAGAAGGAGCTTGCTTGATTGGACAGGAAGAAGAAAATTGGTTGTGGCACAAGAGGCTCGGTCATATCGGTTTTGACAATCTAGTAAAAATCAGCTCAAAAAAGCGGTGAGAGATATTCCCACCATTGGAAAACCATCAAATAGCATTTGTGCTTCATGCCAAAAGGGAAGCAAACTAGAGTCTCATTTAAAACAAAAGAGTACTACACAAGCAAACCTTTGGAACTAATACATCCTGATTTATGTGGACCCATGAGAACGCAAAGCATAAATGGTGACAAATATTTTATGTTGTGTATAGATGACTATTCCAGGATGACATGGGTACTATTTTTGAAGCATAAATCAGAAGCTTTTGAGATGTTCAAGGTTTTCAAAAACCAAGTTGAGAATCAAACAGGAAAAATGATTAAATGTTTAAGATCAGATAGAGGAGGAGAGTTCATTTCGAGAGGATTTTATAGAGTACTATGAAAAATATGGTATTAGGAGACAGTTTTCAGCAGCCAGGACACCTCAGCAGAATGGTGTGGTAGAAAGAAAGAACAGGACAGTGCAGGAAATGGCACGGACTATGTTGACTGAGAGCAAAGTAGCGAGACAAATTTTGGAAAGAGGCGGTCCATATTGCGGTATACATCCAAAATAGGTGCATGTTGAGGACGCATGAAAGCAAAACTCCTTATGAGTTGTGGTTCGGTAAAAAGGCAACGATAAGATACTTTAAAGTTTTTGGCAGCAAGTGTTACATCAAAAGAACTGAAGAAAACCTTGGTAAGTTTGAAGATAGAGCGGATGAAGGTATTTTTCTTGGCTATTCGTCAAAAAGCAAAGCTTACAAATGCTACAACAAGAGGCTAAGGAAAATTGTGGATAGTGCCGATGTTAAAGTTGATGAAGGTAGGGAACGAGTAATTAGCTATGAAGAGAACTACCCAATTTATGAAGAGGTTATTGAAGGAGATGAGGAAAAGGAAATGGAAAAGAAACAAAAAATTGACTCAGATGATTCAAACAGTGATTCAGAAGTGGAAGAAAATAAGAAATTCAAAACAGGCAGTGGGTAGAAAGATCATCCTAGAGAGCAAATAATTGGAGACCCCACGGTTGGTGTTCGAGACAAGAAGAAGAGTAGTAAGTAACTACTCTCTATTATCCAACATTGAGCCCAAAAATGTTGTTGACGCAAGCAAAGATGAAAGTTGGATGAAGGCAATAAATGAAGAATTAGATCAGATCGAGAAAAACAAAACTTGGGAGTTAGTACCAAGACACTGCAAATAAAAATATAATCGGTACTAAATGGGTCTTTCGAAACAAATTGAATGAAGACGGACAGGTAGTCGGGAATAAAGCAAGATTGGTATGTAAAGGCTATGCACAAGTTGAAGGTATTGACTTTGAGGAAACCTTTGCCACTGTGGCTAGACTAGAGGCAATTAGAATGTTTATGGCTTTAGCGAGTTTACAAGAATTTCAAAGTTTATCAAATGGATGTGAAATCAGCATTTTTGAATGGGAAACTTGAAGAAGAGGTTTATATTGAGCAGCCGAGATGGTTTCCAACTTGGTGATGATCCCAACTTGGTTTGCAAGTTGAAGAAAGCATTATATGGCTTAAAGCAGGCACCCGAGCATGGTATGCAAGGCTAGACAACTATCTTACTCAACAAGGGTTCAAGAAAGGTATGGTGGATAGTAATTTGTATGTCAAAACAGAAAATGGCCATCTTATTGTTCTTGTTGTATACGTAGATGATATCATATTTGGTAGCGACAAAGATGAGTCGTGTAAAGATTTAGCAAATAAGATGGAGAAAGAATTTGAAATGTCAATGATTGGTGAACTTTCGTATTTCCTCGGGTTGCAAGTTAATCAAAATGAGAAGGGCATATTTATTTCTCAAATTAAATATGTGAAAGAGATGCTAAAAAAGTTCACAATGGAGGATTGTAAGCCGGTTAGCACTCCCATGACGACAGGTTGCAAGTTGAGCAAGGATGACAAATCTCCACATGTTGATCAAACCATGTACGGATCTATGATTGGGAGCTTACTGTACTTGACAGCTACCAGACCAGATATTTTGCGAGCGGTATGCATGGTAGCACGATTTCGAGGCTAGTCCCAAGGAGACTCATGTGAAAATAGTGAAGAGGATTCTTCGGTACCTCAAGGGTACTATGGAGTATGGGTTATGGTATCCGAAAGGTAAGGACTTCACCCTTATTACGTATTCAGATGCAGATTGGGCAGGATGTGTAGATGACAGAAAGAGTACCAGTGGAGGTGCATTCTATCTTGGAGACGGGTTGGTCGCGTGGCACGGTAAGAAACAAGAGTCGGTCTCCTTATCCACAACGAGAGGCGAGAATATATTGCAGCGACAACGTGTTGTACGCAGGTATTATGGATGAAACAAACCCTGAAAGATCTTGGTATTAACTTCAATGAGCCAATTTCAGTTATGTGTGATAACACCGGTGCCATTAACATCTCAAAGAATCCGGTTATGCATTCTCGCACAAAACATATTGCTATCCGGTATCACTTTTTGAAGGAGAAAGTTGCGGAAGGTGAGGTTAAGTTGGATTTTGTTCCAACAACAGAGCAAGTAGCGGATATCTTCACAAAACCGTTGCCCAAGGAAGTCTTTGAGTACCTTCGCAATAAATTGGGAGTGGTCACGCTTCCCAAGAATTGACTAGCTATCGGGACCACATTCTCAGGGGAGCATTTGTGTATTTGTTTATCTTTTTGCTCATGTTTGTGATTTTTGCTAAGTGTAATAATTTTTGCTTGAGAATGTTGTGCATGGACTCAGGGGGAGTTTGCGGCAACCCTTTGGTATTGTTGTCAAAGGGGAGAAGAGTTACAGGAAATTGCACGTGTGTTGCCAACAATTCCAAAGGGGAGATTGTTGAGCAAGGTGCATCGACAGTATTGTCATTGTTGTCAACACAGTCAGATAGATCGGTTAATGCAGTGGAAAGGAGTTCAGAGGTTATTCAGAGTATGTACAGTGATGTTAAATGCTTATGAGGATGTTTTTGATGTTTGGGTGAAGTTGTTACAGGTTGTTTGTGCAAAGTTGAAAAAATCGTCATGTTGTGGCTGCTCCACAATGTACCCCAAAATTGGGGACCCACCTTTTTGCATATTTTCCAAGAAGACCGAAGTGGCCCATATGCTAAAGATCAAAGAAAAAGCAAAACACCGCAAGAAAAAAAGTGTTGCGATATCGCGACATGTTGCATTTGTGGTCCAAAGAAAGAGAAAAAGCAAGAAGAAAAAGTGTCGTGATATCGTGACATGTTGCATTTTTGGCAAAAGAGAAGAGAAAGAACAAGAAAGAAAAAGTGTCGTGATATCGTGACATGTTGCATTTTCGCGGTCCAAAGAAAAGAGAAAGAACAAGAAAGAAAAAGTGTCGCGATATCGCGACATGTTGCATTTTCGTGGTCCAAAGCAAAGAGAAAGAACAAGAAAGAAAAAGTGTCACGATATCGCGACATGTTGCATTTTCGTGGTCCAAAGCAAAGAGAAAGAGCAAGGAGAAAAAAGTGTCGCGATATCGCGACATGTTGCATTTTTGCGGTCCAAAGCAAAGAGAAAGAGCAAGAAGAAAAAGTGTCGCGATATCGTGACATGTTGCATTTTCATGGCCAAAAGAAGAGAAGAGCAAGAGAAAAAAAGTGTCATGATATCGCGACATGTTGCATTTTTGTGACTCAAAAAGGAGGAGAGAGAAACAAAAGTGTCGCGATATCGCGACATGTTGCATTTTGCGACTCAAAAAGGGAGGGAGAGAAACAAAAGTGTCATGATATCGCGACATGTTGCATTTTGCAAAAGGAACAGAGTAGTTGACGGTGCGTCGATATTAGTGATGAACACCGGGATAGTGAGCGAAGACTCATAGTGACGTGGACCTATAAGGAATAAATCGAAGATTGAATAAGGTAATTTGTCACATAAGGACAAAATTCAATGAATAAGACAAAACGTTACATAAGGAATCTTTAATGATTTGAAATCATTTAAGATGGTCGTTACACATGGAAAGAAGCGGACGCATGCCCATGTGGAGAAAAGGAAATGAAGGGCCACAAAATAGAAACGAAAAGCCTTTTTGGAAACCAAAACACATGCATGCACAAGGGAAGGAGAAAATGAACAGTCATGGAAGGAGAAAATGAACAGTCATGGAAGGAGAAACAATTTTTTTAGAGGTTTTAAATACGCCATTCAAAGAGGCCATAATAGTTGGTGCTCCTTTCTATTGTTGTAGATAAATTAGGGGTTGGTGCTCCTTTCTGTTGGTGCAGATAAATTAGGGGTTGGTGCTCCTTCCGGTGGGTCTTTGGTAAATTGATTGTAAAGTTGGTGCTTTGCAAAGGTTGGATTTGGATGGGAGTCCAAACGAGTCATTTTGAGGATGTAGCCAAATCGGTGAACCTCGGTACATCTTGTGTTGTGTGATGTTCTCTTGTTATACTTGCTTTATTTGGTTTCAAGTTTTCATTGTTTCGGCTTTAAGAGTTGAAGATTTAAGTTTTAAAAGAGCTACACTGATTCACCCCCCCTCTCAGTGTCATTGTGAGACTAACATAACTCACTTCAACAATAATTCTTATAAAACAATATTGCCCACTCACCCACTAGGCCACGCTGCCCAGTTAGCCTTTGAACAATTAATGCTTCTCTTTTTTAACTGTTCGCTATACACGAAAATCAAAATCTTACGAGCTCTTCTTCCTTTTCGCATACCAATTAATAATTCGAACAAGGATAATGTTTATGCCCTTTGGGCAAGGTATTTATATTTGCTTTCTCCACTCCTTGGAGAATGTCGACGCTTCTAAAGAATCTCCTTCCATGACGTCGGTGAAGGTTTAATAATTTCATAAGGTGCTTCGAATGCCTTTGCCTCCAAACCCGACTTTGGGTTTATGAAATATAATTAAACTTTATAAAACCTACTTTGATTTATAAAATATTATAATGAAAATTATTAATACTTTATTTGGGGTTTTCACCATATCACTTTAATATTATAATAACAATTATTATATCCTTTTGATGCCTTGGATAAATTGCTTCCTTGGGAGAATTAAACCATATTTTGACCCATTCTCTTGGGTGTAAAATATAGATATTTTAACCCATCATGAATTTCATTAAACTCCCACTTGCACTTTGGCTGAGCTATCACGTGGCACCTTGACATCAATGAAAACTAATTTTGGACATCAATGACAACTGCTCAAAATGTCCAACAACTTGTGCGTTTCTTGCACATTGCAATCTTACAAGACACTTGTGCATTTCTTGCACATTGTCACTTACATGAAAGGGAAAATATAAATCACACTCTAAACTATAGAATCAACCCTAATCTATTACATATTTACAATTATATCATGAAGGTACCATGGGAGTACATTAGTGTGTACCAAATAATGTAATATTCATCAACACCCCTTGTATTACATTATTTGGTTATTGAAGACTTTAGTCTTCTACAATCTCCATCTTTGTCTTTTCATTTGGTTTTTCAGCATGGGATCCATAAGTCTCTTGTTCAGGTACTCGTGTTTGATTTGTATATCTTTTTACTTTCTTCTATGCTTTCTCGATCTTCTTGTTCTTCTGCTTCTTTATCTTGTTCTCTTCTATCTTGGTCTTTATGAAATCTCTCTTCTTGTATCCTGATGTTCTATAGAAATTGCAACATTAGTATCTTCAGAATTATTTGAAAAATGTGCATCTTCATTAATCAAAAATCTTGCTGAAAGAGATTTGAATTCATTTTCTTCAGATGTTTCTTCTAATTCTTGAATTTCATGAATTTCTTGAGCTAAATTTCCTTTTTTATTTCCTTCTTTATACTATAGTTGAGGTTATTGTTGATAAACATATTGATATTGAAGATGATATTGATGTTGTTGATATTGAGATTGAAATTGTTGTTGTCGTTAAGGATTATATTGATATTGAAATTGATATTGCCTTTGTTGTACTAGTTTGTTTATTTGACCACCTTGATTCATATTCATTTGATTTCCTTGATTATATCTACAAAAATTTGTGCTATGGTCCTTTTTTTTTTTACATATATGGCAATATCTTGAATTCCATTTGGATTTGTACTTGGAAGTTGTAGCTATATTACTTGGTATATTTTCTTTAGATACCAAGGCATTATTAGTCATTTCATCTTTGACTAAGTTCTCTACTTCATATTCTTGAAGAATATTGACCAAGTCATCAAATGTAGTTTCTTTGCTTAAGACTTGCAAAGATGTGACTAGATGCTTGTAGCTTTCTAGAAGTGCCCTTAGAGTTACTTGAACAAGAAATTTATCTTCTACTTTTTCTCCTAGAGTTAATAGTTTTGCTTTTAAATCTGCTACTTTACAAAGAAAGAGTTCTATACTTTCTCCACTATTGACCTTTAAGGAATACAATTGAGATTGTAAATTTAGAATTGTAGCTTTATTTTTCCCTTCAAATATTTTGCATAAAGTATTCCATGCTTCTGTAGAAGTTTTTGCTCCACTTAAGTATGGTTGAATTTCATCAATTATTCCAAATGTTATCAATATAAGTGCTTTTGCATCACCTTCTTCAAATCTTTGTATTTCTCTTGCATCCTCGTTAGGTTGTCTTTGTTTCGTAACTATATCCTAGCGTTTTTCTACAAATAGGATTGATTTCATTTGTTCTTCCATGATGAAAAATTTGGTCCTTTCAGAAGTTGAGATTCAGAAAAGAAAATTTTATTGTTTGACATAATAGAACTTATTCGAAAATTTGAAATTCTTTGAGGTAGAAAACCTTATATCTCTCAAATATTAAAAAATAACTAAAATATAAAAATTTGGAAATTATAATTTTCTAATCCTTTGGCGTAGACAGACTTTTAACTCCAAAATATTAATATCTGCAAAAATTTAAAACTTAAAAAATCTAAAAACTTCAAACTTCAAAAATCCCTAAGTTTTTAAAGTTTTCAAAATTTCAAATATAACTTTTAATTCTTCATAAATAAAAAACTTAATAATATTTACTCTATAACTCCTATGCTCTCTAATCTTTAAATATTTCAAATATTAAAGTGATTAAATAAATATGATTCTTAATTTGTTTGTTATTAGTCCAAACTCTAGCACTTAATATTTAAATGTAAAAATTGAAATTCCCTTCAAAATATTAGGTGTTGAAAAGATAAGTAACGTTCTTACATTACCTAGAATCGGCGAGGATTTCGTTAATGATTTGCTGCTTACTCCATCTTCTGCTGCAACAACATATGAAGGTTGGAGAAACCCTAATGCCTTTCTTGCCTTGCTTTTGCTCATTGTAGATTAAATTGCTTGTAGAGATTTTTGACTGCTTAGTTGGTTGGCTTTCAATGTTTCGATGCTTGAGTAGCCTCTCCTTACAGAGTTGACCCACATTTGATTTTTAACTTGCTTTGAGTAGGTGACTGATTTACCCTGGTGCAAATATGTCTCGAGGAGGCGACTCGACTTGTTCGCCCTATGCTATCTTATATCGAGTAGGCGACTAGTTCACCCTGTGCTATCTTATATCGAGTAGGCGACTAGTTCACCCTGTGCTATCTTATCTCGTATATGCGACTGGTTCACCGTGTGTTGGTTTGTCCTAGATAGACCACTGGTTTGCCTTGTGCACTAGTTCATTCTAGATATACGACTGGTTCGTCTTGTGCACTAGTTTGTTCCAGATAGACAACTGGTTTGTATTGGTATGTCTTGGTGATTGGTTCGCCTTGGTGCTACTTAGACATAGGTTGGCAATTGGTTTGCCTTGGTGCTTCTTAGATATAGGTTGATAATTGGTTTGTCTTGGCGTTGTTGTTCCTTTGTGACCAGACGAACCACTAATACTTTATGCTTCCACTTGCTTAAACTGGTTTCTTTGTTTCTTACTTTGATTTCTTTCTCTGTATGTATGACTTCTTTGTTTATATATGCTTAACACTTAGTATTTGATTCTATGCAGGTTGTTTGAGAATCTTCACTTCAGTTTGCTTTTACTTAAGAAATTTTTTCAATATTGATGTCTATTCTTCAATGTAGACCTTCTAGGGTCTTTTTTCTTCAATTTTGGCCTCCTTGGACCTCTTCTATTTTCTCTGAAATAATACTAATCTCTTCTCCTTGGAGGATCCTTAACAAATTTTCGTATAAAATAGGTTTCTCTAACCTTCTATAATAATGTAGGTCTTTTTCTCAGACCACCTTCAATATAGGATTTTCTTACCTTTAATTCCAATATAGGCTTCTTTGGCCTTCAATTTCAATATAGTCTTCTTTGGCCTTTTCTATTTCCTCATCTTTCCTTTTGCTATTTTGTATTCTGAATGCTTTCAAATATGTCAAGGTCAAATCACTCTTGACCTGATTCTTCTTTCTTTCTTTTTTGTATTCTCTTAGAAGCTGAAATTCTTTTCTATCTCTATAGGAAGCTTATCAACCTCTAAATTAATATTTGTTGCTTCTTTTCTTTAATTCTGAAATCTTCAATGTCTTAGGTCACACCTAAGAACTCAATATGATTCTCCTCATTACTAGAGAACCCAATATCAATGTCAAGGTGGCACTAAATATCCTTGAATGATCAACTATCTCCGAGTTGATTCTGCCTCAATCTTCAATCTGCAAATTTTCAAATCTTCAAATCTCAAAATTTTTAAATCAATGTCAAGGATGGCTCTATTCCTGAATGACCAACTTCCTTTTGGGTTGGTTCTACCTATCAATCAATGTTCAACTTCTCTTCTAAGTTGGCCCTTATCTTCAATATAGTTGAGTCCTAGTCTTCACTGGTTTTCCTTCAACCTAGTGGAAAGACCCTAGCCTACTCTACTCAATAAGACCTTTAAAAAATAGAGTCCAAGTCTACATTACCTTTAAAGTGGACATACTCTAAATTAAATTTATCAAATGTGGACAAAGCTAATTAATAATGGTGGATAATAAATAACTCTATCAAACTGGAGAGTCATGCGGTAGCTTCAATACCACTGTTGGATTTTTAAGTCTTATTACCATAAAATATAACAGGTCCCAATATAAAATAGCCATAGTATTAAAGGTGAAAATAATTTTATAATGGGTAGAATAATATATGAGCAAATTATTATGTATATCAAGGCTTATTTAATAAATCAAATAACATTCATTTATATACTGAAATATAAATGTAAATAGCTTGAATCATTCATGAACTATGCATGAAGAAAACTTACAATATTAATTGCTCAAAATTTTGTATACAAGCTTTACCCTATAATCTCACTTGGATTACCCTTTGATTGCAAATTAGATTATATCTCTCATGGAGTATTGTCTTCATAATATAGCCACGGTAATATGACATTTCATGTACTTGACTATTGCTCTCCATATGCCAAGTCTCATGACTCTTGGCTTATCATCTTGTCACTTGCATACTAGATGGACACTTGACTCTACAACACTTGCACACATCTACATGACTCTTGCACTTCTACATGCACTCCTAATCTAGGACACTTGTGCACATCCTCACATTACATATTTGCACTCTTACATACAAGACACTTGTGCACATTCTCTCTTACATGACACTTGTGCATTTCCTGCACATTGCACTCTTACATGACACTTGCGTATTTTCTACACATTGTACTCTTACATGACACTTGTGCATTTTTTGCACATTGACACTTACATAAAAGATGAAATATAAATCACACTCTAAACTATAGACTCAACCCTAATCTATTACATATTTACAATTGTACCATGAAGGTACCATGGGGGTACATTAGCATGTACCAAATAATGTAATATTCCTCAACAATAATTCTTCTATAATGTCTTTGGCATCTTGAATCCTTTCTAGATTTCAGATGTTCTCAAAGTTTTTGGATTGACAAAGGTCTCTAGTCTAGTTTTCCCATTGCAATATTTGTGTACCAATGCTTGCACCCACCATTTTGAGGGCTTAGTAATAATTCCTAAACCAGTTTTGCTTTTAATGTCAAACTTTGCTTACTTATTGATTTAATACCCAATCCTCCTTTATGCATCATTCAAGTGATGATATCCCACTTGATCAAACTATATTTCCTTTTGCCACCTTGTTTACCCCTACCCATAAAAATATTTTAATGATTTTTTCCAACTCATTAAGAAAGGACTTTGGTGCATGGACAATAGAGCATCAGTATATAGGTAAAGCACTGATGACAACTTTGACTAGGGTCATTCTTCCATGGTGTGTGATCCAAGCATTAGATCATACTTCAATTCTCTTCTTTGTTTTTCAATAATTTCATTCCATTGTTTACTCTTAATCTTGGTGAAGCCGATAGGGATTCAAAATATTTGAAAGTGACATTAGTTTTGCTTTGATAGCCCAATATTCTCTCTATCTCTTTGACTTCTTTGTTATCTTTTGGAGAAATATATTGTAGACTTATTATGGTTTATCTTGTTTCTTGTTGCTTCCTGATATGTTTTGAGAACCATTTTGATCCTTGTGGCAGTAAATTTTGTAGCTTTACTCAATAAGATTAGATCATCTGCAAATTGAACATTATTGATTCTTTGAACTTTCTAATGGAATGTGTAGACACCTAAATCATGTCATATTGAGAAGACTACCTAAATCAACCTCTTTGGGACCATATAACTCACTCTAGGTAGTATTAGGCCCAAAATAGTGGTTTTTACCACTTAAATAGGGACTTTTCCCTTTGTAGCCCCCTTGGCCACTCAAGCCCTTTCCTACACTTAGCCCTTAGTCACCATATGACCACCCTCCGCAAGTTGACCTTAGGTGTATGCATGACCTAACCTTGGTTTAACCTAACCTAGGGACACCTCATCACCCCCTCACCTTGCCCTAATGGCTATAAATACCCCTCTCATTTGAGAGGAAGATAACGAGAAGAAAATCAAGGAGAGGAGTTTGAAGGACTAGAAGAAGGAATGCTATTGTTATGCTTCTCGAATCTTTATGCATGTATGCAAATGCTCGTTAGTTATTTTTTTCAGCTGCATATTTCAGTTTGGTTTGATCTATATTAACAAGTGCTACTAAATCTCTTTGCCTGTTCGCATGTGTGCACGTTCCAGGTTCAAGATCACATTGATTCGAAGTTTCCAGATCTGAAGATCCAGATCCATTGCGATGGTCACGATAAACCCACCTCCAATATTGAGCGTAGTTGGAAGAAGATCACGACACCATCATTTATTGTAAAAATGGTATCATCTCCTTTAGCAGTTGGATTGTAAAAACATACTTTTCAAAGGGGCTTATTGTAACCATGGATTCAATTTCAATATAATAAAACGGTTTTATTTCAGTGCATGGTGTTCTTTTTTTTTTGGCTTAAAAATGGCAATCACGGGCGGATGGTTTTATCTTACCACTATGATTGGACCAAGAATTGCGGAGTTCATACTCCATAATATCATATGTCATTTTGGTAGTCCATCCAATATTATTTCAGATAATGGGCCTTCATTCAAGGATAAAGATGTGCGAGCTTTGACTGCAAAGTACAACGTTCAACATAACTTTTCTATGCCCTACAATCCGTAGGCCAATGGACAAGCAAAGGTTTAAAATAAAATAATTATTGCCATCCTTAAGAAAACAATCAAAGATAATCATAAATATTGGCATCTTCAATCGCCTCTCGCATTATGGGCTTACAGAACTAGCATCAGGACTCCCATTGGGGCAACTCCTTTTTCACTAGTATATGGTACGGAAGCCATTATGCCCTTGGATATAGATATTCCTTTGTTGTGCATATCACTCCAAGAGTTCATTGAAGATGATATTGCACGACAATCTCACCTTGATCAATTGACCCTTCTTGATGAGCGTTGCGTTAATGCTCTTTAGCACCTCCACGTTTATCAAGATCACCTTAAGCGAGCTTATGATACAAAAGTCCATCTTAGAGAATTCAAAGTTGGAGACCTTGTGCTTAAAGAAAATCAATAAAACTCCAACTTACTGCCACACATGCGAGACAAATTCGCGACAAACTGGTTAGGTCCATTTATCATCACACAGAAGATAGGGCCTAGGACGTATAGGTTAGCATCTCTTGAAGGTGTTGCGGAGCCTGAACCTCTCAACATACTTCACTTGCAGGAATTTCATGCGTAAGGCCCAACTCAAAAACCTCCAAAGACACTTAAGCACTTTGGTAAAAAAAAACAACCAAAACCATCAAAAAATTGTAAAACACAAAAATATTGCATCATGCATTTATCATCATTGCATTGATCTATTAGCTGCATTTGGCATATTCATTACTTATCCATTAAGATATGTCGTTCTTGCATTTCCACAAATAAGCACCACACTTGTATGATTTTCATAAGTCTTGATAAACCTTATCCACCATCATCATTTGCAGTTTTTCTTATGAGCTCTTGCTTATTAAAGGGTCTTTGTAAGATAGGGTAGATACCGAATGAACATCAACAATGATGTTTAGACGACCACTGAATATTTTATGAACATATTTTAGTTTACAATATATTATAGGGAACCCCCCCACATCACAAAAATCATATCATCCGCATTCCCCTTTGCGAGTAACTATGTTTTTCAACACAACCACTCAAGTTGCTATGGGGCATTTCGATCACTCAGCAATTTCCAGTTTTCCTAAAAAATTGTGTCGAAAGCTGTCTTGATTTTTGAAGGTAGGGTCTTGCTTTGTTCATACCTTGCATATCTCAAAATCCCAACACAAAATCACACATTAAAATCCAATTTTGAACAAGGAAGGATGAACCTACAACGTAGTCCTTCCCACCTTTAGTGAAAGGTTTTTCTTGCTCATCCTATTATGGGAATGGTCTAAGATACTGATAATTGACAAAAGGACAAGCTCCTCCCTACCCAAAGAAATCAAATCCCTTGCTCCACAAAAATGAGCAAGTATCCCCTCCCAAAAAAAGTAAGCAAAAAGTGGTTTTCACCACTAAAGCAAATAAATCCCCTTGCTCCTCACCAAAAATGAGCAAGAATTCCCAATCAAAGGAATCAAAAGAAAAGAAGGGGGTAATGAGCTTGAATCCCTGAAATCCTTAGTTATTCAAAAACTGTGGGATGATCTCCATTACATCAATGGGTTGAATGAAACCTTCCTGGCAATGGGGTAGTCTTATGCATGGCGATATATTTGTCACATTAATGACCTTCTTTTGTACAAACCAATGTTAGCTTGTGGATGAGCTAGCTTTTGGTGGCTTGTATTGCCTAGTAGTCAAGTCCAATTGCGTCCAACATCAGGATCATTATGACTATTAGGTGATCCTCATTACAACTTTGGGTTGAATAAAACCTGCCTGGCAATGGGGTAGTCTTATGCATCATATTAAGGAACCTCACATGCACATAGGGATATTGAATATCTTGGTATTCCTAGCAGAATTTTATCTTTCAAAATACTGTACAATCAATATGCATCTTTTGACTGATTAACTAGGGTGTTTGAGTCTCATGAAATCCATGATATTCCCTTATATCATCTTACTGGTCATCCATCCATAATCTACATTTTCATCTTACATATGGTTGGATTTCAAATGTATGACTTTGTTGAAAAGGATACCATTTGGATTGATGACTTTTGTACATATGTGGTGCTTACATTTAGGTTGTTTTGCATTTTTCATCTCACATACATGCATCATCTTCAACAACTTGGAGAAATCAAGGTATCAAACCTTTCCCCAATAATCAATCAAACAATCAATCTCCTTGGGGATGTTCAAGGTATCACACCTTCCCCCAATCAATCACTTGCTAGGTTCAAAAGGTTGCACCTTTTGCCTTGCATACACATCAATCATCAAATAAATTGCTCGGTTCAAAAGGTTGCATCCTTTTGTCAAAGGTTGTGCATTTTGCCTTGCATTCATATCAATCATCATATCAAAAAGCCCCAAAGGCACTTAAGCCCTTTGGTAAAATCATCATCCAAAAGTCCCAAAGGCACTTAAGCCCTTTGGTCAAATCACCATCCAAAAGCCCCAAAGGCACTTAAGCCCTTTGGTCAACATCAAAAAGCCCCAAAGGCACTTAAGCCCTTTGGTCAAATCATCATCCAAAAGCCCCAAAGGCACTTAAGCCCTTTGGTCAAATCACCATACAAAAGTCCCAAAGGCACTTAAGCCCTTTGGTCAACATCAAAAAACTCCAAAGGTACTCACATTATTTTGGTCACAATCAAAAGGATCCAAAGGCACCTAACCCCTTTAGTCACATAAAACCTGAAAAATTCGAGTGAATCTCGTATCTAGTGATTTACTCTATAATCGTAGCAGTTGCAACAATTACTTGTCCATGCAATTCGGTAGGATGAGTGAATTACCATAAGATCACTTGCCAAAAACAATAATAAATTGGTCAAGTGACTCGTCACTTTCATCATTTTATCATTTCCTCATCGACTCATTGCTTGAGGGGGTAGTCATACATCACACAATTCATAATCAAATCAATAATCAAACACTCAATCATGCAAGTCACATTCATTTAAGAATCATTTCTAGAGACTATCATACATTTCCCTATTTGCTGGGGCAAAAGCAAACATTTCGATTAGACAAATTTTTGGCATTTTGTGTAAGCATGGAGGCTTATGGACCCATAATGTCTCCCCATGACTGAAAGGTCTGCCAAGGTCAAGTATGCATCAAAGTTGTAATCCTGGCTGAAAGGTTTACTAAAACCAAGTTCTTTAACTTGTCGAAAGCAATGTTTCGAAAATGCAATGTTCCTTCCATGACTAGGGCATTTAACATTGATTAGATCCATGAACATCATCAACCCTCAATTTGACTCAAGATCATCTATTTTTGCTCCATGTTGTGTTTTCACATAATGCATCCCAAAAAGGGGCATCTGTAGACACCTAAATCATGTCATATTGAGAAGACTACCTAAATCGACCTCTTTGGGACCATATAACTCACTCTAGGCAGTCTTAGGTCCAAAATAGTGGTTTTTACCACTTAAATAGGGAATTTTCCCTTTGTAGCCCCCTTGGCCACTCAAGCCCTTTCCTACACTTAGCCCTTGGTCACCATATGACCACCCCTCCAAGTTGACCTTAGGTGCATGCATGACCTAACCTTGGTTTAACCTAACCTAGGGACACCTCATCACCCCCCTCACCTTGCCCCAAAGGCTATAAATACCCCTCTCATTTGAGAGGAAGATAACGAGAATAAAAGCAATAAGAGGAGGTTGAAGGACTAGAAGAATGAATGCTATTGTTATGCTGCTCGAATATTTATGCGTGTATGCAAATGTTCGTTATCTATTTTTTTTTAGTTGCATATTTTAGTTTCGTTTGATCTATCTTAATAGGTGCTACTAAGTCTCTTTGCCTATTCATAATGTGTGCAAGTTCTAGGTTCAAGATCACATCAATTCGAAGTTTCGAGATCCGAAGATCCAGATCCATTATGGTGGTCACGATAAACCCACCTCCAATATTGAGCACTGCCGGAAGAAGATCACGACACTATAATTTATTGTAAAAAGGGGATCATCTCCTTTAGCAGTTGGATTATAAAAAAACCATTTTCAGAGGGGCTTATTGTATCTGTGGATTCAGTTTCAATATAATAAAACGGTTTTATTTCAGTGCATGGTGTTGTCTTTTCTTTTTTTTGCTTACAGAATGGAAGTCCTCGAAGATTTTTTAAACCCTTTTGTTATTCTAGTAGTCGGGATATGTCTTTTGTTGCCAAAATGAATAAATATGGGGAGAGAGGACATCCCTAAATCCTCTAGAATCCTAGAATAAGGGAGTGGGTATACCATTAAGTAGAGGAGCAACCCAAGGTCTTGAAATACATGTTATCCATTTTCTAAATTATTCATGGAATTCCACCTTGCTTAAAATTTTCAAGATCATGACATTATCAATTCTATCAAAAGTATTTGTCATATCTACTTTGAGAGCTATGTCATTGGATTTTCCATCCCTGCTAGAGTGCATTGCTTCTTGAACTAGTATGATTCCTTTATGAATCATTTATCCTTTCACAAACCCAATTTGATTGGGGGAGATGATTGTATCCAACAATGAAAGCATCTTGTTTTACAAAGTGATATTGGTCTTAATCTTTGCAATGAATGGGCAAGTTTTTCTTTACGGATCAGAGCCAAAAAGGTAGCGTTGATTCCCCCATGTGTTTGTCGTTTATTCCAACTTTCTTCAACTATCCATAGAAGATATGTCTTGATGATGTTCTAAAAGTCCTGATAAAAACTTACATTAAATCCATTAGGCTCAGGTGCTTTATCACGTTGCATAAAAAATACCAGTCCTTTGATCTCCTCTATGGTAACAGGTTGGGTTAGTTGTTCATTTTCCTCTTGCTTCAAAGAGTAGAGAGTTAGATTTAAAAGTGCTTGTTCACTAGCTGCATTTATTTCTCCATATTTTCTCAACAAATCTTTGAAGTAATCAAAAATCCGTTTTTCATTTGTTGAACATGACTTGTATTGTCCCATCTTCTATTATTAGCTTCGTTATCGTGTTGGACATATTATGTTATTGTGCTTCTTATGAAAGAATTTGGTGTTTTTATCATCTTAAGCTATATCATTCTAGATTTTATACGCTATTTATTTTATTCTTCTCTTTCCAGTTTCAATATAGAGTAGGGTGTGTCCTTGGATTTATTTTTGACCCAAATTGTAATTGATTACTTTAATGTTTGTATCTTATTGACCCATATTTGGGTATAGCTTCCATTTTGCTTGTCTTCCCATGCTTTTTGAAGTAACTCTTTAAATTTGGTCTCTGTAGACCAAACAAAGTTATATTCGAAAGGGATGGAGTCCCAATTGGCTTGTTGTTTGAACCCCAAAAGAATCAGTCTATGGTCAAAATGACCATTAGACAATATTTCTTAAGATATTTTGCTTCTATGAGCTAATAGGTTGTCATCAATGAGAAATCGGTTTAATGTTTCTGCAATAAAGTTTGATCCAAGTCTTTTATTAGTCCAAGCATTTTTACCCCTTGTTAGTTGTGCATCCATTAAGTTGTGATGCTGCATGAGATCTACTACCTCTCTAATTGGGTGTATTTTGTAGATCTCCCTTTTTTAATGGATTCCAAATCTAGATTGAGATCTCCTCCAATTACCCAACTTCCTACTTGGAGTTAGAATACACATTAAGCAATGCCTTCCGACATTAAGCAAGTTGTTAGGAGCATAAATGTTGGCAATAGTGTAAAATTGACCAGTAGGGGCTTTAAGCACTATTTTTAGCCAATTATTTGTGGCCTCTATCAAAATTAGCTCCCACTCAGTTTTCCAGGTTGTTAAAACCCCTCCAAAACCCCCCTTGGATGATATGGCTAAATGCTTGCACAAGGTCCAACAAAAGCCCATTGTTGCATTACTCTTTATAGATCCATTTTGGTTTCCTAGACCAAAAATACATTTGGATTTTCTTGGATGACCAAGTTCTTTACTCCTATTTTCTTATTTTCTTGTCCGAACACTCTAATATTCCTGGTAATAAATTTCTTCATTGATAATATGGATAGAAGAAGGATCAACTTATTCTACCTCTTTTTAGGATTTTTTTTTGTTGTCTTCTTCAATGTTTCCTCAATACTCAATCGTGGCATGCTTTGATTTTGCTATATTATTTTAAGCTTCTCTCTCTTTGAGCCCTGTGTGTGCAAGACGTCTTGCTCCGGTTTTGGTTTTGGCCATTAGAAAAGAGATGTCCTCATTTTATTGGGTATGTGCTTCATATTCTAGCCTTGGGATTTTTGAGACTTTTGTGTCTTCTCCTTATTTCGAGCTAGAGTGCATTAATTCCTCTTCACCTTGCTCTTTTTATGGGATTAACATGTTTAGCAAAGGGTCTTGTTTGGAGGCTTCTTCTTGATGTTCAAGAGCAACAATTGTTTCCTTCATATCTTATTCCAACAGATTGAACTTATTTTGAATTTGCATTTTCTCTTTAGAATTTTGATTTTTGGGGATATGGACAGTCTTTCCTCTTTTCCGTTGGACTTTTGTAAAGTCTTATTATTTCTAAACGTGAATTGTAGGCTTTGTAGGGCAAGCTCTTTGGAAGTGCCCATATTCATGACATCTAGCACACTTGAAAGTTATATGGTCATAGTTTAGATTTTGGGTATGTTGTAACCCCTTTAATGATAGCACTATGGCTTTTGGTAGCCCCTCTGCTAGGTTTACTTCAACACATATTCGAGCTACTATGTAATTTTTATCTTTTGACTCCACTTTTATTTTGTAGATTCTGATATCATTTCCAATAACCTTCAATGTTTCTTGCTTCTAAAAATGCAATAGGAGTAAAAGAAGACAAACCCATACTGGGACTTTGGAAGGAGTTTCTTCCAAGGGGTCAAAGTGAGGATTCCAAAAATTCATGTATAGTCCACAAGGACCCATAAACCATGGTTCAAATCTAAAAATTAGATTTTTATCCTCCTTAAATATGAAGATGATGACAAAAAAAATGTTCCATGTAGTTTGATTTCTATTCCCCCTCTTGTCTTAGTTTTCCATTCTTTGTCAATACAACCTTAAATGGTTTTCCCTGAAGGCCATGAACAAGTGAATCAACATATAAGAACCAACATCGAGAGACTATACATTTCTTCTTCAATAGCTTCATTTGTTATCTCTATTATGGGAACTTCTTCCCATATTTAGATCATTTTCAAATCATCCTTGCCTCTAAGGGCTTTTCTTGTGCCTTGGCTTCCACTATTAGGGCTTCGATGGTTCCAAGTGGGACTATATTTTTTCCACATTAGGCTTATTTGAAGGAAACCATGATTTCCATGAGGAGCAAGTGAGCAGAAGCTAGGGTTTCAAGCACTTAGCTCCAACTACCACTCTCTACAAAAAATTGTTGCACTATAAATTTTGTACTTATTTATGTTGATGTAGACCTATTATTTGATCTTGAAAATCCACTTAAAACCAATGGATTTCTTTGCAGGTGGAAGGTCAAAAAAGTACAAGTTTTGTTCTTCATCAACGCAATATACTCCACATTTATGACATCCTTCCATTGCATTGAAACTAGGAATTTTTGAACAATTAACAATTCAAAATTATGAACATGTGTGCTCATGAGTGTAATGTTCACCTCCTCATGGATTCCATTACAAATCCTTGACCTTGAAAGTGATGTCTCTAGGATTTCATATAAATTTTCATCATGCATAACTGTAGACATGGAAAATTGACCCACTTGAGTGAGTCATTTTCCCTAGTCCCTCAGAGAGACCCTCCAACTTGTCCAAAATAGATTTAGGCCTCTTTGCCCCCTCTTTCCCTCTTTTTTTTTCCCTTGCTCCGAAGAAATCGCGGTCGGCCCTTACGGGGTGTGATTTCGCCTAGTTAAAATTTTCTCCTAGGAAACCCTACAGTTTTGTTTAACCTTCTTTGGCGTCGACTTTTCCTCAATTTTCCTGCCTGTTATTGTTTCAAATATCTTATAAATAGAGGGTTTGAAGCTTTCTTTTGCCTCCCCAAACAATCTGATTTCTAGATCTCTTCTAATCATGAATACCAAGTGAGGTAATATTACAAGTTGCTAACAAGTGTTGATGCAAGTGCTAACAAGATTTTATTGAAGCTTTGTGGATTTTGAAAAGATTTATTCTACTACATTGATTGTGTGTTGCTATCCTTGGTGGATAAGTGTTGGAGCCCTAAGGAGGATTCTAATACCTTGAAGGTATTCATCCTTTTGTCTGCTTCTTTGCCTACCACCATGTTATTTTTACTCTTTTACATTACGCATAGTGCTAAATATGCATTTATTGTTAGTTTATCTATTGCAAAATCGTACCCCATAATTGCAAGGTGCGATTTTTCTAGAGGTAAAATTGTGATCACCTCGTGCAAGACATGATTTCACCGAAGTTAAGCTTGGGGGCATAAGTTCATCCCCAAACCTTAGGACTGCATTTCATGTTACATTTAGGACATAATTATGCAAATTGCATTTTGTTTATCATTCTGTTCTACTGCATTGTTTGTTGCTTGTTCATATTCCAAAAAGGTCAACTTTAAATTTTGCATTCTAAAGGTCATCTAAAAGGACCTATGGGGATTTATTGTTGCACCTACAAGTACATTCATATAGCGGCCTAAGCAGGCCCCTCAACATTGATCATATTTTTTGAGGGTTTTTATAAAGTTATTTTGCAAGATAGAAGTTATACGATATTGTTGGACACAAGTTAAATCTTGGAACAACCATTGAATTAGATAAGTGCCATAGTAGATATTTAGGCTATTTGTTGATTGTCTTTATCTCTTTCTTCTCAAAATAAATATCATAGGTGAGGAAAATATTTAATTAAATTCCTAGGTATTTGAAAGGATAAAAGCATATAGTATGCATCTAGGGTTTTAACCTTGTTCGTGCATTTTTCTTGGATCCTTGCTCAAAGGATTTTGTTTTACAATCCTAGGGTTAGTGATCATTCAAGAAAAGAATCATTCTAGGGTTAGCTATTGTTTTTTTGCATCTTGTATCTTGCATTGTTCTTTCCCTTTTCATAGTGTAGTTTTAGAAAGAAAGGCCAAACATAGGTGCATGTTTAATTGACACATTCAAACACATTCCACCTCGGACTTGGAGCGGGTCCTAAAATTGTTCGTGGTGAACCCTTCCCCCCTTTGCCCATACACCGAGTGTAGAGTTAGAACATAACCCGATGGTTCACCTTGGCTTCCAGCAGATCCAACTGAGAATCGTATGCGGTAGGGCAGTTTTACCTCTCTACATATTTGGTTAACTCGACATGAATGCATGTCTTAGTGGCCAAATTAGGAAGCCTCTTCCTTTGCTCTTCTTGAAAACCTTAAACAAGACCACTAATTATGTTTGTTTAGATTAGAAAATATTTAATAACATTTTAAAAATATTTTTTGTTTTCTTCCTTTTCCACTCTGTCCTTTCTCTCCTCCTAATGGCTCCCAACCTTAGGAGTGAGTGAAGGCTTCTAGAGTCTGATGAGATTTTACAAGAAGATGATAAAATTGATAGAGAAAATTATAATCTTAAAGAAGAGAAAAATTAAGAGATTGATAATAGCCTTGATCCTATTAGGAGACCCAATGGGAACCTTACCTTTAAATATTTTGAACATGTTTGGAGCTTTTACAAGCATCATAAGGATGCCTTGGATAAATCTATGGAAGAGGAGGCCCAAATCAAGGAAGTTGGAACATCTCATCATCAAACCATTTTCTCTCGAGATGCTCATAACAACTCCTTGATTGAATATTTGAATCATGGTAATTTTATTCATCAACCAACCTATGATCGAGTTGCCTCCCTTAAGGAAACCAAATACTACAGTTAATTGGTACAAGGTGGGTCAAAATTGTGCATATCACAGAGTGGAAGGACACTATATGGATTCTTGTAAAAAGTTAAAACATATGGTTCAAGGTCTAATTGATGTAGGATGACTTGTTATAGAAGGTTCTCACCCACAAAAGTATCAATCTCCTACTCAATAGGAACCTACAATTAATCAAGATATAGGGATCCTCCAAGATCCCCTACCTAAGCATGGACAATATGTAGCTAATAAAATGTGATATCAGAATGTGCCACCTCCCTATGATAATACGATTGGCATGATAGCAACAACTTCAAAGCAACAAGTGTAAAATTTCCATATCCAACATTATCAGTAGGAGATGAGTTCTTCAACCAATATTTCTCTCTTGGAACTTTTACAAACTTCTCCTACTCATGGGGAAGCCTTGTTGAAGCTTCTAAGATAACAATATATTCTCAAGATATTTCCCCTAGTGCTATGACCAATGTTGTAAGCTCTCTTGGGATACATCATATCACATTCTCGGATGACGATATTTCTTTCTCAAATCCTTGTAGGAATTCTTCTCTCTACATCACTGCATTTATTGGAAAATTTTTTATCAAGAGGATTTTGATTGATAGTGGTTCTTACCTTAATTTATGCACTATCAATTTTTCCAAAAGTTTAGATCTAAAAAGGAAGATTTAACTAAATCTGGTAACATCATTAAAACTTTCAACAACAAATCCCAAGAAGCTTGTGGCATTATTTTTCTCCCCCTTAAGGTTGGACCCAAGATCTTAGATACTATGTTCTATATGGTATCTTGCCCTGCATATTTTAATTTACTTCTCAGATGGCCTTGGATCCATGCGATGCGGGTTGTCTGTAACAACCCCAAATTACCAACCAAACTCGAGATAGACTTTTTTTTGTACATATCTAACATGTCAAGTTTACAACCAAGTATGTTTAGATCAACATCAAGTAGGGTAGCAAGTAACCGAGAGGATTACGACATGGTCAGTGTCAAATATCATGATAGGAGTGACCAACTCCTATCTAACCTTACATCCCATCATGATATGTATGATTTCCTTGGTTTAACTATTTCTATCTTTACTTTCGTTAGGAATTTTATTTACTTAACCAATTGAATGTAATTTCAATATTACTTCCTAATTCTAATATTTGTAGCATAACACCATGCGAATATTATTACAAAAATATTGCTTTACTCATATCAAGGCTTTCACTTGATTCAAAGTATAAACCATTACATCATATTAAAAGAGCCATTCATTGGAAAATACAAAGGCATCAATTATTATAACCTCAAGTTCAATCATAATCCATTCTCATCCATGGAACATTGCTTGTTAACAAAATCATGCATCATATAACATTCTAGTGATCATCTTATAAGAATGTAAATGCATCATCCCATTGGAAAGCAAATAACATTTAATTTCCATCTTATTCAATATCCATAATCTAACTAATTATCATCATAATAGAGAGCAAATATAACATCCATGCATAACAACAAATGCAAACCACCAAATAGAGCTACACAACATATACCCTGGGAACCCTCACGGGGAATAAACCCAACCTCCAAAATATATTTCTCCTCTTATTTCATAAAATCATAAATACAAATATAGAAAGGCATCCCATAGATCCTTTTCTAATTCAAATATACAATTAAAGGAATCAATTTGTTCCTTTTTCAATTCATGATGCAAATAAGGAAATTCCACATTTCCTTTCTCTAAGTCATCAATATAATATATAAGAATCTCACAAGATCTTATATCTACATGTTTATGAATAATCATTGGATACATATTAAGGATAAATATCATCAGTTATCAAAGAGGAGACCTCATTATTTCCTCGAGAATGAATCTTGCATTCATTCTCCAAATCGATATATATTTAATATAGTATGGTATGGAAGTTATCTAAGGTCTTATACCACAAGGAGAGACCCCATAATATCTCTAAGGTTATACCCCACATATAATATTCCTAAAATCATTCATGATTCCACAATTGAATTTATCATCGAATGCCCTTCAAGATTACTACGCTATATTATTTAGGTATGAATTCCATATTCATCCTATAGACTATATATTTATTCTACATAAGGATAGGTTCATAATTCAATTCATATCAACGTAAGTAATTTTAGTCTTCATAACACCATGGAGAAGTCCCATACCTTCTCCAAGGATGACACCAATCCATCCTTCCAAAGCTAGAAGAATTACGTTAAGTTCTTTATCCATTCTTCCCAATGTTAGACCCCACCATTTATTTTCTACCATAATCTCACTTGATCTATCAACGAGGATGATTATGGTTTTCATCATCTAACTAGTTACAAATTTGCCTTATAATTGGTCAAACAAGATTTCCCTATAAATTTGTGTAGTAATCCATCGAACAATATTTCTCTTTAATTACAATTTTATCTTGTAATCTATCAAACAAGATTACTTACTAGTTAGATACATATTTGCCTTATTACTATGGTATCAAGATTAAGATTAAGAATGGTCCACCCAAAAGGCATGTCTTTAAGAAAAAATTCCCTTTGCATTAAATCCATCAAATGATCCAATTTTCCCCAAATTGGTCTTAGATTATAACCTTTCATTCACCAAATACTTATCACATCTCTTCTTCTAAATATTTGGTCAACCATCAAATTCCCTTTCCAAAATTTGATCTAAATCTATACATGATCAATTTATAACCAATAGGATCTAATACTTATCAGGTTTACCCTTACAACTTGATCCACATATTTCCATTTATCAATACATATCAAAATTTATCTTCTTAAATTTGATCTTGGGCTTTATTCTATGGTTTCACAAATTCCAACATAGAAATATATGCAATTATTCTTTCTAATGATTCATCAAGTACCATCAAATTTCCTTTCAAAATTTGATCGAAGATAACATACCTTTATATAATCAATTTTTTTCCTATTAAAGAAGACCATCGCTCTCTAACTTCTATGTCAAACCCATTACTCAATGACGTCTAAGTCAAGGGTTAAGATGGTAAAAAAACTCCATTTTTCCAACAATCAAAGCATGGTATTAGGGAGGGGGTAATTAAAGTAAAAAAAGGGGTAGTTTTGTTTTATTTCAACCTCAAAACTAATGAATAATCCCAAATAACCATGACAAATTATTTGATAATTATCAACTGAGTCCAACAGGACAACTCTATACCTAACTTGTATTAGCAGAGGTAGGTCTTCATTGACATTTAGTTGACCACCATATCGTGGACATTTCAATAGTGAAGATTTTTCCATATCAAGGTTATCGCATTGCTCCACACAGGGTATGTGGGATATTAGTTTAGTGTGTTAATTTAAAATAGGTGTAATAGTCACTGAGGATCATCCATTTGATAGCTAACTTTGTCCATCATGCATCCCAACATATACGCACACATGGTAAAGCATAGGTCAAGGAAGTAAAAGGTTAGGACAAGGTTTAGTCAGCACATGTCATCAAAGTAGGGGAGTGCTAAACACCGACAATGAGGCCTTTATATCCACCATAGGTGGACATTGTTCTTAGGGAACCATAGTCCTTTAGTATCATTCCTCCCTCCCACATATCCCATGTGGGATATTGGGATGGAGGTTTTTGGAGCACCCACCTCCTTGTACACACTTTTTGAGCATGACTGTGCTGCTCATAGGTGGTGACGAGGCAGAGCCCATCTATTAATAAATTAAACCCATACACTAACCTTAGGTGTTTTTAAATAATTAAAGAATGCATGATTAGGAGGGGGCGGTGGTAGAGGTAAGAATTATGTTTCTGCTTAAACATAACATACGAGTTACCGACATTATGGTATCTTAAAGGACTCCAGTAGAGATCATCCTTAATACACCTAGATCCACATGTGAATGGTAGAATCACTCTATGTTTCTTATGGTATCACTAGGTCATAACAAATATAGATAACAAATGTAGATGTAATTCTTGACCTAGAGTTCATTTGAAGAGTTCGTCAATTCACTAGGGGTGAGAAGAGTGATTGAATCTAGCATCAAGCTGTAATAATTAGAACCCCAAGGCAGAGTTGCAAGCATATTAGATCATCGGGTTTGCGCCTTAGACTACGATTAAAGATCTAAAGCCATATATTTCCCTTGTCTTGTGACCGATGTCATTGTAAATATTTATAGGTCGTATACCAGATACATTAGGGTGCACGTAGTCTAGGTCATCTCGTGATCTATAGATCTAAGACACATGCCATAAAACCAAACCTTGGTTTCTCTAAAAATCATATCGACGATTTATTTAAGCTCCTCTAGGTGTCATATGAGATTTACTCCATCTCAAAAATCTTGAATGCATATAAAATTCCCTCGATTACAGTGGTCAAGCAGAGAGCCTGTCAGCATGTTTGAGGGGATAAATTTAGTATCCTCTAGTTGTATTCCATTTGTAGAATAGATGGTTTGACATAGGTATCTTCCAACACCATCATATTTACAAAGAAAATTTAGGTAGGATGCCTCTAGAAATTCATTTAAAGTCTTTCCAACAATATTTAGTTGTAAGTAGAACAATCAATATACAACTTCTCATGGATACAAAGTTTTCAACAAAGGGGCACACAGGGGATGATCACCACGAAACTTGTCCAACATGTATGCATATAGATAAAAGATAGTATCCTTTAATAGACCAGGAATATGGTTCCTATGGTATCAGCCGAAGTCAAACCGATTTAGGATATGTGAATTTAATAATGGGGGAACATAGTTCTCCTGTCTAAACAAAAGGTTTAGTGGTAAAGGAAAGGACCCAATTAAACATATGCAAACCCTAGTGATAACACTTTGCATTATTCGAATGAAAAGGATATAAGCAATATATTTAACTTGCATTACTAACTAGAGGGGCTAATCAAATTTTCTAGAGGAGTTAAATTCTCGGTCCTAGATTAAATTTTAAATCAAAAGCAAGTAACGACTTTTCCAAGCTTTACTAACCTTTAGTACATCTTGATAATATATCAATGTATAAGAAAGGAGAAATCTAAACTTGAATCCGATGGGATGAAACTCCATGTATCCCAAAATATCCTTCTAACTTCTTTATGTTATCCTCCTTTCCAAGGTTGTTTTCCCCTAGATTGCCTTTTTTCTTAATTTGCTCATTTTGGCCAAATGCCTCTAATTCAAAATTTAGTACTCTCCAAACAAATTTTGGTTTATGATCTACCAAGGTAGAGAGCATACTCCCTAAGTCCAAGATTTCCTCCCCTTTCCATTGCTTGTCTCCCCTTTTATAATTTTTCCCAACTCTTCTTCCTTCATGAGCAAGAAGGTGATTTATTATTAAAATATTAAAAGGAGTCTTTTTGGAGTCAACCCAAATAGTGAGATTCCTTTTTATTATTTAAAAATTAGGATAAGGGACAAGAGGAGATAAGGTGGGAGTACCTTGCTCATTTTGGGCCTTCCCTTTTTCCTAGTGCAACTGCAAGGTCTACACTATTACTATTGGGAAGGAGTCATGTGGAATGGAGAATAGTTCATCCACTAGTCAAATATGTGTATTTTTATTATTAAATTATGACCTTGCTCTTTTTGGGTCCTTTTAAAATTAGATAAATTTTGGTGGAAACCTAATTGTAATAAATTAGGTTTATTCTACTAAGTCATTTTTTTGTAAAAGATAATTTCCCAAATTAATCTTTCACAAAAGCCTTATTTTAATTTCTCCAAAACCTTACAAAATCCCAATTGTATTCAAAACTCTTCCAATTAACTTGGTAGAGTGTAATTAGTTTTAATTAGGGATTTTATAGAATAATTAGGGTTTACCATACCCTAGATTTTATCAATTAGATCCTTTTATTAATGCTTGGACGCATTAGTAAGGTTTGGTTAATGTTAAAATTAAAGTATTAATTGACCCTTTGGATGAATTAATATATTCTAGGAAGTCCCAACGGGCGGGCTGTGAAATACTCCCCCCTTGGATTAAACACAGTCCTCTTTGTTTCTCATTAGTTCCTAGCTTAGTTTATGCAAAAATCAATAAAATCAGCATTAGTTCTTTACAAATCATATAGAATCATCATCATTTTCCTTATTTCCAATGTCTCGATCCTGATGGTAAGCAACATCTTCCATCCACGAGAGTACCTAGACATGCAAAAGTGCAAACTATCAACAGTACCATGTTATTAAAGCAATAAATCATCCATATTGCACCAATACTAAATATTGAAAACATCATCAATACACAATTTTCATCATGAAAACAAAGCATCAAAGCATCTATCACTGCATAGCCAATGATAATAAAGCACTACAACAATAGAAATGCATAATATTTTCATAGATATGGATTGAAATCATGTTTTCATAACAAGTTAGACACAATATATCTAATTAAATGCATCAAAAACCTTGATAATCCTTTTTATGAGTATGTCATAAAAGACAAAGACATAATTTCACAAATCTTTCTTCAAGATACCCATATATCTTGGAATCAACTTGGCAAACTACTTTGCCACCATGAGTGCATCATCCTTGATGTCCCATGGTAAACATCTCAAATCAACCTATTTCAAGATTTGTATCTAAAAAAAAACAAATATCAAGTGCAATCCTTAAAAGAGTCTAAGGTACACCGCTTAAGACCCACAAAATATGGAGGGTTCGCTTAGCTCTTCCACTTTGATTCACCAGTGGCTCAATAGTGGGAGGAGGAGAACTTGAACACATGCAGTCTCTGGGTAACAAAATCCATTAATAATAGCAATGATCATCTTTACTATGCTTACGATGTCATACTGATATTTATGGTCACATTTACCCTCCGTAAGGTGCCATTCAAAAGTTTTATCCTAATTTTATCATGATGGTCACACTGTATTTTTGTAAAGCACCATGTTATACATATTATTATCCAAAACATACTATCACCCACTGATAGTTTTCTATGACCACACTTACTCCATATAAGGTGTCATACCCATAATACTATCATTCATTGATAGTACCTATGACCACACTTACTCCATGTAAGGTGTCATACCAATCATACTATCATTCATCGATAGTACTTATGACCACATTTACTCCATGTAAGGTGTCATACCAATCATACTATCATTCACAAATAGTACCTATGACCACACTTAATCCATGTAAGGTGTCATACCAATCATATTATCATTCATCGATAGTACCTATGACCACACTTACTCCATGTAAGGTGTCATACTAGTCATACTATCATTTACCGATAGTACCTATGACCACACTTACTCCATGTAAGGTGTCATACCAATCATACTATCATTCATCGATAGTACCTATGACCACACTTACTCCATATAAGGTGTCATACCAGACATTAGAACATGATTTCTTCTACTATAAGAGAGGATCCTACACTCTTCTTTAAAGATATATTTCCTATCTATACCTTCTAAGAGTGTTCCTGTCTTAACTAAAATTTTCATGTCTAACCTTGCTTATTTAAGTTAGATTTTAATCTTAACTAGTATAAGATTTAAATCTTAACTAGTATAAGATTTTATTTCATTAAGTTTGTTAGACTCACTCATAGATGCATCTTGATACACCTTCTCTTAACCTCTAAGACATTTCTCACTTGAGGTTTAGTCGCTACAGACGACATTCAAGTGATCAATATGTCATATAGAGTATTTAGTCCAAGCTTTCTCACTTAGGACCTTCAAAAAACTACCTGCTATTTGGAACCCTCTGAGCCACTACTCAGAAAAAGAGGACTCAAGTGTTGGAATCATCCTATCCAAATCTTAATGAAATCTAATTATGATAAATTTCTATGTTATAAATTACTCATTGTATAAAATTTTTCAAGGATATGTATATATATATATATATATATATATATATATATATATATATATTACATAAGAAAAAACCTCTTGGGTTACAATTATCATCCTTATAATGTACAATTGGTGGCTTTCAACCATTTTTGTAGCCCTTAAGGCTACTACCTTTCGATCCTATCACTATTCTGTACTGGACCTAAACCTTGAGCTAGAGAAGGTGGTAGGGAAGCTGTTCTAGAGGCTACCCGACCTCTACCTCGGGTCATTGTTCAAGTTGCTTGTGTGGTTCTCGCTTGTCCATGTTGTGCTCTAGCCACTGGCAAATATGGAATGATCAGCCCATGGCTTACCAGCGCATCAAAATAGGAAGTCAGGAATGCAACACTATATCCATTCCTTACCTATCATAGTTGCACATTTTTTGTGTACAAATATGCCATTGTTGTGGCCCTCTAGTTGTTTCTTTATGCTTCCACTAATCTGATACTATCCATATCTGCAATGGTTGCATCTCTCTCAGCCACTAGCCTCATTCTTTCTTGGGCCCATAACTCTTCTTGAGTCTGCCCTCTTTTTTCTAGTTATTTAGGAATATCTATTTTAACCATAATATTGGTTACTCCTTCAGCTTCTCTGCCAACATCCTACATAACCACATATTTCCCTGCAATTGCATTTTATCCTTGGCTCGTTTTGACACCATCGAAAGCCATTTCCTTCCTTTAGAGAGTGTGTACCAATAGATCAACAAGCACTAGGAGTATGATCATAAGGATTACTATGGGGCTTGTTCCCATTGTGCCCATAAATAGCAATGTCAACCCCAACATAAGGGCTACCATCTTGCATTCCATGGGTAGAACTCTTGCTTTCCAAATGCTTATGGAATAACGTACCTTCGGTCCTCCCAAATGTTAAGCTAGTTGTCATTTTATGGTACATTGAGTTTGATCAAAAATCTGATTAAAAGTACCTTGATTATTCAAATTCTATTCAATACCCATCATTTATCATGTCTCGATTGACGTGTATGTAATTTATCATTGATACCATCATAGTTCTTCTTCAATTCCCAAGGTAATAATTTCCTTATCAAAAAACTTGTGGTCGTATCTCGTATTTACAGGTGTCCCATTAATGTGGCCTCAAGCTATCTTATAATTGCCCTTTCGGAGGCTCCATCGGACGAGCGCATGTTTACCTATGTGTATTACTTTTAGAATTTATGTCCATTAGCATATTATTTCCAGCTATCAAGGTTGTGTTTATACGTACGCAGGGTACTATCACAAAATCTCGATTGTGGTTATTTATTTGATGATAATTCAAATTTATGTTAAGTTGAGTTTTGCCATAAAATCATGTCGTCACTTGACACAGTTTATAGTTCTTCATATGTTATGTAAGAAATTATTTCTCGGTATGCATATTTACTGGACCATTTACTTAAACGAAATGCATGTTTGCCTTATGCAAGGGGTTCTATGAGTTACTTGAATTCTAAGGTACCTCTTCTCTTCCAAGTATTCTCCCTGTGATCACATAATTTCCAACAGTTACCTTATGTTGACTCTGTAAACTTTCTTGACTAGGTTCAACATACCTGTAGTCATTCCATATCACATTGCCACTTCAAATATCTTAAAACTAGAACTTTGTTTCCTTTTTATATACAATAGAGGGTTCTCTGTGTTTCAACCAACTATTGAAGGTTTATGCCCTAGTTTACCTGTGTGGATAATAATACCACATGCATTGTGTAGAGGGTAGTCCCCTGTTTAAATAGCTTAGAGTACCTTATTAGACTTGACCACCACTCGAGTGGTCGAGTGGCATACTTTTCTATGGAGTCGGGATACTTGGGGAGGTTGGCGAAGTCTCATGTGGCAGTGAGAATTGGGGTATCGGAGTTTTTTGGTGGAGTCCCAATATGATTTGGACCAAAATTTCATGTCAAAAAATGTTTCTAGTGAGATTTGGGTGATTTCCATGCTTAAATATGAAGTTTCCCCATCCTTTCTCTCCTTCACCATATCGGGGTATCATGCTAGAAGATGGTTCTGGTGATATTTGGATGGTTTTCATGTTCAATAATGGTTTTGACATTTCCTACACCATAGCCTATGGTTGAAAACCATGAGTGTATTGTAACATTGATCAAAAATGTAAATAAAGAAAATATTCTTTTGTTGATCCTACTATCTTATCCAAACTCTTGCCTCATTGCAAGGTAGCATTGCCATTTGCAATTTCAAATGGGGATCTTACCTTCCTATTATCCAATGGGTTGTCTCTCCATTGATAAATTTTAATTCCCAATATTCTTAGAAAACTTTATAGATAAAATAGCCAAGTTTATGATCAAGAGCTTACTTTAGCACAATCTCCATGTGGTTATCTTAAAGATGAATACTCAAGCAAGTCCAATGCTGTAATTCACATAAATCAATGTGATCAATGTATATCCTGTGGATAGGAGTGGTCAACCCTCCTATTAAGACCAGTGGGTAATAAAACATACTACATTTTTGGGAATTCTCCTGTCTATTTCAACAGGAATGCCTTTCCCCCCTCCTAAATTAATCTAGAATCATATTAGGTCTCTTTCAACCCATACATTAGGCGTATGCCTTGAAGACTAAATGTCCTATCATAAAAATAGAACTTCAATCATTTGCAATTATTAACTCTGTCCCCATATCACACAATGGGAGTTAAGGAGGTTATCACACAAACCATTATAGACACTCCAATGTCTACCATTTTTCCTTACTTCTATTCAACTTTCAATCTCCATGATATGAGAAAAAATCTAAATTTTTCTCCCACTTGATCATTATTGAATCCTTTTTCCACACAATACTTTAGTAAGGAAGAGACAACTCCATACCACAAATGTCAAGTATATTTTCTCAACGATATCTTGGGTACTCCACAAGTTGTGGTAGGTTCCCTCACTCTTCCATTTTGATTCACTAGTGAATATAGGTATGGGAGAAAATATTTGCACATTAGTAGCTTATAAGCACTTATTCTTCCCTTATGTATTTGTCAGTTTAGAGTTCATCACGAATATTTATAGGTTTACAAACAAAGCCCATCTCTTTGCTAGCATAAACCTATCATTAGAGTCCATTGACTAGCCTGGGTTATGATACCAACTGTAACAACCCCAAATTACCAACCAAACTCGAGATATTTTTTTTTTGTACATATCTAACATGTCAAGTTTACAACCAAGTATGTTGGATCAACATCAAGTAGGATAGAAAGTAACCGAGAGGATTACGACATGGTCAATGTCAACTCTCATGATAGGAGTGACCAACTCCTATCTAACCTTACATCCCATCATGATATGTATGATCTCCTTGGTTTAACTATTTTTATCTTCACTTTCAATAGGAAGTTTATTTACTTAACCAATTGAATGTAATTTTAATCTTACTTCCTAGTTCTAATATTTGCGGCAAAATACCATGCGCGTATTGTTACATAAAGGTTGCTTTACTCACATCAAGGCTTTCACTTTATTCATAGTATAAACTATTACATCATATTAAAAGAGCCATTTATTGGAAAATACAAAGGCATCAATTATTATAACCTCAAGTTCAATCATAATCCATTCTCATTCATGGAACATTACTTGTTAACAAAATAATGCATCATATAACATTCTAGTGATCATATTATAAGAATGTAAATGCATCATCCCATTGGAAAGCAAATAATATTTAATTTCCATCTTATTCAATATCCACAATCTAACTAATTATCATCATAATAGAGAGTAAATATAACATCCATGCATAACAACAAATACAAACCCCCAAATAGAGCTACACAACATATACCCTGGGAACCCTCACGGGGAATAAACCTAGCCTACAAAATATGTTTCTCCTCTTATTTCATAAAATAATAAATAAAAATATAAAAAGGCATTCCATGGATCCTTTTCTACTTCAAATATACAGTTAAAGGAAACAATTTGTTGCTTTTTCAATTCATGATGCAAATAAGAAAATTCCAAATTTTCTTTCTCTAAGTCATCAATATAATATATAGGAATCTCACAAGATCTTATATCTAAATGTTTATGAATAATCATTGGATACATATTGATGATAAATCTCATCAGTTATCAAAGAAAGAAATCTCATAATTTCCTCGAGAATGAATCCCGCATTCATTCTCCAAACCAAGATATATTTAATCTAGTATGGTATGGAAGTTATCTAAGGTCTTATACCACAAGGAGAGACCCCATAATATCTCCAAGGTTAGATCCCACATCTAATATTCCTACAATAATTCATGATTCCACAATTGAATTTATCATAAGATGCCCTTCGGGAGTACTACGCTATATTATTTAGGTATGAATTCCACATTCATCCTATAGACTATATCTTTATTCCACATAAGGATAGGTTCATAATTCAATCCATATCAACGTAAGTAATTATAGTCTTCATAAAACTATGGAGAAGTCCTATACCTTCCCAAAGGATGACACCAATCCATCCTTCCAAAGCTAGAAGAATTATGTTAAGTTCTTTATCCATTATTCCCAATGTTAGACCCCAACATTTATTTTCTACCATAATCTCATTTGATCTACCAACGTGGATGATTATGGTTTTCATAATATAACTAGTCATAAATTTGCCTTGTAATCGGTCAAACAAGATTACCCTATTAATTTTTCTAATAATCCATCGAACAAGATTTCTCTTTAATTTCAAATTTATCTTGTATTCTATAAAACAAGATTACATACTAGTTAGATACAAATTTGCCTTATTATATTGGGATCGAGATTAATATTAAGAATGGTCTACCCAAAATGTATGTATTTAAGGAAAAATTCCCTTTGCATTAAATCCATCAAATGATCGATTTTTTCCCAAGTTGGTCTTATATTATAATCTTTCAATCACCAAATACTTATCACATCTATTCTTCTAAATATTTGGTCAACCATCAAATTTCCTTTCCAAAATTTGATCTAAATCTATACACTGTCAATTGATCAACAATTGGATCTAGTACTTATCAGGTTTACCATTTCAACTTGATCCACATATTTCCATTTATCAATACAAATCAGAATTTATCTTCTTAAATTTGATCTTGGACTTTATTCTATGGTTTCACAAGTTCCAACATAGAAATATATACATTTATTCTTTCCAACGATTCATCAAGTACCATCAAATTTCCTTTCAAAATTTGATCTAAGATAATATACCTTTATATAATCAAAATTTTACCTATTAAATAAGACCATCACTCTCTGAATTATATGTCAAACCCATTACTCAATGATGTCTAAGTCAAGGGTTAAGATGGTAAACAAACTCTGTTTTCCTAGTAATCAAAGAATGGGATTAGGGAGGGGATAATTAAAGTAAAAAGGGGGTAGTTTTTTTTTTCAACCTCAAAACTAATGAATAATTCCTAAATAACCATGACAAATTATTCGATAATTATCAATTGAGTCCAACCAGACAACTCTGTACCTAACTTGGCTTAACACAGGTAGGTCTTCATTGATATCTAGTTGACCACCATCTTGTGGATATTGCAATAGTCAAGATCTTTCCATATCAAGGTTACCACATTACTCTGTAGGAGGCATGTGGAATATTAGTTTAGTGTGTTATATTAAAATAGGTGTAATAGTCATCGAGGACCATCCATCGACAACTAAATTTATCCATCATGCATCCCAACATATACACACACATGGTAAAGCATTGGTCAAGGAGGTGAAAGGTTAGGATGAGGCTTAGTCAAGCACATGTCATCAAAGTAGGGGGGTGCTAAACATCAATAATGATGTCTTTATATCCACCATAGGTGGACATTGTTCTTAGGAAACCATATTCCTTTAGTATCATTCATCCCCTCCCACATATTCCATGCGGGATACTGGGATGGAGGTTTTGGGAGCACCCACCTCCTTGTCCATACTTCTCGAGCGTGGTTGTGCCGCTCAGAGGTAGTGAAGAGATAGAGCCCCTCTATTGATAAATTAAACCCATACACTAACCTTAGGTGTTGTTAAATAATTCAATGATGCATGATTAAGAGGGGGTGACAGTAGGGGTAACAATTACATTTATGCTTGAACATAACAAACGGGTTACCGATATTATGGTATCTTAAAGGAATCTAGTAGAGATCGTACTTAATACACCTAGACCCACATGCGACTGGTAGAATCACTTTGAGTTTCTTATGGTATCACTAGGCCATCATAGAGATAGATAAAAAATGCAGACGTAATGCTTGACCTAGAGTTCATTCGAAGAGCTCGTCGATTCGTCGAGAGTGATGAATCTGGCATCAAGCTATAATAATTAGACCCCCATGGTAGAGTTGCAAGCATATTATATCATTGGGTTTATACCTTAGACTACGATTAAAGATCTAAAGCCATATATTTCCCTTGTCTTGCGACCCACGTCATTGTAAATATTTGTAGGTCGCATACCAAATACATTGGGGTGTGCGCTGTCTAGGTCATATCGCAATCTATAGATCTAAGATAAATGCCATAAAACCAGACTTTTTTTCCCTAAAAATTGTATCGAAGGTTTATTTAAGCTCCTATAGGTGTCATATGATATTTAATTCATCTTTGAAATCTTGAATGCATATAAAATTCCCTCGGTTATAGTGGTCAAGCACAGAGCCTATCAACATGTTTGAGGGGATCGATTTAGTATCCTCTAGTTGTATACCATTTGCAAAATAGATGGTTTTACATAGGCATCATCATACACCATCATATTTACAAAGAAAATTTAGGTAGGATGCCTCCCAAAATTTATTTAAAGTCTTTCCAACAATATTTAGTTGTAAGTAGAACAGTCGATATACGATTTCTTATGGATACAGAGTTTTCAATAGAGGAGCACACAGGGGATGGTCACCATGAAACCTCTCCAACAAGTATGCATATAGATAAACCATAGTCTCCTTTAATAGACCAAGCATATGGTTTCTATGGTATCAGATGAAGTCAAACAGATTTAGGATATGTGAATTTAATAGTGGGGGAGCAAAGTTCCCTTGTCTAAACAAAAGGTTTAGAGGTAAAGGAAAGGGCCCTATTAAACATATTCGAACCTTGGTGATCACACTTCGCATTATTTGAATGGAAAGGATATAAGTAATATATTTAACTTGGATTACTTACTAGAGGGGCTAATCAAATTTTCCAGAGGAGCTAACTTCTAGGTCCTAGATTAAATTCTAAATCAAAAGCAAGTAATGACTTGAGTACTAGCATAGGTGACTGCTACATACTCAGCTTCTGTAGAAGACAAAGCTACCACAGTTTGCTTTTTGGAACTCCAAGTTATTAGTCCTGATCCCAGACTAAAACAGTTCCCTGAAGTTGATTTCCTGTCATCAATGTTGCTACCCCAATCACTATCACTGAAGCCTACAAGCTTGATAGTGTTACATTTATGGTACTAGATTCCAAAATCCAATGTACCCTTCACATATCTGAGAATTCTCTTAGCTTCCTACAAATGCAGCTCAGAAGGGCTAGCCATAAATCGAGAGACAAGAGAAACAACATACTGAATATCAGGTCTAGTGTTGGCGAGAAACATCAAACTCCCAACCATGCTTTTGAAAGTGGTCACGTCAACTTTTGGTGCTCCATCATCTTTGCTTAATTGGATCCCATGTCCAACTAGAGTTGCAACTGGTTTGCAATGCTCCATAGCAAACTTCTTGATCATGTCTCGAGCATACTTATGTTGACAGATGAAGATCCCTGTATCTGACTGATGAACCTCTATTCCAAGGAAGTAGTGCATTAAGCCGAGATCCTTCATCTCAAATTGCTTCATCATGGAGCGCTTGAACTCCATATTCACTTTTTCATTACTACCCATGAATATGAGATCATCTACATACAAGCAAACTATGAGGATGTCATTACCTTGCTTCAGGTAGTAAAGGGTGGGTTCATTTTTGCTTCTAGTGAACCCAAAATTTTTGAAGTACCCATCAATGCATGAGTACCAAGCTCGTGGTGCCTGCTTGAGGCCATAGAGTGCCTTTTTCAGTCTGTAAACAAGGTGCTCTTTACCTTGCTCTTGAAATCCTTGAGGTTGCTCAACATACACTTCCTCTGTCAAGTACCCATTGAGAAAGGCACTCTTCACATCCATGTGTTGAATTTTCCAACCTTTGTGAGCAGCTAAAGCAAGAACTGATCTGATTGTCTCCTGTCTGGCTACAGGAGCAAATGTCTCCTCATAATCAATACCATACTTCTGTGTAAATCCTTTTGCAACCAATCTTGCTTTGTGCCTTTCAATACTTCCATCAACATTGAACTTGGTCTTGAAGACCCATTTGCATCCAACACATTTCTTGCCTTTAGGAAGCTTTACCAGCTCCCAAGTGTCATTGTTTTTTATAGAGGTTATCTCCTCTTTCATGGCATCTTGCCAAATTTTTTGAGTACATGCCTTCTCATAACTAGAAGGTTCAAGTTGTGCACTAGTTAACAAGGCATAGTTAACTATATCTCCTCGAGGTTCTTGGGAGTCATCATCACCATACAAATGCATATTTTCAAGTCTTTGCAAGACTCGAACTCATTTCACTAGCTTGACTTCTAGTATATCTTCTTTGAAAGTTTTTATCCAACATCTGATAAGATGGATGATGCTGGAGTGTTCTCTTACCTCTGGATGGAGAATCAATATCCATTGGTGAGGAACTGACTGACCTTTGTGGAGAAGGACTTGGTGAAGAAGTTGATGAACTTGAGGATGAATGTCTGCTTGGGCTTGGAGGAGGAGTATCCTTGCCTTTCTTTGGAGCCATCTGCTGCATCTGTGTAGAACCTACATCATGGGATTCAACATCACTGAATATTTGGGGATGGCCCCACTCTCCCCCTTCATCAAAAATCACATCCCTGGAAAGCACAATCTTTCGAGTCCTGGGATTGTAGAGTCTGTAAGCTTTTGTGGTCTCACAGTACCCTACAAAAATGCATGCTTGACTCTTAGGATCAAGCTTCTTTCTCTGCTCATCAGGAATGTGTGAATACGCCAATGAACCAAACACTCTGAAATGCTTGACATTTGGTTTCTTACCATACCATGCTTGGTAAGGAGTTTTCCCTTTCAAACTTGAAGTAGGGCTCCTATTCAAAATATACACACTGGTCCTGGCTGCATCTGCCCAATACATATTACTCAAATGCTTCATCTGAAGCATAGATCTTGCCATTTCTACAATGGTGCGGTTCTTTCTCTCAGCCACACCATTCTTCTATGGAGTGTAGGCAGTAGTGAACTGCCTCTTTATTCCATGTTTTTTACAAAAATTCAAAAATTCATTAGAGGAGTATTCTCCTCATCTATCTGATCTGAGACACTTAACAAAATATCCACTCTCATTTTCAAATCTTGTTTTAAAATCTACAAAGCAATCAAATGCCTCATCCTTATGCTTCAAAAAATATATCCAGCACATTCTTGAAAAATCATCAATGAAAAGAAGAAAGTAAGAGTTGTTACCAATGCTCTTGGTCTGCATTGGACCACAGATGTCCGAATGCACTAGCTGGAGTGGATAACTGGCCCGCCATGCTTGCCCTTTAGGAAATTTGGACCTAGCGTGCTTGCCCAAGGCACAACCTTCACAGACTTCCTTATTGTCCTGAACTTTAGGAAGTCCGGTCACCATTGCTTGAGAGGTTAACATCTTCAAACTAGTTGAATTCAGATGACCGTATCTCAAGTGCCACAACACACTTGGATTTGAAATAGCAACATTTGCTAATTGATCTCCCCCTGGCTGACCAAACTTTAGAGGGAATAGCCTGTTCTTTGTCATTGGCACTTGTGTAATGATTCTATTACTATTATTTTTATAAAAAATGGTGCATTTACCCTCATCAAAAAGCAACTTGTAGTTCTTTTCTAACATTTGACCAACACTTAAAATATTGTGTTGGAGATGGGGTGTGTAATAGATATCACTTACTTGCCTAACGCCTTCTTTAGTTGGAACCGCCATGGCTCCAATGCCTTCAACCGCCAATGACTTGTTGTCTCCCAACTTGATGCTGGATTTGTAGGAAGAATCCAGGGTAGCAAAGAGTTCTTCTTTGCCACTCATATGATTTGAACACCCAGTGTCCAAAATCCAGGTGTCATTCATGTTCTGATCTGACTGGCCATATGAGAGAAAGAGATTTGTGGTCCCTTCCTCTTCTCCAAAATTGCCATACTGACTGCTCTGGCTACTGTTGCTCCCTTGTGAAGGCTTTGACCAATAGTCATGAGCATAATGGCTAGGTTTGCCACAATTGTAGCAAACTTGCTTTGACTTGTCACTTCCTTTTCCTCGGCCTGGATGCTTTCCTCTGTTCTGTTGTCCACCCCTATTTTGACCTCCACCTCTGTTTGAAGATCCTTCGTTGCTTGGGGTTCCACCTCGTGGATTGTTCTTGCCTCTTCCTCTATGCTGACCTCTGCCATGACCTCTACCTCTTCCTTCTTGTGAAGCAAAGGCTTTATCATCTCCTCCATGGCTGGTGGAAGGAGAGTCCTGCAATATTTCTTCGTGTGAAAGAAGAGAACCAATTAGTGCTTCAAAAGAAAGAGTGGTCAAATATTTTGACTCTTCAATAATGATTGCTACATGATTCCATTTTGGAAGAAGTGTTCGTAACACTTTCTTCACCATAACCTTAGGCTTAATATCTTCACCTAGAGTGACCATTTTATCTACTACGACTTTAACTTGCACACAATAGTCTCCTACTTTCTCATTTTCCTGCATTCTGAGATTTTCAAAATCTCTCTTCAGTGTTTGAAGTCTAACTTGTTTTATTTGATCACTACCTTGAAATATTTCCTTCAAAGCATCCCAAGCATCTTGTGCAGTTACATAGGATGCTATCCTAGGGAAGATACTCTTATCTAGGGTTGTTTGTATATGGTATAGGGCAGAGGAATTATTTTTCTGGGCTTCCTTTTTAGCTTTTTTATCTGCAGCACTCAAAGCTGCCCATTCGGTAGCTGTGGGTTCTGCATATCCTTCTACTATAATATCCCATAAACCTTTGCCAATCAACATTGTTTTCATCTTTATTGACCAGTATTCATAATCACTACCATTGAATTCTGGAATTGGGAGACTTGTGTTTGAGGCCATTTATACTGCTTGAAATTAAACTTTGATTTGACTAAAAATAGGAAATACAAAGCAAAGCAATTACACGTTCAAATAAAATCTAGCCTTTTTAATTCTCTCACTGATTTCTTGCTCCTCTTGTTGTGGATTGCCCAGTATTGGATGCCAAAAATTGTCGACAATGGAATCCTCGTCGTCGCTGATGACGATGATTTTAGGGGCAAGTTCTGGCTCTGGCTCCACTGGCTCTGGTTCTGGATTAGGAGAGTGTGGTGTATAGCTCTCACTTGATTCTATTTTAGGCACTGTAGGTGTATAACTATCACTTGATTGTCCTTCAGGTGCTTCTTCAACCGTCTTCGACTCTTCTATTCTTTGCTCGAAGATGTTGTCTTCTGAGTCAGCCTCATACCCAGAATCTGGATTCCTCTGGTGGGCTATAACAACATTCTACAATTGACTGAACACAACGTGCAGTCCGTTTCTCCGAACTCGTTCATCAAATGATTTGGTTGTCTCTCTTTGTAGTAGAGAGCATAAAGTGTGGTAACATCCGGTTGCTCGGATCATCTACTCATCAATGCAAAAAACAACTTCATTAGAGTCTCTGAGGTTAAAATTTTCATCCTTTTACAGCCATTGAGGTTATTACAAATTTTTTTAGCCTTGAAGGGGTTCCAAGGGGAAGTGCTAAACGGGCGCTCCGAAAGGCTTCTCGACACTTTTATGCTCCCTCTTTTACAAAGATTGCTCTTTTAAAGTTTTCATAAAAAACAAGCTTTTCAAGCCCTTGGGTGATTTACAATTTGCCTCTAGGGCAATAGAGGTTCACAATAAACTTAATAAAGTAGTTAAATATTTTGAATTTAATAAAAATTAATATGCTTTATAATTATAAAAAAACTTTTTTTAAAATAATTTATAAAGCATTTTTAACATTTATTAAATTAATATTTAAAACTTTAACTAAGTTTAATTAAAAACTTTAAATAAAAAAAAAAAAATTTGAACCTCTTTCCTGTGGATCGAACCCGCAACCTCTTGAAATGGCCTGAACACTTCTTGCCACCACGCCCCGCGACACCTTTGAAAGTGAAGAAGGCACCTCGTGCCTTTTATCCCCTTATCATCTGGTGACAAAGAATAAAAAAACAATTATTTGGTCCGACGGGTTTCGAACCCGAGACCTACAGTCCGTCAGCAAACAACCTCTGCCAACCGCGCTATGCGCCTCGGCTGGAAGGAAACTCGGGTGAAGAATAGAAGAGTCCTTCAGGCGATTGAAATTTTAAAAACAATTATCCCACATCGAGCAGGATGGGGATATCAATAGGGTTTATAACCCTTAATCGACACTTATAGAGTCGATTTCCTGTGGGCAATCACTGTCTTCGTCCTCTCTTCTGCCTATCGAACCCACGCGTGCCACCTCAGCTCTTCCTCCTCGACCTATGTGTGCTCCTCGACCTACGTGCACCACCTCAGCTTCACGGCTTCCATGCCCAGCTCCTCGGCTTCGGCTTTCGTGCCCAGCTCCTCGCTCCCTGGTAGCTCTGATACCAGAATGAGGAAATAAAACCAATTTTTTATTCCATTCATAGTAACCTTAGATAGCACATATATTTATAATGAGACGCAAAAACAAATCGCGTAGATTTTGAGGGGATTGGGATGGAGGGATAAGGGATGATATGGAGGGATAAGGAAGAGGATAAACAGGAGGAATAAGGAGCGAAAGGATAGGAGGAATAAGGGGAAGGAGGAGAAATAGAAGAAATATAGGGAGAGAAGAAAAAAGCTTGCCGACATTCAAATGTGCATTCACATCGGAGCCAACTATTTCTAAGCTACTTCGGATGTGGACGCGTTCACATTGTAACAAGAAGTTCCTATTTGAAATCAAAATTTGACAAGAATATTTAGACAAAATAAGCCTACCAAATCCAGGAGATTTTGAGATTACATATCACAACAAGGAGGCATAGTTCAGATAAATGATTTCTATAAATATACAACAAAGGCAAAATATCATTAGAAGGATCAAACCACCAAATCCAAGGCTCAAGACAGAAAGTTCGAGGCTACAAACTGGTGAAGCATAAAGTTGTTCATGACAGCCAAAAATGAAGTTGCGTATCCATTCACTACAAAGTAGCAACTTGGTGAATCATAAACACCAAGATCATCATCTACAAAAGCCATCAAAAAGGTAAGCAACTTGGGTGCAATTGGGTTCACTGATTAACCTCAAATTATATTATTATCAAATTCCATTAAGGCACCATATTCATATTAAAATTTGTAGAAGAATAGATTGCATTATAGTCTTCAAGAAAGTGCAAAAAGGAAGAATTCATTTTAAGGATTATTTGCACATTAAATAGGAGTTGGATATTTTCAAAAGAAATAAAATTATCATCTACCTATTTGCTATCTAGAAAGCAAGAAGACTATATCCTAAGATATTGATTGTAGTGAAAATTTAGAGAATACTTATTAAGGGTTCATTACAAATTAATCCTAAAATTTTTAGAGATTATTAAGTGCATCTGAAATTATTTTGAGAGTTCATTTACTGGAGCAATAAGGTGAGATTATTGTTACCATTAAAAGTGCATTGGCACTATACTAGTTGATCTCTAACTAGTTACTCTCAAAAAGGTTAGTTTGTGTTTGTTGATTATTAAGGATCAAGAGCACAAAAACCAGCATATTAATCAAAGTGTCTAGAGACACTATTTGGTGCATAGAACCTACAACATTTCATGGCCCAAAGAAGCCACCAAAATTAGATTAGATTCCTCCAAGGAGTGGAGAAGAAATCCACCATTAAAATCAGCAATAGAAGCTTCAAATCGAGACTTGGTGAGTCTCAAGATCCAAAGTGCACTAAAGGATATTTATAAAAAGTGCAGAAATTAATTCTACAAAAAGAAGCTTCTATCTATGTGGTTACAAGCTTGGGTTCATTAAAAAAATATCCAAGCAAAAGAAGAGAGGTGTCTAATCAAGGAGACAACCTCAAAATATGCCATTACCTACAAGGAAGCTGTCATAAAACAAAAAAAAATCAGATTGCAAAAAGGAGGTGCAAAAAAAAGGTATTTTATATACAAATTTTTTTACATTTCTAATATGCCATACACAGGAAAAAGGGTAAGGTTTTAAGTGCCTCAAAGGTACAATTTTCTCAGGGTAAAACAACCCAAGGCAGTCATATAATAGCACACTCCACGCAAGGGAATAGAGCCACTCAAAAGGCTCACATCTTCTACGATTTGGATAGCCGAACTTGCAAGTAAACAAAGCACAATACAAAGAAAGGAGGAGCATTATATTCAAGGACAACATTATCTAAAAAAATATTTCATAACAGGTTGAAAAAGAAGGCACAAAATATTACATTGGACGTACATCCAAGGAAGCATCGTTGGAGTACTTCAAAATCTCCCATAGCATTGCTCAAGGTCTTCAAGATTGTTGTCGAATCCTCACTCCAAGACTCCAAAGGTGCTACTATCTACTCCAACTGGAACCAAATTATATCAAGTATCATCAAACAAAGAAAGAGTTGGCCATGTTGCATGGTTAATAAGGGAAGGTGACACTTGTCACCTAGGAGGAAACACTAACGAGCACCCATCCGTTACAAGCTTGACCAAGAAAATGTTATAGGTTGGTGCACCCATCCAATACTGTAACGTCCATTCGTTACCTGGTAGAATATCCCTCAAGTGCTCACAAATAACTATCGTGACACTTGTCACACATTTCAAGATTCCTCTTCTATTAAAAGGTACCAAATACCAAGGAGGTCAACATCCATAGCATTCGAAGCATTTGCAGCAATCACAACATTCATAGCAGTCATAGCATTCAAAGCAACCATAATTACACCGTGGAAGAGAGGTGAAGAGCATTAAAATATTTGGTCAAGATATTCAAAGGAGGTCAAAAAGTCCAAGGTTGAAGCTCCACCATCCAAACGTTGAAGCCAAGGGAGAATCAATTTACACCATTTTCTATAAGCGCTCAAGGGAAAGGTATTAAATAGGATTGTCATATATGTCCAAAATCTACAACGAATACATAAAGAATGAAACATTAAAGGTAAGGTCTCTAACAGGGAGTTATAAGGTATAACATAAGGTTGAAACATTAAAGGAAATCAACCATATTTGAAAGCAATATAAAAGGGAGAAACACATATTAAATAGCCTAATATTTGCAATATTAAAACATAGGAGAAATAAGGAATTCTACTTGGAAATCAGAATTTCTTTCTATTATTGCAAATTTCATTAGTTTCTAAGATTCCATATTAGGGATTTATACGTAATACTACATCAAAGTAGGTAATTGGAATTTAGAAATATTAATATCAAATTATTAAAGGCTACAAAAGGAGGTTTATTAAGGAAAAACAAGAGTTAGAAATTAATTGGTATACTTGTCTCAAAACACATAAAAGAGACAAAAGAAATCCAACTATTAAAACCTCATCAAATTAGAAAGTGCTTAAGTTCAATAGGAGTAATAAGGTGTAAAAGAAATTGATTTTTATATTAACAAAACTTTACAAAATCAACCCAAAATTGAACTATTATTCTCAAAATCACTTTATATATCATAAAAATCACTAGGGAGACATAAGGCATTCTACAAAACTTGATAATAATAGCATTCATAAAATATTGTCAAGTACTCAATCCATTTGGGAATCACAAGGACTCTACTAATTCACATCTCTTAACTAGGAATATATAAGGAAGCCTATAAAACCTAAGATCTAAAAAGGTTCTATAAAATCAAAGCTAATAACTAGGGAGTCACAAGGCAGAACACTTCAGAAGATTCTATCTAAAAAGTTACAAGCACTTATTCCAAGAAGCTATAAAGATGTCTGCCTCAAGTAATACAGTAAACAATGACATGAACAACACTATTAGAAAAGAGAGCAAGTGTCATAAAAAGTGGAATAAAAAATTCACTTATAAAATTTGAAGGAAACTTAGATCCTATTTCAAAAAGAATACAAAATGAAGCTTTGAAAGACAGGTTTGAAATTATGGAGCACTATCTACATACTCAACTCACTGAAGCAATTGAAAAAGGAAATAATGACATTCAAATTCCTTTAGAATAAATAAGCATACTATATATGGCACTACTTACATTCAAATGTTATAAGGATGAAAATGTAGAACACAAAGGATTGATAGAATTACTTAAGCTGAAAACTGAGTTAGATGAATCTTCACTAGCAAAGATATTTCAATCCTCATGCAGTATTAGTAATTTGAGTTCTACTAACTCAAAATATTATCATGATGTTCTAAGTGTATGTTTAGAAGCTTCTATATAAGACACAAATAACGATGACAAGGACAAAATAAAAGATAAATCTCTTTGTAAGAATCAGGTGATAGCACATCAAGCTGAAGAATATATGAAGACAAAGATCCATATTGAAGATTGAAATATTCAATACCCAAATAATGTAATACAGGGGGGTGTTAGAGTTAGAGTATATTACATCATTTAGGTCATGTAAATGTACCACCTTAGGTACATAGTTAGGATAGGAGATTACTTTAGGGGGAATTTATCTAGTTACTTAAAGCAATGTTATAAATGCACAAGTGGCAATGTGCAAGGTGTCCCCTTGTACCGCTAGGTGTTGGCCAAGGAATCTATCTTCCTATATAAAGGGCCTCATAATGGTAGATTATACATCAAGCTCATATCAAGCTCATATCAAGTTCATGTCAAGCTCTTGGTAGTAGTACTCATGTATGGAGTATAATGTAGCTCTTTAGCTCATATTAGTGGAGTGACCATTTCCTCCATATTGCATTGTATTTTTGTCATTTCTATTTATAGTATATTTTAGTCATATTTTTGTTCCACTTTCTTTCATATTTCTTGTATTTCATTGGGACCTGTGTTAGATCTCTCCACTGCATATATCCTCAAAAGCTAACATTAACGCAGATTTTTGAAAGGCTTTGGCATTTCAAGGTTCATCTTAAACCTACAAAGTGTGTGTTTGGAGTCACATTGGCAAGTTATTAGGCTTTGTTGTTTCTAGGTAAGGTATTGAAGTGGACCCCGCTAAGATAGTGAGCATCATTGACATGCCTTCTCCCTACACCCTAATTGAGTTGCGTAGCCTATAAGGTAAGCTTCAAGCTATTTGTTGGTTTATAGTCTAGTTAGTCGATAAGTGCTAACCCTTTATTAAGATTATTAAGAAAGATGTTGTCTTCTAGTGGGATTCTGAGTGTCAAAATAATTTTTATGACCTTATGTAGTATCTCATGTCCCTGCATGTTTTAGTTATGCATGTGCCTAGTAATCATTTGATGCTTTACATAGCTACCACAACTCACACTTTGGGAGCCATGCTAGCTCAACACGATGATCAAAATAAATAGCGAGCTATCTACTATATCGGTAGAACTTTGGTTAGCTACAAAACCAAGTACACCCCCTTAGATAAGCTCTACCTTTTCATAGTGTTCGCTTCCCAAAATCTAAGACACTACATGCTCAGCCATAAGACATTGGTAGTTGTAAAGTTTGATCCTTTGCACTACTTAATATCTAAGCCTCACCTTTCAGGTCAAGTTTCTAATTGGATTTTAGTCCTTAGTGAGTTTAACCTGATCTTCATAGTTCAAAAGGCTATCAAGGGTTAGGTAATCACTGATCAGCCTCCGCTCCCCTAGAAGTTGCCCATCCTTTAGTTGTCAAGTTCCTTGATGAGTGCTTCAACATCAAAGTTAAAGAGCTAGAGTCTTGGACTTTGTTTTTTGATGGAGCATGCTTTATGAAGGGTGTTGGTGTTGGAGTCATTTTGGTTATCCCATAAAAATAGCTCATCCCCATGTCCTTCAAGTTTTGTTTCTCCTGCATGAACAATACTATAGAATATGAATCTTTTATCCTTGGCCTTAGAGTAGCCTTAGCTTTGCAAGTTAGAGTCCTTTCGATCTTTTGTGACTCTCAACTTGTGGTCAATCAGATCAACGATGTTTATTAGACTTGGGATGATAAACTAAAGCCTTACAAGAAGATAATCACCAAGTTGTTGTCCTCATTCGATCGAGTAACCATAGAGTCTATCCCTAGATCCTCCAACCACCATGTGGATGCCATAGCTGCTGCTACATCCTTGTTTACTTTAGATTTGAAATATGATCAAGCATCGATTATAAATAGATAATTTCAGGAGCCCATGTTGCTTGGTTCTTGTCTTGTTTCATTAGATTTTTTGACCATCGAAGATGTCCCATCTGAGCCATGGTATATCGATATCTTTAATTTTCTTAAATATGGTTTAATACTTGATGGCTTAGATCATAATCAACATAAGCTTTTGCATAAAATAGCATGTTGATTTGTTATAACTGGAAATACTTTGTATCAACATTATTTTGAAGGTATCCTCTTGAGATGTCTTAACTCCAATGAAGCCTTAATTGCTCTTAGTGAGTCTCATGAAGGATCATGTGGAGGTCATTTTAGCAGTAATGCTATTGCTAAGAAGCTCCTTCATATGGGGTACTACTGGTCTTCAATGGAAAAATATGCATATGACCATGTTTAGTGCCATGACAAGTGTCACTGCCACGACAACCTTGTCCATGCTCCTTCCCATCACCTTCAGGTTATTTCTTCCCCTTGGTCATTTTCCATGTGGAAATTGAATATTATAGGGAATATTAATCCAATGTCGTTTTATGGACACAAATTTATCATAACAATGATATATTAATTCACTAAATGGGTCAAAGCCATACCTCTAGCCACAGTGACTGGAACTCAAGTTTCCAAGTTCATCTTCAACCAGATTCTTTGTAGGCCCGAGATTCCTTCGGTGATTGTTTTTGTTAATGATACTCCTTTCAAGAACAAGGATGTTCGTAAAATTTATGCTAAGTACAAGATTAAACATAGGTGGTCAACCCTATATTACCCTCAGGGTAATGGACAAGCCAAAGCCTCCAAAAAGTCTTTGATCAAGATCTTGAAGAAGTTTATTTGTAATACCGGTCGTGACTGGCATACCAAATTTATTCTACCTTGTGGGCCTATCGTACTAGTGTGCATACTACCATAGATGCCTTGCCCTATATATTGGTATATGGTTCTGAGGTGGTGTTTCCTTTTGATCTAGAGGTTACCTCGTTGTGCATCTTGTTGCAATATGCCTTGGTTGGCAATGAGTATCACTCATATTGTTTGCACCAATTAGAGATGCTGGATTAAAAGCGTATTCATGCCTTAGAGCATTTGCAAGCTTATCAGAACAAGCTCAAGGAATCTTACTCTAAGAAATTTTGCAACCATTCTTTTGAGATTGGGGACCTTGTCCTCAAATAAAACCAAAAGAACACCAATGATCATTTTGATATTAAAGGCAAGTTCCAACCCAATTGGTTAGGGCCCTTTATCATAACGACTAAGTTTGGTTCAGGTTCCTGTCGTTTAGCTTCTTTATATGGTGAATAACTTAAAGAACCAATGAACATAACGAATCTAAAAAGATATTATGCACCCTCTATCATCTGCATTACACAATGTATTTAGCATAATTTCATATAGCATCATTGTTTGTATGATCATATTGCATAATTACCTGTCATATTTTACATTTTTTGCCTAACATTCTATTCCTTTTGTATTTTTGCTTGTTATAAGTTGCACCTCTACCTATTCATATTTGCATGATTACTTGTTCATATATATTTTGGATATTTGTGATAATAGAAAGTTATGACACCTAGTTAGGTCATAGCTCACATGCATTGCACTCTCAATAGGGCTCTAATACCTAGCAAATCCCCAAACTAGGGCCCATCTTCGTGCATTTCCATCATTTCATCCATCCGTCTTACTCTTCCTTATTCCTTGACCTTGAAAGTTTTCATTGCTTATAATTATCTAGGTCAAGGGGTTTGGTTCTCATTTTTCTCCATTGGCCATGTCCATACATTTTATTGCACACACCACACCCCTATCAGATAGTACTCACTTTTATTGTCATTTTCTTGCACATAATACATCCCATAGCAGATAGCTTTATGGTCACGAGCAAGGGACAACCTCCATAAGATCATTTGTGAGCATAAATCCCAGTGGATGCATTTCTTTCTCTTTTGTTCATCTCAGTGAGCGCTACACCCATAGTAGGTTTAGCTCCACCTTGTCCATATTGTAAACATACACCCTCACAGGGTATGGTTCTTTTCTTTTTCGTTGGTCTTTTGGAGCATTTCTTTCATCCACTCATGCATTTCATTTAGACTTGCATTTTAGATGCACTGCATTTAATTAGATTTATATCATTCCATCCCATTCATATAGATTCCTTGCATCCATCATGTTTTGTATTCACCATGCATATATATATACACATATAATCATACATGAGCACACACACTTTTTCCTGCTTTCTTGTTCTTGCTTGTTTTTTTTCTCTCTTCTTCTTTCTTGTTTGTTTCACTCTTCTTTCTTATGCATATACCATTTTGAGTTTCATTAGGAATGTGGCATTCCTTCTGAAACTCGAGGGGGCACCCTAGCCTAAGAGGCATTAATATCACTAATGCCTCATTTTACATGTAAAACATGAAAGTGTCCAAAATGGCGTCATTTTTGCACCACTCCTTTCTTTTAAACTAGTCACTCCTTTTCTGTTATTGTTTCTTGCCTTTCACCCTTAGATGTCTACATCTTTCTTTGACGCATTTACTAGGCCATAAATGCATCAAAGAGGAGGCAAAATGTAGACATGGAAAATTGACCCACTTGAGTGAGTCATTTTCCCTAGTCCCTTAGAGAGATTCTCCAACTTGTCCAAAAAAGGTTTAGACCTCTCTCCTACTCTTTCCCTCTTTTTTCCTTGCTCTGATGAAATCATGATCAGCCCTTACAAGGTTTGATTTCACCTAGTTAGGGTCTTATCCTAGGAAACCCTAGTGTTTCGTTTAACCATTTTTTATGTCAACTTTTCCTCGATTTTCCCACCCATTCTTGTTTTAAATATATTATAAATAGAGGGTTTGAAGCTTTCTTTTGCCTCCCCAAACAATCTAACTTCTAGATCTCTTCTAATCACGAATCCCAAGTGAGGCAATCTTACAAGCTGCTAACAAGTATTGATGCCAATGCTAGCAAGATTTTATTGAAGCTTTGTGGATTTTGAAAATATCTCTTTTGTTGTATTGGATTGTGTGTTTATGCCCTTGGTGGATAAGTGTTAGAGCCCTAAGGAGGATTCTAATACCTTGGAGGTCTTCTTCCTTTTGTCTACTTCTTCGCCTACCACAAGGTTGTTTTCGGTCTTCTGCATTTTGCATAGTGCTAAATTCACATTTATTGTTAGTTTATCTGCATTGTTCTAGTGTATTTTCCTTCTATTGTGAAAATGTACCCCATAATTGCAGGGTGCGATTTCGCTAGAGGTAAAATCATGATCACCTCGTATAGGTCATGATATCATCGGAGCTAATATTGGGGGAATAAGTTTACCCCCAAACCCTAGGACTACATTTCATGTTACATTTAGGATATAATTACGCAAATTGTATTATGTTTATCATTTTTTTCTACTGCATTATCTTTTGCTTGTTCATCTTCCAAAAAGGTCAACTTTTGCTTTTGCATTCTAAAGGTCAGCTAAAAGGACCTAGGGGAATTTACTGTTGTGCCTACAAGTACAGTCATATAGCAGCCTAAGCAGGCTCTTTAGCGCTGATCATATTTTTTGAGGGTTTGTGTAAAGTTATTTTACAAGATAGAAGTTGTGGGATATTATTGGATACAAGTTAAATCTTGGAACAACCATCGAATCATATACATGCCCTAGTAGATATTTAGGTTTTTTGTTGGTTGTCTTTATCTCTTTCTATTCAAAATAAATATCACAGGTGAGGAAAATATTTAATTAAATTTCTAGATATTTGAAAGGATAAAAACATATAGTGTGCATCTAGGGTTTAAACCTTTTTCGTACATTTTTCTTGGACCCTTGCTCAAAGGATTTTATTTTACAACCCTAAGGTTAGTGATCATTTAAGAAAATAATAATTCTAGGGTTAGCTCTTGTCTTCTTGCATCTTGTATCTTGCATTATTATCTCTCTTTTCATAGTGTAGTTTTAGAAAGGCCAAACATAGGTGCATGTTTAATTGACACATTCAAACACATTCCACCCCAGACTTGGAGCGAGTCCTAAAACCACTCCTAGTGAATCCTTCCCCCCTTTGCCCACACACCGAATGTAGAGTTATAACATACCCCCGCGATTCACCTCAGCTTCCAACGGATCTAGTTGAGAATCGTATGCGATAGGGCATTTTCCCCTCTACAATATCATTGATATACCATTTGGACAACCATTTTGTGGTATTTGTATGTGCTAGCTCTAGTGTACCAAGCTTACCATAATCAACATGATTATCCTCACTTATGATTTAACATCTTCATTATCATAATTATGAAAGGTCATAGAAGCTTTTCTAGGATCAAGTGGTGGAGTGAGTTGGACTTAAACTTCTTGTCAAAGGTATCTTTTCTAATGTGTAGTTTCAAGGATGCATGAGCTTGTAAGACTTTGATTCATTGATGTATCTAAGAAAGATACACTTCAAGGGATTCTTGTCCAACTTATTTCTCCTTTGCTTTCAAACATGCATGTACATTATATAGTTGAAAATATGAAGATGAGAAATGGAAGGCTTGACTCCCGTACATGTTGCTTCTAGCATGATACCCTTGAGAGCGATGACAATTATTTGATTCAATAAGTAAAGCTTTGTTTAAAATTTTATACCCAAAACACTAGCTCGAACTAGGAATCTATTAGCATGTTTGGACCATTATCTTGATTGTATAGTTAATAGTTTTCATAATGCCATTCTATTAAGGCACATAAATAGTAGTCAATTAGCATCAAATGATATTTTTCTTGCTTGATTTTTTTATGCTCTTTCAGAGCAACACCAATGTGAGTAGTAGTGGGTGTGCAATTCAATTAGTAAACTATCAGATGAAAAACTTTTACCTAAAATACCAATTTCAAGTGGAAATTTTTTAGCATTCTTGATGCCTTTTTTCTAATAGGAGGGTTATGCCTCTCTACAATGTCATTATGTTGAGGCATATACACAACTATTACTTGTCGTCAAATGTCATTATGCTTTAGGGAAATAGAAAACTTGATGGAGGTGTATTGTCTCCCTTGAGTTCAGCAAAGCATATGAATGTGGTGACCAAAGGCATTTTGCATAAGATATCTAAAATTGTAGAAGAATATAAGGGATAGCCCTTGATATTCAAGAGATACATTGTCATTTTTCTTTATTATCATCAATAAAGATTTGAAACTACTTGAACATATTGAAGCCATCATCCATGGGTCTACAAATATCAATGTGTGCTAGCTCTAATGGACGAGTCACCTTACGAGTACTAAAACCAAGGGATCTTGATGTTGCTTTCCTACCAAGTAACTCAAACAAATATTATTAGTGTTCTTCAATGAGGGAAGGCCTCTCACAATGTCATGCATGTTGAATGCAAGTAAATTTCTAAAGCTCATATGTACATATATTTTAATCTAGAGGGTGACATCATCAATTGCCTTTATTGCCAAAGCTTGGTTGTCATGGTGGATAATTGCAAGCTCAAAATATTTTTTCAATGCCAAAAGCACATGCAACAATATTAAGCCCTTAAATTTCTCTTGAATTAAGTAGTGCTTATAATCACATGTCCTATGATATTAAACCTTTAGATCATAGTTAAAAATTAATTAAAAGACAATACTTCCTTTGTAAGGCATGATGCATAAAAACTTCTTTGAGCCTACATAATTGTTTGTCAAGTTGCAAGAACACATCACCCATACCTTCAATGTTATAGGTGGAATTATTTCCATGTGTCACTTTGCCACAATAAAAGGAATGGTTTAGATTGAAAAATAAATCCTTCTCTATTCATGCTTTATAGCACTTAAATCTAGGCATCACACTAGGCTTGATCAATTTATCTCTTCATGGGTTTGGGCAGCATAGACATACTCTTCATATTTAGAGTTTGTCTTTAATAATATCTCCATGTTGTTTTTGTATGGTATTCTTCTTTTATTAGTGTGGACTCTTCTTTGATCCTTGATATGATATCTACTATTATTTTTTATCATTTGATGACCATTATTGAATGAATTGTACACACAATCCTTTAGTAGGTGTCTAATATTCCCAAAAATGAAGCACATTCTTTGAAAATGTGAGTTGTTCCTGTGATGTTGTTGTTGCTTGGGAAGTCTATAATCATGCCTTATGGTACTCTTTCCTTTACAGTATGTCAATATGGCATGATCCTCCTCATTGAACACTTCTTGTATTGCTTTCTCTCACTTAAGAAAATAAGCCATAAACTTGAATGTAGAAATATGATTTCTAATGTCCAATATTATCACCAAATAATAAATATGGATGACACCGCTCTCATGACCATGAGCATATGAATATCTTTTGTTACTACTTTATATAATGCATAGAGTATGGCTAACAACCCTCCAATATGTCCAAGAAAGAGTTTCAACTTATCACTATTCTTCATATTTAAATAGTTCAAATGACTTAACAAATGTAGAATATGGTTCTTATTCTTTACCTCAAGCATTATATTGAAGTTGTTGTGTGCACCTTGGAATTAATGGCATCACAAATATATGGATGAATTTCATAAAAATGTCAAACTTTATTATAAACTTAAATTTTTAATTCACTTTATATTTGCTACTTATTCACATCAGTTGGATGTCATATGATGGTTTCCATGACAATGTCCTCTAGATATTTAAGTTGAAGAGGAACTTTGAGTTTGTTTTTTCAAGCTGAATAATTGTTCTCTTTCAAGATTTGGGGATCAAACAATATAATTTTGGATGGATTAATTGCATGTGACCAAAAACATGCATAAAAAATAATATACTCTAAGTAACCATGTGAGAGAAAATTTAAAATCCAATGGTATTATCCCATGCAAGGTCTACAATAATGCAAAGTACAATCTATACACCTCCATGGACATGAAGGTTGGTTTTTTGGACTCTACGGTAGATTTTGGTGGGTTTATTATCCTCTATATAGAATGTGTCATCTAAAAAAATAGCAAGGATTACTTTGCCAAAGTTAATAGTATGAATATTTTCCATTTTATGAGGGGATATTCATGAGGTGTTGGGCATATTCTTCTTCCTCTATGTAGTTCATGCATCAATAGCATTGGGTATTCATTTTCATCTTGCTAATGTGTGTTAGAAATGAGGAGATTCACATTCCATTGAGAAACATTTAGGTTTAATGCATACACGATTCTAGGTTTAGATGTCATTTTTTAATCTACATTCATTTGCTCACTTATTGCATGGATTTGCAAGGATATGATGTAAAGGAAACATGTTGGACAATATTCTTATGTGTGTATGAACACATTAATATTAAAAAATACTTATTGCATTATGAATCTCTTGTACTAGTATAAAAGGAAGATATAGTTACCAAATGCTATAAGAATACTTCCAAAACCTATATATCTTGTACCTTACAAATTTAGGATGTTTTATATGCTAAAAGATAAATTGATAATAATGTAGCAGATTACTAATCATGTTTTGATTGAAATTATTATGGATGATCCAATATTCCTCATTCTATGGGTCTCTTCCTCACACCATTGACAATATTATTTCAACATTTTTAATGCTACCAAAGCTGACACCATGGCTCAAAATTATATAATGCTTCACTACCAACAAAACTACAATTTGCAAGATGTTAAGAAAACAATAGAGATTGTGTAATTCTTGCCATGATCTTAAATAATAGAACGATTTGGTATTTCCCTAAGTTTAAAGCTTGATGACAACTCAAGATTAAATTCTCCCATGTGCATATAATGTTAGAATATATTTGATTTAGGATAAGCCTTTATCTCAAAATGGACCAAAACAAGAATACCACAGATTTGTAATGTTTTGGACTATTGTGATATCTACTTAAAGTATGCAATACAATAGTGGAGTACGAATCATCCATTGAAAATTTCCATTGTTAGATGCTTCTATCTCCTTAATGATGGTTCCATTAAATCATGAATGCAGTGATTATCTTCTATAAGCAAAGCTTTGATACCAAATAAAAACCATAAGAAAGGATTTCAATGATTAATTCCATTATTATGAGGCTTGTTTTAAATAAAATGGAAATACAAATTTATTAGTTAACAATTCCAAAACTTCCTACAAACCATAACGGAGATAAGTGTGATACAAAAATTATATGACAACACCACTAACAAGCAATATAGTTAGCACTACACTAATAAGTTCAATGAGATCCTCATAAAACTATACATTAATGATGGTGAGATGATTTATATTGTCACGTACATTAATAGCCTTTTCTACCTCTTGATACTTTGATTCACCTAAATAGAATGTGTGCCCTAGACCGATGTTAAGATTGGATGACCTAGAATTGCTTCTAAGTCAACCTTTAGGGAAGGCCAACTCATCTAAATCCTACCATTGTGAAATATAAAAGATATAAAAAATAGGGTATGATTGACAAAAAATAAAGGGATAGAGAGAATGATAAATGTAGTTGGAGCTTAGATAACATCACACACTTCAGCTAAATAAGCATTAACTATCTATTACAAGTAATTTTGAACAGACTAGACCACAACTAAATCTATGTATAAAATACAGTAAACTTAGATATCACAATATCCAACATTCCAAGCGCTTTAATAAAAATAAGTCAAATAGCTTCAAGCCTAACAAATCATACTTTGATTAAAGTATAAATAGAAATGTTTAAAAGTGCAAATATCACCATATTCAATAATTCTACAAACTTCAACTAGAGAGTTCAAACAACTCTTGATTGCATTAGCACAACATGAAGATAAAACTTACATCAGGCAAACCCTAAATTATTGAACCCTTTACATTGAGGAGCATTCCTCTTTTTATATATTTGTTAAGCTAGAAATGAAACTGACTACATTTTACACTCATAAGCAAATAAATCATGGACAATCAGGGATGATTTGGCACCAGTAAGTCTCTTCAGAATATTCAACATGTTTTATGTTGACCCTCTTGTGGTCATTATTTGTAGGATCTTCAGTTATGCTTTTTTGGGGGTGGTTGTCACTTTCATGCTCTCACAACTGGAATAATGCCCTAATTGCTTTTTTTTGAGAGTGCTACTAGCCTTTTCCTCAAAACCATTTTAATTTGTAAGCATATATGATATTTTAGATGTTGACATAATTCTTCTTGCTAAAAAAATTTGGTTCAGGAAGCTTCTTTCCTTTGAATTGAACTCCAGCTTGCTCTTCTTGCTTGATGTGGAATTTTCACCAAGCCAAAAATTTTTGGAGGTCAAATTGATGTCCTTGCAAAAAAGCTCCAACTTGTTGTATTTTGGGCTTTCATTTGTTATCAGAATGAATATTCTCCACCCCACAAGATTCTCGTCAAACCAAATATTTTGAAGTGCCTTGTTAATGTCATTCAAGAAATGTTATGGTCGTTGGGACTTTGCAAATATGACTTTAAAGAATATGAAGCTAGTCTAGTTAAAAAATGCTAGCTTCAAATAATAAGGAAATTTTAAGCAATTTTAATCCCAAAATTACTTCCTTAGACTTAAAAAGAAATAATTTGAAAGAATTAAGGTTTAGGAAAGGCTCTTCAAACTTGAAAAGTAAATAATTTACACAAAGAAATAAAATTTCAGTGTTGCATGAGTGTGTTTAGACTTGTGAATGTATGTAAATAATTTTTCTACATTATTAGCACCTCTAGGGAAGTTTTTCAAACCTAAATTACCTTATTCTTGGGTTGCAGAGTCTTGCTTTACTAACCCTAAATCTTCTCCTTCCACTACATTGGATGAAGGACTTTCCACTTGTAGGCCTAGAGTTTGCTTGGCTACATTCCACTCCTATTATGTTGGGGCTCGAAATATTTTAGCCTTCTCATGAACAATCATTAAGTCAAAGTATTTATTATATGAAGTGGTTTTGTATTGTTTCCCCAACTCTATCACCTTGGTGCGCAACACAACCAACTTATTTGAAAATTCAAAAAAATCTCTTCATCAAAATTGTCCAACCAATAAAAAATTCAATTGGAACTTCAACTATTTTATCAAAAATACTTTTACCTCATCCATAGAATAAGGATTGTCATTAAATCCCTAGAGAGATGGAAGTTTATCACTAAATATTTTGTTTACTTTGCTCTTGGTGGTAATGATTGAATTGAGAACCTTGTATCCTTGTTTGACTATTTGCTCCCACTCAATGAGCTCTACTGCCATCCAATACATTGTTACACTATATTTGGCTGAATAAATTTGTTGTCCAAAGGCTTTATTTAATGTATAAATAATAGTTTGTGCTTTTGGGACATTTTAAACGATATTAATTTGCATGACATTAAAGTATGTGCTTCTTGAGTGGTTTGCTAGTAGTAATTAATAAATTCTATAATTAGAGATAGGGTCTTAACAACTTCAAAAGTTTATCCCCATAATCTTTTCCTGATTCTTTGGCATGTGTTTATGGAGATTTGGGAGGCCTAAATTTATTGTTTGGTCATGTACAACTCTTATTGTATGTTATACACTTCTTTATGAAGAGTTAAGTTCTTCTCATCCTTTGCTTGTAATTGTGCCAACATCAGTGCCTCATTAAGACTCTACTGCAATTGTTATATTTGTTTCTACAAGGCCTTTTTCTCCCATTTTTCTAGCTCAAGGATATTCACCAATCATTATTTTTTATTTCTCCTTGCGGTACTCGATCGTAATTTGAAATCCATATATATACAACATGTCAATAGACGTGTGCACCATCTGAGATTTATCCTCAATTGGGAGCCTATCTTTGTCTACAATATTTATCATTATTTGATAGTTAGATTTAGTCAATTGGGATGGTTTCTTGGACACAAGAGGATTCATGGATGTCAAAATATATTTTCTTTGCCTTGGATCTAATGTACCCAACATCCTTGTTGACGCGGTCTTTGGCTCTCTTTTTGCTTCTTCTTGTCAAGCCAAGCTTTCATACTGGCTCGTGCCTATTAGAATTGACTTTGAATAGTAGTTATTTGGAGACTATGAGTGGATATAACAAAGGGAGAATGTAAGAGAGGGAGGGGACGTATAGAAGATATTAGGAATGTGGAATAGATGGTTTGAAGAGCTCCAAAATATGGGGTAAGTGTATATTTGAGAACTTGAGATATGTTCAAAGGTGAAGAATTGACAACTACTTTAGGAGGTAAGCCGATGAGAACCTCTTTTTGTAGAGATGAGTGAGGAGGATAAGGTGGTGGAGAAGAGTGAGAAGGAGAAGAAGGTGGTAAATATGACGTACCTATCCCTTGCATTATTGCTCCAAAATGCTTTTCAACTTGAGGGGGCGTTACCTAGACCTTGGTCTTATTTGCTTTCAAACTCTATTGTTTCAAAGAAGACCCTAACCTTTTTGCTTTCTCACCCCATTTCATTTGCTTTTCATGGGGCTTTGGGAGTTTTGAGACTAGGAATTTCATGGGGAAGGCTTGAAGAGTATCATCACCTAGTTTGGCATGGCCCCTATGAAATGGTACCTGATGAGGGTTCAATGGTATTTCTTAATAAGGACCTAGGTTGTCATCGGTATAACCCATATTAGCCATCATCTCGATGCCTATAGTGAATGTTTGTTGGAGTAGTTCTTTGGTTGAAGGCAATGGTGGGGCTTAATACCATCTTGAGGTGGTAACGTTTAACACCTATTATGCTTTTCCTAGGGAGGTAGTTTCTTCCTCAAAGTATTCCTCCAAAATGGATTGGCCTTGGGAATCACTCCTTTACTCATCTAGATTTTTTTTATCAAAAAATTCTCTAAATGGTTCATCATTTTTTAGATCGTAATTGTGACTTTGCATGTCTATCTTGCAACATAAGATCCACCACTCTTGAATATTATTATCAATCCATCCCTAGAGGGCGTTTAGATTATTCTCAGGATCATAAGCTTTTGGATCTATATAAAATGCCCTCCATAGAGGATGTTCAAATTTGGGCTCTACTTTTGCCACAAGTCCCTATTCTTCTATTGAATTCCTATATTTTTCCACCTTTACTCTTGGAGAATGCTCAAAGGAAGGAGGCTTCTTATTTATTTTGTCAAAGTGATACCTTTCAGATCATAACTCCACCTGTTCAACACTATTTTTAGCTACAAACTCAAGAGCCTCTGCTTCAATAAATCAACCATTTTCAATACTTGAAAGTGATTGGCCCATAATTTAAAGGTAATAGATATAAATCTCCTTTATTTCCTTTGAATCCTAAATATGCATCAATTTAGTCCATCTAGCGATAAAATTCAAGGCCAAAAATCTAATCCATGACATAATAGGGCAACAAAATTGGCTCTCTAGATAAGCCATATACTCTTATAATGGTGCTTTTTGGTATGGAGTACCATTATCTGGTTTACACTTTGGTTGTCTACAATTGAGTCTTTGCTTCCTTTGACAACCAAGAAATATCTCCCTTAATGCATGAAAGAGCAAGGCCAAGGAATTATTTATTGAAATCTAGAAAAATTTGGATGTGCAAAGGGTTGGTGTCCAATATACTATCGATAAAACTCTCTCATCATCACTTCATTTTTGAATATTGAGGTCAAGGAATATATTTTCTTTGAAATATACAAAAAGCCAGGCTAGGTGGGATGGATATTGAAAAAAATCCTACCTTATTAAACTCCACCAATTTATTTTGAATTTTAGAGCTAATAAATAGAGCCTAGTCAAAATAAAGGAGGTTTTGGGGGTTAGTAATAGTGTAAGCCATGGCCACTTGATAATCATGCACTAGCTTGTTTGATTCTAAGCCAAAAATTGACATCTAGCATAGAAAAAATTCTTGGACGTGGCCTTGAAAATTGGCTATCAAACTTTCAGGAAGACTTTTTACAAATGTAGCTAATTGTCTATTTAGTCAGTTCATTATTCTATCAGTATAATAACCAGCTTGGTCATCTTTATCAAATGGCTTAGGAACACAAAGGGGAAGGGTTCCAACAAATGTTCATGTAAATTTTTAGGATTAATAGAGAAAATAACATGACCAACAACATACTTTAAATTCATAGAATGTGCATGGTAGCATTCAGCTACTGCTTAGACTAGATTTGGGTAAGGATGCACTCTATTGGGCATGAATTTCCCTAAGAAGAAGTACCAAGCACATGAATTCGGGTGGCCTATTGAGAATTGTGTAGCCTTATACTCAATTGTATCCCTTAGATATTTTGCTTTGATAGTTAGGATTAAATCGACAATATTTCCTTGGTGGATGACTAACCTCTTAGACTCCATGGTTGTTCTCACAAAGCTTTCGTAATAGATAAATACGCAACTGCTCTTAAATTCCACTCATAAAATGGCCAAGTGCTTGAATGCTTTGAGTGAGTTGTAAAAATATAGTAGGTACCTTTTATAAACCTTTATTGATGGTTAGCACCATGCATATGTGTGCGTGCCTCACGCCAGAACTCAAATACTTTTTGTTGAGCAAGGTGCAGCAAAAGTATTGTCATTGTTGTCAACACAAACAGACAGATTAGTTGATGCAGTGGACAGGAGTTCAGAGGTCAGTCAGATCACAGACAGACAGATCGGTTGATGCAGTGGACAGGAGTTCAGAGGTCAGTCAGATCATGTTCAGTGAAATTCCAGGAAAACAAAAGTGACCCAGATTCAAAAAATCAAAGAAAAAGACAAGTAAGAAAACTGTCGCGATATCGCGACAGGTTGAGAACAAAGAAGGCAAAAAGAAAAACGTCGCGATTTCATGACATATCGGAGGAGAGAGAAGGCACAAGCAAAATTGTCATGATTTCACGACATGGACGAGGAGAGAGAAGGCGCAAGCAAAATTGTCACGATTTCGTGACATGGATGAGGAGAGAGAAGGCACAAGCAAAATTGTCATGATTTCATGACATGGACGAGGAGAGAGAAGGCGCAAGCAAAATTGTCACGATTTCGCGACATGGACGAGGAGAGAGAAGGCGCAAAAAAATTGTCATGATTTCGCGACATGTTGCAGGCAAAGAAGCCAAGTGGAAAAACTATCACGATTTCGTGACATGTTCGGAGAAGAAGGGCAAGGAAAACTGTCACGATTTCGTGACATGTTCGGAGAAGAAGCGCTTGCAAGGAAAACTGTCACGATTTCGTGACATGTTCGAAGAGAAAGCGCTAAGGATGAAAAGTGTCACGATTTCATGACATGTTCGAAGAGAAAGCACTAAGGATGAAAAGTGTCACGATTTCATGACATGTTCGAAGAGAAAGCGCTAAGGATGAAAAGTGTCACGATTTCGTGACAGGTTCGAAGAGAAAGTGCTAAGGATGAAAAGTGTCACGATTTCATGACAGGTTCGAAGAGAAAGTGCTAAGGATGAAAAGTGTCACGATTTCATGACAGGTTCAAAGAGAAAGCGCTAAGGATGAAAAGTGTCACGATTTCATGACAGGTTCGAAGAGAAAGTGCCAAGGAGAAAAAGTGTCACGATTTCGCGACATGTTGCAAGAAGAAACGCCAAGGAGAAAAAGTGTCGAAATGCAAGGAGAAAAAGTGTAATTTATGGAGAAAGAGAGTGTCAGATTTTGCGACATGTTGTTTCTGGCAAAGATAGAAAAGGCACAAGGCAAAGAAAGATGTCACGATTTCGTGACATGTTCCATTTTCGGGCGAAAGGTAGAAAAGGCACAAGGCAAAGAAAGATGTCATGATTTCGTGACATGTTTCGTTTTCGTGGGCAAAAGGTAGAAAAGGCACAAGGCAAAGAAAGATGTCATGATTTTGTGACATGTTCAGTTTTCACGGGCCAAAGACAGAAAAGAGACAAGGTAGGGAAGATGTCACGATTTTGTGACATGTTCTTTTAGAAAAGCAAAGGAAGATGTGATTTGTGACATGTTTTTTTGAAGCGAAGAAGTGAACAAGGAGGTCGAGAATGTCACGATTTTGTGACATGTCTGGTTTTCGTGGTTGCAAGCGAAGAAGTGAACAAGGAGGTCGAGAATGTCATGATTTCATGACATGCTATTTTTGTGGGTAAAAGGCGAGAAGGGCAGAAAGAGATAGAAGTGTCACGATTTCATGATAGGTCGCAATAGCATGCTTACTAATAGTCAACTGAAAGCAGAACGACAGTTACAAGGGCAGTTGTAGAGGAAAATCATGCAGTGAAAATAAGTAGAGTTAACTAAAGTTAGTGTAGCAATTATAGATAGAAATCATGCAGCTTTTTAGTAAAGTCAAAAAAGAAGAAATCTAACAATCGTATAAATAGAATCGAATAATGCATGCATGAATAGAAAAGAACACGAACAGTCATGATCGAGAGGACGAACAGTCATGGAAGAGGTATATGTTGCATGTAACGTATTTAATGAAATGCCCACTCTAAATATGCAAAAGGAGTTACATTAAGAAATAGTTACGGGTTGCATGCATAAAAATGGAAGTTAAAAATAGAGAATAATATGTTATAAAAATAGGTCTACGTGAAGAATAATGTTGTTGTTGAATGTGTGAAAGTGCTGCCGAAAGAGGGTGAGAAGAGTGTTGTAAGAGAGCAACAAGCTGAGCAGTGAGTATTTACTATGCTTTGATAAATTGGAGACCAGTCAGGGTCTTGTAAAAGTGAAGGCATTTGTATGTCATTGTTTGAACTTTCAAAACTGTGTTCCAAGTTGGTGCTTGGATAAGGGGTTGGTGCTCCTTTCTGTAGGTGCAGATAAATCAGGGGTTGGTGCTCCTTCCAGTGGGTGCTGGTAAACAGATTGTAAAATTGGTGTTTTGCAAAGGCTGGATTTGGATCGTAGTCCAAGCAGTCATTCTTGAGGAGTAGCCAAATTGGTGAACCTCGTTACATTGTGTGTTGTGGTGTGCTCTCTTGTGATTATTGCTTTATCTATTTTCTAGTTCTCTTTGCTTCAGTTTTAAGGATTGAAGATCAGATTTTTAGCTACACTGATTCACCCCCCTCTCGAGTGTCATTGTGAGAATATCAATTGGTATCAGAGCAAGGTTCCTGAACAAGCTTAATCAGCTAAGGTGATCTTGGAAGGAACACAATGGCAGGTAGTGAAGGATTCTCATCAAACAAAGCTCCTTTGTTCAATGGAACTAATTACTCATTCTGGAGACTCAGGATGCAGACATATCTGAGTGCGTTAGGATACGACATTTGGGAGTCAGTAGAAAGTGGATACACAGCACCCACTACTCCTCCAACAGATACTACCGGTAAGAAACTGTCTGAGAATAACTCCAAAGCAAAGAATGCCATAATGTGTGGGCTAGTAGACAGTGAACTGATAAGGGTCATGAGCTGTAAATCGGCAAAAGACATATGGGACAAACTGAAGAGCATCCATGAAGGAGACAACAAGATCAAGGAAGCCAAGCCGCAAACTCATCGAGCTCAGTTCGAGGCATTACAAATGAATGACGATGAGAACATAGAGGCCTATATGCTTGAGAGTCAATGGAGTCATTAATGCAATCGAGAGGACTCGGCGAAGAGATCGAAGATGCGGTTGTCGTGAAAAAGGTACTTAGAACTCTTCACAAAAGATTTAATTCTAAAGTTTCTGCAATAGAAGAGGCTAAAGATCTAAACAATTTTAGCATGGATGAGATGCATGGTTCCTTGACTGCATATGAAATGAGAATAGGACAAACTAAGCCCATAGACAAAGAAGCTGCTTTTAAAGCACACAAGAATACAAAAGCTGAACAAGAATCTGAGGATGAAGAGACATCGGATGAAACGGAAGCCAACTTTGTTCGAAAACTTACAAAGGGAAAAGGAAAATATAGAGGAAAGTTGCCTTTTAAGTGTTTCAATTATGGAGGGGTCGGTCACTTTGCAGCTAAGTGTCCAATGAATGAGAAAACCAAAAGTGATGAAGGGTCACACCAAGAAAGAAGTGACTGGAAGAAGAAACCAAATTTTAGAAAAAGCAATTTCAAAAAGAAAAGTTTCATATCCAAGAATGTCAGCTCTTCTGAAGATAGCTCAGGTGAAGATTCTGAAGAAGAAACAGGTGAAGCTCTGTTCATGGCATTTGAAGAAGCAAAAATAGAAGAAAAATAGGAAGGTGATACAAAAAGTAAGGATGAGGTTGAAGTTTATTTGGAAGGAGAGTTGGTTGCTGCACTTAAAGAGTTGAAGACGAAAAGGAAAAAGAATAATAAGGTCTCAAGAAAGCTTGAGGATGCGAATGACATAATAAATAGTTTGAAAGTATAGACAAAAGAATTTAAGAAAATGTCTGAAGAACTTGAAGTTCAGTTAACTATGAGAATAGATGAGTGCAAGCAAACTAGAAGAAGAGATTGTTGTTTTAAGAATGCGGCTAGAAGAAAAGAATCAAAAATTGAGTTGCTATCACAAACTTGAAGGAAGTTCTACAAAGCTTGAAAAGATTATAAATAGTCAGAGGTCTACAGACATCAAGTTTGGCTTGGGGTTTGTCGAAGGAGAATCATCAAGTGGATCAAAGGCCATAACTATAGAACCAATAGAAGGAAAGAGGATAAGATCAAGGTTGACCAAAGAAAAATGAATCTTGCAAAAGAAAGCAACAATGCCAAGCACGAGAAGACTGTTGACAATGAGGGATTCACAAAAGTCATACATCAAAGGAGAAGAAAATTTGTGGCTCCTACTACAAATTGGCAAAGACCAACTCCCAGGTTCAATCATTCCTTTTTCGGTTATTGTTTTAAATGCAATACTTACGGTCATAAGATTTCAGACCGCATTTATAATATAGGACAAAGAAATTTTACCAGTAGAAATGTCTTTTCACCTTTGATGGATTATGCAAGTAGAATGTTATAACTGTCATAACTTTGGTCACATTGCAAGAAACTGTAGAAGCACATATGCAGCAAATAAATATCAGGGAAGAAGAACTCAACCAAACAGTTTAAGGCAAAACAAAAAATTCCTAGATAAACATGCACAGGCCACTGACAAAGAAAAGTCTAAACAAGTGACCAAAACTACAGTCAAATCAGAATGGAAAGAAAAAGAGCAACTCAAAGAAGAAAAGGAATCCTTGATTGTACAGACAACATTCAAAGCACAGAACAAATCTGCACCATGGATATTGGATAGTGGATGCTCCAGTCACATGACAGGAGATAAACAAAAATTTGAAAAGCTACAGAAATATGAAGGGGGCTCTGTAAAGTTTGGAAACAATGATGGAGCCAAGATAGTTGGCAAAGGATCAATCAAGATAAGTGATGGAAAGATCAATTCCAAAGAAGTTCTGTTTGTGATTGGTTTGAAACACAACTTACTGAGTGTAAGTCAAATCTGTGATAGAGGTCATGAAGTCACTTTTAAGAAGCAGGGTTGTGAAGTCAGAAAAGCACACAGTGGGAAGCTGATAGCCACTGGATCGAGGACTTCTGGAAATCTATATACTCTCTCAGAAACTTCAGAAGGATCATGCTTGATTGGACAGGAAGATGAAAATTGGCTGTGGCACAAGAGGCTCGGTCATATTAGCTTTGACAATCTGGTAAAAATAAGTTCAAAAAGAGCAGTAAGAGATATACCTACCATTGGCAAACCAATAAATAGCATCTGTGCTTCATGCCAAAAAGGGAAGCAAACCAGATCCACATTTAAAGCAAAGGAATACTTCACCAGCAAACCGTTAGAGCTGATACATACTGATTTATGTGGACCCATGAGAACACAAAGCATAAATGGTGACAAATACTTTATGCTGTTCATAGATGACTACTCCAGAATGACATGGGTATTATTTTTAAAGCTTAAATCAGATGCCTTTGAGATGTTCAAGATTTTTAAAAAATAGGTTGAGAATCAAATTGGAAAAAGAATTAAATGCCTAAGATCAGACAGAGGAGGAGAGTTTATCTCAGAGGAGTTTGCAGAATACTATCAAAAATATGGGATTAGAAGACAGTTTTCAGCAACAAGGACACCTCAACAGAATGGTGTTGTTGAAAGGAAGAACAGGACTGTGCAAGAAATGGCACGGACAATGTTGGTTGAGAACAAAATAGCCGACAGATTCTGGAAAGAGGCAGTACATACTGCAGTTTACATTCAAAATAGGTGCATGCTAAGAACACATGAAAGCAAAACACCGTATGAACTGTGGTTCGGCAGAAAGGCAACAACAAGATATTTCAAAGTGTTCGGCAGCAAGTGCTACATCAAACGAACTGAAGATAATCTCGATAAATTTGAAGATAGAGCTGACGAAGGTATTTTTCTTGGATACTCAACAAAAAGCAAAGCATACACATGTTACAACAAGCGGCTAAAGAAAATTATTGAGAGTGCTGATGTTAAAGTTGATGAAGGTAGAGAAAGAGAAGCTACGTATCAAGAAAACTACCCCATTTATGAAGAAGTCATTGAAGGAGATGAAGAAATAAGAACAAAAGAAAATCAAAAAATTGACCCAGCTGATTTAAGAATTGACTCAGAAGAAGAAGAGAACAAGAAATTCAAAACAGGCAGCTGGCAGAAAAATCATCCCAGAGAACAGATTATTGGGGACCCAACAGTTGGTATTCAGACAAGAAGAGCAGCAATAAGGAACTACTCTTTATTATCCAGCATTGAACCCAAAAATATTGTTGAAGCCAAGACCAGATGAAAGTTGGATGAAGGCAATTAATGAAGAACTAGATCAGATTGAGAAAAACAAAACCTGGGAATTAGTACCACGACCAGCAAATAAAAACATAATCGGTACTAAATGGATTTTTCAAAATAAATTAAATGAAGACGGACAGGTTGTCAGAAATAAGGCAAGATTGGTCTGTAAAGGCTATGCTCAGGTTGAAGGCATTGATTTTGAGGAAACATTTGCACCAGTAGCTAGACTAGAAGCAATCAGAATGTTTCTGGCTTTAGCAGTCCATAAAAATTTCAAAGTATATCAAATGGACGTAAAATCAGCATTTTTGAATGGAAAACTAGAAGAAGAGGTTTACATTGAATAGCCAGATGGCTTCCAACTCGGTGACAATCCCGATTTTGTTTGCAAGTTAAAGAAAGCGTTGTATGGTCTGAAACAAGCACCCAGAGCATGGTATGCAAGGCTGGATAACTATCTTATTAAACAAGGGTTCAAGAAAGGTTTGGTGGACAACAATCTATATGTTAAAATAGAAAATGGCAATCTTATTGTCCTTGTTGTTTATGTAGATGATATCATTTTTGGCAGCAGTCATGATAAGTCTTGTAGAGACATAGCAAATAAAATGAAGACAGAATTTGAGATGTCAATGATTGGTGAACTTTCTTATTTCCTCGGACTGCAAGTCAATCAAAGTGAAAAGGGCATTTTTATCTCCCAAGTAAAATATGTGAAAGAAATGCTGAAAAAGTTCACAATGGAGGATAGTAAACCTGTCAAGCACTCCCATGACAACAGGTTGCAAGTTGAGCAAGGATGACAAATCTCCGGATGTAGATCAAACCATGTACAGGTCTATGATTGGAAGCCTCTTGTATTTGACAGCCACTAGACCAGATATATTACAGGCAGTATGCATGGTAGCAAGATTTCAGGCTAGTCCCAAAGAGACTCATGTGACAGCTGTAAAGAGGATTTTTAGGTACCTCAAGGGTACTATGGAGTATGGGTTGTGGTACCCAAAAGGTAAGGACTTCACTCTTATTGCATATTCTGATGCAGATTGGGCAGGATGTATTGATGACAGAAAGAGTACCAGTGGAGGAGCATTTTATCTTGGAGACAGGCTGGTAGCATGGCACAACAAGAAACAAGAATCAGTCTCTCTATCCACAACAGAGGCAGAATACATTGCAGCAACAACATGTTGTACACAGATATTATGGATGAGACAAACACTGAAAGATCTTGGTATTCACTTCAAAGAGCCAATTTCAGTTAAATGTGATAACACCAGTGCTATAAACATATCAAAGAATCCGGTTATGCATTCTCGAACCAAACATATTGCAATCCGGTATCACTTCTTGAAGGATAAAGTTGCGGAAGGTGAGGTCAAATTGGATTTTGTTCCAACTACAGAGCAAGTAGCGGATATATTCACAAAACCATTGCCAAAGGAAGTTTTTGAGTACCTTCAAAGTAATTTGGGAGTAGTCACATTTCCCAAGAACCGACTATCAATTGGGATCACATTCTCGTGGGGAGTATTTATGCCTATGTTTATAGTTTTGCTCATATTCATGATTTTTGCTAACTATAACAATGTGTATCCGAGAATGTTGTGCATAGACTCGGGGGAGTCTGCAGACGAGCCCTTTGGTATTATTGTCAAAGGGGGAGAAGAATTACAGGAGAGTGCATGAGTGTTGCCAACAATTCCAAAGGGGGAGATTGTTGAGCAAGGTGCAACAAAAGTATTGTCATTGTTGTCAACACAGACAGATAGATCAGTTGATGTAGTTGAAGAGTGGACAGGAGTTCAAAGGTCAGTCAGATCATGTACAATGAAATTCCAAGAAAATAGAAGTGACCCAGATTCAGAAAATCAAAGAAAAAGACAAGTAAGAAAACTGTCGCGATATCGCGACATGTTTTCTGTCGCGATATCGCGATAGGTTGAGAAGAAAGAAGGCAGAAAGAAAAACGTCATGATTTCATGACATATCGGAGGAGAGAGAAGGCGCAAGCAAAATTGTCATGATTTCGTGACATGGACGAGGAGAGAGAAGGGAAGAAAATAGGAGAGAGAATGAAGAAAATGATTTTGACATGGAGAGAGAGAAGGGAAGAAAAATTGTCATGATTTGTGACATGGATAGGAGAGAGAAGGCAAAGAAAATGTCATGATTTCACGACATGTTGGAGAAAGAAGCCAAGTAGAAAAATTGTCACGATTTCGTGACATGTTCGGAGAAGAAGGTGCAAGGAAAACTGTCACGATTTCGTGACATGTTCGGAGAAGAAGCGCAAAGGAGAAAACTGTCACGATTTCACGACATGTTCGAAGAGAAAGCGCTAAGGATGAAAAGTGTCACGATTTCATGACATGTTTGAAGAGAAAGCGCTAAGGATGAAAAGTGTCACGATTTCATGACATGTTCGAAGAGAAAGCGCTAAGGAGAGAAAAGTGTCACGATTTCATGATAGGTTGAAGAGAAAGCTAAGGATGAGAAAAGTGTCACGATTTTGATGATAAGTTCGAAGAAGAAAGCTAAGGATGAAAAGTGTCACGATTTCAGACAAGTTAAGAGAAAGCGTCAAGGAGAGAAAAGTGTCGAATGATTGTGACAAGTTCGAAGAGAAAGTCAAGGAGAGAAAAGTGTCACGATTTCGTGACAGAGAGAGGAAGGAGAAAAGTGTCATGATTTACATAGCGGAGAAATTGTGTTTTAATGTTTGCAAAGATAGAAAAGGCACAAGGAGAAAGATGTCAGGATTTTGCGACATGTTGTGTTTAAAGGGGGAAAAGGCAAAGGAAGAGAAAGATGTCACGATTTCGTGACATGTTCGTTTTCGGGCGGAAGGAGAAAAGGCACAAGGCAAAGAAAGATGTCACGATTTCGTGACATGTTTCCGTTTTGGCAAAGATAGAAAAGAGACAAGGCGAAGATGTCACGATTTCGTGACATGTTTCGTTTTGGAAGGCAAAGAGCGAGAGAAAGATGTCACGATTTCGTGACATGTTTCATTTTTGCAGTTGCAAGCGAAGAAGTGAACAAGGAGGCCGAGAATGTCATGATTTCATGACATGTCTAGTTTTCGTGGTTGCAAGCGAAGAAGTGAACAAGGAGGCCGAGAATGTCATGATTTTGTGACATGTATTTTTGTGGGTAAAAGGCGAGAAGGGTAGAAAGAGATAGAAGTGTCATGATTTCGTGATAGGTCGCAACAAAGATGTTATCGACGATTAACTAAAACGGAATGATAGTTAAAGGGCAGTTGTAGAGGAAAATCATGCAGTGAAAATAAGTAGAGTTAACTGAAGTTAGTGCGGCAGTTATAGATAGAAATCATGCAACTTTTTAGTAAAGTCAAAAAAGGAGAAATCTAACAGTCGTATAAATAGAATCGAATATGCATGCATGCATAGAAAAGAACACGAATAGTCATGATCGAGAGGATGAACAATCATGGAAGAGGTATATGTTGCATGTAATGTATTTAATGAAATGCCCACTCTAAATACGCAAAAGGAGTTACATTAAGAAATAGTTACGGGTTGCATGCGTAAAAATGGAAGTTAAAAATAGAGAATAATATGTTATAAAAATAGGTCTGCGTGAAGAATAATGTTGCTGCTGAATGTGTGAAAGTGCTACCGAAAGAGGGTGAGAAGAGTGCTGTAAGAGAGCAACAAGCTGAGCAGTGAGTATTTACTGTGCTTTGATAAATTGGAGACCAGTCAGGGTCTTGTAAAAGTGAAGGCATTTGTATGTCATTGTTTGAACTTTCAAAACTGTGTTCCAAGTTGGTGCTTGGATAAGGGGTTGGTGCTCCTTTCTGTAGGTGCGGATAAATCAGGGGTTGGTGCTCCTTCCAGTGGGTGTTGGTAAACTGATTGTAAAATTGGTGTTTTGCAAAGGCTGGATTTGGATCGTAGTCCAAGAAGTCATTCTTGAGGAGTAGCCAAATTGGTGAACCTCGTTACATTGTGTGTTGTGGTGTGCTCTCTTGTGTTTATTGCTTTATCTATTTTCTAGTTCTCTTTGCTTCAGTTTTAAGGATTGAAGATCAGATTTTTAGCTACACTGATTCACCCCCCCCTCTCAGTGTCATTGTGAGAATATCAATTGGTATCATAGCAAGGTTCCTGAACAAGCTTAATCAGCTAAGGTGATCTTGGAAGGAACACAATGGCAGGTAGTGAAGGATTCTCATCAAACAAAGCTCCTTTGTTCAATGGAACTAATTACTCATTCTGGAGACTCAGGATGCAGACATATCTGAGTGCGTTAGGATACGACATTTGGGAGTTAGTAGAAAGTGGATACACAATACCCACTACTCCTCCAACAGATATTGTCGATAAGAAACTGTTTGAGAATAACTCCAAAGCAAAGAATGCCATAATGTGTGGGCTAGTAGACAGTGAACTGATAAGGGTCATGAGCTGTAAATCGGCAAAAGACATATGGGACAAATTGAAGAGCATCCATGAAGGAGACAACAAGATCAAGGAAGCCAAGTTGCAAACTCATCGAGCTCAGTTCGAGGCATTACAAATGAATGACGATGAGAACATAGAGGCCTATATGCTGAGAGTCAATGGAATCATTAATGCAATCAGAGGACTCGACGAAGAGATCGAAGATGCGGTTGTCATGAAAAAGGTACTTAGAACTCTTCACAAAAGATTTAATTCTAAAGTTTTTGCAATAGAAGAGGCTAAAGATCTAAACAATTTTAGCATGGATGAGATGCATGGTTCCTTGACTGCATATGAAATGAGAATAGGACAAACTAAGCCCATAGACAGAGAAGCTGCTTTTAAAGCACACAAGAATACAAAAGCTGAACAAGAATCTGAGGATGAAGAGACATCGGATGAAACGAAAGCCAACTTTGTTCGAAAACTTACAAAGGGAAAAGGAAAATATAGAGGAAAGTTACCTTTTAAGTGTTTCAATTATGGAGGGGTCGGTCACTTTGCAGCTAAGTGTCCAATGAATGAGAAAACCAAAAGTGATGAAGGGTCACACCAAGAAAGAAGTGACTGGAAGAAGAAACCAAATTTTAGGAAAAAGCAATTTCAAAAAGAAAAGTTTCATATCCAAGAATGTCAGCTCTTCGAAGATAGCTCGGGTGAAGATTCTGAAGAAGAAATAGGTGAAGCTCTGTTCATGGCATTTGAAGAAGCAAAAATAGAAGAAAAATAGGAAGGTGATACAAAAAGTAAGGATGAGGTTGAAGTTTATCTGGAAGGAGAGTTGGTTGCTGCACTTAAAGAGTTGAAGTCAGAAAGGAAAAAGAATAATAAGGTCTCAAGAAAGCTTGAGGATGCGAATGACATAATAAACAGTTTGAAAGTACAGACAAAAGAATTTAAGAAAATGTCTGAAGAACTTGAAGTACAGTTAACCATGAGAATAGATGAGTGCAGCAAACTAGAAGAAGAGATTGTTGTTTTAAGAATGCGGCTAGAAGAAAAGAATCAAAAATTGAGTTGCTATCACAAACTTGAAGGAAGTTTCGCAAAGCTTGAAAAGATTATAAATAGTCAAAGGACTACAGGCATCAAGTTTGGCTTGGGGTTTGTCGAAGGAGAATCATCAAGTGGATCAAAGGCCATAACTATAGAACCGAGTAAAGAAAGAGGATAAGATCAAGGTTGACCAAAGAAAAATGAATCTTGCAAAAGAAAGCAACAATGCCAGGCACGAGAAGACTGTTGACAATGAGGGATTCACAAAAGTCACACATCAAAGGAGAAGAAAATTTGTGGCTCCTACTACAAATTGGCAAAGACCAACTCCCAGGTTGAATCATTCCTTTTCCGGTTATTGTTTTAAATGCAATACTTACGGTCATAAGATTTCAGACTGCATTTATAATATAGGACAAAGAAATTTTACCAGTAGAAATGTCTTTTCACCCTTGATGGATTATGCAGTAGAATGCTATAACTGTCATAACTTTGGACACATTGCAAGAAACTGTAGAAGCACATATGCAGCAAATAAATATCAGGGAAGAAGAACTCAACCAAACAGTTTAAGGCAAAACAAAAAATTCCCAGATAAACATGCACAAGCCACTGACAAAGAAAAGTCTAAACAAGTGACCAAAACTACAGTCAAATCAGAATGGAAAGAAAAAGAGCAACTCAAGGAAGAAAAGGAATCCTTGATTGTACGAGACAACATTCAAAGCACAGAACAAATCTGCACCATGGATATTGGATAGTGGATGCTCCAGTCACATGACAGGAGATAAACAAAAATTTGAAAAACTACAGAAATATGAAGGGGGCTCTGTAAAGTTTGGAAATAATGATGGAGCCAAAATAGTTGGCAAAGGATCAGTCAAGATAAGTGATGGAAAGATCAATTCCAAAGAAGTTCTGTTTGTAATTGGTTTGAAGCACAACTTACTGAGCGTAAGTCAAATCTGTGACAGAGGTCATGAAGTCATCTTTAAAAAGCAGGGTTGTGAAGTCAAAAAAGCACACAGTGGGAAGCTAATAGCTACTGGATCGAGGACTTCTGGAAATCTATATACTCTCTCAGAAACTTCAGAAGGATCATGCTTGATTGGACAGGAAGATGAAAATTGGTTGTGGCACAAGAGGCTCGGTCATATTAGCTTTGACAATCTGGTAAAAATAAGTTCAAAAAGAGCAAGTAAGAGATATACCTACCATTGGCAAACCAGTAAATAGCATCTGTGCTTCATGCCAAAAAGGGAAGCAAACCAGATCCACATTTAAAGCAAAGGAATACTTCACCAGCAAACCGTTAGAGCTGATACATACTGATTTATGTGGACCCATGAGAACACAAAGCATAAATGGTGACAAATACTTTATGTTGTTCATAGATGACTACTCCAGAATGACATGGGTACTATTTTTAAAGCTTAAATCAGATGCCTTTGAGATGTTCAAGATTTTTAAAAAAAGGTTGAGAATCAAATTGGAAAAAGAATTAAATGCCTAAGATCAGACAGAGGAGGAGAGTTTATCTCAGAGGAGTTTGTAGAATACTGTCAAAAATATGGGATCAGAAGACAGTTTTTAGCAACAAGGACACCTCAACAGAATGGTGTTGTTGAAAGGAAGAACAGGACTGTGCAAGAAATGGCACGGACAATGTTGGCTGAGAACAAAATAGCCGACAGATTCTGGAAAGAGGCAGTACATACTATAGTTTACATTCAAAATAGGTGCATGCTAAGAACACATGAAAGCAAAACACCGTATGAGCTGTGGTTCGACAGAAAGGCAACAACAAGATACTTCAAAGTGTTCGACAGCAAGTGCTATATCAAACGAACTAAAGATAATCTCGATAAGTTTGAAGATAGAGCTGACGAAGGTATTTTTCTTGGTTACTCAACAAAAAGCAAAGCCTACACATGTTACAACAAGAGGCTAAAGAAAATTATTGAGAGTGCTGATGTTAAAGTTGATGAAGGTAGAGAACGAGAAGTTACGTATCAAGAAAACTACCCTATTTATGAAGAAGTCATTGAAGGAGATGAAGAAATAAGAACAGAAGAAAATCAAAAAATTGACCCAACTGATTTAAGAATTGACTCAGAAGAAGAAGAGAACAAGAAATTCAAAACAGGCAGCTGGCAGAAAAATCATCCCAGAGAACAGATTATTGGGGACCCAACAGTTGGTATTCAGACAAGAAGAGCAGTAATACGGAACTACTCTCTATTATCCAGCATTGAACCCAAAAATATTGCTGAAGCAAGAACAGATGAAAGTTGGATGAAGGCAATTAATGAAGAACTAGATCAGATTGAGAAAAACAAAACCTAGGAATTAGTACCACGACCAACAAATAAAAACATAATCGGTACTAAATGGATTTTTCAAAATAAATTAAATGAAGACGGACAGGTTGTCAGAAATAAGGCAAGATTGGTCTGTAAAGGCTATGCTCAGGTTGAAGGCATTGATTTTGAGGAAACCTTTGCACCAGTAGCCAGACTAGAAGCAATTAGAATGTTTCTGGCTTTAGCAGTCCATAAAAATTTCAAAGTATATCAAATGGACGTAAAATCAGCATTTTTGAATGGAAAACTGGAAGAAGAGGTTTACATTGAACAGCTAGATGGCTTCCAACTCGGTGACAATCCCGATTTTGTTTGCAAGTTAAAGAAAGCGTTGTATGGTCTGAAACAGGCACCCAGAGCATGGTATGCAAGGCTGGATAACTATCTTATTAAACAAGGGTTCAAGAAAGGTATGGTGGACAACAATCTATATGTCAAAATAGAAAATGGCAATCTTATTGTCCTTGTTGTTTATGTAGATGATATAATATTTGGCAATGAGTCATGGATAAATCTTGTAGAGACATAGCAAATAAAATGAAGACAAAATTTGAGATGTCAATGATTGGTGAACTTTCTTATTTCCTCGGACTGCAAGTCAATCAAAGTGAAAAGGGCATTTTTATCTCTCAAGTAAAATATGTGAAAGAAATGCTGAAAAAGTTCACAATGGAGGATAGTAAATCTGTCAGCACTCCCATGACAATAGGTTGCAAGTTGAGCAAGGATGACAAATCTCCAGATGTAGATCAAACCATGTACAGGTCTATGATTGGAAGCCTACTGTATTTGATAGCCACTAGACCAGATATATTACAGGCAGTATGCATGGTAGCAAGATTTCAGGCTAGTCCCAAAGAGACTCATGTGACAACTGTAAAGAGGATTTTTAGGTACCTCAAGGGTACTATGGAGTATGGGTTGTGGTACCCAAAAGGTAAGGACTTCACTCTTATTGCATATTCTGATGCAGATTGGGCAGGATGTATTGATGACAGAAAGAGTACCAGTGGAGGAGCATTTTATCTTGGAGACAGAGTTGGTAGCATGGCACAACAAGAAACAAGAATCAGTCTCTCTATCCACAGCAGAGGCAGAATACATTGCAGCAACAACATGCTGTACACAGATATTATGGATGAGACAAACACTGAAAGATCTTGGTATTCACTTCAAAGAGCCAATTTCAGTTAAATGTGATAACACCAGTGCTATAAACATATCAAAGAATCCGGTTATGCATTCTCGAACCAAACATATTGCAATCCGGTATCACTTCTTGAAGGATAAAGTTGCAGAAGGTGAGGTCAAATTGGATTTTGTTCCAACTACAGAGCAAGTAGCAGATATATTCACAAAACCATTGCCAAAGGAAGTTTTTGAGTACCTTCGGAGTAAGTTGGGAGTAGTCACATTTCCCAAGAACTGACTATCAATTGGGATCACATTCTCAAGGGGAGTATTTATGCCTATGTTTATAGTTTTGCTCATATTCATGATTTTTGCTAACTATAACAATGTGTATCTGAGAATGTTGTGCATAGACTCAGGGGGAGTCTGCAGTAGCCCTTTGGTATTATTGTCAAAGGGGGAGAAGAATTATAGGAGAGTGCATGAGTGTTGCCAACAATTCCAAAGGGGGAGATTGTTGAGCAAGGTGCAACAAAAGTATTGTCATTGTTGTCAACACAGAAAGATAGATCGGTTGATGCAGTGGATAGGAGTTCAAAGGTCAGTCAGATCATGTACAGTGAATTTCCAAGAAGACAAAAGTGACCCAGATTCAGAAAATCAAAGAAAAAGACAAGTAAGAAAACTGTCGCGATATCGTGACATGTTTTCTGTCGCGATATCGTGACAGGTTGAGAAGAAAGAAGGCAGAAAGCAAAATTGATCAGATTTCATGACATATAGGAGAGAGAAGGCACAAGCAAAATTGTCATGATTTCTGACATGGACGAGGAGAGAGAAGGCGCAAGCAAAATGATCACGATTTCGTGACATGGAGAGGAGAGAAGTGGAGGGAAATGATTTGTGAGAAGTGAGAAGAAAATTGTCATGATTTCGTGACATGTTGACAGAAAAGAAGGCAAGTAGAAAAACTGTCACGATTTCGTGACATGTTTGGAGAGAGAAGGTGCAAGGAAAACTGTCACGATTTCGCGACATGTTGGAGGAAAAGGGAAGGAAAATTGTCACGATTTCGTGACATGTTCGAAGAGAAAGCGCTAAGGAGAAAAGTGTCACGATTTCATGACATGGTTCGAAGAGAAAGCGCTAAGGAGAAAAGTGTCACGATTTCATGACATGTTCGAAGAGAAAGCGCTAAGGAGAGAAAGTGTCACGATTTCGTGACAGGTTCGAAGAGAAAGTGCTAAGGAGAAAAGTGTCACGATTTGACGATAGCAGTTCGAAGAGAAAGCGCTAAGGAGAGAAAAGTGTCACGATTTGATTTAGAAGGAAAAAGTGTAGATTTGAGTAGAAGCGCCAAGGAGAAAAAGTGTCACGATTTCGCGACAGGGCAAGGAGAAAAAGTGTCAGATTTAGAGAATTTGACATGTGCAAGAGAAAAGGCACAAGGAAGAGAAAGATGTCACGATTTCGTGACATGTTCCATTTTCGCGGGCGAAAGGTAGAAAAGGCACAAGGCAAAGAAAGATGTCACGATTTCGTGACATGTTCCGTTTTCGCGGGCGGAAGGCAGAAAAGGCACAAGGCAGAGAAAGATGTCATGATTTCGTGACATGTTTCGTTTTTGCAAAGAAAAAAGAAAAGGAGAAAGATGTCACTTTTGAATGTTATTTCGGTTGAAAAAAAGAGCACAAGGAAGAAAGATGTCACGATTTTGTGACATGTTTATTTTCGTTAGAGAGCCAAGAAGTGTAGCAAGGAGGCGAAAAGTGTCATGATTTCGTGACATGTCTGGTTTTCGGTTGCAAGCGAAGAAGTGAACAAGGAGGCCGAGAATGTCATGATTTCATGACATGTATTTTCATGGGTAAAAGGCGAGAAGGGCAGAAAGAGACAGAAGTGTCATGATTTCGTGATAGGTCGCAACAACATGATTATGACGATTAATTGAAAGCGAACTACAGTTACAGGGGCAGTTGTAGAGGAAAATCATGCAGTCAAAATAAGTAGAGTTAACTGAAGTTAGTGCGGCAATTACAGATAGAAATCATGCAGCTTTTTAGTAAAGTCAAAAAAGGAGAAATCTAATAGTCGCATAAATAGAATCAAAAAATGCATGCATGCATAGGAAAGAATACGAATAGTCATGATCAAGAAGACGAACAGTCATGGTAGAGGTATATGTTGCATGTAACGTGTTTAATGAAATGCCCACTCTATATATACAAAAGGAGTTACATTAAGAAACAGATTACGGGTTGCATGCATAAATATGGAAGTTAAAAATAGAGAATAATATGTTATAAAAGTAGGTCTGCATGAAGAATAATGTTGCTACTGAATGTGTGAAAGTGTTGCCAAAAGAGGGTGAGAAGAGTGTTGTAAGAGAGCAACAAGCTGAGCAGTGAGTATTTACTGTATTTTGATAAATTGGAGACCAGTCGGGGTCTTGTAAAAGCGAAGACATTTTTATGTCAATCATATAAGTTTCAAAATTGTAGTCCAAGTTGGTGCTTGGCATTAGGGGTTGGTGCTCCTTTCTGTAGGTGCAGATAAATCAGGGGTTGGTGCTCCTTCCAGTGGGTGCTGGTAAAGTGATTGTAAAATTGGTGTTTTGCAAAGGCTGGATTTGGATCGTAGTCCAAGCAGTCATTCTTGAGGAGTAGCCAAATTGGTGAACCTCGTTACATTGTGTGTTGTGGTGTGCTCTCTTGTGATTATTGCTTTATCTATTTTCTAGTTCTCTTTGCTTCAGTTTTAAGAATTGCAGATCAGATTTTTAGCTACACTGATTCACCCCCCCCTCTCAGTGTCATTGTGAGAATATCAATTGGTATCAGAGCAAGGTTCTTGAACAAGCTTAATCAGCTAAGGTGATCTTGGAAGGAACACAATGGCAGGTAGTGAAGGATTCTCATCAAACAAAGCTCCTTTGTTCAATGGAACTAATTACTCATTCTGGAGACTCAGGATGCAGACATATCTGAGTGCTTTAGGATATGACATTTGGGAGTCAGTAGAAAGTGGATACATAGTACCCACTACTCCTCCAACAGATACTGTTGGTAAGAAAAAGTTTGAGAATAACTCCAAAGCAAAGAATGCCATAATGTGTGGGCTAGTAGACAATGAACTGATAAGGGTCATGAGCTGTAAATTGGCAAAAGACATATGGGACAAACTGAAGAGCATCCATGAAGGAGACAGCAAGATCAAGGAAGCCAAGCTGCAAACTCATCGAGCTCAGTTCAAGGCATTACAAATGAATGACGATGAGAACATAGAGGCCTATATGCTGAGAGTCAATGGAATCATTAATGCAATCAGAGGACTCGACGAAGAGATCGAAGATGCGGTTGTCGTGAAAAAGGTACTTAGAACTCTTCACAAAATATTTAATTCTAAAGTTTCTACAATAGAAGAGGCTAAAGATCTAAATAATTTTAGCATGGATGAGATGCATGGTTCTTTGACTGCATACAAAATGAGAATAGGACAAACTAAGCCCATAGACAGAGAAGCTGCTTTTAAAGCACACAAGAATACAAAAGCTGAACAAGAATCTGAGGATGAAGAGACATCGGATGAAATGGAAGCCAACTTTGTTCGAAAACTTACAAAGGGAAAAGGAAAATATAGAGGAAAGTTACCATTTAAGTGTTTCAATTGTGGAGGGGTCGGTCACTTTGCAGCTAAGTGTCCAATGAATGAGAAAACCAAAAGTGATGAAGGGTCACACCAAGAAAGAAGTGACTGGAAGAAGAAACCAAATTTTAGAAAAAGCAATTTCAAAAAGAAAAGTTTCATATCCAAGAATGTCAGCTCTTCTGAAGATAGCTCAAGTGAAGATTCTGAAGAAGAAACAGGTGAAGCTCTATTCATGGCATTTGAAGAAGCAAAAACAGAAGAAAAATAGGAAGGTGATACAAAAAGTAAGGATGAGGTTGAAGTTTATCTGGAAGGTGAGTTGGTTGCTGCACTTAAAGAGTTGAAGTTAGAAAGGAAAAAGAATAATAAGGTCTCAAGAAAGCTTGAGGATGCGAATGACATAATAAACAGTTTGAAAGTACAGACCAAAGAATTTAAGAAAATGTCCGAAGAACTTGAAGTACAATTAACCATGAGAATAGATGAGTGCAGCAAACTAGAAGAAGAGATTGTTGTTTTAAGAATGCGGCTAGAAGAAAAGAATCAAAAATTGAGTTGCTATCACAAACTTGAAGGAAGTTCTGCAAAGCTTGAAAAGATTATAAATAGTCAGAGGACTACAGGCATCAAGTTTGGCTTGGGGTTTGTCGAAGGAGAATCATCAAGTGGATCAAAGGCCATAACTATAGAACCAGTAAAGAAAGAGGATAAGATCAAGGTTGACCAAAGAAAAATGAATCTTGCAAAAGAAAGCAACAATGTCGGGCACGAGAAGACTGTTGACAATGAGGGATTCACAAAAGTCATACATCAAAGGAGAAGAAAATTTGTGGCTCCTACTACAAATTGGCAAAGACCAACTCCCAGGTTCAATCATTCCTTTTCTCGGTTATTGTTTTAAATGCAATACTTACGGTCATAAGATTTTAGACTGCATTTATAATATAGGACAAAGAAATTTTACCAGTAGAAATGTCTTTTCACCCTTGATGGATTATGCAGTAGAATGCTATAACTGTCATAACTTTGGTCACATTGCAAGAAACTATAGAAGCACATATGCAGCAAATAAATATCAGGGAAGAAGAACTCAACCAAACAGTTTAAGGCAAAACAGAAAATTCCCAGATAAACATGCACAGGCCACCGACAAAGAAAAGTCTAAACAAGTGACCAAAACTACAATCAAATCAGAATGGAAAGAAAAAGAGCAACTCAAGGAAGAAAAGGAATCATTGATTGTACAGACAACATTCAAAGCATAGAACAAATCTGCACCATGGATATTGGATAGTGGATGCTCCAGTCACATGACAGGAGATAAACAAAAATTTGAAAAGCTTCAAAAATATGAAGGGGGCTTAGTAAAGTTTGGAAATAATGATGGAGCCAAGATAGTTGGCAAAGGATCAATCAAGATAAATGATGGAAAGATCAATTCCAAAGAAGTTCTGTTTGTGATTGGTTTGAAACACAACTTACTGAGTGTAAGTCAAATCTATGACAGAGGTCATGAAGTCACTTTTAAGAAGTAGGGCTGTGAAGTCAGAAAAGCTCACAGTGGGAAGCTAATAGCTAATGGATCGAGGACTTCTGGAAATCTATATACTCTCTCAAAAACTTCAGAAGGATCATGCTTGATTGGACAGGAAGATGAAAATTGGTTGTGGCACAAGAGGCTCGGTCATATTAGCTTTGACAATCTGGTAAAAATAAGTTCAAAAAGAGCAGTAAGAGATATACCTACCATTGGCAAACTAGTAAATAGCATCTGTGCTTCATGCCAAAAAGGGAAGCAAACTAGATCCACATTTAAAGCAAAGGAATACTTCACCAGCAAACCGTTAGAGCTAATACATACTGATTTATGTGGACCCATGAGAACACAAAGCATAAATGGTGACAAATACTTTATGCTGTTCATAGATGACTACTCCAGAATGACATGGGTACTATTTTTAAAGCTTAAATCAGATGCCTTTGAGATGTTCAAGATTTTTAAAAAATAGGTTGAGAATCAAATTGAAAAAATAATTAAATGCCTAAGATCAGACAGAGGAGGAGAGTTTATCTCAGAGGAGTTTGTAGAATACTATCAAAAATATGGGATTAGAAGACAGTTTTCAGCAGCAAGGACACCTCAGCAGAATGGTGTTGTTGAAAGGAAGAACAGGACTCGTGCAAGAAATGGCAAGGACAATGTTGGCTAAGAACAAAATAGCTGACAGATTTTGGAAAGATGGAGTACATAATGCAGTTTACATTCAAAATAGGTGCATGCTAAGGATGCATGAAAGTAAAACACCTTATGAGCTGTGGTTCAGAAGGAAAGCAACAGCAAAATACTTTAAAGTGTTTGGCAGCAAGTGTTATATCAAACGAACCGAAGATAATCTCGATAAGTTTGAAGATAGAGCTGACGAAGGTATTTTTCTTGGTTACTCAACAAAAAGCAAAGCCTACACATGTTACAACAAGCGGCTAAAGAAAATTATTGAGAGTGCTGATGTTAAAGTTGATGAAGGTAGAGAACGAGAAGTTACGTATCAAGAAAACTACCCTATTTATGAAGAAGTCATTGAAGGAGATGAAGAAATAAGAACAAAAGAAAAATAGAAAATTGACCCAGCTGATTTAAGAATTGACTCAGAAGAAGAAGAGAACAAGAAATTCAAAACAGACAGCTGGCAAAAAAATCATCCCAGAGAACAGATTATTGGGGACCCAACAGTTGGTATTCAGACAAGAAGAGCAGTAATACGGAACTACTCTCTATTATCCAGCATTGAACCCAAAAATATTGTTGAAGCCAACACAGATGAAAGTTGGATGAAGGCAATTAATGAAGAACTAGATCAGATTGAGAAAAACAAAACCTGGGAATTAGTACCACGACCAGCAAATAAAAACATAATCGGTACTAAATGGATTTTTTGAAATAAATTAAATGAAGACGGACGAGGTTGTCGTAAATAAGGCAAGATTGGTCTGTAAAGGCTATGCTCAGGTTGAAGGCATTGATTTTGAGGAAACCTTTGCACCAGTAGCTAGACTAGAGGCAATCAGAATGTTTCTGGCTTTAGCAGTCCATAAAAATTTCAAAGTATATCAAATGGACGTAAAATCAGCATTTCTGAATGGAAAACTGGAAGAAGAGGTTTACATTGAACAGCCAGATGGCTTCCAACTCGGTGACAATCCCGATTTTGTTTGCAGGTTAAAGAAAGCGTTGTATGGTCTAAAACAAGCACCCAGAGCATGGTATGCAAGGCTGGATAACTATCTTATTAAACAAGGGTTCAAGAAAGGTATGGTGGACAGCAATTTATATGTCAAAACAGAGAATGGCCATCTTATTATCCTTGTTGTTTATGTTTATCAACTGGGATCACATTCTCAGGGGGAGTATTTATACCTATGTTTATAGTTTTGCTTATATTCATGATTTTTTCTTACTATAACAATGTGTATCTGAGAATGTTGTGTATAGACTCAGGGGGAGTCTACAACAGCCCTTTGGTATTATTATCAAAGGGGGAGAAGAATTACAGGAGAGTGCATGAGTGTTGCCAACAATTCCAAAGGGGGAGATTGTTGAGCAAGGTGCAGCAAAAGTATTGTCATTGTTGTCAACACAGACAGACAGATCAGTTGATGCAGTGGACAGGAGTTTAGAGGTCAATCAGATCACAAACAAACAGATTAGTTGATGTAGTGGATAGGAGTTCAGAGGTCAGTCAGATCATGTTCAGTGAAATTCTAGGAAAACAAAAGTGACCCAAATTCAAAAAATCAAAGAAAATGACAAGTAAGAAAACTATCGTGATATCGCGACATGTTTTCTGTCGCGATATCATGACAGGTTGAGAACAAAGAAGGCAGAAAGAAAAACGTCATGATTTCATGACATATCAGATGAGAGAGAAGGCGCAAGCAAAATTGTCGCGATTTCACGACATGGACGAGGAGATAGAAGGCGCAAGAAAAATTGTCGCGATTTCGTGACATGGATGAGGAGAGAGAAGGCGCAAGAAAAATTGTTGCGATTTCACGACATGGACAAGGAGAGAGAAGGCACAAGCAAAATTGTCATGATTTCGTGACATGGACGAGGAGAGAGAAGGCACAAACAAAACTATCGTGATTTCGTGACATGTTGCAGGCAAAGAAGCCAAGTGAAAAACTGTCATGATTTTACGACATGTTCGGAGAAGAAGCGCTTGCAAGGAAAACTGCCACGATTTCGCGACATGTTCGGAGAAGAAGTGCTTGCAAGGAAAACTGTCACGATTTCGTGACAGGTTCGAAGAGAAAGCGCTAAGGATGAAAAGTGTCACGATTTCGCGATAGGTTCGAAGAGAAAGCGCTAAGGATGAAAAGTGTTACAATTTCGCAACAGGTTCGAAGAGAAAGCACTAAGGATGATAAGTGTCGCGATTTCGTGATAGGTTCGAAGAGAAAGCGCCAAGGATGAAAAGTGTCATGATTTCACGACAGGTTCGAAGAGAAAGCGCTAAGGATAAAAAGTGTCGCGATTTCATGACAAGTTCGAAGAGAAAGTGCCAAGGATGAAAAGTGTCGCGATTTCGCGACAAGTTGCAAGAAGAAGCGTCAAGGAGAAAAAGTGTCACGATATCATGACATGTCGGGTTTTCGCGACTCGATGGGAAGAAAAGCTCCAAGGAGAAAAAGTGTCATGATTTCGTGACATAATGTAGGAGAGAGAGTCTGATAGAGAAAGGTGTCGCGATTTCGCGACATGTGTTTTCGCTGGCCAAAGATAGAAAAGGCATAAGGCAAAGAAAGATGTCGCGATTTTGCGACATGTTTCATTTTCACGGGCGAAAGGCAGAAAAGGCACAAGGCAAAGAAAGATGTCGCAATTTCGCAACATGTTCCGTTTTCGCGAGCAGAAGGCAGAAAAGGCACAAGGCAAAGAAAGATGTCACGATTTCACGACATGTTCAGTTTTCACGGGCCAAAGACAGAAAAGAGACAAGGCAACGAAGATGTCGCGATTTCACGACATGTTTTGGTTTCGCGGGCGAACGGCAGAAAAGGCACAAGGCAGAGAAAGATGTCACGATTTCGTGACATGTTTCGTTTTTGCGGTTGCAAGCGAAAAAGTGAACAAGGAGGCCGAGAATGTCGCGATTTCATGACATGTCTGGTTTTCGCGGTTGCAAGCGAAGAAGTGAACAAGGAGTCCGAGAATGTCACGATTTCGTGACATGTTGTATTTTTGTGGGTAAAAGGCGATAAGGGCAGAAAGAGACAAAGTGTCACGATTTCACGATAGGTCGCAACAGCACGCTTACTGACAGCCAACTGAAAGCAGAATGACAGTTACAGGGGTAGTTGTAGAGAAAAATCATGCAGTGAAAATAAGTAGAGTTAACTAAAGTTAGTGCAGCAGTTACAGATAGAAATCATGCAGCTTTTTAGTAAAGTTGAAAAAGGAGAAATCTAACAGTCGTATAAATAGAATCGAATATGCATGCATGAACAGAAAAGAACACTAACAGTCATGACCGAGAGGACGAACAGTCATGGAAGAGGTATATGTTGCATGTAATGTATTTAATGAAATGCCCACTCTAAATACGTAAAAGGAGTTACATTAAGAAACAGTTACAGGTTGCATGCGTAAAAATGGAAGTTAAAAATAGAGAATAATATGTTATAAAAATAGGTCCGCGTGAAGAATAATGTTGCTGCTGAATGTGTGAAAGTGCTGTCGAAAGAGGGTGAGAAGAGTGCTGTAAGAGAGCAACAAGCTGAGCAGTGAGTATTTATTGTGCTTTGATAAATTGGAGACCAGTCAGGGTCTTGTAAAAGTGAAGGCATTTGTATGTCATTGTTTGAACTTTCAAAACTATGTTCCAAGTTGGTGCTTGGATAAGGGGTTGGTGCTCCTTTTTGTAGGTGCGGATAAATCGGGGGTTGGTGCTCCTTCCAGTGGGTGCTTGGTAATGCAATTGTAAAATTGGTGTTTTACAAAGGCTAGATTTGGACCGTAGTCCAAGTAGTCATTCTTGAGGAGTAGCCAAATTGGTGAACCTCGTTACATTGTGTGTTGTGGTGTGCTCTCTTGTGTTTATTGCTTTATCTGTTTTCTAGTTCTCTTTGCTTCAGTTTTAAGGATTGAAGATCAGATTTTAGCTACACTGATTCACCCCCCTCTTAGTGTCATTGTGAGAATATCACTTTTCCCAAGATTTTGATTCATACGAGTGCCTTGATCTACTTATCCCTTTATGGCTACAAAATTCTACAACTAATAGAATTTTGACAACTTCGCTTTTACTTAAATGCTAGATTTATATTAAATATTATTTATTTACACTATGGTACACAATTTAACATGTTTTTTATGTTGGGTGTTTCAAAATTTTCTCGTTTAGAGAATTGACAATGTTTGACCTTCAATGTGATCAACTAACTCAAAAGAGTTTAATTACCAGGATTCAATGATTTGATATAGGCTAAACCAGAGCAAATTAATATTTTGATGCTTCCCAAGCTTGGCTCTATCCTCGTCCTATTTTAGCATCAAATATTGAATTATGAAGTCCTCATCTATTTTTATTTTTGGCCTTTCATTCAGTTAGTCTTATCAAAGAGGCTTTCTAAAGCAATCAAACCCTTAGGGATATGATTATTCTTTAGTTGTATTTTGCCCTCCTTGTCAACATGGCTTTGCATTTATTTTGGAACAATGGTATATATAGCTTTTTGAGTTGGAAGCTAATTGCTCATTATTGTTAAATACTTCCCATAAGTTATCCCTATCTAATACTGATGGTTGGAAGATCAACTTGACTTCTTTTGATGTTTTTCAATCTCTAAAAGTAGGGCTAAAGTCTGCTCCCTATGAAGCCAATACATCTACCAATGATTTTTCACTTCTTGGGATGGTTTTTACATTAATGGCATGAAATATTTCAAGCGAGTCCTAGACTCTATTTTGATAAGCTTTGAGATAGTGATGCCTGCTATTGCATCTCTCAATATCCTAATTTATTACCAAATCTAAGTCACCATAGATCAAGATATTTTTTACCCCCATATTTTTTACTTTTAGCAAGCCTAGACATAATGCTCCATATTCAACAATATTGCTTGAGTAGCTTCAGGTTAGCTTATATGAGAATTTTTGTATTCCTTCTGAAGAATATTGTAGGACTATTCCAACTTTGTCTCCATTTTTGCATCTTGCTTCATCAAAATATAGCTTCCACATATTTGTTTTTTGAAGTGTTTGATTTGTGATAGCTAGAAACTTATGGCTATCTGACTCTGGCATGCAATACGTTTCCAATATTGTGTCAATTGTAACATTGAAGTCTCTGAAAGAGAATTCATCTTCTATTTGTAGCTCTTTAGTCAACTTTTCAAGGCATTATGGGTCATCTTCAACCAAATTGACATTTTCATCCTCTAGCATTTCTATATGGTAAGGACTTGGCTTCTCCACATAGATCCTCATATTCCTTCCTTTGTAGAGAATAATCATATTCATGTAATCCAAAGATAGATATCCTCCAATATTTGTTGTGAATTCTCTTGATAAGCATAGCCCAAAGAGAGGAGGAATATCAACCACTATTACCTCTTGGATTATAATGACCTTCAATATCTTATATAGTATCAGAAGTATATCCTTAACTACTCCAATTATTTGGACTAAATTTCCATCTAGCTGTAGCATATCAAATATAGTATAGGTGTATTCCATGTCCATTGCATCACATATAGTTTTAGGCATAATTGTTATAGCAGCTCCAAAATCCACCATGTAATTATGTACAATCTAGCCTTGCATACGCAGAGACATATAGAAGGGAGGAGGCCTATTTTTTCCCAACCTTAGGGTTTGTTGATATTTAGATAATTTTAAGTTTGGACAACCAAATATGCTTGAGAATGTGTTCTTCATTGTTGCTTTGAGAAGATCAATTTGTATGAGGAATGTATCGCTCCAAATTTTTTGCATCCTTACCTTCAGGCTAAAGGATCCGTGCCCGAAAGGAGGATGGGAAAAGGATGGGACAATACCTCGGACTGAGAGGCCCTTTGAAGGTCCCGCCTCTCGGGGGAGGGGTATTAAGGTGATTTTTTGACGGATGGTGGGGTTCACCAGGAAACGTTTAGTGGCAGTTTCCACGCCTAGGTTGGGAATGTGTTTGATGTGTTCAGTTTTAGCTTTAAACATCCAAGTCCTAGGTTTGGCCAGATGAATCTAAGTTGTTCTATTATGAAAATGCAAATTAAATGAAGACAAAAAACAGATTTAAACAGAAAACACAGAGAATAATTAAGTGAAGAAATCCATACCTGGTTTCGGATGTCTGATGGAGGTTCTAATTTTTGAAGCAGTCAAGATCGTCTGGAATTTGATAGGATCATCTCCGATCTGACAGGATCATCTGAGATCTGACGAATTCGTCAGAGACCTGCAATCAGAGAAATAGATACAAAATACAAAAAATGCAGCTATGCCAATAGAGGGCAATGATGTAGAATGACAGTAATAATGTTAAAATAATAATAACAAACAAAAACACGAGTGCATTACAATGATTTAATGACAATTTATGATTTTATTATGCATTAAAGCTATATGGGTGAACTCCAAGATGCAGAATAGCAAAAAATAATAATAAACTGACTAGATGCAGAATAAAATAGCAGATGAGAAGAGAAAAATGCAAACTCTAGGCAGTAATTGCCCCCAATGTTGACTGCAGTCGAAATCATCTCGGATTGGTATGAAATCGTCTCGAATTGGACAGGATCGTCTACGATGATCTGAGCTTGCTCCGACTGAAGAATAACAAAGTTCCTGCAAACAAACTTAGAAAAATATGAAAACAAATGGTGATTTAAGATGGTCTAATGCATGTAGAACTCGTGTTACAGGAAATTTCAGCCAGGGGGATGTCAAGGGGAGGGCCTAAGGTTTAAATAGGCTTAGGAGGGAGGTTAGGAGGTTGGAGATCATCCCATTTTGGGAGATCTCCAATGGGGGAGGTCTCTAACGGCGTAGACACGCTTCTGCCCAGATTAGAGATGCCATTGAAACAGAAGCTAATTATGAAAAATCAGTTTTGGGACGAAATCGGCTGGACGTTCTGCTCCAGACGAAATCGTCCGATCTGAGGCGATATCGTCTGATCGGAGACGATATCGTCCAACGGATGAAACAAACTCTAAAAATGGCATGGAAAATGAGGAAACGGGCAACAAGCGGTTTGGGAGCGGTTTTGGGGTTAAAATTTGAATTTGAATTATTACTAAGGTAATTTTAATTATTTGCTAAGGTTTACTGCGCCAATTTTAGGGTGCTACATTTTGCCCCCTCTTTAGCGAATTTTTCAAAGAAAATGCGTTAAAGATGAGTTCTTCTCGATCTACGAGAAAGCAAAAATTATTCCCATTTTTAGGCGACGATTCTTGGTCGAATCGTACGACAGCTTACTATGGTGCCCCCTCCGTGTTTTTACCCAAATCGAACGTTTGAGGTAAAAACGCGAAAAAGCAAAATTTTTAAAATGTTGTTAAGTGTTTTTGAATAAAATTAAGAAAAATAGGGAAAAACCCTAATTCATTGTTACTGTTCATTTTCTGGTTTCTGGAGCTCTTGCAAACAAAATGGTCGAGACAGCGCACAGATCGACAGAGGTCCGACGCGGGCTACGGGTAAGGGTCCAAACTTAGTTTAGAATGCTTTAATTTTGATTTTCTTATGGTTTTTAGATTAATTTTAAATGATTTTTGAGCATCACGGCCATTTTTGGGCCGTCGACGTCGTCGGGATGAAATCATCTCGATTTCGTCGAAATCGTCTCGATATCGCCGATTTCGTCCAAGGGCGAAATCGATGAAATGGGGACGATTTCGTCAAATAAGGGACGATTTCGGCTTGCAAAATCAGAGACGAATTTGCTCAAATTGAACTTGTGTTACTTGCATTTTTAATCACTGTTTTATTAATGATTTTTATTGTTTTGTTGTTTATGTTGCAGAGAGGATTATTAAAGAGTAGAGAATGGAAATACGATGGGCTGAGGGATGACTTGGCCGCTCTATCTCAGGCAGAGCGAGATCAGTTGGCTCAAGTCGGCTTGCAGCATGTGGCAGATATGCCACAGGTTTCTACAGATATGGGGCTATTGACAGCCCTAGCAGAGAGGTGGTATCCGGGTTCTTCCTATTTTCGGTTATCGACAGGGGAGATGACTCCCACACTGGAGGATGTATGGAGGATTTTGAGGATCCCCATACAAGGATGGCTAATAACTCCCATGGCCAATCAGGGCCACGCGATGATGCGACTGTGCGGAGATCCGAGCTTCGCCCTAGAGAAGGGCGGAGTGAACATCGAGTCGCTACGCCAGATGCCTGGGGCATCTAGACTGACACAAGTTTTGGCTGGGGTTGTAGGTGGTCCGTTGCTATGCCATCAGAGTGGATGCAGAGTACCATGGCTACTGACGGATGTGGTCTGCGACATGAGAGACCATGGGTACAGGTTTGCTTGGGGGAGTTTTGTACTATGCCGATTGTATAGGATCCTGCATGGGGTCGTATACAAGGGCGGCCGATGTTTGGTTATGACATCACTACTACAGGTTTGGTGCTGGGAGCACATCACGGTGCGAAGGCCGGTAGGGCTCCCATTGATAGGGATTGATGGGGAGAGGCCCCGAGCTTTCTACTGGTGGCTCCGGAGAGGGTCACAGCGGCGGATAGATCTGCCAATGTCCCGGAGACTACTTGACGACCTTGTCTCCGACCAGATCACCTGGAGGCCTTGGAGAGATCATCCAGGGTGGGCCGAGGATGGACAAGAGCTGGCTCGCGTTAGGCGAACCTGTTGGCTGAGGATGGAGAGGGGAGAGGTGGAGCTCCACCGCTACGACCGAGTTTTGAGGCAGTTCGGTCTACAGCGAGGGATCCCATCTCTTAGAGACTACGAGTTTTCTCGGACCGTCCGGGATAACACTACAGTTAGCGGGGCTCCAGATATGCAGCGCTTCTGGAGTCAGGACGTAGATGATGCCCCCATTCAGCCAGTGGATGGGGACGATGTTGGGGTAGCCGACGGCTATGATGCCTGGTACACAGGCATCCGCCCTCCTCGGATGACGAGGGCTCAGGGTTCGATTCATGCAGTTGTGCATCGGATGGGGAGGCGACGCCAGGCGGCCATTGAGGCGGCACAGGGTCATGGTGGGAGAGAGCAGAGGAGGCCACAGGCTCAGCAGAGGCCACGACAGTGGGAGAGGAGGGAGGAGAGACCCCCTTCTCCATGGAGAGAGAGGCCACCATCACCCGATAAGGGCAAGGGTGTGGACATAGGAGAGAGTAGTGAGATGGCTACTCTCCGGGCGAAGACTTGTCCGTCTCCAAGCATAGGTGCAGACTCTACAGGATGAGGCTACACGCCATCGAGCTGAGGCTACACAGCTCAGAGATGAGGTTGCATGCCTCAAAGCATGGAGCGGAGGGGCGAGCACTCGGGACCTAGCATGGGCTATTGCCCAGGTCACATTCTATCAGATGCTATACCACCATATGGTACCAGAGGGGCAGAGGTTACCGCTGTCGGCCCATATTGCAGAGCCTATCATGATGAGGTCATCGAGGACATCATCACGATCAGAGTCCAGGACTCATAGCACCACACGGACTACGATGGGGCCACCTCGTCCACCTCAGGGTGGGGGAGGAGATGAGGCTGAGAGCTCGAGGGGTTCTCGAGGCTAGTTGCTACAGATTGCATTGCACAGATTGATACATAGTGCTTATTATTATTGATAGAGGATTGAGTATGCCGAGGTACAGATTGTGGCATACCGATCCAGTTTTGAGATGATGTAGATATTGTTGATATATATATAGATGAGATATTTTTGATCATATGACTTGTCTTATGTGTTTGTATGATGCTTTAATGTTTTGGTTTGGTGTGATTTGATGATTCATGTAATTATGTCGTTTGGAAATATTATGGTTTGAATGTCATGCTTTTAAAATTTAAATGAAATAATCTGATGTAAACAAATTGGTTGTTTGTGATGTGATAATTTGATAAAAATAAAAGGGGACTTTTAACAATAATTTCAAAGGACATTGTCGCTATTATAGACCATTTCATGGAGTCGCCGCTCACTCGGTCGTCAAGCTAATCCCGGTATAGAAATATTGCTAAAAGTAAAAGAGTGCTTAAGAGACTGTCTTAAGACTTTGTTGTGATGATGCAAATGATGATGATGATGATGATTTGTTTTCAGATTTCCATGAAAATATTATGCATGAAATATTTTAAAATGATTTTGCTAGGCATAAATTCCTAAGTGTGATAAATTTTTTGGATAATTCCCTAGGAATTATACCATCATTGCAAAATTGAAGTTTGACATAATGACATGAAATAGAATAAGTGTTTGTTTGTTTTAAAGCATAATTGTGTAACATAATGATTTAAGTCATATGTTTTTATGATTTTAAATAAATGGAAAATAAAATTGGTACAATGGTTTGCGCTAGGCATAGAATATTTAGGTATAGACTTATACCATCATCGCGAAATCCAAAGAAGAAAATAATATAATAGTTTTATTGCATGGTTGATTTTTAATTTTTGAAAATAGTCAAAAAATATGAAGATGAGGACTTGCGCTAGTCATAAAATTCCAATTTTGGTTTTGGAACTATACCATCGTCGCGAAAGTCAAAAGTTATATATAAATGTAACTTGATTGCATGTTTTTGAAAATGATTTTGATTTTTGATAATGCATGTAGTTGTCTTTATACTAAACAATTGTTCTTCAAAGAAGAAAATGAATTTATTCCAAACAATTTGCAAAAATATTTCAAAGTATCTTAAAGACAAAAGTTAGATTTATAAGGAATCCCATGTGCGTATGTGAGTTCATTACCAATCTTGATTTATCATAATGATACACAAAATCTCTCAAATACAAATGTGTGTGCAATTGCATTGTTCATTTACCAGTTTTGAGCAAGATAATTTGATACAAGTGATTTGAATGAACCAAATAAGTGTTCATTAACCATGATTTAGATGCATATAACCATACCAGACTACTATGTAGGTCGGGTTATCAAGAGCTAGCTAATCCATAAGCAGACATAGGTCTGTACAAAAGAAGGTCGCTAATGTGACAGACATATCACCACGCTAGGAGTTACCCAAGGCCAAGCGGGTTGGGCACAAACCACCTGTTATGGGGCTTACCTCACAGTTTTCGAATAATTGAGAATTCCAGGGATTCAAGCTCATCAACCCTTCTTTTCTTTTCAATGGGTAGGGAAAGGGATTTTATTGCTTTTTGCTTTTGCTTTTCTCTTTTTTTCTCTTTTTGTATTGTTGCTTTTGTATTTGAGATAATGCTGAAATAGTGTTGAGATAGTACAAAATGATACTGGAATAATGCTTCTTTTTCTCATAATTTTGTTTGATTTTTCTTTTTCTTTTGCTTCCTATGCTAGGGATACTTGCTCGGATTAGCTGTAGAGCAAGGGATTTTTATTCCGGGTAGGGGTGAGCTTGTCCTTTTGCCAATTCTCAAAGATTCTAGACCATGTGCATGATAGGATAGCAGGGGAAACTTTTCGCTCAAGAAACCACTTCTACTATGTAGCATAGCATGGACATTACAAATATAATCATTTTATTGTGAAAGGATATGCTTGGTTTAAGTAAATAACAAGATCAATTCTCTATGCTCAAACTTTATTTAATTAAATTTTGTGGACTTTGATATAAGAGAGATTAGTAATCATGCCAGATAAAATCAAGATATTTATTTTTGTGTTTGTGATAGTGAGGGATTCCAAATAAATGCTAATTTATCCAAAAATAATTTGAAAATATAACTGCAATACTTGAAGAAGAAATATATACAACAAATATTTTTGAGGAGTTTGATGATCTTGACTCTCTCTTTCTTCTTTATTTTTTATTTTTGGTTTCAAAAGAGTCAATAATATTGTTGTTTTTACTTTTTATTATTTTGTTTGTTTTTGTTTAAACGAGTATATATATATTTTTAAAATGAGACAACATGCAAAATATGTACAAATGATGAAATGACCAAATTTTATGCGTAATATCGCTTAAGATGCATAATATTCATAGGTTCTTTTAAATATTTACCATCTAAGGTAGCTAATTTGTATGCTCCGATTCAAATTTAGCAGTTGATAATATATGGTCCAAGCCAGTTGGGCTCAAATTTACCTTTAAGGTCTTTAGTTGCATTAGTAATATTTTTGATTTTATTTTAAAGAAACTAAAACCCTAGATAGTTTAGAACTTTGAGATATGATCATTTAGCTTGATTTAATTGAATAAGGATGCTCTTAAGCATTGAATACTTTTCTTAAATCATCTAAAGATCATTTCATTAATAGAGGAGTATAATATATTAATAATTTGGATATCATGCTCATGTGTGAAAAATATAGTATAGTGTTGATAGGATTAAACAAATGATATTAAAAAAAGTAATAAAGGTAGTTTAGCGATGTGGAGGTATCGATAATGATATATAGCAGAAAATCCATCCATTAGGGACATAATTCCACTCTCGACAGGTAGTAAAGTCAATGATTTGATCCATGTTTGGAAGAGGAAAATCATCTTTAGGGCATGTGGCGTTAATATCTCTAAAGTTTGTGCAAACCCTAACTTTGGTAGCTTCTTTCTTGGTGATTGGAACTACATTTGAGATCCATTCAGCATAATCAATAGCTTGTATAAAAACAACATTCAAGAGTTTTTCTAACTCCCCTTTGACTAGCAAGGCCACTTTGGGATGCATTTTTCTAAGTTTTTGTTTAACAGGTTTAGCATCCGGATGGACTACTAGATGATGCATGACTACAGAAGGGTCCAGACCTGGCATGTCTTCATATGTCCAAGCAAAGACATCTTCATAATCTTTAAGAAATGCAATGTATTCATTTTGTTTTTCTTGACTTAATTCTGATCCAATATTGATTATGTGAGGATTATCCTCAGTTCCAATGTTAACTTTAATGACGTTTTCTACTTCCATGTGTAGATCTCTTTCAAAATTAGGTGGGGCGGGTGAGACGCCCAATTCTTGTAATTCTTTTAAGGTTAAGTTGGATAATTCATCGTGAGGAGTCGTGGCCTCAAGCTGGGCTATAGTTGGTATAGAACCATCAAAATAAAAACCATTGTGTAACAACTCTTCAACGGAGACATCATGGAAGATATCTCCCTCCAACTCATCGTCGGATTCAACAATCAATTCAGGGTAAGCTATGGATAGCATATTGCATGTAAAGGGATTATTCTTTGGACACAAAGAATCTTGTTTATCTAGATAATCTTGATAACATATGAGTTGATCATCACCTTCAAAAGGGAAGGGTTGACCCTTACTAGGAAACAGGCCCACACCACATCGGGCGGGCCATGGTTCTACCTCGATAGGTTCTTTCATACCATTTTGGAAAGGTCCCAAGCCTTTCCCTTTATATCCCATTTTAAGCATTATAGGTTTAGCTTTAATATATTCATTAGCAAAATAGCATCGAGCATATCCATCACAATGCGTCTTGATGTTTCGGGGTATTCTTCCCCAATCATATCCTTTATAAATAAAAGCACAACTCCCGACTTGGTAAGTACTTCCCATAGGTTGTGGGAGGCCCAAAGTACGAGGAGATGGTGGCAAGTTATTTAAAAGAATTGAATCTTGCATAAAAGCATTTGTTTTTTCTGATATTAAAATTTTAGATAAATCCGATAAAAGCTCATCAGAAAGAGCATAAGATGTAGAAGGATCATTCCCTATATCTTTAGATGTGGAAGGTATGATAGATGTAGATAATGTGGAGGTGTTAATAAATGGGTCTATAGGTTTTGAAATTATAGGGATGGAACATGAAGGATTGGTTGTGGATTTAAGATCCTGTTGAGGTTCTAGTGTGGTTTGTTCAGAAGATGGTTGAGGTAAATGTATAGGTGTAGTTGATGGGGTAGATGATGTTATGGGTGTGTGTTTCACACGTTTAGATGAAAAATAAGAATTAGGATGTGTGGATGACAGAGCGGGGCAAAATTGCACTCCAATAGGTTCTGCCAAAGCACACATATCAAAGGGTCTAGGGTCACCATGGATAGTGACCAACTGATTTTTAAATTCAAATTTAACACACTGATGTAAAGTGGAGGGAACCGCTCGCATCGCATTGATCCAAGGGCGACCCAAAAGTATATTGTACGATGTTGGGCAATGTACAATAAACACGGTTGTATCTAGGGTTCGAGGACCAACTTGCAAGGGTATAGTAATGACTCCACACGTTTCTTGTGTCTCGTCATTGAAAGCTTTGATAATCATATCCATTTTTTTCATTTCATCACTTCTAAAGCCAAATATTTGGTAGAAGTCAAAAGTGCATATGTTTAAAGATGAACCATTATCAATCAAGACTCGTTTAACAACTACATCTCCAATTAGGGCAGTAATATATAAGGGGTTATCCTTATGTAAACTATGTTGTGGGATGTCTTTATCCCGAAAGTCAATACAATCGACCTCTCGAGTGATGATAGTATTGGACATGGCTTCGGGTTGAATATTTTGAGGTACCATCATTTGGCTTAATGTGAGCATTAATTCATCCCTATGGGTAGGAGAAGATCTTAACAAGTCCAAAAGGGAAATTCTGGCTGTAGTATTGGATAATTGTTCATTAATATTGTAAGGAGGCTTAGGTTGAACATTAGACATATGATTCCCTTTATTGGGATTTTTCAAAACAAATGGAGCTGATCCATCATTCTGAGTTTGATCTTGTTGAGAGTTTTGAGCCTATTGTCTGGTAACAACTCCGATGGTACCTACAATGTTATATTGAAGACGCTGAACTGGTCTTGGTTGAGCGTTTATGGCTTGTTCATTAGGAAGGAACTGATTAGAAGAGGGTCGAGTAGTAACTCTTCTAGGAAATGGTTCTTCTGGAACCATAGCATCTGTGATAGGTTGAATAGGATCTGATTCATTTTCAGAACTATTCGATTGATTTGAGGTGATGTCTACTTCACTTTCAGTATCCGATTCTACATCACTAGGATCGGGAGTTTGAATATTATGTAGGGGTCGGGTCGTGACCATGGATAAAGTTGTGCCAAATATTTGAGGATCCTGAACAGATAATTGTCCGCTAATAGTCCCTACATATCGGGTAGGAGGGGGAACATTATGATGTTCGATTTGATTAGCCACTTCTTTACCATGTTTTGGTAAAGGATGTTGAAATATATCTAATGATTGATTAGCATTTTGATTCTGATTTTGGGGAATGGTCTTTTGAGCGTTATTAGGAGCATTTTGTTTAGGTTGGAAGGCTTGCACCTCCATTTCATTATTATCAATCAGATCTTGTATTTTATGTTTCAATATTTTGCAAGAGTTTGTAGCATGTCCAGGTCCTCTATGAAAATCACAATGTAAATCAGCTCTGTATCCGGGTATAGTTGGATCAGGTTCCCGGATAGCTGGTAATTGAATCAAACCTCGTGCTAGTAATTGAGGTAGAATAGTTGATAATGGTTGATTGAGTCTAGTAAATTCTCGAGGAGGTTTATCAGGAGGTTTTAATATAAATTTTTCTGTTGTCTTCGTTGTATTGATATTAGCAACGTTTCTACTATCAGTGACTCCGTCACCTACAACTTGTTTGTTTTTATACTGATTTTTGGATGTTTTCTCATCATCTTTCTTTTTGAGCTGACCTCTCCTAATGAGAGCATCTTCTACCCTTCGAGCTAAGTCTATAGCTTGATCGAAGGTGGTTAAGGTAGCGATTGATAACTCATAGGATATTTGTTCTTGCAAATTATTGATAAAAATATCCAACATTTCCCTATAAGGTAGCACAAAGTGCAGTTTTCCTATCAACTGCCTCCATCTAGCTAAGAAATCAGCAAAACATTCATCTTTGTCTTGTTTTAAGTTGTATAAATCTTTAATGGTGACATGCCTCTCGATGTAGGCACTAAATTGATGGACAAAAGATTCAGTTGTTTCTTCAAAATTTCTCAAAGAATGAGTGGGCAATTGATAGTACCACTCTAATGCCATTCCTCCTAAACTTTTTGGGAACATTTTTAGTAATAGCAAGTCATCATGTGATATATCATGACATGCTATCCTAAACATGCGAAGATGCTCTATGGGATCTTCAGTTCCTTTATATATAGGCAGGACGGGCATGGGAAAGTGTTTAGGGTATGGTTGTGCTACAACTATGGGATCCAAAGGTTGACTACACATCTCTCGATAATTGTACGAGGGACGGTAGGGATCTATCTGGTCCATACGCGAAGCTAACTATTTCACCATGGCTTCCAGATTACTGGTTTGCCCACCATATTGATTCGGTAGGGCATTAATATGGGATTTGTGAGCATATGATGGAGGGACATGAAGATTAGAGGCTATATTGCTATTGTGTAAATTGTTGGTAGGAAGGGTGTTATGAAGAAGTTTTGAAGTTGTATTATGTTGTATCCCCGATTGTTGAAAATTGGTGTTTGGCTTCATTTTAGGTTTTTGTCGATTTGAAGCATATTGATCAATAGTTTGGCGAAATAAAGCAGTGAATGAAGGTTTCTTTTGTGTGGGAATGATTTTAGGCTCAATAACAGGTTCCTTAGGGGGTTGGGTAACCTGTTGTTTTTGCATGTTCTGAATCATAGTGACCATATCTCTATTGGATGGTCCAGCCTTATCACTTTCTTGATCAACAAAGGACAAGGGATTAGTGTGTATGTTAAACATATCTTCCATGGCTGCTTGAGTGTCACTAATTTGTCCTCTATCAATACGAACTGCCATATTAAGAGCACCAATGTTATTATTGAAAAATTTCTAGAAATGATCTAAGTTATCAAAAGCAATAGTTCCATCTGGAGCCATTCTAGGGGATGAGGATCCTTCCTCTTTAAGATTTTCTTGTTGTTCATTTTCTTCAGCGAGCTCATCTTCTGGTTGTTCTAGAGTTTCTCCTTCCGGAATTGAATCCTCAGGAAGGACATTTGGGTTTTTTGTTTTGTCTCCTAACCAATCTTCTTCTTCTTCTTCAGTTTGTTTACCATTCCTAAGTCTAGGCATTGTGCTTAAATTTAGATTTCAGAAAATATATATATACTTGTATATATATATATATATATATGCAACAAGCTTAAGAGGTATATATTTTAATTATATACCTACTATAGTATTAAAAAAAAAATGTTTTAGTTTTGTTATGTTTTTGGTTTTTCTTGTTTTTTTTTTGTAACAATATTATAAAGATAACAAACAACACACTAAATGCAAGAAATAATAATAATGAAAGCAATGATCTAGTCTTCTATAAAAAATTTATAAATATCATTAATGGGCTCGAGTTCTTCAGGAGTCATGAAGTGTTCTTCTTCAAATTGAAAATTTTCTTTCAAGAATTTGACAAAAAGTGCTATAGTGATATTATCTGTCTCAGACTCTGGTTGGTAGAAATAAATTTCATGGCAATACTCTCGATATAACATAGCTCTAGGAACTCTATTCCATATTTTCCTATCCGTAAGAACGACCTCTTGATCTTCTATATGACCTAGGAATTGGTGTATAACAGCTACGTTCTCGAGGTATTCCTCGAAGGTGAACAATTCTGAAGACACAAGAGCTCTCCTATAAGCTAACCACCTATGGCAGGCTCTCTGAAGTTCATGATAAAAAATGAGTTGATGAGGATCCAGGATCCTATCTAGGGCAAACCTCTTGATTTGTTTAAGTTGTATTGATCTAGATGAAATGATACCTAGTCTCCTATCAAGTTCTTTCCACAAAAGTTGGTTTCTATCTGTTTCAGGCACACTAAGCACATAATTAACTTCTATGGCTGCTAATTGGTTTTCAACATTTATAGTGACAGCTAGTCTTTTCTTAGGAGCTACCATCTAGACATGATATGCAACTTAGTAGTTTTCTAATGATTTGAAATGCATCTATGTTTTTTTGTTTTGTTTTCAAAAGGTTTTAGTTTCACGTCGGGTTCACCAAAATGTATCGTTCCAAATTTTTTGCACCCTTACCTTCAGGCTAAAGGATCCATGCCCGGAAGGAGGATGGGAAAAGGATGGGACAATACCTCGGACTGAGAGGCCCTTTGAAGGTCCCGCCTCTCGGGGGAGGGGTATTAAGGTGATTTTTTGACGGATGGTGGGGTTCACCAGGAAATGTTTAGTGGCAGTTTCCACGCCTAGGTTGGGAATGTGTTTGATGTGTTCAATTTTAGCTTTAAACATCCAAGTCCTAGGTTTGGCCAGATGAATCTAAATTGTTCTATTATGAAAATGCAAATTAAATGAAGACAAAAAATAGATTTAAACAGAAAACACAGAGAATAATTAAGTGAAGAAATCCATACCTGGTTCCGGATGTCTGATGGAGGTTCTAATTTTTGAAGCAGTCAAGATCGTCTGGAATTTGACAGAATCGTCTCCGATCTGACAGGATCGTCTGAGATCTGACGAATTCATCAGAGACCTGCAATCAGAGAAATAGATACAAAATACAAAAAATGCAGCTATGCCAATAGAGGGCAATGATGTAGAATGATAGTAATAATGTTAAAATGATAATAACAAACAAAAACACGAGTGCATTACAATGATTTAATGACAATTTATGATTTTATTATGCATTAAAGCTATATGGGTGAACTCCAAGATGCAGAATAGTAGAAAATAATAATAAACTGACTAGATGCAGAATAAAACAATGAGATGAGAAGAGAAAAATGCAAACTCTAGGCAGTAATTGCCCCCAATGTTGACTACAGTCGAAATCATCTCGGATTGGTATGAAATCATCTCGAATTGGACAGGATCGTCTGCGACGATCTGAGCTTGCTCCAGCTGAAGAATAACAAAGTTCCTGCAAACAAACTTAGAAAAATATGAAAACAAATGGTGATTTAAGATGGTCTAATGCATGTAGAACTCGTGTTACAGGAAATTTCAGCCAGGGGGATGTCAAGGGGAGGGCCTAAGATTAAATAGGCTTAGGAGGGAGGTTGGGAGGTTGGAGATCATCCCATTTTGGGAGATCTCCAATGGGGGAGGTCTCTAACGGCGCAGACACGCTTCTGCCCAGATTAGAGACGCCATTGAAACAGAAGCTAATTATGAAAAATTAGTTTTGGGACGAAATCGGTTGGACGTTCTGCTCCGAGACGAAATCGTCCGATCTGAGGCGATATCGTCTGATCGGAGACGATATCGTCCAACGGATGAAACAAACTCTAAAAATGGTGCAAAAAATGAGGAAACGGGCAACAGGCGGTTTGGGAGCGGTTTTGGGGTTAAAATTTGAATTTGAATTATTACTAAGGTAATTTTAATTATTTGCTAAGGTTTACTGCACCAATTTTAGGGTGTTACAAGGAACAATAATGCATCATACATGGTAGCCCTTGAAGGATTTTTTTCAATTCTTCTACGATATTGTATCCGAAAGCTTTTGGTAGCTTTTCATCCTTCCAAACCATCTCATCAAACCTTTTATGATACTGTAGCATAGCTTATTTTCATTTCTTCTTAGTGACTAAGGGAAAATATAGCTTCTACATGACTTGTTCCTTGGTTTATTCTTGATTACACTTGGGTTCTTCTAGCTTTTGCTGCTCCTTAGATTATTCTTTGATATGCTCCTTTTGTGACTGAGTAGAAGCCTATAGACCATAAATCTTCTAGGTATATGCTAGGAGAGGTTTGTTCCCATATCTGGCCAACATGTGAAATGTACCAGAGCTTGCAAGTTTCTCAACCAAGAAGTTATGATCTAAATCCATAAGCATTCCCACTAGCCCTTTTGATTTTTTATTTATTTCTAAGTTGTATCCAGTTGTCATTGATGATAATAAACCATATAGGTGTTGTCATTATGTGAATCATTACAAGCCAAACACCAATAATCTTCTTAGACTATGGATGTTTCTCCCTCTTGGCTTTTGATCGCAATATTTTTCTTTTTAGCCACATTGTTGGTTCAAGCCCCTTGGTCTTTTGTGACGTAAGGGTATCTTCTTTGTTGGTATCCTTCAAATCTTCTCTTAGAATTTTTTTGCTCCATTATGGTGATATTGTTTGCTATATTCTTGATAATTGCTTTCAACTCTTACATATCTAAGGATTCTTTTGATTCAAGAATAGGCAAAGATTGCATTGTGATAGTTGGAATGGTAGGTTGAGGATATTGTCAAGGTGTAAGTAAAGCAGCTAGCAAAGGGCTTGAGGAAGTTGGAAGCAAGACTTGTTGATTGTGTTGAGAAATTTTTAAAAAATATGGCATTATGAACTTTGGAGGAAGCTTTTTGACTAGGCTAAGAACATTTTTTGCTACCTTGTCAACTTGAAAATTTTGACGAAATCTCATCTCATTTGATTGTTGAATTTGTAAGCTTAAGTTTGAAATGAAAGCATGGAGGTAGTAAAAGTAGGCTTGGCATTGGGAGGTCTTACCTACTAAGGGATTCTTCCCCATGTCTTGTTGAACCGAATATTAAAATTAGTAATGTTCTCTTGTATATGCCTTTGTATTGAGGTAAACCGAGTAAGGAGTGAAAAGGAAACCCCTACAACATTGAACTCTAAAATAAAGGGTTCGAATAATTCAACCTAGGTGCTAATGCTATTTTTTCTAAGGAGCAATATTAGGCTAGTATCTTGCCTTTGAAATATAGGGCTAATAACCTCACCATTACATCTTCATGAATGATGTTGTGCATAGTAGCTAGAGTAACTATATCTTGACAATGTTCATAAGCAGTTTTCTCACTACCATCGTATGAGGGTAAGGATTTGAATGCAACCTGTGGAATATCATGAAGGATTTGCAAATTAAGGGGTCCAAAGATATTCTATATAGGGTATATTTTTTTGGCTATTATCCTAGGTGAGGAAGTACTAGGTGACTCTTAAGGTATGGCTTGTAGAGGTATAAGACTCTAGATGGAAGAGGCTTAGATGGGTGAAAGTAATTTTTATTTTCTAGACACCTTAAAATTTGATAACTCAACAAACTGAGGAGGTTATTTCAACTTCTTGGCTTCTGATCTTGTGATTATAATATTTTAGGTTCATATCCTTCCAACAGAGTTTCCAATTGTTCTCAAATTCTTTGGATGTGGAGTCACTAGGTGAATAAAATTTTCTACTGAAGAGATCTAGATCTTCACCATCATCTTGATCATATGATAATATTTCTTTGTGATATTAACTCTATGGGGTGATATTTTTGGTACCACTAGCCATGCCAAAGACTCTTGATCCTTTAATCCACCTAAATAGAATTTGCATCGTAGATCGAGGTCAATATTGGATGACCTAGAATTGCTTCTAAGTCAACTTGCAGATAAGTCCAACTCCTTATATAAATACTACTATTGTGAAAGATAAAATATAGAAAAAAATGGATAGGGTTGACAAAAAAACAAGGGATAAAGAGAATAATAAATGTAGTCAGATCTTAAATAACATTACAAACTTTAGTTGAATGAGAATTAATTGTCTATTACAAGCAATTCCTAATAGAACCCTAACCAAACCTATACATAAAATACAGTAAACTCAAATATCACAACATCCAACATTCCAAGCCTTTCAATTTAAACAAGTCAAACAACTTCAATCCTAACATATCATACTTCAATTAAAGCATAAATACAAATATAAAAAAGTGCAAATATCACCATATTAAATAATTCTACACACTTCAATTGGGAGAGGTCAAACAAATCTTAATGAAATTAGAAAAACATGAACATAAAGCTTACATCAAGCAAACCCCAAATTATTTGATCCTTTATATTGAGGATAATTCCTCTATTTATAGTATTTGCTAATCCAAAAATAAAATTAACTATTATTTATAATCATAAGCAAACTCATCATGCACGATTAGGTATGATATGGCACCACTAGTTCTCTTCAATATGTTCTCTTTTGGCCCTCTTGTGGTCATGATTTTAGGATATTCATTTATGCCTGGTTGGGGGTGGTTGTTAGTTTCATTATCTCATAACTAGAATTTTGCCCTAATTGCTTTATTTCAGGAGTGCTAGACACCTTTTCCTTAAATCCATTTTAGTTTGCAACCATGTCAAACATTTTAGATGTTGATATTATTCTTCCTACTGAGAAACTTTTATCTGGGATGCTTCTTCCCTTCAACTTGCACTTCGAGCTGCTCTTCTTGCTTGATGCGGGATTTTTGCCAGGCTAAAACTTTTTGGAGGTCGGTCTGATATCATTACAAAAATGCTCAAGCTTCTTGCCTTCTCGGCTTTTGTTTATTTCCAAAATGAATACTCTCTATCCCACAAGCTTCTCATTGGACAAAAATTTTTGAAGCACCTTGTTGATGTCACTCGAGAAATGTTTCTACTGCTAGGACTTTGTAAGTTTGGCTTTAAAGAATATGAATCTATGTTGAGCAAGGTGCAGCAAAAGCATTTGAGAAAGTATTGTCATTGTTGTCAACACAGACATATTGATGCAGTTGATGCAGTTCAGAGGTCAGTCAGATCAAGTGCAGAAAGTTTCAAGCAAAACAGAGGTGACCCAGATTCAAAAATTGGCAGAAAGAGACAAGGAAGAAAAGCGTCGCGATATCGCGACATGTTTTTTGTCGCGATTTCGCGACAAAAATAAGAGAGAGAAAATGCACGCCAAAATGTCGCGATGTCGCGACATGTCGAGTTTTCACTGAGGAGAGAGAAAATGTGTCGCGATTTCGTGACAAAAAGTAGGAGAGAGAAAATGCACGCCAAAATGTCGCGATGTCGCGACATGTCGAGTTTTCGTTGAGGAGAGAGAAAATGTGTCGCGATTTCATGACATAAATGGAGGAAAGGAGCTTGCAATGAAGAGAGTAGCGATTTCCATGCATGTTGAAGTTTCGCATTTCAAAGCACAGCTGGAAATGTATGGAAACAAAGGTGTAGCGATTTCGCTACAAATCGGAAGTTAAGAAAACTGAGTTGCAACGATTTCGACACAAGTAAAAATTCACAAGAAGAAGGTGTAGCGATTTCGCTACATGTTGAAACAAAGAGAAACTAAGGTGTAGCGATGGCGCTACATGTTGAAACAAAGAGAAACTAAGGTGTAGCGATGGCGCTACATGTTGAAACAAAGGGAAACTAAGGTGTAGCGATTTCGCTACTAGTCAAAAGTGTAGAACTGAAAGATGCAGCAATGATATTACAAGTCAAAATTTCATGAAAAGAGGCAAGGTGAAAACACAAGGCACAAAGATGTAAAAATTTTGCCATTGCATGAAGCATAGTGTCGCGATTTAGTGACATGTTCCATTTTCTTGGAGTTGGCAAGGAGAGTTGTACGGAAGAGCAAAGTGTCACGATTTCGTGACATGTTCCTTTTTTGCTGCTGCTGGCAAAGAAGAGTGTACGAAAGCCGAAAGTGTCACGATTTCGTGACAAGAAGGATGATGACGTCAACAGAAGCCAGAAGCGTCATGATTTCATGACAAGAATGATGATGACGTCAGCAAAGTCAGAAAGTGTCACGATTTCGTGACGGGATGCTAGGAAAGGTGCTTGGAATCTGGAAGCGTCACGATTTTGCGACATTATGAAGGATGACGTCAGCAAAAATTAAAAGTGTCGCGATATCGCGACAGAACTGTTTGGCGGGTAAAAGCCACAGGAGCATGCAAAATGACACGTGTCAAAAAAGCATAATCATGCAGCCTATTACGTAAATAGTAACTGATGTCAGACAGACAGTTACACATTGACAGGTGTCGAACATGCATGGAAACAGATGTAGATGCATGCTTGAAACGCTTTCTAAGTGTCGTATAGGCTGTATCAAAAAGCATTCGAACGGTCGAAGTGCAGCATTCGAACAGACGATTGAAAGTGCAAACGAATAGCCGATTGAAGAATGCATTAGAACAGTCGATTAAAATAGACGCATTTACAGCATTCGAAACATAAAATAGGAAGGATCGAAAAGCTTTCGAGAAGAAGGATGTGCAGCATTCGAACAGTCGTATTTGGAAGGATTCGAATAGCCGCATTGGAAAGAAGAAAAGAATTCGAACGGCTCGAGAATGTCATCCGACTGCATGAAGAATTGAAACGCGATAGAAGACAAAGAGTCCCGATGAGAAAAATAGGGTATAAAAGGACAGTCGAGCACAGAATAATGTTGCTGCTGTTAGAGAGAAGTTGTTGCAGAAAGAGAAATATTGCTGTGAAAAGAGGGTTTGAATAAGAAAATTAGCAGAGCCGTGAGAGTGTGCAGAGTTGGATTAATTGCAGACCAGTCAGGGTTGTGCATGAAGTGAAGACACTTTTATGTCATTCTAATTGATCAGAATTGTAGTCCAAGTTGGTGCTTGGTACTAGGGGTTGGTGCTCCTTCCAGTGGATCTTGGTAAAGAAGTTGTAAAATTGAAATTTTGCAAAGACTGGATTTGGATTGAAGTCCAAGCAGTTAATTTTTGAGGAGTAGCCAAATTGGTGAACCTCGTTATATTGTGTGTTGTGGTGTGCTCTCATTTTGTTCTTCGGGTTTTATAAGTTTTCTGTGCTTCAGTCTTTGAATGCTTCTTGTTTTGAAGTTAAATAACTACACCTGATTCACCCCCCTCTCGGTGTCATTGTGTGAACATCAATTGGTATCGAGCAAGGTTCCTTGTACAAGCTTAATCAGCTAAGGAGATCTTGGAAGAAACAATGGCAAGCGGTGAAGGATTTTCATCCAACAAAGCTCCCTTATTTGATGGAACAAATTACACCTTCTGGAAACTCAGAATGCAAACATATCTGAGTGCATTGGGATATGATATTTGGGATTCTGTAGATAGTGGATACACAGCACCCACTACTCCTCCAACAGATACTGCTGAGAAAAAGAAATTTGAGAACAACTCCAAAGCTAAGAATGCCATAATGTGTGGGCTTGTTGACAGTGAACTGATAAGAGTCATGAGTTGTAAATCAGCAAAAGACATGTGGGATAAACTGAAGAGCATCCATGAAGGAGACAGTAAGATTAAGGAAGCAAAACTGCAAACTCATCGAGCACAGTTCGAAGCACTGCAAATGAATGAAGATGAAAACATAGAGACTTATATTTTGAGAGTCAACGGAATTATTAATGCAATCAGAGGACTCGGTGAAGAAATTGATGATGCGAGTTGTTGTGAAAAAGGTTCTCAGAACACTTCACAAAATATTTAACTCCAAAGTCTCTGCAATAGAAGAGGCAAAAGATCTAAACAACTTCAGCATGGATGAGTTGCATGGTTCCCTGACAACATATGAAATGAGAATAGGACAAACCAAGTCTACAGACAGAGAAGCGACTTTTAAAGCACACAAGAATGTAAAAGCTGAACATGAATCCGAGGATGAAGGAACACTTGGATGAAACGAGAAGCCAATTTTGTTCGAAAACTCACAAAAGGAAAAGGAAAATATAGAGGTAAGCTTCCTTTTAAATGCTTCAATTGTGGAGGAGTCGGTCATTTTGCAGCCAAATGTCCAATGCGAGGAGAGAACCAAAAATGGTGAAGGTTCACACCAAGAAAAAGGTGACTGGAAGAAGAAACAAAATTTCAGAAAGAACAACTTCAAGAAGAAAAGCTTCATAACCAAGAATGTCAGCAGTTCTGAAGAAAGCACAGATGAGGAGTCTGAAGAAGAAGGAGGTGAAGCTCTGTTCATGGCACTTGAAGAAGAAAGAACAGAGAAAAATCAGGAAGGTGATGAAAATTCCAAGGATGAAGCTGAAGTGTATTTGGAAGGAGAATTGGTTGCTTGCACTTGAAGAGTTGAGTGCGAGAAAGGAAGAAGAATAAGAAATTTTCAAAGAAATTAGAGAATGCCACAGACATAATAAACAATCTAAAAATACGAGACAGAGGAATTCAAGAAAATGTCTGAAGTTCTTGATGAACAATTAAGCTGTAAAGACAGGTTGAATGCGACAAGCTAGAGGAAGACATTGTTAAGTTAAGGATGCAATTAGAGGAGATGAATAGAAAATTAAGCTGTTTTCATAAGTTTGAAGAAAGTACTTGTAAAGTTGGATAAAATGTTAAATAACCAAAGGCCTTCCGGCATAAAATTTGGTTTAGGCTTTGATGAAGGAGAATCTTCAAAGGATTCAAAGAACTTGAATATAGAACTCATAAAGAAAGAAGAAAAGATCGAGGTTGAACCGAGAAAAACCAAATCTTGCAAAAGAAAACAATAATGCCGGATTCAAGAAGAATACTTGACAAAGATGGATTCACAAAAGTCACACATCCAAGGAGGAGAAGAGTCATGGCTCCTACTTCAAGCTGCAAAGACCGGCACCCGAGGTTTAATCATGCATTTTCTGGTTATTGTTTTAAATGCAATGCTTATGGCCATAAGATTTCAGATTGCGAGGCATAATGTATCTCAAAGGAATTTTACCAGACAGAAATGTTTTTTCTCCTTTAATGAATTATGCGGTTGAATGTTATAATTGTCATAATTTTGGACATATTGCTAGAAAGCTGAGAAGCACTTTTGCATCAAATAATTATCAGGGTAGAAAATCTCAGCCAAGTGGGTTGAAACAAAACCAGAAATTTCTTGAAAAATAGGCACATGCTAATGAAAGGACAAAGGCAAAACAAGTAGCAAAATCTGCTATCAAACCAGAATGGAAAGAAAAGGAATCTTTGATTGTCCAGACTGCTTTTAAAGCTCAGAACAAATCAGCACCTTGGATACTTGACAGTGGTTGTTCCAGGTCACATGACAGGTGACAAGCAAAAGTTTGAGAATTTACTGAGAATTATGAAGGTGGTTACGTGAAATTTGGAAATAATGATGGAGCAAAGATTGTTGGAAAGGGATCAGTCAAGATCAGTGATGGCAATATAAAATCAAAAGAAGTCTTGTTTGTAATTGGCCCGAAGCATAACTTGCTAAGTGTAAGTCAAATATGTGACGAGAGGCCATGATGTAATCTTCAAGAAGGAGGGTGAAGTAAGAAAGACAAAAAATGGAAAGTTAATAGCCATCTGGATCGAGAACTTCTGGAAATCAGTATACACTTTCAGAAAGCTGCAGAAGGAACATGCTTGATTGGACAGGGAAGATGAAAAGCGGCTATGGCACAAGAGGCTTGGGCATATTAGTTTTGACAATCCGGCAAAAATCAGTTCAAAAAGAGCAGTTAGAGATATACCAAACATTGGCAAACCCTGTAAATAGCATCCGTGAGTCATGCCAAAAGGGAAAACAAACCAGAGCCACTTTCAAAGCAAAAGAATACTTCACTAGCAAGCCATTAGAACTAATTCACACCGATCTATGTGGACCCATGAGAACTGAAAGCATAAATGGACACAAATATTTTATTTTGTGTATAGATGACTACTCAAGAATGACATGGGTACTATTTCTGAAACTCAAGTCAGAAGCCTTTGAAATGTTTAAAACCTTCAAAAATCTTGTTGAGAATCAATCAGGAAAAAGAATTAAATGCCTAAGATCAGACAGGGGAGGAGAGTTTATCTCCGAAGAATTTGGAGAATATTGTCAAAAACATGGGATAAGAAGACAGTTTTCAGCAGCTAGGACACCTCAGCAGAATGGTGTTGTAGAAAGGAAGAATAGAACAGTGCGAGGAAATGGCAAGGACAATGCTGGCGAGAAAACAAAATAGTTGACAGATTTTGGAAAGAGGCAGTTCATACTGCAGTTTACATTCAAAACAGGTGCATCCTTGAGACCACATGAAAGCAAAACACCTTATGAGTTGTGGTTTGGCAAAAAGGCAACAACAAGACATTTCAAAGTATTTGGCAGCAAGTGCTACATAAAACGGACTGAAGATAACCTCGGTAAATTTGAAGATAGAGCTGATGAAGGTATCTTTCTTGGTTACTCAACAAAAAGCAAGGCATACACATGTTACAACAAGAGGTTGAAGAAAATTGTTGAAAGTGCTGATGTGAAAGTTGATGAAGGTAGAGAACAAGAAACTACTTATCAAGAAAACTACCCTATGTATGAAGAAGTCATTGAAGGTGATGATGAAAAAGAAACGAGAGAAGAATCAGAAAATTGATCCGGATGGTGTAAAAACTGAATCTGAAGAAGAAGAAAACAGGAAATTTAAAACAGGACAAGCTGGTAGAAAAATCATCCAAGTGAACAGATTATTGGGGATCCCAGAGATGGTATTCAGACAAGAAGAACAGACGGTGAGGAACTATTCTCTGTTATCTAGTATTGAACCTAAAAATGTTGCTGAAGCAAGCATCGATGAAAGTTGGATGAAGGCAATCAATGAAGAACTAGATCAGATAGAGAAAAACAATACTTGGGAATTAGTACCTAGACCAACAAATAAAAACATAATTGGCACTAAATGGGTTTTTAGAAATAAATTGAATGAAGATGGGCAGGTTGTCAGAAATAAGGCAAGATTGGTATGTAAAGGCTATGCTCGAGGTTGAAGGCATTGATTTTGAAGAAACTTTTGCACCTGTAGCAGGACTAGAGGCAATCAGAATGTTTACGGCATTAGCGAGTTCATAAAAACTTCAAAGTATATCAAATGGATGTAAAATCAGCATTTTTGAATGGAAAAGCTGGAAGAAGAGGTTTACATTGAACAACCGAGATGGCTTCCAACTTGGTGACAATCCAGATTTTGTTTGGAGGTTAAAGAAAGCTTTATATGGATTAAAACAGGCACCCGAGCATGGTATGCAAGGTTTGGATAATTATCTAATTAAACAAGGGTTTAAGAAAGGTTTGGTGGATAGCAACTTATATGTCAAAACAGAGAAGGGTCATCTTATTGTTCTTGTTGTTTATGTAGATGACATAATATTTGGCATCGACATGGATGAATACTGCAAAGACATATCAATTAAAATGAAAAAAGAATTTGAGATGTCAATGATTGGTGAACTTTCTTATTTCTTAGGACTGCAGGTCAATCAAAATGAAAAAGGCATTTTTATTTCTCAAGTTAAATATGTAAAAGAAATGCTGAAAAAGTTCACAATGGAAGACGATGAACCGGTCGAGCACTCCCATGACAACAGTGCCAAGTTGAGCAAGGATGATAAATCTCCGGATGTGGATCAAACAATGTACGGGTCTATGATTGGAAGCTTCTTTGTATTTAACGACTACTAGACCGGATATACTACGGGCGGTATGCATGGTTGCTAGATTTCGAGGCAAGTCCCAAAGAAACTCATGTCACAATTTGTAAAAAGGATCTTCGGGTACCTCAAAGGTACCATGGATTATGGGTTGTGGTACCCAAAAGGCAAAGACTTCACTTTGATTGCATATTCTGATGCGAGATTGGGCGAGGTGCATTGATGACCGGAAGAGTACAAGTGGAGGAGCATTTTATCTTGGAGACAGGCTGGTAGCATGGCACGACAAGAAACAAGAATCAGTCTCTCTATCCACTGCAGAGGCAGAATACATTGCAGCCACAACTTGCTGTACACAGATATTATGGATGAGACAAACTTTGAAAGATCTTGGTATCCACTTCAAAGAGCCAATATCAATAAAATGTGATAACACTAGTGCTATCAACATATCCAAGAATCCGAGTTATGCATTCAAGAACCAAACACATTGCAATCCGATATCATTTTTTGAAGGATAAAGTTGCGAGAAGGAGAAGTCAAGTTGGATTTTGTTCCAACTACAGAGCAAGTAGTTGATATATTCACAAAACCATTGCCCAAGGATGTTTTTGAGTACCTTAGGAATAAGTTGGGAGTGGTCACAATTCCCAAGAACTGACTATCATTAGGGATCACATTCTCAATGGGTGCATGCATGCCTATACTTATAGTTTTGCTTATATTTATGATTTTTGCTAACTATAACAATATTTTCCTGAGAATGGTGTACAGAGACTTAGGGGGAGTCTGCAGCGACCCTTTGGTATTATTGGCAAAGGGGGAGAAGAAGTTGAGCAAGGTTGTTGTGTGTTGCCAACAATTCCAAAGGGGGAGATTGTTGAGCAAGGTGCAGCAAAAGCATTTGAGAAAGTATTGTCATTGTTGTCAACATAGACAGATTGATGCGATTGATGCAGTTCAGAGGTCAGTCCAGATCAAGTGCAAAAAGTTTCAAGCAAAACAGAGGTGACCCAGATTCAAAAATTGGCAGAAAGAGACAAGGAAGAAAACTGTCGCGATATCGCGACATGTTTTCTGTCGCGATTTCGCGACAAAAAGTAGGAGAGAGAAAATGCACGCCAAAATGTCGCGATGTCGCGACATGTCGAGTTTTCACTGAGGAGAGAGAAAATGTGTCGCGATTTCGCGACAAAAAGTAGGAGAGAGAAAATGCACGCCAAAATGTCGCGATGTCGCGACATGTCGAGTTTTCGCTGAGGAGAGAGAAAATGTGTCACGATTTCACGACATAAATGGAGGAAAGGAGCTTGCAATGAAGAGAGTAGCGATTTCCATGCATGTTGAAGTTTCGCATTTCAAAGCACAGCTGGAAATGTATGGAAACAAAGGTGTAGCGATTTCGCTACAAATCGGAAGTTAAGAAAACTGAGTTGCAACGATTTCGACACAAGTAAAAATTCACAAGAAGAAGGTGTAGCGATTTCGCTACATGTTGAAACAAAGAGAAACTAAGGTGTAGCGATGGCGCTACATGTTGAAACAAAGAGAAACTAAGGTGTAGCGATGGCGCTACATGTTGAAACAAAGGGAAACTAAGGTGTAGCGATTTCGCTACTAGTCAAAAGTGTAGAAGCGAAAGATGCGACAATGATATTACAAGTCAAAATTTCATGAAAAGAGGCAAGGTGAAAACACAAGGCACAAAGATGTAAAAATTTTGCCATTGCATGAAGCATAGTGTCGCGATTTAGTGACATGTTCCATTTTTGTTGGAGTTGGCAAGGAGAGTTGTACGGAAGAGCAAAGTGTCGCGATTTCGCGACATGTTCCTTTTTCTGGCAAAGAAGAGTGTACGAAAGCAGAAAGTGTCATGATTTCACGACAAGAAGGATGATGACGTCGAGAAGTCGAAGCGTCGCGATTTCATGACAAGAATGATGATGACGTCGACAAAGTCGAAAGTGTCACGATTTCGTGACAAGGATGCTAGGAAAGGTGTGGAATGAAGCGTCACGATTTCGTGACATTATGAAGGATGACGTCAGCAAAAATTAAAAGTGTCGCGATATCGCGACGAGCAATATTTGGCGGGTAAAAGCCGTAGGAGCATGCAAAATGACACGTGTCGAAAAAGCATAATCATGCAGCCTATTACGTAAATAGTAACTGATGTCAGACAGACAATTACACATTGACAGGTGTCGAACATGCATGGAAACAGATGTAGATGCATGCTTGAAACGCTTTCTAAGTGTCGTATAGGCTGTATCAAAAAAGCATTCGAACGGTTGAAGTGCAACATTCGAACAGTCGATTGAAAGTGCAAACGAACAGTCGATTGAAGAATGCATTAGAACAGTCGATTAAAATAGACGCATTTACAACATTCGAAACATAAAATAGGAAGGATCGAAAAGCTTTCGAGAAGAAGGATGTGCAACATTCGAACAGTCGTATTTGGAAGGATTCGAACAGCCGCATTGGAAAGAAGAAAAGAATTCGAACGGCTCGAGAATGTCATCCGACTGCATGAAGAATTGAAACGCGATAGAAGACAAAGAGTCCCGATGAGAAAAATAGGGTATAAAAGGACAGTCGAGCACGAGAATAATGTTGCTTGCTTGTGAGAGAGAAGTTGTTGCGAGAAGAGAAATATTGCTGTGAAAAGAGGGTTTGAATAAGAAAATTAGCAGAGCCGTGAGAGTGTGCGAGTTGGATTAATTGCAGACCAGTCAGGGTTGTGCATGAAGTGAAGACACTTTTATGTCATTCTAATTGATCAGAATTGTAGTCCAAGTTGGTGCTTGGTACTAGGGGTTGGTGCTCCATCTATTGCGTGAGAAAATTACAGGGGTTGGTGCTCCTTCCGGTGGATCTTGGTAAAGAAGTTGTAAAATTGAAATTTTGCAAAGACTGGATTTGGATTGAAGTCCAAGCGAGTTAATTTTTGAGGAGTAGCCAAATTGGTGAACCTCGTTATATTGTGTGTTGTGGTGTGCTCTCATTTTGTTCTTCTGGGTTTATAAGTTTTCTGTGATTCAGTCTTTGAATGCTGTTGTTTTGAAGTTAAATAACTACACTGATTCACCCCCCCCTCTCAGTGTCATTGTGTGAACATCAATATAGTCCAATAAAAAGCTTCTAACTTCAAAGGATAAATAAATTTTAAGTTGTTTTAAGCCTATAATATCTTATTTAGACTTTAGAAAAAAGAATTTGAAATAATTAAGGTTTTGAAAATGCTCTTCAAACTTGAAAAGGAAAGAACTTAAGCAAAGAAATACAAGTCCAGTACTGTGTGAGCATGTTTAGACTTGTGAATGTATACAAAAAATTTGTCTACACTACCATATATTTTCCATGATGAAGTTCATTCCTCAAGATACCTTGGCACAAGCCTATAGGTATACTACCCAATTGGAAGATAAATCTCAAACAAAATTAAAATTTCATACATAGCCTTTGTGCATTACATAGTAGGTTCCAAAGTAGAAACAACCATAAACAAAGGTTTCCTCTATTGCAAAATCCAAAGCCTACAATACAAGAAAAAGAAAATAGAAAGTGGTAGTTAAGTTATGTGATGATCATAAGATACATACAATTATTATAATTATACAACACAATATAAATCTTTGGTAGTCCAACCCAATTCCTTTGTTTGCAATTAGATGTCAATAAGTGATGATAAATTAAACATGACCTGCTTGAGCACTAACTATGAGAGGTTTAACAACACCTCAATATTAGAAATCTATAAAGAACACAAGTGTTTGTTTCATACCTATTATTTAGTTAATAAAAATCCACTCCACATAATCGTTGATATTAAAAGCAAGGAAATATCATAACTAAAGACAATGTCAAGTGCTTGTATTCGTAAATTTAAGAACATACTTAACCTAACTTTATTGAAAGCTTGTAACTAGGATAAAATTGAGGTCAATAACCAATGCATCTTTGAGTATAGGATTAAGCCCATCGTCGATATTATCCTCTATGACATAGTTACATTAGAGATCTATGGCATCCTATTGGAAAGGCCTAACTTCTTTAACCACAAGGTAACCTATCAAGCATGCCCTTATTTATAGTCCATACACATCATGGCTTACCACATCTTAATATGCCTTCCTTAGCCAAAGGTAACACTTTCTTTTATTAAGCAATGTAAGAATCTCCTTTCTCATGTTCAAAAGTATGTACTATCCATGGCCTCTTTAGATGGTCCTTGCACTAAGAAGATTTCACGTATATTACATATTTTTGTAGCTTTTGAATAATATTGCTAAATGAACACATTACTTTGACCATATTCTAATGTTTTTTAAAAACCACAAAGCATGTCTTTTCAATGCATTGTGAAACATGTGATTGTCTTATCGTAAGGTCTCCACTTCCTAATAGTCCTATCTATCTCAATTTAATTTGGGAGAATGATGAGATATCATATTCATGATTTGATCAACCAAGTTACCCAACTCATCTCCATGTGATATTCCCATCATGTAAGTGGTAAAGGATGGTACTTGGTACCTATGTATTGAGTACTATAATCTTATCAATATCTCTATGAAGAATAAGTACCCACCACCTCAAACATGTGAACGTTTGGATTGGCTCTAGGGATCTAACTCCTTTAAGAAGATTGATCTCAATTTAGAAAATCAGTAGGTTGTAATCAACCTTGAATATATCTAGAAGACAAATTTGAAAACCAAGGAGGAATTTTTCAAGTGGTTGGTTATATCTTTTGGTTTAACCAATGAACTCGCCACATTCACATGTATGATGAACGACAATCTAATATGGTTTACTAGTACATTCATTATTGTTTATTTATATAACATTCTTATCTATATTAAAATATGAGAGGAACATATTGAATATGCACATAAAGTTTTGGATAAATTGTCATAACATTTAACCCATCTATTAGAACCTCTTGCTCCAGCTAACCCAAGTTTAACATTGATTAATATATATTTTTTATTATTTATTTTCTAATTATAATTTTTTAATAAAAAAATTTGGTTGGTTCAGCTCTAAGAAATGAATGATGCATATACTAAAAAAGTTAGCTACAAAGAAATTCAAAATTGCTCTCCATATTTCCTTCATTGTTTTAGACAACTATAAAAGTTAAAATTATTATATAGAGCCTTTTTTTCCTACATCCCATGATTTTGGTAGCAAACCATTATTAATAGTTGTCATATAAAAATATGTACCTTTGTTTAGAACTAGCATTTTACTCCAACAAAAACATAACATGTCATTAGTAGATAAAAGGTAGTAAGTAGACATGAAAAGAATTTCATTGGTTTTATTCTAGTGGTTTCTAATTATCTTCTCGATTTATTTTTTGGTTCATTATTTTGATATATTTAGTTCTTAAAGGTAAGATTACAAATTAGTAACTAAAATTTAAACCAAAATTAAGTTAAAGGCACAAAAATAAAGGTATTTTTTTAAAGGAGGTTTTCATAGTCTTTGTTTTTATTGTAGAAAACATATATATTTTTGAAAATAATAGTTCACTTATATAAATAAGCTACTTTTCTTAATTTATTTTTCCTAAAATTCAATAACCTTTTCATTTTTTTACCTTGTTGGATGGAAGATGTAATTCATTTTTCTAGGCAATCTTCAAAAGGGGTAATCACAATAAATTTATATCAAAATAGATTGATTATGTAATAGTCATGATAGCTAATGATTGTTTAAGGCTTCGACTGAAGTGACACAAGGTCATCCTAGAACCTCACCTTAAAATAATATACTTGGGTGAGGGTGACTATGTTAGTGCTAAACCTCCTATGGAATCTAAGAAATACTCTTCCAATAAAGGTCCTAAAGAAACTACATCATTTGCATGTATGCTTCAAGATCGATTAAATGAATATATGTTAAATGAAGAGAAGATAATTACTTATTATCTTTGGCTTAGGTTTTAGGTCAATTATCCATTCAATGAAAGGAATACCAACTTACTTTGAGAATGTTGCTATTTTCAATACCAGGGATAATCCTTGAGGAATATTTATATGTGCAGAGTTTTTCATTAATTCACATAGGAAACTTGGAAATCATATGCTTGGAATCTTAAAAATATGATTTTACATTGTTTACAGTTGGAAGTGACGATTCATTGTTATAGAGTGTGGGCAATGTTATTTATGTGCATATGGTTTATGTGTATTACGCATATTGCATCATCCTCCATTAAAAAATCTAGAATCAATATTGTTTTGACCGATCATGGTTATTTAGAGGAATTAGAATCTAGCAAATTGATTGAAAGAGACTTTTATGTTGTATCTAGATTTGATCTAACAAATCCTCCATCGAGGGATTATTTTTTTGTTAAGTGCATTGGAAAAATTTCATTCAAATGGATGAACTTGTGATGAATACAATAATTACATATAATATAACCATTAAGACCAACACATATATGCACATATATTATGACAATATGCAAGAATTGCTTAAATATGAATCATTGTCAATTCCATATCCAATAGAAGTAATTGAATGTCTTCTTGATGTTGTTTTTTATGAAATATTTTTTATTTAAATATTTGAGTCCAAATATGATATCAAAGGTAGATACCCTTAGATCCCTAAAGGTATGGTTTTATATTTATTTGAGGCTTTTTATACATGAGAATGATTATTGATATCCACATACATCATTTATAGTAAATTCTAATCCTTTGTTTAATAAATTTTGTAAAAAAATAATGTTAAAAGTTTTTTATTTTTTAAATATATATATATATATTTTTTCTAATAAGCTAAGTTTGGCTTCTATTGGGGCCACTACCATTGCAAAAACAAAACATTACATTACTCTCGTTACATTTCTAACAACTTAATTAAAGCATATCCAAATATGCCTTTCTATCAAATATATTCTCCATCTTCCTCAAATGCTAAGTTTCCACAATTAACTCATTTTATATCATATGCCTTCTAAAATTTCAATTATGTCAAAATGAAATTCAACACCGCAAATGGCTAAAATATTTGCTGCCCAACTTCTATATCTATAAATATCTTGTCTATAACAACCTCACAATTTCTTAATACTTTTTTTAGGGTTCTTATTCATTCCCCTAATATTCCAAGATATTATTTTCATTGTTATTTTTTGTTTTTATTTATGGGTTTAGCTCCACTTCTTGTTAGCACTTGTGATATTTGTTTTTGTTTTCCCATATCAATATCCCTCTAGGTTTTTTTTTCTCTTTTTTTTTGCTTTTTGGATCTTCCTCTATTTTTTTCATTCCTAGCAATACTTTCATCTTCATCAATCTCTTCAATCCTCTCACATTGCTCATAGTAAGACTTATCATAATTAGGCTTGTCTTATTTTGAAGGACTTGAAGTGCATGGAATAACCTCGGAAGCACAATATTTTTTATGTTGCCCTAGAAACCCTAAATTGCAAGGATGTTCTTTTGTAGAAATTATCTTCTTATTCTGCCCTAGAAAACCTAAATTGTTATGGGTTTCCTCCACCCTCATTTCTTTATTATGTTGCTTTTAAAACCTTAAAGTGCAAGGGATAACATCTTCACCTCTTTCACTTTTATTACATGAAGAGGATTTTATACTATTTGAGAAAAATGAAGATGATTTACCTGGAATAAAATTGACCTCTTTTGTCGTCTTTGTTTTAGAATTTCTCTCCACATCTTCTTTTACACCTTTAATTCTTTTTGAACTTGCCAAATGATACTATAGATAGGTTTTCTTTACCTCTTTTTCGGAGTGGAATATCCTTGATTTGATCTAGCTTCTATTATTGTATGATTTCCTTGCTTCATCTTGAAGTTTATGTCATGGATAGAATTTTTTGTCTCTTTCTTCATAACTTTTACTTTGCAAACTCTTGCCGTGTGTCCAATATCATAATAATTATGGCAAGAAAATGTGATATTTTCATAATATACTTGTTGATCCCATTCTTTTGATTCAGATTTAATCTTAATAGATTGTGGCAAATGTTTTAAAATATCCATAGCAACACATATTTGATAAATGCTTTCACTCCTTAGTATTTAGTCCTTCCTTGATGAATTCCTCTAGGGTATTTCCAATATTCTTCAAAACATCCTTATTTATAAGTTGATATGGAAGTCCAAAAAGTCTAACCCATATTGGAAGCTTCTTAATAGTTTCTATCTCAACAAAAAAAAATTCATTCCATGGTCTCAAATAAAGTGCATCTCTTCCCCTAAACCATGGGCCACTAACCATTATTTTATCCCTAATTTCTTAACTGAAAATGATGATGAGGAAAAAACCTTTAGGAAGAAAAGTCACAAAGTAATTTGAATTTAATCTTCACTTCCACTTGATCCAATTTTGAATTTCCAAAAACTTTAGTCAAGATCTATATAACTTACATATTAACCCTCTACTTTTAAGAACCATTATATCATGCTCAATCATTTCATACTTGATACTCACTTTTTGTTTAGAATCTACTACCAGGATCGAACTTACCATGTATTCATTATTCTGATTATATCCAACTTGGGTCTCCATACTTCCAACTAGGGCATCCTAACTTCTCGTTAGGGCTTTAAAATACGGCTTTCCTTTCATAGTAGCTAATGGGGACCCCTCTTGGGTCACACTCCCTCTCAACTTGCACTTGCTTGTACTCTCTCCTACCTCACACTCACTCCCAGTTTGCACTCCCTCTTGGATCATAATAGCCCCTGTCTCTTCTTTTTCCTAGCATTCCTTCGCTTTAGCAATATTTTGGAAATAATATTCCATGTATTTATGGTAAGATTTTGAAGCATTTATGCACTCTGGATTCCTCCTAGCTCGCATTCCCTCTTGGTTTTTATGAGGGGTCTCAATCCCCTTGTACCAAGTTTGAACTTGGATATCCTGAATGAAAACCCATAAAAATTACCACTGTGGTAAGCTTACAAATTTCTAATATTTTAGTTATTGAATATTGGTGTTTTTTATATTTTTAATAAATACCTCTATTAGAATGTGGTGCTCTTTCACTATAACAGGTGAATATTTTTCTATTTTTTTTTTATCAACAATAAGGTTGTAGTACCTCCTTTCAACTCCTCACCATAAAAGATGACAAAGAAGTAGTAACAACAAGATCACTAGACTCGATAGAATATACAAGTTAAAATGATTGGCTCCTCACCATAAAAGGTGACAATGAAGCAGTAACAAAAAGATCATTAGACTCAATGGAATATGAAAGTTAGAATGTATTACCTTTGTATCTTTGCTTCCTTAAGTCACATAGTGATCTAGACCAAAATACTCTATTGCATTATTATAAAGTCAACAACCACTTGAAATCTAAAGAGAGTTTTATTTGAAACTTTAATGAAATTCTATGTTTAGAAGACACCTTCATATACAACCACTTGAAATCTAGAGAGGGTTTGCTTTGAAACTATAATAAAAATTCTATTTTCATACAACACATTCATGCTTACATTCGATATTATTACCATACGTTTGGAGGTTTTTGGAATTGCAAGAAAATAAAAATCATTGGAATCTATGGTTGAGGGATATATTTGAAAGAGGCAATACATATGGACATATTTTCTTAACAAATTTTATACAACTTTATAAAATAGTTTTCAAAATCGACCTTTTGGCAAATTGAGAATTGGACCTATATAGATTAGATATTGATGAGAAAAATATGTGCCAATTTATTTGTTTACCAGTTTGTTTACTTGTTTGTTTTTATGTTTTTTTTTTTGCAGTAATCCTTTTTAAAGGCCTTCTTAATAATGACAAGGCAACAAGAAAAAATCCATATCACCTAGTATTGAAGTCGATTATGACCTGCCTTTGGATTTGGACCTCAGATATTTATGTCAATGTAAATAGTCTGAGCTTTTAATCATGTAAGAAAACTTGGAGGAATCACAACTTTGATGGTTTTTTCCAACTATATTTTTATAAAAGGAAGTACCTTTCACAACACCATTAGCCTCTAATGCACTAGGTTGGAGTGTCAAGATACATCATCTAGTGATATGCTTAAGCATGCAACATTTTTATTGCATGTAAGATTTATTGCTATAATTGTTGCCAATATGCCCTTGATCTTCTTGTTTGTCACATTTTTATTTCTTTGACAATGTTACCAGCCTTGTATTGATTATTCTTTATTATCACCTAGTCACATTTTATGGAATAAAAAACATAAGGTGGAAGAATTGGTCCAATGCTCCACACAAGACTTTAAGTTAAATTATTGATGTGATTAATCTCCACAAATTCAAGACCATAGAAAATATTAAAAATCACCATGTGTTCCTCTAGGCTATGATTGATCTCTTCTTTGAGGAAATTCGTGTTAGGTACCTAAGGATATGAATTTGGGAATATAATATCATATTGTATTATGGCATGGGTCACATATAAAATTATAATAATATATAATATAGTGCTATATTATAATATTATGCACTTTCTAACTCATTGAAGGTGAATCATCACATGGATGACGTAACTTATGGAAGGTGAACCATCACATTCTCGTATAAAAGGATATGTACCCTTAATAGTAAAAAAAGTCATATGAAGTGTTCTTGGTAAGAGTCTTAACTTGTTGAGCGAAAATCTTATGGAGTGTTTCCTTCCTTAAGGAGTATTCTTGGTGCTACCCTACCTCAAGGATATTATCTATATTAATTATATTGTGTGGATTGTTATGGATGCATGTTTGATATTTTAACATATTGGTGAATGATTTATTGTTAATGAGAAGAGAGGTTCATAACAATTGGTATCAAGCAATGATTCTGGAAAAGTGGGGTTATTTTTGCAGAGCTAGGGCATATTGTTCTATAAAAATATCCCATCTTATGGCGGCCATATCTTTTTTTGGCAATCATTTTCAAAAGTTTTTTGTTCCAACGTGTAAATCATTTTCAAGTACTACAAAAATGACTACTCATTTAAATTCTGATAAGTATTGAGGAAGTTGTGGTTGTTTGAAGTTGGGTTATTTATGTTGTTTTTTGGCTACGCAAATATTTTTTCAAAAGAAAAATATTTATATCAATTTTTTTAGCAGTCATTTTTAAAATATTTTTGCACCATTTTATAGATATATTTGAATACTATAAAAATGATTGCTCATTTGTTAAATGTTTGTAGTATTGATAAAGTTACAGTTGTTTGAAGTTGGGTTTTTGATGTTTTTGGGTTGCACAAAAATTTCAAGAGAGAAGTTCATAACTCTCAATATGGGTAAGCAAATCAATTGTCGTTTGTTTTGTTTTGAAAACAAATGTAGATTTAATTGTTTATTAGAAGATATTTGAGAAATTTTATTTTGAGCATTTAAATCCCTAGTTGCTTTTGGAAAAAAAATTGTTGGGTTGAGGTCATGGAGTTGCCAATATTCACTAGAGTGGATGATAGTGATGTAAGGAAATGGTTGATGAGGTTGAAAAAACATCTTTAATTTTTTTAATATAGAACGAATAATGCTTATTTACAAGGTGAAGTTTTAAAGTGGTATCTAGACTTTGCTAGTGCTCGCAATCATATATAAACATGGGAAGAATTTGAAGTTGTATTTTTAAGCAAATGGGGATCGAAGAAAAAGGGTAACAATATGTAGGCCAAGGAAACCACACATTTGATGTCAAATAATTGTAAGAAGGAATTATTTGAAACTAAAAAATTATTTTCAAGGTTCATGGTTGCACTCAAAATAAATAAATAAAAAGTTATTGTTTCCATTAAACCTAGTAGCAGATATAATGTCATTAATATTGCTTTGGCTAAGGGGTTGTAAGTTCAAGCAAAGAAATACAAAACATATAGCTTGAGGGTGAAAATATTCAAAAATTTTAAGATTTAAAGATCAACGTTGATAAATATGTTTTACATTTAGATTTCTATGTTATTGAGATAGATGATGCAGATATTGTTCTTGGTTATCCTTAGTTGCATTCTTTGGGAACTGTTAACATAAATGTGCAAAAGAAATTTATGAAATTATGGTATAAAAAAATATATATAACTTTGCAAGATATTTCTTAACTTAAAGAGCAAGGATCAAGGGAAAACTAGGAAATCATTACTAGAGAAAAAATTGAAAAACAACCAAAAAAACTTGAAATAGAATTTGAGGAGGCAGTGGCAGAGATCACAAAAAAAGCTAAAGCAAAGTCCAAGAATGAACCAAAAGAGAGGATTAAGAGAGAAGAGCATAAAATAGAGGTACAAAACATGGGAGCATATTGTCATCCACATCACCATGAGAGGCAACAATCATGGAAACAAAGTTTAAGACACCAAAATAAATATGAGGGATATGCATAGAACTAGAAGAGCAAAAACTATAGGTATTCAAATGGTACAAGGGTAGCTTGGCATCATCGCAGATTACCTTTGATAAAAATTTCACGTGGATGGAAGGATAATCAATATTGGTACCAATTGACGACATTGCTTAGAAAATAGTATTATTTAGTTTCTCCATATGTTCAAAGGTGAAATAATTTTGTAAGAGGGGTGGAATGTTAGGTACCTAAGGATATGAAGGTGGGGATATAATATAATATTGTATTATGTCATGGATCACACATAAAATTATAATAATATATAACATAGTGCCATATTATAATATTATGCACCTTGTAACTCATGGAAGGTGAATCACCACATGGGTGGCCTTTTAACTCATGGAAGATGAACCATCACATTATTGTATAAAGAAATATGTACCCCAAATTATGGAAAAATGTATATGAAGTATTATTTGTAATATTCTTAGCTCATGAATTTAGATATCTTGTGGAGTGATTCCTTTTTTAAGGAGTATTCTTAGTGTTTCACTACCTCAAGGGTATTATCCATCTCTATTTTCATGTGAGGATTTTTATTGTGAATTTATTTGTGGATGCATGATTAATATTTTTACATACTGGTGAATGATTTATTGTTAATGAGGAGAGGTTCGTAGCAATTCTACATGGGATTCATATATGAGTCCTATATATTGGTGAGCATGTCCACTTGCCTTAGGTTGAAATTAAACGTGAACTTGAAAACCTCAAAGTAGTTTGTGCCCCCTTGCACATTTTTTTGAGGACCTATCATGGTAGACCGATTGACTTGTTGAATAATGACTCTTACATAAATTTGATAGTGCAAATATTAGAGGATATAAGGAGTGAAGATATCACAAGGATCATAGGAGTAAGTGGCACGATTCTTCTTTATAATATGGTCGTCATATAGTATCAAGGTGACCTCACCACATCCTGTGTTGGTGTTTTCCTCATCAAATTATTGTGATGGACAACACCCTTATAAAATAAAAATGATCCCCAACCAATAAGCAAAAGCATTATGTTAAAATGACTAGATTTTAGGCATCATAATATCAACTCACAGGTTGGTGCCTATTTAATAGGTGGCACCACAAGCATGTCATGCGTATCATCGAAAGGTTAGTAGGATAACCTTGATTAAAGAAGGTATTTTGGTTGTGGATGTATTGTGGTGCATCAATGCTTACATCACACAACATGAGCTTTTGGGGCCATGGTGGTATAGTAATCATCATAATTGTCCATGTCATCTTAATATTTGGTAGTAATGGGTGTTGGATCCCCTAATTGTTGCAAAGGTTTGGGTTATTTCTAACCTGACTTATCCTTACCCTTGTACAACATGGAGTAGCCTCTCATCTAGTCAATATTACTACCATATTATATTAACATGTGAAGTACAATAATTCATGAGGTATTGTAGGGTGATAAGACATTTTGGTAATATGAGAAAGATATAATTTCTATCTAAAACAAGATTTACTCCTACCTCTAGATATTTAATGCATTAGCTTCTATATGCTAAAGTATTTTTTGTTATAATTTTTATACCATTGAAAATAAGACTTAGATTTTTTTCCAATTATATATTGCATGATATGTTTGTTTGAAAGCAAGTAGAAGATTTTAATTGTTTAAAAAAGTCAATAATTTTGTTAGGATCTTATCCTAACATTATTTTGTAATTCTCATTATTATGTAATGACCAAATTAAAACGTGGGGGGATTCTATTATAGTGTTATTTTGTAATACCTTGTAATGTATGTGGCAAGTAAGGCACCTAGCCAAGTGGTGTCATCGTGTTAGGATCCTATCCTAACACCATTTTGTAATTCTCCTACTTATGTAATGACCCACTCCCAACATGGGGATCCCATTATAATATTATTTTGTAATACTTTGTAATGTATGTGGCAAGTAAGGTGCCTAGCCAAGTGGAATCATCTCATGTAACCATTTTTATCAAGATTGTAACCGATGGTAGGTAGGATACTCTAGCTCAAGTGGCAATTTGCATGTAAGCCAACTCTTGAGCCTTTAGGTAGGGTTGCATAAAGTTTTTCTTTAAAAGATATGAAGCCATGTACAAATTTATCTTTTGCAAGCTAATGATATATTGAAGGAGGTTTCCCCCTCGAAGAGGCCTACGATTCTATGTTATTGTGAGATTGTTCCATTTCTGCATTTAATTTGTGCATAGTGTTATTGAGTTATTGATGTATTTGAGTTATTTTTCAGTATTTTATGTGAGTGTGCTTTAACTTAATAGTGAGATCCTAACAAGTGGTATCAGAACACTTTCCAAGGCTGAGTTTTGCTACAACTGAGATGATTTTTGCCATCCATTCCACCTATTAGGTATAATTTTTCATGTGTTTTTCCATTTATTAAAAAAAATACAGTTTGTTTTTTTTCAGCCAAAAAAACCAGAAAACACAAAAAATATAGTTTATTTTTTAGTAGTTATGTAGGTTAGAAACCCTGTGCCAAGGGTTTTAAAATATCACGAAGGAGCTGTCATTATTGGCTAAGCTAGATAGCCCATGAAGCATCTAGTGAAGTGAGGGGCGGTAAGGCTCCAATACCCAGGCCTTAGACAACACTTGCGCATGGACTTGATCTCCCATGCATCTTCGGGTGTATCAGGAGACAATCTAGTCTTAAACAAAATTTTATCCATTAGGAAGCTTTTCGACCTTGTATTATCCATAGTCCATGGGATACAACATCCCAAATGATCACCCTCTCGTACTATTAGAGAGGCAAATAGTGTGCTCAAGGGTATGTGTGGAATCCTCCTTGGGTAGTGGCCTAAAATTTTAGTTCGAGCATTATTGTTCATCACTATGGTATAACAGAGGGTCTATGGGTATTACATACTCCCTTATTTAGTGTACTCTAGTTTTGCAAAATATAACTTCCACCTGCAAATCAACACCATCCTTGTTCTACTAACCTACATTCACAACCCCAAAAGTGAGCATACAGAGAAGGAATTCCTTATCACAAAAAACAAACTTGCATGCACTAACAATTAGGATAGATTTTGCAAGTGTCTACAATAGCCCGTGGTCAGAACATAATAGTCAGGACAGTGACAGTAACAGTGATAGTTAGGTCGACAGTAATAGCCCTTTATAATATTTCAAAATTATAGACTTCTAGTGCCAAAAACAATACTATCAGTTGACAGATAATCCTTAGGTTCAATGATAGAAACTGTGTCATTAATCACAATACAGGTGATGGGGGAGAGATAGGATAGCGACAATATGGTCAGGGGGTAAACTATAGGTCAGAGATAATTTATCATGAACCCCAACTTTTGAATTGTAAGTCCAAATCAAAAATCGACAACACCAGTAGATTTGTCAACACAACAGTATAAAAAAAAGTCAGGGGTGCCCAAATTCAGTGTTGTGGGGTATAGCCCATTGTAACTATTTTTTTGAGCTGACCATTTTGATATACCACACCCAAGAAATTTTCTAGACACCTTACTAAAAATAGTAACTCCAGAAACCCCTCGTTTATTTTTAGTAACTTAGTCAAAGAGGTCCCATAATGACGAGCAACACTCGTGGACAAAAGGAGTTAGAACTTACCATAATATTGGTCGACATGCAAAAATCCCTTGACTACTTGACCACTACAAACCACAGCATCAGAGAAGATATTTGAGAGCTTCGAAAGGATCATGATACCACTAGAATCTGCTTAGAAAAACAACTTACCGAGGTGGAGACCCAATTGCAGGGTACTCTCACATATGAACACCAAGCTAAAAACTCTGAACACTTTCGAAGAAGGGAAACAAAATACTGAATAAGGAAAATAGAAGACACTCACTATGATCATGATATGACCTTAAAAATACCTAAATTGGATTTCCCTAAGTTCAACGGGAAGGATGTCGATTCTTTAGACTCCATAGTGTCCCTGTATATCATTAGGTTCAGATGGCTTCCTTCAACCTAGAATTTGATGCCTTACATTGATCCCAATGGCTATGAGCCACTACTCCTAATATATCTTGGAAGGACTTTGAGTCCCAACTACTCACTCAATTTGGCCCTAGTGACTATGAAGACTTTACAGGAGCATTGACAAAGTTGAAACAAACAACCACTGTTCACAATTACCAAACACAATTTGAGAAGTTGGAAAATAAAACTAAGGGCTTGAATGAGGGATTTTTTATGATTTGTTTTGTGAGTGGGTTGAAATATGATCTCCAAGTTGAATTTAAGATGTTTAAACCCCAAACCATGTGCAAATAAGAGATTGTTTTGAATAGATTCAGAGGAACCCGATAGCAGCGACCATAGTGATGAGGAGAGTGACACAGCTAAAGTACCAACTCAATAGGAAGAGGAAACCCAAGAACCTCAGGCAGATATTTTAGTCCATGCTCTTGCTAGGATTACCACTCCACAAACCATAAAAGTTGTGGTATTTTTCAAAGGCCAACGTCTTACTATTCTTATTGATTCAACCAGTACACACAACTTCATTGATCCTTGAGTTGCTAAGAAGGCCAATTGCTATATACACACATGCAATTAATTTAAAGTTGCGGTGGAAAATGGAGGCGCTTTACCTTGTAAAGATAAATATTGCAATGTTAAAATAAATATGGGGGATTATGAACTCAAGCAAGACATGTTTTCCCTCCAATTGGGAGGATGTGGCATTGTGTTAGGAGCTCAATGGTTGGGTACCTTGGGCACTATCTCCTAGAATTTTGTAGAACTATGAATGCAGTTTTCACAATATAGACAAACACACATCCTCCATGGTACCAAAACAGGCCCTTCCTAAATTATCAGTTTCAATCGTATGGAGAAGTTGTTGAAAAATTCATCCTGCGGGGTCATTGCACAAATATTTTTAATTCAACCAAGCACTTCCATAGTGGATCAGATTCCAGCATATTTGCAACTTGTTCTAACCAAGCACAATGGCATTTTTTAGAACCAACTACCCTATCGCCTTGTTGCTTATATGACCATGCTATTCCACTTCTACCAAGTAATGCACCATCCAACATCAGACCGTATCAGTATCCTCTTTCTCTCAAGTTTGAAATGAAGAATATGGTACAAGAATTGCTCAAATATGGTGTTATTCGACCCAGTTTTAGCCCTTACTCTTCTCCAATTTTACTAGTTATCAAGAAATATGGCTCGTGGTGATTGTGTATAGACTACCGTGAGCTCAATAAAATTACCATCAAGAATAAATTCCCCATTCCAGTAGTGGATGAATTATTGGATGAATTACATGGAGCTATGTACTTCTCCAAGTTAGACCTTCATTTTGGATACCATCAAATCAGGCTCAAGGATGAGGATATTCCCAAAACTACATTTCATACTCATGAAGGTCACTATGAGTTCTTGGTAATGCCATTTGGTATGACAAATGCTCCTTCCACATTTCAAGGCCTTATGAACAACATCTTTCACCCTATATTGTAGAAGTTCATCCTATTTTTTTTATGATATCTTGGTTTATAACTGCTCGTGGGAAGAACACCTTATCCATGTGGATCAAACATTACAGTTGTTGGCACAATATCAACTTTTTGCTAAGTGATCCAAGTGTTCCTTTGTTCTAACTAAAGTGGAGTATCTAGGACACATTGTCTCCAAATATGGCGTCAAGGTCGACCCCAAGAAGATTCAAGCAACTCAAAAGTAGCCAAAATCTTGTACTCTCAAGGGATTTCAGGGATTCTTAGGGCTTACAGGTTACTACCACAAATTTATTTGTAATTATGGTAAAATAGTAGCCCCCTCACATCCATGTTAAAGGACTCTTTTATTTGGATGGGGCCTGCTGACCAAGCCTTCCTCGAATTGAAGCATGTTATGACCACCACACCAATTTTAGCCATGCCATATTTTTCCAAGCCTTTCCTTATTGAAAGTGATGCTTTCAATCATGGCATTGGGTAAGTGTTGATGTAGGAAAGGAGACCCTTGGCTTTCACTAGTAAGGTACTCTTTTATCGTAACTTGGAAAAATCTACATATGCCAAGGAGATGTTGGTAATATTACATGTCGTAAACCATTGGTGACCATATCTCATTGGGCACCATTACTCCATTAAAACAGACCATCAAAATCTCAAATACTTCTTGGAACAACGGGTTGCTACCCTAAAAAAACAAAAATGGGTTTCTAAACTCATGGGATATGATTATGATATTACCTATAATAAGGGCAAAGAGAATCTTGTGGTTGATGCTCTCTCTCACCAATTTGAGGCCCTTAGTATGTTATGTGCCATTTCCTCACCTGTTCCTAAATAGATAGATTCCTTATGATAATAGGTACTTTAGGATGCAGAATTGCAATCTTTGGTGCCCTCGCTCCATGATGATACTAGTTCATACATAGGCTACAATTGGGATGGCCATGACTTGCATTATTACCAACACCTTGTTCTTCCTCGCACATCCCTACTTCATGAGATTTTCATGAAGGAACTACATACTGCTCCCTCTATAGGACATTCAAGGTTTCTCAAAACATATGAATACCTCAAACACACATTCTTCTGTAAAGGTATGAAATAGGACATCCATGATTTTATAGCAGATTTTGATACCTATCAATGGATGAAAGGTGAAACGATACATTCTCTAGGTACTCTTCAACCTCTGCCTATTCCAGATCAGGTTTGAACTAATATTTCTATGGATTTATAGAAGGGTTACCTAAATCTAGCGATAAGTCTGTTATTCTTGTGGTAGTGGATCACCTTTCAAAGTATACTCATTTTTGTTCCCTTGGCCATCCTTACACAACCTCCACCATTGCCCAAATATTTCTCGATTCTATTTTTCACCTTCATGGTATGCCCACCTCCATTGTGTCCGATCGAGACCCAACCTTCACTAGTCATTTTTGGAAATAATTGTTTAAGTTGCAAGGAACTTAGCTCAAAATGATTTCAGCCTATCATCCGTAAATGGATGGTCAAATTGAGATTGTCAAAAATAAATTGGAGATCTATCTTCGTTGCTTTGCATCAGATCATCCTACTCAATGGGCGAAGTGGCTTCCTTTGGCTGAATTGTGGTACAACATTTTCAGTCATACAACAACCAAACTCATCCCTTTTGAGGCATTTTATGGGTATCCTCCACTCACGCTTTCTTCATACATCCCAGGCAGCTCCAAGGTCCAGGTAGTCGACACTACTCTCAACAAACATATCGATGTTCTTTGCTAGCTAAAGCAAAATTTGGACATGGCTCATAATCAGATGTGACAACAGGTTGAATAGCATCGTTATGAGTGTAGCTTTGATGTGGGTGATATGGTCTTCCTTCACTTGCAACCGTACAAACAATCATCTCTACAACTCCACAAGTGCCAAAAAATTTCTACAAAATACTATGGACCCTACCAAGTTCTACAATGGATTGGTTCCACTGCTTACAAATTGGCTCTTTCGCCCACCTCCAAGCTCCATCCTGTTTTCCATGTTTCCTCTCAAAAATTTGTGGGCACACAGTTACAAGTTCAATCAGCATTACAAAAATTGGATGAAGAAGGGTTCATATTACTTGAACCTGAATAATTTTTGGATCATCAAACCCACACTCTCTGCAACCGTACCATCATAAAAGTTCTTGTTCAATGGAATAGGCTCCAACCAAAATATGCTACATGGGAGTCTCTCCATCAGCTCCAGCACCAGTTCCCTCATTTTTAGCTTTGAGTACAAAGCTTTTCTAAGGGGAAGGACATGTTAGGATCCTATCCTAACACCATTTTGTAATTCTCATTTACTTATGTAATGACCCACTCCCAACATGGGGATCCCATTATAATATTATTTTGTAATACTTTGTAATGTATGTGGCAAGTAAGGTGCCTAGCCAAGTGGCGCCATCTCATGTAATATTTTTTATCAAGATTGTAACCAATGTTACGTAGGAGATTCTAGCTTGAGTGGCATTTTGCATGTAAGCCAACTCTTGAGCCTTTAGGTAGGTTTGCATGAAGTTTTTATTTAAAAGATATGAAGACATGTATGAATTTATCTTTTTGCAAGCTAATGAAATATTGGAGGTTGCCCCCTCGAAGAGGCCTACGATTCTATGTTATCATGATATTGTTCCATTTCTACATAGTGTTATTGAGTTATTTATGTATTTGAGTTATTTTTCAATATTTTGTGTGTGTGATTTATTTTAATAGTGATATCCTAACACATCACATGTAACCGTTATCAAGATTGTAACCGATGTTTGGTAGAATATTCTAGCTCAAGTGACATTTTACATGTAAGCCAACTCTTGAGCCTTTAGGTAGTATTGCATGTAGCTTTCTCCTTAAAATGCATAAATCCATGTACAAAGGTATCTTTTGCAAGTTAATGAAATATTGAAGGATGTTGCCCCTCGAAGATGCCTACGATTCTGAGTTATTTGTGAGATTGTTTCAATTCTGGAAATTACTTTTTGCATAGTGTTATTCTGTTATTGCATGTATTTTAGTTATCTTTCTATATTTTGTGTGTGTGAGATTTATTCCAATAGGAGGTTCCTTATAATTGGTATTAAAGTGCTTTCTAGGATCGATTTTTTCTGTGACTACGATAATCCTTACTCAACCATTTTCGCTTGTTAGGTATAAATTTCTTGTTTTTTTCATTATGCTTTTCCTTATTCAAAAAGCCAAAAAAATCTACAAAAACAAAAAAAATACAATCTATTTTTTTTCTATAGTTGAGTAGGCTAGAAACCATATGTCGAGGGTTTTAAAATATTTTGAAGGAGTTGTCATTACTGGCTAAGCTAGATAGCCCATAAAGCATCTAGTGAAGTGAGGGGTGATCAGGCTCCAATACCCAGGTCTCAAACAACACTCGCGCACGAAATCGACCTCTCACACATCTTCGGGTGTATGGGGAGACCATTCTAAGTTGAACAAAATTTTATCCAGTAGGAATATTTTTAGCCTTGTATCATCCATAGTCCATGAGACACAGCATCTCAGACGATTACTCTCCCGTACTGTTAGAGAGGCAAATAGTGTGCTCAAGGGTATGTGTGGAATCCTCCTTGGATAGTGGTCTGAAATATTGGTCTGACCACTATTGTTCATCCATAATGTCTAACAAAGGGCCTATGGGTGTTACATACTCCTTTACCTAGCGTACCTTGGTTCTGTTAAACACTTCAACCTGCAAAAACACACATCTCCCTATTCTACTGAACCTGCATTCATAATCCCAAAAAGTGAGCATACAGAGGACTTCCCTATCTTAGAAGAATGTACTTTGCATGCACCAAAAGTTAAGACAGAGTCTTCAAGTGTCTCTAATAGTATATAATATTCTAGTACCATTTGTGTCAGTGGCAATAACATTCAGGTCAGTGACAGTACCAGTCAGGTCAGTGACAATAACAGTCGGGTTAGTGATAGTAACATTCAGGTCAGCAACAGTAACGGTAACAGTTGATTATAACAGTAAAAAAATATAGGTGGTTAGGGTTAGAAAAAAAATGTTAGTGTCAGTAACTATAGCACAGGTGACAGGATAGTGACAAGGTGGTCAATTGATAGAATGCACAAATCAAAGACAGTTGATCCCATACCCAACTTTTAAACTATAGATCCAAATGAAAAATTGACTGCACCAGTAGGCTTACCAAAAAATTATTTTGCTACTTTTTGATTCTACACTCAAAAAATAAAAAATCGTGCAAATCGGAGCTATAATGAAGAAGTTGTAGTGGTTTTATCTTTACTCTATTTTGAGTAATTTTTAAACCAAAAATTGGGAAAAATAGAACTAAAAAAGTCATAAAAAGCCCTAGACATACCAAAAAATTCTTAAATTTATTTTGTTATCTTAGTTAGCCCCTTTCTACACCTCTCACATAATTTTTGAGTCTTAACTCCCTTTTTTCTCAAAATTCCTCAAAAAAGTCATTTTCCACTAGCCCTTTTTGGCCAAATATTCCACAAATACAAAATCTGAGTCTAGGTACCCAAAAATCCATGTTGTGGGATATAGCTCATTATGACCATATTTTCGAGTTGATCATCTTGATATATAACACCCAAGCACTTTTTTGGACTCCTTAATAAAAATAGTAACTCCTCCACCCACGCCTTCCTCCTACATTCTAGGTAGCTCCAAGGTCCATGTAGTTGACACTACTTTCAGTCAGCATGTTGATGTCCTCCGTCAACTCAAGATGAATTTGGATACAGCCTAGAACCGAATGTTCCAACAAGATGAAAAATATCATTCTGAGCATAGTTTTGATGTGGGTGATATGGTTTTCCTTCGCTTGCAACCATACAAACAGTTGTCCCTCCAGCTTCGCAGATGCTAGAAACTTGTTGTAAAATACTATGGGCTCTATCAGGTGTTACAGTGGATTGGTGCCACAGCCTAAAAATTTTCCCTTCCACCTACATCCAAGCTCCATCCTATTTTTCATGTTTCCTCTATCAAAAATGTTGTGGGCACTCAGGTATAGGTTCAATTTGCACTTCTGGAGTTAGATGAAGAAGGTTTTATCTTGTTTGAACCCGAACAGTTGTTGGATCATCGAACTCACACTCTCTACAACCGCACCATTACTAAAGTTCTTCTTCAATGGCATGGACTTCAGCCAAAAGATGCTACATGGGAGTCTCTCCATCAGCTCCAGCACCAGTTTCCTCACCTTCAGCTTTGAGGACAAAGCTTTTTGAAAGGGAAGGACATGTTAGGATCTCATCCTAACATTATTTTATAATTCTTATTATTATATAATGACCCATTTTCAACTTGGGGGGATTCTATTATAGTGTTATTTTGTAATTCCTTGTAATGTATGTGGCAAGTAAGGCACCTAGCCAAGTGGTGCCATCACATGTAATCATTATCAAGATTGTAACCGGTGTTTGCTAGAAGATTCTATCTCGAGTGGCATTTTGCATGTAAGCCAACTCTTAAGCCTTTAGGTAGGATTGCATGTAGCTTTCTCTTTAAAAAGCATGAATCCATGTACGAAGGTATATTTTTGCCAGTTAATGAAATATTTAAGGAGGTTGCCCCCTTGAAGAGGCTTGTGATTCTGAGTTATTTATGATATTGTTTCAATTCTGCAATTACTTTCTGTATAGTGTTATTCTGTTATTGCATGTATTTTAGTTATCTTTTCATATTTTGTGTGTGTGAGCTTTATTTTAATAGTAGGTTCCTTACAAATTTTGAATTGTAATTCATGATAGTGATTTTCATCCTAACAGGAGTTGAAAACTTCTAAATTTATAATTTTATTATTTGGTGGTACAATTTTTATACCCCACTAGTTTTAGGGGTTTATTCCATATTTTGGATACATTTATGTGATTAGACTTATTATAGGCAGCATAAATTTTATTTTTAGAGAAAATATCATCCTAACTGGTAAGAACACATAATATGTCTACCACTACACTTGTCTAAAATATGATCAATCTTTGTGGTGGCTAGCTTGGCCAAAAAAGCTAATGAGATCTTAGTGTCTTACCCCCAAGATACCTAACATGCAAAATATAGAGTCAAAGTGTATAATGGTTCTCATGATCTTGAGATCCTTGTCAATTGGATCCTGGACATGGAGATGTGTTTTAAGTATAATAATATCGCAAAGGAGGACAAGCTTCCATTTGCCAAATTGAATCTCAATGGCATAGAAAAAATCATAGACCATCAAAAATCTAATAATTCCATTAAAACATGGGATGATCTTGTTACAACTCTTAAGTTCATGTTCTTTCCTTCTCATTACTTGGAGGGTTTGGACATAAAATGGATCCATTTACAACAAGGGCCTACTATGCTTTTGCAAGACTATATTTATCAATTTAATCATTTGTGAATCATGTTATACGTGGCAGATGATGCAACGACTCTTATCCTAAAGTTCAATAGTGGCTTGGAGGAACACCTATTTTAGGAGATAAAACATGTGACCATCGACACTTTTGATGTGACATTCAACCAATCATAATTGATAGAAGAATTTTTTTGCCAAGTCCTATGTCCTTTTCCATCTGCCACCCTCATATCATCATTTTCAAGATCTACACAACCTTTGACAATAAGTAGATAGTCATTTTCTTTTCCAATAAGGTAATTTTCTTGCTCTTTAGTGAGGTCGTCTTTCTCTTCACCAAGAAGCCAATTTTTCTCTTGTATGGAAAATCAATATTCATTTTTTAATTCCTCTCCTTATTTTCTACCTCTCATTCTTATTTTTTTGATGCTAGGAAATCTAGTTAGTTTTGTAATCATTGTAACAAGCCAAAAAGGTCTGAGTGTTTCAACTTGAAGAAGAATACCTTGATCATATCATCTAATAATGAGGAAACAAGTAATGTTACCATCAAGACTCAAATTAAATATAGGACATATGAGGAGTTGAAAGATCGACTCATCAAGGTCACCTTGATGTATCACCATTCCACTCTAGGGGATTGAGATAAATTATTTATCACTCATACCCACCTCACACATGACTTCTTAGTGGATTATATCATTGATAATGGCTCATAGAAGAACTTAATTGTGAGATCCATGATTAACAAATTTATATTTGTTGGTGGACCCTCATCCTCATCCATATTCTCTTAGATGGAAGAACCTTGGTTCATCCACACCAATCAAACACACATGCACTATATTTTTTGCTTTTATCCTAAGTATATCTATAAGAAATCCAATGATATGACTAATCTAGATTGTTATCGATTATTTCTTGGCAAACCCTAACAATAATATAGGAAATCCCATTATGATACATACAACAACATCTACACATTGCAAAAATATGATAGAATGCACCAATTAAACAGCACTGCAAAAATAACAAATTGTGTACTCGCTAGTAAGAAAGCATGCAAAAAAATCAATCAAGCCATAACACTAGCATTAATTTTTGGTAGGCCACAACATAATCCAAAGCATTCAACTATCACATGCTCCACATAGCATACAAATTTTTGACAACTTTTAGAATATTATTCTAAAGTATTTCAAGAGCCCAAAACACTTCCACCAAATCAAGCAATCAATCACTCAATTGACCTAGTACTTGGTGCCTAATACCCCATTGTACCAAATGTCAATGGTATAAAGTGAAGAAACCAAATAATAGTTTTAAGATTTACTAAAAAAAGGTTCATGAATCCAAGTACATCCGTTTGGGATTGTAATGCCTTTTGGGCTCACCAATGCACCTTATACATTCATAAGGTTGATGAATGATATTTTCCGGGAATGTCTTAACTAGATTGTTATTGTTTATTTGAATGATATTCTTATCTTTTCAAAGACATGGAATACATATCTTGAACACTTGGAATGATTCCATATAATTAAAAACAAATATATGTCAACCATAGCTCACTTGGGAATTCATGATGATATGGTTGTTTATCTCCTCAAACCACATCATGAGTCAACTTTAGATTCCAAACTTCCTATCAACCATCCTAGAGATTTTCTTCTTGATTTCTATCTTTTGCTTGATGTAAATCAATTTTACAACATACACACATGCCATAATCGATGTGGTTTCATCATCTCTTACCTTATAACCAAACATAAATATCATCCTCCCCAAGATTAATGGATTTTTTAGCATTATAAGTCTTACTTATTCCCCTCTATTTTGTGAGCATTAGAGTCCAATGCTTCTAGTTTTTAGAGGGGTGATGAGAAATAATGAATACCAATTTATTTATTTGTCAATTTATTTGTTTGACAATTTATTTTTTTGCCAATTTGTTTACTCATTTGTATTCTATTTTTGTTTGTAGTGGTTTGTTGTAGTTGTGCAAACCACATGCCCCTATTGTATCAGTTTTTTAGTCCCTAAACTAGGATATTTAAGCCTTTCTAAAGGCCTTATCAATGATGGAAATATGACAAGAGTATTTCCATATCAGGCATGATAACTAGTATGATTCGTATAAAATTGTAGTTTTGAAACTAGTTTTCAATAAAAGAAGATATTTTTTTATCATAATTTGTTACTCTTATTGGTGTGAGCCTAGAGGAAGTGCAAGCCAAGAGGGGGTGAAATCCAAGATTCGATCATGGCAGAAGAGTGACAAGTTCATTTGGAGTGCATCAATGCTTCAAACCCTTACCATGAATGCATGGAACATTATTTCTAAAAAATTGTTGAAGCAAAGGAATTATAGGAAAAAAAAGAGACAAGGGCTATTACGAGCCAAGAGGAAGTGCAAGCTGGAGTGAGTGTGAGGCAAGAGAGAGTGCAAGCTAGGAGTGAGTGCAAGCTAAGAGGGAATGTGAGCCAAGAGGGAGTGTAAGCCAAGAGTGAGCCCCATTAGCTAGTATGGAAGGAAAGTCATATTTGAAAGCCCTAATGGAAATTCAGGATGCCCTAATTAGAAGTATGGAGGCCCAAGTTAGAGATAATTAGATGAGTGAATAAATGGTGAGTTCGATCTTGGTAGCATATGTTGCACCATAAGTGAGTATCAAGGATGATATGATTAAGCATGATATAATGGTTCTTAAAATTATAGGGTTAATATGTAATTTTTACATAGATCATGGTCAAGGTTTTTGGAGATTCAAAATTGGATCAAGTGGAAGTGGAGATTAAATTCAAATTACTCTATGAATTTTCTTCCTAAAGGTTTTTTCCTCATCATCTTTTCTAGTTCAGAAATTAGGGATAAAATAATGGTTAGTGGCCCATGGTTTAAGGGAAGAGATGCACTTTATTTGAGACCATAGAAGCCACACATAGCTTATTAAAAAAAATTGTTACTCTTATTGATTCACATATAACTTATTAATTAGAATTTTTTTTTTTTTTTTAAGTATACAAGACATTGATGCTAGGAGACATTTGAGTAGAAATATAACAATTGTGATTATTCCAAGGGGAGCCAAGGATAAATTGATTTGGGAGTTGAATAGATTAATAGAATACACAACAAGAAGTGGATATAATGTACAACACCAACAAAATAATAATATCACTAGAATATGGAGAGATATTTGGGATAGCCCAAGTATTCCTAAAGTTAAAATATTTGTTTGGCTAGTAGGTCATAGAAGAATTTTATCCTGGGATAACCTTATGAAAAGGGGTTTTCATGGTCCATCTCAATGTATTTTTTGTAAAAAGGAGGAGGAGAGTATAGATAATATCTTGGGAAATTGCTTGATAGTTTGGAATCTATGGCAATGGATCCTTAATATGTTTGGTAAATGCATGGTGATGAATAGCATAATTGAAGATTGGTTAAAGCAATGGTAGAGCACTTCTAAAAGTGAGGCTTTACATACAATATGGGATATATCAAAAGATATAATAATTTGGATTGTATGGCTATAAAGGAATAGAAGAATATTTAAAAGAAAGGAAATCAGTTTAGATGTAATGAAAAGAAAGATATGTTTAGCAATAGAGGAGTCCAAACCAACCCTATCAACTCACTTAGTCCCTAATTTGGAAACACGGAGCCTTGATAGATGGAGTCAAGTCATTAAAAGGAATTATGATGTTGGGTGTAAGAAAATAAAAAAGAAGACAAAGAATATTAAGTGGAAACCACAAGAGTGTGTTAAATTGAATTTTTATGGAGCTCCTAAAGGAAATCTAGGACCAACAAGAGGAGGAATAATTAGAAATAATAGAGGAGATATTTTTTCTCATTACACTTTCAATAGTGTATTCAAGAAAAATAATGAAGTTGAAGCTTGGGAAATTTTAGAAGGGTTAAAATATGCAAACAAATAAAATGGAATAGATTATGGATGGAAGGTGATTCTCTCATAGTAATAAATGCAATTTTGAGGAAAGCAAAGGTTCCATGGAACATACAAGAGATAATTGTGGAAATTCAAGATCTTGCTAAAGAGTTTGAAGAAATCAAGTTTACACATACATTAAGGAAAGGTAACAAATGTGCATATAGGCTACCCAATAGAGGGGTTTTGATTGAGTATCATGAATTTAATTTCTCCTTTCCATGGTTAGAGGAAGTAGTAAGTTTAGTTGAAGTTGACAAGAAAATGTTGATTGTTTGGATCAATAAATGGTTAAGTTTTACTTTAATTTTTTCCATTGGTAATATTTACTTTATTTTGTAATAGTAATGTGTTTTCATATAGACTATTTATTATAATTTTTGTGGTTGCACTTGTGTTTCAGGAAAGAAACTAGCGATCCAGATTTGGTAAAGTGAACAATGATAATGCAATATTTTGGAAATATTACTCTACTAAGATGCAAGGCATAGATAGTAGAGGTGAAGTTTTGGTATTGTGAATACTGCTATAGTAAAATGTCAAGAAGGATGCTAAATTCTGGAATATTTGTATTCATACATTAAATTGAAAAGATCCAAAAAATGAAAATCTAGAATTCAAATTTTTTATGTAAAATGATGTAGGTTTCTAGCTATAGCATATTAATTGAGATGAGAAGTGTATCTATTTGTAAACTCTCAAAATCTAAAGAAGAGAGTTGTAATTTTCCAAGGGTGGGGGACCCAAGTACAATTCCTTATTATCCAACAAAAAAAAAATAGAAATTTTAGTGTATGTTTTCATCTTATTGTAATACATCATAACGACCTATAATTATGTAGTTACATATTTTGACTTAAAATACAAACTATAAAACTAAAAGAAGAAATAACATATAATATATTTAAAATGTGAAATAACACAATGTATACTTATATATTTCAAAAGACCAATATAGACAATCTTTCGTTATGATACCTAGTTTAAAAAGAAACTTCTCTCAGTTTTCATCCAATTCAAAAGATATATATTCTTATCATTGGAATTCGTCCTTCACCTTACACTAATACAATGACATGTTAATGAATTTCTATATAGACCATCATCGATATTGAGATATGGATTTGACATAATCTTGTTCAATGCTTATAATTTACATCATGATGTTATTAGTCTACTATAATATGAAAAATATACTACCAAGATAATGATGTACATAGTATGGTTGTGTTGAACTAGGGAATTACCTTGACTTCTAATTAAATGTTTGCACCCAAATTCTAATTTCAAACGAGTTGGAAGGAAGTGCCAATGGCCACTCCCAACCTTTGAATTTAGGCCAACTATCCATTTTCCTTGTGGAATAATCCTACACTAGTGTACAGTAATTGCATAAAAAGTAAAGGTGTAGAAAATAAATATGTATGAAAGATTAAGGATGTGAGTGATTCAAAACAAATACGGGTTCAAAATATAGTGAGGAAAGTGTATGATCAATAAACACATAAAAAATCAATTAATATAAATATCCACCCATTCAATGGATATGAAATTTATAAGTGAATGATAAGATAATCTAAAAGGGCAATGCCACAATCATTGCAGACTTAGGAAACCAGGAGAGTAGTGCACTGATGGAATGCTTAAAGACTTGTTAATTTCTTATAATCTTATTAGTCCAAAGCACAATATGGGTTTCATAGAATGTAGCTCTAAATTATCATGTATAGAATATGAATAAAATGGAGCCCTATGCTCCTATTTATAGTATGATTTTATCCCTATGTTACCTAGGATGAGAAACAATCTCCTAGTAAAAGTAAAGTTTTAGAGGTATCTTTTGCAAAATCATGCACCACCAAATGTTATATACCTCTAATTAATAGGATTAGAAGGCTTCCAAAATGACTTAGTGTGCCAATATATACCAAAATATTGCTCTCAAAATATTTTTCTTAGGATATGTGCTTTTTATTTTACCTCCTTGTGATTTGCCAAGTGATTCGTTCCAATTAGCGAGTGAATCACTCACTTTTGTAAGGGAATCACTAGTTATTCTTGATTAGTTTGCTCCTTGGATCCAATCAGGCCACTTTGTTACCAAATCACTCCTTGGAACCAATTGATGCCTTTTGTAAGTGAATCAACATTTATGCTAGACTTAGGCAAATTTTGGAGATTTTTTTGAGGCATTTACCATTTTATTCCTTGTTTCATGTTTTTTCAAAATTATGAATCTCAATGTAGTGTCAAGGTACTATATTTCTAATGACTTCATGGGATGCCAAGCTTGATTGGTATGAGATCACAGATCTTACCTTTATTCTTGGGCATGGAGTCTATAAAATTGGGACCTACATTGTTAAATGGTCAAAATTTTGGTTCTCCTTATCTAATCTTTTGAGGTAGCAATCCTAACAAATATTGTCATTCTTCATTGCTTGGAAAATGCACTGACATGAGGTCCTCCACTTTCCCTATTAGATATTCAAATGGATTTTTTATTAGTTCTTCATGTTTCCTAGTTAGATCTTATAGCTTGACGTATATGATCAACTTTATGTAGATCTCAACTACGTATTTTGTGTTGGTCTAGTCATTTTCTTATTCAAACATAGGATTAATAATATTGTCATCAAGGATCTTCATTTGTGGATCAAATATGATAGGCAATCCAGTAACAACTAACCCCTAATTTTACTTCATCATTTACAGTGGTTGGTCTTACAGGGATGTTAGGTTATCTTTATAGGCTTGGATATTTCATTGAACATCTAATATTTTCCTAAATTTCTTGACTAGATACTTTCAGTCCATCACAATTTCTTGTGCCTATGATGTTTTCATGGAGCAAAAAATATTAAGGACTTCTTGGTATTCATCCCTTGTATATTTTTGCTCTTCTACTTGCTTAATTATTTCTATTGCATTTTTTGATCTTTGTACTATGGAGGAAGCAAATTGAAAGTATCCATAAGCATTATTTACTTCTCTATTGATCTTGTTCTAAAGGTAGTTGACCCATTGAATATTGTGTATCATTTTGAGGTCTATAATTGTCATCACGTGTCTTGAAACTATTAACACCATGATATTTTGATATTTTTCTTTCAAGACCTCTTAGATTTGTTCTATCTGACTCTGCCCTTGCATGAGTTATTGGAAATTTAAGATCCTTTATCTACTTCTTTAGTTGATATTTCTTTGAAATATCTCCTCTTAGAGTCTCATTCTCTTACTAAAGTTGATATTGTTCCTTTATATACACTACTACTTCAAGCTCCTTATTTTTCCATTAGATTTCTTCATCCTTAATCATCGGGAAACCAAACTTCATGGTTGTGTCAAGTGTGAGCTAATTACCAAGTTAGACCGTTTGGCATGGGTCCATCCTATTTAGGTCTAGCTCAAATACCTTGGTAGTCAAGGAAAAACCAATTATCATCACTTTGAAGGGGTTAAACTTTATAGACTTGGCTATATAGATTTTATCCCCCTTCTTTATAACTATGACTACATCAATATTGATGCCTTGGAGTTCATTTCCTTGAGCCACTTATATTCCTTCTTCCATTTTTTTTCTTCAACAATAAGAACATCAAATACCCCTGTGATGTTTTTCTCCTCAGTATCACACACTATTTTGAACATGAAGGGTATGCCTATCCTAGTAGTTGTGCTAGTTTGAGGGGGTGCTCATATAGACTCAACCCTTGAGCTAGAGGTGTAGGAATTATCGCTCACAGGAAGAGTTGTCTAGCCTAAGATAGTGGGAAAGGTGGACATGTGGAAGTGGAAGTGGAATAAATGAAGCGATTTGTATGGTGATGGAGGATAATGAATTGGAAAATATGGGGATGGGCAATAATTCTAGTTGTGCTAATGTGTCAACAAGTAGTCACATCATTGGTGGTGACATAATATGGGAGCATGGGTTGTGTAGTGGACACTTGGATGGTAGGTGATGGAAATGAAGTTAGAGGTATGGTCCCCATTATGACAAATGCTATTGGAGGCAATGTGCCTTTTGAAAAACCGTGGGATGCAATGGTGGAGGATGAGAGAAGTGTAGTAGGGAGAGAAGAATAAACAAGAATAGAAGAAGAATGGATAGAGAAATAAGGGGGAGGATGGATGGTGGAAGGGAAGTGAAGGTGGTTATAGCAGAGGTAAATATGCTAGTCATTCCCAACTTGAGAGGGGAGCCTCCTTGAGATTTTTCCCTCTCCTCAAGCTAGGTTATCTATTGTTGTTCCTTTGTCATCATAATATTGCCAAAAACCAACCTATGCTTCTCAAAAACCTGTTTCACTTCGATTGAATTTTGTGTTATTATCAAACTAATAATTGCCAACATCATTGAAGCGATAGGGAGGTTAATCTTGGGTCTATTATCTTCTTTATCCTTTGAGTAGGTTTACGGTTTGATCACTCACTCACTAGTGATTTTGACCCTTTTCTTGATTTTGGAATGTCTTATGTCCTAAATGGTAGATTACTCATAATCAAAAAAGTTATCCCTAGTAGGCCTTGTTTGTGTGCATATTTCATATCTCATCCTCTGCCATGCTAGGATCTCTCATTAGGTATACCCCAATTTCCTTAGTACCTCTAACTTTGAATGGTTTATATTGATATCAAGGTTAGAGGTTAAGGAACCAATGTTTCTTTTGGTATATGATGAGCCAGACAAAATAGGATGTGTAGTTGAACTTCCTTTCTTTCCTAAAGGATTTTAGTTAACTATCCATATGATCTACAATGTACTAGGTATAATCAATAATTTGTGAGTGCTAAGGATAGATCTATGCAACATGAAGTTGCGCAATATTCTTTTCATAGATATTTAGGTCACTCCTTTCTCCCAAGATTGTGGCTATCCCTGACAAGATCATCTATACATCCTCCTTGAAGATCTCTAATTTTAACATAATTCTAAACTTAGTTGGTAGACTTAACTTCTTCAGGTATAGGATTAAGAAATCCTACTAGTGAGTGCTTGTGCATTGAAAATATAATTCCTTTTGTATCTTTGGGTTATAAGACACCCACGTAGTCAAGTCATATGTTGCCTTGAGCATCTTCTCTATATCTCCCTCCCTATTGTAAAAGGGTTCTCTCCAATGAGAGAGTTTGAAACTTCTCAAAGGATCGTATCTTTCAACACATGCCTCCACAATTTTAAGGCAATTTCATACTTGTGACACTAAGTTTATTATCCTCCCCAATACCTATATGAAATATATACTCCATGAATCAATTTGAGACACCAAATTAAACCTCCTTAGAGATTCCTTCCTCATCTACTTGATAGGATGTATGTAATTCTCCTCTTCAACCCTTTGATATGGATCATTAAATAACTCCTAATGTATCTTATGGAAAATGGAACCTTGTCTCTTTCTCTTACTCCTCTTCTTCTCTAGCTTACCTTTTGATTGATTTCCCTCCTCTAGAAGTACGAGATGAATAAAATGGAGGTAGCAATAAAATTGTGAGAAAAAGATGAAAATTTGCTAAGTTCTAGCCAATGGAGTGATTCGATCACTTTTTAGGGCTCTTAAAATATTTTAATGGATGGAGAAATTCACTCATAATAGCAAGTTGTTCGCTTGCTAAAGTGAGTGATTCGGTCACTTTTTAGGGCTCTTAAAATATTTTAATGGATGGATCAATTCACTCATATTAGAAAGCTATTCACTTGCTAAAGTGAGTGAATAACTCAGTTTGAAACCCATTGGGAGGTTTTGAAATAATGTAAGTGATTCACTTATAGACTTAAGCAATTATCTCATCAAGGAAAGGAAATGGTTTTTTCTCAAAAAAAATAGCTTCATAAGAGGGTTGATTCATTTATGGATTCTAGCAGTCCACTTAAGAGAAAAGGACCGCTACTTTATTGAAGTGTTTTTCATTGAGAATGACTAAATAAGAATCCTCAATGATACTCCACCCGATCGACCCAACTAATCCAAGCTATTCACTCAGTTAGTTGTGGATCACTTCATGTGTGTAAAGAAGAGGACAATGATCAATTCTTGGTGAAGGTGGGATGCTTATGATGTGGGAATGAATCCCAAATAATTTTTTATTAAATTTACAAGGTATTTATAGGAATATTACAAAATATCCAATCTACCAATATTTTAAAGCAAATTAAGCTAATTAAATCAAGCTTATGCTAAAACAATAAAACACATATGCCTATCCTTATCATTCGTCCCCACCATAGAAGCATTGGATTCTAATGCTTTTACAAGAAAGTGGGAGAGAAAATGTGCAAGTGCCCAAAATACAATTCTCGAATTTGACGAAGAAGATAGAGACCCTTTGGAAGGCTTTGCTCGATAATGGAGAGCATACAATCATCTCAAAGGCTCTGCTTGATCACAAAGAGCATACAATTTCCCCAATGAAATCACTACAACTCCTACGAAGGGAGTTCCAAAAGCAAACAATGCTCAAAAGGGCCTTGTAGGAGTTTTCTTCAATCTTCTTCAGAAAAATATTGTCTGCTTCTCAAAACTTCAGAAAAATATTGTCTGCTTCTCAAAACTATAGTAGATTCATTATGAGAAATATTTGCAACATAGAGAAAAAAAGCACAAATCCTTGTGATCCAATACAAGGCATAGAATGGAGTGTTGGGTACCACCAAGCTTGCACTCCATATTACAAATCCACAAAGATTTATAAAAAAAGAGTCAATAGACAATTAAATCGTCAAAAATCCACAATGATAAGTGGATTAAAAATACTTAAAAAGAATACAATAGATTATTATGCACTTAATACAAATTTTAGTAGATTAATTAATTAATTATTTTAAGACAATTAATTAATTTAAATGGTGCTTCATAATCAAATTAATTAATTAATTTAATTTGATGGAAATTGATTAAGTTTATTAACCAATTTAAAAGTAAACCTGCCAACAATTTTTTTAATCTATTGGAAAGAAAAGACCGATACAAGCGGTCAAATGGTGCTTCTTCACACCATTGCAATATCACACCATTGTGAGTGTAATCTGGCGTCCAACAAAAATTTTGAATCTGGTGGAAAATGCAGGCAAGTCTTGTTGTGGGCACGAATGTCTTTCCATAAATACAAATGATAAAAAATGTGGTTGCACAAAGCCAACAAATAGTACTTCAAATATGAAAGCAAATTGATCTTTTAGCAACAAAAATGAGCACCAAAGTTCCATGAGTCTTTCCCACATCAGAAGATGCAAGGCTGAATTTGCAGCACCAGTGTTGATCAGGAGAATTATGTTGAATCCATGTGGTAATAATGGAAATCATTGAAGCATGAATGTTTTGCTTTCCATCCATAGTGAACCTCATTGGTTGCTACAACACCAACTGGTCCATACGAACCTCCAATGGACAGATCTGCTTGTCAAAAAATGTGAATGCAATTGTAGCCAAAAAAACGTTTTCAAGGCACCACTCTACGTGGCTGAAAATGCTACAAAGCCAAAAAATCTAGCAATGGCAAAAAAACAAAATGCGCTCTGGCGAATCCTCTAGAGAAAAATAGTGATCTGCATCTGCAACGCCAAGGTTTGCAGAAGCCTCACCTAGGGCATCGTAAATCACACCGCCATCGTGTTTCACCAGAGAAATCTCTCACCTTGGCTGCCTATGGTAGGTATACTCTCCTCCGTCTCAAACTAATCAGTCGGGCGAATCATTGCATATAGTGCCCAATCTCCACCAAATAAATTTTCTCCACTATGAAGCACAACGTGTGGTAGATCTCCAAGGAACTCAAGAATTCAAAATTCCAGCATACAATCAACACAATGGGGATCAAAAATAAATGGATTGAATCTAATGGAGGACTTACAATAGAGAACAACGAAGCTACAATGAATTCAAGCAAGAGGGGAGTTTCAAAGACAGAGGAAATTAAATTTTACTGAAGGAGAGTGGAATTTCCATTCTTTCCTACACTGATACCACGAATACCACTAATGTGGAACGAATCCTAGATAAAATAATTAAATTTACAACATTTATAGGTCAATATTATAAAAATCCAATCTGCCCAATATTATAAAAAATCCAATCTGCCCGACATTTTAAAACAATTAAAGCTAATTAAATCAAGCTTATGCTAAAACAAGAAATACTTATGCCTATCCTTATCAACTTAGCACAATGGGCATGAAAGAAATGAGGGCCCCTTAAGCCCCACGGGTAGCTCACGCTTGCTCGAGCCTTAGCATGGGCCTATTAGGCATAACAGTTGATCTATTAAGGGTCAATTTTCCCTCACTATTAGTTGATGTGGGGCAAGACTAAGGCATGAGCAGTACACTCACATTCAGGAGTTGTTCACTCATGTTAGCTAATGATTCGCTCACTTTAAGCTTCAATTTTTTTAACATCAAGGTGAAACAATGGACCCGATTCATGATATAGGGAGGAAAGAGAGAAAAATAAGAGGTATAGAAAGGAAAGTGAGATAAGGTGGTAAAAGAAGAGGAATGATTAGAGCGGGAGTTTGCAAAAGAAAAATGAAAATAAAATGTACATACATATTTACATTTTTTTTTTTTTGGCCAAAATTTCTAGATCAAATAAAGGTGTTGTTTATTTATAGAAATATATAACCTTATTTTTTCCATAGTAGTGAGTTTGTAAGTATTTAGGGACATGATCTTTAGAAGTTAATAAGGTTTTTTTCATGAGGATTCAAACTTCTGGTGTTCCCCTAGTTTTGTAAGGTCCTCATTTCATTTGAATATGAGGTCTCCTTCTTTGTAGTCTATCTTTGTAGTTTGCTTTTTAAACCATCTTTTGAGAGCCTCTTAATGTTGCCTATTCTTTTGAAAGCCTTTTATTTTTCTTTATCGAGGATCAATAGTGCATTTGGTCTTACTTACATGGTTTCAATGTTAGTGTCTTATAATTTAAATTTCTCTAACATTTTGATAGAAGGGAGCTCTAAGCTGATTGGTAGCACCACAATGCTACTATGAACTAACTTGTAGGGTGATGATCCAATGGATGCTTTTGGTGTCACTTAATTTTTTGATAATACTTTATGTAGCTTTGTGTGCCAATACAATTATGATTCAATGGTAGTTCTCTTTAGGATTCTCATGATATTCTTGTTAATCGATTCGACCAAACAGTTGCTCTAGAGATAGTAATTGGAAGATGTCTTAAGCAAGAACCCGCATTTCAAGATAAACTTAATCACCTTGGTTACTTTAAAGTAGGTAGCATTATTTGTGACTATGGAAATCGAGCCCCAAATATAGTGATGACATATTTTTACAATTTGGATCAATGTTTCCCCATTGGCTTCATTGGCTAGGACCATTTAACCCATTTAGTGAAATAATATAGTGGTAAGGATCCATCCATACCCTACACTTGATAGTAGATTGATTTTACCTATGAGATCTAGGCCTCACTATTGGAATGGTTTAGTTACGATGATGGGATGTAGAGGCATTGGCACTCTTCTCTTCTTTCCTCTAAACATATGATAGGATCTATAATTCTTTACCCATTCATAGCAATCAACAAATATGAAAGACCAACAATATCCATCTCTTAGGATTTTGTGAGGCATAATGGGCACATAATATTACCCTCATTCATCATGACATTGTTTGATTAGTGCCTCTATGCTTTCTTCTTTAATACAATGTAGTAATATATTATCATATCCATTCCTAAATAAGGCATCATCAAGCTGGAAATAATATGTTGGTTTTTGCTTGAACCAACTTCTCCCTTTGGTGTCCCGACAAGGACACCACAATGGTAAAAAGGCATTGGCCTTTCCTAACAATAATCCAAGTCCAATTCACAGGAAGGGTGGCCCCAATATACCCCCAAATTTTCAACCTATTCAAAAAAAAATTTCCCTTTGTCTATGAACTCTTCTAGTACCTATCTTGTGGCAATATATATGCACATATCACCCATCCAATCCATTCTATCATCCACATATGTTTCTTCTACTAGGGCAATGTGATATTTAGGAACTATCATTGCTAGAATTTACACAAGCCCCTTCCCTTATTTAGCTTGGTGGTTTTGATCTCAATATTGAATTCTTGATTTTTTTATCCACATAGCTTTTTTTTCTCCTAACTTGTCATGAAGCATGACAAATTAGACATCAGGGTGGTACTATGAAGGTGATGGTTTTGCTTTGTAATAGGTAATACTTGATCTTCTTAAAATCTTTCATGATGGTGAACACCTATTTTTATTTCAATAAATGTGTATCTTTCTTCATAATTATGGAGGGCTTGGATCATGAACAAGATGGGATGCTCCTTATCTTTATCATTCTTTTGGGTTAGGACAACGATGATGCTTTCACTTGTACTAAATACATGTGGTCTAAAATATTTGAAAATTTTTAGGTTGATCAAGATCGGGGCTCTAGTGAGGGCATCTTCTAATGTCTTTAAAAACCTTCTTACCTTCATTGGTCCATTTTAGGGCAATGTCCTTTTTAAAATTTTGGTAATATGCCTTACTATCTAGGCAAAATTTATGATAAATTTGGTAATAAACTAAATTTGACCTAGGAATGACCTGATTCCCTTGACAAAAGGGGGTAATGAGAGATATTGGGTGGATTCTATTTGGTTAGGATTTATGATCGAACCTTCTCTAAACACTACATGACCTAGCAATTTGCTTCTTGGACCATAAAAATAGACCTTTGAGACTAAGCACGATGTTCAATGCACTTACTCCTATCTTCGGACTATATGGTTAAGTCATCAAGGTATATGAGAATATCTTATCTACAAATCTAGTAAATACCATGTACATAGCCCTTTGGGAAGTTGAATTTGAGTTTGATAGACCAAATGACATTCTTTGATATGTGAAGGTCCCCAATTTGGTGGTGAAGGTTTTCTTATGTTGGTTGTCATTCTTGTCCTAGATTTGATAATATCCTAAGAAACCATCAAGAGGAGATAATATTTAAGACCCGACTAACTTTTATAGAATCTAATTCATGGCAGGAAAAGGATAGTGGTCTTTTAATGAAGCTTTGTTCAAGTTCATAAAATCAATGCATAGCCTTAGGTTTCTTATGTACATAAACCAAATTGGCGAAGCAAGTGTATTGTTTGATTAGGAATATTATTTGGTCCTATAGGAGCTTCAAAAGTTTCTTTTTCATTGCCACCTCAATGTTAGGGTTCGTTGATCATTATTTTTATTTCAATGGCCTAGCACCAAGTTCCAACTCAGTGGTTTGCTCTATGATATTTTGGTCGTATACCTTGAGATCTTCATATGACCATGCAAATATGTCCTAATACTTGCCACATAACTCTAAAAAAATGCCCATTTTATCTTGAGTGCAACCTTTCAAATAATAGGTTCTTTCCTTTTTTCTTTTCTATAGGATGATATGAGGAGGATTTTACTTTGAGGTTCATTTTATTTGTACTATTGCTTGGATTAAATAGGATTTCTAGAGTGATCAAACCCTTATGCAATTTATTTGTCTTTAGTTGTATGTCATTCTATAATTCTTCTTGTTAGTGTATTGGGTTTCTTTTATTAGCAATGCTATGATCTATTCATAATTATTAAATACACGACACCGATTAAAACTATTAGGGATCATTGGTCTAAATACTCTTTTTATTTCATTGGGTTTATCCCACATATCATTGGAGGGGTTGAATCTAGTTGCCATATCTGCTAACCCATTTGCCTTGGTGTCAATTCCCTAGGAATTGCTTTGATCTCATGTGTTAAAACTTTCTTGCAAATCCTAGATCCAATGCTTATATGACTCCAAATGCTTGTTCTTTGTGATGCATTGACAATAAACTTGATTTACAATTAGTTCAGTGTCACTGTATGTTATGAGGTCTTTAATTCTCAACCTCTCGATCCTTTTTTTAAGTCAGTACAAAGTACCTCATACTCTACACATTATTGGTATAATTAAATAATAATTTATATGCAAAATGAGTTTTTGCACCATGCGAGTTAATGAATTGAATACCAACACTTTGTCTCATTTTTGGTTCTAGGATCTTCAAAGTACATTGTCCAAGTTTTGTCTACTCCACTTGTTTGTTGGAAATTTTGAGTTAGTTGTGTTGTCATTGATATCAAGAGTCAGTGCAGGACCTGGCAAAAGGAGGATTAAAATATTTGTATTTTAATCCCAAGAGATTTGGTTGAAGAGCCTCACATGATTGGTCAAAAGGATGGTTAAATACCTTGAAGAAAAGACCTAAAGGAAATAATATTATAATATTAAAGGTTAAAATTAAAGCCTAAGGTAGTTTATAAATTATTTATAATATTTATATTATAAATTAATTTATAAAATAATATTATTTAAACCCTAAAGTTAGGGTGGGTGCAAATTCATTTTAAATTATTCTCCTCCCCGCCAACGTTCTATAATATTGGCATATGGTATAAATACCATATGGTTTCCCAACCAAAGGACCAAGTCTCCGAATATTTAGAGCACATGCGATTATTGTGGAATACAAAAATTTGTGACCAAAACAAGACGAGGATATTTTTTATTGCAGCCAAAAACATGAAGGTCAAATTGACCAAGGCATAAAGCTTTATCACCAACCAATCGGTTGGGCTAGTAGCAAGTTGTTGGTGTGTAAGGCGCAGGGTACGCAGAGGATGTGCGTTCGAGTCTCACGGCTATGTAGAGATAAAGCCTTTTTTTGGGTTTTGGCATTGCTCGAAGAAATAAAGCACTCAAAGAAATTTTACCTCCCACGTGAGCGCCTAGTTCATGTAGTAGCTAGGCCATGACTAGGACGCAAGTGGTGGCTTGACCTAGGATCGAATCCCACCGAGGAGTGTGCATATGGTCTAAAGTTGTATTGTGAGTGCCTTGGGAGATATAAGGTGATTAAAGAATTTTTATTTTAAATGTTGTGAAGAATTTAATAATTTTTTAAAAGTGAATTGCATTATTTCTGGATAAGAGGTGTTAATATTTTGAAATGCAATTCTAAGCTGGGAGATATAAGGTGATTAAGATATATTTTATTTTTGTCTTACTTGAAGATTGAGGAAGATTTAATTTTGGCTTAAAAGTAAATTGAATTATTTATGGAAAGGTGTGTTGACTATTTGATAATGCATTTTTGAGTAGGGAGATATAAGGGAGTTAGTTTGATTGTTTTATGCATTAAAATTTTGAAGTGGATTATTGTGAAATTAAGTTGATTGAACCTTTGTTAGTTTGGAGATTATAAGGTGTACTTGAGACTTGGTATTTGTGTATGGTGAAATAAATATTGAGGAGAATTTTGAGTTAAGATTTTGATATAGTTTTTTGCTACCTAACCTTGAAATTTACAAAGAGGATTTGATTGTGATTGAGGCAGGTTTTGAAGATATATCTCCATCAAAACAAAAGGTATGGGTACATCTTCCTTAAGAGTGAAATATTATGAAATGCAAAGTTGGAATGAAAAGGATTGCTTGATAAGCATTGTTGGAAATAATTGAGTGAGCATTCATGTGCATGGTTAGGGCTTGTGAAAGAACATGAGTATCATTTTTATGTGAGATTGTTTGATAAGCATTGTTGAAAATATTTGAGTGAGCCTTCATGTGTATGATTAGGGTTTGTGAAAGATCATGAGTATCATTGTTATGTGAAGATTGAGAACTATCTTGAACTAGGGTTTGTGAAAGATCATGAGTATCATTGTTATGTGAGATTGAAAACTATCTTGAACTAGGATTTGAGAAAGATCATGAGTATCATTGTTATGTGAAGTTGAGAACTATCTTGAGCTAGGGGTTATGAAAGAACATGAGTATCATTTGGAATCATCTTGAGTCAAGGTTTGAGTTCCATAGTGTGATTTGTTGGAAGAATAGTGAAACACTTGGTTAGGGTTTGAAAGCAAGTTGTGTTTCATTGAATGATTGATTGAGTGAAGTTGGTTGAGCATTATTATTGAAAGCATTAGAGTGATAGTGATAGAGTGATTTGTGAGTGTGAAACATATTGAGTCTCTTACCATTCTCTATATGTTTCTATGGTTAAGCAAGATTATGAGTGAAATTTTTTTGTGTCATTGAAGAGGTTTTTCTGGAAAGAGATTAAGTTGAGTTTTGTATGCAAGTTTGCAATTGATTTGAATAAAGCTTTTGTGAAAGCTTGTGAGCATATTTGAGTAATTCCTAGTAGGGACTTAAGGACTGAGTTGAGTAAGCTTTGGTGAAATATTAAGGATAGATTTGTGGAAGCTTACAAGCATATTTAAGGCAAGTCTTGGTGAAGGCTTGTTGAGCAGATTGGATAAGTTTTAGAGAGGACTTGTTGAGAATATTTGAGGCAAGTCTTTGAGAAGACTTGAGAGCAAAGTTGATTGATTGATTTGTTCAAGCTTTGAGTTAAGGCTTAAAGCATGTCTAGCATAGTTGATTTGTGATTGAGTCAAGCTTTGTGTTAAGGCTTGAGGGCAGATTTAAGATAGATATTGAGCAGATTTATGCTAGATCGAAGGACAGTGTTTAGTGCAGATTTGAGACAGAGATTGAGCAAATTTGTGCTAGATCGAAGGACAGTGTTTAGTGTAGATTTGAGACAAATATTGAGCATATTTGTGCTAGAATGAAGGACAGTGTTTAGTGCATATTTAAGACATAGATTGAGCAGATTTGTGCTAGATCGAATGATAGTGTTTAGTGCAGATTTAAGACAGAGATTAAGCAGATTTGTGCTAGACCGAAGGATAGTATTTAGTGCAAATTTGGAGTGTTATTACTATCTGAGTCTCTAGTATTAACCACACATTATCAAATAAATAATTTAACCAATATCAACAAAAGCAAGCATAGTGAAACATCAAATTAAATGAAATGAATTAAATAGAATTTAATCGAGCAAATAAAAGAATTCAATTTAAATCCATTCACCACTTAAGGAGGGTTGGTCCTCACCACTAGGAGGGATCAGTCCTCTGCAATTATAAATGATAAATTCTATGATAAAGATAATCAAACTACATTCAATCCTATCATATAAATATCAATTAAATCTTTTTTTGTAAACATAGTCGACGGCTATGTTTAGAACGTAACATGGCTCCCCTCCTCAGAAATATGTCCTCAATGCTGGAAATATCTAGAAAATACTTGTAGGTTCCCATGTAGCATCTTCTTCAAGTAAGTCCTGCTATTTGATGAGGAATTATTGGATGTGGTGAGATCTTGGCATACATGTTATGCTTTGTAAAATTGCTTCAGATTGGAGATATTTACGTCCTTCTTCATCGAGTACTCGTAATTCTAACTGAGATTGTACTTTTTGGCCGATCATCTTTTTGAGATAGGAAACATGAAATACTGGATGTATACGAGATGAGGGAGGAAGATCTAGTTGATAAGCCACTTCTCTAATGCGATGTATTATTTTGTAAGGGCCATAAAGTCATGGAGTCAACTTTTTACTGATCTTGATATTCAATAACAATTATTTTTAGGGTTGCAAACCCAAGAATACCATATCACCTGTATTAAATTATCTTTACGAACGATGTGTGTCTTGTTGCTGCTTCATACGATTTTGCACTTGGACCAAGTTATCTTTGAGAATGGTGAGCATTGACTGTCGATGTTGGAACCAATCATCTAATTGGGCCACTTTGGAAGATCCTAGTACATAATCTACTATTTTTGGTGGCTTAATTCTATATAATTCTTCAAATGGAGACATCTTAATGGAATAATGATATGAAGTGTTGTACCACCATTCTGCCAAGGAAATTCAATGACTCCATTGATATTGTTTATCCTGAACAAAACATCCTAGATAGGTACCCAAACATTTGTTAACTACCTCAGTTTGGCCATATGTTTGTGGATGGTATGCAGAGGACATATTTAGTTTGGTACCACTAAGATGAAATAATTCTTTTCAAAAATTTCTAGTAAATACGGGATCACAATCACTTACACTATTTTTTGGCATTCCATGCAATTTGAAAATCAAGTCCATAAATACCTTAGCCACTTTGCTTACTGAAAATGGATGTTGTAAAGCCTGGAAATGAGCATATTTGGAGAGGCGGTCTACTACCACAAAATTTACTATTTTTCCTTCTGATTTAGGAAGACCTTCAATAAATCCGTTGAAATATGTTCCCATTGATGATCTAGAATAGGTAATGGTTGAAGCAATCCTTGTGATTTGACTGTTTCGCCCTTATTGCATTGGCACACTTCACATTCAACCATCCATTGTTTGACCTCTGCTTTTAATCCTTTCCAATAAAAGGATTGTTTTATCTGCATATAGGTTTTCAAAAAATCTGAATGTCCTACTGATGGAGAAGCATGCCATTCATATGGAATACTTGATTTGATTGTAGAATTGTGTGGAATGTAAATACGATTCTTTCTTCTTAAAACCTTATCCTTAGGAAAAAAGAGGATGCTTGGATGAACCCAACAACAAATCCTGAATTATTTGAGCAGTTTCTATATTGGACAACCATTCTTCTTGTAGCTGAGATACCCATTGGGAACAAGGACCTGAAATAGCATTAATAACAACTTCATCTTCATATTTTCATGATAATGCATCTACTGCCACATTTTATTTCCCTTTCTTATACTCGATAACAAAATCATATCCCAACAATTTTGTTAACCACTTGTTTTGTTTTGGATAAGAAAATTGTTGTTCTAGAAAGTGCTTGAGACTACTATGATCGGTTTTAATAATGAAGCGGCTATTGATTAAGTAGTGTCTCCATTTCTCCACTACATGTAGAATAGCCAATATTTATTTCTCATATGTTGACCTTCCAAATTTTTTTCTTGAAAGTTGTTTACTTTCGAATGCCAAGGGATGAACCTCTTGCAATAATACTGCCCCAATACATGTTCCTAAAGTATCATATTCGATCACGAATGGTTTGTGAAAATCTAGAGTTGCCAATACTAGAGTAGTACACATTACTTCTTTGAGTGCGTTGAAATATTAGGTAGCTGCTTCTAACCAATGAAAAGCATCCTTTTTTGTAATATCTGTGAGAGGAGCTGCAATTTTTCCATAGTTATGCACAAACTTGCGATAGTAGTCGGTGAGACCCAAAAAATCGTAAAGTTTCTTGATATTTTTAGGTAAGGACCAATATTGAATTACCTTTATCTTATTGGGATCCACTTTAACACCTTGAGAAACTATATGACCCAGGTACTCAACTTCTTGAACACCAAAAGAGCATTTAGAGCATTTGACAAATAATTTTTCCTTGTGTAGTATATGAAGAACCCTTCCCACATGCATCAGATGATCATTCCATGATTTACTATATATGAGTGTGTCAAAAAAAATACTAGGACAATTTTGTGAAGGAATGGACGAAACACATGGTTCATGAGACTTTGGAATGTGGATGGGGCATTAGTGATACCAAAAGGCATGACCAGGAATTCATAGTGACATTCATGAGTATGAAAAGATGTTTTAGGAATATCCTCTTTTCTAACTCTAATTTGGTGAAACCCATAACGTAAATCCAATTTTGTGAAAAATTTTGCACCATGTAGTTCATCTAGTAAATCATCAATGATAGGTATAGGGAATTTATCCTTGATGGGGATTTTGTTAAGGGGACAAAAATCTGGACACATACGCCAAGGATTATCTTTGCAATGGGCTATAACTACTGGTGAAGAATAGGGACTAGTACTGTGACGGATGACTCCATGTTCTAATAGTTATTGGACAATTTTCTCAATTTCTATTTTTTGAGGTTGGGGATATCGATAAGGATGGCCATTAAGATGAAGACTTCGAGGAACAAGGTTTATGGCATGGTCATGGGATCTTTTGGGAGATATTCCCTTTGGTTCTTGGAAGACCTCATCATATTTAGCCACAATGTTTTGTAGATCTTCTGATTGGATTTTTGGAATATCTTGTGCTTGCTTTTTCATACAATTAACTTGGGAAATGAATCCATAACTACCTCATGCTGTGAGAACTTACTATATTTTATGGAGGTGTTGGAATTCCTTGGAGGTGAATGGTCTTCTCATTTCCTTTTCATTCAACAAAGTGTTGCTTGTAATTAAAATCAATTGTGGTGTCCACTTGTTCTAACCATTTGACTCCCAAGATAACTTCTGAATTTTCTAAACTCATAACAAAAATAGGACCATGTCAAGTATAACTTCCCATTTGCAATGAAATTAGACATGTTCTACCTATACATTGAGAACTTCCCCCGTTTGCAATTATAACCTAAAATTTATCTTGATTGGAGGAGTTAATGTGCAAGTTTAATGCCCTCGCAATTTTTGTGTTGATAAAGTTATGAGTACTTCTTGAATCAATCAATACAGTTACCTTCCTTTATTGAATGAATCTTGATACCTTGATTGTATGGTGAGCTAATAAACCCATAAGAGCATGTACTAAAATTGCCATAGTATCCTCTTCAACTATTGCCTCCCTAGGTTGAATTTGGTCTTCGTTTATGGGAAAATCAGGTGAGCTGGTATCCACTATTTCCTCTTCATCTTCCTTATCAGCATATTCAATTTGAAAGTTTTATCATGGTACACATGCCTGATATTTTAGATGGTGATTGTGATATTTATAGCAAAAATATATTGATGGTTGATAATTTCTATGAAAGGAAGTGTTGCAGTATTGATGTTGACCATAGGAATTACGTCGTATAGATGTCCCAAATTGCACCTTCTTCTCAGTCAACTTGGCAATCCTTATATAGGTATCTAAAGAGGATGGATCTTGTATGTCAACTTCGACTTGAATATTCTCTTTCAACCCATTTCTAAAAGCAGATACCATCATATCGGATGGTAAGTTTCCTGCGTAGGAAAGTAGACTAGTGAATTTTTAAATATACTCCCTTATAGATCCTATTTTCTTAAGTGATAACAACTGAACCATGTATGACAATGAGGATACTTCATCAAATATTTTAAGAAAAAGTGTGGTGAAATCATCCCAGTAGATGGTCTTTCTAGTCTCACGTTTGAGCCATGCAAACCATTGATAAGCTTCAGTACCGATTTTGGAGGAAGCAAAAGGAACTTTTTCTGAATCGGGAATTTGATATAAGTCTAAAATGCCTTCCATTTTAGCTAACCAACCACATGGATCATGACCCTCAAAGGTGGGCATATCAATGTGTGGAAAATTGACACCATTAGGACCTCTTGGTTGTTGGTAAACTTCCTCTCTATCTTGGTCCTCATTATTCCTATGTCTATGGAAGTGATTTTGGGGCCTCTAGTAGGACCTTTTTTTGTTCATAAACTTCCTTGCTATCTAGATCCTCATTATTCCTCTGTCTATTGAAGTGATTTTGGGTACTACCATTATGACCTCTTTGTTCATAAAATTCTTCTCTATCCTGATCCTCATTGTTCCAATGTCTATGGAAGCGATTTGGGATAGGAGGGGTTGTTTGGATTTGGTTGTCCATTAGTTGGGTCACCAATGTGGTCAATTTGTTCATGCTCTCTACTAATGTTTGCATGGTCGGGGTGTTGGTATTGGGGTTTCTTGTTTCCTCATGTGTGAGGTTCTAATGGGAAGAAGTATAAGGATTGGAAGCCAGGGTGTTAAGCAAGTAAGGTGCCTAGCCAAGTGGCATCATCTCATGTAACCGTTTTTATCAAGATTGTAACCGATGTTAGGTAGGATATTCTAGCTCAAGCGGCAATTTGCATGTAAGCCAACTCTTGAGCCTTTAGGTAGGGTTGCATAAAGTTTTTCTTTAAAAGATATGAAGCCATGTACAAATTTATCTTTTGCAAGCTAATGATATATTGAAGGAGGTTTCCCCCTCGAAGAGGCCTGCGATTCTATGTTATTGTGAGATTGTTCCATTTTTGCATTTAATTTGTGCATAGTGTTATTGAGTTATTCATGTATTTGAGTTATTTTTCAGTATTTTGTGTGAGTGTGCTTTAATTTAATAATGAGATCCTAACAAGTGGTATCAGAGCACTTTCCAATGCCGAGTTCTGCTACAACTGAGATGATTTTTGCCATCCATTCCACCTATTAGGTATAATTTTTTGTGTTTTTTCATTTCTATTTTTCCCTTTATTAAAAAAAATATACAGTTTGTTTTTTTTGGCCAAAAAAACCAGAAAACACAAAAATATAGTTTCTTTTTTAGTAGTTGTGTAGGTTAGAAACCCTGTGCCAGGGGTTTTAAAATATCACGAAGGAGTTGTCATTATTGTCTAAGCTAGATATCCCATAAAGCATCTAGTGAAGTGAGGGGCGGTCAGGCTCCAATACCTAGGCATTAGACAACACTTGCGCACAGACTTGATCTCCCATGCATCTTCAGGTGTATCGAGAGACAATCTAGTCTTAAACTAAATTTTATCCATTAGGAAGCTTTTTGACCTTGTATTATCCATAGTCCATGGGATACATCCCAGACGATCACCCTCTCATACTTTTAGAGAGGGAAATAGTGTGCTTAAGGGTATGTGTGGAATCCTCCTTGGGTAGTGGCCTAAAATTTTAGTCTGAGCATTATTGTTCATCACTACGGCATAACAGAGGGCCTATGGGTATTACATACTCCTTTATTTAGTGTACTCTAGTTTTGCAAAATATAACTTCCACCTATAAATCAACACCATCCTTGTTCTGCTAACCTACATTCACAACCCCAAAAGTGAGCATACAAAGAAGGAATTCCTTATCACAAAAAACAAACTTGCATGCACCAACAATTAGGATAGATTTTGCAAGTGTCTACAATAGCCCGTGGTGAGAACATAATAGTCAGGACAGTGACAGTAACAGTCTGGTCAGTAACAGTGATAGTCAGGTCGACAGTAACAACCCTTTATAACATTTTAGAATTATAGACTTCTAGTGTCAAAAACAATACTATCAGTTGTCAGAGAATCCTTAGGTTCAGTGACAGAAACTGTGTCAGTAATCGCAATACAGGTGATGGGGGGAGAGATAGGATAGTGACAATATGGTCAGGCGTAAACTATAGGTCAGAGACAATTGATCTTGAATGCCAACTTTTGAATTGTAAGTCCAAATCAAAAATCGACAACACCAGTAGATTCGTCAACACAACAGTATAAAAAAAAAGTCTGGGGTGCCCAAATTCTGTGTTGTGGGGTATAGCCCATTGCAACTATTTTTTTGAGCTTATCATTTTGATATACCACACCCAAGAACTTTTTTGGACACCTTACTAAAAATAGTAACTCCTGAAACCCCTCGTCTATTTTTAGTAACTTATTCAAAGAGGGCCCATAATAATGAGCAACACTCGTGGACAAAAGGAGTTAGAACTTGCCACAATATTGCTCGACATGCAAAAATCCCTTGACTACTTGACCACTACAAACCACAGCATCAAAGAAGATATTTGAGAGCTTCAAAAGGATCATGATAGACTAGAATCTGCTTAGAAAAACAACTTACCGATGTGGAGACCCAATTGCAGGGTACTGTCACATCTGAACACCAAGCTAAAAACTCTGAATGCTTTCGAAGAAGGAAAACAAAATTCTGAATAAGGGAAATAGAAGACACTCACTATGATCATGATATGACCTTCAAAATACCTAAATTGGATTTCCCTAAGTTCAACGGGAAGGATGTCGATTCTTTAGACTCCATAATGTCCCTGTATATCATCAGGTTCATATGGCTTCCTTCAACTTAGAATTTGAGGCCTTACATTCGTCCCAATGGCTACGAGCCACTACTCCTAATATATCTTGTAAGGACTTTGAGTCCCAAATACTCACTCAATTTGGCCCTAGTGACTATGAAGACTTTACAGGAGCATTGACACAGTTGAAATAAACAACCACAGTTCACAATTACCAAACATAATTTGAGAAGTTGGAAAATAAAACTAAGGGCTTGAATGAGGGATTTTTTATGATTTGTTTTGTGAGTGGGTTGAAATATGATCTCCAAGTTGAATTTAAGATGTTTAAACCCCAAACCATGATGCAGGCTATTAGTTTATCCCGATTGGCCGAATATAAACTCTCAGCTCAAAGGCAAACACCATGATTTTCTCAAGATCAATCGCCCTCTCCTCCTTAATTCCAAAATAATACTGATAATAAACCTCCTGCTCCTAAATTACTGACTACATATGAAATGGATGTGCATCGCACCCAAAGGCTATGTTATAATTGTGAGAAAAATTTGTGAAGGGGCATAGATGTGCAAATAAGAGATTGTTTTGAATATATTCAGAGGAACCCGATAGCAGTGACCATAGTGATGAGGAGAGTCACACAGCTAAAGTACCAACTCAACAGAAAGAGGAAACCCAAGAACCTCAGGCAGAGATTTCAATCCATGCTCTTGCCAAGATTACCACTCCACAAACCATGAAAGTTGTGGTTTTTTTCAAAGGCCAATGCCTTACTATTCTTATTGATTCGAGCAGTACACACAACTTAATTAATCCTTGAGTTGCTAAGAAGGCCAATTGCTATATACACACATGCAATTCATTTAAAGTTGTGGTGGCAAATGGAGGCGCTTTACCTTGTAAAGATAAATATCATAATGTTAAAATAAATATGGTGGATTATGAACTCAAGCAAGACATGTTTTCCCTCCAATTGGGAGGATGTGACATTGTGTTAGGATCTCAATGGTTGGGCACTATCTCCTAGAACTTTGTAGAACTATGGATGTAGTTTTCACAACATGGACAAACACACATCCTCCATGGTACCAAAATAAGCCCTTCCTAAATTATCAGTTCCAATCGTATGGAGAAGTTGTTGAAAAATTCATCATGCGGGGTGTCATTGCACAAATATTTTTAATTCAACCAAGCACTTCCATAGTGGATCAAATTCCAGAAGATTTGCAACTTGTTCTGACCAAGCACAATGGCATTTTTTAGAACCAACTACCCTACCGCCTAGTTTCTCATATGACCATGCTATTCCCCTTCTACCAAGTAATGCACCATCCAACATCAGACCGTATCGGTATCCTCATGCTCTCAAGTTTGAAATAGAGAATATGGTACAAGAATTGCTCAAATATGGTGTCATTCAACCTAGTTTTAGCCCTTACTCTTCTCCAGTTTTACTAGTTCTCAAGAAATATGGCTCGTGGTGATTGTGTATAGACTACCATGAGCTCAATAAAATTACCATCAAGAATAAATTCCCCATTCCAGTAGTGGATGAATTATTAGATGAATTACATGGAGCTATGTACTTCTCCAAGTTAGACCTTCATTTTGGATACCATCAAATCAGGCTCAAGGATGAGGATATTCTCAAAACTACATTTCGTACTCATGAAGGTCACTATTAGTTCTTGGTAATGCCATTTGGTCTGACAAATGCTTCTTCCACATTTTAGGACCTTATGAACAACATCTTTCACCCTCTCTTATAGAAGTTCATCCTATTTTTTTATGATATCTTGGTTTATAGCCGCTCGTGGGAAGAACACCTTATCCATGTGGATCAAACATTACAGTTGTTGGCATAATATCAAATTTTTGCTAAGCGATCCAAGTGTTCCTTTGGTCTAACTAAAGTGGAGTATCTAGGACACATTGTCTCCAAATATGGCATCAAGGTCGACCCCAAGAAGATTAAAGCAGCTCAGGAGTAGCCAAAACCTTGCACTCTCAAGGGACTTCAAGGATTCTTAGGGCTTACAGGTTACTACCGCAAATTTATTTGTAATTATGGTAAAATAGCAGCCCCCTCACATCCATGTTAAAGGACTCTTTTACTTGGATGGGGCCCACTGACCAAGCCTTCCTCGAATTGAAGCATGTTATGACCACCACACCAATTTTAGCCATGCCAAATTTTTTCAAGCCTTTCATTATTGAAAGTGATGCTTTCAGTCGTGGCATTGGGTAAGTGTTGATGTAGGAAGGGAGACCCTTGGCTTTCACTAGTAAGGCACTCTTTAATCATAACTTGGAAAAATCTATATATGCCAAGGAGATATTGGTAATCATACATGTCGTAAACCATTGGTGACCATATCTCATTGGGCACCATTACTCCATTAACAAAAACCATCAAAATCTCAAATACTTCTTGGAACAACGGGTTGCTACCCCGAAACAACAAAAATGGGTTTCTAAACTCATGGGATATGATTATGATATCACCTATAATAAGGGCAAAGAGAATATTGTGGCTGATGCTCTCTCTCACCAATTTGAGGCCCTTAGTATGTTATGTGTCATTTCCTCACCTGTTCCTTAATGGATAGATTCCTTACGACAATAGGTACTTTAGGATGTAGAATTGCAAGCTTTGGTGCCCTTGCTCTGTGATGATACTAGTTCATACACAGGCTACAATTGGGATAGCCATGACAGGCTATAGGCTACTAGTTCATTTTTGTTCCCTTGGCCATCCTTACACAGTGTCCACCATTGCCCAAATATTTCTCAATTCTATTTTTCTCTTTCATGGTATGCCCACCTCCATTGTGTCCGATCGAGACCCAACCTTCACTAGTCATTTTTGGAAATAATTGTTTAAGTTGCAAGGAACTCAGCTCAAAATGATTTCAGCCTATCATCCGTAAATGGATGGTCAAATTGAGATTGTCAAAAAAAAATTGGAGATCTATCTTCGTTGCTTTGCATCAGATCATCCTAGTCAATGGGTGAAGTGGCTTCCTTTGGCTGAATGGTGGTACAACACTTCAAATCATACAACAACCAAACTCACCCCTTTTGAGGCATTTTATGGGCACCCTCCACTCATGTTTTCTTCATACATCCCAAGAAGCTCCAAGGTCCAGGTAGTCGACACTACTCTCAGCAAACATATCGATGTTCTTTGCTAGCTGAAACAGAATTTGGACATGGCTCAAAATTGGATGTGACAACAGGTTGAATAGCATCGTTATGAGTGTAGCTTTGATGTGGGTGATATGGTCTTCCTTCACTTGCAACCGTACAAACAATCATCTCTACAACTCCATAAGTTCCAGAAACTTGCTATAAAATATGATGGACCCTACCAAGTTCTATAATGGATTGGTTCCACTGCTTACAAATTGGCTCTTTCACCCACCTCCAAGCTCCATCCTATTTTCTATGTTTCCTCTCTCAAAAAATTTGTGGGCACACAGGTACAAGTTCAATCAGCATTACCAAAATTGGATGAAGAAGGGTCCATATTACTCGAACCTGAATAATTGTTGGATCGTCAAACCCACACTCTCCGCAACCGTACTATCATAAAAGTTCTTTTTCAATGGAATAGGCTCCAACCAAAATATGCTACATGGGAGTCTCTCCATCAGCTCCAACACCAGTTCCCTCATTTTTAGCTTTGAGTACAAATATTTTCTAAGGGGAAGGACATGTTAGGATCTTATCCTAATACCATTTTGTAATTCTCATTTACTTTTGTATTGACCCACTCCCAACATGGGGGATCCCATTATAATATTTTTTTGTAATACTTTGTAATGTATGTGGCAAGTAAGGTGCCTAGCCAAGTGGCGCCATCTCATGTAATTGTTTTTATCAAGATTGTAACCAATGTTACGTAGGATATTCTAGCTTGAGTGGCATTTTGCATGTAAGCCAACTCTTGAGCGTTTAGGTAGGTTTGCATGAAGTTTTTCTTTAAAATATATGAAGCCATGTACGAATTTATCTTTTTGCAAGCTAATGAAATATTGGAGGTTGCCCCCTCGAAGAGGCCTACAATTCTATGTTATTGTGATATTGTTCCATTTCTACATAGTGTTATTGAGTTATTGATGTATTTGAGTTATTTTTCAATATTTTGTGTGAGTGTGATTTATTTTAATAGTGATATCCTAACACATCGCATGTAACCATTATCAAGATTGTAACTGATGTTTGGTAGAATATTCTAGCTCAAGTAATATTTTACATGTAAGCCAACTCTTGAGCCTTTAGGTAGTATTGCATGTAGCTTTCTCCTTAAAAGGCATAAATCCATGTACAAAGGTATATTTTGCAAGTTAATGAAATATTGAAGGATGTTGCCCCTCGAAAAGGCCTACGATTCTGAGTTATTTGTGAGATTGTTTCAATTATGGAAATTACTTTTTGCATAGTGTTATTATGTTATTGCATGTATTTCAGTTATCTTTCTGTATTTTGTGTGTGTGAGATTTATTTCAATGGTAGGTTCCTTACAAGTGGTATAAGAGTGCTTTCCAAGATCGATTTTTGTTGTGACTGCGATAATTCTTACTCAACCATTTTTGCTTGTTAGGTATAAATTTCTTGTGTTTTTCATTATGCTTTTCCTTATTCAAAAAGCCAAAAAAATCTGCAAAAAAAAAAAAATACAATCTATTTTTTTTCTATAGTTGAGTAGGCTAGAAACCCTATGTCGAGGGGTTTAAAATATTGTGAAGGAGTTGTCATTACTAGCTAAGCTAGATATCCCATAAAGCGTCTAGTGAAGTTAAGGGTGATCAGGCTCCAATACCCAGGTCTCAAACAACACTCGTGCACGAAATCGACCTCCCACACATCTTCGGGTGTATCAGGAGAACATTCTAAGTTGAACAAAATGTTATCCAGTAGGAAGCTTTTCAGCCTTGTATCATCCATAGTCCATGAGACACAGCATCCCAGATGATTACCCTCTCGTACTGTCAGAGAGACAGATAGTGTGCTCAAGGGTATGTGTGGAATCCTCCCTGGATAGTGGTCTAAAATATTGGTTTGACCACTATTGTTCATCCCTACGGTATAACAAAGGGCCTATGGGTGTTACATACTCCTATACCTAGCGTACCTTGGTTCTTTTAAACACTTCAACTTGCAAAAATGCACATCTCCCTATTCTACTGAACCTGCATTCATAATCCCAAAAAGTGAGCATACAAAGGACTTCCCTATATTAGAAGAACGCACTTTGCATGCACCAAAAGTTAAGACAGAGTTTTCAAGTGTCTCTAATAGTATATAATATTCTATTACCATTTGTATTAGTGGCAATAACATTCAGGTCAGTGACAGTACCAGTCAAGTCAGTGACAATAACAGTCAGGTTAGTGATAGTAACATTCGGGTTAGCAACAATAATAGTAACAGTTGATTGTAATAGTAATAAAATATAGGTGTTCAAGATTAGAAACAAAACCGTTAGTGTCAGTAACTATAGTATAGGTGACAGGATAGTGACAAGGTGGTCAATTGATAGAATGCACAAATCAAAGACAGTTGATCCCATACCCAACTTTTAAACTATAGATCCAAATGAAAAATTGACTGCACCAGTAGACTTACCAAAAAAATATTTTTCTACTTTTTGATTCTGCATTCAAAAAATCAAAAATCATGCAAATCAGAGCTATAATGAAGTTGTAGTGGTTTTATCTTTACTCTATTTTGAGTAATTTTTAAACCAAAAATTGGGAAAAATAGAACTAAAAAAGTCATAAAAAGCCCTAGACATCCCAAAAAATTCTTAAATTTATTTTGTTATCTTAGTTAGCCCCTTTCTACACCTCTCACATAATTTTTGAGTCTTAACTCCCTTTTTTCTCAAAATTCCTCAAAACAGTCATTTTCCACTAGCCCTTTTTGGCCAAATATTCCACAAATACAAAATTTGAGTCTAGGGTGCCCAAAAATCCATGTTGTGGGATATAGCTCATTGTGACCATATTTTCGAGTTGATCATCTTGATATATAACACCCAAGCACTTTTTTTGACTCCTTAATAAAAATAGTAACTCCTCCACCCACGCCTTCCTCCTACATTCTAGGTAGATCCAAGGTCCATGCAGTTGACACTACTTTTAGTCAGCGTGTTGATGTCCTCTATCAACTCAAGATGAATTTGGATACAGCATAGAACCGAATGTTCCAAAAATATGACAAATATCATTCTGAGCATAGTTTTTATGTGGGTAATATGTTTTCCTTCGCTTGCAACCTTACAAACAGTTGTCCCTCCGGCTTCGCAGATGCAAGAAACTTGTAAAATACTATGGGCTCTACCAGGTGTTATAGTGAATTGATGCCACAGCCTAAAAATTTTCCCTTCCACCTACATCCAAGCTCCATCCTATTTTTCATGTTTCCTCTATCAAAAAGGTTGTGGGCACTCAGTTACAGGTTCAATTTGCACTCCCAGAGTTAGATGAAGAAGGTTTTATTTTGTTTGAACCTGAATAGTTGTTGGATAATCGAACTCGCACTCTCTGCAACCGCACCATTATTGAAGTTCTTGTTCAGTGGCATGGAATTCAGCCAAAATATGCTACATGGAAGTCTCTCCATCAGCTCCAGCACCAGTTTCCTCACCTTCAGCTTTGAGTACAAAGCTTTTTGAAGGGGAAGGACATGTTAGGATCTCATCCTAACATTATTTTATAATTCTTATTATTATATAATGACCCACTTCCAACTTGGGGGGATTCTATTATAGTGTTATTTTGTAATGCCTTATAATGTATGTGGCAAGTAAGGCACCTAGCCAAGTGGTGCCATCGCATGTAATCGTTATCAAGAATGTAACCGATGTTTGATAGAAGATTCTATCTAGAGTGGCATTTTGCATGTAAGCCAACTCTTAAGCCTTTAAGTAGGATTGCATGTAGCTTTCTCTTTAAAATGCATGAATCCATGTACAAAGGTATCTTTTTGCAAGTTAATGAAATATTTAAGGAGGTTGCCCCCTTGAAGAGGCCTGTGATTTTGAGTTATTTGTGATATTGTTTCAATTTTGCAATTACTTTCTGCGTAGTGTTATTCTATTATTGCATGTATTTTAGTTATATTTTCATATTTTGTGTGTGTGATCTTTATTTCAATAGTAGGTTCCTTACAAATTTTGAATTGTAATTCATGACAGTGATTTTCATCCTAACATGAGTTGAAAACTTCTAAATTTATAATTTTATTATTTGGTGGTACAATTTTTTATACCCCACTAGTTTTAGGGGTTTATTCCATATTTTGGATACATTTATGTGGTTAGACTTATTATAGGCAGCCTAAATTTTATTTTTAGAGAAAATGTCATCCTAACTGGTAAGAACACATAATATGTCTACCACTACACTTGTCTAAAATATGATCAATCTAGCCAATGTAACACATAATATGTCTACCACTACACTTGTCTAAAATATTATCAAGCTTTGTGGTGGCTAGCTTGACCAACAAATCTAATGATATCTTAGTGTCTTACCCCCAAGATACCTAACATGCAAAATATAATGTCAAAGTGTATAATGGTTCTCATGATCTTGAGATCCTTGTCAATTGGATCTTGGACATGGAGATGTGTTTTAAGTATAATAATATCGCAAAGGAGGACAAGCTTTCATTTTCCAAATTGAATCTCAATTGCATAGAAAAAATCATAGACCATCAACAATCTAAGAATTCCATTAAAACATGGGATGATCTTATTACAACTCTTAAGGTCATGTTCTTTCCTTCTCATTACTTGGAGGGTTTGGACATAAAATGGATCCATTTACAACAAGGGCCTACTATGCTTGTGCAAGACTATATTTATCAGTTTAATCATTTATGAATCATGTTATACATGGCAGATGATGCAACGACTCTTATCCTAAAGTTCAAGAGTAGCTTGGAGGAACACCTATATTAGGATATAAAACATGTGACCATCAACACTTTTGATGTGACATTCAACCAAGCATAATTGATAGAAGAATTTTTTTGCCAAGTCCTATGTCCTTTTCCATCTGCCACTCTCATATCATCATTTTCAAGATCTACACAACCTTTGACAATAAGTAGATAGTCATTTTCTTTTCCAGTAAGGTAATTTTCTTCCTCTTTAGTGAGGTCATATTTCTCTTCACCAAGAAGCCAATTTTTCTCTTGTATGGAAAATCAATCTTCATTTTTTAATTCCTCTCCTTATTTTCTACCTCTCATTCTTATTCTTTTGATGCTAGGAAATCTAGTTAGTTTTGTAATCATTGTAACAAGCCAAAGCATGTAAGGTTTGAGTGTTTCAACTTGAAGAAGAAGACCTTGATCATATCATCTAATAATGAGAAAACAAGTAATGTTACCATCAAGACTCAAATTAAATATAGGACATTGAAATAAATTATTTGTCACTCATACCCACCTCACACATGACTTCTTAGTGGATTATATCATTGATAATGGCTCATAGAAGAACTTAATTGTGAGATCCATGATTAACAAATTTATATTTGTTGGTGGACCCTCATCCTCATCCATATTCTCTTAGATGGAAGAACCTTGGTTCATCCACACCAATCAAACACACATGCACTATATTTTTTGCTTTTATCCTAAGTATATCTATAAGGAATCCTATGATATGACTAATCTAGATTGCTCTCGATTATTGCTTGGCAAACCCTGACAATAATATAGGAAATCCCATTATGATACATACAATAACATCTACACATTGCAAAAAGATGATAGAATGCACCAAATAAATAGCACTGCAAAAATAACAAATTGTGTACTCGCTAGTAAGCAAGCATGCAAAACAATCAATCAAGCCATAACACTAGCATTAATTTTTGTTATGCCACAACATAATCCAAAGCATTCAACTATCACATGCTCCACATAGCATACAAATTTTTGATAAATTTTAGAATCTTATTCTAAAGTATTTCAAGAGCCCAAAACACTTCCACCAAATCAAGCAATCAATCACTCAATTAACCTAGCACTTGGTGCCTAATACCCCATTGTACCAAATGTCAATGGTATATAACCAAACATAAATATCATCCTCCCCAAGATTAATGGATTTTTTAGCATTATAAGTCTTACCTATTCCCCTCTCTTTTGTGAGCATTAGAGTCCAATGCTTCTATTTTTTAGAGGGATGATGAGAAATAATGAATACCAGTTTATTTATTTGTCAATTTATTTGTTTGACAATTTATTTGTTTGCCAATTTGTTTACTCATTTGTTTTCTATTTTTGTTTGTAGTGGTTTGTTGTAGTTGTGCAAACCACATGCCCCTATTGTATCAGTTTTGTTGTCCCTAAACTAGGATATTTAAGCCTTTATAAATGCCTTATCAATGATGGAAATATGACAAGATTATTTCCATATTAGGCATGATAACTAGTATAATTCGTATAAAATTGTAGTTTTGAAACTAGTTTTCAATAAAAGAAGATATTTTTTTATCATAATTTGTTGCTCTTATTGGTGTGAGCCTAGAGGAAGTGTAAGCCAAGAGGGGGTGTGATCCAAGATTCTATCATGGCAAAAGAGTGACAAGTTCATCTGGTGTGCATAAATGCTTCAAACCCTTACCATGAATGCATGGAACATTATTTCTAAAACATTGTTTAAGCAAAGGAAATCTAGGAAAAAAAGAGACAAGGGCTATTACAAGCCAAGAGGAAGTGCAAACCGGGAGTGAGTGTGAGGCAAGAGAGAGTGCAAGCTAGGAGCGAGTGCAAGCTAAGAGGGAGTGTGAGCCAAGAGGGAGTGTAAGCCAAGAGTGAGCCCCATTAGCTAGTATGGAAGGAAAGTCATATTTGAAAGCCCTAGTGGAAATTCAGGATGCCCTAATTAAAAGTATGGAGGCCCAAGTTAGAAATAAGTAGATGAGTGAATAAATGGTGATTTCGATCTTGGTAGCATATGTTGCACAAAAAGTGAGTATCAAGGATGATATGATTAAGCATGATATAATGGTTCTTAAAAGTAGAGGGTTAATATGTAATTTTTACATAGCTCATGGTCAAGGTTTTTGGAGATTCAAAATTGGATCAAGTGGAAGTGGAGATTAAATTCAAATTACTCTATGAATTTTCTTCCTAAAGGTTTTTTCCTCATCATATTTTCTAGTTCAGAAATTAGGGATAAAATAATGGCTAGTGGCCCATGGTTTAAGGGAAGAGACACACTTTATTTGAGACCATAGAAGCCACATAGCTTATTAAAAAAAAAATTACTCTTATTGATTCACATATAACTTATTAATTAGAATTTTTCTTTTTTTTGTAAGTATACAAGACATTGATGCTAGGAGACGTTTGAGTAGAAAGATAACAATTGTGATTATTCCAAGGGGAGCCAAGGATAAATTGATTTGGGAGTTGAATAGATTAAGAGAATACACAAAAAGAAGTGGATATAATGTACAACACCAAAAAAATAATAATATCACTAGAATATGGAGAGATATTTGGGATAGCCCAAGCATTCCTAAATTCAAAATGTTTGTTTGGCTAGTAGGTCATAGAAGAATTTTATCCTGGGATAACCTTATGAAAAGGGGTTTTCATGGTCCCTCTCAATGTATTTTTTGTAAAAAGGAGGAGGAGAGTATAGATCATATCTCGGGACATTGCTTAATAGTTTGGAATCTATGGCAATGGATCCTTAATATGTTTGGTAAATGCATGGTGATGAATAGCATAATTGAATATTGGTTAAAGAAATGATAGAGCACTTCTAAAAGTGAGGCTTTACATACAATATGGGATATATCAAAAGATATAATACTTTGGATTGTATGGCTAGAAAGGAATAGAAGAATATTTAAAAGAAAGGAAAGTAGTTTAGAGGTAATGAAAAGAAATATATGTTTAGCCATAGAGGAGTCTAAACCAAACCTATCAACTCACTTAGTCCCTAATTTGGAAACAGAGAGCCTTGATAGATGGAGTCAAGTCACTAAATGGAATTATGATGTTGGGTGCAAGAAAATTAAAAAGAAGGCAAAGAATATTAAGTGGAAACCACTAGATTTAGAGTGTGTTAAATTGAAATTTTATGGATCTCCTAAAGGAAATCTAGGACCAACAAGAGGATGAATAATTAGAAATAATAGAGGAGAGATTTTGTCTCATTACACTTTCAATAGTGTATTCAAGACAAATAATGAAGTTGAAGCTTTGGGCGATTTTAGAAGGGTTAATATATGCAAACAAATGAAATGGAATAGAGTATGGATGGAAGGTGATTCTCTCATAGTAATAAATGCAATTTTAAGGAAAGCAAAGGCTCCATGGAACATACAAGAGATAATTGTGGAAATTCAAGATCTTGCTAAAGAGTTTGAAGAAATCAGGTTTACACATACATTAAGGGAAGGTAACAAATGTACATATAGGCTAGCCAATATAGGGGTTTTGATTGAGTATCATGAAGTTAATTTCTCCTTTCCATGGTTAGAGGAAGTAGTATGTTTAGCTAAAGCTGACAAGAAAATGTTGATTGTTTGGATCAATAAATGGTTAAGTTTTACTTTAATTTTTTCATTGGTAATATTTACTTTATTTTGTAATAGTAATGTGTTTTTTTTTTTAAGTGAAAAATCCCTTGCGGGGTCGCCTTGGTTTAAGAGACCATGAACAGGGGGTTCTACACCGTCAAAGTCACCCGGGGGTCGCACCCAGCTCTGCCCGCACCAACATTATCAATTGGATTTTGGGTACCCAATTCAACTTTTTGGTAGGGTGGAGATTCAAACTTAGGACCTCCCTTGGAGGATTTACCTCTCCTCTCCAACTCACCTACAACACCTGGGTTTAATAGTAATGTGTTTTCATATAGACTATTTATTATAATTTGTGTGGTTGCACTTGTGTTTCAGGAAAGAAACTAGCAATCCAAATTTGGTAAAGTGAACTATGATAATTCAATGTTTTGGAAATATTACTCTACTAAGATGCAAGGCATATATAGTAGAGGTGAAGTTTTGGTATTTTGAATAGAAGGATGCTAAATTCTGGAATATTTGTATTCATACATAAAATTGAAAAGATCCAGAAAATAAAAATCTAGAATTCAATTTTTTTATGTAAAATGATGTAGGTTTCTATCTATAGCATCTTAATTGAGATGAGAAGTGTATCTATTTGTAAACTCTCAAACTCTAAAGAAGAGAGTTGTAATTTTCCAAGGGTGGGGGACCCAAGTACAACTCATTATCCAACAAAAAAAAGTTAGAATTTTCAGTGTATGTTTTCATCTTATTGTAATACATCATAACGGCCTATAATTATGTAGTTACATATTTTGACTTAAAATACAAACTGTAAAACTAAAATAAGAAATAACATATATATATATTTAAAATGTGAAATAACACAATGTATGCTTATATATTTCAAAATACCAATATAGACAATGTTTTGTTATGATACCTAGTTTAAAAAGAAACTTCTCTCAATTTTCATCCAATTCAAAATATATATATTCTTATCATTGGAATTCTTCCTTCACCTTACACTAATACAATGGCATGTTAATAAATTTCTATATAGACCATCATCGATATTGAGATATGGATTTGACATAATCTTGTTCAATGCTTATAATTTACATCATGAAGTTATTAGTCTACTATAATATGAAAAATATACTACCAAGATAATGATGTACATAGTATGGTTGTGTTGAACTAGGGAATTACCTTGACTTCTAATTAAATGTCTGCACCCAAATTCTAATTTCAAACAAGTTGGAAGGAAGTGTCAATGGCCACTCCCAACCTTTGAATTTTACCTCCTTGTGATTTCCCAAGTGATTCGTTCCAATTAGCAAGTGAATCACTCACTTTTGTAAGGGAATCACTAGTTATTCTTGATTAGTTTGCTCCTTGGAGCCAATCGGGCCACTTTGTTACCAAATAACTCCTTGGAACCAATTGATGCCTTTTGTAAGTGAATCAACATTTATGCTATACTTAGGCAAATTTTGGAGGTTTTGTGAGGCATTTGCCCTTTTATTCCTTGTTTCATGTTTTTTCAAAATTATAAATCTCAATGTAGTGTCAAGGTACTATATTTCTAATGACTTCATGGGATGCCAAGCTTTATTGGTATGAGATCACAAATATTACCTTTATCCTTGGGCATGGAGTCTATAAAATTGGGACCTACATTGTTAAATGGTCAAAATTTTGGTTCTCCTTATCTAATATTTTGAGGTAGCAATCCCAAAAAATATTGTCATTCTTAATTGCTTGGCAAATGCACTGACATGAGGTCCTCCACTTTCTGTATTAGATCTTCAAATGGATTTTTATCAGTTCTTCATGTTTCCTAGTTAGCACTTATAGCTTGACGTCTATGATCAACTTTATGTAGATCTCAACTACGTATTTTGTGTTAGTCTAGTCATTTTCTTATTCAAACATAGGATTAATAATATTGTCATCAAGGATCTTCATTTGTGGATCAAATATGATAGGCAATCCAGTAACAACTAACCCCTAATTTTACTTGATCATTTACAGTGGTTGGTCTTATAGGGATGTTTACTTATCTTTATAGGCTTGGATATTTCATTGAACATCTAATATTTTCCTAAATTTCTTTACTAGATCCTTTCAGTCCATCACAAGTTCTTGTGCCTATGATGTTGTCATGGAGCAAAAAATATTAAGGACTTCTTGGTATTCATCCCTTGTAGATTTTTGCTCTTCTACTTGCTTAATTATTTCTATTGCCTTTTTCGGTCTTTGTACTATGGAGGAAGCAAATTGAAAGTATCCATAAGCATTATTTACTTCTCTATTGATCTTGTTCTAGAGGTAGTTGACCCATTGAATGTCATGTATCATTTTGAGGTCTATAATTGTCACCACGTGTCTTGTAACTATTAACACCATGATATTTTTATCTTTTGCTTTCAATACCTCTTAGAGTTGTTCTATCTAACTCTGCCCTTGCATGAGTTATTGAAAATTTACAATCCTTTATCTACTTCTTTAGTTGATATTTCTTTGAAATATCTCCTCTTAGAGTCTCATTCTCTTACTAAAGTTGATCTTGTTCCTTTATATACACTACTACTTCAAGCTCCTTATTTTTCCATTATATTTCTTCATCCTTAATCATCAGGAAACCAAACTTCATGGTTGTGTCAAGTGTGAGCTAATTACCAAGTTAGAACATTTGGCATGGGTCCATCCTATTTAGGTCTAGCTCAAATACCTTGGTAGTCAAGGAAACATCAATTATCATCACTTTGAAGGGGTTAAATTGTATAGCCTTGGCTATATAGATTTTATCCCCCTTCTTTATAACTATGACTACATCAAGATTGATGCCTTGGAGTTCATTTCCTTGAGCCACTTATATTCCTTCTTCCATTTATTTTCTTCAACAATAATAACATCAAATACCTCTACGATGTTTTTCTCCTCAGTATCACATACTATTTTGAACATGAAGGGCATGCATGTCCTAGTATTTGTGCTAGTTTGAGGGGGTGCTCATATAGACTCAACCCTTGAGCTAGAGGTGTAGGAATTATCGCTCACAGGAAGAGTTGTCTAGCCTAAGATAGTGGGCAAGGTGGACATGTGGAAGTGGAAGTGGAATAAATGAAGCGATTTGTATGGTGATGGAGGATAATGAAGTGGAAAATATGGGGATGGGCAATAATTCTAGTTGTGCTAGTGTGTCAACAAGTAGTCACATCATTGGTGGTGACATAATATGGGAGCATGGGTTGTGTAGTGGACACTTGGATGGTAGGTGATGGAAATGAAGTTAGAGGTATGGTCCCCATTATGACAAAGGCTATTGGAGGTAATGTGCCTTTTGAAGAACTGTGGGATGCAATGGTGGAGAATGAGAGAAGTGCAGTAGGGAGAGAAGAAGAAACAAGAATAGAAGAATGGATAGAGAAATAATGGGGACGATGGATGGTGGAAGGGAAGTGAAGGTGGTTATAGCAGAGGTAAATATGCTAGTCATTCCCAACTTGAGAGGGGAGCCTCCTTGAGATTTTTCCCTCTCCTCAAGCTAGGTTATCTATTGTTGTTCCTTTGTCATCGTAATATTGCCAAAAACCAACCTATGCTTCTCAAAAACCTTTTTCACTTCGATTGAAGTTTGTGTTATTGTCAAACTAATAATTTCCAATATCATTGAAGCGATAGAGAGGTTAATATTGGGTCTATTATCTTCTTTATCCTTTGAGTAGGTTTAGGGGTTGATCACTCACTCACTAGTGATTTTGACCATTTTCTTGATTTTGGAATGTCTTATGTCCTAAATGGTAGATTACTCATTATCAAAAGAGTTATCCCTAGTAGGCCTTGTTTGTGTGCACATTTCATATCTCATCCTCTGCCATGATAGGATCTCTCATTAGGTATACCCCAATTTCCTTAGTACCCCTAACTTTGAATGGTTTATTTTGATATCAGGGTTAGAGGTTAAGGAACCAATGTTTCTTTTGGTATATGATGAGCCAGACAAAATATGATGTGTAGTTGAAATTCCTTTATTTCCTAAAGGATTTTAGTTAACTATCCATATGATCTACAATGTACCAGGTATAATCAATCATTTGTGAGTGCTAAGGATAGATCTATACAACATGAAGTAGTGCAATATTCTTTTCATAGAGATATAGGTCACTCCTTTCTCCCAAGAGTGTGGCTATCCTTGACAAGATCATCTATACATCCTCCTTGAAGATCTCTAATTTTAACATAATTCTAAACTTAGTTGGTAGGATTAACTTCTTCAGGTATAGGATTAAGAAATCCTACTAGTGAGTGCTTGTGCATTGAAAATATAAGTCCTTTTGTATCTTTGGGTTATAAGACACCCATATAGTCAAGTCATATGTTGCCTTGAGCATCTTCTTTATATCTCCCTCCCTATTGTAAAAGGGTTCTCTCCAATGAGAGAGTTTGAAACTCCTCAAAGGATCGTATCTTTCAACACATGCCTCCACAATTTTAAGGCATTTTCATACTTGTGACACTAATTTTATTATCCTCCACAATACCCATATGAAATGTATACTCCATGAATCAATTTGAGACACCAAATTAAACCTCCTTAGAGATTCCTTCCTCACCTACTTGATAGGATGTATGTAATTCTCCTCTTCAACCCTTTGATATGGATCATTAAATAACTCCTAATGTATCTTATGGAAAATGGAACCTTTTCTCTTTCTCTTACTCCTCTTATTCTCTAGATTACTTTTTGATTGATTTCCCTCCTCTAGAAGTACGAGATGAATAAAATGGAGGTAGTGGTGAAATTGTGAGAAAAAAGATGAAAAATTGCTAAGTTCTAGCCAATGGAGTGATTCGATCACTTTTTAGGGCTCTTAAAATATTTTAATGGATGGAGCAATTCACTCATAATAGCAAGTTGTTCTCTTGCTAAAGCGAGTGATTCGGTCACTTTTTAGGGCTCTTAAAATATTTTAATGGATGGATCAATTCACTCATATTAGCAAGCTATTCACTTACTAAAGTGAGTGAATAACTCAGTTTGAAACCCATTGGGAGGTTTTGAAATAATGTAAGTGATTCACTTATAGACTTAAGAAATTATCTCATGAAGGAAAGGAAATGGTTTTTTATCAAAAACAATAGCTTCATAAGAGGGTTGATTCATTTATGGATTCTAGCAGTCCACTTGAGAGAAAAGGACCGCCACTTTGTTGAAGTGTTTTTCATTGAGATTGACTAAATAAGAAACCTCAATGATACTCCACCCGATCGACCCAACTGGTCCAAGCTATTCACTCAGTTAGTTGTGGATCGCTTCATGTGTGTAAATAAGAGGACAATGATCAATTCTTGGTGAATATGGGATGCTTATGATGTGGGAATGAATTCCAAATAAATTTTTATTAATTTACAAGGTATTTATAGGAATATTACAAAATATCCAATTTGCCAATATTTTAAAGCAAATTAAGCTAATAAAATCAAGCTTATGCTAAAACAATAAAACACATATGCCTATCTTTATCATTCGTCCCCACCATAGAAGCATTGGATTCTAATGCTTTTACAAGAAAGTGGGAGAGAAAATGTGCAAGTGCCCAAAATACAATCCTCGAATTTGATGAAGAAGATAGAGACCCTTTGGAAGGCTATGCTCGATAATGGAGAGCATACAATCATCTCAAAGGCTCTGCTTGATCACAAAGAGCATACAATCACCCCAATGGAATCACTACAACTCCTACGAAGGGAGTGCCAAAAGCAAACAATGCTCAAAAGGGCCTTGTAGGAATTTTCTTCAATCTTCTTCGGAAAAATATTGTCTGCTTCTCAAAACTTCAGAAAAATATTGTTTGCTTCTCAAAACCATAGTAGATTCATTGTGAGAAATATTTGCAACATAGAGAAAAAAAAGCACAAATCCTTGCGATCCAATACAAGGCATAGAATGGAGTGTTGGATACCACCGAGCTTGCACTCCATATTACAAATCCACAAATATTTATAAAGAAAGAGTCAAAAGACAATTAAATCGTCAAAAATCCACAATGACAAGTGGATTAAAAATACTTAAAAAACATACAATACATTATTATGCACTTAATACAAAGTTTAGTAGATTAATTAATTAATTATTTTAATACAATTAATTAATTTAAATGGTGCTCCATAATCAAATTAATTAATTAGATTTTTAATTAATTAATTTAATTTGATGGAAATTGATTAAGTTTATTAACCAATTTAAAAGTAAACCTGCCAACAATTTTTTTAATCTATTGGAAAGAAAATACCGATACAGGCGGTCAAATGGTGCTTCTTCACACCATTGCAAGATCACACCATTGCAAGTGTAATCTGGTGTCCAACAAAAATTATGAATCTGGTGGAAAATGCAGGCAAGTCTGGTTGTGGGCACGAATGTCTTTCCACAAATACAAATGATAAAAAATGTGGTTGCACAAAGCCAACAAATAGTACTTCAACTCTGAAAGCAAATTGATCTTTCAACAACAAAAATGAGCACCAAAGTTCCATGAGTTTTTCCCACCTCAGAAGATGCAAGGCTGAATTTGCAGCACCAATGTTGATCAAGAAAATTATGCTGAATCCATGCGGAAATAATGGAAATCATTGAAGCATGAACGTTTTGCTTGCCATCCATAGTGAACCTCATTGGTTGCTACAACACCAACTGGTACATACGAACCTCCAGTGGACAGATCCGCTTGTCAAAAAATGTGAATTCAATTGTAGCCAAAAAAAAATTTTCAACGCACCAATCTACGTGGTTGAAAATGCTACAAAGCCAAAAACTCTAGCAATGGCAAAAAGAAAAATGTGCTCTGGCGAATCCTCTAGAGAAAATAGTGATCTGCATTTGCAACGCCAAGGTTTGCAAAAGCTTCACTTGGGGCATCATGAATCATGCCACCACCAAGTTTTACCAGATAAATCTATCACCTTGGCTGCCTATGGTAGGTATACTCTCCTTCGTCTCAAACTAATCAGTTGGGTGAATCGTTGCATATAGTGCCCAATCTCCACCAAATAAATTTTCTCCATTACGAAGCACAACGTGCGGTAGATCTCCAAGGAACTCAAGAATTCAAAATTCCAGCATACAATCAACACAATGGGGATCAAAAATAAATGGATTGAATCTAACGGAGAACTTACAACAGAAAGCAATGAAGCTACAATGAATTCAAGCAAGAGAGGAGTTGCAAAGACAGAGGAAATTAAATTTTACTGAAGGAGAGTGGAATTTCCATTATTTCCTACACTGATACCATGAATACCACTAATGTGGAATGAATCCTAGATAAAATAATTAAATTTACAGCATTTATATGTCAATATTATAAAAAATCCAATCTGCCCAATATTATAAAAAATCCAATCTGCCCAACATTTTAAAACAACTAAAGCTAATTAAATTAAGGTTAAAAAAAGAAAACACTTATGCCTATCCTTATCAACTTAGCACAATGGACATGAAAGAAATGAGGGCCCCTTAAGCCCCACGCGTAGCTCACGCTTGCTCGAGCCTTGGCATGGGCCTATTAGGCATAACAGTTGATCTATTAAGGGTCAATTTTCCCTCACTATTAGTTGAGGTGGGGCAAGACTAAGGCATGAGCAGTCCACTCACATTCAGGAGTTTTTCACTCATGTTAGCTAATGATTCGCTCACTTTTAGCTCCAATTTTTTTAACATCAAGGTGAAACAATGGACCCGGTTCATGATATAGGGAGGAAAGAGAGAAAAATAAGAGGTATAGAAAGGAAAGCAATATAATGTTGTAAAAGAAGAGGAATGATTAGAGCGGGAGTTTGCAAAATAAAAATGAAAATAAAATGTACATACATATTTACATTTTTTTTTTTTACCAAAATTTCTAGATCAAATAAAGGTGTTGTTTATTTATAGAAATATATAACCTTATTTTTTCCATGGTAGTGAGTTTGTAGGTATTTAGGGACACGATCTTTAGAAGTTAATAAGGTCTTTGGTGTTCCCTTAGTTTTGTGAGGTCCACATTCCATTTGAATATAAGGTCTCCTTCTTTATAGTTAATATTTGTAGTTTGCTTTTTAAATCATCTTTTGAGAGCCTCTTAATGTTGCACTATTCTTTTGAAAGTCTTTTCTTTTTATTTATCGAGGATAAATAGTGCATTTGGTCTTACTTACATGGTCTCAATGTTAGTGTCTTCTAATTCAAATTTCTCTAACATTTTGAGAGAATGGAGCTCTAAGCTGATTGGTAGCACCACCATGCTACCATGGACTGACTTGTAGGATGATGATCCAGTGGATGCTTTTGGTATCACTCAATTTTTTTATAATGCTTTATGTAGCTTGGTGTGCCAATCCAATTATTATTCAATAGTAGTTCTCTTTAGTATCCTCATGATATTCTTGTTAATCGATTCGACCAAACAGTTACTCTAGAGATAGTAATTGGAAGATGTCTTAAGCAAGAACCCATATTTCGAGATAAACTTAATCACCTTGGCAACTTTAAAGTAGGTAGAATTATTTGTGACTGTGGAAATCAAGCCCCAAATCTAGTGATGACATATTTTTATAATTTGGATCAATGTTTCCCCATTGGCTTCATTGGCTAGGACCATTTAACCCATTTAGTTAAATAATATATAGTGGGAAGGATCCATCCATACCCTACACTTGATAGTAGATTGATTTTACCTATGAGATCTAGGCCTCACTATTGGAATGGTTTAGTTACGATGATGGGATTTAGAGGTATTGGCGCTCTTCTCTTCTTTCCTCTAAACATATGATAGGATCTATAATTCTTTACCCATTCATAGCAATCAACAAAGATGATAGACCAACAATATCCATCTCTTCGAATTTTATGAGGTATAATGGGCACATAATATTACCCTCCTTCATCATGACATTGTTTTATTAGGGCCTCTATGCTTTCTTCTTTGATACAATGTAGTAATATATTATCATATCTGTCACAACCCAAAATTTTCACACACATTTTTTTTTAACAATACACAGAGACATGAACAATTTGTTGGTAACCCAATATATTGTTAGTTTTGGCATACACATAAATGCACTTCAAGAGTTGTCACCACTGCAGCTGGTGTCTTAAGTGCTCGAAATTGTCTGTCCTACAGGTCGCCTTATTGGATTCGGCTCATCACTCGAGACTCTTAGGAATCCGATGAAGGGTTATCCATTCAAGGCCCATATCACCTGAATGGGGTACGCTATGCCCCTTGTCCAAGGTTGTAAGGTTCACAACCTTTTTAAGAGACCTCAACTCAATGCCTTAGAACCAGCGTTTGTATGCCGGTGCTAGCCATTGACCATCTACTAAGGTTTGGCTAGAGTCCGCCTTCACAAGGCTGAGGGACTAGATATCCATATCCTTCCTCGGGCTGATGGTAATGCTGCCCATAACCATCTGTCGTTGGATCTTCCAACAACATGAGTAGCTCTCTAGTCATGCTTTATGTTGGCACCTCCCCAACCCGAGTGGAATGATGGATATCACCACCACTAACTGGTTGTTCACCTAGGGTGATGTACCATACCGTCACCCGTTACACTCAACGACTTTGGACCTCTGTCATTAAATTACCGGTTTACAGTGACACAGCCTCACATAAGTCACCTCGTGACTTAGTGCATAAGAGGAGAAATTCTCAACTTGACTTTTCCTTTTTGAGCAAATGTTCCAACTCCAGATAGTAATTTAGGTTCATGGTCATTCTAGGGTTTAAGTTTATTAACAAATTATCCTCTTTTAAAACCCTTAGATTAATAAGAGATAAATAATCACAGTATCTCAACTCATAATTAAATCTCAATATAAAAGAACTTCATTCCAGAAATCCATACTAAATAATAATAAAATCAATATGACCAAGCCCATAAAACTTCTATAATCATCAATAAAATATTGAACAATAATAACACATAATGGTAATAATACTCATTTGAACAGACTTATAAAAACTATAAACAAAATATTGGTCTTTAATAATAAACTTCAAGCTCTCAATACAATATTGTTCTTTATTCAAAATAGAAGAACTCTTTTATTCTAAAGACCCTATTATAAATCATACTAGAAAAATTCTTTTATTTTAAAAGAACCCATAAAAGAAATCTATTAAAAATCATTAATAAAATTACTTGAAACTAAATAAGAAATACTTTATAGTATATTTAATCTTCCTCACTACACAATACCATCCACTATATAGCAATAATCGTACAACATGCACATACCATAATATTTTATAAAAATTCTATCAACAACACATCATCTTTCTTCATAAAACCATATCCGTCTTTAATTTTTAGAGTGCATTGTCAATTATAACGAGATAATATTTTTCCATAATTTTGCTATTAATATCTCCATGGCTATGTTTAATAATAATCAAAATCACTAACAAATTTTAAGAGAGTCATACATAAGGGAAAACCATCCCAACATTTCTTTAATTTTAGAATACGTTTTCTTCAACAATAGTCAGTTTAATAATATGACTTAGTAAAGGTTCTTCATGAATTTCATTCAAAGTTTCCAATAAATGAGCTTCTACCCTCGAACGTAGATTTAGACCATCACATCCAAGCACCATCCAGACATGCTACTCTCGAGCGACAGGTAGAGAGTTTCCACCCCACCCACATTATCCGATAGAACAAAGCCAAGGTTTTAGAGGAGTCAGACTTGGCCCATAATATCTACATGACATACATGCAAAATCATTCCATGCACTCAACTACATGTAGACTCCATAATATCTTTATGATACTCACACATGGTAGGTCATGTAGTCATTCACATATGCACACTCATCAATCAACGATTTTATGAAACAATGCAATTGTAGATGATAAAAAAGAAACCCTTGCATCATAAATCCGGTAAAGCAAGTTTCTGGCATTGTTACTTCCATTAGTAATGCAGACATTCGCAAACAAACATAAAATTAAGAAATACGACAACTATATGAAAGCATAAGGTAATCCCTTATTAAATTCATCAATTCTCAGTGCATTTCTACTTGCAAACATTATTACATCTCAACTATATGAAAGCATAAGGCAAATCCCTTATTAAATCCATCAATTCTCAATGCATTCTTACTTCCAAAATAGCCACATAGACATACGTAGACAATATTACATTTCATAATAAAGGAATACAGCAGCTATATGAAAGCATAAGATAAATTCCTTATCAAATTCATCAATTTTCAGTGCAACTATCTGTAATGCAAATCTTTGGATTTTTTTTTTTAAATTCCATCCCATATTTGAATTTAAATAACAGGTCACCTTCTCAGAACAAAATGCCAAGCAATTACATTCTACGTTACTAGTTTTCATTCTAGTTCAAATATTTATATTATTAATACACAAATACTTCACTCAAAATTCACAGACAACACACTATAAAACACTACAATTCTTATTATTCCACTTACAAAATGGTAAGTAAATTAGTGGCCATCTTCCTTTTTATTTGTTTAATGAATTCATTATATAAAACATTCTTAATAGCTTATCATGAGCAACCTGACCTTCTTCTTGCAGAGCGTAGGCCACCCTCGCGTTACCTCCATCTGCAGTCTAGCTTACGCACTCCCAAGCGAAAGACTTCCTCCAAACTTTTTCTCCCCCTTCGTTTCAAGACGTTCTCCTTAAAAATGAGATGGTAGTTGATGTAAAGTGGACACTTCACCCAGATGACCAGTTAGAACGTCCAAACGTTCTCCACGTATTGCTTTCGGTAGTACTTTAATTTATTAAAGCTTCTTTATAGTTTCTGGATTATAATTTCCATAAGTTTTTAGTTGCATTTTAGCTAGAGTACAAAGTTCCTTAGACTTGACTTAGGATTAATTACACTTAGCTAGAGTATGAAGTTCCTTAGTCTTATCTTAGGATTCGTTGGTCTTGCTACAACCAACATTTAGTTTTAATTTAATAATAATTATTATTAATAATAATTTTCATTGCCTTATAAACATTTTAGTTTATATATTAATGTGATTACATATTTTCTTTTTAATGTTACACTTATGAATAATTTTGAGGTTAATTCTTATTTTGTTATATTATTATTTTAAATTATTTTTATTTCACTTTCCAAAAATAATTATATATATTAATATTATATGTACTTTTTAATATACATATATTATTATTTAAAAAGGTTGCATACAAAGAACAAGAAACTGACAAAAGCAATATCAACATGCAACACTCGTTCAATCTATGACAGGCAGAATGCAATACAATCTTCTTGTGGGCGTCCATGTACCCACGGACAAAGGTGCCAGGGGCACAACATCATATCCACTTACTTGGCATTTTTGATCCGCTGCCTCGGTTAATGGGGTGGGTGTTCCTCAATCTACCTGCCCCGATACTTGCACCTGCATCACAAACACTAATAGCATAATCACATTCTTCTAAGAAAATTAATCTCTAGTAGTGGGGATGTGACAATATCCATTCCTAAATAAGGCACCATCAACCTAGAAATAATATGTTCGTTTTTGCTTGAACCAACTTCTCCCTTTGGTTTCCTGACAAGGATACCACTATGGTAAAAAGGTATTGGGCTTTCCTAACAATAATCCAAGTTCAATTCACAGGAAGGGTGGCCCTGATATACCTCCAACTTTTCAACCTATTCAAAAAAAAGTTCTCCCTTTGGCTATGAACTCTTCTAGTACCTATCTTGTGGCAATGTATATGCACATATCGCCCATCCAATCCATTCTATCATCCACATCTATTTCTTCTACTAGAGCAATGTAATATTTAGGAACTATCATTGCTAGAATTTACACAAGGCCCTTCCCTTAATTAGCTTGGTGGTTTTTTTTTTTTTTTAAAGAGAAAAACCCCTTACGGGGCCGCCTTGGTCTGAGAGACCATGAACAGGGGGTTCTACACCGTCAAATTCACCCGAGAGTCGCACCCGACCCTGCCCGCACCAACATTATCAATTGGATTTTTGGATACCCAATTCAGCTTTTTGGTAGGGTGGATATTTGAACTTGGGACCTCCCTTGGAGGATTTTCCTCTCCTCTCCAACTCACCTACAACACCTGGGTTAGCTTGGTGGTTTTGATCTCAATATTGAATTCTTGATTTTTTTATCCACCTAGCTTTTTTTCTCCTAACTTTTCATGAAGCATGACAAATCAGACATCAGGGTGTACTATGAATGTGATGGTTTTGCTTTGTAATAGGTAATACTTGATCTTCTTAAAAGCTTTCATGATGGTGAACACCTATTTTTATTTCAATAAAGGTGTATCTTTCTTCATAATTATGGAGGGCTTGGATCATGAACAAGATGGGATCCTCCTTATCTTTATCATTCTTTTGGGTTAGGACAACGATGATGCTTTCACTTGTACTAAATACATGTGGTCTAAAATATTTGAAAAATTTTAGGTTGATCAAGATCGGGGCTCTAGTGACGGCATCTTCTAATGTATTTAAAAACCTTCTTACCTTCATTGGTCCATTTTAGGGCAGTGTCCTTTTTAATATTTTGGTAATATGCCTTACTATCTAGGCAAAATTTATGATAAATTTGGTAACAAACTAAATTTGACCTAGGAATGACCTGATTCCCTTGACAAAAGGGGGTAATGAGAGATATTGGATGGATTCTATTTGGTTAGGATTTATGTTCAAACCTTCTCTAAATACTACATGACCTATAAATTTGCTTCTTGGACCATAAAAATAGACCTTTGATACTAAGCGAGATATTGAACTCTCTACACCTTTAGATGACTAACTCGAGATGTTCAATGCACTTACTCCTATCTTCAGACTATATGGTTAAGTCATCAAGGTATATGAGAATTATCTTATCTACAACTCTAGTAAATACCATGTACATAGCCCTTTGGGAAGTTGAATTTGAGTTTGATAGACCAAATGACATTCTTTGATATGTGAAGGTCCCCCATTTGGTGGTGAAGGTTTTCTTATGTTGGTTGTCATTCTTATCCTAGATTTGATAATATACTAAGAAACCATCAAGAGGAGATAATATTTATGACCCAACTACCTTTTATAGAATCTAATTCATGGCAAGAAAATGATAGTGGTCTTTTAATGAAGCTTTGTTCAAGTTCATAAAATCAATGCATAGTCGTAGGTTTCTTATGTACATAAACCAAATTGGTGAAGCAAGTGTATTGTTTGATTAGGAAAATTATTTGGGCCTATAGGAGCTTCAAAAGTTTCTTTTTCATTGCCTCCTCAATGTTAGGTTTCATTGATCATTATTTTTATTTGAATGTCCTAGCACCAGGTTCCAACTCAGTGGTTTGCTCTATGATATTTTGGTCGTAGACCTTGAGATCTTCATATGACCATGCAAATATGTCGTAATACTTGCCACATTACTCTAAAAAAAGGCCCATTTTATCTTGAGTGCAACCTTTCGAGTAGTATGTTCTTTCCTTTTTCCTTTTCTATAGGATGATATGAGGAGGATTTCACTTTGAGGCTCATTTTATTTGTACTATTTCTTGGATTAAATAGGCTTTCTAGAGTGATCAAACCCTTATGCAATTTATTTGTCTTTAGTTGTATGTCATTCCATCATTCTTCTTGTTAGTGTATTGGGTTTATTTGATTAGCAATGCTATGATCTATTCATCATTATTAAATACACGACACCGATTAAAACTATTAGGGATAATTGGTCTAAATACTCTTTTTATTTCATTGGGTTTATCCCAAGTATCATTGGAGGGGTTGAATCTAGTTGCCATGTCTGCTAACCCATTTGCCTTGGTGTCAATTCCCTAGGAATTGCTTTGATCTCATGTGTCAAAACTTTCTTGCAAATCCTAGATCCAATTCTTATATGACTTCAAATACTTGTTCTTTGTGATGCATTGACAATAAACTTGATTTACAATTAGTTCAGTGTCACCGTATGTTATGAGGTATTTAATTCTCAACCTCTTGATCCTTTTTTAAGTCAGTACAAAGTACCTCATACTCTACACATTATTGGTATAATTAAATAATAATTTGTATGCAAAATGAGTTTTTGCACCATGCGAGTTAATGAATTGAATACCAACACTTTGTCTCATTTTTTGTTCTAGGATCATCAAAGTACATTGTCTAAGTTTTTTCTACTCCACTTGTTTGTTGGAAATTTTAAGTTAGTTGTGTTGTCATTGATATCAAGATTTAGTGCAGGACCTGGCAAAAGGAGGATTAAAATATTTGTATTTTAATCCCAAGAGATTTGGTTTAAGAGCTTCACATGATTGGTCAAAAGGATGGTTAAATACCCTGAAGAAAAGACCTAAATGAAATAATATTATAATATTTTTATTATAATATTAAAGGTTAAAATTAAAGCCTAAGGTAGTTTATAAATTATTTATAATATTATAAATTAATTTATAAAATAATATTATTTAAACCCTAAAGTTAGGGTGGGCACAAATTCATTTTAAATTATTCTCCTCCCCGCCGACGTTCGATAAGATTGGCATATGGTATAAATACCATATGGTTTGCCAACCAAAAGATTAAGTCTCCGAATATTTTAGAGCACATGCGATTATTGTGGAATGCAAAAATTCATGAGCAAAACAAGACAAGAGGATATTTTTTTATTGCAACCAAAAACATGAAGGTCAAATTGACCAAGGCATAAAGCCTTGTCACCAACCAATCGGTTGGGCTAGTGGCAAGTTGTTGTTGTGTCTAGCGCAGGGTACGTGGAGGATCCGCGTTCGAGTATCGACGACTATGAAGGGACAAAGCCTTTTGTTAAGCTTTGGCATTGGTCGAAGAAATAAAGTTCTCAAAGCACTTTTACCTCCCATGTGAGTGCCTAGCTCATGCGGTAGCTAGGCCACGGCTAGGGTGCAGGTGATGGCTTGACCTAGGATCGAATCCCACGGAGTGTGCATATGGTCTAAAGTTGTATTGTGAGTGCCTTGGGAGATATAAGGTGATTAAAGAATTTTTATTTTTAAGGTTGTGAAGAATATAATTATTTTTTAAAAGTGAATTGCATTATTTGTGGATAAGAGGTGTTAATATTTTGAAATGCAATTCTAAGTTGGGATATATAAGGTGATTAAGATATATTTTATTTGTCTTAGTTGCAGATTGAGGAAGATTTAAATTTGGCTTAAAAGTGAATTGAATTATTTCTGGAAAGGTGTGTTGATTATTTGATAATGCATTTTTGAGTAGGGAGATATAAGGGAGTTAGTTTGATTATTTTATGCATTAAAATTCTGAAGTGGATTATTGTGAAATTAAGTTGATTGAACCTTTGTTAGTTTGGATATTATAAGGTGTACTTGAGACTTGGTATTTGTGTATGGTGAAATAAATATTGAGGAGAATTTTGAGTTGAGATTTTGAGATAGTTTGTTGCTACCTGACCTTAAAATTTATAAAGAGGATTTGATTGTGATTGAGACATGTTTTGAAGATATATCTCCATCAAAATGAAAGGTATGGGCACATCTTCCTTATGAGTGAAATATTATGAAATGCAAAGTTGGAGTGAAAATGATTGTTTGATAAGCATTGTTGGAAATAATTGAGTGAGCATTCATGTGCATGGTTAGGGCTTGTGAAAGAACATGAGTATCATTGTTATGTGATATTGTTTGATAAGCATTGTTGAAAATATTTGAGTGAGCCTTCATGTGCATGATTAGGGTTTGTGAAATATCATGAGTATCATTGTTATGTGAATATTGAGAACTATATTGAACTAGGGTTTGTGAAAGATCATGAGTATCATTGTTATGTGAGATTGAAAACTATCTTGAACTAGGATTTGAAAAAGATCATGAGTATCATTGTTTTGTGAAGTTAAGAACTATCTTGAGCTAGGGTTTATGAAAGAACATGAGTATCATTTGGAATCATCTTGAGTCAAGGTTTGAGTTCCATAGTGTGAGTTGTATAATAATGAAACACTTTGTTAGGGTTTGAAATCAAGTTGTGTTTCATTGAATGATTGATTGAGTAAATTTGGTTGAGCATTATTGATTGAAAGTATTAGAGTGATAGTTCAAGTTTTGTGAAACAAATTATACCTTATTTATGAACTGTTTTAAAACTGAGTTTGAAAGTGATAGAGTGATTTGTGAGTGTGAAACATATTGATTCTCTTACCATTCTCTATATGTTTCTATGGTTAAGCAAGATTCTGAGTGAAAAATTTTTGTGTCATTGAAGTTTTTCTGGAAAGAGATTAAGTTGATTTTTGTATGCAAGTTTGCAATTGATTTGAATAAAGCTTTTGTGAAAGCTTGTGAGCAGATTTGAGTAAGTCCTAGAATGGAATTAAGGATTGGGTTGAGTAAGCTTTGGTGAAATCTTAAGGACAAATTTATGTGAGCTTTTATGGAAGCTTACAAGCATATTTAAGGCAAGTCTTGGTGAAGGCTTGTTGAGCAGATTGGACAAGTTTTAGAGAGGACTTGCTGAAAATATTTGAGGCAAGTCTTTGAAAAGACTTGAGAGCAAAGTTGATCGATTAATTTTTTCAAGCTTTGAGTTAAGGCTTGGAGCAGATCTAGCAGAGTTGATTTGTGATTGAGTCAAGCTTTGTGTTAAGGCTTGAAGACAGATTTAAGACAGAGATTGAGCAGATTTATGCTAGACCGAAGGACAGCATTTAGTGCAAATTTGAGACAGAGATTGAGTAGATTTATGGCAGACCGAAGGACAACGTTTAGGGCATATTTGAGACAAAGATTGAGCAGATTTGTGCTAGACCGAAGGATAGTGTTTAGTGTAGATTTGAGACAATGATTGAGCATATTTGTGATAGACCGAAGGATAGTGTTTAGTGCAGATTTAAGATAGAGATTGAGCATATTTGTGCTAGATCGAAGGATAGTGTTTAGTGCAGATTTAAGACAGAGATTGAGTAGATTTGTGCTAGATCAAAGGACAATGTTTAGTGCATATTTGGAGTGTTATTGCTACCCATGTCACCAGTATTAACCATACATTATCGTATAAATCATTCAACCAATATCAACAGAAGCAAGCATAGTGAAACATCAAATTAAATGAAATGAATTGAATAGAATTTAATCGAGCGAATAAAAGAATTCAATTTAAATCCATTCGCCACTTAAGGAGGTTTGGTCCTCGCCATTAGGAGGGCTTAGTCCTCTACAATTATAAATGATAAATTCAATGATAAATATAATCAAACTACATATAATCCTATCATATAAATATCAATTAAATCCTTCTTTGGAAACATAGCCGATGCTATGTTTGGTGTGTAACATGGCTCCCCTCCTCGGAAAGCTTTGTCCTCAAAGCTAGAAATGTCTGGAAAATACTTTTAGGTTCCCATGTAGCATCTTCTTCAGGTAGGTCCTGCCATTTGATGAGGAATTCTTGGATGTGATGAGATCTCAACATACGTGTTCTACTTTGTAAAATTGCTTCAGGTTGGAGATATATACGTCCTTCTTCATCGAGTACTGGTAATTCTGATTGAGATTGTACTTTCTGGCCGATCACCTTCTTGAGATAGGAAACATGAAATATTGGATGTATACGAGATGAGGGAGGAAGCTCTAGTTGATATGCCACTTCTCCAATGCGACGCACTATTTTGTAAGGGCCATAAAATCGTGGAGCCAACTTTTGACTGGTCTTGATCTTCAATGACAATTGTTTGTAGGGTTGCAAACGTAGGAACACCATATCACCTATATTAAATTGTCTTTCCAAACGGTGTGTGTCTTGCTGCTGCTTCATACGATTTTGTGCTTGGACCAAGTTGTCTTTGAGAATGGTGAGCATTGATTGTCGGTGTTGGAACCAATCATCTACTTGGGCCACTTTGGAAGATCCTGGTACATAATCTGCTATTGTTGGTGGTTTAATTCCATACAATGCTTCAAATGGAGACATCTTAATGGAATAATGGTACGAAGTGTTGTACCACCATTCTACCAAGGAAAGCCAATGACTCCATTGATATTGTTTATCCTGAACAAAACATCTTAGATAGGTACCCAAACATTTGTTAACTACCTCAGTTTGGCCATCTGTTTGTGGATGGTATGCAGAGGACATATTTAATTTGGTACCACTAAGACGAAATAATTCTTTCCAAAAATTGCTAGTAAATATGGGATCACGATCACTTACAATATTTTTTGGCATTCCATGCAATTTGAAAATTGAGTCCATAAATACCTTAGCCACTTTGCTTGCTGAAAATGGATGTTGTAGAGCCTGGAAATGAGCATATTTGGAGAGGCGATCTACTACCACGAAAATTACTATTTTGCCTTCTGATTTAGGAAGACCTTCAATAAAATCCATTGAAATATGTTCCCATTGACGATCTGGAATAGGTAATGGTTGAAGCAACCCTGGTGATTTGACTATTTCGCCCTTATTGCATTGGCATACTTCACATTCAGCCACCCATTGTTTGACCTCTGCTTTTAATCCTTTCCAACAAAAGGATTGTTTTATCCGCATATAGGTTTTCAAAAAACCTGAATGTCCTGCTGATGGAGAAGCATGTGATTCATCTAGAATCCTTGATTTGATTGTAGAATTGTGTGGAATGTAAATGCGATTCTTTCTTCTTAACACCTTGTCCTCATAGGAAAAAAGAGGATGCTTGGATGAACCCAACAACAAATCTTGAATTATTTGAGCAGTTTCTGTATTGGACAACCATTCTTCTTGTAGCTGAGATACCCATTGGGAACAAGGACCTGAAATAGCATTAATAACCACTTCATCTTCATATTTTCATGATAATGCATCTGCTGCCACGTTTTCTTTCCCTTTCTTATACTCGATAACAAAATCATATCCCAACAATTTTGTTAACCACTTGTTTTGTTCTGGATAAGAAAATCGTTGTTCTAGAAAGTGCTTGAGACTACTATGATCGGTTTTAATAATGAAGCGACTATTGATTAAGTAGTGTCTCCATTTCTCCACTACATGTAGAATAGCCAACATTTCTTTCTCATATGTGGATCTTCCCAAAAATTTTCCTGAAAGTTGTTTACTTTCGAATGCCAAGGGATGACCTTCCTACATTAATACTGCCCCAATACCTATTCCTGAAGCATCACATTCGATCACGAATGGTTTGTGAAAATCTGGAGTTGCCAATACTGGAGTAGTACACATTGCTTCTTTGAGAGCCTCGAAGGCTTGAGTGGCTGCTTCCGACCAATGAAAAGCATCCTTTTTTGTAAGAGTTGTGAGAGGAGCTACAATTTTTCCATAGTTACGCACAAACTTGTGATAGTAGCCGGTGAGACCCAAAAAACCATGAAGTTTCTTGATAGTTTTAGGTAAGGGCCAATCTTGAATTACCTTTATCTTATTGGGATCCACTTTAACACCTTCTTGAGAAACTATATGACCCAGGTACTCAACTTCTTGAACACCAAAAGAGCATTTAGAGCATTTGAAAAATAATTTTTCCTTGTGTAGTATATGAAGAACCCTTCCCACATGCATCAAATGATCATTCCATGATTTACTATATATGAGTATGTCATCGAAGAAGACTAGGACAAATTTGTGAAGGAATGGATGAAACACATGGTTCATGAGACTTTGGAATGTGGATGGGGCATTAGTGAGACCAAAAGGCATGACCAAGAATTCATAGTGACCTTCATGAGTACGAAAAGTTGTTTTGGGAATATCCTCTTCCCTAACTCTAATTTGGTGAAACCTAGAACGTAAATCCAATTTTGTAAAAAAATTTGCACCATGTAGTTCATCTAGTAAATCATCAATGATAGGTATAGGGAATTTATCCTTGATGGTGATTTTGTTAAGGGGATAAAAATCCGGACACATACGCCAAGAATTGTCTTTGCGATGGGCCAGAACTACTGGTGAAGAATAGGGACTAGTGTTGTGACGGATGACTCCATGTTCTAATAGTTCTTGGACAATTTTCTCAATTTCTATTTTTTGAGGTTGGGGATATCGATAAGGATGACCATTAGGAGGAAGACTTCCTGGAACAAGGTGTATGGCATGGTCATGGGATATTTTGGGAGGTAGTCCCTTTGGTTCTTGGAAGACCTCATCATAGTTAGCCACAATGTTTTGTAGATCTTCTGATTGGATTTCTGGAATATCTTGTGCTTGCTTTTCCATACAATTAACTTGGGCAATGAATCCGTAACTACCTTTTCTTAATATTTTTTCCATGTTGTGAGAACTTACTATCTTTGATGGAGGTGTTGGAATTCCTTGGAGGTGAATGGTCTTCCCATTTTCTTTCCATTCAACAAAGCGTTACTTGTAATTAAAACCGATCGTGGTGTCCATTTGTTCTAACCATTCGACTCCCAAGATAACTTCTGAATTCCCTAAACTCATAACAAAAAGAGGACCATGCCAAGTATAACTTCCCATTTGCAATGAAATTGGAGATGTTCTACCTATACATTGAGCACTTCCCCCATTTGCAATTATAACTTGAAATTTATCTTGATTGGAGGAGTTAATGTGCAAGTTTAATGCCTTGGCAATCTTTGTGTCAATAAAGTTATGAGTACTTCCTGAATCAATCAATACAGTTACCTTCCTTTGTCGAATGAATCCTGATACCTTGATTGTATGGTGAGATGATAACCCCATAAGAGCATGTACTAAAAGTGCCATAGTATCCTCTTCAACTATGGCCTCCCCGGGTTCAATTTGGTCTTCGTTTATGGGAAAATCAGGTGAGTTGGTATCCTCTATTTCCTCTTCATCTTCCTTGTCAGCATATTCGATTTGAAAGTTTTGTCGTGGTACACATGCCTGATATTTTGGATGGTGATTATGACATTTATAGCAAAAATATCTTGATGGTTGATCATTTCTATGAAAAGAGGTGTTGCGGTATTGATGTCGACCATAGGAATCACGTCGTATAGATGTCCCAATTTGCACCTTCTTCTCAACCAACTTGGCAATCCTTATACAGGTATCTAAAGAGGATGGATCTTGTAGGTCAACTTCAACTTGAATATTCTCTTTCAACCCATTTCTAAAAGTAGATACCACCACATCGGATGGTAAGTTTCTTGCATAGGAAAGCAGACTAGTGAATTCTGAAATATACTCCCTTACAGATCCTGTTTGCTTAAGTGATAACAACCGCACCATGTATGAAGATGAGGATCCTTCATCAAATATTTTAAGGAAATGTGTGGTGAAATCATCCCAGTAGATGGTATTTCTAGTCTCACGTTTGAGCCATACAAACCATTGATAAGCTTCAGTACCGAGTTTGGAGGCAGCAAAAGGAACTTTTTCTGAATCTTGAATTCGGTATAAGTCTAAAATACCTTCCATTTTAGCTATCCAACCACGTGGATCATGACCCTCAAAGGTGGGTATATCAATGCATGGGAAATTGACACCATTAGGACCTCTTGGTTGTTGGTAAACTTCATCTCTATCTTGGTCCTCATTATTCCTATGTCTATGGAAGCGATTTTGGGTACTACCATTATGACCTCTTTGTTGTTCATAAACTTCTTCTCCATCCTGATCCTCATTGTTCCATTGTCTATGGAAGCGATTTGGGATAGGAGGGGTTGGTTGGCTTTGTTTTTCCATTAGTTGGTTCACCATTGTGGTCAATTTTTTCATGCTCTCTACTAATGTTTGCATGGTCGAGGTGTTGGTATTGGGGTTTCCTATTTCCTCATGTGTGAGGTTCTCATGGGAAGAAGTAGGAGAAGGATTGGAAGCCATGGTGTTAAGTAGTGGATGATCGGGATCAAAACTATTAATGCGTAAAGGGGAAGTAAAATGTGTACCTTTGTTTCGTGGAGGTCTTCTTTGTGACTTTAGGAACCCTTCGTTTGAATTCTCCGAGCTTGTTAATCAACCTTTTGGTCCTTTGGTCCACCTTCCACTCATAGACTGGCTAGGAACTTCTGTGTTTCTTTAATTTCTACAAAAAAAATTGGTTTGTGTTCCACATCAACTGCCACTCCAACTATGGCATAGGTTTGAGTTTGAATCTTCCACTTGATTTTGAGGCTCCAACGGCTACTTTGGAAATTTGAATCTTCCATGGCTAGTTGTGACACAACGAACTATACCCTTCAACAGACTACATCGACATGGTAACCAACGATTGGGACACCACTGAACTACAGGACCACCATCTGATGATACAACATGAAGAATAGATATGCGATGTGGGAGGGACACAGTAGATATGTGACTCAACACCCAAGACCACCACACAATAGATAAAGCAAAAAATTGAGACCACTAACCTGTAGGACCACCACCCGATGACACAACATGGAGACTAGACACGCGACGTGGGAGAGACATAGTAGACATGTGATTCAATACCCAAGACCACCACACAACCAATGAAGTAGAGACTCGAGGATGCTAGGTGACGACTGATAGGAGGGCAACCATATTGAGAGACAACTGAATATAAGGACAACCAGACTGAGGGACAGCTAGACGTAAGGACAACAAGACCAAGAGATAGCTAGGCATAACACATAGGTGACACAGAAGAACCAATAGTGAAAGACAAGATGATGATGTGGAAGACCCTAACAACTATTGGACGATGGAACTACAATGAGGATTTACGCATGTGCATGGGGAAGATAGTCCATGTGTGACCTAAGTCATAATTCACTATATGCGCCAACCACGTTATAAACACCAATACTACCCCCCACACAATAAATGTGGGATAATTATTCTCGACAACAAAAAATAAAATTGGTACCTTAGTTTTAGTCATGATTTTGTTTAAAAATTGCTCTTGATTGGCTGGTGACATCGCAATAGTAGGTTTTTGTGTCTCTAGTTTTTTGATGATGTAACGATGGTTTGAGTGCCTTAAATATCCAACTCCCCCCTGCAAGGTAATGCACACGATGACTGTATGGTTGTGGTGATATTTCCATGACCCGGATATTCTTCTGTAACATCTGGTAATAATAGGTGCATCCAACATTTTATCCACTTCACATACGAATCACGACATTGTGAACACCTGACGTTGTTGTGCGCTATCCATGAGCATGCTGACCTAAAGTTTACATCGAGTATCTCTCAATTGTTTTTTTAATTACTTGTTGTTGTGTAGATCGCCAAACTCAGATCGCATTGTGATTAATGCCTGATGACTGCACTGGTGCAAATGGGAGGAGGAGCCCACCTTGCCACGTTTTGAATCCTGATATCTAATACCATATGGAGCATTATTGCTACTCGAGTTTCTAATATTAACCACACATTATCATATAAATCATTCAACCAATATCAAAAAAAGCAAGCACAGTGAAACATCAAATTAAATGCAACAAATTGAATAGAATTTAATAGAGCAGATAAAAGAATTCAATTTAAATCCACCCACCACTTAAGGAGGGTTGGTCCTCGCCACTAGGAGGGCTCAGTCCTTTGTAATTACAAATGATAAATTTGATGATAAATATAATCAAACTACATTCAATCCTATCATATAAATATCAATTAAATCCTATTTTGGAAACATAGTCAATGACTATGTTTGGAACGTAACAAGATTTGAGACAGAAATTGAGTAGAGCTTAGAACAAGATTTGGAGGTGACAGAGCAGAGGATAGTAGTCTCCAGTGGATAGAGATCCATTAGCCAAGGAAATGAGGACAAAAGTCTTCTGAGTGAGGACATAGATCTTTTATGGAGAGAGATCCACAAGCGAGTGCAATGGAGGCAATAGTATTCTAGAGGATCACCAGCCAGAGCAGAGGAGAAGGAGTTCTCCTGTGGATAGAGATCCACAAACCAACAAAGTGGAAAGAGTTCTCCTATGGATAGGTTTTCATGAACTTGATTAGGGTATCGGTATCTCCTTTAGAAAGAGGTCCATAAATATTGTAATAGGGAAGTATTCCCAAGAGATTTTTTGAGAAAATATTAGTGAAATATTTTCTCTATGGAGTAGCCCACATTAGGTGAACCACGTAAAATTGGTGTCTCTATTGTGTGTGATAATTTGTGCATTGCTTTTATTATTGCAGTTGATATTGCCATTGATAACATTAGATAATATTGTTTGGTAAATAAAAGTAAAAAGTGATCTTATACTATTCACCCCCCTCAGTATAAGCTTGTGTTCTTCAATTAGTATCATAGTGGGTTCCTTCGAAATATTTTAACAACTTGAAGGAAAAGCTTACAGGAACACAGATGGATTCTCAGAGTCAATCTTCAGGGAATAAGGCACCATTGTTCGATGGGAATAATTATGCTTTTTGGAGTGTGAGAATGAATATTTTCGTAATGGCACTAGGAAATGATATATGACAAGCAGTCGAGGATGGGTACATACCACCAGTTACTCCACCTACAGATAATAATGGTAAGATCCTACAACTTAATAATTCAAATGCAATGAATGGAATCTTAAATGGTTTACATGAAATAGATTTTGTAAAATTTATGCATTGCACATCAGCAAAAGAGATTTGGGATAAGATGAAAATATATGAGGGAGACAAAAATGTCAAGATGACAAAATTGCAAAATCACAAGAAAACATTTGAAGACCTAAATATGAAGGATGATAAATACATTGCCACATACTTAGTTCATGTGTATGAGGTTGTTAACTCCATGCAAGGACTTGGGTTTAAAGTGAAAGAATCAAATGTTTTTCAAAAGGTTTTAAGATCACTTCCTAAGAGGTATAGTGAAAAGTTTTCAGCCATAGAAGAAACAAGAGATATAGAAATTTTGACAAGGGATGAGTCACATGGAACTCTCACAGCTTTTGAGATGAAAATTCTCAAAATAAAAGAGGAGTCTATTTCCCAGAAAGAAGTACCTTTCAAAGTTATAAAGAAGACAAAGGGTAAGAAATCAGATTCAAGTAATGATTCGTCCAGTAATGAAGAAGTAAACTATGGCAGAAGGAACAAGGACACAAGAAAGCACAAAGGTACAAAATCAGTTAAGTGTTTCAAATATGGTAAATATGGTCATTATGCATCTAATTGTCCAAAAGCTGGAAATAGCAGTGGTGATGAGAAATAGGATCATAAGAACAGATTGCAAAAGAAAAATAGGTATAGAAAAAACAAGCATGAAAAGAAGTTTTTCCAAAGGTATAAGAAAATTTTTTATGCAGATAAAGCAGGCAAGAGTTCAAGTGATAGTGATGAAGGTCCTCAGATAATGAAGAAGAAATTATATTTCTGACAGTAGAAAAAGAATATGATAAAAAAAAGGTAAAAAGGGAACCAATAATTCTCAAGTGTTTTAGGTGTGGAAACTTTGGTCATATTTAAGATAGTTGTACAAGGAATGGGTTCAGTTTCAGTGAAGATGAATATGAATATGCTCTTGAAGGTCCAAAAGAAAAGTCTTCTTATGGCAATAGAAGAAGAAGTGCTTCTAGTGGAAATTAATCATAAAATAATAAAGATGATCTTGAAGACAAAAGAATAGAGGAAGAATAAAAAAATGAAGAGAAAGGAGAAGTTGATCTTGAGCGTGAGCTTATTTCTGCTCTCAATGCATTAAGAAATGTAAGAAAGCAAAACTCAAAACTCAAGCTTCAATTTCAAGAATGTGATGAAGAGAAATGAAATATTATAGAATATCTAACCAATTATATAGCTAAGACAAAGAGATTTAAAGAGAGGTTAGAGATAGATTTTAGAATGTGAAAAGTTAGAGCATGAAGTAGCTTCACTAAGGAAGGAAGTAAAAGAGTCTAGAGACAAGCTACACATGTTTAGGATAAGCTCAAAGAACTTGGATTAGATTATCAAAGTACAAATATCTTCATAAAACAAGATAGGACTTGACTTTGAAGAAGAACATATAGGACAAGTAGAGGAGTCAATCTCAAGATCCAAATAAGAATAAGCTTCAGAAGAAGAAAGTGTATGGGAGAATGAAACTTCTAAGGATAAGTTGAAAAATAGAAGGTTCAACAAGGAAAGAAAAATGCACAAATGAGGAACATATGGAATAGGAAACAACACATGGTAGAAGAGACTAAGAGACCAATGGGATAAAGGCAAGGGTTCTTCAATGGACGTTGCTTCTCATATCACAGGTTTGGTCACAAGGCTTCGCAGTGCAAGACGCATGAAAAATAGGGATATGGTTTCACTAAAAGGAATCTCAAAAATGGGTATCTATTTCAAGGGTATTGCTACTCTTGTAATCAGTTTGATCACAAGATAGTAAATTGTAGGGTTCATGACAAGAATGGATATGGCTTCACTAGGAGGAACTACAAAATATTTGCACCTTCAAGGAATCACAATATTAAGTGTTATAAGTGCAATAATATTGGGTATATGGCTAAGTTTTGTAGAGTAGAATTTCCAGGGACAAGTAGGAATAGGAATATTCAGAGGAATCAAAAGGATCAGTTGAGAAATAAGGTGGATAAAGGTAAATATCGGTGTATGCTGGGAGTAGAGATAATCCCACCCCAAAATTAACCACCTCAAAGAGAGGAGGTGGGGGATGTGTTGAGCTAAGAGTCTTATCTTTAGCCCCAAGTCCCAAAGGTGGCCCTTTGCTAATGATGTCAAAGGGGGAGAGATTTGAGTTAGGGGGAGAGCATTCAATTAGGGGGAGCAATTTCTCAGGAGGAGCAGTTTTGAAAAAGGAAAAAAAATAGTTACAAAGAAAGGGTTGCCATCAATGACAAAGGGGGAGATTGTTGGAAATTTTGAGTTAGTTGTGTTGTCATTGATGTCAAGAGTCAGTGCAGGACTTGGCAAAAGGAGGATTAAAATATTTGTATTTTAAGCCCAAGAGATTTGGTTTAAGAGTTTCACATGATTGGTCAAAAGGATGGTTAAATCTGAAGAAAAGACCTAAAGAAAATAATATTATAATATTTATTATTATAATATTTTAGGTGTTTTAGGTGTGGAAACTTTGGTCATCTTGAAGATAGTTGTACAAGGAATGGGTTTAGTTTTAGTGAAGATGAATATGAAGATGCTCTTGAAGTTCCAAAAGAAGAAAGTCTTCTTATGGCAATAGAAGAAGAAGGAAGTGCTTCTAGTGGAAATAAATCAAAAAATAATAAAGATGATCTTAAAGACAAAAGAATAGAGGAAGAATCAGAAAATAAAGAGGAAGGAGAAGTTGATCTTGAGGGTGAGCTTATTTCTACTGTCAATGCATTAAGAAAGGTAAGAAAGCAAAACTCAAAACTCAAGCTTCAATTTCAAGAATATGATGAACATAAAGGAAATCTTATAGAAGATCTAACAAATTAAATAGCTAAGACATGGAGATTTAAAGAGAGGTTAGAGACAAATATTTTAGAATGTGAAAATTTAGAGCATGAAGTAGCTTCACTAAGGAAGCAAGTAAAAGAGTCTAGAGACAACAAAGGTTTAGGAGAAGCTCAAATAACTTGGATAAGATTATCAAAGTACAAAGATCTTCATCAAACAATATAGGACTTGGCTTTGAAGAAGAACATAGAGGACAAGGAGAGGATTCAATCTCAAGATTCAAAGAAGAAGAAGCTTCAGAAGAAGAAAGTGTATGGGAGAGTGAAACTTCTAAGGATAAGTTAGAAAATAGAAGGTTCAACAAGGAAAGAAAAAATGCACAAATGAGGAAAAAATGGAACAAGAAACAACACAAGGTAGAAGAGACTAAGATACCAATGGGGTCAAGGCAAGGGTTCTTCAATGGACGTTGCTTCTCATGTCACATGTTTGGTCACAAGGCTTCATAGTGCAGGACACATGAAAAATAGGGATATGGTTTCACTAAAAGGAATATCATAAATGGACATCTATTTCAAAGGTATTACTACTCTTGTAATCAGTTTGGTCACAAGGCAATAAATTTTAGGGTTCATGGTAGGAATGGATATGGCTTCACCTGGAGGAACTACAAAATATTTGCACCTTCAAGGAATCACAATATTAAGTGTTATAAGTGCAATAATATTGGGCATATGGCTAAGTGGTGTAGAGCAGAATTTCCAGAGACAAACAGGAACAAGAATATTCAAAGGAATCAAAAGGATCAGTTGATAAAGAAGGTGGAAAAAGGTAAATATTAGTGTATGCTAGAAGTAGAGATACTCCCACCCCAAAATTAACCACCTCAAAGAGAGGAGATGGTGGAGGGGCTGAGCTAAGAGTCTTATATTTAGCCCCAAGTCCCAAAGGTGGCCCTTTGCCATTGATGTCAAAGGGGGAGATATTTGATTTAGGGGGCGAGCATTCAATAAGGGGGGGTAGTTTCTCAGGAGGATCAGTTTTAAAAAATGAAAAAGAAGCAGTTATAGAGAAAGGGTTACCATAAATGACGAAGGGGAAGATTGTTGGAAATTTTGAGTTAGTTGTGTTGTCATTGATGTCAAGATTCAGTGTAGGACTTGGCAAAATTAGGATTAAAATATTTGTATTTTAAGCCCAAGAGATTTGGTTTAAGAGCCTCACATGATTGGTCAAAAGGAAGGTTAAAAACCTTGAGGAAAAGTCCTAAAGGAAATAATATTATAATATTTATTTTTATAATATTAAAGGAGGTTAGAAAAGGTCTAAGGGTGAAAGAGAAAAATACCTAGGCCAAATGGAAATAATATTATAATATTTTTATTATAATATTAAAGGTTAAAATTAAAGCCTAAGGTAGTTTATAAATTATTTATAATATTTATATTATAAATTAATTTATAAAATAATATTATTTAAACCCTAAAGTTAGGGTGGGCACAAATTCATTTTAAATTTTTCTCCTCCCCACAGACGTTCGATAAGATTGGCATATGGTATAAATACTATATGGTCTGCCAAACAAAAGACCAAGTCTCCGAATATTTAGAGCACATGTGATTATTGTGGAATGCAAAAATTCATGAGCAAAACAAGACAAGAGGATATTTTTTTTATTGCGGCTGAAAACATGAAGGTCAAATTGACCAAGGCATAAAGCCTTGTCACAAACCAATCAGTTGGGCTAGTGGCAAGTTGGTGTGTAAGGCGCGGGGTACGCAGAGGATCCGTGTTCGATTCTCGATGGCTACGAATGGACAAAGCCTTTTGTTGGGCTTTGGCACTGGTCAAAGAAACAAAGCGTTCAAAGAAATTTTACCTCCCATGTGAGCACCTAGCTCATGTGATAGCTAGGTCATGGCTAGGGTGCAGGCGACGGATTGACCTGGGATCAAAACCCATCGAGGAGTGTGCAAAGGTACTTTAACTTTTGTTGTATGTGCATGTGGTCTAAAGTTGTATTGTGAGCGCCTTGGGAGATATAAGGTGATTAAAGAGTTTTTATTTTAATTAAAGGTTGTGAAGAATTTAATTATTGTTTAAAAGTGAATTGCATTATTTCTGGATAAGAGGTGTTAATTATTTTGAAATGCAATTTTAAGTTGGGAGATATAAGGTGATTAAGATATATTTTATTTTTGTCTTAGTTGAAGATTGAGGAAGATTTAATTTTGGCTTAAAAGTGAATTGAATTATTTCTGGAAAGGTGTGTTGATTATTTTATAATGCATTTTTGAGTAGGGAGATATAAGGAAGTTATTTTGATTGTTTTATGCATTAAAATTTCTGAAGTGGATTATTGTGAAATTGAGTTGATTGAACCTTTGTTAGTTATATTTTAAAAAGTTTGGATATTATAAGGTGTACTTGAGACTTGGTATTTGTGTATGGTGAAATAAATATTGAGGAGAATTTTGAGTTGAGATTTTGAGATAGTTTGTTGCTACCTAACCTTGAAATTGGCAAAGAGGATTTGATTGTGATTGAGACAGGTTTTGAAGACATATCTCCATCAAAACAAAAGGTATGGGCACATCTTCCTTATGAGTGAAATATTATGAAATGCAAATTTGGAGTGAAAAGGATTGTTTGATAAGCATTGTTGGAAATAATTGAGTGAGCATTCATGTGCATGGTTAGGGCTTGTGAAAGAACATGAGTATCATTGTTATGTGAGATTGTTTGATAAGAATTGTTGGAAATATTTGAGTGAGCCTTCATGTGCATGATTAGGGTTTGTGAAATATCATGAGTATCATTGTTATGTGAAGTTGAGAACTATATTGAACTAGGGTTTGTGAAATATCATGAGTATCATTGTTATGTGATATTGAGAACTATCTTGAACTAGGATTTGAAAAATGTCATGAGTATCATTGTTATGTGAAGTAACTATCTTGAGCTAGGGTTTGTAAAAGAACATGAGGATCATTTGGAATCATCTTGAGTCAAGGTTTGAGTTCCATAGTGTGATTTTTTGGAAGAATAGTGAAACACTTGATTAGGGTTTCAAAGCAAGTTGTGTTTCATTGAATGATTGATTGAGTGAAGTTGGTTGAGCATTATTTATTGAAAGCATTGGAGTGATAGTTCAAGTTTTGTGAAACAAATTATACCTTATTTTTGAATTGTTTTAAAAGTGAGTTTGAAAGTGATAGGGTGATTTATGAGTGTGAAAAATATTGAGTCTCTTACCATTCTCTATATGTTTCTATGGTTAAGCAAGATTCTGAGTGAAACTTTTTTGTGTCATTGAAGAGGTTTTTTTGGAAAGAGATTAAGTTGAGTTTTGTATGCAAGTTTGCAATTGATTTGAATAAAGCTTTTGTGAAAGCTTGTGAGCAGATTTGAGTAAGTCCTAGAGGGGACTTAAGGACTAAGTTGAGTAAGCTTTGGTGAAAGCTTAAGGACAAAACTGTGTGAGCTTTTGTGGAAGCTTACAAGTAGATTTAAGGCAAGTCTTGGTGAAGGCTGGTTGAGCAGATTGGACAAGTTTTAGAGAGGACTTGTTGAGAAGATTTGAGGTAAGTCTTTGAGAAGACTTGAGATCAGAGTTGATTGATTGATTTGTTCAAGCTTTGAGTTAAGGCTTGGAGCAGATCTAGCAGATTTGATTTGTGATTGAGTTAAGCTTTGTGTTAAGGCTTGAGGACAGATTTAAGACAAAGATTCAAAAAATTTGTGCTAGACCAAAGGACAGTGTTTAGTGTATATTTGAGACAAATATTGAGCAGATTTGTGCTATATCGAAGGATAGTGTTTAGTGCATATTTGAGACAAAGATTGAGTAGATTTGTGCTAGACCTAAGGATAGTGTTTAGTGCAAATTTAAGACAGATATTGAGCATATTTATGCTAGATCGAAGGATTGCTTTTAATGCAAATTGAAGATAGATATTGAGCATATTTGTGCTAGATCGAAGGATAGCATTTACTATAGATTTAAGACAAATATTGAGAAGAGTTGAGAATAAACTTTAGATTTGATAGAGTAGAGGATAGTAGTCTCCAGTGGATAGAGATCCATTAGCTAGGGCAGTGAGGATAGAAGTCTTTTGAGTGAGGATATAGATCTTCTATGGAGAGAGATCCACAAGCCAGTGCAGTGGAGGCAGTAGTCTTCTAGAGGATCACCAGCCAGAGAAGAGGAGAAGGAGTTCTCCTATGGATAGAGATCCATGAACCAGCAAAGCGAAAAGAGTTCTCTTGTGGATAGGTTTCCACAAACTTGATTAGGGGATTGGTATCTCCTTTGGACAAAGGTCCATAAACATTGTAATAGGAAAGGATTCCCAAGAGATTTGTTGAGAAAAATTTAGTAAAATATTTTCTCTATGGAGTAGTCCACATTGGGTGAACCACATAAAATTGGTGTCTCCATTGTGTGTGATGATTTATGAATTGCTTTGATTACTACAATTGATATTGCCATTGATAATATTGGATAATATTGTTTGGAAAAGAAAAGTAAAAAGTGGTCTTATACTGTTTATCCCCCATCTTAGTATAAGCTTGTGTTCTTCATTGTTAAAGTTGGGATATTGGATGATACTTCTATAATATGATAGTATTCTTGTTTGGTCTCCACTTAGTCAACCTCTAAATGTTCTTCATCTTGCAATGTTCCAGTTATTATGTTGACTTATGAGCTTGATTGTCTTCCAGATACCCATCATTTTCCATAAAGCTTGGGAGTGCATTCTAGTTTATAGTACCCTCTCCATATAGATTATAGAATTAGTTGTAAGGTAGCTCTTTTCAACCCTGATCACCTTTCCATCCTTAGGCACATTCATATGGGTATAATGCATTTCCAAGTAACCATCTCCTAATAAATTGCTTGTCCACTCTCTAGATAGTAACATACCAAAATACAAAGGGAGGTCAACAACTATCACTTCCTATACCACTACTAACTAGGGTCACAACTAGGTCTTTAAAGACCCATATTATGTTGACCTTGGTGTTGTCCATTTGGATTGGATGCATAGCTATTTTGGTATAGGGTAGACCCATATCTATGTAAGCCACCTTAGGCATTATTGCTACTGCTACCCCTAAATCAACTATGTAACTCCATTGTATGCAATTTTCAATTTTGAGGGTCATATAAAATGGGGGTGGCTTCAACATCTTATGTTTTGGGGAACATTCAATATTGTCTAATTTTACTTGAATATCTATTGGATGCTTTTCCATCAATTTCTTTGATTATTTACATACAGCATAACTCTGCTCCTATTCTTTAAGAGTCTCCTAGATTAGATCCAACTATTTAGGTAGATCCAATACCTCTAGCATGTCCACTTTAGTCAGTATCCTTTTCATCTCCCCTATAATGTTAAACTTGAAGTCCACAGAGGTGCTCTCATTTTGTGCTATAAATTTTATATTACCTTGTGGTTGTCACATGAACTTTCAGTATTTTAGTCACTTCTCTGCCTCTTTTTGAATTTGACTTCTTTCCTTATCTCTCTTCTTTTCCTTTTGTTTATTCTGTGTTGCCATTGACCCTTTATCATTCAAATGTAATGATGGCATCCTCCTAAGCATTGTTTTACCCTTGCTTTAGTGTGTTTTTTAGTTGGTGGCTCTTCATAAATGTTTCTCTTACCCCTTGTTGATTAGCACATATGGCATCATCTTCCAATATTGACTCTCCATTTGTCTCTATAGTGCTAAAATTGGATAGGATAGCATTATTGGGGTTAAGCAAGGCATATACTACCTATTGAAGTTGGGGATGTCGGTACATAAGTTGATTTACTATGGAGACTAGTTGACCTAATATGGAGGCCTATTGATCCTAGCATTATTGATTATATTGGATTGTTCGTGAATAGTTGATGGTTTCAACACATTATGTGATGTTTATCATTCCATAAGAGACACCATGCCAAATCTATCTCTAAATTGGCATTCACCATATGGTTTTGAATTTGATTCACTCCTTGATTAGTGCCTTGTTGAGGCACCTTATCTTTCATAAGATAAGGGGTCTTCTCAGATTACTAATTTAATGGTAGTTGGCACTATTTCCTTTCAATATTGTTCTAATTTATCAAAAAAATTGTCACTTCCACCATCTCACTCTTTGCTAAATTATTATTTAACTCATTGTTTGTGTTGGATGGAGTGGGGAGGGTTGTAAGTTGTGGCTAAAATACTACAATGATTATGTACTATGGGTAGGATGAGTAATGATGTATGGATTTAGACATGGATTAGTAGCAGCATTTTGCTGAGGATTAGGAATGGATAAAATGGTGGGCATAGAACCACGTGTATATGTTTTTTTGGTAATATGGTTTGCATAGGCATTGGATAAGTAGGAGGTAGTTTTCCTACTTGAATAAGAACAACTTCTCCTCATGATGCTTCTTCAAAAGTTATAGCTAGTGTGATGGTTAGCATTACATACCATTAAAACTTAAATGAAACTATGAACCCTTACTATAGTGTGTAATTCTTGTTCTTTATTTGGCCTAAAATTTTGTGGAATTAAATTTAAGGTTCTCAAGAATCTAGTATTAAAATCATGTGTATTCTATCAAGGGTGCCTTTGAATTGTGTTCAATTGAAACAAAATAGAGCGATCATTTTCCATGCTACTAAATCTATGCATGAGAGGTTCTATAATTAATGCCCAACATGTAATTGAATTATATCGCGATCCTCTATACCATAAAGTTGCCTTATCACAAATAGATTAAATTATAAAACATACCATTATCTCTTCCTCCTATATGTTGGATAAATTTGAGTGTTGATAACTCACTAAGGTGATCTAGTGTCATCTTGTTCCTATTCTTGTCAAAGGTAGAAAATGTTTTCGTAGCTTCTAAGGGAATGGGAGAATAAGCCATTAACAATGGTCCTTGGTAGGTCAAATTAGAAATTTTATTATGTGTCTTAAGAGGCACCCTTATATTATTCTATTGAGGAAAATGTTAGTCATATTATTGATGTGGAGGCAAATACGAATATATCACATAACAATGAGGTGGGTATGGAGGGTTTGGGGGACATGGGTATCGAGGATAATAAGATGGGATATAATGAGGTGGAGGATACTAAGGTGGTTGATTTGATAACCCCAATGCTTATTTGGAGGAGTTTGCATTGGATATAGACAAGGGTAATATAGACCTTGTTCTAGGATTTAATTATTTGGAGGTGGACCTTGTACATTTTGTTGTGTATGAATGACTAGAGGTAGTATTGGTCGTAGTATTTTCCTAGGACACCTACAACACCATTTCTTTAGTCAACACTTGTTCATTTTGAGAAATACTTTAGTTTTGGTTTTGTTTTTTCGTAATGACCCTACGTTAGGAGCCATATATTTATCTAGTAGATTGTTAGATGTATTTGACAAACTAGATCTAGGTGGGCTCTACATTGAAGAAGTGTTTGTAGGAGGGATGTTTTGGGCATTAGAGGTAAGTGGTGGATTTATGATATCGATATAATATTGGTCTTCAAAAATTATATTGTTCATGATGTTATTTACATCAATGGGTACAGCATAAAGTGGATTTGTTTGTACTAAGGTCAGACCTCTATCAAACAAAGTTTGGTTTGCTAAAGCATATGAGTAATTTATTGGTCTAAGAAATTGATTTATGAGGTTGTAATTTTTTTACTAGTAGGGTTGACCATAGGGATTTTTCCTTTTGAGGGAATAGGATTAGACATTGGGATCTGTTGGGCTTCAAAAATCCCAACTTATATTTCACCCCTAGTTTTCAAAATTTGGTGAAATTGAGTGTCTAGGTGATTATAGGATGTGGTGTTGAGTCCAAAAATATGGAAGTCTTGAGAGATTCATTCCAATTCAAAAAGAGTCCTCATGGTCATTAAAGGAATAGGTCTAAGTATTATAGTGCTTAATTCATTATATCCTGCATGAGTTCATCGATATCCATCCACTCATTCATAAGGTCATTACTTCCATACCATCACCCCTCGCAATATTAGCCATCTCATCCATTTTTAATATTTGGTCCACTTTCATTATTTAGTCTATGCCCTTTAAAAATACCATCTAGTCCATTAAATATTCCATTACACATCCCCATTCACCCCATATCATTTAAAATCATCTAACCATCGCAATTCACTTTTAAAAGCCATCATATAATATTAAAATTCATGTTGCGTCCCTAGGTTAGACCATGGCCAAAAATACTATGAAAACCCAACTATGTCTTATTTTTCTAAGTCCTAAGTCACCAAATATACCTAGACATTCACCTTAACATTTTCTTGAAAATATTTGCTAAGGCCTTTCCATCCCAATTCATCATTGTCCTTTTGAAAACCCAGTCGTTGATCCATCCATGACCATAATAAGTCATCAATGACAGCCTAAACCCAAAAATACAATGTCGCTCTTACAAAAAGCCTCATTATCAATCCATCAGTGACAGACTATTTTAATCAATGATCTTGTAAATCTTGGGTATAAAGCAAAATCAACTATCGCTCTTGCAACAGCCTCGTTGCCAATGCATTAGTGATCGTTAAGTGTCATTGGCAACAGAGTGTTTCAAGTCCGAAGTAAGGGTCTAATCATCATTGGCCTAACCATTGCCCCTCCCATTGAAATTTTTTATGCCAAGTTGTTTTAAAGTCCTTATCATTCGCTAAAAATCCCCACTGTCGATCCATTAGCGATCATTTATTCCAATTGATGATAGTGTAAACCAAAAATAAGCCTATCACTCATCTGAATACATTGTCATTAATCCATCAATGATGCCTTAGCCTCAGGTCATATATGTTGCTACTTGATCTTTGCACATCTAAGCCTATAAGTGAAAGATTTTACCTAAACGATTAGCCCCCAAGTCCAAGTTTAGTCTATCACCGATGAAAAGAGTGAATTGTTGATGCATTAGCAAAAGTTTTTCTCCATCAGTGACTGCAAAATGACTTAAGCCTAAGAAGGTTATTCCTTGTCACCCTTATGAAAATCCTATTACCGATTCATTAGCGACAAAGTTATTTTGAGTCATTTAAGGGTTAGGCCATCATTTGTCTTAAGTGTTCTCCCTCCCAAAGCACATTAAGTAAACCTTAGTTCTACTAGGTCACCCACCTAAGTTTATCAAAAATTTCTTAAAGTTGCCCATTTTCGATAGCAATCCTCCCTCGCTCATCCATAAATGATAGTGTAATTCCACCAGTGATAGATTTTAAGTCATAATTCTTGCAAATGTATTATCACCAACCCATCAACGACAACCCTAAGAAATCAGCGACCATGTATTTCATGAAAGCTTCGTCACTCATTAAGGAAGCTCATCAGTAATGCATCAACGATAAGCCAAAATAAAGAGCGAAAAATGTATCAACTACCTAGATCATTCCAAAGAGATCAATGATGCATGTCTCACCTAGAAAGGCACGTGACTCACTATTCAAGGACTAACATAAGGTATGAAGGGGTGGATGGACCAATATCCAAAAGCAAAAAAATTAGGTGTCTTAAGATGAACGTATCTCTTTGGAGTATGTGAAGATCAACAAATCACTCAAGGCAAGTTTCAATATTATGGCTAAAGTAAAGTACAGAAGCCTGAGTAAGCACAAAAGAAGCACCATCAACCTAAGGGTGTTTAAAATTTAGTAGAAGCAATATGAGTGACAAATCCTGGTGAACTCAAAATTTGTTCAAAGGAGAAAGTATTGAACCACATGAATAAAACTCATCACACAAGTTGAGCACCTCACAAACTATACTAAGAAAGGCAAGTTCATAGAACAAGCAACTCAAAGGACATGACCAATGTAGGTATGAGATATTTAGATCCATTCATATCTATAGAACATGATGCTATCACCATCAGCTGACGAAATGGATGATTTCAAAATGACTTTATATGAATGTAGTGGACAAAGTAAAGAATTCAGTAGTAAGGATGGGCCAGAGCATGCAAAGGTAATGATCATATAATATTGTAAGCAATGTAAAAATTTCCTATATATTATTACTAAAAGGTGTAAAAGGTATAGTAAAAAGAAGAAAATGTCGAAGCCTTAGCATGTCACCGATTTTAAAAAGATACAAGCACCTCAATGGAATATAGTTATAGAGGTATCACCTCGACGGAGTATAGTTATGGAGGTGTACCTTTATTGTCATTCCTCTCATTTTGAATACCTCTAGATCTCATTTTCCATTATGTTTTTTTTCTCATACATCGTTGCCCTCCTATTTTTGGGTATTCTCTCTTGATCACCATCACCGTTTGTTCCACAAAGCACCATATCACCATCATTGTCTGCAGCCTTCCACGTCCATTGTGTCCAACTATTCCCACCACCATCCATGTTGTTTCCCATTATGTTTCACTTCATTCTATTTTTTCTTATATCCCTTCATCGTCACGTTGGGTCCCCCTTTGTTTCATCTTAAAACCATATTTGTGTCAACCCTAGTCAAATATCATCTAAAGATAAAGAGACAGATGACTAGGATAATAGGAATAAAGGAAATATACATAAATTTACCTTTTGTACGAATTATAAGGTATGATAAAATTCCTAGCCCACCACTATTAAGATCCCCTTCAAATCAAAAAGCAATTAGAGTTAAAGAAGATGAAAAAGACGAGTTGTAGTAATAGGCGATGCAGTCTTGAACAAACAGCAGCCTTACGAAAATTTTGATAGTTGGCATCAAATGGGTTTTTTTGTAACAAACTCAGGAAGCCGAAGAGACACAGGACCAAGAAGAGCACACGTGGATGAACTAGGACCAAGTATTTGTAACATATTTTTGACATTCAGGCTATAAAAGGAGCCAAAGCTTCCAAGCTTCATCATCAAGCAATCACATAGCAAGCTTGTGAGAGGTATTCTGAGTGTTCTGTGAGGGTTATTGTATCTTCTCTATTTTCTCTGTTTTCACCATTTTCTTAAGTTCTTCCCACCTTTATGCAAGTATTAATGAGATTCAAGTAGTCTACCTAAGATCATTTCCAAGAGTTGCTTCAAGGAGCCAGAGTCTATTTGTCGCTATAATTAGGACAATAGATAATAGTTCCCCTATTACGTTATTTGAATGGGGTGAGCTATATATTGTATTCATTGAAAGACCTAAGCACTCTACTAGGCTTTATCATTGTAGCCATTATAATTTGAATATAATACAAATCATCTGGTTTTTGCTTTTTGGCATATTTTAGTGTAATGTGTGTGTTTTCTTATCTGTATATTACATTATTTGAATATGCAAGTAAGTTTCTCTCGTTGATTTAAAAATTCATGTTGATTGCAATATTCAAATGAATGTGGGTTTATCAATTTTTCTTTCCTTTTCTCTTCTTTTCATGTGAATGATTAAAATTTGCTATGATAACCCAATGGACAAGGCACCGGTCTGCTTTCATGCCTGAAATGCTTTCATTGTATGCTTGGTCATTATTTTTACACATCTATAACATTTTAAAATTTGGTTGAGCATATTTGTTTAAGGAATATCATTATAGGCTCATATTAAGGTGTCCAGACCTAACCTTTTTAGTTACTTAGCTATCCAAGGATGAAGAGGTGGGTCCACTAGAGCTCACATATCTGCTTGTGGGTCGAAAAGAATTTGAATAGCATGATATATCTTAAGGATATTCAAAATTTTCCATAACAGTTTTCTGGCATCGTTGCTGGGGATAATTTGTTTTATTGTCTGTGTTTCGTAGTCTGTATCCCCATGATAAAAAATTTACTCATCAATGCCACAACTTTTTGGAAATAGATTTTTATTTGTGTAACCATAGTTTTTTAAAGTCTGTGTGCTATGATTTCTCTATGCATGTCTGAGATATTGAGAGAATTTAAAATCCGAGCAATCTTGGCCTGAGTGATATTCTATTGCACCCAAGTACTGGCGAATCTCAACGAACCCAAAAGAAGAAGAAGAATCTGATTTGGTGCATACTAGACGTAGCAGTAAAGAACTATTTCCAAAATTTGAAGACCTAGAGGTATTTACCCATTCTCGAAAAGTCCCAATTCTTAAAAAATTTGTGTATTAGGATAGATCTAGTTCTTTTGGTAGTAAATATATTAAAAAGTATATTTCCATAGTTAATTCTGCTACCAATACACCTATTGTTAGCACCCCTGTGGCTAGTATACATGTCCTTCCTATGGCACAATTGAATCAAAACCTTCAGGTATGGAGGACTAATAGGTACAGGCCCCTCCGATTACCCCAAAATTTGCATCCCTTGCCAGCTAAAGGTCACATATATTTACCCAAATTCTAAGGTAACACTGCAGTTATTGGGGAAGATCATATCAAAGGATTCTTATATGCGTTATATAGCCTTGAGGTTGAACATGAGGATGTAGTTCTCAAACTATTCCTATAAACACTAGAGAAGGATGCAAGGGATTTGTTTAATTGCCTCCCATCTTATCATATTCCTGACTTTCAGACCATGGAGGTGTTGTGGGCATTCCACAGCTAACCCCAAATTTGGGGACCCACATTTACATTTTGGGTTTTAGGAGTCTTGATTGTTTTTGAGTGATAGTTTTAATGGAACCTGACCCATGGTCTTAGTTGTCCTTGATGTTTCCAAATTTCATTTTGGATTTGTGTCCTCTTTCATTTATATTTCAATGTTTAGTGTTTGGTTAGTGCCTCCTTTTGGTTTGATTAAAGTATTGTGTTTTGATTAGGTCATTAGACTTATTTTCTTTCTTAATTCTAATATTTAGTTAGTCTAATATTTGAAAGTTAACTAATTCAAACGCATGGGATCAATTAGATCAAATTTATATATATATAATAAAATAATAAAATAATAAAAAAAATATATAAAATATATGAAAAGGATACTTATTTATTCCTTATGGCATTCTATGACTCTATATTTTGGTCGTTTATTAATGTGTGTTTTAGTCCTCACCGCTATTTAGAATTGATATTAATATATTTTGAACTTAGGTTGTTGGAACTAATATTTTGTTTTCATCGATGATGACAGGTTTCTAAATGAGCACGTTGGCACAGATCAAAATATGGAGCTATGGAAGCAGTGATGTGGGATCGGACTACAGCATGGATCGAGGAACCCACTGACTCAAACATGAACCTGCTAACATGAACATCACGTAGAGGCTTGAAAAACAATTCGGACATGCATTTCAAGGTCTATGAAGACGGAGATGCTAATGGTTAAGTGGACCTGGATTGAGCCTATGTGGTATGCGATGGGATAGCACGCAAGGGATTTAGGTAGTGAAGGTTTGAACGATAGCTGATAATGTGGATAAGGACACCTAGATGCCCTAGACCAGAGTAGTGTTGTTGATATGGATAAACACTACTAAACCTCACGATGGTGAATTTTGGATGTAGTGCTCATCATCCTACCATTTCACATTCAATGATAATGCAGCAATTATAGTTTTAGCAAGTGGTAACAATACCAAAAAGGGGCGAACATAGCAGAGGTATCGATGGTTTTCTGGTTAAAGAACACGTCAATGACGCGATCGTGTTGGCTCATCATATCGTGGTAGGAGCAGAGCTAGGATATCATGGCATGAATAACAGTGTAGACGATGACTATGGTGGTTTGATAGAAAAAAAGATGGTCTAAATGAATGATTGATCTATGTATTCTTTTGTGAGGGGTATTTTCAAGGTAGACTCGCTGTGTGATCATGTCGAGCAATCAACGAGCCTACGATTGTCAACATTACAAAGAGGTCAACATGGGCTATGATAGCATGGAGGAAATAATAATGGAAGCAATATGCAAAATGGATATCGTAGTACAGAGCACATTTTGCCATGGTGGAGTAGTCGATGTTGAAGTATGGACAGTGGTAGGTGCGAGAAAGAGAAGTATGTTAAAATCCAATCAAGATAGAGCGTGGGCCACAGGTGTTCTAATGATTACAGCATTACACAGATAAAGTTGAATGTAGTGCTAAGGTTTATCTAATTAAGGATGCTATCATTCGATGCTCTAGAATAAATAGAGGGGCATGAAAACATAAAATGAGCATGAAATCATTAATATTATATGTTTTAAGCAAGAATTGTAACCCTTTACACAGTGAACAGTTAGACAACATCAGGATTGCAGATTCAACGTAGAAACATCGATAGGGTGATATTATATGAGGACAAAGTTTATAATTCATAGGAGTTGATAATAGCTCCCCACGGCAAATGTAGAAGCCGATGACAGTGTGGATGAAAATGGGAAATCCACGAAAGAGTGTGGTTATGTGTGTTGTCAAGCTGATGAGTCCTGCAACAATGTCGATGGATACCAGTGTAACATGGCAGATCCTATGGGTCCATATCCAACGACGATAGCAATGCAAGGATTAGATGGAGTAGCATATAGAGATACCTATGTGGGCAGTAATCAGAGGGTGTCACGGGTAGGTTACGAGTGTTTTTATTACCTTGTCATGAACATAAAGGTTTTAATAAATAAATCTTGTTGGCATATAAAAGACCACGTAAAAATTTAGCACATAGGGAACCGACACACCACCGATGTGGATAGATTATGAAGTAGTCATTACAGCAATGGACGCCCTGGAAAGACTGGTCAAAGTAGCATCTAATTCATAGATTGTTATGAAGGCAGCAAATCTGGATTCAGCACTGACACTGGTAGAGAACAAAGACTATTGCTAGGGAGGTGAAATGAAGAAATAAAAGGTGTACATGGGAGGTTTAATTTTGTGAAAATGAAAGCAAGAAAATTAAAATGTGTATCTCGTACATTAGAGGCATTCATACGTCGTAGTGCAATGGGTGGTATATAGACAGATTGTGATTATTAAGTGGATTTATTGGAGCCCCTGAGTATACGGCATACAATAAATGGGTCTTATTATTTCCAAAGGAGTTTGCATGCGCAGTCAAAATAACAATGCGTAAGAGTAAATATCGCAGTTGTGGGTTTTGTTAGTCATCTAATAATAGATGAGGACCGCACTAATTAGTATTTTTTGGAGCGTAACGTGCCTAGACATGAAAATATCCATTATTTTTTATGTTCTTCCCCCTTTTTGTTTGATATTCATAATCGTCTAACTGGCAATGGCTATCTTCATCCGTTACGCACAAGCGGATATGGGCACAAGCTTCATTTAGTAGTGACAAAATGATTTGTAAGACATATAGAGTGCAAGCTATAGAAAAGTGTAATTACCAGCTGCAGATCGAACGTGGGACGAGTAATTTTTACCCTCCTACCTGTCGGGGTACTATAGAGACTTGTAACCAAAAGAACTAAACACAAACAAAGATACACAAGAAAGAGAGAAGATTGCCAAAAATGATCCTTTGTATTGATATTGATACAATTTTACAAAGATTTTGAATTTCCCCAAATGTGTTGGGGGTAATGTTACAATGCTTTATCTACCTCTCTTCTGAAATACAATGATTTTGATAGAAAAGGGGTCTTCCAAATCTTCAATGAGCTTGTATGTTCTCTATTCCTCAGCTACAGCTTCAAGGGTTGAGTGGGCTTTGGTATCTAATGCAGAGACCACACCAACTTCAATAGCTCTTCAAATACTTGTATCCTGCACACATGAAAGTAAAAAAAAAGGGTCAACAACACCTATATATGTGATTTAAAACAAATACAAGTAAAAACCCTTGAATGGATGCTTGCAGAAAACATGAAAATGAAACTTAAAAATGCCTTACTAACAAATGAATAACTTACTAATTTTTACTACTCCAAATGGTCTTAAAATTGGTGGAGATATTTTTTAGGGTTTTAGGAACCTACCCTCAAAATTTGAGCTTAATTCAAGTCTGAATGAGCAATATATGTCCAAAACAAGTTTGGTAGTTTCTGCAAAACCGCAGGCCTACGGTTGTGACTGTGTAACCGCGGATGTGCAGTTTAGAAACTACGGGCCTGTGGATGGGACTGTGTAACCGTGGATGTGTGGTTTTAAAACTATGGGCCTAAAATTGGGATTGTGTAACCACAGATGTGTGGTTTAGAAACTGTGGGCTTGCAGTTGTGATTGTGTAACCACGGATGCGCGGTTGTGTAGGGATGGCAGAAAACCTTGAAACTTAGATCCGAGACCTCGATGGCACAAACTCTGCGACTGTTGGTGAATCCCTGTAGCAATTTTGATAGTGTGACGATGTATTTTCCAATATCCCTTTGCTTTATGGAATGGTATTGATTTTATAGGTAATATTGGGTTTTGGAGGGAAATAAGAGGTGGCAAGCCAGGGCTGCCAAGTGGCAATCCTGGGCTTCCAAATGAAGGGGGGCAGTTAGAGTGAATCACCCAGGGTGTCTCACTCAACTAGGGTGATGTGGGTGCAATTTTAGTGAGGTGTAAGGGTTTTCCCATGTGAAGGGACAAAGGGTACAAGTGTGTATGAGATGTGTCAAGGTGGGGTAGTGAGGTGGCTAGGACACATGTCTAGTGGGTAGGCAGGGTATCTTAGGGGGATTTTCCAGATTTATTAAAATTTGGAAAATAGGATAATGTGCAAGATTTTTATGCCTAAGTTTAGACTTAGGCATATATTATTATGCAAGATTATGGTGTGCAATGTGGGTGAAGTGTGCATGAATTAATATACCTAAGTTTACACTTAGGCATATATTTTATCATGCAAAATTATGCGATGAATTGTAAATGCCTAGATTTTGGTGTCTATATATGCCCCTTTTTGTACCACGTTGCGTGAAACACAATGTGGTGCAAAAAAAAAAGACACTTGGTTTTATTTGATGGAGGAATGGACTCAAATCTTCTCGATGCAAAGAATGAATGACTTTTTTTGAAATTTTTTAGATTTGTTTGCTTACCCCCTCAATTGGCGAATGGGTAAAGGATAAAACCCATGATCCAATTGACCAAATGTGGATGATGAAAGGAGGTGGTTGATTTAATTATGTGGATGTGATGCAAATGTATGTCATTTTGACCAACTTGATGCCCCAAGTTTGGGATTATTTGTGTTCTTGCAAATTTGCCTTTGGTTTCGTTGATGTGCAAAATGTGTGGTAAAATTTTCAACCACATTTGGAGTTCTTGTTCCACTCTGACTTTAGCAATTCCTTCCAAATGATGGGTTCAAGGAACAAGAAATTTGGGAATTTGATACTCAAGTGATTTTTGATTATTACCAAATTGTTTTTGCTTGTTTTTCACTTTTGACCCAACGGAAGGGGTTGAAGGATAACCTTGCACAAATCTGTTTTGAAAACATCTAAGCTCAAATATTTAGAGACCTAGCTGATTTAATGTCATAGTGATTTGATGTTGAATGTTTGAATGAGTGTCCTTATGGTGAGCTACCCATCCAATCGGATTGCATGGATTTCTAGTCGTTGCAACCGCCAGGTGTATAGGATAATCCACTAGATACAAGGTTCACTAAATGATGTGATGATGGTGATGATGATAATGTTTGTAAAAATGCATGATGTGATTAATATAAATGTTGGAAATCAATATCAAGTCGGATGCCCCAAGTTTGGGTTGGACTTATGTTATCGCAAATTTACCTTTTGGTTTTATTGACATGCAAGATGATGAAGTAAAGGAACCAATCACCCTAGGGGCTTGTCCTAGTGATTGTTAGCAATTCCTTAATGCAAAATTATGAAGTATAAGTTTTCCATGTTTTGTAACCCCATGGAGTAGGCGTCAATGACAACCTTGAGCAAATCTGCTTGAACGTAGGTCACTCAAAAATTGAAGGACCAACCTGATTTAATTTCAAACATGATAATGTGAAATAATTTTGTTAGTGTCCTTATGGTAATTTATCCATCCTATCGGATTGCATGGATAACCAATCGCTGCAACCGCCAGGTTTCTAGAGTAAATTACTGGATACAAGGTTCACTCGAGATTATGATGATGGGAGATGATGATTTGGAGGGTTTTACAATATTTTTGTAGCCATTTGCATTTTAAGGGGAGTTGTGTAAGATGGTCACAAATAAAAGTCAACTTGTGTTGCCCCAATCATGGAAAAGATGCTCATTTTAATGAGTGTAATTTACATGATTGAGTGTTGAATTTGATTATGAAAATGAATTTATTGATTTTGTCTTTCCCTTCAAGCGATGAGTTGATGGAGAAGATATGAAATGATGAAAGTGATGAAACAAATGATATGGTTTGATGAGATGGATGTTTTTGTTTTTGTTTCAATTGTGATTTTGACCATTGTTGATAATTCTGCACTTCTATCCCTTGGATCAATCCAGCCGTATGTCTTTCTTAGGGAATTGAGATGATAACAATTCATTTTTTTGCATGAGGTGAATCACTTTTCAAGGGCCTTCTTGTAACTTATCCATCCTACCAGATTGCATGGATTACTAGTCGCTACAAATGCTAGGTATATAGGATAAGTTACTGTATACGAGGATCACTTGAGGATAAGTGAAATAAGAAAAGGTACACCTCTATCCCTTCGAGCAGTCCAGCTTCATGGTCTTCTTAGGGAGTTGAGATGAGAACACTTCTATTCTTTCGAGAGCCTGTTGAATTTTTTTTTGTCCAAAGGAATTGAGATATCTCTAGAGTTTTTTTTTTTGCTTTTGTTGTTTTTTTTTTTTGGAGAATGTATATTGTTTTGTGTTTTTTTTTTGTATGACAAAATATGCAATGAAATGTTTTTGGTGTTTTATAATTTTTGTAAGACAAAAGATGCATGGAAATATTTTTGGTGTTTTATATTTTATGACAAAATATTCATGGAAATATTTTTGTTGTTTTATTATTTTTTAAGACAAAAGATGTATGGAATTTTTTTGGTGTTTGATGTTTGTTAAATAGAAAGAAAGCACAAGATGTTTTTTTTGTTTTTTTTTTTTTTGTGTTTTTATGTTTTGATGATTGAATTTTATTTTTTTTTTCAAAGGAATTTGGGTACCTTTGAAGCTTTTTGGGTTGATTTGACCAAAGAGTAGGTGCCTTTGGAGCCTTTTGAATTGAATTGACCAAAGGAGTTTATTTCCCTTGGATTTATTATTTTTTTTTAGTGTGACCAAAGGGTTTGATTCCTTTGGAGCTTTTTAAATTGAATGCGACCAAAGGGGTTTTATTCCTTTGGATATTTTTGAATTGAATGTGACCAAAGGAGTTTGTTTCCTTTGGAGCCTTTTGGTTTGATTGTGACCAAAGGAGTTTTGGTTCCTTCGGGGCCTTTTGAAGTGAATTTTACCAAAGGAGCTTGACTCCTTTGGAGCCTTTTGAATTGAAATTTTGACCAAAGGGTGTGGGTTCCTTTGGAGTCCTTTTTTTTTGTGATCAAAGGAGCTTAGTTCCTTTGGATCCTTTTTTTTTTTTTTTTGGTGCATGTGATGAAATGAGTGTGTTATGAATAAATGTGTTATGAATAAATGTGTTATGAATGAATGTGTTATGAATGAATGCAATTGGTGGTGATGTATGCAAATGAATGAATGGTTTTGCCTTATTAATTGTCATTCAAAGAAGTTATGGACCATTGTTAAGCATACTTTGCCTTTATTGCTTAATCAGGGGCACCAATACGATACTATGGTTTGACCACAATTTGTAGTATGGACTATGATATATGTGTGGCAATATGATTGTGGTATGGAATGGAAACTTGCTTATGACTTTGTTTGCCTTAGGGATAAAGGATCTAGATTTATTTTGCAAAGACTCAAACATCCTAGTGTATTGAACAAACTCACTAAATCTGCCTAATTCTTCTAGGACCAAATGTGTACAGTTAATTCATTTACCAAATCAGAGCATGGTAATGAGCCGAGACAATCAAGAACCAGTGTGTGTGCAATTGATTTCATTAACTCATCTTGAGTAAATTGGGTAAACTTGTTATGGTTTGAACCTAGAAGCTAGCTTATCCATATGAGCAGTCAGATGTCTCCTTTTAATAGAGACATGTCGCCACGCATGAGTGTACTCCATTGCCAGTCAAGCATCTATAGCTTCGATGGAGGCTAACTCCATAGTCCATGATTTTTGTTTTTGATTTCTTGAATTTTGGGTATGACTACTTAACCATCTGATTGGAAATATAGTACGATCCTTACAACCCAATTAATCAATGGTGTGTGATGTAAAGGAATTAGAGCTTTGGGGAATCATATTCTCAACCTAAGTGTGATGAGAATTGTACCCTATCCTTACTACTCTATCTTTTGAATTTGAAGCAACTATGATAGTAGTGAAAACCACTATTTTCATGGACTATGTTGCATAATGGGACAAGCAAGGATGACCCTTTTCACCTCAAGATTCCTACCAAGTATGGTGTTATCCCTCTTTGACACAATATGTTTTAAGATGTGAAATTGTGTTTGGTTCAAGAGTATTTTTGAAATCAATTCCCAATACTCAAGATTTTCTTAGTGTATATATGTGCAATGGTCCTAAAAGAACTCGACATGTTTTTTGAAGGTTGCTTAAAACACTAGGAGTGGTTGAGTGACCGAAAACACCTAGAGATTCCTTAAACCAATGACCACCAAAGAAATGAAGTGTTATGGGGTTTTATTGCAACTACTTTTTTTTTAACATGGTCTTAGATGGTGAAATCGGACTAATGCTAGACTGTATGTGCCCCTAATTAAGACAAAAAGACTTAGTGAATGAACAATTATCCAACCTGAGTGGATGATAATTAATATGGTAAGCAACATGAATGGATGCAAATGATACGAATATGCAAATGCAATGGAAGTGGAATGTATGAATGCAATGAAAGTGGGATTGTTAATGTGATGTATTAAAAATGTAATGTGTATGAACATGTTTTTGTGTTTTATTTTTTTATTTTTATTTTTAGGTGTTTTTGAACTGGAATGTGACCAAAGGAATTTTGTTCCTTTGGAGCCTTTTGAATTGCATGTGACCAAAGGAGTTTTGGATCCTTTTGAACTAATTTGACCAAAGGAGTGCCTCCCTTGGAGCATTTTGAGATGAGATTTGACCAAAGGGGTTAGGTTCCTTTGGGGCCTTTTGAATGGAGTTGACCAAAGGGATACCCCCTTTGGAGATTTTTTTTTTTTGATGGGGAAGGTGTGATACCTTAATCATCCCCAAATTGTTTTGTGACTGGTGAGAATGGGGAAGGTGTGGTACTTTGAGTATCCCCACAATTTTTTGTGCTTGGTGAGCATGGGGAAGGTGTGATGCCTTGAGTATCCCCACAATGGTTCTGTTGACTACCAGGGTTTTGATTGGATGTGATAAGTGGAATTTCAATGAAAAATATCCGCTTGTCGATAAGATCTTAGACCACATTTCTAAATGCTTTGCAATCATTGATATCATGGCCCACTTATCGATGATAGAGATAATAACAATCTTCCCTATACGACCTAGATTTATGTATTTTGGTGTTTGCAACATGTATTTCAGGTAAGATGATTGTTTTTGCATCCTGCAACTTTTGAAAAATGATTGACATGGGCTCGGATAGAGGGGTCCAAGTACGAGATTGACAATTTGGGTGAGATTGGCCATGTGATTGGGGTTTATGAGGTGGGCAACTTTGATGAGGTTGTTGAGGTGGGTGAGGTTGATGAGGTTGTTGAGGTGGGTGAGTTTGATGAGGTTGTTGAGGTGGGTGAGGTTTATGAGGTTGTTGATGATCCAATTGTAGCTCAATGCTTGTGAGGCGGTTCAATATTTGTTGTAAAATGAGCATAGTGCATTGGTGAAATGGTGGTTGTTGATGAGGAGATGGTGGAATGATGGTGTGTTGTGTTGATGAAGTACCATACATGTGATTGAATGGGTGTGTGGGTATGGTTATGGTTGGGGGCGCAACACCCAAGATGGATTTTAGGTGAAGAATATGGGGAGTTGATAGGATGTTGATGGCGGGTAGGTGGCAAATTACATTGCTGATGAAGGAGGGGACTTATGGACCATGGTGCTTATGGGTGATATGAATGGAATGGACACAGGGAATTATGAAGCAACACTAATGGGTGCTTCGTAAAGGAGGTTTATGCAAATGACTTGTTGATTCAGTATGATGATGGGAGTTTGATTAAATGATGATGGATGGGTATGGGCTATGGTGGTAGTAGTGTGCTCAAAAAGTGGATTTGCAAAGGCTTGGCTAGACTATTGTGGGTGTGGGAAGGTGACTTCTTGATGGAATGATGGGATGGTATGGGGTGGAATGGTAAGCAGTGGTAGCAATGGAAAAACCATTCTAGATGCACTCAGGTACATCCTAATGGTGTCCATGTCTACAAGTGTGACATGACCATCCATTGGTATAGGTGGCTTATAAAACATGAATGCTCATTAAAATTGAATAATTGAAATACAATGTTTATATAGTGCCCATAATGCAGTTGGAGAAAAATTAGAGATATTAGGAAAGAGAGAAAATAGGGAGGAAATATAAATTTCAAATTAAACTCTCTAACTCCTATGTCGACGCTTACCGACAAGTGCTCTGTCATCCACCCTAGCTGTCTGTCGTCCAACCAAGGTGAAAGGTGGGGGTAAAACAAGGTTTAAATGCCAACATTCTCCCCCTTAAAGTTGAGAGGACTAACTATACAGTCTCTCAGCTTTATATATTGAACTTTAGCCATACCTTTGGTGAAGATGTCTACAATGTTGTCCAATGCTACAATGTTTAAGCTCAACAATCTGGTGCTCCACCATGTCTCGGATGAAGTGATACTTCATATCAAAATGTTTAGATCTACTATGGTGGATTGGATTATATGCCAATTGAATGGCACTCATGTTATCACAATACAATCTGGTAGGACCACTTTGTCTTTCTCCAATATCTTCAATGACTTTTCTCAACCATAGGGCTTGAGTACTAGCATATGTGATGGCTATATACTCAACCTCAGTAGATGACAATGCTACAACAGTCTGCTTCTTGGAACTCCATGTAATTAGTCTTAACCCTAGACTAAAACAGTTCCCTGATGTAGATTTCCTATCATCTATATTGTTGCCCCAATCACTATCACTGAAGCCAACTAATTTAACAAAATTACATTTGTGGTAATGGATTCCAAAATCCAATGTACCCTTTACATATCTTAGGATTATTTTAGTTACTTGTAGATGCAGCTCAGATGGGCTAGCCATAAAACTTGAAACTAGAGAAACAACATATTGTATATCAAGTCTTGTGTTGGTGAGAAACATCAAACTCCCAACCATGCTCCTGTAAGTGGTCATGTCAACCTTTGGTGCTCCATCTCAGTTGGATCCCATGTCCAATTGGAGTTACAAATGATTTGCACTGCTCCATGGCAAATTTCTTGATCATATCATGAGCATACTTGTGTTGACATATGAAGATCCCTCTATTTGATTGATGAACTTCCATGCCTAGGAAGTATTGCATTAAACCAAGATCTTTCATCTCAAATTGTTTCATCATGGAGTGTTTGAACTCCATATTCATCTTATTATTACTACCCATAAATATTATATCATCCACATATAAACAAACTATGAGAATGTCTACACCATGCTTTAGGTAGTAAAGAGTAGGTTCACTTTTGCTTCTAGTGAAACCATACTCGTTGAAATAGCCATCAATGCGAGAGTACCATGCTCTTGGTGCTTGCTTGAGGCCATAAAGTGTTTTTTTTTAATTTATAAACAAGGTTCTCCTTACCTTGTTCTTGAAAGCCTTGAGGTTGTTGAACATAAACCTCCTTAGTCAAGCACACATTGAGAAAGGCACTCTTCACATCTGTGTTGAACGTTCCATCCTTTGTGGGCAACCAAGGAAAGAACATATCTGATTGTTTCCTATCATGCAACAGAAGCAAAGGTTTCCTCATAGTCAATGCCATATTTTTGAGTGAAACCTTTTGCTACAAGTCTTACCTTGTGTCTTTCAATGCTTCCATCAGCATTGAATTTGGTCTTGTAGACCCATATACATCCAACACTTTTTTTTCCTTTGGGAAGCTTTACTAGCTCCTAAGTATCATTATTTTTTTATAGAGGTTATTTCCTATTTCATGGCTTTCTATCATACATTATGAGTACAAGCCTTCTCATAGCTAGAAGGTTCTAGCTATGCACTAGTTAATAAAGCATACTCCCTTAGGATCTTGGGAGTCATCATCCCCATACATATGCATATTTTCAAGTTTTTGCAAAACTGAATTCATTTCACTAGCTTGGCTTCTAGTGTATATTTTCTGGAAATTTTGATCCAACATTTAAAAATATGGATGATGTTGTAATGTTCTTTTTCCTCTTGAAGGAGAATCAATATCCATAGGTGAAGAACTTATTGATCTCTGTAGAGAAGGACTTGGAGTGGCTGTTGATGTACTCAAATTAGTACTCCTGCTTGGGCTTGGAGGGGGTGGTGTACCTTTGTTTTTCTTGGGAGACACCTACTGTATTTGTGAAGAACTTACATCTTGGGATTCATCATCAACAAAAATTATTTGATGACCCCATTCTCCCCCTTCATCAAAAATTACATCCTTGGAAAGTACAATTTTGTGCATCTTTGGATTGTAGAGTCTATATGCTTTGGTAGACTCATAATATCCTATAAAAATACATGCTTGACTCTTGGGATCAAGCTTCTTTCTTTTTTCATCAGGAATGTGTGCATATGCTAAAGAACGAAAAACTTTGAAATGTTTTACATTTGGCTTATTTCCATACCACCCCTCATAAGGAGTGATTCCATCTAAACTAGAAGTAGGACTCCTATTTAGAATATATACACTGGTTCTGACAACATCAACCCAATACATATTAGTTAGATGCTTAGTTTGAAGCATCGTTCTTGCCATCTCGGCTATGGTGCGGTTCTTTCTCTCTGCCACACCATTCTGTTGTGGGGTGTAGGCAATGGTGAATTGCCTTTTGATCCCACTTGCTTTACAATATTTTAAAAATTATTTTGAGGAGTACTCGCCTCCTCGATCTGCCCTAAGACACTTTACATAAAACTCACTTTGTTTCTCTACATTGTTCTTGAAATCTATGAAGAAATCAAAAGCTTCATATTTGTGTTTCAAGAAATAGATCCAACACATTCTAGAGAAATCATCTATGAAAGTGAGAAAATAAGAATTGTTTCCTAGACTCTTTGTCTGCATTGGACCATAGATGTCTGAATGCACTAATTGAAGTGGATAGTTGGCCCTCCATGCTTGTCCTTTTGGAAACTTAGACCTAGAGTGCTTTCCCAAAGCACATCCTTCATAGACCTCCTTATGTTCATTGATTTTGGGAAGTCCTATCACCATAGCTTGAGAAGTTAACAATTTCAATTTGGCTGAATTAAGGTGACCATATTGCAAGTGCCAAAGCACACTTGGATTTGTTATAGCAACATTTGTAAGTTGAGCTCCCCTAGTTCTCCAAACTTGAGAGGAAATAACCTATTTTTGGTCATTGGTACCAGTGTGATGACACGATTATAATTGTTTTTATCAAAAATGACACATTTTCCTTCATAAAAAACAAGTTTTAATTCTTCTCCATCATTTGCCCAACACTTAGAAGATTGTGTTGGAGCTTTGGAGTGTAGTAGATGTCATTCACCTTCTTTATGCATTCTTTCATTGGAACCCCCATGGATCCAATGCCTTCAAATTGCAAGGCTTTGCCATCCCCTAACTTGATTCGAGATTTGTAAGTGGAATCCATTGTAGCAAAGAGGTCTTCTTTGCCACTCATATGGTTAGAGCAACCAGTATCAAAAATCTATGTATCATTTAGATTTTGTTTTGTTTGTCCATAAGAAAGAAAAATATTATGAGTTTCATCTTCTTCACCATAATTTCCATATTGATTGCTGCTTCCTTGAGAATATTTGGACAAACAGTACCGAGCAAAGTGACTTGGTTTACCACAGTTGAAAAAAGCATTTTTGGATTTGTCACCTCCTCACCCTTGATTTCCACTTTGGCCTGGATTTCCACCTTTGTTTTGGTTTCTGCCTCTGTTCTTATTTTTGCCTCTGCTGGGATTGCCTCCTCTGTAGGTGCTTCTATCTTTGTTTTCTTATCTGCTACACTTAATGTAGCCTAATATTTGGGTTCTATGTAACCCTATTCTACAATATCCCATAATCCCTTACCTATGAGTAAGGTCCTCATTTTGATGGACCAGTACTCATAATCGTACCCATTAAATTTTGGAATAGGTAGATTGTTATTTGAGGCCATAGCTGCTAGAAATAAACTAGAAACACTCTTTTATTTCTCTATTACAATCAAAGCACTTTGCTTTTCAAAGAAGGAAAGAAAAAAGAAGTTACAAATTTAGATCAAATCTAGCTTGATTCACTCTTTCACTGATGGCATGTTCTTCTTGTTGAGGTGCTTCTATCACTTGATTCACAAAGTTGTCTACTAATTTTTCTTCGTCGTCACTGATCAAGATTATCTCTGGTGATTATGGTTCTAGTATTTCAATGGAGTTGTCATTACTGAATTGTGGATTTACTGGTTCTTGTGGTGCAGATTCTGACTGCTCAAATCTGCTATCGAAAGAGTTATCTTCATAGTCTACCTCGTATCCTGAGTTTGGATGTCTCTAATGGGCTATTACTGCATTCTACAATTGACTAAACACAATATGTAGTCCATAAGTGCACACTTTTTCATCAAAGCTTTCGATATTTTCTCTTACCAAAAGCGCACAGAGGGCATGATAACAACCTGTGGAGCGTATCATGAATTTTGCCCTTCAATGTACTTTTTTACACAAATTTCAAGTCTTCTATGCTTTGCCTCTCTCAGACTTTTACAAAGAAATTTTAAGCCTCTTAGGCTTTTACACAATATTTCCTCTTAGGAAATCTCTATATGCCTTCCCATAAAAGTTGCAAAAAAAATATTTTTTAAAACTTTATTAAAGTATTAATTAATAATAAAGTAAATATTTAATTAAAACATTTTAAAACCAAACTATTTTTTTTGAAAAATTTGAAAAAACTTGTATTAAAACAAAGATCAATTACAATATGGGAAGAGACTCTTCCCAGTCGAGTTCAAAGAGAACACAAACTTACAAAAGAAGAAGAAGACTTGCAATGGAGCCAAATCTCCTAAATCAATAACTAGCTAGCAGGGGATCGGCATGGACAGATGATTCAACTGGTCTCGAAAACGTGACATGTCACAATATCGCGACACCTTCTCACCTTTGGCCGCAAAAAAGCAACATGTCACAATATCATGACAACTTTCCTCCAGCGGCTGCGACGGTGCAACATGTCGCGATATCGCGACAACTTTCCACCAACGACCACGATGGCGCAACATGTCACAAAATCGTGACAACTTTCCTCCAGCGACCACAATGGTGCAACATGTCACAATATCCCGACAACTTTTCTCCAGCGACCGTGAGGGCACAACATGTCGCGATATCGTGACAACTTCCTCCAGCGGTCGCGACGGTGCAACATGTCGCGATATCACGACAACTTTCCTCCAGCGGTCGTGACAGCACAACAAGTCGTGATATCGTGACAACTTTCCTCTAGTGGCTATGACGACGCAACATGTCATGATATCGTGACAACTTTCCTCCAACGACCGTGACAGCGCAACATGTCGCGATATCACGACATGTCACAATATCGCGACAACTTCCCTCTAGCGACCGTGATGGCGCAACATGTCGCGATATCACGATAACTTCCCTCTAGCGACCATGAAGGCGCAACATGTCGTGATATCGTGACATGTCACGATATCACAACAACATTCCTCTAGCGACCGCGACGGTGCAACACGTCGTGATATCACGACAACATCCCTCCCTTTGCTTTTTCTTTGATCATTTGTTCAAGGACCTTTCCAGACCCTGCCTGATCACCTCATCCTCAATAGCCATATCACTGTGAATCTGGACCCCTGCCTCCTCAGCACCCATATTAGCCAGGAAGTCGGTCGCGTTGTTTAAATATTGACTCACATAAACTGGGATCACATCATCTAATTCCTTCCATAATTCCTTAATTTGAGAGACAAGGATCCTCAACCTACATGCTTTCAAAGCAAAGTTTCTCATGCAATCAAGAGCTCCAACCATTATTTGAGAGTGATTCAATAATGATCCTCTTGTGGCCCTGTTTCACTGCCCAAATAGAAGCGGATTTAATAGCTATGGCTTCTGCTTCATTTTTTATGGCTCTTCCCAAGCCTTGCAGTTCCCAATATAGCACTGATCCATCATGATTTCGGCAAACCACTCCAATTATGGCACTACCCAGATTGCCTTTTGCAGCTCTGTCAGTATTAATTTTAATCCAGCCTTCTAGTGGTGGTTTCCACCTAGCTTTGTCCTGTCCCTGTTGTTCTTCAACTCCCTCTTCCATTGGCCCAGTAACAACCTAAGTTTCCTCTATAGCATAGACAGCAACAGTTTCTGTAACTGGCTCCAGATAATCTGCCAAACTCCATCTAACGAGGAAAAAATTTCTCTAAAAATTCTCGCATTTCTCTCCAACCACACTTGCCACCAAATGAATTTTAGTCCAAGCTCCCAACCAATTTGAAGAGCTTTAGATTTAAATCTACCCCTCTTCCATGTTTTCCAGATATTAGTCCGATTCAAGTCACCATTAACTTGAATTATATAGCAAGAAAGCCAACACTTCCAAATCTGACGTGTGAAAGGGCATTCAAACATCAGGTGATCAGTTGTTTCCTCATTCTTGTAGCATAAAACACATTGAGATGGACCGATGATTTCTATACATCTGAGATTATCAAAAGAGAGAATTTTGTTGTGCATAAACTGCTAGGCAAAAAAGTTTACTTTCGGCCAGCCCTTGGAGTGCCAAATCTTTGTCCAATCCTCAACTGGGAATGAATGGGGGGGAGGCTCTGGGAGGATCTTCTCATATCCGTCCTTCACTGTAAAGACACCAAGGCTCCCATAGCCCCAAGCTAATTCATCCTCCTCATCTCTACTTGTGAGAAATCTTTTTGACAAGATTTTAGTCATGATGGGTGCCAACTCCGAAGGGATTGAAATTGGCCACTCCTCCAACTTCTTAAACTTCTTAAACTTATACTCCCCCAACTGACTAGTGATGAAGTAACTGTCAATGTTAACCCATCCTTTGGTTTCTATGGCAGTTTTTATTGGTTGCAATTCAAGAAATTCAACAATTATGGGTGGGTACTGATCCCAAGAGTCTATCCAGAAATGAGCCTTCTCCCCTCTCCCCACTTTCCAAAACAATCGATCTTTAACCACCTGAGATCCTAGCTTGAGAGCCTACCACACTAGGGATCCAGGGCCATCCAAATGGAAATGGCCCACCTCATTGGGGTTAACATGACCCAAATATTTACTAGTTAGGATTCTATTGAATAAGGAGGTTGGTTGGGAAATCCACCTCCAGTACAACTTTCCAGCCAAAGCTTTATTATTGAACTTGGATCTTCTCAGTCCCAACCCTCCTTTTACCTTGGGTTGGGTAACTTTATCCCAACCAACTAAGGCCCATTTCCTCTCTTATTTTGCTCCTTCCCATAAAAATCTTCTAGCCATATTGTCCAGCTCTTTCCATATCTTATGAGGGGCAACCAGGATAGAAAATTTGTAAATTGGCATGGCTTGAATGATTGATTGTAAAAAAGTTAATCCACCCCCATAGCTTAACCATTTGTGAGACCAATGATTCATTCTATCTTTGATACCATCCAAAAGATCCTTCCAGATATCCATTTTCAGTTTTTTGAAATGTAAATGAACCTCCAAGTAAACCACTGGAAGAGAAGTCCTTGTGAATCCCAAGATCTCTAGAACTCTGTCCTGAAGCCTTTGATCAAGATTAAGAAAGACCACTTTGGATTTTTTATCATTGATGACTTGGTTTGAAGCCCTAAGGTAGACATTAAGAATATCTCTCGATCACTCTTGCTTCCCCGAAGTTGGCCACTCCAACCAATCTGTATCATCCACAAGCTGTAAGTGAGTCAAAAATTCCTCACCCACCTTGATACTTGTTAGCAAACCTTGATGTCTTCTCCTCAAGAAAAGTCTACCTAATCCTTCAGCCAAAATGAGGAAAATATATGGAGAGCAAGGATCCCCTTGACGAAGACCTCGAGAGGCTCCAAAAGGTTGTGAGGGAAGACCCTTGATTAATATTGAATAAGACGGCGTAGATACACAACTCATGACCCAATCTATCCAGTCCTGAGAAAAACCAAAGGTTGCCATCATTTTTGACAGGAAGCTCCACTCCACCCTATCATAGGCCTTTGACATATCTAATTTAATGAACATTCCTTTATTACCAGATTTTTGCATTGTATGGATTGCCTCCTGAGCAAGAACCACCCCATCCAAGATCCGCCTACCCTGTACAAAACCCCCTTGCTCCGAGGAGATAATGTTATGTAAAAGGGGTTTTAGCCGTTCAGCCATTACCTTTGTGATTATTTTATAAATCACATTGCATAAGGCAATAGGTCTATAATACGAAATATGAACCCCCTCCTCCCCTTTTGGAATTAAAGTGATGAAGGTATGATTTAATGCCTTAAGCATTCTTTTATTACCTCTGGACTCCTCTACGACAACCAAAACATCCTCATCCAAAGTATCCCAAAAGGCCTGAAAAAACTCAATTGGAAAGCCATATGGTCCTGGAGTTTTGCCGGTACTCATTCCAAAGACCACATTCTTCAGTTCTTCTCTACCAATGGGTTTAAGAAGGGCCTGATTTTCTTCTTCGGAGATAACAGAGGGTATGACATCAATCACTTCATTTTGAGCCTCTACATCTTGCTCCATACTTGCCTTAAAAAGTTTAGAAAAATAATCCATTGAATGGGAATGCATACCAGGAAGAGTATCAAAGGAATTTCCATTCTCATCTTGAAGAGCTTCTATGTTATTCATCTGTCTCCTAACACAGGCTGACCGATGGAAAAATTTGGTATTTCTATCACCTTCCAATAACCAAGTGGTTCTTGCTCTCTGTTTCCATTAGGTCTCCTCTTGGTTATCAATGTCCTCAACCGCTTTACGCAAGGCATCATCCTCAACTTTGAGCTGCTCTAAAATTGTTCCTTCCCTAAAGTGTTTTTGAACCTCATCTCATCTGGCCACCAAAGGAGCTCTTTGGATCTGGAAGTCTGTCTTGTTAGCTTGCCTCCATTGTTTCAGTTGAGCTTTGACATAATGAAGTTGTTTGTGGAATCTAAACATTGTTGTCCCAAAAGGTAGACGACCTTCCTCCCACCATTGTGGAATTTTCTTTCGAAGATCCTCTTTTTGTAACCAAAAATTCTCAAATTTAAAGGGTTTGTGATGCTGCCCTGTCGTAATCCCTCCCTCCAACAAAATGGGAAAGTGATCAGAAATCGGGCCCTCCAAAATCTAGAATTTTGTATTCCATTTTATGAATGCCTCCTCTGAAACCAAAAAATGGTCTAGCTTTACCTTTCGGCTATGTGGCTCCCTCCTCTTGTTAGTCCAAGTAAAGTTGGGTCCAGGGCCTTTAATATCCACTAGGTGAAAAGCCTGGACTTGGGCAATCAGAAGTCGATCCCCTGGGTCCAAAATTGGGGTTCCTCCTTCCTGATCTCTAGAAGATAATTTAGCATTGAAATCTCCAGAAATAATCCAATCTAAATCATCCCTTGAGGTCCTCATGTTATGCACATATTTCCATTGAAGCCTCTGGCCATCAAGGGTTTGAGCCCCATAAAAATTTGTGATTAAAACATGTTCAGCTGTGACATTATTCCTAAAATGAGATGTGAGAACACCCCTCCAGGCTATATGTTCTATTGCAGTCCATTCCGAGAGAGTTCCAAAGAGTGACAATCCCCCCTGAGGCACCTTGGGTCGCCACGTCCATATGACCAGCACCCCTCCAAATTCTGTTAACTATTTTACTCATAAGATCTAACGACATTTTGGTCTCCTGGATAAGCAAAAAATTTGTTTTGCATTTTTCTAAGAGTCTTTGAACAACAGATTGATGGGTTCTACTGTTTAAACCCCTAATATTCCATGATTTAATAATCATTAAAAACCTTGAGAGCAGTAAGAATCAATTGTCCTCATCGATCCTCCAGTGATCAGCTTGTCTCCTTGAACTGCTAGCAGGTCCTTATTTGATTTTCTGCCTGCTCCTTGAGAATTGCTATTTTTGGATCTCTTTTCCACCTGAGTTATCCCTAGGGCTGGCCTTTATCTATTCTTTTTTGCTATTCCCATGCTGACATCCTTGATTATTGGCTGCGCTTGGGAGTGCACTATCAATGCCCCTGCATTCTCTGGCTGCGGTAACTCAGTGTACTCAATCACCTGTTCTATGACGATGGGAGATGAAGGAGAAGCATGAGCGTGGATGTTATTGTCCTCAATATTCCCATCCACTCCTTCCATGACTTGATCCTCTTGGTCCACTAGTGTCTTAAAAATTTCATACCTATTGGGTGGCTTGAGTTGTGATTGCTCCTTACCATTTTTCTTTTGCTTTCTCCTTTTTTTGGGCTGTTCAAAGCCATCTTTCTGAACATCATTACCCTGAGGAGTATTGGTTGGTTCTTTGGTAAGAGTAGACTTACCCTCCTTGGGGCGATTTGGCATTCCAAGCGGGGCCTCCATTTTTGTGTTCAAAATATTTGGACAAAACCGAGCAAAATGCCCATGTTTGTGGCAAACTCTGCATCTGAAGGGCAGAGCCTCATAATCTAGCTGTTGGATCCAAGATAGTCCTACCAGTTCCAGTTTCACCTCTGCCGGTAGAGGCTGGCTAATATCCATTTCCACATAAATTCTTGCAAAAACAACTGTGTTTCCTTCTATGGTGTCTTTGGAGATGCCCAAATGTCTTCCGAGGGAGTTATCGATCATTTCCAGAACCTAATCACCCCAAAACTCCATTGGAAGATCATACAACCGGATCCAAACCAGGACAGCCATGGGTTCAATACGAGGATAGAAACCCACTCTCCAGGGTTGAACAAATAACCCTGTCGGACCATGGTTCCTCTTTTCTGATTCAAAAGCCCTGTTTCTATCGGCTAGAGATGAAAAACTAACAATGAAATACCCATTGCTAATAAACCATAAGGAGTACTCACCATGAGGCTCCCAGTTTTGTCTGACCCAGGTATGCAAGAAATTTAGGGTAGGGCGAATACCCATGAATTTACAGATCAGATCATGGTTGGCTCTATATATGATTGTGTCTTCGACCATATTTGGCTCGATGACAATCTTGGGTCTTCAGGCGGATTACGGAGGGCATCCATTAACTCGATGTGCTGTTGAGCTCTTTCTAGCATTCTTGAAGAGCATATGAAGAGTATTTCTCTGAGCTTCGTCATTAGAAGACGAAGAATTTTCTTTAAGCAATTCAGCGTAAGAGCTCTTTCTCCCAAAGAGAGGATCCGGAGGAGTCCCCATTAGACCCTCCTGGGGTAGCAGAATTTCCTTTAGATTCACAGTAACTAGCAAAACACTACGGCAACCCACCTGATGCCCTAGATTTTCCTTCGCTCCAAAAACCCTAGAACATCACCTCTCGCCTGCTCAAAATTTTTTTACCAATATTTTATAATTAAAGTTTGTATTTTATATAATAGTTTTTAGCATTTATAAGATGATATACTATATGAAGGTGGTTTCAAGGGATTGATGGGTTGCAATCTTTAAAACCAAATTATTAATTAAGTTAATAAGTTTAATAAAAATTTTGCAAATATAATGTAAAAATTAAAGGGGGGGCATTTAAAAAAAAAACTTTTAGAGTCGCCAGGACTCGAACCTATGAGCTTTTCCATAGCACAAAGACTCCTTACCACCTAGGCAATCTTGGCCGATGAAACTCAAGCATATTACACCTTAATTTTTAGCTTTCGGGGCAGGCACATTAAAAAAGAATTTAAAATCTTTATCTTCATCGTCGTTGGGTTTCGAACCCATGACTTGGAGGGGGCGAGCACCTTAAGGCTGGCTCCTTGAGCCAGTTGAGCTAGAGCGCTCGACAAGAAGGCATGGAGGGTGCCTTCTATTTGAAGGTGATGCCTTCACGCTTTTTAAAAAAAAAACTACGGGACTTTAGTCCCACATGCTCCATGCTGAGGAGCTTTGAGGCATTTAAAAGTCTCAACTCACACCTTTTGGTTTGATTGCCTTCAGGAAATCAACTACCTTCTTTTGCCAATCCATAAACTAGTAATCGCTCACCACATGTTGCTTCTCTCCTCCTCACTGCCATGTCCACATTCAGTCAGTCCCACGTGCTTGGGTGTCTTGTGTCCAATTAGCTCCACGTGTCCATGTGTCCTGTGTCCAGTCGGTTTTCATGTGTCCACATGTCCTCCCTCTATGTGTCACTCTCTGATCTTACCACGTGTTCATTGTGATGGCTCTACTGTCTGCTCTACCTCAGTGCCTATCTACTCCACCTCGACTTTCGTGTTTGATTAATGGCTTGACTTTTGCATTCATGTTCGATAATTTCCTCGACTCTCATGACTTTTGTGGGCCCTTATTTGCCTCAGTTTCCATGTTTGATCAGTGGTCTCTTGGTTTGCCTATTGGCTTTTGATCCTGTGGGCCCTCCTTGGCCTAGCCTCGAATTTCAATCCTAGGCCCTCCTTGACTTGGTCGATCAGCTCTCATTTGACCTCGGGATGCGGCCCTCCTTGGCCTAGCCGATCTCCCGCTCGACGTGCTTGACTTCGACCTCGCCAATCCAAAGCTCTGATACCAAGTATAAAACATGAATGCTCATTAAAATTGAATAATTGAAATACAATGTTTATATAGTGCCCATAATGCAGTTGGAGAAAAATTAGAGAGAGATATTAGGAAAGAGAGAAAATAGGGAGGAAATAGAAATTTCAAATTAAACTCTCTAACTCCTATGCCGACGCTTGCCGACAAGTGCTCTGTCGTCCACCCTAGCTGTATGTCGTCCAACCAAGGTGAAATGTGGGGACAAAACAATGTTTAAATGCCAACATGGCTCACTCCTAGGAGTATCAGGAATAGCGATATGGGTAGCCCTATGCATGATGTCTCCATATAAAATAAGGGCACTACTTGAGGGCCCTGTATTTAATTTTTGGGATGCATTAGGGACTGCACTAACTTGCCCTACCACCGAAGTGTTAGGGACTTGACTAACCTGAGGTGGATCCATGGGGATGGGCAACTGACTCTGAACTAAGGCTAACTTTTTGGCTTGACTATGGGTTGTTACCATGCGCTAATATGCAATGATATGTGAAGTGTAAATGCAAATATATGTAACTAAAATGAAAGTACAATGCAATACAACACACAAAGCAAATAAATACACAAATTTTTTGGTCCTAGTTTGCGCTAAGTTTTTTTTTTTCTCAAATTTTGTTTTCGATGTTTGATTTTTTTATTGTTTTTAGATTTTTGAAGTTTTTGATTTTTTTGTAATTTTGAGGTTTTTGATTTTTTTGTTCTTTTTGGATTAGAATAATAGAACTCGATGAATATGGTGATTAGGAACACTAGCGCCAAGCGTTATTTCTCAAAATATTCTAGGGTACACTGCTTAAATCCCAGTGGGGGGTTCGCCTAGATCTTCCACTATGATTCAACAATCATTCCAACAGCGGGAGACAACTTGAACAAAAGTGACCTGTGCCAAATCAAAGAGTGCTTTTATCCTGTCTAAGGATGATCTAGGGGGCAAGCCGGTGGAAGGAGGTGAATTCCAACATCACCGGTCTGAATTGGGGGTTGGTGATGAAATCCAACCTGACCAATGTTTTGATGATATATGTTTGTATGAAGGTTTTTTTTCTATTGTGCGATGCAAATCTAACATGCAATTATGTTTTTATGCCTAATGCAGAAAACAAGGAAGACAAAGAATAGCAGACAAAATCAAATCAGGGGCAAACATTGCAACTTCAGGTAAGATTTGACCAAATTATGTTTAACATGGCTAACCGTAGGTGGGCGTTTAGTTCTGGTAAACCGCGGGTACGCAATTTGCCAACCAAACGTGCGCTTGAGAAATACCAACCATGGGTGTGTGGGTCCTTTCTATCAACAAAATAAAGTTGAATACAAGCCCAAACCCCAAAAAAGAAATACCTGGGTTATTTCTAACTTGATACATGCAAGATGATTATTCCCTAATGTGCATATGCAGATCCTCATTTATTTTGCTTTTTTATTATGTGTATAAATACAAGATTTAAGTAAATTTTTCTATCTCTAAGACTTAAGTGCACACAAAGGCATATAGGACTGAGACCCTTAATCTACTTAAATGCAACCTAAAACTAGAACTAAAGGAAAAATTTAAAATATGGTACAGGTTACAGACCTATGTTCCTTTCACTTCTCCTTCCAGATTTCAACCACCAGTCCGCATTTCCATAGTATAGAAACCACGAAAGCACATTTTTCTAGAATTCCAACTGTGAATGTGCGTTTCCTCAGGCCGAAATCGTGTATGTGCTTTTTCTTAGAAGGGAAATCGTTGATGCATGGTTTCATAGTGACAGGTTAAACACAAAAACCCCCTTGATTCGTCGATCCGAAATCGAATTCCTGCACGTCTTGAACTCCTAAAACCCATAGATGAATAAATAGAGATTAATAAATTAGATAAAAAGCAAGGCAAACAAAAGGAACCCTTGGGAGGTCCCACCGTGATCGCCATTTTTGTAACCAAAATAACTAAACACAAACAAAGATACACAAGAAAGAGAGAAGATTGCCAAAAATGATCCTTTGTATTGATATTGATACAATTTTACAAAGATTTTGAATTGCCCCAAATGTGTTGGGGGTAATTTTACAATGCTTTATCTGCCTCTCTTCTGAAATACAATGATTTTGATAGGAAAGGGGTCTTCCAAATCTTCAATGAGCTTGTGTGTTCTCCATTCCTCAGCTACAGCTTCAAGGGGTGAGTGGGCTTTGGTATCCAATGCAGGGACCACTCTAGCTTCAATATCTCTTCAAATACCTGTATCCTGCACACATTGAAGTAAAAAAAAAAGTTCATCAAAACCTGTATATGTGATTTAAAACAAATGCAAGTAAAAACCCTTGAATGGATGCTTGTAAAAAACATGAAAATGAAACTTAAAAATGCCTTACTAACAAATTAATAACTTACTAACCTTTGCTACTCCAAATGGTTTAAACATTTGTGGAGACATTCTGAAGGGTGTTAGGAACCTACCCTCAAAATTTCAGCTCAATCTGAGTCCGGATGAGAAATATATGGCCAAAACACGTTTGGAAGTTTTTGTAGAACCTCGAGCCTACGGTTGTGGCTGTGTAACCGTGGATGTGCGATTTAGAAACCACAGGCCTACGATTGGGACTATGTAATCATGGATGTGCAATTCTAAAACTGTGGTCCTGTAGTTGGGACTATGTAACCGTGGATGTGCGATTTAGAAATCGCTGGCCTATAGTTCTTATTATGTAATCACGGATGCACGGTTGTGCAGGAATGGCAAAAAACCTTGAAACTCAGATTCGAGACCTTGATGGCATGAACTCTACGACTGTTGGTGACTCCCTGTAGTGGTTTTGATAGCGTGATGATGTATTTTCCAATCTCCCTGGAATGGTGTTGATTTTATAGGCAATTTTGGGTTTTGGAGGGAAATGAGAGGTGGCAGTCAGGGCTGCCAAGTGGCAATCCTAGGCTTCCAAATGGAGGGGGCAGTTAGAGTGAGTCACCTAGGATGTCTCACTTAATTGGGGTGATGTGGGTGCAAGTGGAGTGAGGTGTAAGGGTTGTCCCATGTGAAGGGAAAAATGGGACAAGGGTGTATGAGATGTGGCAAGGTGGGGTAGTGAGGTGGCTAGGACACATGTCTAATGGGTAGGCAGGGTATCCTAGGGGGATTTTCCAGATTTATTAAAATATAGAAAATAGGATAATGTGCAAGATTTTTATGCCTAAGTTTAGACTTAGGCATATATTATTATGTAGGATTATGGTGTGCAATGTGGGTGAAGTGTGCATGAATTAATATACCTTAGTTTAGACTTAGGCATATATTTTATCATGCAAAATTATTCGGTGAATTGTAAATGCCTATATTTTGGTGTCTACAGAGACATACAAAGCAACGATAATTACCACATGGGGACATTCCCAACGTCTTTGTCATTACGTTGGTGGTGTGAAGGTTAAATCTACCTTGTCTAATATGCTAAAGGGGAAGTTACCATAGACAACGAGGGTGAATCAAACACTTTATTTTCATTTTATTATAAAGGCATTACGAATATTGAAGGCGGAGAAAAAGAAAATCAGAAGGGAGTTACATGCGAAAGGAAGAAAAGGAAGCGAAAGGTTTTCTCAAGATATTTTAAATATTGATTCAAAATAGATTCATAGGTTGGAAAATTTGGAGACAAAGTTGTAGGTGTGAAAGCGAGGATTTGGAACTGGATTTGTTTGAATATTTCTTCTTCCACATCGCTAGACTAGACTTTTCACCATTGGATGCCAATTTAGGGCATGGTATTCTACATTTTATATTTAGTTGTTATTGAAAATATTATCTTGTCATTATATTGGAATTTCAGCAAGTTTTATGCATGTTAGTGGTTAATTTATCTGTTATTTTAATGTATTTCACATTTTCCTTAGAATATTGTACCTCATTGAAGGTTAGATTGTGTAAATATGGGTTACCTTATTGCTAGTTTTGCAAGATACTAATGTTTGCAGGGTTTGTGTGAAGTTTCTGGATTGCAGCAGTTTGTTTTATTTATTTTAAGTTTTATTTTCTATTATTTTTCTAACCCTATTTTTTTCATTTTTTTTAAGTCTTCCAAGTAAAATAAAATATACAAAATTCCAAAAAGAGTTACATGGGTTGAAAGAATAAGCTTTAATGTTTTATTTAAAGCAATTACATTTTTGTTTTAATTGAAATTTCAAATTTCAAAATTATTTAAAGTTCACAATTTTAATAGGAATTTTGTAATTTCAGTTTTGAATGATTTCATAGTTTAAAAGAAAATCAAAAATTTCAAGTTTTGCATTTTTATTCCTTAAAGCAATAAATTAACTTCCCTTTATGAAAATCACAATTTCATCAAAGAGGGTAATTTATATGGCATTTCAAAGGCCACTACATTTTCAAAGTTAGTCATCTAGCTATTTTCTTTTCATGCTCAAAGCAACATAAAATGAATCCATTCATCATTTCATATTCATATTTCAAGGATAGATCACTTTAATAAATCAAAAATAAAAATGGATTAAAATCAATTTCATGTGCTCATGCATCATTTTATTTCTACACATAAGGGAAATCAAGCCCTTTCATTTAATGAACAATAAAAGCAATAGCATAATAAATTAAGACCAGTGCAGGCCCCTTGTTAATAGTTGCTTGCAAATCACTACGGAATTCTAGCACTTATTTGACACATTTTCATAAGCATAATGCACACATTAAGTAAAAGGAACCTTGGAGAAATGTTTATTTCTTTGCAAGAGAGAAATTTTTAATCAAAATCCTTACTGTGAGTGTGGTTTTGCAATTGGGTAAAATTACCACTCAATAGGAGGAAGTATTTTTAAAGAAATATTGGAAAATAAAAAATGAACAATCCCTATTAACAAAGCTTGCAACAGTCAAGAAAAGAGAAAAAGAGTTAGTGGGGGATTTTAACAGACGGTTTTCAAGACTAGGAATAAAATTCCCACAACCCTGAGACCCACTAATCACCAAGCTATATGTTTTTATAAGAATGTTTTTCCTAGGGAATTTAGCTATGAGTTGAGACAACATAGAACCAACACCATTGATGAATGTATGGAACAAGCTCTAGAAATTGAAAGGAATATGTTAGACAATGGAAAAATGAATCCATACACATCTGAGTCAAGCTCTAGTCAAGTAGAAAGAAATCCTAAGAGAGTTGAGTTCTCACTGTTAAAGAAGACTGAGATAGATCCCATATAAAAATTATCCAGCCAATTTACCAAAATGTTCAACACTATCAACAATAGGCTATCCAAAATTGAGAGGGATAAATCAGTAACTTATGAGCCACCTGCTCAATTGCAAAGTGATAACAGACCCCAATGTCAGAGAATTTTTAACAGAAACTAGGCAAGAAACAATGGAAAAGAAGGGATTAAAAATGAAAGTAATTGTTGGAAAAAGAGAGAAGGGTTGAAAGATATAAATTCAGTCCCAAATCCCATGGCTACTGCTAATACAATTTTTTATTTTCCATTCTATTGTGATGAATGTGATGCCCCACATGACCTAGTTGCCTACGACATATACCTGGGTGCACATACCAAAGGTAATTTAGAAGAAGAATTAGATGAAGAAATAAGAATAAATGCTTGTTGGACTAAGGATGACGAAGAAAGAGAAATATAGTTCAAAAAAGAAATGGATGAATTGCCTAAGTCAGAAAAAGAGCTCAGAGCTTTGGTTCTCGAGAATGTGAAAATCCTAAAAGACCTTAAGAAAATAGGTATGAAATGACAAAGCAAGGCAAAATTGTTCCAACGGTTTAGGAAATTAAAGCATTAGAAAGGATACACGTCATCAATATGAGAAATAAAATAGTTCCTGATAAGACCAACAAGTCTAATAAGGCTGATAAAATCAGCATATTCAAAACAGAGACAAAACTATCAAGAAACATAACAACAATAATCAACAAGCAGTCTCTAAGGCTGAAGTAAGAAATGAAGTTCAGAAGCAATTGGATTCTAACAAAAATGCAAAAGTCAATAAGGCTGAATTTGATGCATCCTAGGAGTTGGCTAAACATAAAATCAATATTATCTTTAAAGAACTAATGACCATACCAAAATACAAAGATCAAGTGGGTTGAGCTTTTGGTCTAGTTGAGCCACCAAATAATCATATATGCAATTTTTCAGCAGTAGAAAAATCCAAGCCCATTCCTAGGAACCCATCATCAGTTAGACCTTTCTATATCTCCTTAAGATATAATTCAAACTTAGGAGATCAATATGTAATCCATAATTGCATGTTAGACAGTGGAGCATCATATAATATCATGCCTAAACAAGTGTCATATCATTTAGGTTTAATAAGCACTAGAGATTATCTCCCAATATCATTCATGGATAGTAGATAAATACCTTGTGTTGGGATCATCACAAGACTATTAGTTTATTTAGACCAATACCCAAAGAAAAATAATTATGGATGTAGTCGTGGTTGATGTAGACTTTTTCTTCTCTTTATTGTTATTAAGACATTGGGTTGAACAATTAGGAGGATCTATTCAGTTAGATTGGTCTTATGCTACTATTTCCTTGATAGCCAAAGAACAAGTTACCCTCAGAAGAGAACCCTTTCATAGGTATTCAGTAGAACTAAAGAAGTCTAACAACACCATTGTTAACTTAGTTCAATCCTTTGAAGAGAAAGAGATAGGAGTGTATTCTATTTGGCATTCACCATTCCTAGATGAAGTACCAGAAGTAGTGAATATGAACCCATAAACAATGGCAGAGGTAGATGGCGAGTCTACAAGAATACTGACATCTAAAATGTGGACCCTGAGTTGGCTAAACAAAAAATCAATATTATCTTTAAAGAACTAATGACCATACCAAAACACAAAGATCAAGTGGGTTGAGCTTTCGGTTTAGTTGAGCCACCAAATGATCATATATGCATTTTTTTAGCAATAGAAAAATCCAAGCCCATTCCTAGGAACCCATCATCAATTAGACCTTTCTATATCTCCTTAAGATATAATTCAAACTTAGGAGATCAATATGTAATCCATAATTGCATGTTAGATAGTGGAGCATCACATAATGTCATGCCTAAACAAGTGGTAGATCAGTTAGGTTTAATATGCACTAGATATTCTCCCCAAATATCAGTCATGGATAGTAGATAAATACCTTGTGTTGGGATCATCACGAGACTGTTAGTTTATTTAGACCAATACCCAAAAAAAGAATAATTATGGATGTATCCGTGGTTGATGTAGACTCTTTCTTCTCTTTATTGTTATCAAGATATTAGGTTGAACAATTAGGAGGATCTATTTAGTTAGATTGGTCTTATGCTACTATCCCCTTGATAGCCAAAGAACAGGTTACCCTCAGAAGAGAACCCTTTCATAGGTATTCAATAGAACTAAAGAAGTCTAACAACACCACTGTAAACTTAGTTTAATCCTTTGAAGAGAAGGAGATAGGAGTTTATTCTATTTGGCATTCACCATTCCTAGGTGAAGTACCAGAAGTAGTGAATATGGACCCATAAACAATGGTAGAGGTAGATGTTGAGTCTACAAGAATACTGACATCTAAAATATGGACCCTAACTTTTGATGGAGCAAAATCACACACTGGAGCAAGGGCAGGGGTTAACCTGAATGACATAATGGAAATTATTTGGGTATACCTATAAATTGTATTTTTTGTGTACTAATAATTTTGTAGAATATGAAGCACTATTATTAGGTTTGAGAAAGAAAAAAGAACTGGGAATCAATTACTTGACTGTTTATGGAGATGTCAAACTGATAATATAGCAAAGGCAAATATAAAACCAAGAACCCTAGGTTAAAACAATACAAACAGGTTGTTTATAAGGAAATAGATAAATTTATGGCTTTCAATATCATATACATTCCTAGAGATCAAAATCATGTAGCCAATTTGTTAGCCATAAATGCTTCTGGTTCAGACAGTCCAAAGATAGATACAGAATATCAAGAGAGGTTCCCTACTATTTTAGTATATCATCCATCTATACCAAATAACATAGTATATCTACAAGTTTTTCAAGATGATATAGATATCAAAGATTTCATGACATTGCAGAATCATTATGTTGATATTATCTGTGATGAGGAGGATGAAGAAAAATGAAAAATGTAATTGGAGAACCTATAGAAGTGATACAATTAAAAACTAAAAAACTACCCAAAGGCCTAATTTCATTAGAGAGCCTATTTGATGATTTTGATAGAGCTCACAAACCTGCCTTGCAAGGATTGGAAGTAGAGGAAATCAATATTGGAACTGAACAGGAGCCTAAAATGGTCAAAATTGAAAAATCTATATCTGAGAAAGAAAAGAAGGATTACATAAAATACCTGAGAAAGCATAAGGATGCCTTTGCCTAGAGCTATGAAGACCTCAAAAATTTTAATACAGAAGTAATGAAACATATCATTCCATTAAAGGAAGGCACTAAGCCTCATAGGCAAAAATAGAGGAAGTTCAATCCCACATTACACCCTGTAATGCAAAAGGAAGTCCAAAAGTTATTGGATGCCAAGATTATCAGAAAAGTGAGATTCTCTACATGGATAGCCAATTTAGTGCTAGTAAGAAAGAAAAATGGAGATATCAGGTTGTGTGTGGACTTTAGAAATCTGAACAAAAAATCCTTAAAGGATAATTATCCTCTGCCCAACATGGAGCAATTATTACAGGTTGTTGCAGGATCATCCAGGATGTCTTTGTTAGATGGATTCTCTGGCTACAATCAAATTCAAGTCAACCTAAAGATAGACACAAAATAACTTTTACCACTCCATGGGGAACCTTTGAATACCTCAGGATGCCCTTTGGTTTGATGAATGCAGGAGCCACATTTCAAAGAGCCATGGATTTTGCTTTCAAGGGCTTAATGTTTAAAATGGTAGTAGTCTACTTGGATGACATAATTATTTTCTCTAAGAATCCTAAAGATCACTTTGAGCATCTCACCCAAGTGTTTGCAAGATGTAAGGAATTTGGCATCTCACTGAATCCCAAGAAGTGTATCTTTGGAGCAAAGCAAGGCAAGCTATTAGGACACATTGTTTCTAAAGAAGGAATTAGTATTGATCCTGAAAGAACTGAGGCCATTGCAAATATTCCTCCACCTAAGAACTTGAAGGGAGTTAGGTCATTTTTTGGGAAGATTAATTTTGTTAGAAGATTTATCCCAAATTTTTCTCAAATTGCAAAGCCCATAAATAACATGATAAAAAAAGAGTGCGTTATAAGATGGACAGAGGAGAATTTATAGGCTTTACAGAAAATAAAGTATGCTATCACACAAGCCCCTATATTAGCATGCTTAGATTATCAAAAATATTTTAACATATACTCCTTTGCCTCAGAAGACACCATTGTTGCTATACTATCACAAAAGGACACAAAAAAACATAAAGAGACCAATGGCATTTATGAGCTCAGGATTAAAAGGATCTCAGTTGAAGTATACCATGATAGAAAAATAGGCCTTCTCACTAATAAAATCCTTAGAGAATTTCAAAGGAATTTTTGGGTCAAACAAAGTAATAGCTTGCATTCCTTACACAACCATCAAAGATATCTTTACTCAAAATGAACCTACAAGCAGTTCAGCCAGATGGATGGTTAAATTGCAATAGTATGAGGTCAAGTTCAAGGCTGTAAAGACCATTAAAGGGTAAGGTTTGGCCAAATACATGGTAACTAAAGGAGGTGAAGACTTTAACAATACAGTAGTAGTAAATAGAATGGTTGTGATAGAAGCATCTGAAGATAATTGGTATAAAGACATTGTGAATTATTTGCAGACATTAACATTCCCTACTAGTTGTTCTCAAAACAAAATGAGGAGTATTAAATTACAAGCATAGAAATACTACATTCAAGAAAATAAATTGTATTGGAGGCACCCAAGTGGTGTATTATTGCTCTGCCTTTTCCAAGAGGAGGTACCTAGAATAATTGAAGAATTTCATACTAGATTTTGTGGAGGGCATTTTGCACCTAAGGCAACTATTAACAACATAATGAGAGCAGGCTACTATTGGCCATCCATGTTCAGGGATGTACATCAGTTTGTAAGAAAATGCTAGAACTACCAAATATTTGATGGTAAGAAAAAGTTGTCTGCAATGCCTTTAAAACCTATGATAGTGGAGGCTCCTTTCACTCAATGGGGTCTAGACTTGATAGGGGAAATTAACCCAAATTCATCAGGAGGCCATCGATGGATAATAACTACTATTGACTATTTCACTAAGTGGGTAGAAGCTACCCCATTGAAGAAATCAACCACTGAAGTAATTATCAAGTTTTTAGAGGAGAATATCTTAACTAGATTTGGAGTACCCAGGAAGCTAGTCACTGATAATGGCAACAGCTTTATTTCACATGAAATGGTAGAATTTTATAGCAAGTATAGCATTGAATTGGCTCATTCATCTAATTACTATAAAAAAAAAAAGGAGTTGGGATAATTTGCTTTATGGGCTGACAAGACTTCTGTTAAAAGAGCAACAAGGAAAACACCTTATGAATTGGTGTATGGAGAACATGCCTTACTCCCTCCACAAGTTGAAAGGACGACTTTAGCCTTATTGCTTCAAGATCACAAAAAACTAGATAGTTGGCAAAGAAGAATGGATCAAATTGTCAAACTAGAAGAAGATAGGAGAGATGCCTTCAAGAAAATGATCTAAGAAACTCAGAGAACAATGTAGGTCTTCAACAAGAAATCTAGGGGAAAGCCCTTTGCAGAAGGGAACATAGTGTTATACTGGGACCCGAAGAATGACAAACCAGGAGAAAAAGGCAAATTGGAACCAAAATGGTTGGGTCCTTACCAAATCATCTAGAAAATAGGCCATCATACTTACAGGTTGCAGACCCTACAAGGAGAAGAAATGCATTTTTCGATAAATGGCCAACATCTAAAGATGTACCATCCCTGTGATGGGGATTAGTTCATATGAACTATTTTTGTCTGCCTCTTGTACATAAAAAAAATATTAAGTTTCAGTCTAGTAAATTTTGAGTTAGTTTATTTTCTTAGGTGATTAGGATTTTACTCCTAGTATTAAATAAAAGCCCGTTAGGTGTTAGTCAGGTTAGTCATGGGAACTGAAGCATCAAAGAGTCTATAAAGACCAAGGGTATAAGGCATATTCGTAGGGGTCACACTTGTCTAAAGTCTATTACTGAAGGTCCAAAAAGAAATGGGAATGATTAAGTCAATCGAAGATTCTAGGGTCCTCAAGAGAACTTTTAACCTTTCAGATCAAACACTTCTCTTATCCCAGACAGAGCTTGTGTTGGGCTTCAAAAATCCAACTTATATTTCACCCCTAGTTTTCAAAAGTTGGCAAAATTGAGTGTCTAGGTGATTATAGGATGTGGTGTTGAGTCCAAAAAGAGGGAAGTCTTGAGAGAGTCATTTCAATTCAAAAAGAGTCCTCATGGTCATTAAAGGAATAAGTCTAAGTCTTATAGTGCTTAATTCATTATATCCTTCATGAGTTCATCCCTATCCATCCACTCATTCATAAGGTCATTATTTCCATATCATCACCCCTCACCATATTAGCCATCTCATCCATTTTTAAGATTTGGTCCACTTTCATTATTTAGTCCATACCCTTTAAAAATACCATCTAGTCCATTAACTTTTCCATTACACATAGCCCCATTTACCCCATATCATTTAAAATCGTCTAACCATCGCAATTCATTTTAAAAGCCATGATATAATAATAAAATTCATGTTGCATCCCTAGGTTAGACCATGGCCAAAAATACCATGAAATCCACCTATGTTTTTATTTTCCTAAGTCCTAAGTCACCAAGTATACCTAGATATTCACCTTAACATTTTCTTGAAAATATTTACTAAGGCCTAACCATCCCAAGTCATCATTGCCCTTCTGAAAACCCCATCGTCGATCCATTTGCAATCATAATAAGTCATCAACGATATCCTAAACCCAAAAATACACTTTCGCTCTTGCAAAAAGCCTCGTTGTTGATCCATCAGTGACAGACTATTTCAATCAATGATCGTGTAAAGCCTAGGTATAAAGCAAAATTAACTGTCGCTCTTGCAAAAGCCTCATCACTGATGCATCAGCAACTGTTAAGTCTCATCAACGATAGAGTGTTTCAAGTCCGAAGTAAGGGTCTAATAATAATTGGCCTAACCATTCCCCCTTTCGATGAAGTTTGTCATGCCAAGTTATTTTAAAGTCCTTATCATTTGCCCAAAATCCTCGTTGTCGATCCATCAACGACCGTTTATTCCTATTGATGACAGTTAAACCAAAAATAAACCTATCACTCATCTGAATACATTGTTGTCGATCCATCAACAATAGTTGATTCCCATCAATGATGCCTTAGTCCCAAGTCATATAGTTTTTTGCTTGATCTTTACGCATATAAGCCTATAAGTGAAAGCTTTTATCTAAATTATTAGTCCTCAAGTCCAAGTTTAGTCTGTCGTCGATGAAAATAGCACATCTTTGATGCATCAACAAAAACTTTCTCCATCAGTGATCACAAAATGACTTAAGCCTAAAAAGGTTATCCCTTGTCGCCCTTATGAAAGTCCTATCACCGATCCATCAATGACAACGTAATTCCATCAACGATAGAGTTATTTTGAGTCATCCAAGGGTTAGGCCATCATTTGTCTTAAGTGTTCCCCCTCCCATCATGCATTAAATAAACCTTAGGTCTACTAGGTCACCCGCCTAAGTCTATCTAAAAATTCTTAAAGTTATTCGTCGTCGACAACAATACTCCTTCGCTCATCCATCAACGATAGTGTAATTCCATCAGTGACAAAGTTTTAGTTATTGCTCTTGCAAATGTATTATCGCCAACCCATCAGCAACAACCCTAGGCAATAAAAAACCATGTATTTCATGAAAGCTTTGTCGCTCATCAAGGAAGCTCGTCGACGATGCTTCAGTGATAAGCCAATACGAAGAGCAAAAAATGCATCAATGACCCAAATAATTCTATAAATATCAACGATGCATGTTTCACCTAGAAAGGTGCATGGCTCACTATTCAAGGACTGACAAAATATATGAAGGGGTGGATGACCCAAGATCCAAAAGTGATAAAATCATAATGCGTATCAAGATGAACGTATCTCTTCAAAGTATGGAAGATCAAAAAATCATCGAGGTAGGTTTCAAGGTTATGGCTACAGCAAAGTACAGAAGCCTGAGTAATCACATAATAAGCACCATCAACCTAAGGGTGTTCAGAAGATAGTAGAAGCAATACGAGTGATGAAGCCTAGTGAACTTGAAAATTTCTCAAAGGAGAAAGTATCAAACCATGTGAATAAAACTTGCCACACAAGTTGAGCACCTCACAGACTGTACTAAGAAATGCAAGTTCATGGAACAAGCAACTTAAAGGATAGGCCCAACGTAGGTTAGAGATATTTAGATCCATTCGTATCTATAGAACATGATGTTGTCACCATCAGCTAATGAAATGGATGATTTCAACACAACTTTATATGAAGGCAATGGTCGAAGTAAATAATTCAGTAGCAAGGATGGGCCAAAGTGTGCAAAAGGCAATGATCATAGAAGATTGTAAGCAATGTAAAAAGTTCCTATGTTTTATCACTAAAAGATGCAAAAGGCACAGTAAAAATAAGAAAATGCTGAAGCCTCAGCATGTCATTGGCTTTAGAAAGATACAAGCGCCTCGATGAAATATAGTTACAAAGGTATCACCCCGATGGAGTATAGTTATGGAGGTATACCTTTATTGTCATTCCTCTCATTTTTTATACCTCTAGATCTCATTTTCCATCATGTTTTTCCTCTCATACATCGTTGCCCTCCTCTTTCTGGGTATTCTCTCTTGATCACCATCATCGTTCATTCCACAAAGCACCATCTCACCACCATTGTCAGTAGCCTTCCACATCCATTGTGTCCAACTATTCCCACCACCATCCACGCTATTTCCCATTCTATTTCACTTTATTGTATTGTTTCTTTTCTCCCTTCACTATCACGTCGAGTCCCCCTCTATTTCATATTAAAATTGTATTTGCGTCGACCCTAGTCAAAGATCATCTAAAGACAAAGAGACAGATGACTAGGATAATAGGAATAAAAGAAATATACATAAATTTTCATTTAGTACGAATTATAATGCATGATCAAATGCCTAGCCCACCACTATTGAAAGTCCCCTTCAAATCAAAAAGCAATTATATTTAAAGAAGTCTAAAAGATGATTTGTAGTAACAGGCGGTGCAATCTTGAACAATCAGTAGCATTACAAAAGTTTTGATAGTTGGCATCAACTAAATTTTTTTGTAACAAACTCAGGAAGCCAAAGAGACACAGGACCAAGAAGAGCACACATGGTTGAACTAGGACCAAGTATTTGCAACATATTTCGGACATCCAGGCTATAAAAGGAGCCGAAGCTTCCAAGCTTCATAATCAATAAAATCATATAGCAAGTGTACGAGAGGTATTCTGAGTATTCTATGAGGGTTATTGTATCTTCCTCTATATTTTTTCATCATTTTCTTAAGTTCTTCCCACCTTTGTGCAGGTATTGCCGAGAGTCGAGTAGTCTACCTGAGATCATTTCTAGGAGCTACTTCAAGGAGCTAGAGTCTATTTGTCACTATAATTAGGATAGTAGATAACAGTTCCCTTGTTACATTATTCGAATGGGGTGAGCTCTGTATTGTATTCATTGAAAGACCTAAGCACTCTACTAGGCTTTATCATTGTAGCCATTATAATTTGAATATAATACAAATCATATGGTTTCTGCTTTCTGGCATATTTTAGTGCAATGTGTGTGTGTTTTCTTATCTGTATATTACATTATTTGAATTTGCAAGTAATATTTCTCTCACTGATTTAAAAATCCATGTTGATTGTGATATTCGAATGAATGTGGGTTTATCAGTTTTTCTTTCCTTTTCTCTCCTTTTCATGTGAATGATTAAAATTTTCTATGATAACCCAATGGACAAGGCATCGTTCTTGCTCCCATGCCTTAAATGCTTTCATTGTATGCTTGGTCATTATTTTTGCACATCTATAATATTTTAAAATCTAGTTGAGCATATTTGTTTAAGGAATATCATTATAGGCTCATATTAGGGTGTCCAGACCTGACCTGTTTAGTTATCAAGCTATCCAAGGATGAAGTGGTGAGTCTATCATAGCTCACATATCTGTGTGTGGGCCGAAATAAATTTGAATAGTGTGACAGGTCTTAAGGATATTTAAAATTTTCCACAATAGGATCTTCATAAACTCATCGTCTTGATGCACCCACATGTCGGTTTACTCTTTTCTTTCCCCATTTGCATTTCTTTGATGGTAAGCATAGGAATCCACAATTGATGTTATTTTATTATTTTTTTACACTTCAATCATGTATTCATAAGCTCATGTATATGGATTTACACAAACAAAGTTTTGGGATTAAAATTTATAAAATTTTGAATATTTTTCTATGGAGCAATTTTACCTACAAACTAGATTAATTTGCTCACAAAATCAAGCGATTCATTTGCAACTTTAGCTAATTCACTAGAAAAAATAAATAGTAAAATTTTGCTTGTAGAGTGTTTTGCCTGCAATGGAGTGATTTACTTATAAATTCAAGCAATTTTCTTGCAATTTTAGGTGATTTGCTCACAAATTTTAAACTTGAAAATATTTTAGAGAAAAAGGGTTCCAAGCAGATCGCTTACAGTGAATCACTTTGAAACCAAAGTGAATCACCTTCCTTGGAGGGAGACAGGAAGAATATTGTCTTTCTTAGCAAATCACTTATAAAATCTAACTTGGTGGATTTTTACATTTTTTGAGGTGAATTGCTTGCTAGATTGAGCAAATTGCTTCTAGATTTGTCTTTTAGCAAAAATAGCTCAAAATCTACCTTAAATACGTTTTGTCCATCGCAAATGCATATATGAGGTCAATTTTAAGGTTTGATGATGCTTTGATGTTGTTTGAATCCACATATTTACAAAATATTAAAAAATCTAGAGTTTATATTAGAGTTGTCATTCACAAAGTACTTGAAAATTTTGAGTACAAACAATGAAAATGATAAATTTTTAAAGTCACTTTGAGAGTGGGATTGATAAATAAAGTTCCTTGCCTCAACGAATCACTTTAGATTCATCTTATGAAAATGTAATAATTTCAAAAGAATCACTCGCAAATTGATTGCATAATTTGACTTGCAAATTTTTAGATGATCTGTTCAAATCACCCCAAATTTGGAGCCAATTAGAATAAACTTAGCAAAAAAAATCTCAATTTTGAGCCAATTAGTTCATCTATGATGAATGCAAAAAACAAGGAATTTTAGCCAAATGAGACAAAATCTAAGGAAAATGAGGGTTTGTCCCACCATGCATGCCAAAAATTATGTTGAATCATGGAATTGTCTTGACTACTAATTTAGTATTTGTGACTCAATTCTAGTTTTAACAAATTTGGAAAGAAGTGCTACTAGATCCTTGCAGAATACTCCTATGATAACCTATGTAATCACATGAAAAATAAAAGTGCAAAAAATAAACATGCATGAAATATTAAGGGTGTGAGTGATTCAAAATAAATATGGGTTTAAACCAAGTGAGGGAAGTGTTTGTTCAATAAACATATGATATTTAAATAACATCAATTTCCTCTCAATCATTAGATGTGAAATTTATAAGCTAATGACAATATGGGCTAAAAGGGCAATGCCATAATTGTCACACACTTAACAAACCAAGAGGCCAATGCTACTAATGGAATCCATAAGGACTTGCCCATTTCTCACAATCTCATGAGTTTGAAGCATAATGTGGGTTTCACAAAGTGTAGTTTTGAATTCTCATGTCCAAAAGATGAATACAATGGAATCTTAGGCTCATATTTATAATAATAGTTTACCCTAAGTTACCTAGGGTGAGAAATAATTACTTCTAGTAGAAGTAAAAATTTTGGGGCATCTTTAGCAAAATAATGTATCATCAAATGTTACATGCCTTTAATAGGCTTAGAAGACTTCCAAAATGACTTGGTATGCCACTACATGCCAAAACATCGTTCTTCAAATATTTTCTTTAGGATTTGCACCTTCAATTTTACCTCCCTGTAACCTGCCACTGATTCGCTCTAGTTAGAGAGCAAATCACTCACTTTTGCAAGTGAATCACTAACTATTTTTGAGCAGTTCTCACATTGGATCCAATCAGGCTACTTTACTAGCAAATCACTCACTAGAGCCAATCTACACCTTTTGCAAGTGAATCAACATCTATGCTAGACTTATACAATTTTTGAAGGTTTTGTGAGGCTTCTATCACCTAACTTCACTGTGTCATGCTCCTTCAAAATTGTCAATCTCAAGGTAGTGTCAAGGTACTACAGGTTGATATGCATATGACTATACGACAATTACATTCTTAGAAATATATTTGTAATTTAAAATAAACAATTATACTATGTATTCCACAAACAATATAAGTCTAAATGTTGCATATGAATATAACTAAAAATATTAGAAGAAATATATTCTAAAAAATATTTGATTTAATCTCAAAATGAAATCATGATGATAAACTATTAGAATAATTTTTAATGATATAATCACTTCACATGAAACCACATGTGACTTTCAAAGTCTAAATATAACTATGTTATTTGGCATAATTTTATAAAATCTATGAAAGTTCAATAACCATTTTTTTTATTAACTTCTCGACCATATGTTTAATAGTTAAGGTTGATGCTAGCTTAATGTGGTTAGACAAGTAAATATCCATAAACAAAGATAACCTTTATGTTTTGTGTATGATGTCTGAAGCATCAACATCTCTTTTTTCATCTTCTTAATCATATGCTAATTGCTAAATTTAGTTGTGGTTAAATTAAAGGTTAGACATGGTTAAATGTTATTAGGCAAGTAAGAGTCCACAAATGAGGGTAGTTTTATATGTTATGGTGATGTTCAAAAGTGGTAAGGAGTCCAAAATTCCCTTTAACTAAGTTTCTCTTTTAAAACAAAATGTTACCTACCGTTGGCTTCTCAACAATAAGTCAGGTAAGTTAGATAACCATGATTATGATAAACATTGGTTACTTTATATTTTAAGTGTTCAAAGCTTCAAAGCCTAAAAGTAGTAAGGTGTCTAAAGTGCTAACATATCCCTTTTTTAGCTTCTCAATCATATGTTAATAGCTAAGGTTACTAGTCATGATTAAGGTTAAGGTTAGTTGTGGTTAATGGTGGTTAGGAAAGTAAAAGCCCAAGAAAAAAGTAGCTTCATGTTTTATGTTGATGTTTAAAGTCTAAAATTCTCCTTAACTAGGTTTTATTTCTTAAATCGATATGTTAGCTAGCTTTGGATTCTCAATAATATGTCAATCAGATTAAATAACCATGGTTAAGGTTAGTGTTAGTTGCTTTAATTTTTAAGTGTGTGAAGCCTAAAATTAGCAAGATGTTTGAAATGCTATTAACTCTTTCTTTATATTCTCAATTATATGTTAATCACTAAGACTAATCATGGTTAAGGTTAGACATTGTTAATGGTGGTTATGCAAGTAAAAGTCCACAAATGATGGTGGAGGGTGGCTTTATGTTTTATGCTATGGTCGAGAGAGGAAAGAGTCCAAAGTTCTCCTTAACTAAGTTCCACATCATAAAATAGTATGTGAGCTACCTTTGGGTTCTCAATAATAAAATAGTCATGTTAAATAATCATAGTTAAAATCAGTGGTGGTTGCTTTACATTTTAAGCATTCAAAGCCCAAAAGTAGCAAGGTGTCCAAAGCATTGGCATATTATTTTTGGATATGATAAGCAATGCCCAGTGAAATGGTAAAGGAATGACACATAAATATATTTGATAGAAAGGTAGAGAATATTTTGATAAAAATACAAGTTAGATATGGTTTACCTGACTTTATATCAACATAATCTTTTATTATTTTAATGGGAGTGCCTTACAATAGAATCCACACATTAAAAAAAATATTCCCTTCAAAATGACCATTTTAACGTTGTTTAATAAACACCAACGTGTCACCTGATGGGTTTGGGGGAAGCAATGGGAAGCAAGCAATTTCACATTGCAATCCAAGTTTCAAATACCATGAGTGAATCTTAAAATTTAAAAGTCCAAGGCATTCTAGAATAATGGTATTCAAGGAGGAGTTGCATGAGTGTGGTCAAAGATCAAATCCTCACATTACAATAAACACTCCCACATTAATATGATTTGTTATAATGCTATGATAACATGATTGGTTGAAATATCATGATTATATGATTGTCACATAATATGAGTGAGGTTTGTTTCAATGCTATTTAATTAATTAGAAAAATAAATACCAACATGATGAGGATATTATAAAGATATTTATATAAAAGGAGAAAAGTGCACAATCACACAATCAATTTATTTTTTTCAAATGATAACAATTCATAATGAATAATGTTCTTGTAATCATGTGAGCATAAATCAAGAAAAAATAAAAGGATAAAAGTTATTTGTATTCTTATTGTTACATTGTGAATTTATCAATTATAAGATGATTTTAGCACACACGTGTATTTCACAAAGTAACATAAATTTGTGTATATGTAACTTGCAACATGAAATACTTTCAAGTATTTTTTATCCATTATAATAATTATGGATTAAGATAATGTGTATATAATGGCATATATAAATATAATGTAATATTAGGGGTATTTTAATATTTTGATGTATATGAATAATTCGATGGTAGTTAGGTAGTTTCCAACAACCTAGTGAATTCCATAATACCTAAATGCATATTGTCTATATTGTCAAAGCAAATATTGATTATCAAGTAAAAATAAAGATGCTTATGGATGTGACATAACCAAAAAGCATGCACCTATCTACTGTATTAGTCTATAGTCATCATAAAAGCGTAAAAGCTTGACACATTGCATAAATTCAACAAAATGATATTTCTTGTATTGATTATGAATGAATCTCTGTTACAAATATGCCCCTCTTAGGGTCACTTGAATGATGATACAGTTTATACAATTGCCAATGCCCTCAATAGGGTAGGCGCATTAATATTGCCCTTTGACTAGTCGCAAACTGCCTTGGGGTGGAGTTGACCCCCTTCTTCGCGATGTGGAAGGATTATGATATAGACTCCTCTTGTACCTATCTTCCTACGATCAAGAAACAACAGCACACGATCAAAAATATAGATAGCCTCTCATGATGAGGCCCTTTAAGGAAACATACATGATAATGCCATTTAAACTAATGATCAAGAAAACATAAAGAAAACCTTTAAACTATGCTAATTGAATCAAGATTTGTAATATAGCATAAAGGAGATCATTAGACAAATAATGCATGGATCAGATAACAAAATAGAAGCATAGAGGTGCATAAAAGATCCACAAATGTCCTAATTAATGCAAAGCATAAACTATCTATTCTAAGCTAATTCCTACGGTCAGAATTCTTCTAAACTACAATTAAACCTAAGAAATGATTAATCTAACCTATTTAACCAGACAAAAATGAAAAGAGTAAGGTGATCTATCACCTATTGCAAACCATAGCTCTGGTGAGCGGTCTGCACTGTGAACCATGGCTGACAGTCACGGTTTGACCTCTGATAGGTTTACCCTCAAAATCAGGGGCAGTGGGCTTGATCTCCTTGTCCAAATTGATGTTCAAGGGTCACCTTCGTTGTCCTCAGACTGATTTGGTGGTCAATTCGATGTGAAGGGCCTTCGTTTGCCCGGATTTGTGCTTCTTGACCCTCCTAGGCACCTAGGGCATCCATAATGCAATTCATCATGAATGTTGGCAAAAGGGTCGGGGATTAAGTGCAATAGCTCTATCTCTTAGTATACTCAGTTTGAGTGTACAATTCGCCAGGGCTTCGCTGCTCAAATCTCCAATGCTTGCTTCTCTTATTCTCCCCATTTGGAGGGGGTATTTATAGCATGCCCCTAGGGCTAGGGGTGGCTTCATGGAGAAGCCAAGACCAAGAAGGGTGGTTAGGACAGTTGGGATGGAAGCCTCTGGAATATTTCATCCTTCAACTACCTTCTTCTAGATCTTTTGGCCATTCCAACCAATTTGGCTCGGATGGAAGGCCTAACTGAACTTTAGTTAAGACCGTAGGTCACAGTTGCGGTCCAGACTGTAGACCATAGGTGTCAACCATGGTTTAGACTGGAGACCATAGGTCTGGGCTGCGGTTCAGACTGATTAGGCCAAAATGCCTAAATTGAGTGGTTAGAACCATTGCTCTATCTTGGAGTCTATCCAAGATCCTCCATATGGTCTTGTAGCATGTCCATATGAGTAGTCACCCTCGACATGACGCGTTTTAGGTGTCTACAGATGCCCCTTTTGAGATGCATTGTGAGATTGAACAACGCTGAGCAAAAATATACATCCTAAAATGATGCCTAAGGTTCTATGATGATCATTAGTTGGATCAACATTAGATGCCCCAGGTCCAGCAAAAGGATGCGCATCTTGGAATCATTGCTTCCAACTCATGAAAGGCTTACATTTTGACAAGTCTGCACTCGTCATCAGACATTCGGATAGCATCAATGCCAAGTATGGGTATCTTCTGACCCATAAATCCGAAGGATGAGAGTTACAAACCAATTATCATATTTGTTGTTTACCCCAAGCAAAGGGGGAAGCTTATGATAGTTGTTGACAATGATTCGCAAGAACGAACGCAATTTTGACAAGATCAGGGGATCTACGATCTCAGGGATCTTCTGCTGACTTTGATTATGATTATGAAATTATGACTACCCCCTCAAGCGATGAGTCGATGAGGGTAATGACAATGTATGAAGTGACGAAATCGCTTGACCATAATGAATGATCCTGAACAAATTTAGATTCGAGCCTTTTAATGCCTTGGCTAGGCCTAGTTCAGCTTATGATTGCAACTCTTAGTAGTATTTGCACATTTCTATCCCATGGAGCAGTCAGGCTACAATAGCCATCTTAAGGAATCAAAATGATACAAATGCAATTAGACTTGTGTTGAATCATATTTGTCGATGATTTGCTGAAAGATGTCATAAAAGAAATGACAATTTTACCCCAAATGTCCTTATGGTGATTTACTCATCTTGTCGGATTGCATGGATCGCAACTCACTGCAACCGCCAAGTGTATAGGATAAATCACTGAATACGAGGCGCATTTGGTTTTTAATTATTTGATTTTTTTGTTTTAATTTTGCATTTATTTGATTGATCCTGGTGCTTTTAACATCACCAAATTTACAATTTTAATCATTGATTTTGAATTTTTATCCAATGGGAGTCATTAATTTGCTCTTTTAGACCTTCCCACGGTGGGTTTTGAGTGCATTTAATGCTAGCTACAGACCGTAGGTATGGTCTACGATTTAATTTTTCAAATTTTGGGAACCGTGGGTCATACCTACGGGTGGAAAACCCTAGTTTCGAAATCGTAGGTGTCAGCTACGGTTCATCGAGACTAGGAGAACCTATAAATTGAATTCCCATTTGAAATTTTTCATTATTTTCTTGCAAGCACTAGCAATTTGAGAGCTCTGAGAGTGAGATAACCTTCCCTGATCCGAAATGCTACCACACTCTACCATAATTACACTCATCTACCTCGATGGCGGATCCTGATCAGCCATCTACTAGCCGAGGCTAGGGTGCGGGCAAGGTAACTCAAAATCGAGACCTCACACTCAATACTAGTAAAATGAACCACATTAAGTAATGTGGATAATGAACCTCACTAAACTATTGGTAATGAACCCCACTAGTCTAGGTTAGCTTAGGTTTTTAATTTTTGATTTAGTGGACTAGGAGGGTACCCAAAATGGGTGCCTCTCCTAAACCATAACTGGTAGCTATGGTTCCCAATTGGAAAATTGGGGACCATAGGTTTTAGTTTTAGATATGTTTTTGTCATTTTTAGCATTGTTTTTAGCTCTGTTTAGCTAGATTTTGTTTTACATTATGCTTTTTATTTTAGAGATTGACTTCTAGAGCCTGGGAGCCTAACATTCTAAAGACTCTCTATGAGGCTCTTTCTGATGATGATCGAGATTGGTTTCGAGTTGTCGGGTTCGGCTATGTCATGGATCTGCCCACTATTAGGGTAGATCAAGCCTACCTGACTATGTTGGCCCGATGTTGGAATGCGTAGACCAACACATTTCACCTACCTATAGGTGAAATGACTATTACTTTAGAGGATGTCTACAGGATCTTCAGGATCCCCATTGATGGTGAGGCCATCGTCTCCTCTACCTCCAGGGTAAAGGAGGTTATTTTTGATTCTATCTTTGATGACTAGAGCGAGGATGCTCAGGATGCGATTGACCATGGAGGGGTGCACATCGGTGAGTGGTATCATGAGGATGTCTTCTCTACATGGGAAGCCCTCTTCATGCACCTGATAGTATAGATTGTCCTTCCAGACTCTTCGGGCATGAGGATTCCTTGGAACCTCTTGTCCACTACCTGGAGGGTTCTTTAGAGTTCTATAGAGGAGCCATTACTTCTATCATGGGGGAGCACCCTACTATGTCAGCTCTATAGGGAGCTATATCATATTATTGAGCGTAGTCATAAGGGCATCAACTATAGTCTTCTATTGTAGATCTGGGGGTGGTAGCACATCCGGATTGAGCATCCTATAGATCTTCCACTATGCATCACTTCTATTGTTGATCATCAGTGTTATGCCGCATGTTGGCCTCATGAGGGGGAGGGTACCCATAGTCAGATCCATGCTGGTGATGTCCAGCATTATATTACTCGATTTGCATCACTTGGGTCGGGGGATGTTGTTTGGTGCCTCTACATGGATTGCCTTGCAATGGCCTGAGGTGGATGAGTGGCTTCGAATGGGCTCATCGAGATAGATGGCTTGATCAATCGAAAGGTCGAGATTAGAGAGTATCAGTTCTACTCTCAGGTCCTATGATAGTTTGGTATCATATAGGATATTCTAGATATCCCACTTAGATATAGATGCTTGGTCATGGAGCATGATCTATAGTGGATCATTCTTGAGCCTCTAGGAGATGCTTCTGATGACTACTAGGAGACTAGAGTTGAGACTATTGGGACCACTCTAGAGTATGATGGGTGGTGGTCCATGTTTAGATGGTATGGCATAGGGCCTCTAGGTTGAGAGCCAGATCAGGTAGAGGTAGAGGTGGATCTCGATGGGCGTAGGGTGCGCTAATGGATAAAGGGTGGCTGGGGCATAGAGGCCACCATCGAGGAGGCTCTCAAGATTGACCTAGATGAGGAGGCTCTAGAGGAGGGTGAGGTCCCTCTCGATAGTGTAGAGGGTCTACTCTTAGCTTAGGTGGCTGACTTGTAGAGTCAGCTTGGATGATTCCATACATAGTAGCTAGAGCGAGATACTACTATCGCCACTCTAGAGGTGAGAGTAGCTGATAGGGATAGGTGCCTAACTGAGGTGTAGGGTCAGATATAGGATCTTACTACATGGGCCATAGATGTAGAGGCCTAGGTTTAGAGACTATAGACTACACTAGAGTTAGCATAGGCATAATAGACTATAGTAGAGGTAGAGAGGGATCTCTTTCGGGTATCGAGGGGGGCTATGCCACCTCCTCAGGTTACTATGGGGCCTTCGGTAGCACCAACGGTAGCTTTAGTAGGTGTTCAAGATCTGATGGCTGAGGTAGAGTGACTATGCAGCATGGTCATGAGGACCAATGAGATGCATGCAGCCCGACTTGCTCACATTGATCAGCTAGTCGACTACATTGAGATGCATGGGCTATAGGTTCTTGAGGATCCTTTCACTTTAGAGTCTCAGTGGACTAGGTCTAGGACCTTTGGATAGTCTATGGTGAGCTCGAGTCATAGGACTCATAGGACTGAGAGGACGCATAGGTCCTCTAGCTCACATGGTGCGACATCGCGTGCCAGGCCTAGAGATGTAGGGCAGACTTTAGGGGCCATCGATCAGAGGACTAGCCTACTTTAGTTACCAGTTTCTCATGTGTTGGGTGCCTTAGGATTTGGAGGTAGGTAGGATCCATAGTAGGACCCACCATGGGTGCCAGAGCAGATAGGAGAGCAGGCTCTAGAGCATAGTGCTGAGGGAGGCGATGAGAGCTCCGGTATAGGGGGAGCAGACTAGATCTGGGCTCTGCTAGATGCAGACTATATTTTTGATATGCCATATTTATTTTGGGTGTAAGGTCGAGGACCTACACACTTTGTAGCCTACGAGCATTTTGATACACTCCCTATGTACTCTTTTGGACACATATATATATGACTTGATCATTTATGGCTCATTATGTGTACCGATATTTATTTTTGATTTTATGTTTATTTGATGCACATGGATGCAATGCTTATGTTGATGCTATGTTTATATGATGCGATGTATGGATGACATGCACTAGATAGCTATCTTATTTATGATGATGTTGATGAGATGCAGTGATCTAGATGATTAGATGTGCCATGTTATGATGTATGCATATGGATGCACTATTTATTTTTAATGCATATTTGTTTTTGCTTTGTGGGCATGCATTTATTTTTATGAAGTTATGGTATGCTATGCAATGTATGGTAATGCATTATGTACATAATCGTAATCTAATGGGAATGAACCTGTATGCTTTAATCACTTAAAACATAAGGAATGAATGTAAACTATGTATATCAATTTTAAAATATGACACCACAGAATGTATAACAATCATGCAAAATAATTGATAATTCTCATTACAAGAACTTAATCAATTAATCACCCATATATGAAATGCAGTAAAATGGATTGGTATAATGCTAATGAATGAATATGTCATTCTGTATATTTTTCTTTGTTGCACTATATAGTCAGTGGTCGTCTAAACATCATTTCTGATATTCATGCGGTATCTATCCTATATGTTTGATTGTGCTTTGTAAAATGCATTCTGATAAATGAATGACTCATATTTTTGATGTCTAATGATATTTGGTATTTTGTTGCTATTAGAGAACTTTTTGAGGTTTTCCATGAGACTCAAACACCCTAGTAGACTTCTCCAAAAATCACATACTAATTGTACAAGGCTTTTATTGGACAAGGCTTTTGCCGTGATAGACCCAACTATTCATTATCCCTATGTGTGCATGTGAGTATTTTTAGATAGACCATAAGCATACCCCGTATGTCAATCGGGACTCTTTCAACCCATATGTGAGATAGGGTTCCTCATACGATCGTACCATCCTTGTTTCAGCTTTGATTAGACTTATACAACTAGACAAACCTAGGCACCTAGAGCTAGCTCATCTTGCAAATTGATCAGGGCTACCCCTCCAAATGCAGGCGGGACTCTTTCAACCCATTGCTACATTTGGGGATCACCCAATAGAACTACCCCTCCGATTGCAGGTGGGACTCTTCCAACCCATTGCTACGATCGAGGATCACTCTATGGCTTTCAAAAGGTGGACAATCTAGGGATTCAAGTTCTCACCCTTCTTACTTGCTCATATGTAGTGATAAAAATCATTGTTAGTCCACGTGTTACCATTTTCTTTGAGCAAGGGATTTTTATAGTGCTTTTGATTCACTATGTCACTTTACATTTGATTTGAACTTTGTACTTTGAAATTTGCACTTTGTAACTTGGGATTTAAACTTTGTAACTTTGGGATTTATAGGGGAAATTCTTGTCCTTTTGCCAAAGTTCACCACTCTAGACCGAACTATTTGCAAGATAAGCAGGTCATGAAACCCATCTCTCTAGATACCTAAGACCGCTTTCGTAGCTTTCATCATCTCTTGTCTTAGCAGGATTTTATATTGTTTTGCTTAGTGACGGGATCTTGATATGTTGAAGCACTATCCCAACTAATGACCTCATCTATAAAAGCAAAGTAAGCTTTCTACAATATCTGAAGAACCCACTAGGTATGTTTGAATGATTGGAAAACTTAATATACATACATATTTCTCCACAATAGGTATCGTGTATGAATGCAATGAATTATGATAAATGCAAGGGTGCATGATTGAAACACAAACGTGCGACCATTTGTAAGATTTTGATAGACACATTACACTCTACTATGGAATGCAATGGATGACAAATGCCTAAATGCAATATGATGAGGTGAATGCATGTATGAAAATGCAAACTACAAAAGCAAATGTTTTTGGATTTTATGCTTTACCAATTTTTTTGGAATTTTATATATTTTCAAATTTTTATGAATTTTTGAGCTTTCATATTTGACCAAACGATGAGTATATATGCCTTTGGAGATTTTTGGGGTTGACCAAGCGATTTTTAGAAATCCTTGGAGCTTTTTGGATTGACCAAAGGGCTTACAGATGCCTTTGGAACCTTTTAGTTGACCAAACTCTCAGCAAGAGAGCTTGGAGTCCTTTTAGGATGACCGAGAAGCTATAGGAACTCTCGGAGCCTTTGGGTTGACCAAGCAATTTTTAGAAATCCTTGGTGCCTTTTTGGGATGACCGAGTGGCTTTAAGCAACCCTTGGAGCCTTTGGGTTGACCAAGATTTTAGAAATCCTTGGTGCCTTTTTGGGATGACCGAGTGGTTTAAGAAACCTTCGAAGCCTTTGGGTTGACCAAGCAATTTTTAGAAATCCTTGGTGCCTTTTGACTGACCAAAGGGCTTACAGATGCCTTTGGAGCTTTTTTTGCTACACTCTCTAAGCATAGAATGCCTTAATATGGATGATGTTGAGAGGTTTAGGCTCTTCAACACCCCCTAGCGATGTCAGGTGATAGGTACCTGGACCAATATTTTTAGATATGATATAGGGTCCTAGCCAATTAGCCATAAATTTGTCTCGCATATCGGGTGACAAATTTGAGTTCTATTGGTTTTCTTTCAGCATAAGATCCCCAACTTCAAAGTCTCTCTGGTGGACTTTGATATTGTAAGCTCATTTTAATCACTCTTGATAGATGTGAAGATGCTCTAGGGCATTCATGCGATGTTCATCCAGTAGCATCAATTGATCTAGTCGAGCTTGTCATGCGGTGTCATCATCGATGAACTCTTTCAATGCGATGCGTAATATTGGAATTTCCAACTCTAAGGGCATAATGGCCTCAATGCCATATACTAGTGAAAATGGAGTTGCCCTAGTGGGAGTCCGAATGCTAGTCCTATAAGCCCATAATGCAAGGGGTAGTTGTATATGCCAATCCTTGTGGTGTTCTTGCACTATCTTTTTCAAGATGGCTACCATAGTCTTGTTTGAGGCCTCAACTTGCCCATTTGCCTATGGATAATATGGAGTTGCAAAACTATGTTTGATGCGGTACTTAGATGTTAAAGCTCGCATAGTTTTGTTCTTAAAAGAAGTTCCATTATCCAAAACTATTTTGGATGGTATCCTAAAATGACTTATGATATGCTCCATTATGAACTCTGCTATGCGAGCTCTAGTGGTCATTGTTAAGGGAATGGCTTCCACCCACTTTGTAAAATACTCAGTAGCCATAATAATGAATGTATGTCAACTTGATGATGGAGGAGAGATCTTGCCAATTAGATCAAACCCCCATTGAGCAAATGGCCAAGCCGCTTGGATGGGTTGTAAGGCCTATGATGGCAAGTGCGTAAGATTAGCATGATGTTGACATTTGATGCATTTCTTGACATATACATTGCAATCCTTCTCCATAGTGGGCCAATAATAACCCATTCGAAGGATGCGCTTGACGATGGCCATGCCATTGAAATGGCCATCGCATGTACCATCATGAGCTTCTAAAATTGCCCAAGATGACTCTTGGGGCTCAAGACAATGAAGGAGAACTCCATCATAACTTTGATGGTACAAAATGTCTCCTATCAAGACATATTTAGTCACTTTCTATTTAAATGTGCATCTTGCAGCATGTGATAGTCCCTCCAGGACAAAACCAAGTCTTAGGAAGTCTTGAATCTGTGACATCCAATTCTGATGAGCCTCAGCTTTGACTGCTAAGACAACCTGTACCCCTATGTATTTATTTTTGCAAATGTAGACTGGAAACAACCTTGTGGTGAATGGTGGTGCCACTCCTCATAGGACTCTGGGAGGTTAAAGACCCCTAGGGTGCTTTCTTGAGAAAGTCTTCAGCTTTGCAGAACCAATCAGCTTTTGGCTCCACACTAATCATGTTGATTGATTCTTTGTTATCAAAGGTTGCACGCTCTACTGTAGGATGCGAGAGCATCTTGACGTGGATGGTAGTGAAGTCGGTAGATGGATTCTGAGGGATTAAGGATCCCAAATATGCCATGGTGTCTATGAACCTATTTGATGAATGAGGGATTGCCTCGATGTCGTACCATTCTAGTTTAGCTAGATATGTGGCAACAAGATCTTTGTAGGCTTTCAGTATCGGACATCGACACTAAAATAGTCCCTTCACTTGGTTAATTATGAGCAAGGAATCACCAAAGATGTTTAGTCTCTTGATATTCATGGCGATGGTTGTATGGAGGCCCAAAAGTAGGGCTTCATATTCAACATTATTGTTGGTGCATGGGAAGTCTAGTTTGAATGACAAGGGCATTGGAGCTCCTTGCGGCATGAAAAACACTATCCCTACACCAGCTCCTTGCTCACATTTTGAACCATCAAAGAATAGAGTCATATCAGCATTGTTCTCTGGTTCTTTGGGTTTGGGAGCTTCGGATACTACAAACACTGCATCATCCGGAAGCTCGATTGTTAGAGGCCTACTGTTGGATAGTGGCACCTCAGCTAACTGATCTGCTATGACCTGTCCCTTAATGGACTTCTGGCTTATGAATTCTAGATCAAATTCTATCAATAGCATGATCCACTTTGCAGTACGTGTATTATGATATGTCTTGCTCATCATATACTACAAAGGATTTTGTTTTGATATCACATATGTCGTATGACTTAACATGTAGTGCCATAATTTCTTGGTAGCGAACACTACTGCTAAACATAGTTTTTCCACATATGCATATCCTAGCTCGTAACTCACCAAGGTTCGGCTAATGTAATATATGGCTTGCTCTTTGCCTTGTACATTCTTTTGGGCCAACATGGTCCCTAACGCAAAGTCTGTTGTTGATATATATAGCAAAAAAGGCTCTTCTGGCCTTGGTGGAGCTAACACTGGTGGTGTCACTAGGTATTGCTTTATCTCAGTGAAGGCTACCTTGCAGTCCTCATCCCAATTGAATGGGACACCCTTATGTAGCAGTCGATTCATGGGTCGACATTTATCCGATAGTTGGGTGATAAATCACTTTATCGAGGCTACCTTGCCTTGAAGGCTCCTTAATTCCTTAATATTGGTGGGAGGACGCATTTCCAAAATGGCCTTGACCTTCATTGGGTCTACTTCGATGCCTCTCTTGGAGATAATGAACCCTAGTAATTTTCTAGAAGTTATACCAAATACGCACTTCTTAGGATTCAGCCTGACGTTGTGCTCTATCAGGTGATCGAAGACTTTTCTTAAGACCTCTGCATGCTCTTCTCGTAGCAATGACTTGGCTAGCAAATCATCGATATAATCTTCAAGAATTTTGTGCATATAGTCATGAAAAATGTATGTCATGGCCCGTTGGTATGTGGCACCAACATTTTTGAGACCAAATGGCATAACTTTGTAGCAAAATGTTCCCCATGGCGTTATAAATACGGTTTTGTGCTGGTCTTCGGGCTTAATCTAAATTTGATTGTAACCAAAAAAATCATCCATTAAGGAGAGCATTTCGTGACCTATAGTAGAGTCTACTAGAGCATCGATATTGGGCAACAAAAATGAATCTTTGGGTGTTGCCTTGTTGAGATCTCTAAAATCCATACAAATATGGATCCTTCCATCTGGTTTTCCTATAGGCACCATATTGGATACCCATTCTGGATAGTCGATGGAAATGACAAATTCTACATCCAACAATTTTTGCAATTCATCTTTCACCATTAAGGCTACTTTTGGATGCATCTTTCTGAGCTTCTTCTTGACAGGCTTCTTGGATGGGTCTAGCGAAAGGTTATGAGTAACCAATTTTGGGTCTAGACCGGGCATATCTTTGTATGTCCAAGCAAAAAGGTTAGGTCTCTCTTTCAGTAGAGGGATGATGCTAGCGTGCTCATCTAGAGTGAGACTCATTCCAAATTTAACCTTCATTGGATTGGTGGGGTCATTACCGATATCCACTTCGAAGGTTTCCTCTATTGACATATGGGATCCCTCCTCAAGCTGATGAGGCGTAGGGATCAAATGGATGTCATCAGCTGGATTTATATGTTCTTCATTGGAAGCATGTTCAGCATGATAGACATCATAAGCACAACCTGGTCCAAAATGAAATGGTTGCAACATCTCTTCATTCGGGAAGAAGTCTTCAGGCTCTACTGGCGAATCAGTGTGATCCCAATCGATAGCATCCATGTTTAGATGCAATGGTTTGGATGGATCTATTGGATTGTGGAGTGGAGTGGTCAAATCAATGGAGACCATGTTGATGGAATGGAATTGATCTCCAGGACCACATGGACTAAACTCTACATCATCTATGTAGCTTTCGTACCCAAGATCTGGCTCAGATGGTATGGGGATGAATGGGTCCTCCCTATGGGATGCTTGGACAACTGGATCCTCCCTGTGCACTAACTACAAAATGGGATCTCTCAGCTCAAGTAGCTCAGCATAAGTAGGTGTATGGGGAAAGAGTCTTTGATATTCCTCTTCTAGATTTATTCTTTCCCTGAGGTGATGTTGGAGATTAATCTCTCGATGCAAACCTACAGCTGTAATAGGTGGTGGACCTTGAGGTGGATTCTGATTACGTAGGTGATGAGGCCCTAAATAGGCCATCTCCAATGAATCCTCATCATCACTATATAGATATAATCCTTCACTTCCCCCATATGCAAGGGGTGATCTGCCAGATGTGGCCCCATGTATCTGATTCTATGGTCACTATCATCACTATCTGGATAAATTGGATAAAATGATCGTATATATGACATCGATGCAAAAATTGGCTCTGCTTCCTCTTCAAAGTGATCAGTGTTAAGAGGCACTTCTTCTATAACATACTCTGACTCCATAGATAATAGATGTAGCGGATATACAAGCCTCGGATCGGTCATCTCAACCTCATCGCTATGATTGCTACTATGAGCAGACCACTCTATCATGTCCACAAATATTGGGAGATTAGCTGGATGAGGCCTTAAGTAGGCCTACTCTATCTCATCTTCATAATCACTATCGACTATGAAATGCTCTTGTATCTCATCTAATTGCTCTCTAGGTAGCAAATGGCATAGAAATACCGGAACCATGAAGGCTCGTTCAATTTCCTCCTTAGATTGATCATTATTTGAGGACTCACCATCTGCATCATAACTCGGTCCACTTATTTTGGAGGTGGACTCCTCTCCATATTCACTACAAAGATCTCCTGACTCGAGATCACCTAGAATGGTGGGGTTGTGCCCCTGCATACCAGTATCATCGGTTGTGATACGGTTTTGATGACCCAGGTTGCCTCTGGGGTTCTGCTCCGAGAACTCTTCATGTTCAAGCTTCGGTCTCTCAATGGTGATGACTGACACCATTGGGTTGTTGCCTCAAAGACTAGACATGTTAGGATGATATGGATTAAAATCCACGTCGTCCCCTAGACTCAGGTATAAATGATCCAATGATGCAGCGAGTAAATCATCATGTCCCTGAATCTGCAATCCCAATCCGAACCTATCAGTTGCCAACTGATAACGTAGTTCAAGAGGGGTTCTTCATCCTTGTTCAAAAATACCAAGGTCGTATCCATGCCAATGATAGAGCTCAAAAATGTGCATGGCGTACTCTGGGTTGGACAAGTACCGAACGTTCATCGTGAACTATTCCTCATCATCCATCTCCATGGGTGCTCACGTTGGAACTTGATCCAACCTGGTATAGATGAAGTTTGTTTGGTTGGGTGGCTCACCCAATGGTACTATGGATCCAACTAGATATCGATGGGCTATCGGTCAGCCCATGTCTCGTGCAGTCTCTAAAATAGGACCAAAGGTCACATTTTGCACAAGATACTCACCCAGACCTGTATTGGCTAGGTGAACAGTCACCCATGGTGTGGATGACCCTATTGATGATGTAGGAGAAGCAGGTTGAGGTGCCTCCTCGACTTGATCCTGGGCTTCCTCCACCTCCATGGGAGTGGCAGCCTCAATGATGACTGGTTTGGGCACGTTCTTTGCTTCTTTCCTACCTAATTTTACCTTTAATTTCTCGTCATCTCGATGCATTGCTGATGCACTCGGTCTCAGAGAAGTTGTAGTGGTATGTTCAGATCTGTTTGATATAGATATCGATGGTTGAACATGCACCACCTGTTTACCTCTTGGAACCCTTATCGATGACGTGGGTCGTATGTCCAAGTGCGTTGATGGGAGTACGAAGCCCCCTGGAAAATCTGCTAAGTTCATGAACTTGAATGGTTCTTCATCTGATGAAACCATGTGAACTTGTCCCTCATGTATATACTTGACACACTGATGCAATATCGAGGGAACACAATGCATTTCATGAATCCAAGGCCTCCCTAGTAGGATGTTATACTACAAAGCACCCTCTATCATGTGACACATTACGAGAATGGTCTTTAGTCCCACCTGAATAGGTAGGACAATCATGCCAACCATAGAGCATAGTGCATCGTTAAATGCTCTCAATGTAAAGGTGGTTGGTACGATGAGTGATTTAGGCAATTTCAAATGGTGCAGTGCCTTAGTCATGATTATATTGATCGATGAACCAGTGTCAATCAAGACCCTTTTGAATGGCACATGGTTAACACATGCAATGATATGTAGTGGCGGGTCAGCCACGCTTGCAGAAACCATTTTCACTTCATGATCATAGAATTGGATCATTGGTTCCTAGCACTATTGTACGTGCCCCACAAAGTTTGTGAATGCTTGTGCATCCTGGGACTATACCTCAATGGACCTTAGAATGTCCATAAGAGTCTCCCTATGCCTAGGGGACTACTGTATAAGCTCATATATTGACAACTTCGTAGGAGTCATCTACAGGTTTTGAACCAGCCTGCTCCTAATGGTCACCACCGGTCTCGTTGGTGGGCTTAGAATATTTTGTGCCTATCACTGCTGGGGCATGGCCTATATTTGAATGGGAGCATGAGGTTGATTCAGTTGTTCGTACCTCCCATGTCTGGTAACAACATTGACCATGCCGATGAACCCCTGGGTAGGTGGTTCGACTCGCACTTGATTGACATGGCCAATGTGGTTACGGGGCGCCTCATGGTTTGGTAATAGATTTTTAAAAATCCCCATGTTTTGGTTGTTCGATGCCTAGGGATTTCTTGGTACCACAAGCTCTCCCCTTTCTATCATATTTTGCACAATATGTTTGAAAGACCAACATACCTCGATGTCATGGCCTTTCACTCTATGAAATATGCAAAATAGATCTTCTTGATAGTCTTTGGGCTTGGGCTGATTAGGATCAACCATCTTGACTTCGGGTAATCTTATTGCCTTGGCCTCATAGAGCTGACAAAAAATTGATGTCAATGATTCCATCAATGGCATGAATATGCGAGGTGGGCGTTGCTCTTTGTTCTTGCCCTTGTAGTTATTCTTGCATTGGTCGTATTGCATAGGAGGAGGATGGGCTTGATAATTCTATTTCTTTTGCCCCTTATCCTCATTTTGGAGATTTAGTACCACCTGATTCACATGGGCCTGCTTGCCCTGTTGCTTTGAGGTACTCTTCTTATATCCCTCTTTCCTGGTTTTGAGCTTCAAGTTGCCCTCCTGCAACTTGATGTCCTCAATTACCTTGGCTTGCGCCAAAGCTTCTTCGAATGTAGCATACTACTGCAGCTGCAATAGTAGCGAGATGTGCTTGGCACAACTCTTTGTAAACATTCGGGTTAATTCTATGGTAGGAATCAAGAATGACAACTTTACCATTAATCTCCTCCACCTCTTCCCGTACTGTTCTATTGGCTCATCGTCACGCTGAGCTAGCATAGCCAAATCAAAAAGGTTGGCCTATTTCTTGATGCCAAAGGAATAGCATTCAAGAAAGGCATCAGCTAATTGCTCAAAATTTGTTATGCTATGTTTCTTTAGCTGATTGAACCACTCTCGGCTGGACTAGAGTGTCATGACAAACGTACGCAATAATAGTGCATCATTGTTCTCTATCTGGAAGCAAGCATCCAGAAAGCTCATGACATGTTCTTGCACCTCTTCATCACCCTTGAATTTTTCTAACCTGGGCATCTCAAAATGCTCAGGGTATGGGGGCGTAGGCACCAAGGGATCTAAAGGTTCATTGTGAATTTTCCTCAGTGTCGGCTTTTGGACAGCCGTGCCTTGTTTCTCAATTGCTTTGACCTTCTCGACCAAAGCTTTGTAAGCCTCAGAAGATAGAAAGTCCTCCTCCCTAAGTCGGCATGGAGGTGGTCTGGGAGGTACAATCCTCTTCTATCGAGGTGGAGGGCATTGCTCTTCCTCCTCCTCAGCTCAGGAACTCTTAGGATATTCTTGGTTGCATCTGTTCCCCTCTTGTTCCTCATAATGTTGCTACCTCTGATTGTCGATCGAGGGTGGTCGCTCTCTCTGATGGGCAGTGATATGAGTGTGAATGCTTACGCGCTCATGGTGCATGTCGGCTTGCGAAAGAGCCTTCCTATGCACCTACTCTCTATGCTCATCCTGAGAATATAGGTCGGCCCTAGCCAACCTATCTTCCTACTCTACATGCTCCTTCTGGATGAGGATGCACTCCTCGTGCAAGCGCTGCTCATACAACCTCTGTCTAGTAAGCCTCTATGCTTGAAGATCTTCATCTTCAATGCACTACCTCTCTAGGTGAGCATCCTCCAATTGATCTTGGAGGAGTTGGCATTTCTGTTCAGAGGCCATTCGATATGATCTTTCGACCTGGTCAGTCATAGGAGGCCTTTGGTATGCTTGCTCTGTACGAGCGACCTTGTGGGTTCTGTACCCATCGAACTGATGTGTTGTGCCTTTGCCTCTATCTGTGAAGATGACATCGACATCATGTTGTGTCCTGTGCTGCGTGCCACCATGCATGGATGGTGGACGTGAGACATGAGGGTGCTTAGAAGCCTCTCCATGCTCTCTAGTAGTTCTAATGGTGCTCCCGCTATGCTCACTCGGAGCACGAGTGGGTGGAGCCGAAGGCTTGCAGCCTAGCTGCTCTAACACACTACCTAGACCATCTAGCTATCTAGACCTCCACCTCTCATGGGGTGGTGTTCCATTAGCTCCCACCTTCGATATATCGATGGTGATCTTGCGTGCTATAGTACGCGTGGGAGTATGGGTAGACTTGCGCTCAGCAGGGAGCCCATCTACTTGCCCCTGAATGGGCGGATCTCTATTCCTTCTATACTCAGAAGGTGGGGGTATAGTACACCCTATAGACTTAGTGTGAATGGGTACCAATCTGGTCCCCTACATGACATACTCTTCGATCGATCCCATGGATGCACGTGCACTACGGTCTCGATAATGGCTTTCGAGTGGAGCACCCTCAAGCTGAGAAGCTCCATGCTCTAATCTATGTCTAACATAATGCATTGATGCTAGTCTATCAAGGGTACGCTCAATGGGATCCCCTCATGTCGAGTTGTCTCCTCTAATGCTCATCGAACGACATTCGGTTTGCTCATGTGGTTGAGGACTAGACACGTGTATTTGTGAATCGGTTGGGGCTTGGTCATTGGCTTCAGGCTTGCACCTTTGCCGACCACCCCGTGTATCCACCATAGTGTACCTAACGTCTAGATGTATCTTTTATTATCAAACAAGGTATACAATGATGCTTATCTTATTTTTAAATTTTAAAATGAGCCCTAAACTGTTTGATGTTGTTTCAAAATGTGTTGTATCAGTATGAGAAACTCTCGCATGTTTTGCAAAATCATTGGATTTTATTCTCAGTTTAATTGGCTTTCACCTATACACTCGCACAAGCCAAATATGGGAGTGAAGTCCATACTCAATGAGGTAGCATAGGTACTACCAACCCTCACCCAACACATCGTGCATAGTGATACACTCTTTCGAAGATGAGTGCATGCTATTTTGCATGGATAGGACAGTTCTTGGGTCGGCCTTGGCAATGAGCGGGTCCCGATAATACAATTTCAAATGAGCCAACCAAGTGGTAATGACATCCACTATTGGTCTCAATCAAATGGGTTGGATGTGAGAGCCCAACGCCACTGATGTTTAAATGAAACATGGTGTGTGTGGTTCATTTTACTTTGCATAAAGACAAATGCATAAAAGAGCATTCATATGATCATTCCTACATGATATGCATAAAAAGAAAAGGAACATTTCAAATTTAGAAAGGTATGCATGCTATGTCCTACATGATGTTATGACAATGCGATTACGATGACATGGCCTCTAATTGGGCCTCAAGCATGCAAATGACCACTCAATTTTTATCAAGGTCACTGTATTCTAGGGCGGACTACAATCAGAGGTCCGTTGTTCCTAGCAACGCCTTTCTAATGGAAGGAATGCAAAAGCAAACTAGGACTATTCATTCACCCTTTTTCTTTAGTGTACCTAATTTGCAATCGATTTAACGCTTACTATAAAAACATAGAGAAGAAAATATAGAACAGAGAATAAAAATAGAGCCTACCTCAGCTCCTGATCTGATGCCAAGTGGTTTCTCTGTTGTCTTCTTCTTTGTAAACCGTAGCTCTGGTCTATGGGCTATAGTGTGAACCATGGGTGAAAGTCATGGGCCAACAAATAACCATAGTTGTTAGCTATGGTTAGCACCTGAGATAAGAAAATTCAAGAATGTCAGCACTCAAGGGCTACAAATGTGGAGTTCCATCATGATCACCTTCTGACATAACCAAAAAGCATGCTCCTATCTACCGTATTAGTCTATAGTCATCATAAAAGCGTAAAAGCTTGACACATTGCATAAATTCAACAAAATGATATTTCTTGTATTGATTATGAATGAATCTCTGTTACAAATATGCCCCTCTTAGGGTCACTTGAATGATGATACAGTTTATACAATTGCCAATGCCCTCAATAGGGTAGGCGCATTAATATTGCCCTTTGACTAGTCACAAACTGCCTTGGGGTGGAGTTGACCCCCTTCTTCATGATGTGGAAGGATTATGATATAGACTCCTCTTGTACCTATCTTCCTACGATCAAGAAACAACAACACATGATCAAAAATATAGATAGCCTCTCATGATGAGGCCCTTTAAGGAAACATACATGATAATGCCATTTAAACTAATGATCAAGAAAACATAAAGAAAACCTTTAAACTATGCTAATTGAATCAAGATTTGTAATATAGCATAAAGGAGATCATTAGACAAATAATGCATGGATCAGATAACAAAATAGAAGCATAGAGGTGCATAAAAGATCCACAAATGTCCTAATTAATGCAAAGCATAAACTATCTATTCTAAGCTAATTCCTACGGTCAGAATTCTTCTAAACTACAATTAAACCTAAGAAATGATTAATCTAACCTATTTAACCAGAAAAAAAATGAAAAGAGTAAGGTGATCTATCACCTATTGCAAACCATAGCTCTGGTGAGCGGTCCGCACTGTGAACCATGGCTGACAGCCACGGTTTGACCTCCCGATAGGTTTACCCTCAAAATCAGGGGTAGTGGGCTTGATCTCCTTGTCCAAATTGATGTTCAAGGGTCGCCTTCGTTGTCCTCGGACTGATTTGGTGGTCAATTCGATGTGAAGGGCCTTCGTTTGCCCGGATTTGTGTTTCTTGATCCTCCTAGGCACCTAGGGCATCCATAATGCAATTCATCATGAATGTTGGCAAAAGGGTCGAGGATTAAGTGCAATAGCTCTATCTCTTAGTATACTCAGTTTGAGTGTACAATTCGCCAGGGCTTCGCTGCTCAAATCTCCAATGCTTGCTTCTTTTTTCTCCCCATTTGGAGGGGGTATTTATAGCATGCCCCTAGGGCTAGGGGTGGCTTCATGGAGAAGCCAAGACCAAGAAGGGTGGTTAGGACAGTTGGGATGGAAGCCTCTGGAATATTCCATCCTTCAACTGCCTTCTTCTAGATATTTTGGCCGTTCCAACCAATTTGGCTCGGATGGAAGGCCTAACTGAACTTCAGTTAAGACCGCAGGTCACAGTTGCGGTCCAGACTACAGACCGTAGGTGTCAACCATGGTTTAGACTGGAGACCGCAGGTCTGGGCTGCGGTTCAGACTGATTAGGCCAAAATGCCTAAATTGAGTGGTTAGAACCACTGCTCTATCTTGGAGTCTATCCAAGATCCTCCATATGGTCTTGTAGCATGTCCATATGAGTAGTCGCCCTCGACATGACGCGTTTTAGGTGTCTACAGGATGCATTTGGTTCGATGTTGTTAAGGTAAGTTTATGCGTGTAGTGCATCCACATGCATTATAAGTTATTCCTATGGAATGAAATTTGGTCTTGTATATGATGGAATTATATTGTAGTATGTTGCATTATATTTCTACATAATTCATGAATGGTAGGGTTGAGAGAACCAAGTATTAAGGATGATATTCTCCAAAATGATGCATTGTTTAATAAATATGAAAGGTTGATACTTTGTGTAAATAAAATTTTATTTTCCTTTCAATATAATAGTAATAAAGCAAACAATAAATAACATGAACTAAAGTGGTTAAAAAAGTATATTCCTATTATGGAGACCCATGTCCAAACCCTGCCAAACAATATATGCATATTTGTTAGTTGTAATACCATTATATCATTTGTTAAAATACTATGGTAATATAGTCATGAGACAATACAAATGAGGCTCATTTTAATCCCATATAACTAATTAAAGAACTTGATGGTAGTTAGGTAGTTGCCCATTCATAATATATATGTATCACCTACCATTGTGAAATAAGATTGATCATCAAGTAAAAATAGAGATGCTTATGCAGATATGCATCTTGTTGTTGGTCAAGACAAATTGATATGTGTATTGTATGCTTAACTAGACCATTATTTATTATAAATAACTAGATTATGAAGAATACATGCAATGTGTGCAGTGCATTTACATGTATCTACAAGTTTTTTTTCAATTGGTTATATGGGATTAAAACGGGCCCTACTCGTATTACATCATCACCACATAGTGGTATTACAACAAAACTTGGATATTATCCATGTATCGTTTGAAAATATTTGAACCTTGGTGTCCTTAAAGGTTAAGGAATCTAACCAATTGAGATAATGCCACTTGATAACATGTATCTTTAAGTTATTCATATTGCAAGACAATATTTTTTGTCCATAGTAAAATTATATTATTATGTCACAACCCTTTTCTTAGTTGATCATGAATTACAATTATTATTTTTGCATTTATAATTGACTAATATCTTAACTCATAAGTGACTTTCCACCTAGCTATGTTCATTCACAATCTTTTTCAAGGAGTTAACTCACATAACAATTAATGATATTGATTGACACTAAACCATAATTAATCATTGGTTGCCTTTGTAGACCTAGATATAATCCACTAAGTTAGCAGATCATGCTAATACTTAGGCCCTTGCATATAAAACTCTATAATATCCATCCATGTCTAATTGAAGACTTATCACTATCAATTCCATAAGGACTATTGACTATGCTTCTTAGCAAAATAGAGTTGATCCTCTCTTCAACTCTGATTAGTTACTCATGAGAGGCTACCTTGCTTGCATCTCTTAAAGGCTTATACCATTTAGGTCTAAGCACATTTTTAATATTTTGCTAACTTATTCCTATTATTAATACATCTCTAATGTATGAATCTAAATGATTGTTATCAATGGCTTATCATACTTTTTTTTCCAATTTGGTATTGGTAAGATGATCTAGAGCACAAGTGTGAGGATTAACAAGTGACTCTTATATTTCTTAACTCCTTCAAGATAATAACTTGGTAAATGGTTTTCTTTGCCTAAATTAAGTGACTTCTTGACATCAACATCCCTTTTATCATATCCATTTAGGTTCCCCTAGTAGTGAACGTAACTTGTACTAGAACAAGAAGACAAATATTGGCCATGAGGAAGCCATTTGATGTCAAGATGGGAATTACTTAATCACATGGTTGATGGCCTTAGTCATTAGGATCTATCGGAAACCATTAGCAAGATATTCAACCACTCATCATGCACACAATCTCAAATAACATATAGACAACCTTATACAAGCATGAATATAAAATCATATCAAAAACCTTAGTACTATTGCTAGCATAATCCTTATGATAGGATTTGAAATTCATTCAACCAAGTTAAAAGACAACAATAATTTTCAAAAATGAAATAGATATTAAGCATATGCACCTTTGAACATAGTACATTTATAAATATCTATTAAGGTATTAAGACAACAATAATTTTCAAATAAAGAAATCAATTACATATGCACCTTTGAACATAGTAAAATTCTAAATATCTACTCATTGGTTACTTTAAGTATAGCAAAAAAGCAAAGATGTATCATGCTCTCAATAAATGAGTTTAGTGTAAACAATTACTTTAATTGTAGCATGAAAATATTGACATATAGTTTTAACTATTGATTTACAAGGCCAAGGGGTAATCCCATATTTCTAAGTAGAACACATATAAAATTAATTATATTTTGTTCAATATAAGGTCTAAATAGGTATGGCTAGAGAAAATAAATAACCCAAAACAACAAACCAAACACATTAAAGTTTAATTAATGTCAAATCAATACTAATTCAAAGATAAGACTATCACATCTAGTTATAACATCTTTTAATGAGAAATCTAGTAGAACAAGGCTCTCAGGCAAGTGACTCATTACATAGGTGTATTGTGAATCTTCACTACCTTACACATTATCTAGGGGACGCAAGAAGAGAATTGAGTAAATATACATTCAACATAATCAATAAATTTCAAAAGCTTCAAACAATTAGAGAGCATTTAGTTCAACTATATACAACACAAGTTGTTTTTAATATGACTTTTGGTTTTCCAATTTATCCCAATATATCTAAATCTCATTTTTCATTATCCTCCATGATAGTTCAAAAATGACTAATGCATGAATGCATGTCATTTGGTTTAGAAAACACAAACAAAATACATACAACATAGAATACAATTCCATTAGGTAAGCCATAGACAAAGTACTTACTTTTCTACAATAATATATTTTTATCAATGAGTACAATAATAGAAATTTTGAATATAACTCAATGATTGATTTTATAAAATATAATGCTCTTGATTCTTAAATGACTCAAACTTCCATAATGTTATCAACAATCTTAATAATGGACACCATAGGAGTATTTATCTTATCAAAAGGAATTATTTAATGATAACCAATTTTCTATGTTTGTTATATTTATGAATATAAATAACTAGCCTTAATATGAGCATTTTGTAATGGCTTCAATTAGTGTTGATTATCAATAGATGCAAATCCCACATGAAAGGTCTATGTGAGCCATCCAATGTATTCAAGAAAATTCATTGATTATGACTTGTTGAATTGAGAGGAGGGAGAGTGTCATTGAATCCATTTACCACCCAGCTAAAGAAATCTTCCATATAATTCCCTCTCGATTATATTCCTACCTGAGAGAACTGACCCTTTAATAAGGAGATTAAATACAAAACACTAGCATGTCATAAAAGAAACTCGTGGATGTGTCAATCTATCTACATGAGATCACTTAGATAATGCAACTTAACACATATATGATGCATCTAATAACATGAAGTACAACATACTCATGCAATTACCTTAATGCATCCTAACTACATGAAATTGAACTAACTCATGCATACTATGCACATAATTATTACTTTCACCATAGCTTGGCCATTTTTTGGTTAGAACAATCCATCTTATATGTTCCTTGGGTTTAAACTTCTCATAAATTCAAGCATATATCAAATCTCAACATTGACCATCCCACTTCCATTTTCATCCACACAAGACCTAGATTGCAAGTACCATCTACAAGTCATCTATGTCCTCTTGATTTTGTATGTCCCATCCTTTCCTTCTCACTAGGTTAATATTATTGTTTTCCACTATGGCTTTACAGGGTTATCCATTATATTTTGGCAATATAATAGGCACAAGTTAGAAAATTCATCCAAATGTTATCACAATAAGAGAAAAACATGCTTGTTGTTAAGGTATCAAATATCATACCAACAACTATCAACTATTCTTTACTAAGACAAGGTTGGGAAATTACACCATCATACACTAGTGCCATTCATCCTAGACAATCAACTCATACCACCAAGCTCATACAAAAAGAATTAACTTAGCAAGTTTTTGAGAGTCATATGACTTAGATATCCTTTTTAACAATGGACATTGTACTAAAAATAGCGTGGTTGTGACTATTGGCAATTTTGGGTATGTTGCCTAGCTTCATGTTTGTGAGTTGTCATTGATGTCAAAAGGAGTTTGTGTTGATGTCAAAAGGAATTTGTGCTGATGTCAAAAAGAGTTTGGTGCCAAAAATATCTTGAAAGTTCCATGATGTTTGTTTAAGGGTTTTTAATTAAAACCATGGTGACAAGGTTAAAGGTTTTTCTTAAAACCATCTGGACTCATTAAGGGTTTTTATTAAAACCATCTTGGCTTAATGAAAAGGTTTTTGCTCCTTGAAAAAACCTTAAAAGTCCATTTTGATTATTAATAAATAAATTAACTCAAACCTTTGAAAAGGTTTTAAGTTAAGTTTATTATTAATAAAATAATAATTATTAATTTAATAATTATTATTGAAAGGGTTTCTAAACCCTTAGCGGTGCTCATGTAAAAGACTTACCTCTGACGTCAACTTGCATGGGATGCAAAAGACTATTAAAGGGCATTAATTCCTAAGGTTCAATGCACCTCCGATTTGCGTGATTACCTTCGAATTTGTATTGCTCTGTGACCTTCGATTTTGGATTGCTCTATGATTTTTGAGTTTCGTATTGCTCTGTGTTTAAGTTTTGATTTCGTATGCCTGTGAGGAAGACAAATCTGTTTGTCTTTAATTTCTATGAGCAAAGGGAAGGTAAAACGATGAGTGGCGCTTGAGAGTTTCGTTGGGCACTTGTGCTCCAACGACGGAGGTAGTGGAGCGAAGGCGCTCGCTAGGCAGAGGTGTCGAGATCGATTCGCGTCGGGCATGTTTCATTTTTGGTCATGGATTATTGTGCATGTGGTACAACAGTTGCTTTGGGCCATGAGTTTGGAGGAGGAAGCACTTTGGCGCTTATGTTGGTGTCTCCACACTTCTCCTAAGGTTGGAGAATTGATTTTTGGCCAAGGTAGATCTTTTGTTGATAATGTGGAATATTTGATTTGACTTGGCAAATTATTGTTGGTAATTGGATGGAGGTATAAGGTTAAATAGAAATATTGCTTTGACATTGTTATTATTGATGCTTAATGTTTATGTGGTAAATGCATTTAGAAGTAAATGTATTTTAGGAGTTATAAGGGTTTAAGGAATAATTGTGCTTAATGTCATATTGGGGTTAGAAAGCCTTTGGAGTTATTGAGTGGATATTCTCTTGTAATTATTTTTGAGGTTGAAGTTATTTTGTGATATATTAAGTAGGAGTTATAAGGTGTAAAGGAATATTGTTGATATGTATATTTGTGAGTTTTGATTATTGATGAGTTGGAGTGATAAGGTGTTATTAGGACTCTTATCATTGTGCATTATTCCATTGTTGCTAACTCTAATTTGTGGCAAATTGAGAGTTAGTGTTGTGACAGATTTTGAGTTCTCCTTCTTCATCAAAGTAAAGGTATGGGCACATTCTTCCATGGTTATTATTGATTGATGGTTTTCTGAAAATAAGTTTGGAGTGAAAAGGATTAAATTAAGTTTCCTTATTTGGAGTGGATCTTATTTTCTGAAAGTGGAAGTATTGATTATGCATTATGAGATCATGATGAGTTTATGAGTTATTGCATAATTCTGGTTTATGAGAGTGGAAGCATTTGAAGTTTGCTTTAGGGTTTTTGAGTGAGAAGCTTATGCCATTGCTATAAGTTGTTGAAACCCTAATTGAGTTGTTTGGTTGTTGAGAGTTTGGTTTTGAGATTGCTTCCATTGAGATTGAGTTGATCAAGTTATGCTTTACTTGATACATGAGTTGGGCTTGCTCCTTTGAGATTTGATTTTATCAAGTTGTACTTTGCTTGATAAACTTGGTTGTGTGGTTAAGTTGAGCATTCCCATTTGAGAGAAGTTGGAAATATCTTGAACCCTTTTTTGATGCTTAGAGAGAGATTGCTTTGAGTTCTTGAAAACTAACTTGGCTAGGGTTTGATAGCAAGTTATGGTTCTATGTTGGAGGAGTTGATTCCTTGATATTGCATTATTGACAATTGTTGGGTTGTGGTTCAAGATCTTGTGAAAGTATACTACTTCTATCTTTATTCTGATTTGAGAAAGAGTTTGTTTTTGAGTTGAAGGATAGAACATATTGAGTCTCTAACAATTCTCTTTATGCTCCTATGAGATTGATTTGAGTTGAGATTGAAAGTTGAAGGATAGAACATATTGAGTCTCTAAAAATTCTCTTTATGCTTCTATGAGATTGATTTGAGTTGAGATTGAGAGTTGAAGGATAGAACATATTGAGTCTCTAACAATTCTCTTTATGCTTCTATGAGATTGATTTGAGTTGAGATTGAAAGTTGAAGGATAGAACATATTGAGTCTCTAACAATTCTCTTTATGCTTCTATGAGATTGATTTGATATGATTGGATGAAACACATTGGGTCTCTAACAATTCTCTTTGTGTGTTCACATTGGGCAAGTTTCTTGGTAAACTTGCTTGAGCTGATTTGGGCAAGTTCTTGGTGAGCTTGCTAGGACTGATTTGGATAGGTTCTTGTGGAGAACTTGTGGACTGATTTGGATAGGTTCTTGTTGAAGAACTTGTGGATAGATTTGATGAAGTCTTGGTGAAGACTTGTGAGTAGTTGTGATTGATTTGTTCAAGATTTTGGCTTAAGCTTGGGATAGATCTGATAGAGATTTGAGAGCAGATTTGTGTTGGACTAGAGGACTGAGTTTGGTGCAGATTTGTGATAGAGTTTGAGAGGACTTGTGTTGGACCGACTGACTATGTTTAGTATAGGTTTTGATGAGCAGTTGTGGAGGTGATCAGTGAGGATATAAGTCTCTAGAGCTAGAGCAAGGAGGACATGACGTCTTCTGTGGAAAGGAGTTCCACCTGCTAGCGGTAGAAGAGGCAGTGATCTTCTGAAGTATCATTTCTAGAGCTTTGGGGGATAGGACATCTCCTTTGGGTAGGAGGCTCATAAATACTTCTTTGGGGGATAGGACATCTCCTTTGGGTAGGAGGCTCATAAATATTTGATTAGGGGAAGGATTCTCCTTTGGATAGGAAGTCCATAAACATTGTAATTGGGAAGGATTCCCAAAGGATTTGATTGAGAAAATTTAGTGAAATATTTTCTCTGTGGAGTAGCCCACCTTGGGTGAACCACGTTATATTGGTGTCTCAATTGTGTGATGACTTGTACACTGGTTTGATTACTGCTTTGATTTTGCTATTGGTTCATTGCATTGCTTTCTAAAGTAAAAGGAAAAAGTTAAAAAGTGGTCTTATATTGTTCACCCCCCTCTCAGTATAAGCTTGTGTTCTTCAATTGGTATCAGAGCAGGTTCCTTCGGAAGAGTTTCACAGCTTGAAGGAAAAGCTTGAAAAGAACACAATGGATTTTACAAGTGGTAATTCAACACCTATTCTTGATGGGACAGATTTTGGTCTATGGAGCATAAAGATGAAGGTTCATCTAATGGCTCTTGGAAATGAAGTTTGGGAAGCAGTTGAGTTTGGGTACACTATTCCAAAGCTCCCTCCTACTACTAAAGATGAGAAACTTCTACATCACAACAATTCAAGGGCAATGAATGCAATTCTGAAAGGTCTACAAAAGGCAGATCTTACAAAGGTGATTCATTGTAATACAACAAAGGAAATGTGGGATCAATTGCAAGTGGTTCATACAGGTGATGCAAATGTCAGAAAAGCAAAATTGAGATATTACAAAGGTATGTTTGAACAACTCAAGATGAATGATGAAGAAAATATTAGTGACTATATGCTTCGTATGGATGAGATTGTTAATTCCATGAAGGAACTAGGTCTTGAGCTTGCTGAAAATGATGTTTGTGATAAAATTTTGAGGTCTCTTCCAAATAGATTTAGTGAAAATATTTCAGCTATTGAGGAAGCCAAGGATTTGGATAAATTGAAAAAGGATGAGCTTCATAGTATACTTGCAGCTTTTGAGTTAAGAACTAAAGTGGTACCTGATCCTAAGAAGGAGGCAACTTTCAAAGCTACCAAGAAGTCCAAGGGTAAACAACAAGAAGATAGTGATGAGTCTTCTAGTGATGAAGAAGCAAACTACAGTAGGAAAGGCAAGTTCTCAAGAAAGCACAAAGGTATGAAATCTGTTAAATGTTTCAATTGTGGAAAGTTTGGTCACTATGCTACTGACTATCTGGAACCCAAGGATGATTGTGATGAAGAAAAATAGGATTATAAGCACAGGGAATCTGAGAAGCACAGGTATCAAAGGAAGAACATAAATGAGCAAAATAGTCAAGGGAAGAGGTACTTCCAAAAACACAAGAAAAGTTTCTACACAGACAAAGCAAGTAAGTGTTCTAGTAGTGATGATGGAAGTTCTTCAAGTGATGATAGAAATGAGATGTTGTTTCTAACAGAAAAGGAAGGAAAAGAAAAGAGGAATAGATTTGTTGTGCTTAAGTGCTTTAGATGTGGAAATTTTGGTCACCTTGAGGATGATTGTACAAATGATGGTTTGAATTCTGGTAATACTATGTATGAGGATGCTTCAAAAAATTATGAGGAAGATCTTCTTATGGCTTTAGATGAAGGTAGCACCTCTAGTGGTAAGAAATCAGAAAAGGATATTGATGTTTCAAAAGGTAAACAAATAGAGGATGTTTCAGAAAAGGGAGAAGTAGATCTTGAGGCTGAACTTGTTAATGCTCTTGATGTGTTAAAGAAAGAAAGAAAGAAATATGCTAGACTCATTGATAGGTTTGATGAATATCGTTATGAAAGAGATGAGCTTATAGGGAATCTTGATATCTCTATAGCAAAGACACAGGAACTCAAAGAAGAGTTGGCAGCTAGGTCTCTTGAGTGTAAAGAGTTAAAACATGAAGTAGCTTCCTTGAAAAAGGAAACTAAAGAGTACAAGGAGAAGCTTTACAGGTTTGAAGAAAGTTCCAAGAAGGTAAAATCAATCATCAAGGATCAAATAAGGACAACAGATAAAATAGGTCTTGGTTTTGGAAAGAAACAAAAGGAACAGGTTGAGGAATCTAGTATGAGCTCCCAAGAAGAAGATGGTTCAGATGAAGAGAGTACTTCAGAGAGTAAGTTTTCATATGGTAATTCAGATAGCACAGAATCAAAAAATAGGAATCAACATAAGGGGAGAAATACTAAAGGACCTATGAGGTCAAGGCAAGGAAATTTCAATGGAAGATGTTTTGCATGTCACAGGTTTGGACACATGGCTTCACAGTGCAGGGCTCAAGCAAGACAGGTTAATGGAAATTTTAGAAATGGTAATTTCTTTCAAGGGTATTGCTACTCTTGTAATCAGTTTGGGCACAAGGCAATTAATTGTAGGGTTAACAATAGGAACATGTTTGGTCCAATAGAGAGGATTCAGAAAATAGGTACATCTCAAAGGAATAACATTGTCAAATGTTATAAGTGCAATAATGAAGGACATACAACCAGATGGTGTAGAGCAGAAGTTCCAAGGTATAGGTTTAGGGCTATGAATAGGAATAGGAATAATGGCTAGGATAGAAATAAGGATGATGGAATAGGAATAGGGTTTTGAACAGGAATAAGAATAAGGATATGAACAAGAACAGGAATAGGAACATGGACAAGGATATCAAGAAAAATCATGGAAAGGTAGCTATGGACACTGATGATGATCAGTGCCTAATGGGAGTTTTACTCCCACCCCAAAATTAATCACCTCAATAGGAGGTGGGGGAGGGGCTAAGCTAAGAGGCTCATTCTTAGCCCTGAGCCCCAAAGGTGACCCTTTGCCATTGATGACAAAGGGGAGATATTTGAGTAAGGGGAGAGCCTTGAGTCAGGGGGAGCAAAGCTTCAGAGGATGGTTTTAGTTGGTTTCAGTTTTGATAGTTGGTAGTGGTTTCAGTAGTGGTTTGCCATCAATGACAAAGGGGGAGATTGTTGGCAATTTTGGGTATGTTGCCTAGCTTCATGTTTGTGAGTTGTCATTGATGTCAAAAGGAGTTTGTGTTGATGTCAAAAGGAATTTGTGCTGATGTCAAAAAGAGTTTGGTGCCAAAAAGATCTTGAAAGTTCCATGATGTTTGTTTAAGGGTTTTTAATTAAAACCATGGTGACAAGGTTAAAGGTTTTTCTTAAAACCATCTGGACTCATTAAGGGTTTTTATTAAAACCATCTTGGCTTAATGAAAAGGTTTTGCTCCTTGAAAAAACCTTAAAAGTCCATTTTGATTATTAATAAATAAATTAACTCAAACCTTTGAAAAGGTTTTAAGTTAAGTTTATTATTAATAAAATAATAATTATTAATTTAATAATTATTATTGAAAGGGTTTCTAAACCCTTAGCGGTGCTCATGTAAAAGACTTACAGTGCCGACGTCAACTTGCATGGGATGCAAAAGACTATTAAAGGGCATTAATTCCTAAGGTTCAATGCACCTCCGATTTGCGTGATTACCTTCGAATTCGTATTACTATGAGACCTTCGATTTTGGATTGCTCTATGATTTTTGAGTTTCGTATTGCTCTGTGTTTAAGTTTCGATTTCGTACGCTTATGAGGAAGACAAATCTGTTTGTCTTTAATTTCTGTGAGCAAAGGGAAGGTAAAACGATGAGTGGCGCTTGAGAGTTTCGTTGGGCACTTGTGCTCCAATGATGGAGGTAGTGGAGCGAAGGCGCTCGCTAGGTAGAGGTGTCGAGATCGATTCACGTCGGGCGTGTTTCATTTTTGGTCATGGATTATTGTGCACGTGGTACAACGGTTGCTTTGGGCCACGAGTTTGGAGGAGGAAGCACTTTGGCGCTTATGTTGGTGTCTCCACACTTCTCCTAAGGTTGGAGAATTGATTTTTGGCCAAGGTAGATCTTTTGTTGATAATGTGGAATATTTGATTTGACTTGGCAAATTATTGTTGGTAATTGGATGGAGGTATAAGGTTAAATAGAAATATTGCTTTGACATTGTTATTATTGATGCTTAATGTTTATATGGTAAATGCATTTAGAAGTAAATGTATTTTAGGAGTTATAAGGGTTTAAGGAATAATTGTGCTTAATGTCATATTGGGGTTAGAAAGCCTTTGGAGTTATTGAGTGGATATTCTCTTGTAATTATTTTTGAGGTTGAAGTTATTTTGTGATATATTAAGTAGGAGTTATAAGGTGTAAAGGAATATTGTTGATATGTATATTTGTGAGTTTTGATTATTGATGAGTTGGAGTGATAAGGTGTTATTAGGACTCTTATCATTGTGCATTATTCCATTGTTGCTAACTCTAATTTGTGGCAAATTGAGAGTTAGTGTTGTGACAGATTTTGAGTTCTCCTTCTTCATCAAAGTAAAGGTATGGGCACATTCTTCCATGGTTATTATTGATTGATGGTTTTCTGAAAATAAGTTTGGAGTGAAAAGGATTAAATTAAGTTTCCTTATTTGGAGTGGATCTTATTTTCTGAAAGTGGAAGTATTGATTATGCATTATGAGATCATGATGAGTTTATGAGTTATTGCATAATTCTGGTTTATGAGAGTGGAAGCATTTGAAGTTTGCTTTAGGGTTTTTGAGTGAGAAGCTTATGCCATTGCTATAAGTTGTTGAAACCCTAATTGAGTTGTTTGGTTGTTGAGAGTTTGGTTTTGAGATTGCTTCCATTGAGATTGAGTTGATCAAGTTATGCTTTACTTGATACATGAGTTGGGCTTGCTCCTTTGAGATTTGATTTTATCAAGTTGTACTTTGCTTGATAAACTTGGTTGTGTGGTTAAGTTGAGCATTCCCATTTGAGAGAAGTTGGAAATATCTTGAACCCCTTTTTGATGCTTAGAGAGAGATTGCTTTGAGTTCTTGAAAACTAACTTGGCTAGGGTTTGATAGCAAGTTATGGTTCTATGTTGGAGGAGTTGATTCCTTGATATTGCATTATTGACAATTGTTGGGTTGTGGTTCAAGATCTTGTGAAAGTATACTACTTCTATCTTTATTCTGATTTGAGAAAGAGTTTGTTTTTGAGTTGAAGGATAGAACATATTGAGTCTCTAACAATTCTCTTTATGCTCCTATGAGATTGATTTGAGTTGAGATTGAAAGTTGAAGGATAGAACATATTGAGTCTCTAACAAATTCTCTTTATGCTTCTATGAGATTGATTTGAGTTGAGATTGAGAGTTGAAGGATAGAACATATTGAGTCTCTAAAAATTCTCTTTATGCTTCTATGAGATTGATTTGAGTTGAGATTGAAAGTTGAAGGATAGAACATATTGAGTCTCTAACAATTCTCTTTATGCTTCTATGAGATTGATTTGATATGATTGGATGAAACACATTGGGTCTCTAACAATTCTCTTTGTGTGTTCACATTGGGCAAGTTTCTTGGTAAAATTGCTTGAGCTGATTTGGGCAAGTTCTTGGTGAGCTTGCTAGGACTGATTTGGATAGGTTCTTGTGGAGAACTTGTGGACTGATTTGGATAGGTTCAGGTTTGTGGAGAACTTGTGGACTGATTTGGATAGGTTCTTGTTGAAGAACTTGTGGACAGATTTGATGAAGTCTTGGTGGAGACTTGTGAGCAGTTGTGATTGATTTGTTCAAGATTTTGGCTTAAGCTTGGGATAGATATGACAAAGATTTGAGAGCAGATTTGTGTTGGACCAGAGGACTGAGTTTGGTGCAGATTTGTGATAGAGTTTGAGAGGACTTGTGCTGGACCGACTGACTGTGTTTAGTATAGGTTTTGATGAGCAGTTGTGGAGGTGATCAGTGAGGATAGAAGTCTCTAGAGCCAGAGCAAGGAGGACATGACGTCTTCTATGGAAAGGAGTTCCACCTGCTAGCGGTAGAAGAGGCAGTGATCTTCTGAAGTATCATTTCTAGAGCTTTGGGGGATAGGACATCTCCTTTGGGTAGGAGGCTCATAAATATTTGATTAGGGGAAGGATTCTCCTTTGGACAGGAAGTCCATAAACATTGTAATTGGGAAGGATTCCCAAAGGATTTGATTGAGAAAATTTAGTGAAATATTTTCTCTGTGGAGTAGCCCACCTTGGGTGAACCACGTTATATTGGTGTCTCAATTGTGTGATGACTTGTACACTGGTTTGATTACTGCTTTGATTTTGCTATTGGTTCATTGCATTGCTTTCTGAAGTAAAAGGAAAAAGTTAAAAAGTGGTCTTATACTGTTCACCCCCCTCTCAGTATAAGCTTGTGTTCTTCAGTGACCAACTCTCCTATGTAACCAAAAAAAAAAACAATGGACATTGTCCATCAAAACAAAGCATAAGCATTTATAATTTCTATTCACAGAGGTAGTCATCAACCTATTATAATTTAGTATAATTATTTAGACCACTATAAATTATCAAATCAGTAGGAAATCCAAGTCTATTGCTAGGGTACGCATAGTGACTATTATCCAAACAATACCATTCACACATTTAGGCAAATGAAACCATACTTGGGCACTGGTTGTTCTAGTATGAAATAGTTGAGGATATTGATGCAAGATCATATCTTAAGACTAGTTCAATTTTTAGGTACAAGAGGGTTTATGTACAACTTTTTAGGTACAACAACTTCTACAAAAACAATTGTAAGGCAAGTTTTAAGTACAACAATCTTTTACATAAGCAACTTTTAAGTATGACAACTTTTTATGTAAGCAACTTTTGAGTATGACAACTTTCTAAAGAGAACAACTTTTGGATATAACAATCTTTTATACAAAGCAACTTTTTGATATAACAACTTTAGTCTAGGGCTCAAAAGGGGTTAGTCATGTCCTTTATCTTACTTGTTAGATGACTAGTAGCTCAACTATAGATGTGGGTATCAAGGAAGACAAACTATGGTAGAGTTTCTAAGTTGACCTCTCTTGAGCATCTAAGACTCAATGGTAATTAAGTTTCATCTCTGCTTCACAATATTACTTCATATTTTCCAAATTATTCAAGAAGGTGAACAAAACATTCATCAATATCATTGAGTTGCTTACATTATTTATGGTTATTAGCTACAATTGATCAATGGTGCAAGTCCCTACCATTCCATGGTCTAAGAAGAAAAATCATAGAACAAATAACATTACAAGATAAAGAATTCATGATCCTACTCTCATCTGATTGAGAAATGATATTTACAATCATTGAACTAGTCTAAACATTTATCAAATTCATGGTAAACATTTTGCAAGAAAATAAATAAAAAAATATCTTCAAAGAAGTCTCTCTCTCTCTCTCTCTATATATATATATATATATATATAGAGAGAGAGAGAGAGAGAGGGATATGTATTGATATACTATTGAATCCATATACAGTATAAGTTAAGTTATAGTTAATTGGATGCTTCTAACCAAGTGATATTTCACATATAAAGGCAGTATCCTCCTAGACCTTAAGATGTTTCAATTGGTATAATAGGCATAGCTCAAACTCCATAACAATTCACTTTACAAACAACTTGGTAGTATTTGGAGGTTTATGACAAACTTTTGTCTCTCAAGAGGAAAGAACATATTATGTTCAAACTCAAAATAAATTCATCTATTTTTTCTTTTTTCAAAGAGGTCTTCTCTTGCCCTAAATATCCCATTACTTAGCTCATGTATATTGGCAAAACATTTTCCTAAAACCCTTAATGAATTTCAACAAAAGCCTCTAGAAGAACCACAATAGTCAAGCTTTACCTCAACAAGAAATTAGAGGTTCAACAAACAAATTCCCTTAAAAAAATTATCACAAAGGAAGTCTCATCAAGCATCTTTTATTGGTTAGGTTTTGACCCTACCCACTACCAAATACTAAAAAAATATAGAGAACAATACAAAGCAAAAGAGATTAATTTGTAAACAAGTAATAATTGAAACCATAGGCACCATCCTTTACAAATCAAGTATCATCCACTTTTCTTCATTAGAGTTCAAGAAGGGCTCAAATTGATTAGAGACCTTCAACACACATACATTCTTGTGAAACATAAGCATTCATCTATCATACATTTAAGAGGATTGACTATTTAATGCAATCATTCGTTTTAATTCAAAATTGAATATACCTAATATGTAAGTGCAATTTATGGATGATGTGTGCACAAACTCTATTTTTTTTTATCATATTGCTAATTGACATATGAAGACCTCTCTTTGGTGATGCTCTCCCCTCTTATTCTTAGCCAAGGATAGCCCTTGTTAAACACTCCAACCAAATTTGTAGTTAAACTAATTTCATAATTATAGTTAAGCAACATCACATGAATATTAAAAAAAATGTAATTACCAACTCAACACCAATATTGAGAATTCCATGTCATTGACATTGCCAAATATTTTTATGTTTATTAAAAAAATTATTAGTAAATATTTCTTAAAAAATTAGGTTGTGACATATGAAATGTTGCATTATCTTTTTAAATAATTCACGAATAGTACGACTAAATGCACCAAGGATGAAATTCTCTACATTGATGCACTCTCAATGATTTTGAAAGGTTGGTGATGGTCCTAATACATGGGATAAAAATCTCTCGTAAAACCTATGATTTTAATTTAATATTTTACCCATAAAATGATAAGTTGGTTGGTAGCGACGATGGGCTACTTGATTCTATTTCTTAGAGCGTCTTGTTGACTTTGTCTTTACTTGACAGGCTTGGAATTATAGAGGTTTCTTGTAAAGAAGGAAAAAAAAATATTTTTCTTTTTAATATGATAATAGCAAATAAAACCCTCAAGGACTAGGTGGATTGCTAAGTGCAGGTGTGGTTGGGCACTTACCAAGAAGAGACTAAGGTTCAAACCTTGGGGAAAGCCAACCCTTTGCAAAGGTAGTAGTCTGCTCCGAATCCTTTGAGCACGTCAGATTGACGATGATAGTATGAATCTTGAGCGACTGATGGTTTCCATCTCATGTTGGGTCAATAAAAACAAAATAGATAAATTTGTTGGGAGCAATCCATGTGGTTTGAACCCTATGCTAGCCAGTTACTAAAAATAGTGGTTGTAACCAACTCTCCTATGTAATCCAAAAAATAAAAAATAGCAAACAAACATCAAATAATATGGGCTTAAGTGGTTAAAAATTCGAGGTTTTTAATGTGAAGACCACCTATATCTAAATTATAATTGTTATTTTTTTTAAATCGTTTGTTTCATATTGCATCAATGACCACATAACTACATTACAACAATTTAACAATTATACATCTTAAAAATACAAGGTTTTTAATGTGAAGATCACCTATATCTAAATCTTATAATTGCTATTTTTTAAAATTGTTTGTTTTATATTACATCAATGGCCACATTAGGACATTACAACAATTTAACAATTATACATTATTATTTACAAGGTTCCACGAGCCTGGGGATCGGGGGACGGCCACATTATGACATTACAACAATTTAACAATTATACATTATTATTTACAAGGTTCCACGAGCCTGGGGATGGGGGAACGAGTTTTGGGGGACGACGGGGGACGATAGGCTGATTTTAAGGGACGACTGGGGAATGACTGGTATAATACTATGAAAATTGATTTTTTTTAGAAATTTAGAATAATCTACACATTTAGAATTCTACACACAACAAAAATGATATTAGGATATTCATATTGATATTAGTTACTAAGTACACCATTTAATTGGTTCAACAAATATAACTTGAAAGTTTAGCCAAGGATATCAAGTGCAATCTGCCAATCTCTAATAGTTAACCAAATTAGTTGCTATTGCTCAAATAATGAATGCCACATTATTCAGCTTTTACAAGTCATCATTTTCAACAATGTACTAAAGAATATAAAGAACATATTAAAGCAAAAGTTACAGTATTCTATGAATATTAAAGCAAAAGTTACAGTATTATAAAATAAATGGATTTGTCATTGAAGTCAATATCCTAAAGCAAAAGTTACAATTTTCTCATTGAAGTCAATGTCCTAAACTCGATGGGATTTGTCTCTTTGTAAGAATAAGACAAGTTGATGCCAAGCATTCCTCATCTGTATTTTTTCAATGAAAGTGTATGCAAAGCAAACAATTTAGGCCACTTTGCAGCAAATCAATAACCATCTATAGCAACAAAGGAACACACGTAGAATCAAAACAATGAACATGAATCTAATTGGATGTTAATTGTTTTACAACATCTTCATTCTTGAACATTAGATAAATCAACAATATAAGAATTTTGGACTAGGGTCTTTTCCCCACCAAATAAAGTGTTGTTCTAATAAGAGTTATCATGCCACTTTTACTAGCCAACAAGTTCATCATGTTTTTACCTTATATGAATTTCTAAATTATGAACCTGAATTAAGACATGCAAAGCCATGATATAAAAATGTTTTAAAAAATGCAGTCAAGAGGCATAAGAGTTATCATGCCACTTTTACTAGCCAACAAGTTCATCATGTTTTTACCTTATATGATTTTCTAAATTATGAACCTGAATTAAGACATGCAAAGCCATGATATAAAAATGTTTTAAAAAATGCAGTCAAGAGGCACGCAGTTATGAGTCCTGTAAAACTTGCTTGTTTCGCTTTTTAGCATGCTACAATTTAACTATTTTTTTCCTTGTCAGCTTCCTTCTCAAAATATTTTGATTAACCTTGTTTAAAGAGATTTTGTAAATTAATGCTTATTAATTTTGTATTCTTGGTTTTTCTTTGGAACATTATTTCCAGCTCTCTCGAGACTGTTGTTACACAATGTAGTATTTGAGTCCAAATACTTGCTTTAATCATCTGCAGACATTAAGAAACTTCCTTTCTTTCTAAGTAATTTTCACTACTGAGTAGTATGAGTAGGGTCTCTTTACTTTTTATGTTATTTAGTGATCTCTGCTTATTATATCAACAATCTTTATCCCTCACTTGTAATTTTAGAATACTGTAACTTTTGCTTTAATCTTCATAGAACAGATTGGTTGAGGACTTGCTTTAGAATACTATAACTTTTGCTTTAATCTTGATTTGTGGAAAGTCATCATTTTCAACAATGTACTAAAGAACAAATTGAAGAACACAAATGTCTTACAATGTATTAAAAAACAGATTAAATTTTCATTTTTAATTTTTTTTTAGTTTTTTTTTTGGTTGAGGACGCCCAGCCATGAGGGACGATTGGGTCCATTTGGGACCCAGCCATCCCCAAGGATGCCCCAAAATAGGGGACGTCTCGGGGATGGGAGGTCGTAGGCCTCAGGTGTCCTTGAGGATGTTTCCCAATTGTCCCCCAAAAGGGGGACGGGGGAAACGTCCCCAATGTCGTCCCCCGTGCTGAGGGACGTGGGGACGCGTCCCTCAAGGGGAGCCACGTCCCCCCGTGGAACACTGATTATTTAACAAGATTCAAACCTAAGTTTTCTTTTTAAAAATTGAGGAATGTAACAAATTAAGCTAATGCCATTTGATACATAATTGTTATTTGTAATACCACTATATAATTTAATACAATCATAATATAATACAAATAAACGACAGAGGTAGACTGGTTGGTTTCGTTTGAGTTTTTGCCAACTTGAGGTTGACGGTTTCAATCCCGAGCCCCTACAGGTCCCCCTTATTCAGAATAAACATTTAAAAATGTAAGACAAAGGTTATTTCCCTTTAAAAAAACATTATATATAAATTATACAAATAAAACAATTATATATATATATATATATATATATATATATATATATATATATATATATATATATATATATATATATATATTAATGAACACACCCACCCCCTCACACATTCACCTACGCCACAATTTGACCTTGGACCTCTCGAAGAAGAGCCAAAGCCCAAATGGTTGCATTATCCCCTTGGGACTATATATATATATATATTTGATTTGGTTAGTGTGATAAACCCCCACGACCAACAAGGTTGAGCAGTCTCCTTCCAACTATGACCCCTCGTAAATCCAAAGCTATGCTTATCAATAGAGAATTTAACACACAACCACCTCACATCCACCCTCACACACTTGTCCACGCTGTAGTTTGATCTTTGAACCTCCCGAAGAAGAACCAAAACCCAAATCCTTACACTCTCCTATGAAACAATTAAAAAATAATATTAAATAAATAATATAACAAAAAAAATCAATTAAAAATAATAAAACATAATAATTACTGAAATTAAGATAAAATTCTTTAAACAATAACATAATTTATCATACTTGCATTTGTTAAACTCAACTTTGAATCATAGATTCAAAATAGTACTGAGATTTAGCACTTTAACGGACATGGTTTAAATAAATAATTATGAACTTCAAGTACAAACCATCATCTTGAGTATAAAAAAATAAATTTAAAATTATATATTTAAAGAAAAAATAAAGAATTTTTAAAGAAAAAATTATAAATTATGATTTATTTATCATCAGAATCAGAATCATAATCATTTTTTTAAATTGTTACATAGAGGAATTTGTTACATCCACGTTTCTTATCTACTACCAAGAAAGGTTATGTCCCTCATACCTAGTAAATTTAAATTTTGGATCCCTTAAAGAAAGGTCAAAGCCTTTATCACTACAAAAGCTTACAACTTATCAAAATCTTATTAGATTTTTTGAATTGGTTACCTGGGATTGAAATGGCCGCCACGCATATTACATCATTACCACAAAGTGATATTACAATATCACTTGGTAATATTTAAACCTTGATCTCCTTTTTAAATATTGAGAAATGTAATTGATTGAAATGAAAAAATTTAATTACGTCCCCGAGACCCAAATATGGTCTATGCAATTCTCTTTTTTTATTTATTTTACTGTCTTCAAATAACTCTGCCATAAACCCGTTTCCAAGTGTTTCTTTGTATTTGCCACAAATATCTGAAAAACTCGAATATTTATAGATGAAGTGTTCCTCTGTCTCTACTGCTCATGTGCTGTATAGAGTACATATCCTTTCTTTCCATTGTTCTTTGGGTGTTGTCCATCTTCCCTGTTTCACATCTAAGCCTATGAGAGCTAGTCTTTACCTGAGCAATGAGGATTTTTTCCTTCCACTTGATTTTAACACTTATATACGTTTTTTTCCTTGTTGTCATAAGTTGGGTTAAACTTTGCAATATAATATTTTTGTTTGCATTTTTCCACATTCCACTTCTAAACTTTTCATTCACATAATTTTTTATGTCTTTGTTGACATTTGGGCATTCATTTATGTTAATTTCCCAATGTTTCATCCATTTCTAATTTTGTTTCATCCATGTATTCTTTTGCCTATGCAACTCTTCGTCCCTAGCTACCCTGGGTCATCTCTCGTTTTTCATGTTTTTTGTTTTTTTAAGTAACATAATAGCTTGGTCATAGCAATTGCTTCTAAAAGGAACATTCCAATTTCAGCTAGAATAATTTCATAAGGGGTTGTGGCCTTAATTTTGAGAAAATTTGTGATTAGATATTTTTGAATCTTTTTTATTTGCCTCCATTTTGTATTTGTTGTGCCACTAGCCCACACCTCACAACCATACAAAAAAACCTATGTAACAAGTAGGCCAAATAAGACCTTGGTGGTCTTCCAGTCCCACAACTAGGCATTCCTACACTTGTGTTGAAGTGCATATAATGCTCTCCAAAAACTTTGATTTCTTTTCATCCTACATGTATTCCAATTAAGTTTGTCATGAAAGTCTATGCCTAGGTATTTGTATTCTACTACTACCTCAAGCGATTCTCCTGCAAACTATTATTCGAGCTATTGCTTCTTCTTTTTTGCTAAAAAAATCATAATTTTTGTTTTGATCGTGTTCACCTGCATCTCAACTTCCTTACAAAAGAGTTCTAGAGCTCGAAGATGATCTTTTAAATCTTTGGCTATTTTGGCCACAAGAATTACATCGTGTGTATACATGAGGAGTTTTACCACATATTTGGCTAAGTGCACACCGTCTCCCCCAAATTTGTTTATCCATTCTTCTAGCTTGTCAATGTACAACCCAAATAAGGTCGAAGATAGAGGGCAACCTTGTTTGACACCTATGTCACTACCAAAACATTCAGATAACCCTTCATGTGTTCTGATTCTAGCCTTTACATGCTCATATAGTCTGTGAACTGTTGCCCTATAGTGAATTGGAACCTCTAGCTCTTCCATTCTACTCCATAATTTTTTCCTTGGTTCTGTGTCAAATGCTTTTTTGAAGTCTACAAAACAACAAAAAGCCTCCTCTTTTTTGTCCCATATTTTATCCACTGTGTCTGAGCGTGATACAATGATCAATAGTTGAATGCTTGGGCCTAAAACCTACTTGCCCCTTTGCTTTCTTTCCCTTTTCTTCTGCCCATATGTTGATCCTACGCTCTATCATACTCTCAAAAAACTTTGCAAAGAGAGGGTTGATCATGATAGTTCAATAGTTTGAGGGATTATTTACATCTCCACTTTTAAACAAATGAATGGTCAAACTAGTTGTCCACTCGGTAGGGAAACCATTTTGTATGACCTCATTGAAAATTTCTTTAATTTGTGGGTGTTAGAATATCTACCCCCATTTTATATGCTTTGCTTGAAGATTGTCTATGTCACGGGCTTTACCAATTGCTAACTTTTTTATCCCTTGAATAATGTCTTCATTTGTGAAAAGTTCTTTTTTGACAATGATAGTAGGGGGTGTCTCCTACTGGTTACTACGTTGATACAATTGTTTTGAATACTCCAACCACTAATTAACTGTTATGCTATTTTTAGTTTGCATTATTTTCATGCTTAGTTCCTTCCAAAAATTTCTTTGGTTCATGCTTCCCTAAGTAAATCAATTATTTCCTCCTTGGTCTAGAGTATTCTTCTTTTTTTTGCCCTTACCAGTTTCTCATATGCTGTTCTGTTTGCTCTTGTTTTACCCATTGGTTCCTTTAGTAATCTTTCGCGTTTTTTTGCAATCTTCATCGAACCATGGGTTGGTTGGGAAGCTATTCATTTCTTTATTTTTGGGTTTAGCTCTCTTGCATTTGTTTAGAGCTTCTTGGATAACGTGAATTAACCATTCGCTCTTACTGTAATCTCTGCTACTGTGAGGTAGTTCTTCCATTTTCTGTAACTTGTTATTTAATACTGCTCTAAAATTTTGTCGATTTTCATCTGTTACGAGAATGATTCCCTTGTGAGGATATTTATTTTGATTGCCTTGCAAGTGATTTTCCCTTTGTTTGTCTCCATGCATTCGAATTTTCATAACAATTGGGTTGTGATCTGACTTAAGTTCCACTGGAGAATCTTCCACTTCTAGCTCCTCTATTTTTGGTATGTAATTTTGTGAGCATATTACATAGTCTATTACACTTTGTCCCTTATATGTTTTGCATGTATATTTTCTTGAATTTTTCTATTTGTTCATCCCATTGCAAATAATCAAAGTTGTGTATGCTACAAAGGCCTAACAACTCTTCTCCATATTGCGTGATAGCCCCATGCTCCCATGCTCATCTTCTGAAGTCTTGGTCCACTGTTGATTTTCCTCTTCTGGCATCCAAAGAGGATTAATCTCAATATCTTCGCTACCTTCTAGAATGTTAGCTTACTTATTTGTTGTCCTTGCATTGAAATCTCAAATTAATATAATGTCCTTGCATTGAAATCTCAAATTAATATAATCTTCCCCAACTTACTGTATATAGAAATATCTCTTTTTAGGGAGGAGTATGGGTCTTCTTTGTTAAGGTCATGTTTCTTATAGAATTTAGAATTCTTGAGAGCAAAATAACATGCTACTATGCTAATCACTGACTTATTTTTTAGGATCTTTATCCAAATGTACTATTTGTTTTCATTCAATTTTAATGATCTATCCCATTCTTCTTTAATTAAAACCATAATACCTCCATGCCATTTACCATTTTCCACTGCTTTATTCCGTATTGCTATTAATTAAAATCAAGATTGAACTAATACCACTTGATCAAAATTTTTTGAATTGGTTACGTGGGATTAAAATGGGCCCTACCCATTTTACATCATTGCTACAAAGATATTACAATATCACTTATTTAAACCTTGATCTCCTAAAATTACAAAAATTACAATTAATTAAATAAATATCACTTAATTAAAATCTTATTATTAAAACTATTTAAAAAAAAAAAAATCGTAGCATACTCGGTAGATACCCATTCCCAGGAATCTAGGAGAAAAAAAAAACAAATACATTTTAATTTGAATCCACCTAAAACCCACCTCGGCTTGCCATATCATACCTTTGGATCCCTATAAAAATCTACCCTCCTGTAGAACAATTGTGGGCAGGTCGTGCCTCCACACCTAAGAGTTGTATTGTGTTCAGGTCATATGCAAGGGCTAAACCTGATTCCTAGTATTAGGGTTCTAATCTTTCGTAGAGCAAAGGAAGTATTCAACCGTTGGACACTAACTTCACATTTTACGTCTAAGATTCTAACAATGGCCGAGGAGAAGATTAATTTTACAGGGAAAGACAAAGAGGTAAGAAACAAAAACAAAAACAGGTCCTTTCTATGGAGGCGCCTTTTCAGACACTTCAATATTGTGATAAATCTGAAGTAGGACTCCAAGGGATTAGCTTAACAGAATAGTTCCTTGAAATTTACTTTTAACATACTACTCTGTAGTAATTTTAGTGCATTCGGTCAGTAGAATAACATTCTAATTGAAACTGTGATTATCAGAGGTCCTGTTAACTTTCGTATACTTAAAATGTTTTAGTGTCTTATCACAATATTGAAGTGTCTTTTCAGACACTTCAATATTGTGATAAATCTGAAGTAGGACACCAAGGGATTAACTTAACAGAATAGTTCCTTGAAATTTACTTTTAACATACTACTTTGTACGAAATAGTTGTAGGAATTTTAGTGCATTCGGTCAGTAGAATAACATTCTAATTGAAACTGTGATTATCAGAGGTACTGCTAACTTCCGTAAAATTAAAATGTTTTAGTGGCAATTCTGTAGATTTTTAATTTTGGGAATTTAATTTCATATTTTTTTAGGTTACATTCTCACTCTTTGATAAGTAAAGTTGAGTATATTAGAATGTTACCGGAGATTAAATCAAAATATAAATTTATTAACATGGAAGACATAAGGGCTACTTTTTACTTGCTTCTTCTGTTGATCATGGTTAAATCAAATTCTCTTGGAAGGAACGTTAAATTAAAGAGTTAGAGTAGGCCAACAGTTACATTCAGAAGATATTTTCTCTATACAATTTGTTTTCTATCTATTCTATAAGCAAATACTTCTTCATGGAGTTCTTAGCCGAATGAGCACTCTGTCCTCCACTCAAGGTCTTAGTAATTTTTCTTTTTAAAAGAGAAACTTTACAGAAGATAGCGAATGAACTTTAAAACAATTTTTTTTATTTTTAAATTGGATATATGGGATTGAAATAGGTCCTACTGTATTACATCATTACACATAGTGGTACTATACAAACTTAATTATTAAGCATGTATTGTTTGGCAAGATTAGAACCTAGGTCTCTTCTTTGAAAGCTGATGAATTTAACTGATTATGCTAATGCCATTTACATCATCACCACATAGTGATATTACAACAAAGCTTGGATATTATCCATGTTGGGCAAGACTTGAACCTTGGTCTCCTTTTTAAATATTGAGGAATTTAGCCGGTTGAGCTAATGCCATTTGACTAAAACAACCTTCATTTAATTCAGTAAGGAATAATATTTTTTTTATTAAATGAATAATATATATTTTTATTATTATTAATATTTATATTTGGAGGGGATAATAGAAAATCCATAAATCAGTTATGAAAAGGGACATTTAGTTGGATGGAAAGAATGGCGATGTTGCTAAAATAGATGATGATGGGTTGTTATCAATTGCCTTTAATATAAAAAAGGAACGATGGTGTTGCTATGCCTGATTCTGGTTCTTTGAGGACCTTTACTAATGTGCACATTGTTTTTGCAAGTGATATATTTGGGACCAGCTTGAGGGCTTATTTTCCAATTCAGTTTATTGGAGAGGTGAGGGAGGAAATTGCTTATTGCTTTCAAGCTCAAGATGTTGCCATTGTAGTTTGGGGCTAAGGATGGTGTTCTTGCTGATGTGTAGATCAGGCAAAAGGAGGCAGAAGTCATGTTGAAATATCTGATTAGTAATTTATTTTGTTGTGTAAATGCATAGATGTTTAGGAATCCTATGTCTTCGAGTTTGGTTTGTACCCTTAGTTGGAGTGTTTAGTGTTTTACTATTGGATTTAAATATTATATTAGTCAATGTAAGAGCAATAGCTCATTTTGGTCACATTCTAATTGTGTCAACATTTGAGCTCAATAATGTTGGTTGTTTAGCATTATAGACAAGTCTATTTGTGTCCAGGTGGTTATGACAAAATTTATGGTTATCTTCAGAAAGAGTTCTCCCAAAATAAAAGGCCCATGTATTAAGACCAAAAAACACATCACCTTTTTATATGTAAAATCACTGTTGTCCGGGTACATGTAGACTAAAAAACACAATACCTTTTTATATGTAAAATCACTGTTGTTTGGGTGCACGTATGAATGATTTTAGGCTTGTACTGGAGACATGTATCTGGGGTGCTTGGGTATGCATAACACATCCTAATGACACACTCGATATGCACCAAGTGCACTAATGAGACACGAGTAGATTTTCACAACGTACATTTACTTTTAACATGTACCCTGTGTTCTTTATATCCTTGCACCTTCACACCCCATCTATCCTGCACCCTCACACTTATGTATCTCAAATTTGGAGGTCTACATGTACCCCATACCTGCACCCTGCGTACTCATGCACCTAGCCACCCATAAAACCTTGCAAAAAATGTGAAAGACTGGAAGACATGTAGTCAACACATTACTTAGGTTTTGGTGTTTACCAAATAATGCACAATTTATTAGTGGGGCCTTTGCAGTGGGAACTAAACTTGGGGAAAACATATTAGCTAAAATCCAACTAAAATCGATTAAAGAAATTTTCCATGTCTTGTAAAAGCATATTATAACCCTATTTATGGTTTACTAACAATCCCCTTGAGTAATGCCCTGCACATACCAACATGCTCTAAATGGTTTTTTATTTTCAGTAGAATGTTAAATGACTATCTAGGTTGAAGTAAAGTATGTATTTGTTTTGCTGTCATTTAGCAAGATGTCTTGATTGGAAGGGCCTTTAAACCACTATATATATTTTTTTAATATATATTATTATGTGCCTAGAAAATGGTGCAGGTGGTGGTTGTTTTGTTACCTTGCTTTAACTAAAGCATTAGGGAGAGCCCTTGACATAGATGCTTAGGGCCTTCAGAAGAATGTTAACCTTGTCTGGTTTGGAAGTGTTCCCAAGGATGGTAATTACCCTTAAACCTTTGTTTTAATTTACATGAATTTTTATTGCTGATTTATACTTGTTCTTTGACACATGACTGATGTGTTGACTTATGGAAAACTCTTTACTGTTTTGTATTGATTCTTTCCATGAACTATATGTGTAATAATCTTGTGGATTTTTGTTTAATGATGTTATCTTTAAAAATAAGTTGCATGCTTTTAGCCTTTTAGTTCTCATTGCATAGAAGATTGTTTGAACTACTTAAAACTTTAGAATGGGAAAATATGATGCTTACTGCAGGTACTTATTTTTTCTTTAACATAACAATGTAGATTCTTGTCAAAATTGTGAAACAAGCTCAAGCATGTAAAGTCAAGGGCTCAAAAGGAGATTGGAAGGAATTCATAGACTCTCAAGATAGAAAATTTGGTGCATCATTAAGTGATCCTACAAAGAGGTCTTGGGAACTTTTAGCAGCTTTTGTAAACACATTTACTTCCAAGGAAGATATAGAGGTAAGTTGGTTCTACTTCATTCTTGTTTTCTTGTAAATTCACTTTTTTCCCTTGAATTTTAGCTTCTGTTGTAAAATTAATTTGATTATATCCACTTTTCCTGGTTTTTAGTGAATTGGGATTATTGTTGATATTTTTCATAATCATCGAAGCATGGCAGAGGAAAGAAACTTTATCCATAATGGATAATCCTATTGTCAAATTTTAAATAAGTATTGACAATGCCTTGTTGGTTATGAGCATAAACTTTCATGTTTTACATCATATTTATCAAAAATCCTGTAACCAAAGAAATTAGTAAATTACACTCCTGCTGATAATTGATACGACCAAACAAATGGAGCCACAGAGATAACATAACATTCAATCCTTTTTTGTTGCATTTGTCGTGTTCATTTTGTGTTTCTGGATGGAGGAGATGTAATAGACTCTTCTGTGTCTTGAAGAAAAACTAACTTACTGTCAATTTAATCCCATCATTTTATTTGTGTTAAAAATTAAAAGCTAGAGTACTTTGCTACAAGCATGTATTTTGTCACTAATTTCAACGTCAACTTGTCTAATGCTCTCTATAAATAGAACAAAATTACCTAAAAGTTTAAGTTGTTAGGTGTTTCTTGAAGCTAATCAAACACCTTCAAGACGCTCTTATACAATCATCAGGCATTCCATGTGGGAAAGTGTGTCATGGTCAATGGTGTTGAAGAGAATAGAATCAATCTTTGCTCATCCATTTTTACCATATGTTATGTCTGACATTTCTGGAATACACAAATGTTTAGCCGTAGATAAAGCAACCTCTTGGAAAGTATGTGCAACTCATTAATAGAACTTAATATGTCACATATTGCTTTAGAATCCCCACTAGATCTGATTTTCTTTTGCTCAAGTCACTTTCAAGGAGTTCATTTTGCGTTTGATTTTTTTGCCCCTGGAATTTTGTTAATATTCACATTAGAATATTTTAGAGAACACTTTAAACTTCTATGCATATTATATCATTATGCATGCTACTTTCTTTGTATCCCATACCCTTAGCATCATAAGGAGGTGCAGGAGGTACAAATTATTCCCAAAAATATTATTTTTCTTTAAAGCCTACTTGATGTTCATTTTATGCATTTTGTAAGGGTCTGATTATCTAGTTGACAGTTTTCCTATATGAGAGCAACATCATTGTGGGTGGTTCTTTGGGTTATTTGAAAGTATATTTTTCTCTGTAGTGAATATGCAAACGTAAATTCATAAGATCCAACATAGGTTATAGAGGCATTTATCACTGACTTTTTGTAAGCAGTTTTATTAACTACAACACTACTGCTAAGCTTTTGCAAAGCCTTCTCAATGCTTTCATTAAATACGGATCTGCATTCCCTTGGCACAATCTTGAGCTTCATGTTGTATATGTAACATTTGTTTAAAGGCCCAGGGAAAAGTAACGAGTGTGAATGCCGTCAAAATAGCTGAATTTGTTGTTTACCATTCTGAGAAATGAAATGCAATTCAGAAATCTGTAGTCTCACTGATGGATATTCAATCAAAAACAGGATTGAGATTTCCTTCAACTCCCAGATGTAGCCCATGAAGCTCCCTTTTGTTTAAAAACTATTTTGTTGAGATCCCTTTTTTTAAAATATTTTTTTAATTTTTTTGAATTGATTAAATGGGATTGAAATAGGCCCCACCCATATTACATCATGACCACATTACCATGGTATTTAACAAACCACATAGTGGTATTACAACAACATTTTGGCAATTATGCATACATCATTTGGCGAGAATTGAATTTGGGTCTTCACCTTGAAAGTCGATGCATTTAACCATTGGAGCTCATGCCATTTGGTAAAAATGTTAAGGTTCACCCATGGGATTTAAATCTTGGTCAGTGTGAAACTCCTTGTTCCCCACCTTTTGCCCTAAATTCCATGGGCAAATTGTTAAGGTTCACCCATGAGATTGGAACCTTGGTCCTGGCCACTTGTTCTGGACCTTGTGGGCTCAAATGTTAAGATTTGCCCACGGAATTGGAATCCTTGCTTATGGTGTGAAACTCATCGCTCCACACCGTTTGCCTCAAACTTATTGGGCTATCATATACACATATATATTTTGATTGGTCATATGGGATTGGAAGGAGCTCCATTTATATTACATCATCACCATGTTACTATGGTATTTCAATAAATCACATACTGGTATTATATTGCTTGGCAAGATTTGAACTTGGGTCTCCCCATTGGGATTCCACATTTTTAACCACTTGAGCTAATGCCATTAGATTTATTTTGTTAAGATTATTATTATTATATGTGAAACTTTGATTTTATGTTTTCTGGTCAAGCAAAAGTTGCAAAGCATGTGTTAGTGTAAAAATATAATTCTAATTTTAGCTTATTTTCTCTAATTAAATATTATATTGTTTATGGAAATGGTAAGATGACACCCTCTTGCCATTATATGTGTACAACAAAAAGAGTGCACTCTGAAATTGTATTTCTGATATCTGAATGTGCAGATGGCCAATAGGCTCATAAAATGGAATAAGTGCATCAAAATTCGGGAATCACAGATGACAAAGGATTTAGGGAAGGTGTCTCCAAAGCAGGTACTCGTTCAAGGCAGGGTTTATTCTTTATGGATTTTTCAGCTTTCATGATCTTGACAAGTTGTATGCATTATTTGGTTATCTGACCATGATGTTTGAACTGGATATGATGAGTTAACAGTTGATTTTATGTGAACCAAATTTCTGGCTGCACTGTTTGATGATTTCAAAATCCCAATGTTTCAGATAATGTTTCTAGATCTATCTTGAGGGCATGTTTGAAATAACTCAACTTGCCTAGATTAGGTCTAAATCTATAAGCGTAGAAGGTAAATAATGAGACCACATGATCATTTCCCAAGGGTGCAGGTTGCTTCAAATTTCAAATGTTTCCATTTTTAATTAAATTGTTTTTAATGATAAACATAGTATATAATGTCTATTCTATATATATATATATATATTTTGCTGGAGAACAAGGGGTTGTACACGGGTTCCCCACCCTTGACAAATCATTACTCTGTCCTTTAGAGCTTGAGAGTTTACAAACAGATTCAATTCTCATCTCAATTGAGTTGCTATAGCTAGATGCCTATATCATTTTTCATAAAAAGTCTGAATTCTTGATTTTCATTTTCTGGATCTTCTTCAATTTTCTGTGTAAATACAAATATTCCAAAATTCAGCATCCTTCTTCATGACATTTTCCTACAGCAGCCTTCAAAATATCAAAATTCCACCTCTACTGTCTATGCATTGCATCTTAGTAGAATAATATTTCCAAAACTTCATGCTATCATAGTCTGCTTTACCAGATCTGGATTGCTAGTTTCCTTTCTGAAGCATAAGTGCAACCACAAGAATTGTAATAAATAGTTTATATGAAAACACATTAATGTTATAAATAAAGCAAATATTACCATTGGAAAACAATTAAGTAAATTTTAATCAATATTTGATTAAGGAAGTCAAACTTTTCTTGTCAGCTTCAGCTAAACTTACTACTTCTTCTAACCATGGAAAAGAGAATTTAACTTCATGATCCTCAATTAAAACCCCTCTATTGGCTAGCCTATCTGCAAATTTGTTTCCTTCCCTTAATGTATATGTAAACCTGATTTCTTCAAACTTTGTAGCAAGGTCTTGTATTTCCACAATTATCTCTTGTATGTTCCATGGAACCTTTGCTTTACCCAAAATTGCATTTATTTTTATTAATGAATCACTTTCCATCCATACTCTGTTCCATTTCATTTGTCTTCATATATTTAACCCTTCCAAAGCTGCCCAAGCTTCAACTTCATTATTTGTCTTCAATCCACTACTGAAAGCGTAATGAGACAAAATTGCTCCCCTAATTCTTTCTAAGTATTCCTCCTCTTGCTGGTCCTAGATTTCCTTTAGATGCTCCTTCAAAATTCATTTTGACCAACTCCACTTCTAGTGGTTTCCACTTTATATTCTTTGCCTTTTTTTTGTTTGTCATGTACCCAACATCATAATTCTATTTGATGACTTGACTCCATCTATCAAGGCTCTTTGCTTCAAGATTAAGGATTGGGTGAGTTTATAGGGTTGGTTTAGCCTCCTCTATGGCTAAACAAATCTTTCTTTTCATTACCTCTAAACTGCTTTCCTTTCCTTTAAATATTCTTCTATTCCTTTCTAGCTATGCAGTCCAAAGTATTGTATCTTTCGATATATCTTAGATTGTTTGTAAAGCCTCACTTTTAAAAGTGCTCTACCATTGCTTTAACCATTCTTCAATTCTGCCATTCATCACCATGCATTTACCAAACATATTAAGAATCCATTGCCATAGTTTCCAGACTATTGAGCAGGTCCCAACTCGGAAGAGATGGTCTTTACTCTCCTCCTATATATATGTCTATTCTATATATACATATATGATAGAAAAATTATTTTTATTTTGACCTGAAAGGGGTTATTTTCCTAAATTCTATGACTATATGAAGATTAGACTATTACAATAAATACTAAGTTGATGTTTATTGTTATTGTTGTTGTTTTGCTTAGGTTTGCTTGATGCTAAATATTGTTTTGGAGCTATGATTCCATGGTGATCACTTACCTTAGGTCAAGGGTGGAACAAATTGCTATTGATCTAAGGGATTATGTATGTGCGTCCTGATTTCTTCAAACTCTGTAGCAAGGTCTTGTATTTCCACAATTATCTCTTGTATGTTCCATGGAACCTTTGCTTTCCCCAAAATTGCATTTATTTTTATTAATGAATCACTTTCCATCCATACTCTGTTCCATTTCATTTGTCTGCATATATTTAACCCTTCCAAAGCTGCCCAAGCTTCAACTTCATTATTTGTCTTCAATCCACTACTGAAAGCGTAATGAGACAAAATTGCTCCCCTAATTCTTTCTAAGTATTCCTCCTCTTGCTGGTCCTAGATTTCCTTTAGATGCTCCTTCAAAATTCAGTTTGACCAACTCCACTTCTAGTGGTTTCCACTTTATATTCTCTGCCTTTTTTTTGTTTGTCATGTACCCGACATCATAATTCTATTTGATGACTTGACTCCGTCTATCAAGGCTCTTTTCCTCAATATTAAGGATTGGGTGAGTTTATAGGGTTGGTTTAGCCTCCTCTATGGCTAAACAAATCTTTCTTTTCATTACCTCTAAACTGCTTTCCTTTTCTTTAAATATTCTTCTATTCCTTTCTAGCCATACAGTCCAAAGTATTGTATCTTTTGATATATCCTAGATTGTTTGTAAAGCCTCACTTTTAAAAGTGCTCTACCATTGCTTTAACCATTCTTCAATTCTGCCATTCATCACCATGCATTTACCAAACATATTAAGAATCCATTGCCATAGTTTCCAGACTATTGAGCAGGTCCCAACTCGGAAGAGATGGTCTTTACTCTCCTCCTATATATATGTCTATTCTATATATACATATATGATAGAAAAATCATTTTTATTTTGACCTGAAAGGGGTTATTTTTTCTAAATTCTATGACTATATGAAGATTAGACTATTATAATAAAATACTGTGTTGATGTTTATTGTTATTGTTGTTGTTTTGCTTAGGTTTGCTTGATGCTAAATATTGTTTTGGAGCTATGATTCCATGGTGATCACTTACCTTAGGTCAAGGGTGGCACAAATTGCTATTGATCTAAGGGATTATGTATTCCAACCCCTTTTCTTTTGTTTTCTTGTGCGTTGATGTGGTGAATTAGAGGTTTGCAAGAGTTATTGAGCTTAACACTATCTTCGCCATTCAAGTTGTTTGGGTACTTCTTTATTACTATCGCTCCTTTTGTCTTTTCTTTTAGAAAATAGTCGTTTTTTTTTCCCAAGATTGAAGCATTTTCAATGCTCATATGATGCTTGGATTTGTAGGAGTTTGTGGCTTAAGCAAATTTTGTAATTTTATTACGTTTTGTCCACACAATGTTCATTCTGGCTTTTTATGGATCTTCGTGTTTCCCCTACATAGGATTTCCCACATCAATGTGGATTAAGTTACATCCCTTTCTGAAGTTTAGGATCTATCTTATCCTTTGCTTTGTCCAGCGCCTGTCTCAAGGTCCTCATTGGTGCAAATAAGACATCTATGTTGTTCCTTTTAATAATTCTGCCAATATTTATGAGGTACCCTGGATCTAAGGTATAACTCTACATGCCATGTCTTGATCTTGTCTTCCTTTTGGTTGGCTTGCCTTTTGAAATGCTTGAGGGATATGATGTTCTTTGTAACCCTTTCTCTTTGGAACTTTTAGAAGCATGCCTTATCACCTTCAATGTGATCTGCATTGGCCACACTTTGTAGCTAAAATGCTAATATTGTGAGCATTGCTGCTTTTTTGGATAGGTGGTGATGAGCATTGCTGCTTTTTCGGATAAATGGTGATGGGAATCTGTTTTTAGATAAAGGTTTGTGTGGGTCTCATTTTTGTACAATCCATGTGCTAGAGCCCCATCATGTCTTTTCTTGATCAAGATGTCCACAAATGTGGTTTCCTTTATTTTTCTAATTCCATGATGAACTTTATGTAGTCTGGAAGGTTATTTAAACTGTCCAAGGACTTAAATAATTCCTCTTTCCAATGTGACCAGTTGGAGAATTTTAAATTTATCTATGATAAATCAAGTTGAATGGAATGATGTATTTTATGGGTTTGTTTGTAAAGTTGCCATTTTTGTTGTTGTGGTTGCTTGTACAATTTAACTATTTAAATATTATAATAGCATGATCTTTTGCTTGTATTCTTCCTTGCCCATTGAATAACTATAATTTAACCCAAAATTGTGATATTGTACAGTTCTATTCTTAGATTTCATATTCAGAAGTTCTCATACCCTGATAGACATTCTTACCCTACAATATTTTAGATTCAGAATTAGTCAAAGTTTAGTATGCTGCTGCCTTTGGGCAAGAACTAGTTTTTTACTTACATGGACCATGCACCTTACTGTAAGGCATAGAGGATTTTTTATAATTAATCTGGCTTTGTACATTGCATCTCCCTTTTTTCATAATTAAATCGGTTACGGGATTGAAATGGGCCCCATCTGTATTACATCATGACCACATAGTGGTGTTACAACAACTTGGCAATTATGCATGTATCTCTTGGCAAGATTCAAATTTAGGTCTTCTCCTTGAAAGTTGAGGAATTTAACTCGTTGAGTTCATGCCATTTGATTGTATTGCATCTCCTTTTTTTTTTTGAATTGGTTATATGGGATTGAAGTGGGCCCCACTCATATTACATCATGACCACATGGTGGTATTACAACAAGCTTGGCAATTATGCATGTATTGCTTGGCAAGATTCGAACCTTGGTCTCCTCCTTGGAAGTTGAGGAATATAACCGGTTGAGCTAATGCCATTTGGTGCATTGCATCTCCTTTTGCATGTGGTTTAATCATAATTTTTCGATACACCAATAGGAAAATGCAAATCCCTTTAGAGATTTTGCACATGTGAGTGATTGCCTCCCAAAGGTATAGATTCAAGTTTGGTTGGAATGCTAGTAGAAGTTGGTGAGAGACCCTCTTGAATATTTTGCATAGGCAAGAGCATTTCCATTGGATCTTGTAATGGAGAGAGAACATAAAGGTCCTCTTTCACTTCCACCTCCTTAAGTGACCAAAGGCAACAGATACTATTTTCTTTGGGAATGTGGTGATTGGCCTTAGCCTGTAACTGCTGAGAACAAACTCTCAACTGGCAAAGAGGGATCTTGAGGTAATGAGTCCATTAATGCTGGATATAATCAGGCCGACTGATAATGCCATGCATAATCTGCACGAGTTTTTGGGATAGAACCCACAAAAGAACCCTTTATCAGCTACATAGATCCTTTGCAAGGGAGTTACATGTATGACTTGAGACTTATGATGTGGGCTTCAGATTGTGTCCAACTGATGACTTTTGAGGGTGTCACAATTTACTTAAGATCACATGGTGTCCATGAGAGAATTATTTTCCTTCTATAAACATGACTCTGCACACTTCAAAGAAAACAATGATTAGGACTAGCCTTATTATTTTCCTTCTATAAATATGATTCTGCACACTTAAAAGAATACAATGATTAGGACTAACCTTAGCTAGTTCTTATATGATATGGTCTTTTATATAATGAATTGTGTAGTAATGATATGTAATTGAGAAAGACCAATTGAAGGCTTACAATACATTGGAGGACTTCAAAACACAGACTGATAAGGGATTTCATATAACAGACTGTGTTGGAAAAATCACTGAGAAATCGCAAAAATCATGGTTTTTCAATGCCTGGTGTGAAAGTCACTGAAAAATGCTGCATGGAGTTGTGGTGAGTAGTCACTGAAAAACTTGCCAAAGCTTGGCCAAATTTGAGCAAAGTCTTGTTTGGACTAGTTTTTGTCAAGTTTTGTGAAAATTTGATTGGAAAAGTCTTTTAATTACTTATTTATTATTTATTTTTAGTGAATTTAAATATTTTCTTCTAGGTTTCTAATGCCATGTTTTTTACTGAGTTTTTTTCAAATACTCTCAGAAAATGGCCTTGCTGAGTAATTGCCAAACCTGAGTTGTCCAACTATGGTGTAGTAATGATTTGCAATTGAGAGAGACCACTTTAAGGCTTACAACACATAAGAGGACTTCAAAATACATACTCATGCACATTTGTTGAGTTCTTGATAGGAAAAGTATTTTTTATTTTTTAAATTGGTTATATGGGACTGAAACTGGCCCCAACCTTATTACATCATGACCACAAAGTGGTATTATGAAAGGCTGGCAAATTATGTGTGTATTGTTTAGCAAGATTCAAACCTTGGTCTCCTCCTTGAAAACTGAGGAATATAACTGGTAGAGCTAATGCCATTTGATGATAGGTAAAGTTTTTAAAGTATTTATTAGTATTTTTTTATTTTATTTTAATGAATTTAAATATTTTCTTCTAGGTTTTTATGCCAAGTTTTTTTTTTTTTGAATACTTTCAAAAAATGGCCTTGCTGAGTAATTGCTGATCCTGAGTTTTCCAACTATGGTGTAGTAATAATTTATAATTGGGAGAGACCACTTGAAGGGTTATGACACATAGGAGGACTTTAAAACACACGTGTGCACGCAAACGCACACGCGTACATGCACATGGGCACACACACATGATGTGTGTGTATGCCCACACGCACAAACACGCACACGCACATGTGAGCGCGCACGCAGACACACATGCACGTGTGCGTGAGCGCACACACGTGCGCACACACACGATGCATATGCTCCCATGCATGCACCTTCTTGTGCATGCACATGCACACGCACACGTGTGCACACACACGATGCATATGCTCCCATGCATGCACCTTCTTGTGCATGCGCACTCATTCATGTAAGAATTTTAAGGGTATCAAATATTGGCATCAACATTGGCGACTTCACAAGATGAGACGTCTATTTTTGACTTGGGATTTCTGATTGCATGTTTTGGTTATCTGTCTATGAAAACACACACACGTGCATGCTCCTGTGCATGCACCTTTGTGTGTGTGCACACACATTGATTGCATGTTCTGGTTACCTGTCTGTGAAAATAGTCATTCTTCATTTGGCAATTGAATGCTTCTTCAACTACCAATACACAGGGAGACCATAAAAATTTATGGTCCAACTCATACACTCGAAACAATTTTACTGGTACCCGAAAAAACCCCTTGCCAATTCATTTTAAAAGAACACACTAGAAATGCGAGGTTACATCCAAAAGCAATACCAGAATTTAAGGGTACCAAAAATTGGCACAACATTAGAAACTTCATAAGATGAGTTGTCTATTTGTGACTCGGAATATGTTTTTTGATTACATGTTCTGGTTTGTGAAAACAGTCATTCTTCATTTGATAATGCAATGTTTCTTCAACTACAATGACATGTGGAGACCTAAAAATATATGGTCAAAGTCATACACTCAAAATAATCTCACTAGTACCCCAAAAAAACAAAGTTCTTGCCAATAATTTTTAAAAGCACACACTAGAATAGGTGTCTGAAACAATTGGTATTATAAAAGAGGTAATTATTTCTGTTACAAAGTTGTGATTATGAATTAGATCTAATTCGGGAACTGAAACATTGAGACGGCATATTCGGAGGTATTAAAAAATCATATCCTTAGTTTTACTGTGGTTAATCAGAAGTTCAGAACTATTGGAGGTCACCAATGTGATTGAGAGTGTGCAATTGTGTTCGCCAAAACCCTAGATAAGATAAGATAATTCTATTAATGTCCATAAATGGCCAAAGTAGGCCAATGGGGCTCATTGAAAAGAGCTGTTAGAATGCATGATAGTAACCAGAAAGGACTGAAAGTAAGCTAAACTAGAGTAAAGAATCTAGTGTAAACCACACTGAAGTGGAGCAACTGTATGGCATAAAACTACAGTGTCGAGGGTTACCCAAAATGCATAAACCCTAACATGCTAAAGGTTGTGATGAAATAGAGAGCCAGAAGTGAAGGTAAAACAGAGACAGAAAGGAGTTCTAGTGGATCCAAGCACCAACATTAATCTGTAGTTGTCGTCATTACTAACTATCCCAAAAGGGCCAACACAAGATCTAATGATTCTTCTAGAAGAATGACTAAGACTAGCGAGGATTGCTTGGATAATTCTTGGAGTACATTTGGTTCAACCCCTCAAGACTCTTCTAGCATCCATCACCATGGAACCAATAGCAGAGGATAGGAAACTAGTAAGTTGCATTAGTCTACAACCCTTCGATATGTGAGGGGTGGCTAGTACCCGACTCTAGATAATTGCAGTCCTGACCTACCATAAAGAATAAAAATGAAAGAATGGAAGCCATAGTAGCCACTTTGTATGCAAACAAGGGTTCACCGATCTATCATTAACATTCTAGAGAGGTTTAGTGTCAAATGAATGCTTATTACTCTTGACTATAGAGATAGAGTGAGAATAAGGTGATTAGCTGAGTAGTAGTCAATCTCCCTTATAATAATTGACATTGAATACTGATAACTTCCCTAAGGTATAGACCCAAGCATCCTTGGTTAGGATGGCTAAAACAAGTGGCAAGCAATTCACTTGAGTCTCTATACAAGCAATAGTGCCTCCCTCGAATCTCATAATAAACATAACACCTAGAGGGAAAGAGGGAGGGATATTATTTACAAGATAGCAATTAGGATATGATGCAAAGGACAACCATCCTTTACATGGATGTGTTTCTCAATAAAATCATCGAGTGTATCTACATATATCCCAATAGGGTGGGTGAGAGAGTACACCCCTCTTTAACGCCAAGTGTTCCCCGAATATTCTTAAATAGACCATATGTAGTATGAAACTAACTAACTACCTCAACAAAGTCTTATTACAGTAATGATAAGGAGCTTTGAGATGCTGATATCTTGTAACCAATGGAATAATAGTTTTATGAGGATAAACTATCAAAGGCCTTTCTTATGTCAAAGAACTTGTAAAGGAACTTTGGAGTCTATTGACAAGCCTCACCAATGATAGCGAGGTAGAGATGTGATTAGGAGTTTAGTATGCACTGCTGATTCTTGCCTACTCTTTTGCTTGGAGTTTTTTCCACTCCATGTGCTCGAAGAGATTCATATTTAAAAGTATGGCATAAAGCTTGGCAAAGATTTGCCCAATCATGATAGTATTATAGTTATTTAGGTTTGAACTATTGTCAAATTTATGGGTGGTGTGTATGATACGTTGACACCAAGATGAAAGGAAAATGGAACAAACCACCTCATGAAACATAGGATGGGATAAACTAGAGATTTAGTGCCCTTGTGGAGGAGAATTGCATGAATACCTTAACCATCGACAACCTTGCTCGTATATAGTTTTTTTTGTAGTTGTTTTGATGTTTCTTGGGGAGAAGACATAACAAGATGTTGGGGGAGAGGATGCATGGATAGTGGGTTGATCCATATCATAAAGAGAGTTGGCATGAAAGACTCGATTATGTTGGTAAGTCTCTTACATGAGGGGATGCTTCAAGAAAAGGGTGCATCAAAAGGTGGTGGGAGAATCATGGAGTGCATCAAGTAGCTCACTTTGTTTAGGAACAAGAAACTCTCACTTCTTACATAAGAGAAACCATTACTTTCTATTGGTGGGTGGGATGAATGTAGGCTTATGGTCTAGGACAAATTGAATATGCTGAGCATGGATATACTCTTGGCATCCTTATGATTGATGGAGCCAGAAGTCGTTGACAAAAACTGGATTTGAATGATGAATGGTAAATAGAAAGGAGTTAAGGGCTACATTCCTAGTTTGTGGGACAAAAAGTCATTTGCATATAGTTGTAATGAACTTGAGTGAATTTCTATCCTACTGTTAGTTGTGCATTGATTTGCATAATCATTGGTGTTCTAGGTATTCAAACAAACATGGGAGGATGAGTGGAAGGGAACCTTATGGGGGTAGGGTAGCAGGAGATGGAGAAGTGACAAGACTAAAAGTTAGAGTTGCATGAGCAAAAAAAGGTAATTGATAGTTCTTGATATTTAGAATCAAAAACCTTCTAGCAAAGGGCTCAACTGCATGTGCATCTCTCTCACATGGAGAACATGTAAACCTGCTAGTGTCCCAAAAGAAAACAAGTCGTTTAAGGATTAGGCAATCATTCACACACTTTCGGATGTGCTTTCCAAGATTTCTAAAAATATTTATCTCATCAATAGAGGCTTTGTATAATCCTAGTTTCTCAAGGTCCATATTGAAGAGACAAAGCTCATCTTCAACGAGATATTAAGAGATGCTTGGCATGTCTTGGTGTGGGCATTAAAATAGCCCCTAAAAATGATGTCACCCAATGACTATGCAAAAATATTTGGGTAATTCTCTAGGCCAAGTAACCGCATTTTGTTTGATCTTGATGAAGATAAAAATCGGAAATAAATTCGCTATGAAATTCATCAAGTAAAAATATATAGTTTTATTAATGAAATCTTTAAATAAAATTTCTACCTACATAATTTATTATAACTTTATATTATAAAAATATAATTATATATAAAATAATATAACATACATTTTATACATAATTAATAATAACTTTATATTATAAAAATATAATTATGTATAAAATAACATAACATACATTTTATAACATACATATATATATGTGTAGACTATACAATATACAATTATACTACATATTTTAAGATATAACCATTTAGTAGTCTAACACATATATGGCACTTTTTCGTAGACACTTTAACATCATATATGTAAACATTTGTGCAAGTTTCATCTTTACATTGCACGACTTCCTTCTTTATGCTCTGCCAATCCCATAAACTTGGGGTTTCATTTTGTTTTTTGTTACGATTTCTTTTAGTTTGGACATATTGAACCACAAATTCCCATGCCACTGCCCTTTACCAATCGCAATTGAAGTCATGACCTGTTGGAACCATTTCTTGCATCCATAGGATTCGATTGTCACGCTACAAGAAATCATTTGAAACCAACGAGCTATTACAGGCTCTGGTCAACTTGCCTCTTTATTCTGATTAAAAATAGCTATTGCTACAAGAAAAACTTCAGAATGGGTAAGGAAACCCCCAGCGGTAAACTTGATATTATGCATGGGTTACACGCTCCAGATTTAGAATTATACTATATGTATTAAAATGACCAAGCAATGAAAATAACCATTAATTATGCCTTATGTGGACCGGTGCCTAGATTCATTGGGTTGTTATAGAAATTTAACAACATTTGTAACATGAGAAAGAAAGAAAGGGATTGAGAAAGAATTGGCACTATCATATCCATTTGAATATCATAATAGACATAACAGTTGGCCAATGACAGAAACGTACGTAACACATTCAAATAATGTAACACATTACGTAGTGACACACAGTACCAAGACAAAGAATTAATAGGAATGAAACTCAGAATTGTATTGATTTCATAAAATATTACATGTAGAGTTGGCAAGATGCCATTTAACTCTGTTTTTCTAAGAAATATATCAATACAATGAAGAAAACTCTGTTCAAATAATGTAACAGGTCTCTCCTACTCTCCTTGTTCCAATCTGGTAACAATAGAGTCTCTGAATCTCAAGCTCAATAGGATAGGAAATAATCTCAACTTCTTGAGCACTTTCCTATCAAAATCCTACATAGCAAAGGGAGGAATAAGAAACGAGCAAGAAAATAGACACAAAAGGGGATACAACAACACAACTAGCAGGGCACTCAAGTATACCTCTTAGCAAAAATGCTATCTAAATGCTTGATGCAGATTCTGACCGTAGTTGGTGTCCTTTTATAGCTCCAGGTTCTTGAATCTGTTATTTTTGGTCTAATCCTGGCCCCACACTTGTCATCATCTGATTTGTCTTCCAAAATTAGTACAATTGGCTTCCATCATTTTCTTTTATTCATACTGTATGCTTTTCTTTGGCCTCCTTTTATTCTAAGTGGTTCAACCGGTGATGCTAGTATGTTGGGGACTTCCCTCCTCTGCCTTTCTATCCTTGGCTTCTTCTCTTACTGTTTCCTACTGAGTATCTGGTTGATCTTCTACTTTGGATGTTTCCCCTCTCTCTTCAACCTGCTCTTCATCTCTAGGAGGGGAACTCATTTCCAATTGTAGGCTGCAAGTTTTAATCTCTTTTCCTTTTTTGCTCTACCGCAACCATCTTATCTTTTTATCAATCATCTTCTAGGCATCAATGTCAAAAGACACAACAAACCTCAACATGTTCATCTCTTGCAGAATCTTGTTCTTCTGTATACTAATGTAATTTTTGCTTTTCTCATAATGGGTGATCAACATTTCTATGGTGTTTACCAAGAAAGTAGTTTGTCTAGTCATCTTCGGCTCATCATCGGGCTCACAATCAAAATCTTCTATTTTGTTCTTCAAGAGATCTTCTACATTGGCAGTTTCCAAAAATTCTTCCAATGATAGCCCTACATCTGCCAATTTCTCTATTATATCATCTAATAGACTAAACATTTCTGCAACATTGTTGTACCACCTTCCCATGTTGGATACAAACATAGCTGCCTTCATGAACTCAATATTGCACTTGACCTCAGTCCCATCATTCAATAATACTTCTTGATTCTGCATCTCTTTGAAGTACTCTGACATTAAGTCAAGAGTAGGGTGGATGATCTCGAGGTCTTCTTCCTTTTGACTGATTAAACTTTCCATCTCTTGAGTAGTAACTCGAATTACCCTAATCTTCCTGAACATTTCAGTGATCCCCTCAATTCTATCCCGAATCTTCTTTGACATTTCCCTTTTTGTTGCATTCAAATAATATGTATAATTGAGGATCCTTACCACTTTGGGGGGCTGAGTTACTGTGGTGTCTTTCTGTGCCAACTCTTCCTGTAGTTTATTTATTAAGGCCTACATCTCTGCCTTTTCTTTATCACTGGTTTCTAGTTGGCTTCTTAATTCAGTGTTGTTCTGATGCAGTTGATCCAAAGTTTGTGCATGTACTGCTTTGGCCACTTCGACCATATCACCTTCTTTTCCAAGGACTGCCATCCCTCCAGTTCTCTCATCAACTTTAAGAACAACAGGTTCCTGTAGGACAGGTAATTTCACCTCTGTCATATCTGATCTAGGAGTTTCTATTTCCATCCATGCTGTAGAATCATCTCCCCTACTTCCCATTCCTGCTACCATTTGTAGCTCTTGCTCTTGGGCATCACTAAAAGTTGTTTGTTCCTCAGATCTTTCCAACACAACATTGGTGGAGGGCAGTGCTAGCCTTGGTCTCTTAGCTTCTGGAGCAGATATACTTGCTTGCTTTTTGACTTCAAGATCTCTGAAGATACCTCCAAATCCACTTGCTCTTTTCATGTTCATTTGTATTACTGATGGAATTACTATTTCCCTATCTTTTATCTTCAAAGAGCTAGGAATAGCTCTGGGGGCTAACTTCATCACACTGGTTACTATTAATAGTTGGCTAGAGATGGGAACTATAGCCTGCTGGGGAGAAGTTAGCTCTTGCATTGGTGCTGCAACCACCTCCTTTCCTTTTGTTGCACTTGAGCTTTCAAGGACCTCTTGGGAAGTGCTAGGTGCCGCCTCCAATCTGAGGGGGGCATTATCAGGGGCTTTGACCTATTGTTCTACAATATCTGCAGGATTCATGGTAACCTCCAGTTGGTCGATGCCCTGATCCTCTATCAATTCTAACATAGGGTCCTCTCTGATTGCCTAGGTGGCTTCTGGTAAGAGGGGGGCGCAGATTCTACTAAAATCCCTCTGAGAAAAACCAATTCTGATGGGTACTCGTATGCTTTATGTATTTGTGAATTACCCCTTTTTTCGAAGGGGTACTTATCCCATACAACTTGTAAATATTTCCCTATCTTTATAGCATCTAATAACTCTTCTTCATAAGCATCTTTCCTATGCTTGACCCAGGCGTATTCTCGATTTTTCATACTTTCCTTCTGGATCATAAGGCCTCCAAGTTATCTCCTCAAAATCCATGAGATCCAAATCATACATCCCCTTGAGTAAAGCTGGATATCCCATAAACAAGTAACTTCCAAACCTGCAAGGGACACTGAGCCATGGAACTTTGTCGTGTTTCTTTACCAGCCTCATTTTAGCCTCTTCGACCACCTATCTGCATAGTTCTAGGGCAGCGAGAGATAAGGGACAATACATTGGCAACATTTTTGGGGGAATTTTAGCTCCATAGAGCCGAATGTATGTGAACCCTTCGGAGAAGAAATAGTCTCCTATATCCTTTTCTCTTATGAAGGCTCTCACCCCAGGCCCCAGTCTCTCAGGGAGAAAACCAGTCAAAATCTAGTGAAATTCAACCATGAACACATCACAAAACCAACCTACGTGAGAACGACCTTCATGTATCTTCCAAAAGCTAGTCTGGACATAAGGACTCTCAATGGCCCCAACTCTTTTTTGGCTTTCTTCTCCTAATTGTCCCGCCAGTAGGTGTATGAGGATGGAGTAATTAGAAAAAATAGGCATCTCCTGTCTTTGTTTTAGAATTACCTCTTTCAAATCTATCATTTGTGAGTGCATCTGATCACTCAAGACTCACTCCCATGCATAGACTGGGGTGCCTATTGCTCGATTACACTGTGCTACTAAATGTAACACTCTCCTACCCACTACACTGAGGTCTTGTACTCCTAATACAATGTTAATCATATCGCAGAAGTCTCGGACCCATGGTTTGAAAGCAGTTTTAGCTATTGGAAATTTATCAACTACTTTCTCATGCGCTTCAAAAAAACTTAGTTAACATTTGAGATTGTCTTTCAATTACCGGTTTCACCAATCGAGTATTTACGGGCGCCAGTTTGAAAACCTGCTCGATGTGCCTGGCAACGATGTTGAATACTGGTCTATCTTTGTTGTCTCGAAACGTTCTGGTATTCTCATCGTACGCTATGGCTAACTAGGCCAGCAAGTCGGGAGAGTAGTGAACCTTCGGACATATCAGCTTTCCAAGGTTACTGGTCCACCTAGTGCTCTTGGGGAAACCCTTATGTTGTAGTCTCCTTGCTTTGTGGAATAAATCTGCTAACAACCAAGGGCATCTCTCGTCATTTTCCATTGTGCGAGCGAAACTTTTGATGCAGGTATTTTCCATTTCGTATTGTTGTGTGGGAGTGAGCTTTTTCCCTAGCCCACATTTCTGGGCGAACTCATACATCGTAGTCCCAGGCACAACTGGTCCGGGAGTTCAGCGTATGGTAGCTGGTCTGTGATGAACTTTACTGCCTCCTCTATGTCTTTGGGCACGAAATCAGTTCCCCAAGCCTCCATCTCGGTCTTTGTAACTGCTTTAGTCTACTGAAACGAAATTCTCAATTCTCTGCTCACTTTCCGCTCTTTCGAAACAGTCTTTTGCTCAAGATTACCAGGGTGGTAAGGTTGCTCGATATGGTGATCTTAAGTACTCAATGGCGAAGTGGGTTCACTTTCATTGCATAACTTGTCATTAATATCGCGCCACCAACTGCCTTTTCAAACTTGCCAATAGGGATCAGCCGAAGCGTTGCTTTCTAATGTCGGACAGTTAAGGCAGGTGGCCTTTTCTCGTTCTGGACGTTTGTAGGGACCTTGATCTGTGCACTTGCAATCATTCATTGTTTCCTTATTGGTCACTGAACTGGACATCTCTCCGACGTGGAATTATAAACGTGGTGATGGTGGCTTTTCGTGAGAAAGTGTTCCACTCTGTTGGTCTTGAAAGAAATTTGGCTTTGAAAATAGTTAAACCGTTAATCAAGGTGGTGATTATTTTGGGGATCTATCATCAGATTTGGTCATCGAATTGTGTGCCCATTGGATCCTTCAATCGATGATAGCCATTGGATGAGATTCGTATCGTTCACCTGCGTTCGATACCTTTGGACCTGCAAGAATGTTAGCCCTGTAATATCGAAGGTACATGTTAATGGTGGTTGTGCATAGTATAGAGGATATCTTAGCATTTTACTGGTTAATCAATTTTATAATAAGCATTAGACCAAGGCTTCTATTCCATGGTGAATATTAATCTTCGATTCAAAATCAAATTAGGGCTTTATCCTTCATTGTATACTAGTTATTAAAGAGTAATCAAACCATGGCTAACCTTTGTTTAATACATGACCTTTAATAGTCATATTACCTCATCAATGGGTTACCATTCGATCAACCATGCGATCCTGCGCATTCGTCCGATTATCTCTTAACGTCCAGGTAGATTGGCCAAGCACGACCATCGGATCTGGTCGGGATTCATCATGATCATCGGATCTGGTAGATCTATGCTCTTTTTATTAGACTTTAATTTCCTTTGATGGTCTCGATTAAAGCACAGCCATTGGATTAAATCGGGGATAGGCGCAATGATCTTGGTCAAAGACCATTTAGTCAATCGACCATTAGAACATTGTTCATCTTATTTAATCCAATCATCATCGTTGGATCTGGTGGGTAAGAGCATGATCGCCGATTAAGATATAGTCACACTCTTCTTAAAGGATGATAGCTTCGATGAAGCGCTGTCATCGGATCTTACTTGGTATGAGCGCTGGATTGATCAACGATGGATGCTCTTGTCCTTTATGGGGCTCTGATTAGATCTTTGGTCATTAGATTTTGGTAAATTGAGCATGGTCGTCCGATTATCCCACATTGTTCCCTTTTCAACTAGTGTTGGCTCTGACAACGTGCTATCGTTGGATCTCACTCGATCGTGCGTGATCGTCAGATCCCATTTTGTCTTCATTCGACCCGTCATCTTTAATAGCTTCATGAGATCACAATCGTTGGATTTGGGTGGGATCAAGCGCATCCGTCGATCTTTATTAGCTTTGATTCATCTTTTGAACGAAGCGCTGTCATTGGATCTTCCTGGTTCGCACGCATCCGTTGATCTTCATTGATTATAAGCTCTCTTTAATCTTTGAGCAACTCTTTTGAAGCGCAACCGTTAGATCAACTAGCTTTAGGCACCACCGTTGGATCTACTTGAATTTAGGGGTTTTTGACTTTGACTTGGATGGGACCCTTTTATCGGTTGATTGCTTTGTGATACGTGTTGTCATTGGATTATCCCTTTTGAAGCGCGTCCGTTGATATTTCTTAGACCTGCACATGTTTTAACCATAAGTGGATAATCACTTTAGACTTACCCTTGGTGATTCATGGCTAAGCGCAACCGTCGGATTGACTCTTGCTCAAGCGCGACCGTCAGATCTTTTGTAACCTACGAGTTAGGTAATCAAAAAGTGCATGCTATTGATTTTTATTAATCTTGTTTAGGTGAAAGGGGGATGATTAGTAACGTGTTAGGACCCTCACTAAACATGATTAATCTGACTAATCAAATGTTGACTTGGTCTTATCACCCGATTTACCTTTGTTTATCTGAAGCAAGCGCTACCGTCAGATCATCTTGTGAAAGAGTGCATCCGTTGATCTCCTCCAATTTTGTGCATGATTTAAACATAATATTCATTATAATACCTTGGTTTACCTTGGTGGTTTGTGGCAAACGTGCATCCGTTGGATCAATTTTTGATCAAGCGCAGTCATTGGATCTTTCATGACCATTGTACCTAAGTCTTCGAACTTTATACCGGGGTGCTTTATTAAGTCGGGCACATCCATCTGATTTCTCCTTGATGAGGTGCTGCCCTTAGATCTCCTGTAATCTGCACACTTGATAACCGAAAGGGGTGCATCATTGTATTTCATTAATCTCGGATTAAGCCGAAAGGGGGTAATTAGTAACGTATTAAACCCTTGCTAATGCATGATTAACTCTAGCTTTACCTTTATGTTACCCGATACTCTTACCATTCCATCGTTTGGGTTTTGACTCGGGCACAGCCATCAGATCTCGATCAAGATTGGCGTGGCCGTTGATTTCTTTCAACCTGCGGGGTTAGTTACCAAGGGGCACTTGTTTTTAACCTTTGATTAAGCCGAAGAGGGGGTAATTATCCAATGTGTTAGACCCTCGCTAATCTTATTTAACAATTTTAATTAATATTTTGGTCTTTAGCCCTTTTAATGAATCTTTTATGAGAGCGCGGTCATTCGATCAGATCTTAATCAAGCGCTGCCATCAGATTCACCCAATTAGCTCAATGTTTAATTAATGGGGCGCATACCCTTAATGTTTAAATTAATTTTCATTAGAAACCTTAGATTTTAATTCCTTTGACCATAGAATTTTAAAGAATTGATTATTCAGAGTGTGTGCATCCATTGGATTTTGGATATGATGAAGTGCTACCCTTCGATCTCCTCAAGGTGCTCGATATTTAATGATAAGGGGGAATACCCTCACGGTTTTATTTAAGACCTTTATTTCAAATCTTAGGTTTCAGACTTTAGACCATGGTGTTTCATCATTAGGCTTCGAATTATCTTCTTCTAATACTTTAGGACTTAGGGGTTTATTCATTAGGCTTAGGTCCGATTTATTATAATTGTCATGACCTTTACTTTAAAGCGTCGGGTATTTTATGATTTTACCATGGTATTGGATGCTCATATAATTTGACCTTAATGATTTTTCAAATGATAAAACAACGGTCATAAGATCAATCCAAAACAAAATGGCTTAGGTTAATTTCAAATTTTCAAACATATGGAAGTCAACTTCTCAGATGAAAATGCAACAGAGGCTAGCAACTTTTGCTTATTATATTGAAAACCAAAAATTTAAATTTGGGGGTTTTCAGATGTTGAGTCAATTTTAAGCCTTACAAGCAAGAGAAACTATTATTTTTTTAGACTGTTACAGTTGCTTTTGTAGTGGTAATGGTTGAGATCTGCCAAGGAAGGTCACCATAGAGAGAAGGGGGTTGCCTTCTTGATGAGGGTTACAGATTGTAAAATGCCAAAAAGTGAAGGGAAAATTACCTGCAAAATGCATAGATGCTGTGCGGCAGCAGTAATGGAGAGAACGGGAAAAAATGTAGGAGACAAGGGAAAGCACAAGAAAATGTCAGACATGTTTCAGAAACCATAATGCAGAAAGGAAATCCATGGAGGGAAATTGAAGAGAGATAGTGTCATTGACTGTTTGTCCAATCTGTGGAATGTTTTTCATTGAACGGAGCAAAATGATTTGAGCCCCCAAAAAATTTGCTGAACCTCGAATTTTGGGTATAATATTTGGTAAACACAGTTATATAGGATATAGGGAAATTTTACCATTAGAATGAATCACAAAAGATGAAGTTGCTAGAAGATAATAGAAGAGTGCTATGGGAATGTCTTTAAGCATGTAGGCTCCTTTGAATCTAAAAGCATACACATCTAGGCTACTCATGAGGTGACCAACAAAAGTTGGGATCAAAGGCAATGATGGATGAAGCAAACCACACCTCTTGAGCTATGAAGACTAGTCGATCTATGTATGTTATGCCTGAAGGCTAGGACTCAATGGCACTTACTCATGAGAAATAGGGCCTGTTTAGGGATTTGGATAGGTCACCATGAAAAATCTAAGGTTCGATGAGGAGATAATATCTTGGAAAGTACTTGGAGAATACCATACAATCCCATTGCAAGTCCAACAAGAAATAGAAATGTCTCCACTACCTATTGGGACGTAGGAACCTTGCCATTTAATTAGATAAGGACATGGACATGCCAATGAAAGGGAGATCATGTATAATCTTCTTGCAATTCCAAATTATTGACTTTTCGTTGCCCTTTTGGGCCAGCTACAAGCTTTGCTTGAGCCATATTGAGCTCCTTCAATTCAAGACATGTTAGGTCCTTATCCCATTTTTTAGTTCACAACGCTCTTAAATGTTCTTTGGTTGACTAAAACCTTATGAGAAGCATGTCGTCCTGGGTTACCCGTGCCTTTTCAAGAGTAATGCTCGTGAGGTCTAAAGGTTCCATGCTAGAAGTAACGATCTGCTTTGAAAGGATCATAGATTTTGGTACATCTCAAATATGAAGATCAATCTCATGACCTAGCATGCCTTTTCTTCATAAAACTTAATCTAGATAGCTAGTTCTATAATGGGGAAAGGGACTGGGGGTGTTATTCTTCCCTTTGACAACCTAAATCCATTAACCATGTTCCTCCACTTGCTTTTGGACCTTGTTTTGATAAGTTATTTATATTTAGAGTCTCATGTTGGATGATGATCTTAGCTTATTTGTTTTGTATGTAAAAGACAACTTCGTGAAGGCAATGAAGAGCGCCATTTGAGAAAGTATTGGACTGATCAGTTCTTTTAAGTTTCATAATTGTTTCTTTTTGAGGGGCATCTATATTTGTATCCTTCCTATGGAGTTGATTTTAAAGCTATAATATTTAACCTTGAAGCACAATCACTAGTTTTCAAGTCTAAGTCCATTTGATAAGTTTCATGGATTTTTAGGCATTAAGATTTTCTAGAGTAATCAGGACTGTTGATTTTGAGTTTTTATTAGATAGCTGAATTTTACGTTTGATGTTGTCTGAATAAATTTGGGGACGCCTGAAAGCTTTTTTCGATTGAGAGTTTGGTGCGGTTAATGGAGAGATAAAGGAGGAGATATTACTGAGGATCTCTTACAATATTGTCCCTAAACTCACTTGCTAGAATGTCAAATTGAGATCCACAGCAGAGGATTCTTGAATTCAAATCAGCCACAAGAACATTTTGATGGTGTCCTATATTTGATTTCTTGGGCAAACATGGATTACACTGTATGACCTTAGAGCTTATTGAGAACACTTCTAGGTCTAACTTTTAGAAATTATTCACACACTCACAAAGCTGTCCAATGCATTTTGACCCACCCCATTTCGAGTTATGGTTGTGAATATATGAATTGTGTTGTCAATTTTTAGTAACCAATGGAACATGAACCGTTTCATCTCCAATAATGTCTCATTATAAAGACATGTTGATGGTGAAATGCAGTCCACTATAGTTGTACATCTCTTCATAAAGATCCATTCTACAAAGTTTGTGTACGAATACAATTTCTGATTCATCTCTTATTTGATATTGTTCTTTCTGTGTGGTAAATGGCTCCATGTTCCATTGTTGCGCTTTCTCTTCCTTGTCATAACACATAAGATCTTGCCATGTGGGTGTTGCTGCAATTGCTTTTAAAATTTGGATTACAAAGAGACAAGAACCCAACAAGTATCAACACCCACACCCACATACCCCCACACAGAGTCCTTCCAAAGCAGAAAGCACGAGAGGCACTTGTTGAAGTTGATTTTGTACCCCTTCAAAATTAACTTTAACATAATAAAAAAAAGAAAAAAAAAATGAAAAATGAAAACCAAAGTTACAAATTTTTCCAGGTCATTGGGAAGTTATTTGACATATCAAGGGTTCATATGATCAATTTTATTTCATTAAGTTTTGGGTCACATAATTTAATTAAAAGAAGAAGTATGTAATGATGATTCATGGTCATTAAATCCTGATTTCCTTAGAAGTCCATGGTTACATTTAAGTAGGGTGTATTGTTATTTTTTACTTAAAATTTCCTATGTATTAAAATCTTATTAAAAATAAGTGTAATGGGCAGATGGTGGGTGGTTAATAGAGCTCACTTATTCTTTGTTTTTTTTGGGGGCAGGAAAGAGGGCCGATCATAATTATTTGTTTTAATTACTCATCCACCAAGTCATTTAAAAGAAATAAACAAGCTTGGGTTTCTTGCTTGTTAGGATTTTAGGTGCAAGTTGAACCACCTAACCTAACACGTCACATGTGTAAAACTTTGTGAATGAAATGAATGATACATCTCTCAGACAGAGGATCAAGCCACCTTTCTCTCCAACTTATTGCTCACAACTATGCTTTACCCATTTATGCTGCACTTTAGGTTCCTTGGTGACCTCTTTATTCACACTAGGGTTTATCTTTCAAATGCACATGTGATAGATGTGTTGACCTCCCATTGATAAAATCTCATGTGGGAAACTCTGTGCATGACTGTGCTTTAGTTTTACATAAGAAGAGAGATGACAGATGTATGGAATCATGTGCATGGGTCTGCCTTGATTCATATAAAAGATGCTTTTGTTCATATGAGGTGTTGGAGAGGTGTCCTCACAAATTCCTTGGTGGGTGTTATTATTAATCACCTCTCGGAACGTAAGGCTTTGGCATTGAGCATGCAAACAAGGATGGAATGCATTCATTGTAATCAATCTGGAGTTTGGATAAATTTGGACTACAACAGGGCTATTTTCAAGTTAGAAAGGTTTATGTGATTTGGGAGGTGAAAGAAGCTGCCACAATACTAAAAAGGATCAGGAAGGATGTTTTGTGAGGCATATAAGTAAGGATGTTATTTAGTAAGGATGTTTTGTGAGGCATATAAGTCAGCTACCCTTTTGCATTCTTGAACTTGAAGAACTCAATAAAGAAACACCTGTTTTATTTGTGGAATTTTGTCCCCCACAGAGGCTTTTCCCATTTAAATTGGCTTGATTGGTGCAACTGATATAAGACATGCAAAACCTACCAATGCCTTGAAAAAACAACAAAATCAAAATGCTATAGTCTTTCTTAAAAGAGAGAAACAGTTCCCAATACAATATCAAATAACAATATTAAACAAACAATGATCTCCTAATATTACCAAATTCATCTTGACTTTTGAGCAATTTGAAAAAGCTATAGAAGTCAATTCCCTTCCTTTGACACCATGCTAGTTTTGTGTCACAAGTTCTATAATTGTGCACTCAACTCCCCATAGCAATGAATGCACAAGAGAAATCAAAGTAATATAGAGGGTATCAATAGACACCCAAAAAATATTGCAATATAGGAGGAGGAAAATGCAAATCGCAAAATGATGAGACAATTTAATATTGCAATGAGTCATGACAATAAACCTTTTCTATCTATAAACAATGAGTACATAAAACCCTAATTTTTCCTTAGGCATAAAGGAACTGCAAGGGTTTATGCATAAAATGTTAATAATGTTGACACTAATCCCAAGGGTACCACAAGTAACTTGTGGGCATAATTGCAATAGTACAAACATCCCAAGGATACCACAAGTTGGTGACTTTTTGGGATACAAGTCAAGATTAGACGGTATTACTAACATTTGGCTTTATTAAAATCTATGTGAGAGGGTCTTCAGAAGAGATCATATTGGTACTAGATAGTCTCTTAATCAAGCATAGTGTTTTGTCTGAAGCTTACGGCAATTCTTTAACAAGACTTATCCAATAGTTGGCTATGCATTTTAATGACTGTTGGCTTTCATTTAGTTTGAAAAAAGTGTATTGTGAAGTGCATTTGTTAGAACCACATTTTTTGGAATGCATATTTGATTGTATTTTAGTTTGTTAGAACCACATTTTTCATATTTGATTATATTTTAGTTTGCAATCATTGAGCACTGTAGTATTTCTAATTGTCTAATATGTTTCCTACCTTTGGCTAGTGTGAGGTCGCAATCATATTTTTATATCCTTCTATCGTTTTATATTTAGATTATTAGTCATGAGTTTTCATTACAGTTGTATATGGAGTAATTAAAGAGCTTTGACATTTAATGGATCTGATTAATGTGGCAGAGCAGGAATTAGTTCATTTAACTTTTGAGCACCCACAATTCTTGAAGTTCTATTCGTTTCCTTCGTATGAAAAGGTTTGTATTTTGACTTAACTTTTTCTACGTTTTAATTGTTTTGTGGGAGAAGAAACTAAATACAGCTTTGTTATATGATCCATGAGCAATGATAATTCCCAAGTTGTTTAACACACATACACAGAAGCACACACATGCACACATTATGAAATAATTAACATTCTACTTTTCAATATTGTAGTGTACTAGCTCTAGATTATTACTTTTAGCATGTTAGGATCACAAGTTGTTAAAGGTGCAGCTTTGTATTCAATTTTTGCTGAAACGAGTTTGTTGTTTTGTGTTGTATTAGGAAGCTGCTTCCAAATCAATGCTGTTGTGAAATTCATTGGAGATTTTCTATCATCTATACAAACCATACTAGGAATGAAATTTGGAAATGGATATTGTTTTTAAACAAGAATGCCTTTGGAAATGGATATTGGTTTTAAACAAGAATGCCTTTGGAAATGTGAGCCTCCCAACCCCTTTGGAAACATGTAAACAGTAAGAGAAACAGCTAGTTTTGGGGAAAAAAGAAAAAGAAAGAAAAAAATAAAGAAAATAAGAAGTGGGTAACGGCAAAAAGTTATTTTTTCTATAAAATTAGAATGCTTAATGTTGAAAGCTGGCCTTTATTGATAATGTTGCATATATCTGGCCAACAAGAATTTGCATGGATGGATCATAAACTTATTTCTCAATCTTAAAATCACCAAAGTCAACAACAACACCAAAAGAACCAAATGTAATAGGTCCAACAAGAGGTGCATAACGAGGACGCAACTTGCATTATCGGTGATATGACCCGGGTTCAATCCCCATGGTGGATGTGTATAAGAAGTATTACTCAAAAAAAAAAAAAAAAAAAAAGTATTCTTTGTTTGCCGTGTTATGTAATCTTATTTCTTATGAGATTAAAAAACAATTTTAGAATGCAAAATCTAGTCTCTTGATTTTTTTCTTTTCTGATTCTAACTTGTTTCATTTCTAAGTTATTGTTCGTTTGTTCTTTTCCACCATCTTAGAGTATCTTTTAACATAGAGACTTTTTTTTTAATTAAAGGGGTTTAGACTAGCTGTAAAACCTCTATTTTTGGGTTTCTTGTGTAAGGCTAAAACAATCCCTCTAAAACCTCAAAGTCAGATGTACCTTTGCTCAGAAAGTCAAGAAACATAAGGAAATAGCAATGGAACATTTAGAAACGTGGGGAGTCTAGATGACAAGTTTTAAAGGAGATTCCAAGGACTTTTCAGGAGTTTCTGTTTTGTAAAGATTTTCAAAACAGGGAAATAGGGGCACCGTAGGAGTTTTCTGCAACATAGCAACTACCCCAGTCAAAATCTATATATTGGTCACATTAGACTTGGTAGATATTTTGTAGCTCAGTACTAAACCAATTGTTCTTCCAATATATGTTAAAATTCTCATTGTTGCTTGCTAGGGAATTGACCTTGGATCTGTCAAGGACCCTGGATAGACAATATTTGGTTTGGTGATGATTAAGTAGATTAGGCTCCTAATCACTTGTCTTTATAAATTAGAACTGACTGACTCAGATTTATCTTCCTAAACTTGTCATACTTCGATTGGTGTAGTTGTTGGCTTGAATTTCTTCAACTTAAATCTGTGGATTACATTCTATGCACATTTTTTGTTGTGGTTTATTTGGAAGTGGAGTTTTCTTGGGGAGTCATAACCTGCAAGCAGCCCTAAGATTAAAACCTATGCCAGCGATGGTAAACTCCCTAAAATTTACCATTGGAAAACCAAGGGCATCCTATGTATATTTTCATTGGAGCATACACATGGTTCCATCATTCTGCCCAATTTTTATTCGAAGGAGGTAACACAACTCTTGTTATTTGGATCTTTCCACTATGAAAATTGTTGTAGATTATTTCCATCAACATGTCTTGCGCTGGAAGTTCTGTTAGAAATGCAGATTGGCTGTCATCTGCGATTAAACTTTTCACTGATGTGATAGAATGAATAAGTACATGCATGCATAGGAACGAAAGGGGTCGGGAGTTATAACCACATTCTCAACTTCCCATAATCCTCGTAACTGTTATATATACGTCTTCAATGATGTAATGCTCACAACATTCCCCCCGCCTCTTTATACATCAATACTCAATCGACGTACAAACAATAAATTTTCTAAAATTTTCAAATTTCAAATGTGTGAGAGGCTTTGTCAAAATGTCTGCATGTTGCTCCTCTATTGGATAAAACTGGAGTTGTATGTTGTGTTCTTGAACATGTTAGTAAATGAAATGGCACAAAACCTCAACATGTTTTGTATGCTCATGAAAAACTAGATTGCGAACAAGCTTCAAAACTCCTTGTTGGTTACAACTCAAGATTGTTGGTTGCTTTTGTGGGATGCCCATTCCTGACAAGATGCAACGTAACCATATCGCCTTACAAATAGCTCCTCCTGCAATGCAATATTCAGCCTCGATGGAAGAACATGCAACAACATGCCGCTTCTTACTTCCCCAAGAGTTCGGACTAGATCCCAAAAAGAATACATATCCAGAAGTGGATCTCTTGTCATTAATGGATCCTACATAGTTTGTATTTGTGAAACTTGTCAAGACAAATTGATCATTCTTCTTGTACTCTAGACCGTACTCAATTGTACCATGGATATACCTGAGTACCTGCGTTACTGCTTTCCAATGGCAGATCTTTGGTTCTTGGTTGAATTGTGAAAGATAGCTAACAACTTAGTTGATTTTTGGTTTGGTGTATGTCAAATAAATGAGACTTCTAATCAACTCACAACAGATAGTTCCATTCACTTGTGGCGATGGATCATATTGGGATTGTTGCAACCCTATCTTTATTGGAGTGTCCAAGCGATTGCAATCTGACATCTCAAACTTCTCAAGCAATGCCTTGGCGTAGTTCATTTGTGTGACATGAACACATGGTTTTTAAGTTTGCCACACCTCCAAGCCAAGACAATAATGCATTAGTCCAAGATCAGTCATGTTGAACGAACGTTTCAATGCTTTCTTGGTTTCTTTAATCAACTTCATTGAACTACCAGTGATGACCAAGTCGTTGACATACACGATTATGATTATGACCTTTCTCGCTTGCCTTTTGAAGAACAGGTTCACATCATAAGGACTGCGATGGAGGCCATGTTGTAGATGATGCTCATTGATCTTCAAATACCAGGATTTGGGAGCCTGCTTCAGCCCATAGAGAGATTTGATGAGCTTATACCTTGTTCTTGTTGTCACATTTTGCTAAGGGGTAAAAATTCTGAAAATTTGAAAAATTGCAGCTGCCTCCCTCCCTTCTTTCTTTCCAGCTTTGCTCATGCAGTTTCCATGTTTTCAGTTTTCTGTTTTCTGCTTTGTTTTCTAAGTGTTCCAGTAGATTTGGCAAGTCTGGAAAAAGGCCAAAAAATGACTAAGTCTGGGGCACTCCCTTGGTTGCTCCATTTTGGAGCGATTCCGGGAGTCGCTCCCTCTTTCGGGCGATTCCCAGCCTCGCCCATTCCCTCCGGCGATCAACGGATTTTCCAAGTGGCAAGGTGGACGAGGAGAAAGTTATGAAATTTTTTCTAAGTGTTGAGCTCCCGCGGTCGCTCCATCCTGGAGCGACCCCCGTCGTCGCCTTCATTTTTCAGCGACGCTCGTCATCGCTGCAGCCTCTAGCGAACCTCAACAGGGGAACAAAGATGCAAAATATTTCTAAGTGTTGGCTTGGGAGCGACCGACGTCTGTCGCTCGTTCCCAGGAGCGACTCCCGTCGTCGCTCCCCTTTTTGAGTGACCGTGGGAGAAGGGGCGAAAAGGAGATGAAAATATTCTAAGTATAGAGCGACTCCCGTCGTCGCTCAGGTCCGCCCGCGATCGTCGTCGCCACCCGTCGTCGCCAAGCAAGATTCAAGTAAAGACAACACTTAAGGTTGATGCCGGTCGCTCCGTTTGAGCGATTTCGGGCGTCGCTGCCATTTTTCAGCGACAGCGGGCGAGAAGGTTCAAATTTTTACTAAGGCACCAAAGTAGCGACCGACGTCGGTCGCTCATTTTTCGAGCGACTCCCGTCGTCGCTGCCTTTTTTCAGCGACCGCCGTCGTCTCTCCCCCAAATCAGCGAATGTGAGAAAGAGGAACCAAGTTGCCAAAATTTCTAAGTCAAGGTGTGTCCCGGGTTCGCTCCATCCTGGAGCAATTCCCGGGGTAGCTATTTTCAGCAGGTGACTTTGGTCAAGATCCCCTATGTCAGTGAACCACAAACCGAGGCCATACTGTACACGGATTTCGGGATTCGGGCCTGACAAGATGAGATAGAAGGTGTGCTGCAGAGGTACAGGGTAGGTGAACATCGAATGGCAAACTGTACTAAACCTACCACATTTATCAGACCTGACTTCTCACCCACCAGATCTGTCCTAAGCTGTACTAGAATTCAGGTGGACCTTGCTGCAGGTACACTCGTAGCCGACAAAGGTCTAATCCCAACGCTTTTTGCAGGTTTTGGGTTCCGTGCATATTTGTAATTTGGGGGGAAAATTCTGCTATATATAGCAGTAGAACTTCATTGTAAAAGGGTGGAGGGGGAACATATTGCTAGAAAGCTTTGTTGTATCAAACATTTGCTTCCAATACAAAGTATCCTTGGCTCTTACATTTGTCTCTTTCTTTTATGCTGCCTTCTGCAAGTATTTCTGCTCCGTGTTCATTTATTTTTCTGATTGCTGTAATTTTGAATCCTGGATTAGAGCATTGGCAATTATTTGAATCTGGAATACTGAATGAAGGATACATAGGAAGGAATAACAGTGTTAGTTTCTGTTACATGCTTTGTTTTGATTGCTGTTGGTTTGGGTATTCGCTAGTGATCGTGCTGCTTGTTCTTTCCCACCTGAAACACATGCTATTTACGTCTCTTTCTGCAATTTACAATCTCTTTCCTGTTCTCTTATCTAAAACCCCCCAAATAGATTAGTATAGGAGCTGGCCTTCTCCGGAGATTGGCACGGAAGGCATCCCTTCCTTCCGGCCTTTCAATCTGTTGGGCGAATCTAGGGCGCAAAAGATTAAAAACCTTTCCTAATGGCAGATTCGTAACCAACAGTTCTCTGGACTAGGTATGTCGAATCTCTTTGGTTGTATCATTTAGACTTCTTTGCCGAGGTCGCCATTGAGAAATGCACTCTTCACATCCATTTGATGCAATTTCCATCCAAATTGTATAGCCATTGTGGAGACCATCCGATTGGTCTTGATCTTTGCTGTTGGTGCAAAGGTTTCATCATAATCAATTCCTTCCTTCTCTGCATAGCCTTTTGCAACAAGCCTTGCTTTGTATTTGTTGGTTCTCCCATCAACTTTATATTTGGTCTTGAATACCGACTTACAACCAATGGGTTTCTTGCCAAGTGGAAAATTAAAAAGTTGCCACATCTTGTTCTTCATCAATGCTTGATACTCCACGTTCATGGCATTGTTCCACTCCTTTGATGAGAGAGCTTTGCAAACCATGAAGGTTCATACGTTTGCACCACTGTGCTCATAAGGGCTAGGTTGACATCGTTTCGAACTTTGCTCCAAGTTCTTGGTCCAGAACTAGATGTGTCTAGAACACAATCTAAGTTTGCTTCACGACCTGTACTAAGATACCACTTGGGCCTGCAAGAGGTACTTGAAGTTGATGGTATGGGTCATGAGCTCCATCAAGATCATCTCCATTATCTTCATCCAAATCAATCCTCTTTCTTAGAGGATTCATCATCATCATCATTATCAAACTGAAAAAACAATTGCTTTGTCAATAGCATGTGGCTTAGAAGAAGAGGTACTCTTGTTCTTCTCATCAAACATAACATCTCAATTGATATACTACTTGGTGTCAGGATCCATTGGACGATGTCCCTTCGACTCACTGCTGTATCCAATGAAGATACATCGCTTGGATTTCTCCTCCAGCTTCATCCACTTCTGCAGGCGGTACCCTTACCTCGCCCTTCGCTCCTCGATGGAACTCTCTCCGAGTTCTCGAGGAGGCCGGAGGAGCTGGTATTTTCAGGTTTCTACTCTCCTGGCCAGCATTCAGATACAGATAGACAGGCTGCCCCCTTATTCTTTGGGGGTTCTCCCCCCCTCTCGGCTTACTAAGGAGAAGATGCTCCACGAGATTCGGAAGGATGTTAGTCTCCAGTACACCAGATGCACATGGATCTCTCCTGTTGCTCCTCTTTCCCCCAAGCTGTCTTTCTACCATGAGCACTTCTTACAGATACAGGAGGGCAGAGTAGTTCCTCCACAATACCTTCAGCGACACACAATGCATAGTCTTCGGATCACTATTGGGCAACTCAAGGTGTGTTCTCACCAACTCCGGATTGAGTCAGATCACCATCTTCCAATGGAGGAGCGAATTTTCTTGTTTTGCTCCTTGGGTGAAGTTGAGACCCTGCATCACTTCATTTTTTGTTGTCCCATTTATTATGAGTAGGTTCCATTGCCTTTTCAGGGACAACTCTCGATGTGTTTCTACCTTCTTCAGATACCCGGACCAGCGTTGTCTCGCACTCTTTCTTAGGGAAATAACTCAGCTTCGACGACATAAAAGTTCTCAAAATGGATCTCACCCTCCTCAACATCGGCTCATCACAACATACTTCACCAACTCCGACGGACCAGGTGACTTCGATCGGAAACGCCCCACACCATCCAGTTTGAACAGAAGCAGGGTCACTAGACAGCGCACCAATAGTTTGTCAGGGTTCCGAACTAGCAATGGGCAGAGACATATCATGGACTTCTTCAGCTCCGGTACTTCGGCCTCGACTGTTAGGAGAGATTAGTTTTTGGGGAATTCTCGGAGCTTGCCCCTCCTGGTCTGCTCCCTCCCCCCTCCTTCTCTCTTTCCGTTCTTCTTGGCATGCACTTTTCTCTGTTGGACTGCAGCCCTCCCCCCTCTCTGCTCTCCCTTTTCTTTTCTTTTCTTTTCCCTTTCTCTTTGGCCCGTTTGTCGGGTTTGATCTTGTATTTTTCTTAGTTCTTTTCTTTGTTGAGCTTTTTAGCCTGCTAGCTGGCAGTCATTATTGTACTTCTTATAGTCCTTTGGGTCTTATTTTGGCCCACCGCGGACATTAATAATATTTCATTTCTGCTTCTGAATGTGCTTGAATGAAGTGCATACAAACACATTGATGTGACATAGAAGATATGTTACCTGTACATGCTTCTTAAGGTGTGACACTATTCAATGGAAGTGTGGGTGTGCGGTTCAACAAGTAGACTGCAGTATGAACAAGTTCAATCCAAAATGCTAGCGCAAAATTGGCATTGCTTAGCATGCATCGCACCATCTCATGAATAGTAAAATTTTTTCTTCTCGGCAACTCCATTTTGTTGAGGAGTGCAGGCCGTCGTTAGTTGGTGTTTGACACTATGTTGCTTTAGGAAAATAAAAAAATTATTATTGTTGTACCCCCCCTGATTTGAGTGGAGTATGTGAGTGAACAATCGACAATCTTCTCCACATAAGCTTTGAACTCCTTGAAATAGTGGAAAGCTTCATCCTTCATCTTAAGGAAATACACTCACATCCATTGTGTACGATCATCAACGAATAGTTGAAAATATCTACAACCATTGAAACTCGAATTGATGGGTCCACACAGATCGATGTGCACTAGGTTAAGTGGACCACCCACTTTCCGATTGCTTGAGTCAAATGGGGCTCAATTTTGCTTTCCAACCAAACAACTTGTACAAAGATCATGAGGCTTTGTCAAAGACGGAAGTCCATGTACCATGTCATGATGTAGGACTGACTTCAAATGGCCGAAGCTAAGATTCCAAATTACTTGCGCCATAGCAAGGCAAATTCATCCACCTTGGCTTCCAAAGCTTGGTTGTCTTGCATTACAATTGCAAGCCAAAACATCGTGCCTATGCCAGTAGCATGAGCAATGATCATCGAACCTCTGGATCGTTCTTGAATGAGATAAAGTTTCTTTGAACTTGTTTTCAAAATTGTGGTCAAGAAATTCATTCACAGAAAGTAAGTTCTTTGTGAGGCCAGGCATCTAAAGAACTTAAGTCAGGTGACAGGTATGTGTTCCAAGATGCAAAGAAACAACATGGATACCAACAACGGTCTATGTTGAATTGTCGCCAAGAGTAATTTGTGTTAAAGTTATTCACTATTGAGTTGTCATTGATGTCAAAGGCCGACTTGGTTGCTGGAAAACAGTGGTGTGCTTGGGCGAATTATTCAAGACAAATATATTTTCAAAGGTGATTTACTTATATTTAAATTAAAGATTTAAATATTATTTTAAATTTCGAAATGTGTATGGGGCAACCTCTTGGGCGCCAAAAGCAAGAAGATAATAGTTTGCATATAAATACAAGGTTGAAATTCATTTCTAAAATGATTTTTAATGAACGTCTTCGATATACATGATGCCGTCCGCTGATCCGCGTGGATATCGAGACCCTAAAGTGCGTTGAAGCCCACGAGGAGAGAAAACCAAGTGATCGGTAACTATTACACATTCGGCAAAGGTTCTAAGATCGCTGGAGCAGCGTTGATTGCAACGGTGGCCTGCTGGAGCGGCGAAGTGGCGGACGAGATCAAATTCTGTTTGAATCGTAACACATGATAGTTTTTAAAGCCCCCAGCCAAGTAAAAGGAATCGCGAATATTTAGCTTTGATGATGAATTAATCAAACATTGTAAGATGTCTGTTACATACGTGAAGGAGATCCGTTGATAACAAGCGTTATGAAAACTTAAAGGAAGAGTTGTTATTACGTTAAATTCGGATGCGTCGTGGATTGAATTTGACCGATACAACCTTACCATCACAGCGAACGATCAGTGGAACCCACACATGGAGGAAGAAGGAACTAAAACACTCAGGCTAGCCGAGATCGTTGAAGTGAAACATCGTGTGGAGTAACCAAGCAAAGAGGATATTGAGAGCCGTTGAAACCATTACATTTGCGTGCACAGAAAAGTCACATTACCAAGTTGTCACAGGCGGAGCATCGCTGTTTTGAGAAGTCTAGAAAACCGCCCGAAATAGCGCGCTCATTGGAGTATTGAAGAGCATATACAATGAAGTGCCAGTACACCTCGTAGAAGGAGAACAACACCAAACGATTGAATCAGGCCGCACACGCACCGACAAAAGATGGAGGAAAAATATCCGAGAGTGAAAACAGTGTTTTTAAAAGGTGAAAGTATGCTAGCGGAATCGTCTTCCTGATCGTTGTCAAGGCAATCTTCGTGCAGGAAACAGTCAAAATTCTTTTGGTTGAGATTCATAGAACTTGGGAGAGAATAATTGTACAAGATACATAGCAAAGGCATAAGAGTGCAGTCGGCAGTGAAGGTGTAGATAGCGTGCAAGATAGGTAGAATCCGACTACGGGTGAAACTGGACCCACGATATATGAACCGGAGAGCCTGAGTATTGCTTGGTAGGTAGAAGTTTAACCGCAAGCGCTTGAAATATGGTAAATGTTTGCTGCACGACCTAGGCAGGTTTTACGTTTGCTCTCATTCGCTTTAGTTTCAATCTCCGTGGTAGAAGACAGTGTTATTTCGTCTTTGGAATGACACATTGCACGGAAGAGGATGAACTCCTTGACATTGTTGATAGTTGGACTGGTATAGCTCTAAGGACAGTGAGGTTTGGTGATTTATGAGGGTAAAAGCAAGGTACAACAGGGATTATAATATCTTGATGAGCATAAACTAGAGGGCTGATCCAAGAAGACCTTGTGACAGAATTATGTGCAGTCTTGTATGCCATTAAAAACCGAAATTGTGGGCAGAAGTTGGTGCCTTTAATGATCAGATTTTGGAGCAGACCTGAGCGAGGTTTTTGATCAGCAGACCTGTACAAGTTTTGATCAGATCTGAGGTTGGTGCCTCAAGGAGATTGGTGTCTCCCGTAGGTTGGTGCCTACGTTTTGTATAAGGAGATTGGTGTCTCCTGTAGGTTGGTGCCTACGTATTTGTATAAGGGGATTGGTGTCTCCTGTGGGTTGGTGCCTACAAATTTTTTGAAGTAATAAAAGCAATATTTTGTCGTGGTTTTCTCCCGAAAGGGTGTTTCCACGTAAAATCCTTGTCTCTTGTGTGTGTGGTGTTTTGTGCATTGATTCATTATTGCATTCATATTATTGCAGTTATTGTTTTGGAAAGAAAAGTTTTATCTTATACTATTCACCCCCCTCTCAGTATAAGCGTGTGTTTCTTCAATTGGTATCAGAGCAGGTTCCTTCGTGAAAGCCTAACCACTTGAAGGAAGATCTTACAAGAACACACATGGCTTACCAAGAAGGTTTTTTGTCAAGTAGGGCTCCATTGTTCGATGGGACTAACTATGCCTTCTGGAGCGTGAGGATGCGAACCTATTTGATGGCACATGGCTACGATATATGGCAATCCGTTGTGGATGGGTTCACACCACCTACAACCCCTCCCACGGATCGAGATGGCAAGAAACCATTTGAACATAATGCCAAGGCAATGAATGCAATATTAAGTGGGTTATGTGAATCAGAGTTTGTAAAAGTCATGCACTGCACCTCTGCAAAAGAAATATGGGACAAGTTACAAAGAACATATGAAGGAGATGACAAGGTTAAAATGGCAAAACTTCAAACCCACAGGAGGGAGTTTGAAGACTTAAAGATGAAGGATGAGGAAAATATTACCAAATATCTGCTCCGTGTTGATGGAATTGTCAACACCATTCGTGGACTTGGAGAAAGTATTGATGACCCTAAGATTGTTCAGAAAGTCTTAAGGTCACTCCCCATGAGGTTTGATGCGAAGGTCTCGACGATTGAAGAAATGAAGGATCTTAACACTTTAAGCATGGATGAGCTACACGAAATTCTTACAGCCTATGAGATGAGGACTGAAAAATATCAAACATCCAAATGGGAGGCCACGTTTAAAGTTTCAAAGAAGACAAAGAATAAGGAACCAGAGTCAAGTGAAGGATCGAGCAGCGGAGAAGAAGCCAACTTTGTGCGAAGGAATAAGAAGGGATCAAGTAAACACAAAGGTAAGTATACTTTGAAATGTTTTAATTCTGGTAACATTGGTCACTATGCAGCTAAGTGCCCACAAGATGGAAGTAGTAGCAGTGAAGAAGAAGAGGAATACAAGAAAAATAAGGAAAGAAAATATCATCATGAAAAGAAAAAGAGGCACGGTCAAAGCAAGCATGAGAAGAAGATCTATCAAAGGCACAAGAAGAGTCTTTATGTTGAAGAAGCAAGTAGTTCTTCCAACAACAGTGATGAAAGCCTCTCCGATAGTGAAAGAGAAGAAATCCTATTTATGGCTATGGAGGTGAAAGAAGATGCTCCTGTTGTCGAAAACCAAGAAAAGGAGAAAGATCCAGAAAATGAAGAGGAAGCCATAGTTGACATAGAAGAGGAACTTATTTTTGCTCTTGAAGAGGTGAAGAGGCTTAGAAAGAAGAACTCAAGATTGAAGACTCAAGTACAAGAGGATGAGAAGACAAAGGCAAAGTTTTCGCAAGATCTCATCGACTTAAAAGTTAAAATTGAAGAGGCAAAGCGAATTGAAGAAGTTATGACTGAGCAGTTAAAGCCAAAAGTGTTGGAATGTGAAAAACTGGAACATGAGATTGTCTCTCTGAGGAAGGAAGTGGAAAAATCTAATGATAAGCTACAACAAAATATTAGGTTTGAGAAAAGCACAGAAATCTTGGATGATATTATCAAAGCACAGAGATCTTCGTTTATAAAAATTGGACTTGGTTTTGAAGAAAGTCAAAAGAAACAAAAGGAGGAGTCAAGCTCAAAAGGAACAGAGGCATCAAAGAAAATAATTAAAGAAGAGCCTAAGACCTATGTTGATGTGTTGAGAAGTGAAAGCATCAAGAAGGAAGAAAACAAAGCATCATCATGGACCAAGGTCCATCACAGAAACAACAATGAGAGAACCATGCGGCCATATCCTCCAAGGCAATCAGACAGGTTTCAATATTTCTTCCGGGGTTATTGCTTTTCATGTCACCAATTTGGTCATAAAGTTGTAAATTGTAGGGTCCGTGCTAAAAATGATTTTGGCTTCACCAAGAGGAATTTCAATTCATTTGCACCTCTCATGGACTACAACATCATTTGTTACAAATGTAATAATTTTGGGCATACAGCTAAATGGTGTAGAACGGTGTTCCCTGAACTTCCAAAATCAAGTAAGAAGGAGGATGGTCAAACTGTTCAAAAGGATATGTCCTCCAAAGTTTGGAAAAATAAAATGGAACAAGAAAAGGAGACATCTGAGTTGGGAGTAGTTTCACTCTCATCTCATCATTGAATGTCTCAGTTAGAGCAGTTAGTAAGGGGGAGTTGTCAAGTGCCTTATCCTTTAGCCCCGAGAAGCCTTTGCCATTGATGTCAAAGGGGGAGATTTTCAGTAAGGGGGAGCAACTTGTGATCCTGTTGCAGTAAAGGACAGTTTCTTTGCAGGGTTGCCATCAATGACAAAGGGGGAGATTGTTAGAATTATTCACTATTGAGTTGTCATTGATGTCAAAGGCCGACTTGGTTGCTGGCAAATGGTGGTGTGCTTGGGCGAATTATTCAAGGCAAATATATTTTCAAGGGTGATTTAATTATATTTAAATTAAAGATTTAAATATTAATTTAAAATTCGAAATGTGTATGGGCCGACCTCTTGGGCGCCAAAAGCAAGAAGATAATAGTTTGCATATAAATACAAGGTTGAAATTCATTTCTAAAATGATTTTTAATGAACGTCTTCGATATACATGATGTCGTCCGCTGATCTGTGTGGATATTGAGACCCTAGAGTGTCTTGGAGTCCGCGAGAAGAGAAAACCAAGTGATCGGTAACTATTACACATTCGGCAAAGGTTCTAAGATCGCTGGAGCAGCGTTGACTGCAAACGGTGGCCTGCTGGAGCGGCAAAGCGGCAGAGGAGATCAAATTATGTTTGAATCGTAACACATGATAGTTTTTAAAGCCTCCAGCCAAGCAAAAGGAATCGCGAATATTTAGCTTTGATGATGAATTAATAAGGCATTGTAAGACGTCTGTTACATACGCGAAGGAGATCCGTTGATAACAAGCGTTATGAAAACTTAAAGGAGGAATTGTTATTACCTTAAATTCGGACGCGTCGTGGACTGAATTGGACCGTTACAAACTTACCATCATAGCGAACGATCAGTGGAACCCACACGTGGAGGAAGAAGGAACTAAAACACTCAGGCTAGCCAAGATCGTTGAAGTGAAACATCGCGTGGAGTAACCAAGCAAAGAGGATATTGAGAGCCGTTGAAACCATTACATTTCTGTGCACGGAGAAGTCACATTACCAAGTTGTTATAGGCGGAGCATCGCTGTTTTGAGAAGTCTAGAAAACCGCCCGAAATAGCGCGCTCATTGGAGTATTGAAGAGCATATACAGTGAAGTGCCAGTACACCTCGTAGAAGGAGAACAACACCAAACGATTGAATCAGGCAGCACATGCACCGACAAAAGATGAAGAAGGAAAAATATTAGAGTGAAAACAATGTTTTTAAAAGGTGAAAGTACGCCTGCGGAATCGTCTTCCTGATCGTTGTCAAGGCAATCTTCGTGCAAGAAACAGTCAAAATTCTTTTGGTTGAGATTCGTAGAACTTGGGATAGAATAATTGTACAAGATACATAGCAAAGGCAGAAGAGTGCAGTCGGCAGTGAAGGTGTAGATAAAGTGGAAGACAGGTAGAATCCGACTGCGGGTGAAACTGGACCCATGATATGCGAACTGGAGAGCTTGAGTATTGCTTGGCAGGTAGAAGTTTAACCGCAAGCGCTTGACATCTGGTAAATGTTTGTTGCACGGCCTAGGCAGGGTTTACGTTTGCTCTCATTTGCTTTAGTTTCAATCTCCGCGCTAGAAGACAGTGTTATTTCGTCTCTGGAGTGACACATTGCACGGAAGAAGATGAACTCCTTGACATTGTTGATAGTTGGACTGGTATAGCTCTAAGGACAGTGAGATTTGATGATTTCTGAGAGTAAAAGCAATGTACAACAGGGATTATAATATCTTGATGAGCAAAAATTAGAGGGCTGATCCAAGAAGACCTTGTGACAGAATTATGTGCAGTCTTGTATGCCATTAAAGACCGAAATTGTGAGCAAAAGTTGGTGCCTTTAATGATCAGATTTTGGAGCAGACCCGAGCAAGGTTTTTGATCAGCAGACCTGTACAAGTTTTGATCAGATCTGAGGTTGGTGCCTCAAGGAGATTGGTGTCTCCTATAGGTTGGTGCCTATGTTTTGTATAAGGAGATTGGTGTCTCCCGTAGGTTGGTGCCTATGTTTTGTATAAGGAGATTGGTGTCTCCCGTAGGTCGAAAGGGTGTTTCCACGTAAAATTCTTGTCTCTTGTGTGTGTGGTGTTTTGTGCATTGATTCATTATTGTAGGTATTTTTTTGGAAAGAAAATTTTTATCTTATACTGCTCACCCCCCCCCTCCCCTCCTCTCTCAGTATAAGCGTGTGTTTCTTCAATTTGCCCACCGTAAGATGAATGGTCAAGGCTCACAAACCATTTATTTTGGCCTATCATGTGTCTGGTAGCTCTTGAATTAGCGTACAAAACTAGGCTAGTTTGTGAAACAACATCAGGAGATTGAACGGGACATAGTCTTGTTCTTTATTAGAATCAGCATCTTCAAATACATTGCCATGTTGGCGATGAGGTTCATTCCTCTTTTGCCAATGGGAACTCTTCTGCTTGCCTTGTGATGAATTCTTGAGCTGGTTCTTGGAAGAATCTTGTGAGAACAGGTTGTACTTGCACTCTTGAAGTATGTGACTTGGTTTCCCATAGATGAAACATGTGGCCTTGGAACTAATAGTTCCTTTGTCCTTGATGTTGTTGCTGATTTTGCCCTTTGCTTTTTGCGGGTTGTAGTGCTTGTTGGGGGCTCCGCAACTTTTCTAAAATTAAATCAGCTTCTTGCCATTTTGATGGGTGAGCAAAGCACATTCATATTCAATCTTTGTCTCTTGAAGTGCTTCCTCCTATCTAAGCAAATTCACAAGTCTCAAAAATGGGACTTTGATTAGTCACTTTCAGATTTACTAGAACGATGTACATAGGTGGTAGTGCATGCAACACTATCGGAACAAGCACATCATCACTGATGGTTTCACCTAACGCTTGTAGCGAGGCTTCAATTCAGTAATCGATCATAGAAAGCCTTCTTTCTTCTCACCGCTCTTCATCATCAAGCAATGCAATTGGCTCTATAAGTGTAGAATTTGGTTTCGGTTCTTGGATTTGAACACTGCACTGAGTTTACCCCATGCATCCTTCGCGATTGCTATGTCACGAATGTATGATTGGATCTCATCGGTCATGTCGAACATTATGATCAATTGGGATTTTTGATTGGCTTTATTGGACTTTCTTTGTTTGTCGAGGTTAGTGGAATGTCTTTGCACAATGCTAGATACCACTCTCGACAATTCTTCAAACTCAAGTTGAATCTTCAATTTTGTCTTCCAAGCAGAATAGTTGTCACTTTTTAGCAAATAAGAATCAAGGAACATCTTTGGGGCATTAATAGCCATGGCAAATCTTCACAAAATTGCACAATTTTGTTTCCACTCGGATGGGCTTAAAAAGAGCTTTCCAATAATTATATGATATGCTTATAATCAGAAAACGATCAATGCCTCAAATAGTGAGAAAACAATTAGGCCTCGCCTGGCAAAAAAATCAGGTGTGGGGAATTGAAGTCTTTCCCTCCAAACAAAATCATCTAGGGAAGATTCTGAGAATATTTTGATAGTGTTCCAATGTAATAAAAGGATATAGGTTGGTCTCCGGCTTCTCCACCTACAATCATTAAGCACAACAAACGAAAAAGTGTTTTTAAGGCTTCCGATTAATCTCCCATTAAACATGTGGGATAATTTGGAGTTTGATTTCAAAACAATAGAACTTATGTGTTTTGTTGACAACGATCACATCAAGTCAACTTAGCTTCAACAACATTTGCTTGCAATTGGAGGGAGCTCTCCACCCCACATTCCTTCACCTAGCAAGAGAATGTTTAGTAATTTTAAATAACGCATAGGCTGTTCCCACCGCCAGTATGGGACAAATCGTCCAAATTTTCTTCAAATAAAATCGTGTGTAGGGGATGTCTTCAAGTCTTTCTTTGGACCGATTACATGCCAATTATCCAACCAATTTATATCAAAGTGAAATCAAATCTCAATGGTTTATCTCCAATCCAATGACTCAAATTTGGGAGGAGACATTAGGGTTTTAATGTTATGAACCTTGTAGTAAAATAAAAACACATCCACACAATATTGCAATAATAATAGGAAATGAAACTCAAAATTAACAATATTGCAAGATCAAATGGAAAACAACAGATTATATTGCAGAAAATGAGAACACAATACATAATCGCAGGCCTCTTTGAGGGGGAAACCTCCTTAGAAGCAGAGCTTTGATACAAAATATGAGAGATGCCTTCATCTATGCTCTCTTGTCTTTTTAAAGACTCTTTGTAACCCTAACTATAACACTCAAGGGTTGGCTTCACATGCAAGTGGCCACTCGAGCTAGAATCTTCTACCAAAAAAAATAGTTATATTCTTTATAATGGTTACATAAAATGGCCCCACTTGTCTAGGTGCCTCAAATGCCCACCTACACAATATAAAATATGGGGTTCCCATGTTAGGGATGGGATAATTACAAAATAAGGTTAGGATAGGGTCCTAACATGCCCTTCCCCTTCAAAAATATTTGTCTAGATGAGGAAACTGCTGCTGTAATTGTTGGAGAGGCTCCCATGAAGCATCTTCTAGCAATAAACCCTACCATTGGACCAAAACTTCAGTGATGGTGTTGTTACGTAGAGTGCGAATGTTGTAAGGCTCCAGGATGATCGAGCCTTCATCATCTAACTCAGGGAGTGTTGACTAAGCTTGAATGTGATTGCTGAGTACCTTCTTGAGACAAGAGACATGGAAGATTGGATGGATCTTGGAAGAAGGTGGTAACACAAGCTTATAGGCCACTTGTCCAATCTGTTGCAAGATCTGATAGGGTCCATAAAATCGAGCTGCCAATTTTTGATGAGCTCAAAGTTGCACAGAAGATTGTTTGTAAGGTTGGAGTCAAAGAAAGACCATATCGCCTACATTGAAGTTGTGCTCAAAATGGTGTTGGTCAGTTTGTTGTTGCATCCGGTTTTGAGCCAGCACCAAGTTCTCCTTTAACTGCTGCAAGAGTTGGGCATGTTCTTGAAGGGTTGCATCCACTGCTTGAACTTTGGAATTTCTAGGAACATATGAAGAGGGGGATGGAGGTGGGTACCCATACACTACCTCAAAAGGAGTCATTTTGGAAGCTATGTGAAAGGAAGTGTTGTACCACCATTCAACCAAAGGCAACCACTTAGCCCATTGGGTTGGGTGCTCGGAGGTAAAACAACAAAGGTAGGTTTCCAAGCACTTGTTGACAATTTTAATTTGCCCATTCATTTGCAGATGGTAGGTTGAGATCATTCGCAGTTGCATTCCCTACAACTTAAATAGTTCTTGCCAAAATCGACTAGTAAAGGTGGGGTCATGGTCAGACACAATGGATTTGGGCATACCATGGAGTTTGAAAATGGAATCCATGAATATTTGAGTAATGGTGGAAGCATGGTAAGGATGGGCAAGGGAACATAAATGAGCAATCTTTGAGATACGGTCCACCACCACAAGAATGACCAATTTTCCTCCAGATTTAGGAAGCCCTATAATAAAATCCATGGAGATATCAATCCATACATTGGTTGGGATTGGCAACAATTGTAGAGTGCCTGGGCTACGAACTGTCTCACCTTTCATCCGTTGGCAAATTTCACATTCAGCCACAAAAGTTTGAATATTTGTTTTCATTCCCTCCCAATAGAATGACCTTTTAGCTCTCTCATATGTCTTCAAGAATCTAGAATGGCTTGTAGTAGGTGAAGCATGCATCTCCCTCATAATATCCTCATGGAGTGATGAGGTTTTGGGGACCACAATGCGACCCTGGTATCGTAACAGGTGTCCATCCCATGAGTATTTGGCATGTGAATTGGGATCCTTTTGTAGTTGTTCCTGTAAGGTCTATAAAGACTGGTCCTTGGTCGCTTCTTCTTGAAGTTGAGAGATCCATTAGGGAAATGGGGACGAAAGGGCACACACTGTCACTTGGTCCTCAAACTGACGAGAAAGGGCATTTGCCACAATATTCTCCTTCCCTTTCTTATACATGATGTCATAGTCATACCCCAACAATTTTGAAACCCATTTTTGTTGTGTTGGAGTAGATACCCTTTGTTCCAGGAAATATTTTAGACTCTGGTGGTCTGTTTTGATAGAGAAATGTCTCCCAATGAGATATGGTCGCCAATGATTAACAACATGGAGGATGGCCATCATTTCTTTCTCATATGTGGATTTTCCCAAATTTTTGCTTGATAGCACCTTACTAGTGAAAGCTAAGGGTTGCCCTTCTTGCATTAATATAGCCCCAATGCCATGACCCAAAGCATCACTTTCAATTATAAATGGTTTAGAAAAATCAGGTGTAGCCAACACGAGGTCGAAATCATCACCCTCTTAAGATCTACAAATGCCTGTTTTGTTGGAGCTGACCACTTAAATGAATTCTTTTTTAACATGGCCATTAAGGGAGCTGCTATTTTTCCATAATTTTGTACGAATTGTTGGTAATAGCCCGTGAGCCCCAAAAACCCACAAAGTGCCTTGAGAGTTTGTGGCTTAGGCCAATTCTGGATAGCTTCTATTTTCTTGGGGTCAACCTTGACTCCCTCTTGTGAAACAATATGCCCCAAGTATTCGACCTCTTGCATGCCAAAGGAACATTTGGATCATTTGACAAATAACTGATGGTCCCATAATAATTTCAAAGTTTGATCCAGATGTTGTAAGTGCTCGGCCCAAGTGCGACTATAGATGAGAATGTCATCAAAGAAAACCAAAATAAACTTGCAAAGAAATGGAAGACATTATTTAGGAGGCTTTGAAATGTTGATGGTGCATTAGTTAGGCCAAATGGCATGACCAAAAATTCATAGTGGCCCTCATGAGTTCGAAATGTTGTTTTGGGAATATCTTCCTCCTTGAGCCTTATCTGATGATAGCTCGAGCGAAGATCCAACTTGGAGAAAAATTTTGCGCCATGTAACTCATCCAACAATTCATCAATCACCGGGATAGGAAATTTGTCCTTAATGGTGACCTTATTGAGCTCCATGCACAACCGCCATGATCCATCTTTCTTTCTAACCAACAACATCGAAGAAGAATAAGGACTGTTACTAGGCCGAATTACCCCTGCTTTCAGCAATTCTTGTATCAACTTCTCAATTACTGACTTAAGTGCATAGGGGTACCGATAGGGTCTGATGTTGGGTGGCAAGCTACCTGGTACCAACGGTATTTGCATATTCATGCAAACAATGTGGAGGTAATTCTATTGGTTTTGCAAAAACTGCATTATGCTTAGTTAAAATGAATTTGCAAATCATCTTGGGGTTTGTCTACTTCTGAAGTTTGCGGTCGAATTGCAAATATTTGAGCTACTACACAACTTCTCCATATGGATTGAACTGATAACCTGCGGAGATCTTGCTAGTGAACCACGAAGAGTGTAAGACTTCCCATTTTGTGAGAACTACATACATAATTTGGCAAAATAGGCTATTGTTCCCAAGGTACCTAGCCATTGTGCTCTTAGCACATCACATCCTCCAAGTTGAAGAGCAAACATATCAGTTTTGAGTTCATAGTCCCCTATCTTCAACTTAACATTGTGGCATTTACCCTTACAAGGTAATGTTCCTCCATTTGCCACCATTACTTCAAAGGAGTTGCAAGCATGTACGTAACAATTTGTTTGCTTGGCTACTCGAGGATCAATAAAATTATGAGTAATCAATGAGAGTGGTAATACGTTGCCCTTTGAAGAATTCTACTACCTTCATCGTCTGAGGGGTCGAGATTCCTATAAGTGCATGGAAAAATATCTTTGGCTGTGGTTCTTCCTGTGTTTCACCCTCATCTTGAGGTTGTTCCTCTTGCGGTTCTACTTCTTCATCAGGTATTTCATTCCCTATTGATTCATCCACATCCAACAAAAACAACTTCTTTTGTATGCATTTATGCCCTGGCGAATATTTCTCATCACAATTATAACACAAGCCTTGTGCTCGACGAGCATCCATTTCCTCCGTAGTCAATCGCTTGATTGGGGTAGATTTATTGCTAGTATTTGATGTGAACTTGGATGGAAATGTAGGTTTGGCCTGTGGAAATTTAGATGATTGCCTTTGGGCAGAAAAATTTTCCTCCGCTAGTCTAGCCAATCCTATGGCTTGCATCATAGACTGTGGTTTGAACCTTTTTACTTCTGCCTTAAATCATTTTAGCCCACTAATAAAACAACTCTGAAAAAATCCTTCACTCAAACCTTTTGTCCTATTAGCCAATTTCTCAAACTGGGTTTGATAGTCTCGGATAGTAGAAGTTTGTCTCAATTTTGTTAAGGCTCCTGTAAAGTCCTCATACTCACTAGGGCCAAAACGAGTGAGCAATTGGGACTCAAAGTCTTCCCAAGAAAGGTTAGGAGTTGTGTTTTGTAACCATTGATACCATTGTAGGGCCTTAGATTCAAAGTTAAAAGATGCCATGGTGACCCACAAATATCGGGGAACATTATGAAGTTTGAAGAATTGATTAGCCCAACACAACCAACCATCAATGTCCTTTCCATTAAACTTGGAAAATCTAATTTGGGCATCTTAAATGGGTTTTTTTGTGTCATAAAGAGTATGATGGGGTTCTTGTAATTCCTAGAGGTTGAAGAGTGATTAAAGATGCTTGAATACCTTCGGGGCTTCCTTTAATCTCTCTTCAACCTCTAGGAATTTTTCTTCAATTACTGATTTGGATTTAATTTGCTCAGTTTTCATAACCTGCATGTGATCTTTCATCTTTGAAACTTCTTGTCCAATGTGGGACATTTGGCTTTGTAGGTTACTAAGTGAATGATTTAATTGCTCCATATATTGGCTTTGTTCTAACTCCTTCATTGCTTCTCTAGTCCCTCTAGTCATATATGTGTGATTTGGACCACTCCCATTGACTTACTAAAACTAGAAGTGTTGTTTCAGGAGTTCCTACTCCACTCCCATTGACTTACTAAAAATGGAAGTGTTGTTTCAGGAGTTCCTATTTTTAGTATTGGGCCAGAAAAAATGTTTGGGTGCAATTTATCAAAATGATCAGCTTGAAAAGACAAATAGAATGGGCTAGGTCTCACAATGACGTTTTTTGACACCCTAGAAAAAGTGTATAGAAGCTATATACCAAATTGATCAACCCGACAAGACGATCGCAATGAACTATATACCAAAACAACATTTTTAGGCACCCTAGACTTTTTTAGTCTAGGGAAGTGCTGTCTTCAAGTGTTGTTCGTTTTTTTCCTGGAGTCTTGGTTCACTTAGAAAATTGACTTTTGTTCGACACCCCTTTAGCAGGCTCTGCAATGTCCATTACTGATCACTGTTCTGTTTGATTGTGTAATAGTGACAACTGTTCTGTTTGACTCTGTAATACTGACAACTGTTCTGTTTGACTTTGTCTTAACTGTCATTGACTTTGTAATTGGTAACTGCACGACCAATGTTGTCTGGACCGTTTTGACTAATACTGGACTGTTACTGACAAATCCTGTCTTGAGTGTTACTGACTTTGTAACTGATTGATTGCATGACCAAATTCTGTCTGGACTGTTACTGACTGATACCTGACTGTTACTGACAGATCTTGTTGTGATTGTTATTCTCACCACTAGTTTTTCTTTCCTTTGTTTTTGTTCTACCAATTCTGTGATAGTGTAGTCTTCTCAGTATGCTCAATTTCTGTGGTAGGGTTTTTGGCATTTAAGATAAACAAAAATAGGGTACTCTAAGCCAGGGTGTATGTACTGTCCATAGCCCTCTATTATACTGCAGCGACAAATGATAATGCTCGGACCAATATTTCAGGCATAGTAGCAAATCCCGGACTCGGCGAGGTAGACTCGGGGCTAGGTCTCGGGACTTGGCAAAACTCGGTAAAAAAAAATGAAAAAAAACAAAAAAACAAAATTTCATTGGTAAAAAAAAAAATTTCCATTGAAAAAAAAAAAAAATATATATATAGATACTAGTGATAATAAATGTATCTCACGTTTGTCAAATTCTTATAACATTATTATAGTCATAATGTAATAAAATGAAACCATTTAAATTTTATATAATTAACTAAAAAATATTTATTTTCATTTTTTTAAATGTTAATATAATTTAAAATATTTCAGATATCCTTATTCTTCTTATTCTTATTCCTCTTCAAATGAGCATAAACATAAATAAAACTCAAAATAAATGGAATGCTGAAATAAAAGCGAGGGTACAAGAACAAGAATAAATTTTAAATATGTTTAATTTGTTCCTTATATTTTATTACATTATGACTATATAATAATGTACTAAATGGATGTAAAAGGAAAAGAGTAACCCTTTCAAAACCCTATTTTTATAATAATGTTAATATAATTTAAAATAATTAAAGTTCTATCAAAATAAAATAAATAAAATAAAAATGTGGGTTTTTAACACAACGATCAATCAATAAAATAAAAATTTGGGATCCTCCTCTGCGCTGACACATGTTGATGTGCAAAACCATTATTTTTCAAAATTTTTTACAATCACGCCCCTTTTACCTTTTATCTTTTTCCATATAAAATGTAAGTTAACCATTAAATTTATTTTATTTTGATTCTACTATTCAGGCTTTGTCTGGTCCACCTGGTGTGGCACCAATCCAAAATTGGACCAGCAACGAGAACGACTGTAGACAAAACTGCCTGTAGACAAAACTGCCAGAGGGGTCGGAGCCTCGGAACTTCTGGAAGGAAGGCGATTGACTGACGTGAATGTTTTGTAATTTCATACTTCCGTCTGTTTTAAACTTAGGACTCTAATCAAATTGACGTATTCATCGTCTCGACAAATAAGGTTGGGTGTCACATAACGCAGATTATTCAAATGAAGCAAGGTTGATTCCATCACCAAATTTGCTCGGTTAAAGACCGGAAAGAGCGGGCAGAGCAATTTGGGGTCTACATTGTCAATTTCTTATATTCTCACATCACCCATTTCTTTGATTTAAGTGCTCTCTAAGTTTGAGCATGAACGGAGGCGCAGAATGAAGAAGAGAGGAGAAAGTGAGATTAAAACCCCCCACTTCACTAGACGCCTTATGAGCAATCTAGCTTAGCCAATAACAACTCCTCCGTGATATTTTAAAACCCCTCGCATAGGGTTTCTAACCTAAACTAAAACAGAGGAAAAAATGGCTCGATTTTTTTGTCTTTTTTTCTTTATAGGAAAATAAACAGGAAAATAAAAACACGGAAAATTTATATCTAGAAAGTCGAAATGGCAGAACATGAACTGTACTGCACAAAATACGGCCCTAGAAAGCGCTCTGATACCACTTGTTATGAACCTTGTAGTAAAATAAAAACACATCCACACAATATTGCAATAATAACAAGAAATGAAACTCGAAATTAACAATATTGCAAGATCAAATGGAAAACAACAGATTATATTGCAGAAAATGAGAACACAATACAAAATTGTGGGCCTCTTTGAGGGGGCAACCTCCTTAGAAGTAGAGCTTTGATAAAAAATATGAGAGATGCCTTCATCTATGTCCCCTTGTCTTTTTAAAGACTCTTTGTAACCCTAACTATAACGCTCAAGGGTTGGCTTCACATGCAAGTGGCCACCTGAGCTAGAATCTTCTACCAAACAAAACAGTTACATTCTTTATAATGGTTACATAAAATGACCTCACTTGTCTAGGTGCCTCAAATGCCACATACATAATACAAAATATTACATAATACTATTAAGATGGGGTTCCCATGTTAGGGATGGGATAATTACAAAATAAGGTTAGGATAGGGTCCTAACATTTAAAGGATGTTTGCGGAAAACAATTTTGAGCGCCTCGTCACATCATTGACGGAATGTCTGCATTGTTCATGCACAACATTGTGTTGCGTTTATTGGCGCAAAGGCCTCATGACAAGCAAACCTCCATTGCGGTCTTTTGGTATTCCTCTGGTGTGGTCTACTAGCACTTCGTATTTTTTCCCGTTTGTCTTTAATGCCAGGGCGCCTATTCATGTTTTAGTCAGACAAAACAAATGAATTTGTTTCTTTTGCACTCTTTATGCAATGGGCCTTCACTCCAACTAGCTACATCTTGGTGTCTTCAACAATGCACACCGTTTCACAACTACATGAGCCATCCAAGGCTAATGTTGTTCAACTTGCCTCTCTGCGTCAACATGCAACACAAACTTCATCAACATTCACATCAACAAAATGAACACAAACTTGTGCTCCTCTCCAATGAGCAAAAAACATTGAGACTTTAGTCAACTAACTTGGGCTCCAAACGACCCATGCAACTCAAACATTACATCACCCTCAAGTTAGATGACCCTCGTGTATATTATATGACGACAACTTCTTGAGATGAAAAATGTTTCTAAATGGCCCAATCAATAGATGACATAGTCAAAGTTGAACTTAACTTTAGATGGATTGGTTGCCTTCAAACAACCTTGATTTAAACAACCCAATCAACACCAATGTCTTTAGACGACTCTTCTTCACATGACCCAAATTATGTGATGGCACCATGTTTAGACGACCCATACACATTCATTCAATCTTGGTCCACTCTACTGCAACTCCAACATGGACCAATGATAGCAAGATATGAATAGGATGAATGCTCCAGATCACGTTCAAATATTCTAGTGCATTACTTCAGATGACACAATCTCTTCACCAGATGACAACAAGAATTATGTGACAAGAAATCTTCTGGCACGAACAATATGCTTCTCGGATAGTTCCAACTTGAAACATTGGTAGATATTCTCCAAGATCAAACATAGAATGCTTGCAAACCTGCAAACATAAATAGGAATAAACAAAAAGAAACTTCTTCCAATCAACTTGGCAAGACCACCTTGCATGAACTCAGTGTCTGCACTCTTTGAGTTTCACCAGGTTGTAGCGTGCATTCGCAAACTTCAGGAGGTATTTCCTGCTCTCTAGCAATTGGGTCACCTTTGCAAGTCAAAGCTCTAATAACAGCCTGCTCTGATACTAAATGTTAGATACGTAGATTGTCCGGTAGCATAGGTAGATCGCGAATGAACCTCGGATGAAGAAAGAACCCTGACTGGCAACTGGTAAGACCAGAAAAGGAAGGGCCTCTATTGGAGTGATCCTTTTTGCAAACAGACACTATCTCCACACAGCTAAAAGACACTTTACAAACCAGAGCTTCGTCTTATTTAAAGAGGTGCGACCCCCTTGCCAAATCAAATCCACATTTAATACTGACATTAGAAACCAAATTGAATCCATTAATCCAATCATGAAGTAGGCATTGAACGAAGTATAGTCAAAGTTCACCTCAAAGTTTTAAAGCATATGATATGACTCATTGAACCTGCTGAAGTTATCTTCCTTGGACCCTTATGCCATCGATCTTGGACCTGCCATCGACCTTGGACCTGGCATTGACCTGCCTCCCCATGTGAACCAATAAGCTACGGTCACTGCAATTAACCTTTGCATTAGTGTGATAGAATGAATAAGTACATGCATGAACAAGAAGGGAAGAGGTCGAGGGTTACAACCACCTTCTCAACTTCCCATAATCCTCGTAACCGTTATATATATATGTTTGGCGACATAATGTTCACAACAAGTTCTTCAACTTAAATATTTGGATTACATCCTCTTCACATTTTTTGTTGTGGTTTCTTTGGAAGTGGAGGTTTCTTGGGGAGTTATAGGTTGCAAGCAGCCCTAAGAGTGAAACCTATGCTAGGGATGCTAAACTTCCTAAAATTTATGATTGGACAACCCATAGGCATCATATGTATATTTTGGCTGCAACATACACATGCTTTGATCGTTCTGCTGAATTTTTTATTCAAGGATGTAATGGAACTCTTGTCATGTCAAATTGTTTGCTTGTGTCTTTCAACTATGAAAATTATTGTGGATTACTTCCATCAATGTCCCTTAACATGGCTTGCACTGGAAGTTCGTCAACTTAAATCTATGGAGTACATCCTATGCATATTTTTTTGTTGTGGTTTCATTGGAAGTGGAGTTTTCTTGGGGAGTCTTAGCCTGCAAGCAGCCCCAAGAGTGAAACCTATGCCAGTGATGGTAAACTCCTAAAATTTGCAATTGGATAACCCTCAGGCATCTTATGTAAATTTTGGTTGGAGCATACATGTGCTTCGATCATTCTGCCAAATTTATTGGAAGGACATAATGGAACTCTTGTCATGTCAAGGTGTTCACCTGGATTTTGCAACCATGAAAATTGTTGCAGATTACTTTCATCAATGTCCATCAACATGGCTTGTCCCTATTGAAATGTTAGAACTAGATATACAAAAATTTATCTTTCGAAATTCTCCTTATAATTTGAGTTAGTTCTTAATTTCTGAATGAAAGCAATTTAAGCAAAGCGGTATAAAGTCTCAAATACGTGCAAAAATCTTAAAAGAAAATAAGACAAGGAGAGTTGCAAAGTTTTAAACAAACATGTGACAAAAATGGAATAGTGTTTTAGACTAACGTCCTTATCAGCCCAAACCTTTATAGGCAACTCTTAAGGAGGTGTTTTTACCAAGGGTAGGCATTTTGAATATGAATCCCAAATCTGAAGTTGAAAAGAGCCTCTGAATTGTAAGGATGGGGTTTGACTAAGGGTGAGAATAAGAAACCCAAAACCCACATTAAAGTTTGAAATGCAAAACCATCATTAAACCTAAATAAGTTTAGAACCTATTGAAGATTATTTTGGACTCTTTAAAAATCAAATTTAACATTCCATGTTGTTGGGTCATATGTCTTATTCAATGTTATACATTGAATGTAAGCTTTGTGTGTGATGGTCTCAATTGTCACCAGTGCTTCCACGTTCTAAAGTCATTAAGTCTTATGTTATAACGACTATAGTCAATTAGAAATGAAGTTTTATTGTTTTTGCTTCCAGTCCTTAAAGATATCAAGGGTGTTATGATTTAATTCATTTCCAAATAAGCTCAATAGTTTTGTTAAAAAGGGAAAAGTTTGTCTACTGTAAATGTGCGGAGATGTGGTGGTGAGTGGAACCCACCATTGCCTACCTTTTTTATAGGGATGAGGGGATTATAATCAAGTGTTTTAGTTATTTATCTGCCAAAGTTCTTGGTCAAAACTAATGTAAATTAGAAGAATGTGTTTGTTTTAATTTCCTTAGGGTTAGGGTGGAAGTGCAACCATCTAACCTAACTCATCGTCATGTAAAGTCATTTAAGTCTTATGTTATAACGACTATAGTGAATTAGAAATAAAATCTTATTGTTTGTGCTTCCAGTCCTTAAAGATATTAAGGGTGCTATCATTTTATTCATTTCCAAATAAGCTCATTAGTTTTGTTAAAAAGGAAAAAGTTTTTCTATTGTAAATGTGCGGAGTTGTGGTGGTGAGTGGAACCCACCATTGTCTATCTTTGTTATAGGGATGAGTATCTGCCAAAGTTGTTGGTCAAAACTAATGTAAACTAAAAGAATGTGTTTGTTTTAATTTCCTTAGGGTTAGGGTGGAAGTTCAACCATCTAACTTAACTCATCATCATGTACAGAAAGTCTTGGTTCAATGCAATAAAGACATCTCTCTCATGGGATCAAGCCACTTTTCTCTTGGACATTATGGATTTTGGTCTTCTATATCTCATTTTAATGCATTTAAAATCCCTTAGCAATTCCTTGTCTGAATTAGGGTTTACCTTTTTGATCGACTTGATGGATGCATTGATCTCCCGCTAAAAAAATCTCATGTGAAAACTCTATGAATACAATCCCTTAGCAATTCCTTGTCTGAATTAGGGTTTACCTTTTTGATGGACTTGATGGATGCATTGGTCTCCCGCTAAAAAAATCTCGTGTGAAAACTCTATGAATACCTTTTTTAGTTTGCATCAGAGGAGAAACGATTGATCAATGGGATCATGTGCATGGTTTTGCCTTATCATGTGCATGGTTTTGCCTTGATTCATACAAAAGATGTAATGTTGAAGAGGTACTCTCATAAGTTCCAAGAAGGTGTGTTATTCTTAATTACTTCTTGGGATGGAAGGATTGAATATATTGTGTTGGACAAGGTTTAAATGCATTTGTTGGGGCAAATGAATCTGGTACAAAATTTGCTTTAGACATAGTTTGGCAACTCTATTGGGGAACTGCTGTTAGGATTTGATGGATCACTAGTATTACCCTATTGAGAGTTTAGGTGGCAGCTTGTATGTTGTACTTGGCCAACAAGGTATTTATCAAAGTTCAAGTAAAATTTTCTTTTTGATCGTAGGGGGAATTTTCTTTAAGCTTCTTAAAACTAGTAGTTAAAAAGAAAATCTCTTGTGTACAATTTTAGGAGTTCCATTGGAAGATTTTGGTTTTGGAATAAAATGGGGTAAGTTTTTTTCTTGCAAGAAATTTGTTGTTTCTTTTAAGAAACCTTGGGTTTCTTTTCATTTTATTTCTATTGAAAAGATACAAATCCATTTCATTAATAAATACAGTTAGGTACAAAGATGTCCAAAAAGAAAAGGAAAAGTAGCCGCCAAATGACATCCCAACATTATATTAATGCAGTCACATCAAGACAACCTAGGACATAGAATCAAGGGGTCTGAAAAAGCATAAAAGGGCCATCACCAAACACCACCACCACCACTGTCTGGAGGAGTTTGAGGACTATCACCTCACTAACCTGGGCGGGGAGTTGGGACATCCCAACTTGAGCTGCCTTCTTGATGCTTCACTTTCCCTTTTTTTGGAGCAAGGTCTTGCTTCTCTGGGAGATGACGAAACCAAGAGGAGGGGAACTTGTCAAAGAGCTCTGACGGATCTCTAATGTTATGTTGGAATTCACAATATTTTATAAAAACAAATAGAAGCAAACCATCCACTCAAATATTATATAGAAACCATAAAAGTGATGAAAGAAAAAAAATGAGAGACACAAAGATTTTATGGTGGTCATAGGCATCGTAAATAATCTCTATCTATGTCATAGATTATATTCACAACACTCTGATCCATCAATGAAGAGTGGAAGTGGGTATATATACCAATACCAAAACTTTAAATACCTAATAAAATCTAACCTAAGTCAACATTATAAGGAGGATTAAGGTTAATTATAAGTTATAAGGTGGGTCTAGCCATAACCAGGTTAATTATGACTCACAAGACTTAATATAAAAAAATTATATAATGAATGAATACATTGTACAAAGAATGCCCTTATGCCTGTCAATATGATATCATATAATGTTAGTATTGCCCAATGAATCAAATTACACCTTTGAAAACCCATTATAATTTAATTTGAAAAGTCAAGGATAGAAGACATTAGTGATAATAATATCTTCAACCCATAATGGATCCTCTAATGTACCTCTACAATTGAGAAAAATCCTTTAATATCCCCCTCATGACCTAGGAAATATCCATCAATATTTAAGAACTGAGCTTCAATCCTTTGTAATTTTAAAAAATTCTGCATTACGTGTCCCTTACTCTAACAATATCTATAAGTGGTATTTTAATTCTTTAAAGACATACCCTATCCCTTGAGCCCTTATGTATTATCCTCCTTAAATTTAAATTCCTTTGCATGATCTTGTATTTGTGGAGACCAACCACAATTTGACATTGCCCCCTAAAAATAAACTAGAAGAGAAAATGTTGATAAAGAGTATATATTTTGAGACTTCAAGATTATAGGAATTATATAAACCATTAGGTTTAACAATTGAAAAGAGGGATAGGGATTTTCAAGGGAATATTCCATACTTTACATCATCCTTTTGTTTAAATTGAGAAAATGCAATATATGCTCTTATGCCTTGAATCTCGTAGTATAGTCCTTAACATTTTCAAACCTAACAAAATTGAAGAGACAAAAACTCTCATTTGAGATGACTTACTTTGGTAGTATATACTTTCACAAAAAGCTCATCCAATTTTGACCATACTTTAAAAACATTGCTCTTGTATTTGATGTGCAAAAGCAACTCTAGGTCAATTGGAAAGGAAAATAAATCAAAAGCCTCTTCTTCTCCTTGATGGTGGGTGTTTTCACAAGGAACAAATATTTTATCCTCTTGAAATATGCATGAAAAGTTCTTACTACATAACATGACAATCATTTTGGTTCACCAAATTCTATAATTATACCCATTAATATGAGTAACTAGGGCTTTGTGATAATCTCTAACATTGTAACAGGTCCTTAAATCGATGCTACTAGCGCATAGAGCTCGAAAAATCGTGCGATTTGAAAAAGAAGGGCTACCTTTAAAAGTTTTGCCCTGATGGACAATGCAAAAATTAAAGCCCCAAACCTAGAAAAGCATAAACCAATCGCTTGTTGCCACTGGGTGTTTTGTGATTCCTTGGTGTCCATTGATATTTTGCCACCTCAGTACTTTTGATCCTTTGCAATTGTGACAATTGGTGCTTTCTGATTGGTCGATAGGGTTTATATAGGAAAAATGAGTGTATGTGTGGTTCCAAGGGGGCCACGTCAGCCAACACCTTGGCTTCATATCCACTAAAAGCTCCGAAAATGCGTTGGGGGGATTCCAACCTTGGTCTCTTCTGCCACACATGATTTGCTAGTTGTCGTGCCATACTCATGGTTGAGAAGGAGCTTGCACCACACTTTATTCATTCCTTCTCCAAAAGACAATAGTGAGGCAAAACGACCAGCAAAGGATTTGAATGTGGGACCATGCTTCCCTAGAATCAATCCACTATTGAACTTGCCGTTCCATGCATGCGTGAGAAAGCTGCAATGGTTGTAGAAAATACGTCAAACGACCTCCTATGATAGCAAAACAAAATTCAGGTCCAATTTGATATTGCAACCTACTGCTTCGAATCGATAGTGCATATCGCCATGCCACAACTACATTCAAGCCAAAAAAGGATACCTCAAATTGTTGCCTCCTCCTTTTAGTCCCGAATGAGAAACACAACACTTTTTCCCTCAAAAAACTTTTTTGTGGCAAGTCGAACCTGCATTCTTCTTCATTCAGCACCTTAGAGCACCTTGCCCTAGCAGCAATGGTGTCCATCCTCATTGGCTGAAGGTGCACCCCTTCCTCGTAACAAACGACTTTATGCGCCCAAATTTGCACCAAGCTAAAGTGGGGCATGCACACCAAAGTGCGCCTTTTGAAATAAAAAACTCATGCCATTTTTTTGAGCGGTACAACAACTTTGCCCATTCTGATTCTTTTAATTCTTTTGGCGACACAAGATTGTAGTTTCGCCAAACTGGAAATCTGAAGCAATTCTTAGAAAAAGCAAGGCTTTTCCCTCCAATATGTTTGAAAAGGTGGATATGGAATATGATAAAAAAAATTTCTTGCCTTTTGTGTGGAAATGGCTTCTAAGACAATGAGGAGAGATTCGTCCAAGGGTTTGGAAGAAATATCGAAGGCTCTAGATAACATTTATGCGTGACCAATAGCTCACACTCGTTCTGATACCATGTTGGACTTCACAATATTTTCCAAAAACGAATAGAAGTAAACCACTCACTCAAATCTTATATAGAAATCATAAATGGACGAAAGAAAGAAAAGCGAAAGCCATAAAAATTGGGGGTTCGCTTTAGCACCATACATAATCATTGCATTATCTATGGATAAGGATCACAACACTCTAATGCAATGGATGCAGTGGTGGGGAGTATTTATACGAATATCGAAACCCCAGTTATGTAAACGAGTTTAACCTAAGTCGACATAACAAGAGGAATTAAGATTAATTACAAGTTATAAGGTGGCTTTAACCATAACAAGGTTAATTGTGGTCCATAAGGCTTACATAATAAAATATTACAATAAATTAAATACATTGTACAATGATTGCCCTTAGGCCTATACAAGATTATATCATACAATGTCGACCTTGGCCATAAGTCAGATTACACTTTCAACATGTTCAAAGGCCTACAAGAGGCTAATGGGTGAGCTTGGAACCTGTAGAATGGACGCTCTTGTAGTCATGGAGACTAGCTTGTAAAACGTGCACGGTTGTGAGAGTGTTTGCTATTGTGACACCTATGTTGTGTTAGGGGCCTGTAGTCAGTGCAAGCTAACCTGCAAGATCCTTTGGAGGGACCCAAGAATAGTGCAAGGAACATTAGCCCCCTAGTGCTATAAGCTTCCCGAGATTTTGAAGATCAGGATCAACTTCATTGGCTTGGTTCTAAATCAAGAACATAATAGAAGAGAAAACAATATAGCAATCATTAGCTAAGAAGGCCTTGGCTTGTTCATTAGAAAAATTGAATTTCTTACGAGTCTTAGAAATGTAAAAGATGAGATGAAGAATAAGATTTGTCATAGAAAAACAATCTCCCAAAAGAGCTTCATTACAAAAAAAAAAAAAAAAAAGGCTCAGGATGTAAGGAGTGAAGAGAGTCCCTAACCTGAACTATGCTTCCTATGCTTTGGGACAAAACCAGAAAAGTTGCTTGATGTTCTCAAGGGCACAACATGTAAAGCACAAAGGTTGAGCCAACCCCATATGGACAAATCTGTGCCCTAAAGGTAAGCCTTTTAAAAGCATACACCATAGAAAATGAGCTTTTTTAGGTTCAAGAGGATAAACCCACACTTGGTGAGCTGCTGGAGCTAAATCCTTTTGGGTGAAGAGAGATTCCCATTGCTGATTTAACTTGTCCCCAAATCAGCAGGGGAGGATAACAGAGGGTACAAAAGGCCTATGGAGTAATTCTGGAAAGTTGTTTGCTGATGGCATTTCTACTCCCTCCCATTGGTTGGGGACACAATATCCAGCTTGTGCAAAAAATTCTCAGGCATGAATTTTTTCAGTTTCACATTCTTTCTTGAAGCTTTTAGTTTGTGTACAAAGTATTTATATATATTTTTTTCAGAAACCCTTGAAGCTCTGGATGTAATCATTTTGTACATTACTTTGTCCTTTGTTAGACAAAATTCCATCAAAATTGTAAAGGGCTTTTTTTCAGTTTCATATTTGTTCTTGAATCTTTTAGTTTGTGTATACGAAATTTTTATTTATTTAGTTTAGCTCAAAGTCTAGGTTATTCTGGCATGTCCCTGCCTTGTCTATAAAATAAGAATATTCCTCCAAAAACATGCATTTTTCCCTTCATGAAACATGAGGTACAGGAGACATTATGTTTTGATATTTTAATGCCCTTTTGCATCTTGTGATATTTCATATCTTGAATTACTCCCTCTTGGTATCTTAGATTGTGTGGCTTTGTTTCTTGGTTTGAACTTTTTCATGTTTAGTGATGCATCCTTTCAAGTCCAAATCACATCTTTTTATATTTTGAGTGGCACCCTTTCGTCTCTTGAGTTGCACCCTTTTGTATTTGAGGTCTCAATCTTTTGAGTATTGGGTCACACCCTTTTGCATTTTGGGTTGCACCTTCTGACATCTTTGGTTGCAAATACTGATTAAATGTTGGGTGGGAGTTTGGTGGATGAAATGAATATTGACAAGCACCAATTGACATTTGAAATTGGAAAAAATATGGACATAAGCCAAAAATTATTTTGGCTATGTGCCAAAAGAGTATAGGGTACAAGCACCTAGAAAAAAACTTACGATCATAGACCACAAGTCAACCCACAAGTTTGATAGTGTGGCACCAATACCACTTGTAAGGGACCTGTTGTCACATTTTGCACGGGGTGCAATGTCTTCAATATTGTTTTGTAACAGTGCTGCTCTTCTTTTCCTCCTTCCGTTTTTTCTTCCTTCTCTCCCTTTCCTTTTCTTTCCCATTCTCTTTCTCTCCCCCTTTTTCCTTGGAGTCCCCAGCTTGATTTTCCAGCTTTCCAAGCAGGTCTATCTCGAAATTGGCTAAGTCCGGGTGCGAAGTTCGCACTTCGCCCGCTTTGGTGCGAAGTCGTTCGCGTGTGCGCGACTTCGCCCAGTTTTGGTGCGAAGTCCGACTTCGCCCCACTTTCTGGGCGCACCTTGCACTGGCAGACTGGCAGGTCAATGCGTAAGAAAGATAAAATGCCGGAGCAGGTCCATATGGCGGCAGACACCACTGTTCGCCTGTGCGCAGTTCGACTTCTCAACATAGCCGGAATGCGCCCTTGACAGGTGTACAGTAGGGGAACAAACCCGGAATTTGACCAAGGCGTGAAGGCCTTCCCCGACTGCACTGATTTCTGCACGCATCCCAAGGAGCCCCGATCCCAAGCGAAGATGGATAGATCGCCCTCTAAGGGTGCATGTGTCACACAAAGATAACCCATCATCGTACAAGTGTCCAGCCTTCGGGATTTGAACCAAGACCGCCGACCAAAAGGGATAAGCATGGGCTGCCCGCACCGCCCGCGTTAATAGCCTCATTCAAAGCTGATCCGAGGTTTCACCCGCTCCAGCCTACTAGCAAGCCCGCCGACTTGAAGATTTACCCAAAGACTCCGCCACGTAGCCGTCCAGCCTTCCAGAAGACCATGCCGCGGGTACACCTCACCGACAAAAGGTCAGCATTTGCAGCCTCTTTCGCCGCTTCGTCACCTTATGTTTGATCGGGACTCGTGCCCATTAATGTAACTGGGACTCGGGCTATAAAAGCCCATCTGAAATTCATTGTAAAGGGTGGAAGGGGAATGTTTGTTAGGGAACCACTGTGCTTACTGTAACCGTGCTTCTGCTTATGAATACAATCTGTATGCCTGGTTCTGTTCTACTGTCTTTATTCTTTTATGCTGTCTTTCATTATATGCCTTAGGCCCACCTGTGTCGCGGCTCGTTGATTCACTTCGGCATTTGGCGATCGTGTTCCTCTAGCATTGCTTGTTTAAAGCACCTTCTGTACTTCATTAATTTAAAGCATTCATAATAAATTTGGTAGCAGTTCCATCGGCTATGTGTGACGTTGTCTGGCCCGTATCCGGTGATTGATGCGATCCCCCCGCCGTTAGTTCCTTGTAGGGAATGTTTGCTAGGGAGCCATTGAAGCCGTGCGGTTAAACTCTCTACCTAACACATATACCCGGCTCGACATCTCTAGGTTTACTTTCTACCCCCGTCGCTGTACGTATCCGGTGATTGATACGATCCCCCGCCGTTAGTTCCTTGTAGGGAATGTTTGCTAGGGAGCTATTGAAGCCGTGCATACGCCGCCGGTGTATCGGAAGTACGCCTAGGTTTTGCGCTCCTTGTCATGCTCGTGTTTGTATGCGTAGTAGCGGTGATTGGTGTGTTCCCGTACTGTTAGTTCCCCCCACCAACCTTTGGACATATTTGTAATTTCTTTTTGTACATTTGTCTCTTTCCGTTCATTTATTTCTTTCCTGTTCCCTTTAGCTTAAATCAAGCCCCCCAAAAGGAGCCGGCCTTCTCCGGAGATTGGCACCTAAGGCATCTCTTCCTTCCGGCCTTTCATGCTGGTGGGCGAATCTGGGCGCATTAACCAAAAATCCTTTCCTCATGGCAGATTCGTAACCACAGCTCTCGGCACGCCTGTGGGACACTTGTCCCATGTTTTGAAGAAAGAGTACCCGTTTGCTTCCACCTAGCGCAACAGTTTTTCTGACCCGCTCTGTGGAACTCGGGTCCCACATTGGACGAGAGATTTTCCGATCGCCTCCACCCGGCGCCGATAGCTTCTCGAGCTCTTGGTGAGACAAGGAAGTTTCTCACCCCCGACGTAATCGAAGCACCGGTGTTCGCTTCATTGCTGTTCCAAATCCGAACACCCGGCGACTCGCACGAACAAATCCTCTCGAGTCTAGAAGACCGGTCCCGTCACCTTCATGCACACGAGAAGGTGGCGAACAAGAAATCCGAGAAGCCCGCCCGAGTTCTACGAACTAGACATCCACGCCGAGGCGAGATACCCAGCCGGTCTGATCCGCGAGCTCGCTTCGACGAAGCCGAGGCCGAGATCCAAGAAGAGGCCGAAGCCGAGGCTCTAAGAGCCGAGTACGAAGTAGAAGAGGCCGAGGAAGAGGAAAATCCTGCATCCTCGGAAAGTACCAACACCGAGTACACAACCGACGGCGGAGAAGAAGAAGAAATGGTTGACCAACAACCGAATGACGATGATCTCTTCCCGACGGTGGACTCCCACAGGGCCTTTGGCCCCCGATCGGTCGCCAAGCCGTGCCCCCGCCGCTTTAAAGTCTATTCCCACATACGACGGCTACGGTAAGACGGCGTACGAGCACATCCAGGACATCCTTGCCCTGGCCGCACCGCATACCATCACCGATGAAAGTGTGAAGACCCGTCTCGCCGGCCCTTTCCCCGAGGGGAAAGCTTCTCTACCGGTGGAGATCGCCGCCGTAGGGATCCATCACCGGGTGGCCCCGCCTTGCCAGGAGGCTCGTAAAAGGATGCAACGAGTCTGCTGATCCTACCTCTCTACCGCATCGGCTCCAAGCAATCCGCAGGCATCCTCAAGAGGAGGTGTCCGATTTTAACATTAGGTTTGCGAGATCCCGGAAACGGGTACCTCGCGAACTTCGGCCTTCAACCGGCATGGCCGCTCACTACTATCCGAGGTCTTTCAACTCGTACATATGCCTCGCCGCCGAAGATCGCCCGAATTGACGAATTCCCTGCACTATACGAAGCCGCCCAGCAAGTCGAAGCCGACATTATCTCCATCGGCAGAGCTTCCGTCCGCAGTGCAGGAGCCGATTCATCCCGACTTTCCCGCATCGCAGATCCTTCTCGCTTCGGTGGTGTGCCGTCTACTTCAGGGCAGCAACCCCAACCGCAAGTGGAATCCGGCGCCGGTCGTAACTCAATACGGCCCGCCTCACTTGCATTACCCTCATCCGCCTCCTCCCGCTCCGCATTTTCCAGCGCTTCTCGCTCCCCCGCAGATGCGTCTTATTCTAACCCTCCTCCATTGGCCGCTTTGCCTCCACCGGCACAGCTGCCGCCTCCCGACAGCAGCATCCAGAACACGATTCTACAAGAAGTGCGGGCTTTGGCCTCCGGATATCATGCCATGTCCAACGACATGACCGCTATGAAGAAGAAGCAGTGCCCAAATGGACTTTGCTCCTAGAAGGCCGTATGCGCCACCGGCGCCGACAAAAGATAAAGCCCCGTAGAACCAACCGCAGAGGCGTCCGCCTCCGAGAAATGCCGCTATAGATGACCCACCCGGTCCTCCCCGACCGAGTCAACCGGTGCACTACGTGCAATGACCCGCATTCGGAGGAAGACCGCACTTTGCACCAAGGACTACATCCGGACCTTGGCCGGCAAAGACTATAGAAGATGATGAGCCGTACATGATCTTGGACGGCGAGGCCAATTTTGCCCTGCCATAAGAGAATCCAGTGACGCCCGCCAAGGAAGAAAAGAAAGCTGCGGACGCGGCTAAACCTTTGCAGGTATACGCGAGAAGAGAAAAACCGCAGCCCGATGGGCTGCCACCGTACAAGCGGCTGTGGCCTTACACAGCCCAGGAGAAGGCGTCCAAAGATAAAGCTCCCGCTAAACCTTCTCCAGCAAAGGCCGCTGCTGTTCCAGCTAAGCCTCCAAAGAAAGGCCCCAACTCCCGCTAAGCTTCCCGTACTTCAGCCCCCACCGAAACCAAAGAACAAGCCCAGGAGAAGCTGAAGTACCCGTCTCTGACCAAGAGACAGCGAGTTGAGGCCACCCAACAGTATCGGACCAAGTATGAACCGGCTAAACCAGCAGAAGGAGCTAGTACCTCGGGCTACAAGATTGTAGACGAGTTAAAGAAGACTCCCGCGTAATCGCATGTACGATGCTCTTCTCGTCTGTGCCGTAGATCTCGCTGCAAGAATCACTGAAGAACATGAAGAACGGCAAGCAGATGCAGCCTGCTGTCCTGGTTCAACCTTTGACAGTCTCCGCCACTGGGAAGAATAGACCGCCACCCTTTTATCTGTCTTTGCGGATGCAAGGGCACATAGTTCACAACTGCATGGTGGATTCTGGTGCTTCCTCGACCGTGATGCCGAAGGCCGTCTCGCGATGAGATCGGGATGGAATACACACGGAGCAGCCAAGGTGTGCCGCAATTAGACGGCACCCCCGCCAAGACAGCTTGGTGTCATAAAGGACATCCCTATCCGGCCGCACAAAGCTCTCGACATTGTGGTCATCCAAGAGGTCGTGATTGTTGACCTGGAGCCTTACTTCGGCATGTGTCTCTCTCGGGAGTTCACCGCGGGTTGGGCGGGTACCGTCTCTAGACTACTCGCACATGGAAGTGCCCTTCAAAGGAAGGAGACCGAAAATTTTCAATGAGAAGCCTTCCCCTTTTCTAGTAGACAAGATACCCGGAGGAGAGATGGACTGCATGGTCCAGTTGTCAGAGGAAGAACTGGTGACAGTAGAACTGACCGAGCAAGCTCTCGAAGTGCTACAGCTTGAAGACGAGTTCTCGTTGCAAGACTTCAATGCCGTAATCGGGACAGAGCAGGGCTGTTACTCCATTAAGCAGCCCGAGGAGCTTGACGTGTCCGTTGCGAAGGAAGTAGGACCTGCACCCGAAGAGCTGTGGAAGCTTTTCTTTGACGGCGCGCGTTGCAAGAATGGCGCCGGTGCAGGGGTCCTCCCGGTTTCCCCAACCGGAGTCCGTAGGGACTATGCCTACAGCCGGCCTCGGAGCCGTACTAACAATCCGGCGGAATACGAAGCCCCGTGCTTGGGTCTCGCGAAAGGCGGAAAGGCTCGGAATCAAGCATCTCCAAATTTTCGGAGATTCATAGTTAGTGTGTCATCAAGTTACGAATAAATGCGCGTCTAAGCATCACTATCTTAGAGCGTACCGCAATCGGGTCTGGGACCTGATGGAATCGTTTGACTCATTGAACGTTAAGGCAATATCGCGTGAGAGAAACAAGCACGCCGATATTCTCGCGTCTCGTTGGAGCCAGTGCACGTTCCGGCCGAAGACGTCGTCCGTAAACCGAAGCCGGTCCGCACCATTTACAGTGCCTTCGTGCTCGATAGGGATACCTTCCGGCAGTATTCAGCCGTGACGAGGAGATCGTCACATTCCCGGTTAACGAAGTGTGTGTAATCGAAGGTAGAGACCCCGATGACGAGCAATATGAGGGGTTGATACAGCTTACGGAATAATCACGTCCCAAAAGGACCGATTACATTAGAGAGTCTCTTTGATCGAAATGACAGAGCAATATCCCACAGATCAAAGTAGACCCGAGGCAAGATGCCGACTCGGAGCTCGAACCTCGGTAAAACCATCAAGGTCGGAACAGATCGCACGTCTGAGGAGCCGGTGCAGATTAGATCACCGTGCCAGGAGTTCCCCGACATCGTGGCCCGGTGCTACGAGGATTTGAGGGGGTATGACAGATCCGTCATCCAAAGATACCATCGAGCTAGAGGATGGCGCCAAGCCGTTCCGACAAAAGCAAAGGGCCGTAAATCCAAAGATTGAGGCCATGATGAAGACCGAGCTCTTGAAAATGCTGGAGGCCAAGATCATCTACCCCATCAAACATTCATCCCGGGTCGCGAATCTGGTGCCCGTGAGGAAAAAGAATGGCGACATACGTCTCTGTGTCGACTTCAGAAACCTAAATCAGGCTTCCCTCCGGGACCACTATCCGCTTCCCCAAATCGACCAAATTTTGCATATCGTTGCTGGAGCCCAGAGATTTTCACTTTTAGATGGATTTTCCGGCTACAACCGGATTTGGGTCAAAGACGAAGACCAAAGCATAAGACGGCGTTTACCACGAAGTGGGGGACGTTCGCCTATCGCCGCATGCCGTTTGGCTTATCCAATGCCGGTGCCACGTTCCAAAGGGCCATGGACCCGGCCTTCCGAGAGCCGCTCAACAAGATTATTGTCATCTACCTTGATGACATGACCGTTTTCTCTCACCGACGAGAAGATCATGTTTCGCACCGCGGCGTATATTTGAAAGTTGTCGAGAATTCGGCATCTCTATAAACCCGAAGAAGTCCGTCTTCGCGGTAAAGGAAGGAAAGTCGCCGGGACATGTCATCTCCGAGGAAGGCCTCGCCATTGACCCCGACAGAGCGTAAGCCCTCGTTCGCTTGCCGCCCCCACCGATAAAAAAGGGCTGCAGTACTTCTTCGGTCGATTAACTTCGTGCGGAAGTTCATCCCGGACTTCGCACAGTGATCAAGCCTATGGCCGAACCGTTGAAGAAAGATACACCTTACGAATGGACTGATGAGAGAGAGCAAGCTTTCGAGGAAATCAAGGCTCGAATTGCGCAAGCTCCGGTGTTGACAAACCCGGACTACTCCAAGGACTTCATCCTGTATGCAGTGGGAGAACCCGAAAGTTACGCTGCAGTCCTGACTCAGAAGGGAGACGACGGTGAGGAGCGCCCCATTGCGTTCCTAAGCCAAGTGATTTTGCCGCACGAAGAGAAGTACAATTTTATAGAGCGGCAGGTCCATGCGGTCATGAAGTCCCTTCGAAAGTTCAGGCACTTTGTCTCCCAGAGTAAGACCACTGTCTTTGTGATTCACCCCGATGTTCGAAGTTTCATCTTGCAAGGAGAACCGGGTCACAAGAGAGCGGGATGGATTGCCAAGATCCAGGAGTTTGACATCGAAGCACGGCCCACCAAGCTTATCGTAGGCCGAGCCTTGTGTCGTGAATTGGCCCGAAGCGCCGTAGCCGGCATCTCCGCCTCGTAAGTGGGAGGACACAGCGACACGCATCTACCTAGCCAACTCCTTATCGGAGGGGAGTGATTGGACAGATGAACTGGTGAGATACTTCTGCACCGGAAGATGTCCCGATCACCTGAACGCCTCACAACGAAGGAGATTTCGGCTAGGTGCACTAAGGTACACTCTTCGCCCCGAGGGGCTTTACTTCAAAAACATTGACGGCATCCTGTTGCGGTGCGTCAAAAAATCCGACCAGCCTAGGGTCCTCGGAGAATTTCATTCCGGGATGCCTGGGGGTCACCATTCTTCAAGGCCAACGGCCTTAAAAATAATAAGGGCTGGATACTATTGGCCCACTGTTCGCAGACGCGTATGCGGTCCGCGCCAAATGTGATCAATGCCGCAGGTATGCCGGCCGAAACGTAAAAGCACCCCCGCCCCTTCAACCGATTCAAGCCGAAGCTCCGCTCCAAAGAATGGGGTCTAGACTTCATTGGGGTGATTTCTCCTAACTCCTCCGCCGGCCACAAGTTTATTCTCACAACCATCGACTATTTCACACGGTGGACGGAGGCGATCCCGACCAAGAACGCCGACCAAGAAACGGTCATCGTGTTCATTGAGAGCCCGATTACCCGCTTCGGGGTTCCGTAGTCGATTGTGACGGATAACGGTCCGGGATTTGTAGGCGCCGTACTCACGGAGTACACCAACAGACTTGGCATCTATCACAAGATGTCTTCTAATTACTACCCGCAGGGGAATGGCCTTGCCGAGTCTACTAACAAGAACCTCCTGAAAATTCTCCGGAGGACCATTGAAAAGAATAAGCGGACTTGGCACTTGCTCCTGAACCGGGCGCTGTGGGCGGACAGAGTTGCGTTCAAGAAATCCCTCAAGACGTCCCCCTACGCGCTCGTCTATGGCAAGCAAGCTGTTATGCCATCACACATTGAAATCCCCGCCCTGTGGATGGTTGATGAAGACAGGAGCAGCGGAGACCCGGTAGACGACAGATTGTGCCAACTCCTGCAGTTGGAAGAAGACAGAGAAAGTGCATACCAGGCCTTCGCGGATCACATTGCAGCCACTAAAGGCTGGTTTGCCAAAGGCACCACTGCCCGAGTTTTCGAAGTCGGGGACCTGGTGCTGAAGTGGGACTCATACAAGGCAAAACCGGGTAATCACGGAAAATTTGACGCTCTCTCGGGAGGGCCCTTATCGATTGCCCGGTGAATCGGCTCAATGCCTACATACTTTCGGATATGGAGGGTCAGCCTCCTCCCCATCCCCCGTCAACGGGTTCCACTTGAAGCTTTATCGCTGTTGAAGGCGCCCGAGTGGCCCTTCCTTGTAAAATTTTTTGCCTTGTGTTTTTTATTTTTCCCCGCATGTATAGTTTCCAGTTTTAGCTTTCAGTTTATTTTTCCTTCTTTGAGCTTAAATGCGGCATGGGAGAGAAAGACAGACTTCGCAGCGAAGTCTGTCGTTGCCCCGCAGGAGGGGCGAAGTTCGGCTATGCAGAGAAAGAAAGGAGAAAAAAGAGCAAAAAATCGACTAAGTGTTGGCCGAAGCCCGACTTCGCAACTAAGTTCGACTTCGGCCCACCCGAATTGCGAAGTTTGTTCGAGAAAACACCGAAGCATCAGAAGTCCGCATCGCGCAACCCTTCGTGCGAAGTACGCATCGCGCGAAAGTTTGCGCGAAGTGCGAACTTCGCAACAAGTCCGACTTCGCCAGCCCGTGCGAAGTGCGCACTGCGCTCAACTCTTGTGCGAAGTGCGAACTTCGCGCGAAGTTCGTACTTCGCACCAAGCTTCGGCCGAAGTCCGAACACAGCTCAGCATCGGGTTTCAAAGTCACAAAGGTCGCAGGGATAGTTAAGATGTGTTGAAGGCCCAAAGGCGGCAAAGACCTGCACCGCGCCCAAACCTTGGGCGCAGAAAAAGCAGAAAGGAGTTCAAACGCGCTTCGCGCGAGTTCGAACTTCGCTCAATTGGCGAAGTCCGACTTCGCCGGCGAGGTCGGGCCGCGCCCAACTTCGGGCGAAGCCCGGCCGCGCCTAGTTTTCCGGGCCAGTTTGGGGCAGCATTCAATAAAATGAATAAAAAACTCAAAAAGTCCCAGCTGGGCCCAAGGCGCGTTTGTAACTGTTTTAATCTGGGTTTCCGCGCCAAAGGTTTTGTCTTGAGCAGTGTGCCCAAGTGGTGGCAGCAACGTCAGCCATGGTGCAGTCCCCAACGCTGAATTAATGATTGCGCGTTTTTCAAGGAAAATGCAACTAAAGAAGCAAGGCACGTCTGCCGGGGCGCGTCTTTTCCTAAACGTTCTCCTGCGCAGCCACCAAGGGTTTTAACTCAGCCGACCTACCCCTCCAGCGTTGCATTAATGGCGCTGTTTTTATCTAGAAAAGGGGGTCAGAATCATGCCAACATTCCATATTGCAGAGATTATTCCTCTGATAAGTGCTAATTATTCCTCCGATAGCGAAATTTGTTGCAGATGACTCGAACCCGTCATTATTGCTGACTCGGAGAGATGGACAAGGGAAAAAGGCCCGTGTCGGCGCCAGTCCAATGAAGCAACGAATTAGGGGATTTGCCGCGGCCGGAGTTTTCAAAGGCGATCCTCCGCCAGAGAAAAAGTCAAAGGCCCGGACGAAGAAGGTACAGCGTGGGCAATCCCCACCACCTCCGGTGAATTACCTGGCAGGATATGTGGACGGCTTGTTTTCCATGAGCCTAACTCAGCTGCGAGCGAATGTGGAGAGCTGGGCTGACAAAGTTTCGCCCTCCCATCATTTTGGAGCGGCGTACAAATCAAATCTCTTCGTATTCATGTGCCCTCCTGTCCACCAATGCCCGGAGCTGATAGACTTAATTGTTAGACATTATAAACCAGCTTCCCGGCAAATCTGCAGTTCCGTTGGCAAACCCTTGTTCGCACTGCGCAGGGAGACTGTGCAGCCAGCTTTCGCCCCAGGGCTGGAGTATGACTCCGGCACCATCCTCAGAAAAATCAGTCTGGGCGAACAAGCGGGACGTTTCACGCACACCAAGCGAATGAGGGATTTCCTCAATTCAGAGCTCAACGCCCCGCTTCCAGCCGGACAATGGCCGACTGGCCCCATGCCTTTGGCGAAATTTCAGAGCAAGTATCTATATACCATCTTGGCATGGATCCTCGGCTGCGACTCCGATGAGCTGGTGCACCCGTACCAGCTGGCGCTGGCATAATGCCTCCTGTGTGGAGAATCTTACGAACCAGCGGCGCAGCGGAGCGGAAAGCGCCCCATCTCTTTCGATCGGGCAGACTGGTAGGCTTACGCCATTCATTCCAGCTTGTTGAAGATTCGTAAGAGGCGACCAACCGATTTTCGTTTCGGTCCCGTTCCGGTCCGGCTTTGTTTGTACCATCTCGCACCCCCAAATGCCGATCCCGAACTCGAAGAAGGTTAACGAGAAGGGAGAGCCCCGACCCGTCTATAATCGGACGGATGACTTATACCGGAAAGGGTCCTACTACAAGTTCAACTTCAACTTTCTGGGATTCGTCATGTCAGTCTTCACCGAAAGTGAAATCCCCCGTCCCCCGAGAGAAATGACGAGTGCTTTGATAAATCAGAAGCTCGGGGACGTTTTCAGACTGACGCAGGGGATTGTGATCAGAATCTACGGATTCAAGGGCAAACCCTATTTGCTGCCCTATTGGTGCTCGGAGCATCTGTTCGGGATGGAGGTTGCCCGACATATGGACTATGTGGAAGAAGAGTTTGGCCTAGGGAAGAAAAGAGGACAGATTTTCCAATACCCTCTTTCCTGGGCCAACGTTGAGATTACCGAGGTAGGACAACATGTCTACCTAGAGCAAGCGCTGTCCCGGATTGGCCTCGGTTTTATGCCGCAGTCACTGGAAGTATGACCCTCATGGGATAAGGGGAAAGTTTGCACATTTGTGCCCCCGGGATATAACCGAAGATAGATGCGACGTGGTCCATATGGACCTTGACTCGGGAGATTGAATTAATGGAAGCTTCTCCCCTTGGCAGGATTTCTACTGCGAGGAGGTGACATATGACCCCAAGAGAAACCCGGACCATCACTTCTCATCTCCAGGGTTCAAAAAATTTCTGTCCAAGATTGCAGGCCTTAACTGGTCTAAAGAAAAGATTACCGAATGCTGGAAAATGAGATGCCGCACGCAAAGACGATAAATCCACAAGGAGAAACCCGGCCGTAGATGACGACTTCTCGCTTCTCTATGACCAAGGATCATGACAACTGGCGGCCGTTCGCATATCAAGGTTACGTTCCCCGAGGCCCCTTTGAGGATTATAAAAGTGGGTCTCCTCCCAAACAGTTGTACACTTCGGCAACTGCTAGCCGCCGGCCCAGCAAGTACCCAGGCCGATCCAATGCAGTTCGTGGCTCCTAAGGCGGCGCCTGAAAAGGCGAAAAAGTTAGTCAAGGCAGCGCCCGAGGCACTTCCTCAGGCAAGAAAAGCGCCAGCGCCGCCGTAAAGCGCACCGGTCGCGCGGACCTTCCGCAAGTCAAACCCCGGTACAAGTTTACCGTGGGAGCATCGCTGCTCGCCGCACTCGCTTCTGCCTCCTTCCCCTGATCCGACAGTTGTTCCAGAAGAGAAGAAGCGGAGGAGAGTTGAGAAAATCAGGCGACCTAGCCTGATAGTGCAAGCAAGCCGCAGAGCCGCAGCCGCGTCCTGCCGCCGCAGAGGCAATTCCTTTGGGCAGTCCCAAGCCAGCCGCCGAGACAAGAAGCGAAGACATTCACCCGGCATCGGCTCGAGCGGAGCCCGCAGTACGTTTGCTGTCCCCTGTCTCTCTAGTCTCACCCGGCTCTACTTCCACTCGCTCCCCGCTCAATCCGGGCGAGCCATGACCACATCCTCCCCCCCGTCTCCGCGTCCTTCTAGCGGTCCCCATTCTTTCGATCGCCTTGCTCGTAACCCTAACGTCTCTCTTCTCTCGAGCACAACTCCAAACCCTTCGCCCGAGGTCGCGCCGAGGCCGTCCGTTCACCATCACATCCTCCGCCTCGCCCGCTTCAAACCCTCACAATGGTCGCCCGCTCCCATTTCCATTTCCCGGCCGCCCCCACAAGCGACCGATTCTTCCAAGGTCTGTCCGGTTCCTCCTGATCCCATCCCCGCAGGAGAGACGTCTCAGCAGATCCCTAGGCTGGGGGAACCAGATTTTATGGACGACCTTCAGAACTCAGATGACTTGCCCCTGGCAACGAGAGCCGTAGAGTATTCTGTCTCTTTCCGCCAAGACCTGAAGCGGAGGAGACACGAAGAGATAGCCGCCCGGCAAAACGCGCAAAGTATGATTTCGGAAGGAGAGTGATTACAACGGAGAAAATAATCCCAATAGTGAAGAAGCCTCTCCGAGAAATGACTAAGGCGGACTACGTGCTCCAGACAAAGGAGAAAAGCTTTGACGACATTGATAAACAAGATGAGATTCGTACGATCATGCGCAAAGCTGACAATCTCTTTGTCAAGAGTCTGGAGGAGCAGGAAGAACTTTTCGCGTTGCAGGACAAAGTAAGGCAACTTGAAGAGGACCTATCTAGGTCCACTGAGCAGCTGGAAGCGGCGCGGCGAGAAACAGATGAATTCAAAGCCCACCTGGCCGCTTCTCAGAAACAGGCCGCAACCGAAAAGAAAGCAGCCTCTGAGCAGATTTCTCAGCTCCAGGAGTCTTTGAAGCAGGCACAGTCGCAGCTTGCAGAGAAAACATCTCAAGCGGCTGTCTTTTCAAAGACAAAAGTTAAGGAAATGAGGGCTGGTTTGCTGAGGGAATGCAAGCCCCATACCTTTAAGGCGATGGCAGTCCCGGACTTCGCATCCAGGATTCAAGAAGTTTCTGCCCAGGGAAAGCCTGTGGTAGAGGAGGCCGAGCGCCAGGCAAAGCAATGGCTGGACCTGGCGATAAATCTTCAGGAGCGCGAGCGCGACGGCGTCCTTTTTTCCCCCGTGTCCTCATTCGCTGCAGAATGGGCAGGTGCAAGGGTGACCTTGCACAAATATTTCAGAAAAGTTGAAGAGGTGAGAGTGGCCACACGAATGCTTGACGCATTCGGACATGAAAGAGATATCTGTCTGGCCCCCTTTCACGCTCTTTCATAACTTGGGTGTCCAGGTTTTGTTGAGAATGGCGAGCTCCTCACCCTAGATCGGGTAAAGAAGAATTGGCAGTCCTTTGAAGCAGATACAGCTGAAATTGATAGCTGGACAGAGCCAATTCAAGACAGTCAGGTCACTCAGATGGTGTCCAGATATTCCAGGATCCGCTCCTATTTTCAGGAGTTAGAGAAAAGATACCTCACCATCGACCTGCACGCGGTCGCTGCTTTTCACGGAGCATTAGAAGATATAGCTGACCGCAAGCCATTCGAAGCGGAAGCCTGGCGCTCAGCCCAAGAGGCGTACACTCGCATGTGCGAGGCGTACAGTGAAATGGAGACCTTTCGTAAGGAGATACCGATGAGGCAACCGACAAAGATGAATCGAAGAACAGCTTGCCGCAAGGAGAACGAGCTTAGAGCAGCAAAAGGCAGGGGAGGCAAGTTCCTCTGCACCCAAAGGATGAAGGCATGGATTCTTTGCGCCGAGGCGAGCTCGACACCCCGCGAGCCGCCGTAAATGTTGTCACATTTTGCACGGGGTGCAATGTCTTCAATATTGTTTTGTAACAAAGTGCTGCTCTTCTTTTCCTCCTTCCGTTTTTCTTCCTTCTCTCCCTTTCCTTTTCTTTCCCATTCTCTTTCTCTCCCCCCTTTTTTCCTTGGAGTTCCCCAGTTGATTTTCCAGCTTTCCAGCAGGTCTATCTGAAATTGGCTAAGTCCGGTGCGAAGTTCGCACTTCGCCCTTGGTGCGGCGCTTCGCCGTTGTGCGGCGTTCGCCAGCTTTGGTGCGAAGTGCGTACTTCGCCCCACCTTCTGGGCGCACCTTGCACCGGCAGACTGGCAGGTCAATGCGTAAGAAAGATAAAATGCCGGAGCAAGTCCATATGGCGGCAGACACCAGTGTTCGCCTGTGCGCAGGTCGACTTCTCAACGTAGCCGGAATGCGCCCTTGACAGTGTGCGTAGGGGAACAAACCCGGAATTTGACCAAGGCTTGAAGGCCTTCCCCGACTGCACCGATTTCTGCACGCATCCCAAGGAGCCCCGATCCCAAGCGAAGATGGATAGATCGCCCTCTAAGGGTGCATGTGTCACACAAAGATAACCCATCATCTGACAAGTGTCCAGCTTCGGGATTTGAACCAAGACTTGCCGACCATAAAGGATAAGCATGGGTTGCACTGCCGACGCCAATAGCCTCATTCAAAGCTGATCTGAGGTTTCACCTGCTCCAGCCTACCAGCAAGCCTCGCCGACTTGAAGATTTACCCAAAGACTCCGCCACGTAGCCGTCCAGCCTTCCAGGAAGACCATGCCGCGGGTACAGCCCACCCGACAAAAGGTCAGCATTTGCAGCCTCTTTCGCCGCTTCGTCACCTTATGTTTGACCGGGACTCCGTGCCCATTAATGTAACTGGTGGGACTCGGGCTATAAAAGCCCATCTCGTTTTCATTGTAAAGGGTGGAAGGGGAATGTTTGTTAGGGAACTACTGTGCTTACTGTAACCGTGCTTCTGCTTATGAATACAATCTGTATGCCTGGTTCTGTTCTACTGTCTTTATTCTTTTATGCTGTCTTTCATTATATGCCTTAGGCCCACCTGTGTCGCGGCTCGTTGATTCACTTCGGCATTTGGCGATCAGGTTCCTCTAGCATTGCTTGTTTAAAGCACCTTCTGTACTTCATTAATTTAAAGCATTCATAATAAATTTGGTAGCAGTTCCATCAGGTATGTGTGACGTTGCTGGCCCGTATCTGGTGATTGATGCGATCCCCTGCTGTTAGTTCCTTGTAGGGAATGTTTGCTAGGGAGCCATTGAAGCCGTGCGGTTAAACTCTCTACCTAACACATATACCGGCTCGACATCTCTAGGTTTACTTTCTACCCCCGTCGCTGTACGTATCCGGTGATTGATACGATCCCCCGCTCGTTAGTTCCTTGTAGGGAATGTTTGCTAGGGAGCTATTGAAGCCGTGCATACGCCGCCGGTGTATCGGAAGTACGCCTAGGTTTTGCGGTTCCTTGTCATGCTCTCGTGTTTGTATGCAGTAAGTAGCGGTGATTGGTGTGTTCCCGTACTGTTAGTTCCCCCCCACCAACCTTTGGACATATTTGTAATCTCTTTCTGTACATTTGTCTCTTTCCGTTCATTTATTTCTTTCCTGCTCCCTTTAGCTTAAATCAAGCCCCCCAAAAGGAGCCGGCCTTCTCCGGAGATTGGCTCGGAAGGCATCTCTTCCTTCCGGCCTTTCATGCTGGTGGGCGAATCTGGGCGCATTAACCAAAAATCCTTTCCTCATGGCAGATTCGTAACCAACAGGACCAATAGGACTTTTATGTGAAATCAACAAAGGATTCAATAAACAAAACAGTATATTAAAAAAAAGAGATTAATGGATGCCTCCATCACTATATGTTAGATGTGCACACATAATATTGAAAGGTATACTCATGACTTATCCTACCACCCCTTGATAAAACACTTGTTAATAGGTTACCTATCTATCCATCTATATAAAAATATACATATTAGAATAACATAAGATGATAATATAATATACAGATGTAACAAGGCACGGACTAGGTGCACCATAGAGTAGAATGATTTTTTGTTTCTCTATAGACATAAGACAATGAAAGAGAAGTATACTTCTCAGAATTTAGAGAAAAATAAAGTATTAAAAGCTTCTTCAGTTTCTTTCTAGAAGTCTTACCTATATTTGATTGAATGATGTGTGGGTCCAACATGGGCTATGGGAGAGCAATGTTTCATCAAATCATCTAGCATGGAAGTTAGACTTTCTTATTGATTATCAAGTTTCTATGTTGGGAGATGATTTCATCTGCCAGTTTGAGGTTTTGATACATATATCTTTAATAATTTAAAAAAACATTGTAAGCTAAAATGTCTTTGGCGCTTTCATTGTTTTTTTTTTCTATTGCAAATTTTTGTCTTATTAAATTTGGTTATATGGGGTTGATTTATGTTGTTTTTTATTTCAATTTTCTCTCTTCGTAAAATTGGTTATATGGGATTGAAACGGGGCCCACCCTCATGACATTGTGACCACATACTGGTATACCAACAACTTAGCAATTATGCATGTATTGCTTGGTAAGGTTCGAACTTGGGTCTCTTCCATGAGAGTAGAGGAGTTCAATTGGTTGAGCTCATGCCATTTTATTTTTTCTATTTAAAAAATTGTTCTTGCCATTGATAATTTTTTTGTAGAAGGGATGAATGATAAGATTTTTGTATCTTCCATTTGGCATTGTTGTAAATTTGTAATTATTCATACAAATTGATTTCAGGGGTGGTTAACAACAAATTTGGGGAAGTCATCCAAGGCAAGTGATTTGGAAACAATGATATCTGTTGATTGTGAGATGGTTATATGTGAGGATGGGACAAAGGAAGTTGTGAAAGTTTGTGCAGTAAATCAGAATTTAGAGGTAACTATGTATTGAAGAAATGTTGTTCATAGCTCTAAGGAGGTTTTCATTTCAATCTTTTATGCATGCTGCAAGGTTTCTAGAGATTTTCAGTTTTGTACAGTTCCAACATGTAGAATTTCCTGTGCAGACATTGATTGATGATCTTGTGAAACCTTCAAAGCCTGTAGTTGACTACTTGACAGCAATAACTGGTATTACAGCTGAGGATCTGGAGGGTGTAACCTGCGATTTACAAGATATACAGGTAATTAATTGTAGGGCTGAGTATTGGACTATACTAGTCAATGGCTTGTATAAATGATAGATATAATTTATTTAGTTGTGGAATATTTGACTTGTCAGAATCCATTCATATTTATATGTTGCAGAAATCACTCAAGAGATTACTTCAGCATGGTACTATATTAGTTGGCCACAGTCTATATCACGACATGCGAGGTATGCTATCTCTGCTTTCTATAGGCAAAGGTCATGATTGTTTATTATGAAACAGTCAGGATTAGAGAATCTCATGTGTGATGTCATTATGAGCGCAATGGACTAGTACAATATGTTTGTATGGAATTTTATTTAGGAGCTATTTTATGGTCTGTAAGTAAACAAAAATTCATATTACAAATTTTTGCCATTATGGCTGGTTTATATGTTATGTGTTGTATGCATCACATGATGTTGACAATGCCTTAGGTCTTATGCAGCACTGAGAATAGACCATGCAAGAGTCATCGACACTATATTCATATTTCGATACCGGAATAGGCCTAGTTGCTACAGCCCTAGTTTAAGTAAACTGTGTAAGGTAAGTCTGAAATGCAATATTCATGTATCCAATTCTTATATTCATTTGAAAGCAAAAAAACTATAAGAAAGATTTTATGGGAAACATAACAAGGGTGATTGCATCTATTTTGATTATTTTCTACAGTTTTGTCTTTTCATTAAGTTATCATACTAATGGTTGGGACATTGCAAGCCCATGGAAGAATTTTCTTGACTAATGACTAATCTTCAGTGCAGTCTGTCAACACTCAACTTAAGGCTTGGAGGCCTTGTCCATTTAAACTCTTCAATGTACTAGTGAAAACAGTCTTCGATTGCATCTTTGACAGATGAAAGGGTGGTCTCATTAGCTTTGTTCTGAGCCTTCATGAGGAGAGGAGTTGCAGGCTTTATGCACTTTCAATGTTTCAAAGTACTCTATTTTTCAATGTTTGATTTCCTATGAGATTGGGAGGAGATATTATTGTCATTTGGAACACCAGAGAAAACCTCTCGACTTTTTGCCTGTGGTTTTCCTAGAGGTTCTTAGCCCCTTTTTCTGTGAGGCAGTGGTCGTTAGGTGTTAGTGTTTGAGAGGCTCTTGTAGACCTTATGGATTATGATGCAATGATAGTGTTATTGATTGAGACATGACGTTCTCTGGGGACTATTCAGATCCGAATAACCACATAACTATTTTGATTGGATATACAGTCTCTAGGCTTTATGCGACAATTTTGAATATGAAACTCTCTGAATTGTTGGATCAGGGTCAGCTTAGAGGGAGAGGGCAGGCTGATTTTAGAAGGGATCATCAGACTATTGATCATGTTTTCACTTTCAGGGCTATTATTGAGGAGGATCGCCAATGGCCTTCTAAAGTGTTTTGTTGTTTTGTGGACTTTAGAAAGGCCTTCGACACCGTTCCCAAGAATCTTTAATTTCACAGACTACATGACATTGGCATCTCGAAGCTCTTTATTACTATCATCAAGAGACTATATGAGGTAGTTGTTGGTCGTTTTCAGACAGCTTTTGGTTTCTCAAAGGATGTTGAAAGCACCATTGACATCAAACAAGGCTGTTGTCTTTCTCCTTCACTGTTTAGTATCTCCATTGATGAGCTTGAAGAATTTATTTGTCAAGACACACATGTTGACGATGGTTGCCTTCTACATCATGTCTTGATAACTATATTTCTTTCTACAGATGATGTTGTTCTTCTTGCTCATTCTCCTAAGGGCCTACAAAGATAACTGGATGTTCTTGCTCACTTTTGTGACTTAAAATAGCTAGTAGTCAATCTTAGCAAGACTAAGGTGATGATCTTCAACACATCAAAGAGTATCCTATTAAGTTTTAGTTCTTTTATAAGGGTGAGTCCATTGAGATCACCACTATTTACACCTATTTGGGGCTTCAGTTTATAGGTCCTTACCTTAATCTTCGGCCAACTTCATAGTAATGTCTTTGCAAGGGATACACATCTCTCAGTCTTGTAACGCCAATGCTTCCAACAAATCCTGATGAGCACATAGGTGCGAAACGCGTTTACGGAGCATTTCAAGTTTTTGCAATCGTGCTTGTAAAGTTTTTTTGTGTATGCCATTATGTTAAAATTTATTTTCTGATAAATTTTATTATGTGCTAAGTTTCTTTCCTTTCGTATACCAATGTACTGCTGTGATTTGCTTTTTCATTTCTTTGCCTTAAAATACGCATCTCATTGATTAAATCATCAAATCCATGGTCCTTTCTAGATTTGAGCTTGGGGTGTGTTGATTGGGTTCGCATTTAGAGTCCAAAATATTTTGCTTCAACGATTTATCCAATCTAAAAGAACAATTCCCCCATGTTTTGTTCAGGTTGAGTTTGGCACTCATCCTTTTTGCCTTAAGAGCATTTTCAGAATTATTTTTCAGCTTCATCTCCTTAGATCCATGGGTAACTACACTTGAGGCCGAGAGAGATACCCATATTTGGTGCTTTGCTCCTTAGAATGCATTACCTCTAGGGGCTCTTTTGGTCGTCATCGTGGATGGTACTCAAAAGTTATTTCTCTTCTTTAGTCAGTTGGCATCTCCATAGATCAATTATCTCCTTCCAAATACTCTTTAAATGCTCCTCCCTGCCTTATTCTTGATAGTAGAGTAAATAATCAAGCAGTTAAAGAGGATTTTTATTGACAATATATTCAGATCACTTGGTTCGCTTCATCTCAACATCTTAGTCCCAAGTTGGCCTTCTACGCTAAGCATTTCATGAGGATTGAAAATGACATTATTACTCGTCCTATTTATGTCAAGTGACACTGGACACATAGCCTAAGGATTCTTCATGGTCAACTCAGAGTATGCACACATTAGTTGCGGGTGGAGACGGGCCACCATATTCCTCGAGAGGAGAGGGTATGTCATGTTTGCTCTATTCGGAAGGTGGATATTGAGCAACATTTCAACTTCAGGTGTCTTGTTTATTATGAGATTCAAGGGAGGTGTTGTTGCTTGTATAGACTTAGGTGGATCACTTGCCACTTTTATCAACAATTTTGACCAAAGATGATTGGCTCTTTACCTTAGGGAAGCTATCACTCTTTGGCATTAGTTTATTACAGGGGAGACAGATTGCTACTCAATTTATTACCTTATTCTTTCACACTATCTTTGAAGTTGAGAGTAATAAGCGCTCATTTGAAGTTACAACTATCCGAAATGTTATTAACAGATCTATGTGCCTTTGTCTGCGTATGAGAGTTGCTACGAGGGCTTCAATTCATTCTTCTTGCTTGCAATAGTACAAGATTGCAGTTCTTCGATGTTGGCTTCGACCACCCCTCACATATCGAGGAGTTGTAGATAGGCACAACTTACTAGTTTCTTGTCCTCTTCTATTGGTTCCACAACCATGGATGCTAGAAGAGTCTTGAGGGATCGAACTCCATGTCCTTCTAGGATTATCCAACCAGGCCCTCTTAGTCCTAGCCATTCTCTTGGGAGCATCATTAGATCTTGTGTTGGCCCTTTTGGGATAGTTGATGATGACAACAATTGTCCTTCTAATTTACGTTCCACTACAAATTAATGTTGGCGCTTGGATCCACTGGAGCTCCTTTTTATCTCTGTTGTACCTCCCTTGTAGCTCTCTTAAGCATTTGTTCTAATCAAGTGAAGCTCTTTGTTCATTGAGTGGTCAATTTAAATAGGAATAAGTGATGTGCCTGCATGATATAGTTAGTGAGCTTCTTTTCCTTGGTAATAAATGAATAAATTTTAAATTGTTTTTGAGTCTATGTTATATTCAGTGTTGTCCAGGTGCACGTACCTGCTGGAAAAGAGGTTGCATCCGAGACATACACGTACTGGGTATACAGGTGTGGGTGAGAAATGAACCCTTTGCTGCACCCTCGGAGCACTGGGTATGGGTCCATGCACCAGGTGCATTGACCTCACTTTTCCCTGCATTTGGACAAAAGTCCTAAAAAAGTTCAAAATAAAATAAAATAAAATCATAACTTTTTCTACACCTCTGTTGAACACCTCCATCGAACCTGTAAACTGCTTCGAGCATCATCATTGTTTGTTGTTTACTGTTCCAAATTGAAGAAAGGTTTGCTGTTTGAAATGCTATAGGCCATGGATACTGTTCAGGTAACACTGCAAATACCATTGTGAATTCTTCCAATGGAAATCTGCATCAGAAAAACCCCACCACAACTTCAATCTTGATTAGGCACTGATAATTTCTGTATTTACTATTTTTAAAAAAATATTATTTATTATTATCTATAATTATTTCTTTCCTCCTGCTGAACATTAGGTCTTTGCCATCTTATTGTGTTGTTAGGGCTTTTTCCCTCTTACTCTGCTGTTAAACGGGTTTTCCCTTACTGTACCGTTAAGGCTTTTGCCTTCCTGCTCTGGTGTTACAGTTTTTTTGTCTTGCTTTGCTGTTAGGGTTTTTGCTCTGAATTTGTTTTCAGAGACTGCTGTTCTGTTAGGGTTTTTCCCTCAATTTTGTCCTACCAGCCTGCTGCATTATTAGTGTTTTGCCTCTGTCACTTGTGCTAACCAAGCTGAAAATTTTCAAGGGTGCAGGCCCAGGACATTGTCTTGTTCAGTCTCCTCCACTGTTTGCATCTCTTCTGCAACAGCAAGTAAGACATTGTCTTGCTCAATCACATCCGTTCCCTGCATCTCCTTCAGCTGCCTTCATCTGCAAGTGTGCATCCGCAACCATTGGATTGAAAATGGAGAAGAAATTTTTTTTTCTTACTTAAAATTTGTAATTTTTAATACAAATTTATCATGCTGATCGATATGCAGAGAATGTGGGCCTTCAAGGGCTAAGAGGAGACTCAGAATCATGGGCCTTCAAGGCTAAGTGGAGATACCAGGTGTAGAGTAGGTGTAGGAGGTAAGTGGCATGATTCTAATTTGTTTCTCCTCATAATATGAGTAAAATCATACATACTCCAATTTCTCTCACAAGTAGAAGAGCTTGCTACATGGGAAAGTAAGCGCATGGCAAATGCTCGTAGCTCTTTGGCATAGAGTGTCCACCAATCAGCAGGATCTCTTATACTCAATTGAGCCTTTGCATCTGTGGATGCAAACTTACCATGCACACGGACAAAGTGGGCAAACTGCGCTTTAATTTTTTGTGCTTCCTGTCCACACCCAAAAATCTTTTTCACACATTGTATGAAACCATGTGCTACCTCTGCATCCGCAAATGGAGGCCTACTTGTTCTTTCAGTATCATATCGCTTGGGATTCAATACATAAGCAACCATATGTAAAGGTAATAGTCAGGTTATTCCACGTCATAATTTTTTTTTTCCCTCCCTTTGTTTATAATAGTTAATGCTCCTTCTATTTGCAATTTTCTTGGTTTGTTCACACATTGAATCTATTGTCCCATAAATTTCTTCCAAGCAAGGAGAAATTGTGTCTGCATAGCAAATGACATCTAGTAAGGGCTGCAAAACATCATTTATATATTTTACTTAAAAGTTTCAAACTAATTGCATCATCTAGAGTTAACTCCTTCACTTATTTAGCACTTTCATAATGGAAAAGCCTCTAATTAAACCACATGTCACTAATAGCCATGGTGATTAGTGCACCATGCACCTCAAGCAATCTTTGAATAAGAATGGAAAAGCCTCCAATTAAACCACATGTCACTAATAGCCATGGTGATTAGTGCACCATGCACCTCAAGCAATCTTTGAAGAAGAATGTAAAAGCTAGCAAAATATGAGTATTGCGAGTTCCTAGAAATTCAGCCTCTACATAAACATGATATATAGCTTGTGCTTGTTGATGGTTGCATATGAACATTTGAATTTGCCTTTTGTTTTCTATCCAAGGAATAACCCAATCAAATTTTGAGATGCCTTTTAAGACATTGTTCATTGCATGAACATAACATGGTATCCATTAAAGGTATTTGCATTTTTGTTGCACTTGTAGGTAGGCAAATTGATATGTCTATGTAATTCATGAATAGGTTTGTCATTTTGTGTTATTTTGTAGTTCATACGCAAAGTGTTTGACGAAATGTGCGTCTGTATAATAATAATGTTGTAAAGTGACAATGTGATAATGTATAATGTTTAGAAAAGTATTAGTTATGTACGAACAAGTCATAAAGTGAGTTCAGAAATGAAATGTAAATGTAAGTTAAATGTAGGTCAAATGTAATTTAGGAAAATAAAGAGGTGTCAAGTAGTTAGAGGATGCAACTACTTTTTAGTTGTATAAATAAGATCCTTTCCTCATTCATCTGTGTGATGGTGATGGTTGTGCAATTGGCCAATGTGTGTGGTAAGAGGTTGTGGGCATTGTTGGCCAAAGTGTGGTCATTGGCATGAAGGAGATTCTGCACAAGGTTGCAAATTGTTTCTGTATGTAGGGTCAAAGCCATAGACCAAGTGTTGCTGTTCAATTCAGGAGTCCTGACTGATTATTAAATCTGTCATTCAAACTGTAACTCCAAGAGTTGGAATACAAATCGCTGTTCTATAGCACTAAGATACCTGTAGCTTTACATATAGGGTCCGCATTTGTAATAACCTAAACAATATTACATGGGCCAGTCTCTTCTATTGCAGAAAATGAAATGAAATGAAATATTATTAATGTCTGCGGTGGGCCAAAATAAGACCCAAGGGACTATAAGAAGTACAATAATGACTACCAACTAGCAGGCTAAAAAGCCCAACAAAGAAAAAAACTAAGAAAAATACAAGATCAAACCCGACAAACGGGCCAAAGAGAAAGGGAAAAGAAAAGAAAAGGGAGAGCAGAGGGGGGGAGGGCTGCAGTCCAACAGAGAGAAGTGCATGCCAAGAAGAACGGAGAGAGAGAAGGAGGGGGGAGGGAGCAGACCAGGAGGGGCAAGCTCCGAGAATCCCCCAAAAACTAATCTCTCCTAACAATCGAGGCCGAAGTACCGGAGTTGAAGAAGTCCATGATATGTCTTTGCCCATTGCTAGTTCGGAACCCTGACAAACTGTTGGTGCGCTGTCTAGTGACCCTGCTTCTGTTCAAATTGGATGGTGTGGGGCATTTCCGGTCGAAGTCACCTGGTCCGTCGGAGTTGGTGAAGTATGTTGTGATGAGTTGATGTTGAGGAGGGTGAGATCCATTTGGAGAACTTTTATGTCGTCGAAGTTGAGTTATCTCCCTAAGAAAGAGTGCGAGACAACGCTGGTTCGGGTATCTGAAGAAGGTAGAAACACATCGAGAGTTGTCCCTGAAAAGGCAATGGAACCTACCCCGGATCTCATAATAAATGGGACAACAAAAAATGAAGTGATGTAGGGTCTCAACTTCACCCAAGGAGCAAAACAAGCAAATTCGCTCCTCCATCGGAAGATGGTGATCTGACTCAATTCGGAGTTGGTGAGAACACACCCTGAGTTGCCCAATAGTGATCCGAAGACTATGCATTGTGTGCTGCTGAAGGTATTGTGGAGGAACTATTCTGCCTTCCTATATCTGTAAGAAGTGCTCATGGTAGAAAGACAACTTGGGGGAAAGAGGGGCAACAGGAGAGATCCATGTGCATCTAGTGTACTGGAGACTAACATCCTTCCGAATCTCGTGGAGCATCTTCTCCTTAGTAAGCCGAGAGGGGGGGAGAACCCCCAAAGAATAAGGGGGCAGCCTGTCTATCTGTATCTGAATGCTGGCCAAGAGAGTAGAAACCTGAAAATACCAGCTCCTCCGGCCTCCTCGAGAACTCGGAGAGAGTTCCATCGAGGAGCGAAGGGTGAGGTAAGGGTACCGCCTGCAACCCTCAAGGGTATCTCCGAAAGTACGAATCCTGTGAAGATAACCGATAATCAGGAAGATAATCTCAAGCTGGAGAGGAGAAGCCCCAAACTCTGCCAGAATAATAGAACGAGAGATTGTTCCCTTGCAACGAATGAATCGTCGAAGAAAGAGTGTCTGCACTCGTTCAACCCGTGACCACTCAGTCGGGCCAAGACTAGGGCCCCAAACCACTGACCCATAAGTAATAGTTGGCTTGACCAAAGCGTCAAAGATCCTCATCTTCATAGGTATATCCTGAAAATGTGCTTTGAAGCAATTCCTCTCTAGCAAATACAGAGCTGCATACCCCTTACACACCCAGACTTGGGCGGCGGGTTTCATACCAAAAGTGGGACCAGTGAAAAGAACCCCCAAATACACATAAGAGGTGGTGATTTCGACCTTCTGGCCCTGGAAAAGGAAGTGGAGATGGGACAGAGCCTCTTTGGTAGTATTGAATACCATAACCTTGGTCTTAGAAAGATTCACCGTCAACTGTCTCGAGTCATAAAAAGCGGCAAGTGTGTCCAGATGACGCTGAAGCCCTCAGGGGATGAGGCCAAAAGAACAACATCATCAGCAAAGAGGAGAATAGAAATCAACACATGGTGAAGAAGGCAACCATCCTCTAGGTGAGCGTTCTCCCTGATAAAAGTCTCAAGCTCATCGATAAAGATCCCAAAAAGTGTCGGCGAAAGGGGGCATCCTTGTTTCACTCCTATGGTGCTAAGAATATTGGCTAAAAGCCCTTGAGGGGAGTGAAACTGACCTTTCACAGTCTCATATAACCGCGTAACCGCTGTCAAAAGCTGCCCAAAGATGCCAATTGATCGAAGCCTCTCAAGAAGTAAATGTCGAGGCACCGCGTCGAAAGCTTTCTTGAAGTCTACAAAGCAACAAAAATGAGGACCTAGAACGCGCCTCCTCAATAATAGCTCTGAGGACTAGAATGTGACCTATGGTCTGATGATCTTGCAGAAGACAACACCTTTGATTGAAACGTTGCATGCTTCTCCTAATGAGTGCAATCAATAGCGCTCAAGAAATAAGGACCTGTAGGGCTTGAAACTATAATTTTCAACAAAGATCTATTTCTAGTATTATTGTGCATCCCTCACTTCTCCATTCATTTTTAATTGTTGAAACTAATTTTCCAACTTGTAGCTTCTCTTTGTTTAGTGTGAGTTTGAGGCGGGAGCCAATGTAAGACAAGAGCAAGCCTCACCTTTTCTTGTTTTGAAAGCAAGCAAGTGTTACAAATGTGAGTAGGAAGCAAGTGCAATCAAGGAGTGAGCTTTGCCTTTTCTTGTTCTAGATCTTTTGGGAAATTAAAAAACTAAAGGATTCTCATGAGGAAAATCTGGGTAGCATGGTACGGAAGTCATTTTGAAGTTACAATTGGAAGTAAGGATGCCCTAGTTGGGGACAAGAAGTAGAGCAAATCTTTGGCAAACCCTATCTAGGTAGCAGATGTGACACTAGAAGTGAATAACAAGGATGAGACGATTGAGCATGACTTAGTAGTTCTTAAAAGTAGAGGGTTATTATATAAGTTCCATGGATATTGGCCAGGTTTTTCAAAGATTCAAAATTTGATTAAGTGGGTGGGGATTGAATTCAAATTACTCCATGAATTTTCTTTTGAAAGAACTTTTCCTCATTATGTTATTTGTTTTGGAAATCAGGGATAAAATAATGGGTGGTGGCCCATGGTTTAGGGGAAGAGATGCATTATATTTAAGACCATGGGGTGAGAAGTTTTTAGGGGAGATAGAAACTATCAAAAGGTTTTTGGTGTAGATTAGGCTTTTTGGACTTCCGTATCAACTTATCAATAAAGAGGTTTTGAAGAATATTGGCAATACTCTAGGGGAGTTCATTGAGGAGGAATCAACTACTAAGGAGCGAAGGCATGTAGTATACACTCAGATATGTGTTGCCATGGACATTTCGAAACCTTTGCCGCAATCCATTAGGATTAACTTTGTATCAAGAGAATGGGATCAACAAGTGGATTACGAAAACATTGCATTTTGATGGCGCAAATGTTATGAGTCCAGACACATGACAAGAGATTACAAGGTAAACCGTAAAAGCGATGGTGAAAGAGATGGAAAATTTTGGGCATGAGACATACTTCAATATGAAGCAAGGAGATCATACCATACTAGAAGCTGGATTAGATCAAGGATTTTCTACTCCCAAAAAAGTGGCAAAGAAAGGCCCTTTGCAACATCAAATGGCGAAGTCCATTCTATATTATGCTATCTTAGAGCAAGAAGGTGGTTTTGTTTGTGGTAAACAAATTCTTGATGGTGTAATCATTGCATAGGAGGCCATACATTCTCTTCAATCCATGAAAAACCTAGGTATGCTTATGAAATTAGATATGAAGAAAGTAAACGATAGGTTTTGCTAGAGTTTCTACATGATATTCCTAGAAAATTTGGGATCAAGGTTGGTGTGAATGCATTAGATGTTTCTATAGCACTCCAAAATATTCTATTTTGATTAATGAATCCCTTGTTGGATACTTTGACCCACCATTTCCTTATATATTTATTATTCTTGTGGAGGCATTAAGGAGAGCTTTACCGAAGTTAAAAATAGAAGGAAAGATCAAAGGTATTTAGGTTGCAACAAATGGTCCCTTCGAATCTCATCTCATCTCCAGTTTGTTGATGGTAATTTTCTTTTGGCTCATCCCTTAGTTAGTGAGGACATGGAGTTTAAATCAATACTATCATGCTATGAGAAGGCTGTTGGATAGTTGGTTAATAAGTGCTAAGATCTTTTTTATTAACACTGCCCTATATTTACAGCGGATTATATTGAACATTTCTAGGTTTAAAATTGGAAATTTTCAATCAACATATTTGGGTATTCCTTTGTTCATAAAGGAAAGAAAAAGGGGCTTTCAGACTCAGTTTTGGATAGAATGAAATCTTGTTCAGCAGGTTAGAAAGGTAAGTTCTTAACCATGCTGAAAAGTTACAACTCGCAAGGACTACATTGCAATCCATATATATATATATATATATATATATATATATATATATATATATGATGTTGCTTTCACGATTGCCAATAGGCATTTCATCCAAATTTGATAAAATTCAAAAATATTTTCTTTGGAAAGAATGTGAGGAAAAATTTAGGTTTCCTCTTTGTTAGTGGGATAGGATTTGCAAAGAAAGAATGTTGGAGGATTAAGCTTGCAGGACAGTGGATCTATGAGTTTGACAATAGGGGCAAAACTTGGCTGGAGATTATTTAAAGATCAAGGAAAGAATTAGACAAAAATATTACTTAAAAAATATATAGGTTCTCTTGATGCAACAAAATTATTCATGAAACGAACCCTACCTAAGGGATTGTCAACATGGAACTTCATATAAAATAGTTTGTAGTTGATCAAGAAACATATTAGATGGTCAATCAATGAGGGAGATTCTTTTTTGAAGCCTTATTCTCTTAGGTTTGATTCAAAATGGCAACAATTGGCTCGAGCATGTCAAGATTGTAAAGGTCCAAAGGTAAAGGATTATATCAATGTGAGCAACAACTCCAGATTATGATTTTCCATTAGTAACTTGGTCAAAGGAGAGGAACTCCAACAAATAGAATATGAGCTTCAAACGATGCTTCAAGTGTTCTATTTGCCTATTTTTATGTGTAAGGATGAGTTGGTTTGGAATCTATTAAAGGTAGTGGACATTCAATCAAGTTGGGATATGAGGATTTAGAGAAATCATATAGAACTTCAACTAACAACTATGCAGAGGATAGGGCACTTCTTACAAGGATCGAAATTGCAATAGAAAAAAGATGGAATATAATCAAGGGGGATTCACAAATTTTCATTAATGCTAACAACAAAATTGATTGTGGGAATTGGATTAAAAATAACATTATTGCTGATTTTCATCGATTATTGTTGGAGGTAGTCTCTTGGAAATGTGAGTGTATCTATAGAGAAGGAAACCAGGTAGTAGATAATTTAGCCAATTGTGGTGTTGATCTTCATTGTGGTGAAATTCAATTTTTAGAAGGCAACTAGCCGAGTGAGATTTTATCTCTGAATGAAAATGATGTCAAGGAGCCAATTGTGGAAACATAGGAGTTTGAGGAAGATTAAGAATATATAGTACAGGAAATGAAGATAATCTTTGATAAGAAGGCAAGTTGGACATGGTTTAATTGAGGGGTAGAGTTTATCTCTTAATGAAAATGATGTCAAGGAGCTGATTGTGTAAACATAGTAGTTTGAGGAAGATGAAGAATATATTTGATAGAAAAGGAAATAAAGAATATCTTTGATAAAAAGGCAAGTTGGATATGGTTTAATTGACGTGACAACAAATATAATGTTTTGTTATTACTTATTTTGATGGGAGTGGCCTCTAATAGAAGCCATACCTAACTTATAAAAAAAAAGAAGTAATAATAAAACAAGAATAAAATCTACAAACATTTTCAAAGTTAAAAAGAAAAAATTGTGCTACTTACCTTGTACACCCTTTCTATACGTGGTATTTCCACTTAGCCGTTGAAGGCCCATATTTATGGGTCTCCACTTAGCCCTTGAAGGTCCGCGTTCTTTGTATGCCAAACAACATGCTAAATGATAATAATATTTAAAAATATATATATAAAAATTTCCCTTTTCCATTTTCAATTCAAATGGTTCAGGAGACATTTGTAGTTATACGCAGTTGAAGGAGATGCAAGGAATGGAGGTGATTGAACCAACCAATGTCGTTCTTGTAGTTGTAGGTAGTTGAAGGAGATGCAAGGAATGGAGGAGATTGAGTGAGACAATGTCCCTAGGCCTATACGCTGTTGAAATTTTTTGGCTTGGTTAGCAGGAGTAGTAGGGGCAAAACCCTAACAATGCAACAAGATGACGAGAAACAAATGGGGGCAAAACTCTAGTAGGTTGATGTTGTACTGAACTTTGGACTCTGGTATTTGATGATCAAGTATTCTTGGAATGCATAGATAGAGGATACATAGGATGAACAAGCTGCATCGGGCCCACTTGACTGCTCGTCGGAGTCGCGTTGGATGTCGTCGGAGTTGACGATTGCTGAGATGAAGGCCTCTTTATATATATTTTCTTTGCGCCTCGGGGAACGCAATTACGGAATTCGAAAGGCTGCCAGGTGTTGCCATTTTGATCATATAGGGCCGAAAACTCATCATCAACGGCCAGGTTCTTCCGATTGGATTTATCATGTTGCGTGCGACACCTCATCTTCCAGCATTCAATGATTTTGTCCTTTTGCCAGTTGAGGGGCGCCACCTTGGCGAGGAATTTTCTGAAGCCCGCTGATTCCAACCTGTGATCCGGGTTCGCTCCGGATCATACGTCACCTCCTCGCAGTAGAACTCATGCCATGGAGGCCATGATTGCATCTGCTCGATGTGCCATTCCAGGTCTGCGCCTGTCCTGTTTCTTCTTTCCCGTATGATCTCGACTCGGGAACAGATGTGTGTGAATTTTCCCCTGACCCCAATGGGGTCGTACTTCCAGCGCTGCGACAGCATTATTAGGCCCATGTCGATGAGTTCCCGCTCAAGGTAGGCGTGCTGTCCGATTTTGTAAACTTGGGTATTCGACCAGGTGATGGGATACTGAAAGATATGGCCTTTCTTCTTGCCCTGGCCAAACTCTTCTTCGACATAATCCATTTGCCGCGCAATTTCCATTCCGAACTGATGGTCAGTGCAGAAGTAGGGCAGCAGGAACGGCTTCCCCTTGAATCCGTAAATTCTAACTATGATGCCTTGGGTCAGCCGGAAAGTGTCCCCGTACTCATTTTTCCACAGGTATTTTGTCATGACTTCCGGTGGGCGAGACGCCTTACGGTTGAACAACCCCATGACCATGCACAAAAATTTGAGGTTAAATTCATAGAACGAGCCTTTTCTGTACAGAATATCAGTCCATTCGTACATGGGCAGCGACTCTCCTTTTTCATTTATTTTCTTCAAGTCAGGAACGTTCATCCGGTAGTGCATGTGATACAGGCACAACCATGCGAGGAAGGAGCACAATCGGAAATCCGTTGACTGCTTCTGTTGTAGTCTAACCAGACTTGAATGTATTGCATACGCCAACCAGTCCGCCCAGTCGAAGAAAATAGGGCGCTTTCCACTCTTTTGCGCTGGTGAGTCGTAAAATTCTCTGTGCAGGAGACATTCTGCCAGCGCCATCTGGTACGGCCGTACCACTTTGTCAGAGTCGCAGTCGAGGACCCACGCCAAGATGATGTAGATATATTTATTTTCAAATCTATCCAGGGGTATGGGGCCAGTCGGCCACTATCCGTCCGCCAGCGGAGTCTTCAGCTCCGAGTCGAGGAATTCCCTCATTCTCCTTGTCTGCGTAAATCACGCATCTGTTCATCAAGATTCACCCTTCGATAATTGCGCCGGACTCGTGCTGGAGCCCGGGGGCGGACGCTCTCCCAGAAAAGTGTGAACAACACTTTTCCTTTGTTGTCGCAGACTTGCCGGGCAGCTGGTTTGTAATATTCTACAATTGCTTCGATCAGCTCCGAGCACTGGTGGGTAGGAGGGCACAAGAACTAATACAGGTTGGACTTGTATGCAGCCCCGACATGGTGTGAGGGTGAAACCCTGTCCGCCCACTTGGCAATGTTCAGCCGCAGTTTGGAGAGGCTGATGGAGAAAGAGCCGTCCTTGTACCCGGCCAGGTGATTAACTGGTGGCGGCGGAATTCGACAAGCTACACGCCTCTTTGTCCGGGTTTTCTTTTTCTGGTCCTGCGGTGCTTCGCTCTCATGAGCGCTTGACTCTGGTGATTCTTCAGATTCGCACCGCTCTTCGCTGGATTGCGCCTGTACGGGCGCTTTCCCCTTGTCCATCCTTTCTGAAACTTGTGAAACAGCAGAGACGGGAATTACGGCTTCTGAGTTGTCAGCTCTGCTCTTTGCAGTCAGGGAGTCAGCTTGGACGATTTGAATTTTCTGAGTGCGCCAGGGCCCCTTTTCTAGACAACGACTGCAACATTAATGGCGCGGGGGAGGGAGTTAGGGCGGTTAACTTGGAGTTGGTGGAGGTGTTATGATTTTTTGGCGGTTGTGCATGGGTTTATTTTTGAAAAGCGCACCCCAATAGCCGTTGGTCCAAACGCACCTTGCTTTTTTAATGCATCATTCTTGAAAGATGTGCAATCATTAAACCTCCTTGGACGTCGTGCCATTGCTGACGTCATCGCCGCCGTCCGGGCACACTTTACAAGGGAGAATTTCTGGCCCAGGAAGTCCAACTTCACACCGTGTCGTACTGCGCCCTGGACCCACACTTAGAATTTTTTTACGTTTTCTGTGATAGGTCATCCAGGGTGCGCCCAAAATTCAAGGCGCAGTCGGACTTCGCCCAAAAAATGGGCGCACTCCGACTTCACACGGATTTGACTGCGCAGTCAGACTTCGCTCCAAAAAGTTGCGCAGTCTGACACTTAGCCGTTTTCTTGCTGCCAGCGACAGATTACCCAGGGTGCGCCCGAGAATTGGGGCGCAGTTGGACTTCGCCCAAAAAATGGGCGCAATCCGACTTCGCTCCATTTCGGTTGCGCAGTCTGAATTTTCACTCAGATCTTTTCAGCCTTGCCTTTCCCAACTGTGCTCTCCAAGCAGTGCGCAGCCCGACTTCGCTGTGAAGTCTGGTTGCGCACCCAGACTTAGTCATTTTTCTGCTCCTCTTTTCAGCTGCCTTGTTCCGAACTTCGCACTGTCCAAGGAGCGCTACCCGACTTCGCTGCGAAGTCGGGGTTTGCCTTAAGTCTTTCTTGGGCTCTTTGAAAATTTAAAAAACTGAATGCTGAAATATATACATTCTAAAAATTTAAAAATGCAGAAGGGAAATCTGTACAAGGAAGGACCCAGTTGGGTGCCTTCAGTGGCGATAAATTTTTAGGTGGAACCCATTGACGGGAATGGGGAGAAGTTGTCCCTCCATGTCCCGAAGCACAAATGCGTTGAACTAGTTCACCCGTGCAATCTAATAAGGGCCCTCCCAGAGGGCATCAAACTTGCCGTGATTGCCCGGCTTCGCCTTCAACGAGTCCCCCTTCAGCACCAGGTCCCCGATTTTGAAAACTCAGGCGGTGGCTCCTTTTGCAAACCAGCCTTGGGTCGCTTTAGCATGTTCGGTGAAGGCCTGGTATGCTTTTTCTCTGTCTTCCTCTAACTGCAACAACTGGCACAGTCTGTCGTCCATCGGATCCCCATTGCCTCTCTCCTCGTCCAACATCCAGAGAGCGGGAATTTCTATGTGCGTTGGCAGGACTGCCTCCTTGCCATAGACGAGCGCATAGGGGGACGTCTTGATTGATTTTTTAAAGGATATTTTGTCCTCCCATAGCGCCCGGTTCAGGAGCAGGTGCCAAGTCCTTTTGTTATTCTCTACTGTCCTCCTGATGATTTTCAGCAGATTCTTGTTGGTGGACTCGGCAAGGCCGTTCCCCTGCGGGTAGTAATTGGAAGACATTTTGTGATAAATGTCGTATTTGTCGGTGTACTCCCTAAGTACAGTGCTTGCCAACCCCGGACCGTTGTCCGTCACTATTGACTCAAGGACCCCGAAGCGGGTAATGAGGCTCTCGAGGAACCTAATGACCGTCTCCTGGTCCGCATTCTTTGTAGGGATCGCCTCTGCCCACCGCGTGAAGTAGTCGGTGGCGGTTAGGATAAACTTGTGCCCAGCTGCAGAGTTTGGCGTAATCACCCCGATAAAGTCTAGGCCCCATTGCTGAAACGGAGTCTCGGCTTGGATCGGTTGAAGGGGCAGGGGTGCTTTTCTGTTTCTGCCAGCAAATCTCTGGCATTGATCACATTTTGTATAGACCGCATGCGCGTCTGTAAAGAGAGTGGGCCAGTAGTACCCAGCTCTGATTATTTTCAAGGCCGTAGGCCTTGCAGAATGGTTACCCCCAGGCATCCCGGAGTGGAATTCTCCGAGGACCCTGAGTTGGTCTGTTTTCTTGACGCACCGCAACAGGATGCCGTCAATGTTTTTGAAGTAAAGCCCCTCGGGGCGAAGAGTGTATTTCAGTGCACCTAGCCGAAACGTCCTTCTTTGTGAGGCGTTCAGGTGGTTTGGACATCTCCCGATGCAGAAATACTTCACCAGGTCATCTGTCCAGTCACTTTCCTCTGGTAAGGAGTTGGCTAGGTTGGTGGTTGTTGCTGGATCCTCCCACTTACAGGCAGATATCTCGACTGTTGCGCTTCGGGCCAGCTCCTGGCACAAGGCTCGACCTCTGATAAGCTTGGTTGGCCGCACTTCGATGTCGAACTCCTGGATCTTAGCAATCCATTCCGCTCTCTTGTGACCCGGATCCCCTTGTATGATGAAGCTTCCGACGTCCGGGTGTATCACAAAGACAGTCGTTCGGCTCTGGGAGACAAAGTGCCTGAACTTTCGGAGAGACTTCATGACCGCGTGAACCTGCCGCTCTATAAAGTTGTACTTCTCCTCGTGCGGCTGAATCACTTGGCTCAGGAACGATATGGGGCGCTCTTCGCCATCATCTCCCTTCTGTGTCAGGACTGCGGTGTAACTCTCGGGTTCTCCCACCGCGTACAGGATGAAGTCCTTAGAGTAGTTCGGGTTTATCAACACCGGAGCTTGTGCGATTCGAGCTTTGATTTCCTCGAAGGCCTGCTGAAACTGTTGGTTACGAATCTGCCATGAGGAAAGGATTTGATGTTATTGCGCCCAGATTCGCCCACCAGATTGAAATGCCGAAAGGAAGGAATGCCTTCCGTGCCAATCTCCGGAGAAGGCCGGCTTCCTGTGGGGTTTTAGTGTTTTAGGATAAGAGTGCAGGGAAAGAGATAAAAGTGCGGAAAGAGAATCCAAATGTGATTGGAGTTGGGTGGGGGGAATAAGCGACACGACAACGATCAATCACCACTACTAACAACATTCCTATACAAAACACACATTGAAACTACAGCTATCATTCATCCTATGTATCCTCTATCTATGCATTCCAGGAATCCTTAATCATCAAATACTAGAGTCCAGAGTTCAGTACAACAGTAAGCAATGATACAAGAAACATGAGGTAGAAATGACAAGGAGAGGCAGCATACAAGATAAAAGGCAGTAAGCAGAGTCAAGTATATGCTTAGTATTAGAGGCAAACGCACAGCTACAATGGTTCCCTAGTAGTATATTCCCCTTCCCCCTTTTTACAATGGAATTGCATGGCTATTTATAGCCTCAAGTTCCCCCTGATTACAATCACTGGCATAAAGTCCCAGGCCAGACAATAGCTGACAAAAGCGGCCAAGGAGCTGCTGATGCTGACTTCTGTTGGGTAGGACTGTACTTGCGACATGGTCTCCCTGAAATTTGTACAGTTACGTGGTGGTGTGTCGGGTCAAACCTTTGGTCAGCAAGAATGCGGGTAGCTGTGGCGGATGGAACTTTACATCAGCCTTAAATGATGGCAGTTGGCATAGATAAGGCAGTCCATGCTTGTCCTTGTTCCCGTCATGTCTTGGCTCGAATCCCGAGGCTGGACACTTGTCAGATTCTGATGAGTGACATGTCTGCCTTGAAAGGCAGTTTATCCAACTTCGCCCAGGATCAGAACCTTGTCGGGTTGTGCAGGTGGAAAACAGTGCAGTTGGGGAGGCCTCCGTGCCTTAGTCAATTTTTGGGCTTGCTTGCCCAACTGCGCACCGGTTAGAGGGCGCAGCCGGACTTCGTTGCGAAGTTGGGTTGCGCACCGGCACTTTGCTGTCTTCTCCGCTGTTCGGACTGCGCACCAAGAAGGGGGTGCACCTCGACTTCGCTGCGAAGTCGGGTTGCGCCCCAACACTTAGCTGATTTTTTGCCAGATTGCTTCCCAAGTGCGCCCAGGAAAAAGGGCGCACCCCAACTTCGTTGCGAAGTCGGGTTGCGCCCTGACACTTAGTCAAATTTCGCTCGTTTCCTGTCTGTTGCGCACTTCGCATTCCCTGCTGCGCTCCAACTAGAGGGCGCACCTCGACTTCACTGCGAAGTCGGGTTGCGCCCTAACACTTAGTCATTTTCAGGGAACACTTGCTGGAAACTTTACTGGGGGAAGTTCAAGGGGGAGAGGGAGGAATGAAACTGCAAGGAAGAGGGAGAAAGGGAGAGATGAAGAAAGGGAAAACAGGAGGAGGGAAGGAAAAGAGTAGCTCACTTACAGAAACTGAAAACATGGCACCCCGTGCCAAATGTGGCAACATTCCTGGCGGCTCGCGGGGTGTCGAGCTCGCCTCAATGCAAAGAACCATGCCTTTATCCATTGGGTGCGGAGGAACTTCCTTCCCCAGCCTTCTACTGCTCTGACCGCTTCCTTCCGGGCAACTGTTCTTCCTCAGGATCACTTCCGGCAGTTGCCTCTTCAGTTTCTCCTTCTGAATCTGAATGCTCTCCACTGTCAGCCTCCCACTCGCGGATGCGTTCTTATGCTGCGCTGGCCCGGTCCTAGACTGCTGCGCTGGAAGGGCCCGAGGTCGCTGATCTCTCTTAGTGCTGCTTGGAATTTAGCAACCGCGTGCAGGTCGATGGTGTTATATTTTTTTCCCAACTCCTTTAGGGAGGAGTTGATTTTGCAGTATTTTGACACCGTCTGGGTGACCTGAGCTTCTTGAATTGGCTCTGTCCAACTATCAATTTCTGCTGTATCTGCCTCAAAAGACAGCCAATTCTGCTTAACCTGCTCAAGGGTCAAGAACTCGCCATCTTTGACGTAGCTCGGGCACCCGTGTTCGGATAGAGTGTGAAAGGGGGCCAGGAAAATGCTCATTTCGTGTTCTAGTGCATCTAGCATCTTCCTGGCAGTTCTTACCCTCTCTGTCTTATCGAAATACATATGCAAGGTTACCCTTGCATCTGCCCACTCTGAGGCAAGTCGGGACATAGGAGGAATTTGGAGGCCTTTGCGCTCAAACTGCTCAAGTTTTATAGCCAGGTCTAGCGATTGCCTCGCCTGGTGTTCGGCATCCTCTACCACAGGCTTTCCCTGGGCAGATACTTCTTCGATCCTGGACACGAAATCCAGATTTGACAAGGACTTAACAAGGTTGGGCTTGCAACCCTGCAGCAGATTAGCCCGCATCTCCTTAACTATGCTCTTTGAAAAGGTTGCCGCTTGTGATGTTTTCTCCGCAAGCTGCGACTGTGCCTGTTTCAGCGAATTCTGAAGCTGTGAAATCTGCTCCAGCGTCGTTCTTTTCTCTTCTGACAGCTGCTCGGTTGTCTGTTTCTGCGCTGCGGCCTCCTGCTGAGAGGCAGCCAACTGGGCCTTAAGCTCCTCTATCTCCTGCTGCGCAGATCCCAGCTGCGCGGTGGCCGTAGCCAGGTCCTCCTCAAGCTGCCTTGTGTTATTCTGCAGCTGGAACAACGCCTCCTGGGTCTCAAGATGCTTGACGAGGAGATTATCTATCCTACGACGAATACCATGAATTTTGTATTCCTCGTTGATGTCATCAAAGCTTTTCTCCTTCCTCCGATGCTCGTAGTCTGCCTCGGTCATCTCCCGGAGAGGCTTCTTTACTTTCGGGATCAATTTCTCTGTTGTGAGCACTCTCCTGTCCAAGTCAAACTTGGTGCATTTTATCGGGGCGGCTATCTCTTCGGCTCTCCTTCGTTTCACGCCCTAGAGAAAGGAGGCGGAGCATCCTGAGGCTTTTGCTGCCAAAGGCTGGTCATCAACGTTCTGCAGTTCGCCCATGAAGTCCAGGGTTTCCAGCATTAGATCTTGCTGTGGCATCTTACCTGTAAATAGGGAAGCGGGAGGAATACCAGAAGGGGTGGCCGCTTCTAAGGGCGACCGGGGCCTAGGGGAAGCGGGCGGCTGAGTGGATGGCGTTGGTAGGGTTTTAAACGGCTGGGGTGAGGAGCGCGGCGGTGAAGGAGCAACTTCAGCACTGGCTGCGGGTGAGGGTTCTAGGGTTTGGCTCAGTGACTGGAAGGCGTTAGGATCCTGAGCAAACTTGTCAAAGGAATGTGGGCCGCTAGAGGGCTGGATAGCTTGGGAAGAAGAAGACGCGGCTACGGCTTGCCCTGATGAGATGGGAGACGGAGCTTTGGCAGGGCTGACTGGGACTTGGGGAAGAGGTGCAGTGGACGTACCTGCGGACTCCGCCTGAGCCGCTGTTGGAGGGACTCTTTCCGCACTTTTATCTCTTTCCCTGCACTCTTATCCTAAAACACTAAAACCCCACAGGAAGCCGGCCTTCTCCGGAGATTGGCACGGAAGGCATTCCTTCCTTCCGGCCTTTCAATCTGGTGGGCGAATCTAGGCGCAATAACATCAAATCCTTTCCTCATGGCAGATTCGTAACCAACAGTTGACAAGAAAACCTTGAAGGCAAAACCCTATCAACATAATAGGCTGTGGAAAAAAATTGAGGGCAAAAGCCCCAACAATAAAATAAAGGGAAAAACTTTAACGACACAACAAGAGGGAAAAAATGTTAATGGTACAACAAGAGGGCAAAAGCCCTAATGACATAGTAAGGGGGCAAATCCCTAACATGCATGAGGGTAGAAGCCCTAACGTGCAACAGGAATGGGTAAATGAATAAATTTTTTTTTTATTGAAAAAATACTTCATATTATCAAAGAATCAAGGAATACAAGAGATAGTCAAAGGCATTACAACAACTTGCGAATCAGCAGCAAGCAATCAGACCTCAACGATCTGTCCATTCTAAGGCAATCTTTTAAAATGCTATTCCTAAAAACATGAATCTGATCAGCAATCATCCTACAAGCACTACTAATAGTATGGTCTACCCCTATATGATCAGTTTGGAACACAATATAGCATCTGTCCTTCCAGATGGAAAAAAGGACACTAACTCTGACAATATGCCAAAAGATACAGAGATAACGAGGACACTTGGGGGAATCCCCAAACAAGACTAGCTGCCACCATAAAGGACCCGAAATGACAGAGGAGTAAGCAGCCCCAATCTCTTTCCAAACTTTTTTGGCTCGAGGACAGTCCCAGAAGATGTGCTTGATAGTTTCACTCCTCCCACACGTCGAACAACTATCCGACGAAAGCAACCATTTGGCCAACCTCGCTTTGCTCTGAAGACCCTGCATAAGAACTAGCCAAGCAAAAACCTTTAGCTGCATAGAAACCCGCAAGCCCCAAACCCTAGTCAATCTTTTCCTCCATTTCTTGGCCGAATATTTAGTACCCCATCTGGCATTAAGCACATCTCCAAATGGCACAGGCGGCACCATGAGCAGATACAGTCTAGAAGAGTTGAAGCACCAAATAGGCTTACCATAGTGCCATCTCCAGTCTCTCCAAATGGGACCAGGCAGTCCATTAGAAAGTTTGTGTTGCTGCTCAACAGGTAGAAGACCCTGTATCTGCTGAATAGCAAACTTATCAGAGGGCTTGAGTTTGAATTTGACCAACAGTTGTTGCCATGACATCCACTGACTAGTGCGCCCATCCCAGATATCAGCCCAACAGAAAATACCCTTCTTGCACAACCTTCTACTTTGTAAAACAGGAATGTCGGAAGCAAAAACACCATTTGCTTTCCAAAGACAAATAGCCTTAGAGGCTAAAGTCCAACCTCTCCTATTCTCTAAATACTCCCACTGCAAGTGCTTAACTACAGCCTTCCAGGCTTCCCAGATCCGCTTAATGAGAATACTACCTTTAATCTTAAACTTATCCGGATGCCCAACAATATCCTCCAGAGTAAAAGGGCCACGAAAACCATCAGAGTGTTGAGATGTCATGATGCGGAACCGAAGTAAACGCTGCCAACCAAGATCACCCTCCAGACAGCGAACAATCCATTTAGAAGCAAGAACCTTACCTTGCACTTGAATATCCAGCAAACCAAGACCCCCTTCAGCTCTGGGAACAGAACAATAACGCCAGCCCACCAAAGGAACTCTTCTCGAGCCATCAATATTGGACCATAGAAAACTTCTAATACAGGTCTCCAACCGCCTATAGTGAGTAGCATTAGGGAGCCAGCAGGAGGAATAATACATATGGCACGCTTGCAGAATCCTGCTAACAACAGTCAACTTGCCAGCAAAGGAGATCAATTTGTTCCTCCAAACCTGAATTTTTCTTTCAAATTTTTCCATACACCAATCCCACATGGCTCTAGGAGAAACCCGTCTACCAAAGGGAATACCCAAGTACCTGACAATCTCACCATCTCCAACCCTCCTCCAGCCCACCTGGAGATCATTAGGGAGGGAATCAATACCAATAAGCCAGTAATCAGACTTGGCCTCGCTAATCACAGCCCCAGAAGCAGCACAGAAGTCCTTGAGGCAATTCTGCATATGAAATATGGAGTCTCTATCCAGCTGAACTGAAAGAAAAGAATCATCCGCAAAGTGACTATTCGCCAACTGTCCCTCAGGAAGAGAGATACCACGAATCAAACCACGACTCATATTGTCCGCCAGGAGATAACCTAAGGCATCAGCAGAAAGCACAAAGAGAAGGGGGGCAACTGGACAACCCTGCCGAATAGATCTGAAAAGCTGAATAGAGTCAGAGAGGCGGCCATTGACCATAACCTTGGCAGAAGCAGCTGAAAAAAGGGTGTCGATCTTAGCAACCGTTGTCTCGCTGAAGCCAAGAGAACAAAGCATCTGAAGAACAAAAGCCCAATCCACCCGATCATAAGCCTTATCAAAATCAATCTTAAGAAATAGAGCCTGCTGACCAGACTCCTCAGCCCACTCCATGGCCTCCCAAACAGATAACACAGTATCAAGGATAAATCTCCCCTTGACAAAACCAGTCTGTTCCTCACGAACAATTCTGGCAGCAATATTCTGAAGCCGCAGGGCGATGGCCTTAGCAACAATTTTATAGGAGACGTTAAGCAAAGTAATAGGCCTCCATCCTCCAATCTGATCCTTATTAGTGCCTTTTGGGATGAGCTTTATAACTCCCTGGTTCATCCAATCAGAAAAACCAGCCCCATCGAAGACCTCTTTGATCATCCTGCTGTAATCATCCCCAATAACTTCCCACATAGCCTTATAAAACTCAACAGGAAGCCCATCTGGTCCAGGAGCTTTCCCATTCCTCATACGAGACAAGGCATAGAAGAGCTCATCTTTGGAAAAGTCTGCCGCAAGACTATCACTCTCATAGCTAGTAACCTTTTTCGGAATACAAGAGTGAATTTTGCTCCTAGCATTCTGAACCTCAGTAGAGACCTCATAAGCAGAGAAAATAGTTCGGAAATGATTCTCAAATAAACCTCTAATCTCTTCCTCATCTTCAGTGTGAGAGGAATCAGCCCTTTGCAATGAGATAATTCTTTCTGAAGCATTCTTCTTCTTAATATAATTGAAGAAGAATTGAGTTGGTGCATCCCCCTCCTGAAGCCAATGAAGCCGACTCCGAACCTTAGCGCCCCTTCCTAAATAGTCCTCATAATTACGAAGCACACTCTCCTGGGCAGCAACTTTATCCTGCAAGATACTATTAAAGGGGTCAACCTCAAGAAGTCTCCTATCTCCCTCAAGAGCCTGTCTGAGAAGTCTGATTTGACGTCTTCGGCCTCGAGCAATTAATCTGCCCCATCCACGTAAAAATTTGACAACTCTACGTATGGCAGCATCCCACCAGGCAATCCATCCAGTAGAAGAAGGTCTCGGAACCAGATTCCACACACAACTGATCAATTCTCGACAATCGGCTGACTCCAGGTGAGAAACATTAAGCTTAAAAGGCACTACCTTCTTATCCAACATAAGAGTACCAACATGAGCGTAGGAGTAGATAGGCGAATGATCAGAACCAGTGATCCCAAGATCAACATCAACAACTCTTTTACCTTTACCAACAAAGGTAAAAAGAGAATCAGCATAAAATCTATCTAACCTGGCATAAATTCTATCTTTTCCAGCTCTCCTGTTGGACCAAGTGTGCCAACCACCATAGTCAAGATGCTTCTGTTTGAAGTTGACATCAAATACCTGAAGATGGGCTTTTAGTCTGGACCAAGACTCTTTTTCCACGCCATAAATACAACCTCCTACCCCCCCTTCCCGATCTCCTTCCCACTCCACCATATTAAAATCCCCTCCAAGAATCCAACACGCATCTGGGAGGTTATCATGCATCCAATTCCAAAGAGAAATTCTGTCAGTAGCAGTATTAGGACCGTAAACACAACAAATACCAACCACATGGCCAAAAAAGGCAAAGGTTGCCCAAAGTAATCTACCACCCGGGTCTTCCCCATGATTGAGCAAGAGAGCGGCCATCCAAGGATGCACAACAAGCACCACACCTCCGGAACCCCGTCTATGAGATGAGCTCCACCAAGTGCCTCTCCAAGAACTAGATAAGCAGCTCGAAAGCTCAAAACCGCTAAGTTTAACTTCTTGCAAACAAATGACATCAGCAAAAAGAGACTTGAGAAAGCTACTAACTAGATTACGCCTCTCGGGGAGCACCATCCCCCTCACATTCCAAGATGCAAGATCGAGCTTCATTGGGTAACTAAAGACTGAAGGACCGTGAACCGATTACCCGCAGAGCTAGCACTACTCACATCCGCTTGCTGCACATCTTCCTCTGAAGCAGATCGACGAACATTACCCGGAATAAAACCTGGATCATTAGGGAGATTTTCCACAGAGGAATCCCTTTGTCCCCCCTGTTCATCCGTGCTCTTTCTTGCCTTATTAGGCTTAAAAGGCGAACCCCTGGACTCCCTTCTCTTCTGCACCACTTTCCACTCCAACTGCTCAGAAGATAAAGAAGAACCTTTTTCCTGTGTTGCGGGCCGAACCTCATCCATATCCATCTTGTCCTGCTGTGGATCCTGTTTTAGTGTTTCCTCTACCTTCGGGTGCTCTTGATGCGGGGGAGAGGATTTTTTCCTCCTTGGGCAATCTCGAATCATGTGATCAAGAGATTGACAACCGAAACATGCGTTGGGCAAGTTAAGATACCACACAGGCTAAGAAACTGGACCTGCAGGAGTTAATATCTTAAGCTGTTCTGGAAGTTTGCGTTGCAAGTCCACCTCAACGCAAATTCTAGGATTGGATTTAAGAGATAAATTATCAGAGGGATCCAGTAAATTTTTTCCAAACCTTTGCGCCATAATACGTAGCATGCATCTGAGTTCTGACTTCATGGCGACAAACTCGATCCACAAGGGGTAATGTGCTTGCGAGCTATCCTTCGGATCGAAATTAGGATGCCAGGTCTGCACAAAGGCCGTCGAACCTGCAATGTTCCATGTCCCATACTGCAGAACATGTCTCGCCGCCTCCACCCGTTCAAACAACATTGAGACATAACGACCTCCTAAACCCCAAAAATATTTCACATGCAATCCTTTAGCTTCCCAGTTAAGGCGAATCCATTTCTTGAAATCAGCCTCAACTGGTACCCTTCTCAAAAAAAACAATATCAACCCTTTTGTTTCTAATTCCTTGCAAGTATTCCTATATTCATCATGCTCGACAACATTAAATGTGAATTCATCCTCCTCCTGTGCCATTTTTGAATCTAAACGATCTAGCTTATAACCAAGATCGAAATCCAAATCATCCACATAGGCCCATGCAGGAGCATTACCACTTTCAGTAGGCAAATTAAATGATTCAGAATCAAAACCCTTCACCGACACACCAGGGTTTGAAGTATTCTTATGCAGCGCTGCCAAAAATGACCCCAAATTCAATTTTGGAGAAGAACCCTTAGCAACAGATTTGTTGCCAGCAAAAGACTCATCGGCACCTGTCGCTTTCTTAACTTGAAGAGCATCCGAAGCCGCACCCTATTTTTTTGCATAAACTTTTAAACCCCCCGATCCACTTTGAACAAGAACCTGACCATCGCAACTGTCAAAACCATTCGACGCGGCAGTCAACTGCGTGGCAATAACCGAAGGACCCTTGTTATCATTTACGACACCCGTGCCCTTTTCCGACCCCTTTTGAGAAGAGCCGATTTCAACGACCTCCGTGTTCGCATTAGTCTGAGACGATTTCACATTAGCCGCAGTATCCTCCCCGATTTCACTAGCACCACCGTTCTTATCAGAGAATAAAGGGTTCGCGAACTCTTGCACCAACTCTTGAAGGTCTTCCCATGAGCGTTCACGGGGAAGGCGACCATCAATCGCCAGCCGCAGGTCTCCAGACCTGTCGAGGACAAAGTCCTCGCCACCAGCATAAAAAATGGCATGAGACCCAACGCGGGATCCAGCCCTACCTCGCCCTCGAACACCTCCTCGAGCGCCTCCTCGCTAGTTACCTCTCGTCGCCATCCGAGTCTTCGAAAAACGAAAATGAATAATTATAGCTAATAATAACTAATAATTAGAAAAACAAAAAACAAAATAGTAAATACAAAAATTATCACTACTTAATTGAGTGTGAAGTCGCAATGGGGTTTTTCTAATCTGGTTTCTATTGTGGAGGTATTCATAGTGGTCCTTGGAGTGTCATACAAACAATATCCATGGCATACAACATTCCAAATGCTAAACTTTCCTTCACAATGGTAATTTGGAGCAGTAAATAGCAAACAATGATTATGCTTGAAGTAGTTTACAAGTTCAATGGGATCAAAGTGTAAAACAATAAAACTTTGTTCAACATGGGTGTAATTTTTTTAAGTTTTTATTTTATTTTGAACTTTTTAGGTCTTTGTTTGGGTGCGCAGGAAAAGTGAGGTCAACGCACCTGACGTGTGGACCCATATCCGGTGTGCTAAGGGTGTAGTGAAGGGTGTGTTTTGCACCCACACTTACTAGGTTTGTCTCAAGTGCGACCTATTTTTCCTTGGGTAAGTGCACTTAGATAATACAAGAAAAATATCTTTGCAGAAGACATAGTCAAATACCTAGGCCTTGTGACCAAAGCACACCCTCAACTCTATACACGTGATCCTTGGATGGATGTGAAGGGGAAAGGTATTTGGGGTGAAATACCAATTTACTTTCAAGTATGGCATCACACCCATGTGTGCGTTTGTCACTTGGGATATTACACATTTGGAAATTTATGATGTCCTACTTGGGGCGCCATATACATCTATGGCTACAAAGTGACTTATCAAGCTACACCAATGGTTCATGCACACGAACAACATCACTTATCACATTCTAGAGTGTTTACCAAAGCCTTGCATCATACTCATTTTCATGAAGCATTGCAAGAAATCTGTGCTCCTCATTGTCTTATCGTAAAGCACCCGCATGTGGAAACAAGCATGCCTTATTGTGTGCAATCCAATCACGTTTGCATAGTTGTGACAAATGGATGCTCTGCTATAACCAAACAACGATGTCTTTCAAGAGCCAAAGGGAGTTCTTCACTTTCAAACAATCCTTTACACGATAGATCAATTTGGGAGAATGATGAGATTCAAAGTCTATTCCAGGAACTTATCAATCAAGGAAAGATTTGTCCAACTTCTTCTTCATGTTGCAGTTCAGTTGTTCTTTTGCCCAAGAAGGTTGGCTCATATAGACTTTGCATTGACTATCATGCATTGAACAAGATCATTTTGAAGAATAAGTATCCTTTAGCATTCATACGTGATTCTTTGGACCAGTTGAGAGGTGCAATGCTTAATCAAGATTGACCTCAAGTTAGGTTATCATTAAGTACCTACCAATTCCAATGATGTCTAGTTAACTTTCAAGATGGAGGGATTGTATGAGTGGTTGGTTATGCCTTTTGGTCTAACCAATGCAGTTGCAACATCTATGCACTCAGTGACTAGCATTTTGTGACTGTTCAATGGTTCCTTTGTCACTGTTTACTTAGATGACATCCTCATTGATAGCAAGACATGGATGGAGCATATTGAATATGTTCAAAGCGCCTAAGATATATTTTGTCATTACAAGTTGCAAGCTAAGTTAGGCAAGTCTACCTTTGGTGTTTCACAAGTCATGTATCTAGATTATGTAGGAACCCGTGTTGATCCAGATAGCGCAGGTCATACAAGAGTGATTTGTACTGTAGAACCTGGCCGAGCTCAAAGGTTTCCTTGGCTCATATGTTCAAAGCGCCTAAGATATATTTTGTCATTACAAGTTGCAAGCTAAGTTAGGCAAGTCTACCTTTGGTGTTTCACAAGTCATGTATCTAGATTATGTAGGAACCCGTGTTGATCCAGATAGCCCAGGTCATCCAAGAGTGATTTGTACTGTAGAACCTGACCGAGCTCAAAGGTTTCCTTGGCTCAATGATTTTCTGTCATCATTTTGTATCTAGTATCTAGTTTCATTTTGTATCTAGTATCACTTTGTACCTTTGGTCATCCAAGTATGTACTTTCATTTTGTCCTTGGATTCTCACACATTTCTTGGCCTCTAAACTAAATCATGTTCAAGAAAGTCTCTTTTGATGGATAGATATGTGATAATTTGCTTTTGAAGAGTTAAAGTCACTACTATGTATTGTGCTTGGGTATGCCTGACAACATTTAGCTTTTCAAGATCAAAATTGATACGTTTGATTATGCTTTCAGTGTTGTGCTTGTTTAGCATGGACATCTAGTTGTCTCTCATTATGATACTTCCAATGATATTGCTAGTGTTATTCCATCTATGAGAAGGAGCTTTATGCCATTGGTCAAGTAGTTAGGCAATGGTGACATTATGTCATGGGTAAGGAAACTGTCATACATTTAGGTAGTAAGCCTCTTTAGTTTTTGCGTGCATAGCAAGCTAGAGAATGCATGATGCAGATGACTTACCTGTAGGAGTTCCACCTCATGAACAACTATCACAAGGGACAAGAAAGCAAAGCCACAAATCATCTGGACTGATCACCTCCTACTGTTCTCATCATAGTGTTGGAGGCACATGCTTACGATTTAAATGAATGGAGTCCACTATGATGGCTGCGATGTAGCACAAACACACTAGTAGCTTGTATAAGGAAACATCATCACAGATCATTACCATAGTGATGGACTCTATTGCCTTGGACATCTCTGCGTTCGATTTGGTGTGCTCCCCCAACTACTTATCTGGGAAAGACACTACTATAAAACAGTCGGACATTTTGGTGTTAGCAAGACACTTGTTGCACTTGAATATCATTTCTAGTAGCACATGTGGCTTGATGTGGGGATTGTATCACACCTCAACTGGGTATGTATATTCTTAGGCTTCCATAGTTTTGGTCTGTATATTCATAATGATACTATGAGTGCTTTAGGACCCACATCAAGTTCTGTGTGCTTTGCAACATTGCCAAACCAAAAAATAAAAAACTTGGATTGGAGTCCTTGCGAGTATCTTTTAGGCTTTGGGAATTCATCAGTATGGATTTTGTTGTTTAGTTTGCTTGCAACTAAGCAGCAAAATGACTCTATCTTTGTCATAGTGGACAAGTTCTCCAAGGTGGCTATCATTGGCTTTAGGTAAGAACAATTTTCTTACAATATATATGGATTCACTTTGGTTTTCGAGAATCCATAGTATCAGATTGGACTAAATGTTTGTTATCCTTTTCTAGCAACAGTTGCAGGATTTGTTGGATATGGGTTGAGACTGCTGTATGGCTTTTCATCCTCAGACTGATGGATGGACAAAAGTGGTCAAGTACACCCAAGATCATCTGTTGCACCTGTATAATTACAATCATCTATGCACATGGGATGAGAATCTACTCTATATTCAGCATTCTTACAATTGTGCCTTGCACAATTTAACTAGACACAGTCCCTTCCAAGATTGTCTTGGGTTTCAGCCTAGCTCACCCCTAGACATTGCCTGGCACCACTGACATCCTAGTTGTTCATAGAAGCAAATTTGAGCACTTCCTAAAACATATTAAATGCTTGCATGCCAATGACAAAAAAAATACAAATAACGCAATGATTAATGTCGCAGCCCGCACAAATTTTAGGTGGGCGATTGAGTTTGGCTTCATTTGCAAAAGGAGCATTTTAAAGGCCTGAATGAAAAGACCAAACCATTGCACTATGGACCTTACACCATTCTGTGCACAACAAGGAAGGCCCTTCTTCTTGATTTGCCACTGTATCTTCAGATGCACTAGTTTTCAATTGTAAGCTTCTTAAGCCCTTAACTTCACATTTTCTAGAGCCTATTGTTGTGTAACATCTGTTAAACTCAAACCTTGAGCAATTGCACCCAGCACAACAGGATCAACTGATTGATGTGGCATATGCACCAGCCAAGGCAGTCACACTTTGGTTTGCTTTGTTAAGACTAGCCAGTTTGAAATTCAAGTCAAGTGGTACACACTTGAACAGATTAAGCATCACTTTCCTCAGTTGAGACTGGATGCGATGCTCAAGGAGAAGCGAATGGCCTGCACACAGCCCAGGCAGATTGTGTGCATGCAAAACTTAGAGCATGCTAGAGAAGGTTGGGCTCAGCTATGCACAAATGGGTTTGTGAACTTGCATGCAGGGAACAATGTGCATGAAGAGAACTGCACATTGGAGGCTGCACTCACATGCAAGATGTCATGTTTGCCACATGCTGACCTCCAAGGAGAAAAACCAATTTACCCAAGAGGTAGTTCAGGAAGGAGAATAATCAATGTAACCAATATATTCTTGGTATTGTATAAATATTGACATCAACTATATGAATTAGCAAGCGATAATGTAGAGCAGGTTATGTGTTTTCTGTAAATAATGTTGTATCATTTATGGGAAGTTTTTGTGCCATGTTATCTGAGTACATCTTGTGCCTTGTTATGATGTGGAACTCCGAATGTAACTCTTAGATTCACTAGCTGAGATAAGGAGTTGTTCTCCACACCACATTTTAGGCCCCATAGTGTGGATTAGAGCAGTACATGCAGCCTTCTAGGGTTAAGCAATATATGATATTATGAACCATGATGTAAGTCGCAATGTTTGGAACATTTTCTGAAAAAAAAAAAATCTGAATCGTTTTTCAAACATCCCAATTACTATTGTGGCATTTGTGACATCTGTTCATTTAGATCAAATACGATTGGGCTTAGGAAGCCAAATAAATTTAAGTCCATAATGTTTTACATTCTCTCTTTCTGAAAAGGATCTTTAATATTGTTATTTGATGAGCTTTTACAGTTGTTATTTTTGATGAAGTTATACGTTTTTCATACCTTTTGGAGTTAATTGAAAACATTCACTTGTTTGGGATAGTTTTGTATTTATTTGGC